>CM069067.1:25685000-26935000 GCA_035220775.1 Malus fusca | reverse complement strand
CAAACATTATATCCTTATTTCACATTTTTTCATTATGTTCCAATATTTCATGATATATATGCATTCTATTTTGTAGTTTATGATGAAATTATATATATTTCAAGTAGAAGTAGACACTTATTTACATGAAATATGATAGATTTACTTAAATCCGTCTAGTCCGCCTAGGCCCTGCCTAGCCGCCTAGGCGCTAGGCCCCAGCCCGCCGCCCGACTAGCACCTAGCGACTTTTAGAACCTTGGTACTTAATGAAAACTGATAGCACGATGTACGATGAACGAACATGATTGATTGATTCCCGGATCCCTACAAAGAGGATCCGAAGAGGATCCTTGTCCTTATGACATGCGGCTAGGCATCACTTATAGTTGGTGAGGTCCTCATCTCACTACCTCGTTAATTAGAATCTAACGGATCACACACCCTAGTCTAGAATCAAGGATTATACCGTAAAACGACATACCGATTGTACCGTACTGATCGGTTCATATTGGTATGATAAATTTTGGCATAATTTCATAATCGGTTGGCATTATACCAAACTAACTATTAATGGTATGGCTTTGGTATTGAATTTTGTATACTAGCGGTATACCGTACCCACCAATATATATATATATATATATATATATATATATATATAGGGATATGATCAAGGGACAAATTTTTTTTACAAATATTTTTACACTTCTTTTGAGCCTTTAGATTAAAGCTATTTTAATGGTTAAGATTGTACTGGTTTATTTACTAATTCAATTTGTAATATGAAAGGAAATTAAATTCATTAATTGTAAAAAATTATTATTGGTGTTTCTCTCTCCTCTATATATCTTAAAAGATTTAACGCCATTAAATCTTATACATTCAGTGTCACATCCCGGCCCGAGGCGGACCACTTCCCGGGCCCGCTCCACCACTGTAGCATGATATTGTCCGCTTTGGGCCCCGACCACGCCCTCACAGTTTTTTTTATGGGAACTCACGAGCAACTTCCCAGTGGGTCACCCATCATGGGAGTGCTCTGGCCACTTTCTCGCTTAACTTCGGAGTTCCGACGGAACCGAAAGCTAGTGAGCTCCCAAAATGCCTCGTGCTAGGTAGAGATGAGAATATACATTTAAGGATCACCCCCTGGGCGATGTGAGATGTTACAATCCACCCAATTAGGGGCCCAACGTCTTCTTCGGCACAAACTGTAGCACGATATTGTCCGCTTTAGGCTTACCATTCCCTCACGGTTTTGTTTTTGGAAACTCACGAGCAACTTCCCAGTGGGTCACCCATCTTGGGAGTGCTCTGGCCTCCTTCTCGCTTAACTTCAGAGTTCCTACGGAACCCGAAGCCAATAAGCTCCCAAAATGCCTCGTGCTAGGTAGGGATGAAAATATACATTTAAGGATCACTCCCCTGGGGCGATGTGGGATGTTATAATCCACCCCCCTTAGGGCCCCGACGTCCTCGTCGGCACACTTCTGGCCAGGGATTGGCTCTGATACCATTTGTCACATCCCGGCCCGGGTCCACCACATCCCAGGCCCGTTCCACCACCGTAGCACGATATTGTCCGCTTTGGGCTTACCATTCTCTCACGGTTTTGTTTTTGGGAACTCACGAGCAACCTAGTGGGTCACCCATCCTGGGAGTGCTCTGGCCTCCTTCTCACTTAACTTCGGAGTTCCTACGGAACCCGAAGCCAGTGAGCTCCCAAAAGGCCTCGTGCTAGATAGGGATGAGAATATACATTTAAGGATCACTCCCTTGGGCAATGTGGGATGTTACATTCAACAGCAAAGTATATAGAATTTACTTCGACCTACTGGTTTGCAAGCGGCAACTTCCTTCGAGAAAAAAAAAGTATGCATAGTTGATCTAAATATAGGTGAAGATCATTAGTTTGATTTGGAGCGTTCTGGTGTTGTTTAGGTTCATGGGGATGGTGCCTGTAATTTCTCCATTTCACCCCAATTCCAAAACGTGTTTTAAAATAAAAAATCTAAAGATTAGAAAAGAAAATAGGATATGTGACTACAAGAACTCCATGAATCATACAAGTTCAATCCCATGTCATTTGGACTCTCTTCCTATTTCTTCCTTCTTCTCCACACCATCAGAAGGACTAGGTAGGAATACATCGTTTTTATTTTCGAATTTGAAGAGATGAGAAGAGAGAAATCAAAATATTATCATAATAATTTTCATTATTGCAGAGGTATATTTGTATAGTTTTCTTTCTTATTTCAAAATAGTTAATAGACCAATGCAATTCTAACCGTTAAAATGGGTTTGATCTAAGGGTTTAAATGGAGTGTAAAAGTATTTGTCAACATCTTTGTCCCTTGATCCTATCTCATACATAAACCCTTAGATCAAACCCATTTTAACTGTTAGAATTGCATTGGTCTATATATATAGGAAATCTTTCAAGGAAGGGATCCCTATTTTTTTTTATAAAAATGGGGATTAGTTGTGGGGTCCACACTACATCGAACTTTAACAATCCAAACTGTCCATTTTTCAAGTTGCACCTCATAGATCATCATTACCAAATATTAGCCAAATAAAAAATGTTTAAGACATCTAATTGGGTTCAAAGAAATTAACGAATACTTTGTTATATAAGAAACAATGAAATTTTATCTTGATAATTAAATAGGCAAATAGTTTCAGATTGAATTGAATTTTTGCAAGGATGATCTATGAATTGAGACTTACAAAATAAACAGTTCGGATCGTTGAAGTTCGATGTGAAGTGAGCCTCACACCTAATCCCCATTTTTTGAAAAAAATAGGGATCCCTTTACATAAAAGGGCCTGTATATATATAAGATATTTTTACATGTACAACTCCTAAGTTTTATGGCTTAGAAAATAAAAACCCACTCACGACTCCTCAAGTTGAAAAAAATACGACTTCTCGCACCCTTGCTCTCACAGTTTTCATCTTTTATTCAATGAACCAACACCTCCCTTGCCACCACGCCAGATGCTGGCCCTACCATGCAGATTGCAATCAGGGGATCCTATAATTAGAACCATACTTTTGACTTTTGAGTTTTTTGTTTTTGCTTTTGCATTCGTTATTGCATTGGATTTAGACAATTATAAGAGTTTGTAAACTATTAACCATTTAGATTATGTTTGCTATATTGTTGTTGGCTTATTAAGTTATGATTTGATTTCCATTCTACGTAGTTTTTGTTCCTTCTATTTTTTGGTTTGTTCTTCTTAACGGTCGGTGTGCGGTCTTGGGCTACAGTAATAATATTGCAAAACCACTGTTTATGGTAACCTCAAGTGGGCCCATTAGGCCGACACCCATATAGAAGACGTACATTAAAGATGGCTAAAGGATCAGATAGGCCCAATTAAGGGCAAAAAAGCCTTATGGCCACCCATAGGAGAGACATGAATTAGGGTTGTTTTTTAGAAACCACATATGGTTTTGATTCCGTAAGAAAGAAAAAAAATGGAACCCGAAAAAACGGCTCTAGAGTTTCTAGGGTTTCAGAGAGCAGTGCTCTCGCGCCGATGAGATGGCTTCTGTTCTACGGCTAATTTTTGGGTGTCTGTTGGGTTTCTCTTAGCGATAATTGTGGTAGCTGATTTAGGGTTGGGAAATGGGTTATTGTTGATATTTAGGAGTGATTTGCATAACTTTGTCTTCATGTTTTAAAACTCAGGCCGAGAGTATTTCATCTTTAGCCGGAGTCACTCGAGTCAGAAATTAGTTCATCACATCACCACATTCAAGTTATTCTCTTGGCTGAACTCAATGACGAATTGGCAAGCCCACATTAGCATTCAAACCATCGAAAATAGTAATCAGCTCTTAGACACTCGGTCTATGCGCCTCATAAACTTTGTAATTTTTAAGAAGCAACACAAGTACAACTCGTACATATGACATAAAATTCGACAATTTAGTATCATTTATTCTCTACTTCGATCAGTGCATGCATCAAGTCAAAATTTATATATACTAAAGCTCAGCTAAAAAACACTGTTCATCATGTGAGTAGGATCACTGTTCACCAACAGTGAAAGGGCGGAAATGCTCTCGGTTAGCTCTCTCTTTCCGGCTCTTTTCCCTCATCGGTACAGTTAAATGGCAAACTTGCCCCAGAGTTCCACGCGTCAGTCCGCTTCAATACGATGGAAAAGTCAGGCTATGCGTTTGGTTCCAGACTCCTATACACGTGTTGCTCATCGGGAAGGAAAGACGGATGGAAAAGCCGAGCTCTCTGTCAAGCATGCAAGAAGGTTCCTCTCTCTCTCTCTCATCCATCTCTCGCTCTCAAACCTCAACTTCTCTCTTTCACTTTCTCCGTTTTGCCGAAATACCACCCAACCAGTAAACGCTTTCGGTTTGATTCGAAGAAAAATTTTACCCATAAAGGATAGCGTTTCTTGGTGAGTTCTTCGGATCTTACATCTGGGGTTTTCTTTTGTTCAAATATGGGGTTTTGTGATCGTGGTTTTCCTTTTTTATTTTTCTTTATTTTTAAATTTGAGATTTTGTTTGGGTTCTCTCTTTTCAGATGATTTTTGCATCCCTGTAAACCTAGATTTCTCGGCGCTTTGTGGAAGGTCATAAAATTGGTTTCCAAGGTTTTTTTTACTGATCTTGCGATTGCTGATGCAAGAGTTTCAGAGTATTTCCCGATCTCTCCTTACACAGGTAACTAAATCTCACTTATTCTCAAATACCCAGAAGCCAAATATTTAATTTTTCACTGTACTTAATCTCTTTTAGCAACCTCCAGTTGTCCTCTGCTTTTCTCACTCTCCAGTGTTCATCAACACCATCAGGTGTCTCTCTACCTCTACCTAGACTTGGCAGTTTTTTACACGACACGAAAACGACACGACACGAAAATAACGGGTTTCGGGTTAACACGATAACTTATCGGGTCACTATCGGGTGACGGGTTCTTAACAGGTATACACGCGGGTAACACGTGAGTAACCCGTTAAAAAAAAAATTATTTTAATAATTTTAAAGTTTAATTACTAAAAGATTTATTATAAAATACAATAGTCATATTAATATATACAATATATTCTATATTAAATATATAGTTTTGTATTATTGTTCTATATAAATTATAAAAAAATTAAAAAAAAAGTTTTAGTCATTATTTTTTTTTATTATGAGAGTTTCTTATTATCATTACTAGGATAAATTTTACATAACATATTCTTGTTCAAAATTAAAATATACTGGTATAGTATTTGTATATGCAAGAACTAAGAAGACATACATACAAGTATGAAAAATGTGAAAGAATATATAAACACTCGTGATTTATCATTATTCCTCTACGAATAGATAATTGTTACACTTATATTATTGTTTAGATTTTTAAAATCCTTCAAACCCTCATGAATAATGTTTTTTATTTGAGGGCAAAATTAATAATAATTATTGTAGAATTGTAAAAAATGTAAAAAAATATATATACAATCACTCATATATAAAAAAATGTAAATGCTTTAAATTAAAGATCAAATTTATTCATTACATTCTTATAGGGTCGAGGAGTGTATCTGTAAAAAATCATCAAAATTGAAACTCAAATAACCGTTAAATTGTGATTTTTCGTTTATAACCGTCGAAAACTTTTGTTCTGTTACGTAATATCTGAATGTTTGTTTTTTATGACTTTTTACGTATGCGATCTCGGAATGTGTACAAATAAGTTTGACGGTTGGATTATTGAATTTTTTTTTGTAGAATGCATATTACGTCAAAACAGTAGATTAAACAAACACTTAGAGTTAATATTATACTTTTATTAAGTATAAAATAAGTTTTTGTGGTATCCACTAGTGTAAATACTTTAAATTAAAGATCAAATTTATTTATTATATTCTTATAGGGTCGAGGAGTGTATCTGTAAAAAATCATCAAAATCGGAGGTAAAATAACCATTAAATTGTGATTTTTCGTTTATAACCGTCGAAATTTTTTGTTCCATTACGTAATTTCTGAATGTTTTTTTTTTTACGATTTTTTACGTATGCGATCTCGGAATGTATACAAATACGTTTGACGGTTGGATTGTTGAAAAATGTTTCGTAGAATGCATATTGCGTCAAAATGGTAGATTAAACAAACACTTAGAGTTAATATTATACTTCTATTAAGTATAAAATAAGTTTTTATGGTATCCACTAGTGTAAATACTTTAAATTAAAGATCAAATTTATTCATTACATTCTTATAGGGTCAAGGAGTGTATCTGTAGAAAATCATCAAAATCAGAGCTAAAATAACCGTTAAATTGTGATTTTTCGTTTACAACCGTCGAAAACTTTTGTTCCGTTACGTAATCTCTGAATGTTTGTTTTTTATGAATTTTTATGTATACGATCTCGGAATGTGTACAAATAAGTTTGACGTTTGGATCGTTGAAAAAAGTTTTGTAGAATGCATATTGCGTCAAAACAGTAGATTAAACAAACACTTAGAGTTAATATTATACTTCTATTAAGTATAAAAATATCAAATTTATTCATTACATTCTTATAGGGTCGAGGAGTGTATCTGTAAAAAATCATCAAAATCAGAGATAAAATAACCGTTAAATTGTGATTTTTCGTTTATAACCGTCGAAAACTTTTGTTCCATTACGTAATCTCTGAATGTTTGTTTTTTACGATTTTTTACGTATGCGATCTCGGAATGTGTACAAATAAGTTTGATGGTTGGATCGTTGAAAAAAGTTTCGTAGAATGCATATTGCGTCAAAACGGTAGATTAAACAAACACTTAGAGTTAATATTATACTTCTATTAAGTATAAAATAAGTTTTTGTGGTATCCACTAGTGTAAATACTTTAAATTAAAGATCAAATTTATTCATTACATTCTTATAGGGTCGAGGAGTGTATCTGTAAAAAATCATCAAAATCGGAGCTAAAATAACCGTTAAATTGTGGTTTTTCGTTTATAACCGTCGAAAGCTTTTGTTCCGTTACGTAATCTCTGAATGTTTGTTTTTTATGATTTTTACGTATGCGATCTCGGAATGTGTACAAATAAATTTGACGGTTGGATAGTTGAAAAAAGTTTTATAGAATGCATATTGCGTCAAAACAGTAGATTAAACAAACACTTAGAGTTAATTACTTCTATTAAGTATAAAATAAGTTTTTGTGGTATCCACTAGTGTAAATACTTTAAATTAAAGATCAAATTTATTCATTACATTCTTATAGGGTCGAGGAGTGTATCTGTAAAAAATCATCAAAATCAGAGATAAAATAACCGTTAAATTGTGATTTTTCGTTTATAACCGTCGAAAACTTTTGTTCCATTACGTAATCTCTGAATGTTTGTTTTTTACGATTTTTTACGTATGCGATCTTGGAATGTGTACAAATAAGTTTGACGGTTGGATCGTTGAAAAAAGTTTCGTAGAATGCATATTGCGTCAAAACAGTAGATTAAACAAACACGTTAATATTATACTTCTATTAAGTATAAAATAAGTTTTTGTGGTATCCACTAGTGTAAATACTTTAAATTAAAGATCAAATTTATTCATTACATTCTTATAGGGTCGAGGAGTGTATTTGTAAAAAATCATCAAAATCGGAGCTCAAATTACCGTTAAATTGTGATTTTTCGTTTATAACCGTCGAAAACTTTTGTTCCATTACGTAATCTCTGAATGTTTGTTTTTTACGATTTTTTACGTATGCGATCTCGAAATGTGTACAAATAAGTTTGACGGTTGGATCGTTGAAAAAAGTTTCGTAGAATGCATATTGCGTCAAAACGGTAGATGAAACAAACACTTAGAGTTAATATTATACTTCTATTAAGTATAAAATAAGTTTTTGTGGTATCCACTAGTGTAAATACTTTAAATTAAAGATCAAATTTATTCATTACATTCTTATAGGGTCGAAGAGTGTATTTGTAAAAAATCATCAAAATCGGAGCAAAAATAACCGTTAAATTGTGATTTTTCGTTTATAACCGTCGAAAACTTTTGTTCCGTTACGTAATCTCTGAATGTTTGTTTTTTACGATTTTTTACGTATGCAATCTTGGAATGTGTACAAATAAGTTTGACGGTTGGATCGTTGAAAAAAGTTTTTGGACCGCCAGCAATAGATAATTTTGTAGTAGTGAAACCTTAAATTTATTTAACTGTCAATTGTTATTTACACTTTATTCTTCTGACTGAATTTCATTTTTAAAATTTATTTTTTGAAAACATGATCATCTGGCGAATGTAAGAAGATGATATCACGTTTCGATATTTACGGTTAACTGAAATATGAGTCAATGTCATATAATTTGTAGAAACTTTATAAACATCAAGCAATATTTTCACTAACCGTAAAACTCTAAATATAATATCAACGATCCAAACAGTTCATCTATCTGCACCCTCTAATAGATCATGTTTTCAAAAAAGAAAATCTAAAAAAACGAAATTTGATGAGAACAATGAAGCATAAATGTAAACAACAATCAACGGTTAAATTTTGATCTATGATTTATATGATTATAGTGGCGAATTTCGAAGTTAAGCTCTTCATGAAAGTTATAAAGCTTGTCATTACGAGTGTTTATATATATTTTTCTATATTTTTTTACACTTCTACATTAATTAAAAAACTATTAAAGACTTTAGGTAAGCGAAAATATACTTAAAACAAAAATGCGTTTTTATGTTTTGGATGTGATAATATGGAATGTATATACTTATTTAGTATTATGTTTTTCGTTTGATTATTTATTGGTTTAAAATATATTTTCCTTAACGGGTAACGGGTCGGGTCATATTACCTGTTAATATTATCGGGTCGATTTCGGGTCGGGTCATTTTACCCGTTTATTTTAACGGGTGTTACACGACACGACCCGTTAAGATATCGGGTATGACACGAAAACGACACGAACACGGAAAACACGACACGAATGCCAAGTCTACCTCTACCTCTCTCTATATCTCTGATATGTTTATACATGTCGTTGTGTATCTATATATCAGGTTGAAAAAGTTGTTAATTTGATTAATTTTGTTAGGGAAATTATTTGTTTTGGTGATGGATTTGTGGGTTTTAACAGTGTTTTGGATATACTAACAATTTTGTTTTGCAGTAAATTGCAATGGGTTGTCCACGGTTTGCCTGGTAAAACCAGATTTTGCGTGTGGGTTTATTCGTAGACGAGTCTATGATTTTTCAGGAGTTGGAGCGCTGTTGGTGAGGCTTGAGCATTTTCATCACATTAGCTATTCCGTACATCGGTCCAATATGTTCTTATCCCTTGCACTCCGTTGTTTATGTTTGGAATTTGTGATTAGAAATTAGAGAATTAACTTCTTGATAATTGCATGTGTTTATGCCCCCTCATGATATCATGAGATCTAATGAGATTGTTTGCGATCTGGTTAAATACATAGTAATAAGGACAATAGTTCATAGTTTTAATGAGGGTTAATGGTTCTGGGTTTTTACATTTATTGTTAACAACTTGTTGGTCCTAAAAACTACAAAGCCTACGTGGCGCGCAGGCCGAGTAATCTAAAAGCTAACTACGTCCTTCGGTGAATGCGGGCGTGCCAACTCGTCGGCCGAGCTCGGCCGAGGAGTAAATTTGTCGATGTCGCGTTGGGTCGCGCTACTGACTTCTGCGTCTTGCGATTGCGGCCGAGAAAGGAACACGTCTCAGCCTCCTGGATTCTCAAACCTGAAGACAAGGTTACTATTATCACGAAGCTCACAAATCGAATTCGGCTTTCAATGTGCCGAATGTAATAACTGTAACACCTCACTTCGTCGAGAAGACTAATGAGATGACCTCGACCAAAAAAGGATTTAGAAACCCTTCTCGACCAAGACTTGGATAGACAATTGACCGTGCCCGCCGCAGTGCTGTTGATGCCAACGGAAGGTACTGCGAGTTCGGCCAATTCTACGGTGATAGAGCTATCTATGCCGACTTAAGATATCACCGGTTGCTTTCACAGTGCTGTTGATGCCAACGGAAGATGTGTCAGCGAAAAAGAAAAGGAAAAAGTTCTCAAGTTGTTTGAGGATTTGCGCAGGGCAATTTTGTATTGATTTTGTGGGGGCTTCTTTCCGTCGCAGAGCATCTGTATTTATAGAGACATATGCACGTAGGTTGATGAGATGATATAAGCTTCTTGCTATGTATTAGAACTCTTCCACTGAATGCGTAAGCCTTACCACATCACATCCTTGTGCTTAGCCTTATCACATCCCACTGGAAGTCTAGCCCACCTAAGCTTCTTGTCTTGATAACTTCATCATAGCCTTTATCCCATGCATACATAATAAAATAAAATACAATCCCATCATAATTAAAAGCCTAGCCTAGCTAGGCTTTCATCATCCTTTACCAAAACTGCCGCATGCATCCTGAAGTGATAAATTCATCTTTGATTATCATCATATTTTGAATAGATAATATCTCATCATGCATGCTTCATTATCTGATACTTTGCATATCCCGGATTTAGAGTAATATTAGGTTCAAATAATTTAATACATTACTAAGAGATAATATCATGATTAAAATCACAATATTATATTTCAATAATAATAAACAATTATTTCAACCACTTTATCATTCAACGGCCTCGATTACTCGGGCCGATAATGTAAAAACGGGTCCAAACACAACTATAATTGTTATGGTTGATTATCGTTCTTTTAGTCTTACTGGGTTTCTTTTAGCACTTTTTCTTTGATTGGAAATTTGGCGGTTTCTTAAGATACAATGATATCAAAATAGATTTTTCTAATTTTCTGATTTTGGCGTTTTGCAGGGAGTACTAATATACTGATATCTGAGATTTTTTATCTTTCAAATGGGTAAGTGCTATTTTTAATGTTTCAGTTCTGGCATGTTTGGTTCTTTGAATTCTGTAGTTTGCTCGCTTCTTCGTTGCTTCGTGATTTTCATTTTTTAGTGTTGGTGACGGAAATTTGTAAAAATTGTAGTAGTTTTCTGAGAAAGTTGGGATTTTTAGTTATATTTTCTGTGCAAACCCTATTGAAAGACTGGAAAATGATATATATTTTTTTTGAGGGAGACTGGAAAATGATTGAAATGATGGTTTTCCTAGGATTTAAAACTATATTTTCCTGGTTGGTTACAATCGTTTTGTTCATCTCTCCATTCGTTTTTTTTTAAAATTATTCTCTCCAACCTTTTTGGCTAATTTTATGTCTCATTTTTTGGTGGCTTTCTGCAGAAGTTAACATGAGCTTTTCACATGACATGGATGTTGAGTACAAGAAACTCATCCAGATAGTGAACCCACCAAGGTATGTGCAAAAATCATACCTTAAATTCCTCAAAGCCACCTCAATTATTTACCATATTCCTTCTTCAAATTTACATCCATTTGTCCGAAGTTGTTTTGTTTCAGGGTTGTAATAGATAAAAAAACCTGCAAGATGCAACAGTGATAACGGTATCTTTGATCTACTCCTCTCTGCACCTCCTCCTAAACCCCTCTTGGTAAACTTTCAAACTTTACCCTAAATTGTATTTCTTTTCTCTTTCTACGCTTTCAAAAGGTTTCATTTTTTCGAGTTCTTATGCTTATGTCTCTGAAAGCACCTTAATTTTGTGTTTAATTTAGGTTTTGGCATTGTGAATTTTGAATTTACCGTTTAATTTGGATTTTCATGTTTTGTATTTTGAATTCGTAGCCTAATTTGAAAATGAATTAGGATAAATGATTGCTACCTAAACTGATGACCATGATAGAGCAAAAAATATATTGAGTCATTTTTTTTAAGAAAAGGTCACTTTAGCAAAACAACAATTATATACATTTTAAAAATAGCTTTCGGCTTCAAATTTTGGTTTTTGTGTTTGCAGAGGAAGGAGAATTTGACCCGATTAGCTCCAAGCTTGCAGTAAACTTTTCTATTTGTTCGGGGTTATGAGAATTCTTACAAAAAGAATTAAAGCAACTCAGATTATAATTTTCCATTTAAAACTTTTTTTAATTTGGTCCACCATGTTATGTTTGTTAATAGGAACCCAGAAGAGTCTTGAATTCAGTTTCCAACTCTGACATAAAATGGAACTTGGTGTCATTAAGCTATCATCCTCAGCCCGCAGAATTCAGGTAGCCCCATGACTTTTACATTACTGCTTTCTTTTTATATACTAATTATTGTTCTATGAATTGTATTCTTCAGCTAAATAATGATTAATTAGAATGCCCAAAAAAAAAAACTTGGGCATAATATGACTGACACTGCAAAAGGTTTCATTTTTTCGAGTTCTTATGCCTATGCTATAATATTGATTCAAGAGAAAAGAGATAATAATTTCACTATGACTGACACTGCAAAAAACTTCTGTTCCTGTCTGTTGCAACAATTAGTCCCCCCCAGCATTTTTGGTTTTCACAAGCCTCAAGGTTAAACAATTTACATGCCAATGACTCTGCAGTTTCTAATTAAATAATTATTAGTTTCAAATTAACACTAATACATTTGAAAAATTGGTTTGGCAAGGCATAGTTTAATGTTCTTTTTCATTTTATGCGTTTTAATTTGAGAGAATTTGGCTTATTTGTCTTGATGTAATTAAATTCTTGAATTTTGCATATTGAACTAATGAAGTTCATTCTGAATTTCCAATTCAACATTATAGCATTATAAAATTGTTTTGCAAAGAAATTGTGTGTTGCTCATGTGCATTCTTCATTGTTTGTGCTTTCAATTCAAGATAATGCAGTATATTTTCAATAGTAACCAATAATATATTCTCAGATAATCATGGCGGGATGGCCATGATATGTTATTTAGGGGAACCAGGATCCTCGCCGGATCTTTCCCTAGGGATCCCGCAATCTTGTCCGTTCATTTTATATCGTACGGTCAGTTTTCGTTAGTTACTATTCATATTTGAATTTTAAAATTTAAATTTTAAATGATTTCTGACCGCACGATATACGATGAACGGACAAGATTGCGGGATCCCTAGGATCCCTAGGGAAATGCTCAGGAGACACTCCTGGTTCTTATTTAGGGTACTTTGAGTGGAGTAATTTTGTGATAGTTATTAGTTTGAAACATTGATGTTTTTTAGTTATTTGACCACCTTTACATCTCTTTCATTTAAATACTTGATTGGGAGCTTAATCTTTCTTTTGGTATTTGCTTAGTGTTCTTTTGTTGGCCGTGTTTTGTATCTTATTAACGACAAGCAAGTGA
Source organism: Malus fusca (assembly GCA_035220775.1). Taxonomy (NCBI): domain Eukaryota; kingdom Viridiplantae; phylum Streptophyta; class Magnoliopsida; order Rosales; family Rosaceae; genus Malus; species Malus fusca. The sequence continues at coordinate 26,921,773 of CM069067.1, read as the reverse complement.
AAGCTATAAGTTATCTATTACAGGTATCCATTTTAAAAAAATCATATGTATGATAGTTGGTAGATTTTATTATTTGAGATTTCTTATTATTTTAGTGGTGTTGTGTTAACATTTCTTTTGCAATTTGATACTTTTCTATTTACACATTTCTTTACATGCAATTTAATCTGCATATTTGTGCTTTCGCAAATTGATAAAATTGATATTTTGATTCTACAACTTTGTAACTGAATGAAAATGGTTTCAACTCTGCGATTTGCGAGCTTTTAATCCAACAAGAAAGATGAAGGTTCGTGCTTGTTGAGTGTGCAGGAGTTAAAAGTAGGTGAGTTCGAAAAATGTAAGAATGCAGGAATGTAAGTAAGATCAATCTTTTTTCACATGCACATCATCTTTTGTATATAGATTGTATCAATCAAATCTTTCGTATATAAAGATTTATTCAGTATTTTCTGTCATACAATCTTTTACATCTTTGAAACAAAATTTTCAAACAATTTGTCATCCCGCAGCAACGCGCGGGCAAAACTATCTAGTTAAGGTACTAAGGCCATCTCCAAACGAGGGCTGGCCATAGGGCTCGTTTGAGCCCTCTAGCCCTCCAAGATTCCCCAAGATATTAATATTTTAATGAACAGTACATGGCCATATTTGCCTCCGTCTCCAACCGAGGGCCAGAGGGCCAAAGGGCTCGTTTTAGCCCTGTCACAAAAAACCGTCTCCAACCGAGGGCCAAAGGGCCATAGGACCAAACATAATTTATTATTTAAATTTAAAAACTACAACAACTTAAATTTAAAAACAACAACTTATATTTAAACACTACAAATTAAATTTGAAAACAACATTAACTTAAATTTAAAAATTACAACGACTTAAATTTAATATCCATAATCAATATCATCTTCATCATCCGCCATTGTAGGAGTATAGTCAGAGGTAAACAATTGCCGCCGAGCCATAATTTCTTTTTTTTTCCTATCAAAAGAGGCCTTACTCATTGGAGTGTAATCCGAAGTGTTCCTTTCCATATTCTTATCATCCATCTCTTCTTGTATTTGTTTGGATCGCTCTTCATGTCTACACTTCCTTTCTTCCGCCTCACGGGCATTTTGCTCCGCCAGTAATCGAAATGAGGCCGCCACTTCATGTTGAGCGGCGTAATCAGCATTTGCCTTGCCCTTTTCCCTCAACCTTCGGGCCTTGTTTCGACCCATAGCCCTAGGTAAAGAAATTTCGGACGGAGTCGGATTTTCTACCCTTGTTTGTTGAATGGTAGGAGATCCATCTTCATTCATATCTACAGATGGGGATGCAGCTTCCAAAGGATCCACTCTATGTTGAGGTGGATCTTCAAATAACACCCACCCTTTACAAATTTCCCAACAACCGTGAAACTGAAAGGGTTTTGAGTTGCCCTCCATATACAATTCCTCCGCTTGAAAGAACTTCACTATATTTATAGAAGAAAAAAATGTTTAAAATAAAAAAAAAAAAAAAAAACCAACGGCTAGTAATGTTTAAAATAAATAAAAAAAAAAAAAAAAAAAAAAACAACCAACGGCTAGCTGACTCAGCTAGCTGTTATATTAAAAAACATTTCAAACTATTAGTGTCGGTTATAACCGACACTAATAGCAGAACTATTAAAAAAAAAAGGTCTTCAATGCTGTCGGTTTTAACCGACAGCAATAGGAAATCATTAAAAAAAAAAATAGCCAGCCCTCTAGCCCTCCAGCCCTTTCCGATCCCGTGGGGCCCTCCCAGATTCCAGAGCCCTCTGGCCTAGCCCTCGGTTGGAGACGGTTTTAGGGCTATTTTCGGCCATCTGGCCCTCTGGACCCTTCGGTTGGAGATGGCCTAAAAATCTAAAAGATAGGAGTGGTGGAGATGATCCATCATCCATGGCTAGCTTTCGTCCACTCCACTCGCATATGTATAGAATTCCCCCCCTGCCTACACACTACACACAACCATCGCACCCGCCGACTTGAGATGGTATAATACATATAAACCCTCTTGGAGGCAATTTGCTTTACCAACCAACCAACCTAATAAGTTTTATTTCAAATCTCCTTACAAAAATGGCAATTCACTTTAAATACTATTACTTTTTCTGGGTTGCAATGATGTATATATGTAATATTATATATAAAGTGAGCACTTTTATGAAACATTCAAAATACCATAAATTGCTTTTTAAAAATTTCAAAAATTACAATTGAACCAAAAGCAGCTAAAGTAATTCACCACATTTTAATTTCGAATGAATTTAAAATTTAAAATTATAGAAAGAAAAAAAAAACTTCGACGTTAGTGGGTGCTTTCTTGCCTTTACTTCCTTTCTTCTTTTAACTTTAATAATTTAAAAAAAATATAAATTAATTTTTTACATAAAAACAATATAAAAAGTCAATTGCCATACGTATATGCGTTTGTAAACTAAAACTTAATCAAAGTTGAACCAAATGCTAAGACAAACAAAAGAACATGATCCTTGTACTTGGACCTTGAGATCACTTCTCAACCATAGACATCCAACTGCAAATTAAATTATAAATTGGGTCAATTTTGAATCTGCTCAACTATATATCCGACTATAAACCGACTCGCATTAATCTAGTTATTCTGCTCAACACCTAGGATTCATTTCGTAATGTATTTCAACGAACTGAACTGTCTATATTTTAATACATTACTTATAGATCATACTTGCAAAAAATTAGACAAATACAATATCATTAAGGCATTCATTTGTAATGAAGAAAATGAACGAATACAATTCTACAAAGAAACATCAAATTTAATCCAATGGTCATATCGTTTTGTATTTGAGTGATTTTTGGTAGACTTGACCATTGAGGTAAGATATAAAAAATAAACATTATTGAGTGAACCTTACAAAAATGTGTTTCAAAATGTATCAAAATGTGTATCCCGAGTCCTAACTATATATTTATGCCCTTTATGCAAAAAGATCCCCATTTTTTGAAAAAAAATGGGAATTAGGTGTGGGGCTCACTCTACATCGAACTTCAATGATCCAAACCGTCTATTTTGTAAGTCTCAATTCATAGATCATCCTTGCAAAAATTTAATTCAATCTGAAACCATTTGCTTATTTAATTATCAAGATAAAATTTCATTGTTTCTTATATAAACAAAGTATTTGTTAATTTCTTTGAACCCAATTATATGTCTTTAACATTTCCAATTTGGCTAATATTTTGCAAGGATGATCTATGAGGTGCAACTTAAAAAATAGACGGTTCGGATCGTTAAAATTCGATGTAATGTGAGCTCCACAACTAATCACAATTTTATTAAAAAATGGGAATCTCTCTCTCTCTCTCTCTCTCTCTCTCTCTCTCTCTCTCTCTCTCTCTCTCTCTCCCTCTCTCTCTCTCTCTCTGTGTGACAAACCTCCCACCTAGTTAGTCATATGGGTTCGCCATCAAACTTTTTTTGTCAAGGGTTTACCATCAACTCAACTTTTTAAGAAAAAAATTTATTGGCAGCTGCCAACTACTAACGACCTGAAATAAGGAAAGGGATCCTCTCCGGATCCCTTCCTTCTAATCCACCAAGTTTGGGAATTCGGATAATTGAAATTTGATTCAACGGCTACAAATAGGGACCCACTTTAAAAGTTATAATAACTTTAGCCGTTAGATCAAATTTCAATGGCCCGGATCTCCAAACTTGGTGGATTAGGAAGGGATCCGGGAGGATCCCTTTCCCTGAAATACCCCCCATGTTACTATTCAGCCGTACATTGGGCCCTATTGAGGGACAATAAGATCACACACAGAAGCGAGTTTTTCTCATAGACAGAGGGATATTAATGACATAAACTGTTAATTATTACAAGGAGGATCAGTGAGATTGAATTCATACCAAAATGTATACAAAAATGATTTGTAGTAAAACGCTTGAATCAGTTATCTAGTGCATGTCAAACACGAAACATAGTTGTTTCAAAGAATGAAAGTTTTGTTCATTCACGTAAGTGCACTCATTATATATATGAAAGATACGTGTGGATCAAAATATAATTTCAAAAATTTTGAAGACGACACTTGAATCTTTTCCCACGCATAGTTCAACATCCCTATAGGCTAGAGCAGCTCAATACAAAATCATCAAGCTCCCTACTTGTGGCAAGGAGTAAAGTCAAAGCACTAAAGATATGATTAATTACCAAATCTACCTTTAAGATTCTCCTAATCGAAGATCAACTTAAAAATGCAAGAATTCCAATCATATCCAATCAAGGATATTTTCAAGATAGTCCCAAGATATTATTTAACAATTAATATCTTTGGGATTATTCTTTTCACATCCATCCTACGGATAACTCATCTTAGTCAATCGAATGCCACCACATGTACCCCTATTGCTGGCCACCTCCCTATATAAATACCTCATATCCACCAACTTTTAGTAAATTTTTGCTACGCACTTAAGCCCTAATCTCTTTGACCATCAAGGGTGTTATTTGTTGATTGTTGTTTAAGTTTTCGTCTGAAAATGGCTAAAACTTCTACCACAACATGCAGGTATAATATAGAATAGAAATGAAGTAAATAGCCCTTAAATGCCAACTTTTGAACTTATCTTATTAGGAAAATATTTGATAAATGAATTTCTACTCCCATCTACATGAAAATCAACCAATAAACAACAACAAATAGCAAACTTTCAAAGTTACCGTCTTCTTCTGTGTCAGTGAACACGATGTCCCTTCATATTCACAGGAACATCCAAATAAAACTCATCTCATTCTATAATAGTATACGTCTTCCACTTTCTTTGCGGATCATCTTCATGCATCGAGTTCACAGTGAAAAACAGGTGAAGTAAACGATCGTAAGTCACCAAAAATAATGTCGTCTCCTTCCGCAAAGCTGTTCAAGTCTTGGCAATCAAAATACGTTTGAATGTCATCGGGAAAAATGCGTCTACGTATTTCCGGCTCTGAAAGAGTTGGAGAGCATTCCGTAACAGAGGATCTCTCGAGCATTTCTTTAAACTTAGGAGGTTGTAGCAAGAGCCCTAGTGCGGATGACGCCGATGAACCATTTTCTGACCGTGGCAAAACTACGGTTGACTCACTAGCGCTACTCGAACTCGTGTGGTCAGGCATGATCTCCAGTTCTGGTTTATAGTCAGGGTTGTGCATTTGATTGAGGACACCATTAGGGTTTTGCATTTGATGGAGGTCACCGTTAGGGTTTTGTTGAGCGTCGTTAGGCCCGTTTGTATTATCTGGGCACAGAGACTTGATGTAACGGCTAAGATCAAAGTTTGTAACGGCATTAAGTCCACGGTACTCTATTGCTGCCATGTCATATGCTATGGCTGCTTCTTCTTGTGTAGCTGCCAAAATATAGAGATTAAACAATAAAATTCAAAGGTTGTACATACATAAGAAAGGGTGTGCTATCTACACGTACACTTATTTTTACTTTTCACACATCATTCTAAGGGTGAGCCGTCAGATTAAATAAATTGAAAAAAAAAATCAAAAGACATAAATTAACAAGTCGTGTGTGAGAAGTAAAAAATGTTGCGCTTACACAACCCCCCTCTCTCTCCCCAAAAAAAGAAATGGTGTGGGATACAAACAAAGCAATAACAAATACAAAAATTTAATTTGCTAGCAAATTTTGGTGGAAAGATCTGGAAATTATTTTCGAAAAAATATGAATAAAAATCTTGAATGGGCAATTCAGGTTAGGTGATCTACGTACCAACTAAATGGTTTTGATTGCGTAATTTTTATTGTTTTCTTTATCCTATTATCTTGGACCACCTGTGTTGTTTTTTTATTAGGAATTCATGGGGAAAAGATTTTTCAATTACATAACTTTACTTTAGTAGTTGAAGTAAACCAATGACGTGTGACGAGTCGCATCTTTCCATGTGGCATTTTAAACTTGTAACCAGATTTAGGTTGAAAGAAGGTCATTTCCGGATTCACTTTGTGGGAATTCTAGAGATTTTCATATTTCAGCCGATCATTGTATATCTTGTGATTAGTTTTCGTCACTATTATTTGTGTTTAATTTTAAATACAAAAAAGTCAAATGATTTCTGACAGTACGATACACAATGAACGGTTAAGATGTGAGAATTCTTAGGATTCCCACAATTTGGATCCGGATGGGATCCAAATCCATTTAGGTAAACCCACAAGTTAAAGAAAAAGATTCTTTGTTAAGTTATTTTGGCAAACCAAAGATCTTGCTTTCTTGGTTTTTTTTATATTAACAAATATCCTATATATATATATTTCCAATTGACATTTGAAAAAAATAATAACATATTTATTGCTGAAGACTTGAATTCAAAACTGTAAAGCAGTGGTGTATTGTCCTAAATAGATATAACTTTCCTCTTCAAACCACTGTATTCAAAATTTACTCTTTTTTTTTTTTCCGTTTAATATAACTTTTAGTAATAATATCGTTTGTAATAAAGACATTAAATGGTAAAAAGTGGGAATTACCGTAGGTTCCAAGGTAAAGGTATTTGTTTCCATATACTCTGCCAATTCGAGCTTCCCATCTTCCATTTTGATGGTGTCTGCAAAAATGAATTAAATCAAAGAAATTAAAAACCAAATTTATCTCTATAAAGTATAAAGTCAGTTGTACAATATCTCCCTACATGCGTATAGATTGTGACGGCCACATGTCAACTTTTTGGTAACTTTGAATTATATGCATATAGATTGTCATTGCGACAGCCACATTTCAACTTTTTATGAAATGTATAGACTTGCATTTAATTATTTTAGTATGAAAGAAACATTTCGTTAAAGCAATAATCTTGGAATTAAAATATATGAATTTAATCAAGTTAGTTGATACAAGGTGTTCTACCGTATGCACCTAAGTTTGAATCACACGTCTCAGTAGTTAAGATGAATTTAATAAAATTATCTTATTGTTTGTAGAAAAAAATTAATGAAATTAACTAAATATAAGTACCTTGCCACGCCTCTATACTTTGAAACCCCGCGGGAAAATCCACTACTTTTCCTGTTAATTAATAAAAATTTAAAAACTCTATTATATATATTTATCAAAGTAGATACGAGATACAAGTTTAATTAATTATCACCTTCGCAATGATCCAATGTATTCTTCTTTCGACTGGCTCTCCAGTTCTATGAGCTCTTCTTGATAAGTGGATACCTACAACAATTAATCAAAGATGTAGAATTAAGGTGGATACATACCATTTCATATATATGTTAATAACATCACAAATTAATTTAAAAAAATGTTTTTGATCAAAGTCCAGAGATGGATCGATCCACCATCCAGTTTTAGTAAGGTAGAAAATATACTGGGAAATTGAGGATTGTATCTCGTCCCCAGTACTTTAATGCTGCCAAGTCATAAGCACGTCCAGCAGCTTCTTCGTCATCATATGCCCCTAAGAAAAATGAAATATCCCACGTATAATTAAATTGATCCATTTCTTGCCCAACCAATAAATCAAATTATGAATTAAAATGACGCAGTAATAAAAAAATATGAAAATTAACTTGTTTTCAAATCGGGACAGACCTAGATAGACTGCATTTGAGTTGGGATTAATTCCATCAATATCATCATCACCACCAAGAAACCAAAAACACAAGAAAAGGAAAATTGTTAACCCCAAAACAAAAAAGAATTAAGGAGAAAAGAATTAAAAACCAAATCAAGGAAAGAAGAGATTAATGAAGAACCTTGTCTTCCTTTCTTGTTCTGCGACTCATTCCAGCAATTCTTATCCCACAAATGAGCTTCGAATCGACCCGTCCATCGATGCCTAAATTCAAAAACATTAATCAACATTGATCAGTGATATATCACCCTAAGTTAAAAACAGAAATGAAACAAGAACCGGCGGCTAACTCCAAACAAGAAAAGCAAGAAAATGGTAGAAACTATACAATTAATTTAACTAACATGTATCCATGAATATGATATAACCTCGTGACACCACGGTAGACGGAGCTCCGCTGGGGCGGAGAGTCACGGCGAACGCTTTTCCGTGTCCGCTTGCCTTTTGTTGTTGTTGTAGCAGTACTGCTAGTGGTGGTTGTGGTGGTGGTGCTGTTGTTAGTGCTTCCAGCAGTACTGTTCTGCTTTTTCTGTGAGGTTTTCGCCATTAAACTGGCGCTCTCTCTCTCTTTCTCTTACCCAAAGAGAGCAAATAGAGAAAAATAGACAGAGAAGGAGAGAAGAGAGGGAGGGAGATCAGGGATGTGACTAGGTCATCATAATATAATGAGAAGGAAGGAAGGGATGATATACTAGTGCTAATATATTGGAGGATGAGAGCACAAAATTAATTAAATGGTATGATTTTCTTGGCACGAAAATTTATAAATGAAATGAAAAATAAATAACATTTATGGATTTGCTGTTTGTATTGAAAATTGGATTGGAACTTGGAACCGGGGGGAGGGGGGGGGGGGTTACAATTTACGGGGATGGGAGAATAGAAGGGGTTGAGCCGGCTGGATCACAGGTATTTTTGTGACCGTCTCCAAGCGCTTATAGTCTCTACCTGTTGTCCTTACTTTATTTTGGGGCCATTTGTCAAAACTGAAAATTGATAGAACTTTTTCTTCATTTTGTCCTATATATATATACACTATGCTGTTTATATTTATATATCATGCAAATGTGTGTGTGTGTGTGTGTAATTAGGCCTCATGCCATGAGCTTATTCACCCTTAATTAACTTATAAACAAACTCCCTTTTTGGCCTCTCTTCTTGTTTGTGTGATTATCTTGTTTTTTCCTCCATCTTCGATTATCTTCGATTATCCTCAGCAATTCTTTTTTTATTTTCACTATCATCCATTATACTGATAATTATCACTATTATGTAATTACTCTATCCTAAAATGGATTCTCTGTGCCAGAGTTTTCTTCTATTTTTTAAAAAAAGGGGACCATCAGATGGTTTCACCTCGGCAGTCCACATTTTCGGGAGACGGGAAGACTCACAAAGACCTTTTAGCTTTCCCTAGTCACCATCGTGCGATTCACCAACGACATGAATTGAACCCAAGACGTGTTATGTGGAATATACAGGTCTGAAATTCATCCCCAACCACTGAGCAACCCTGTGGTGGTTTATGCCAGAGTTTTCTTCAAATGCCAATACAAATTAGTCGGCACTAATCATCTATAAGGTTATCTCCAATACGCCATGAAATTTAGAGTTAAAAGTTGAGGTTAACTTTAATCTTAGACACTTAATCTCTCAAATAGAGAAAAACAATATTTGACTCTAAATTTGACACAGTCCTCCTATATGAGCTAAATTTAAAAGTTTAAATTTGAATGACTTTGTATGCATATGACATGGAATAAATTATACCGCCATATTTAGAGTCAAATATAACTTACAACTTTGAATATTTACATTGAAGATAGCCTAACGTAACCATTTTCCTTTTTTTTTTTTAATCTTCATAATAATTTAGGCTCTTCTAACTTTGTTAAATGTTTGCAATACCACATTTTAGGCTGAGTACGAATTCATAACTTTTAGATTTTAGTTTTGAGATTGGAGATAGCCTTATACACCAACTACAATTGACTACTTAAGTTTGTCTATAAATAAGTTAACAACAACCTAAGATTGTGACCACAAAGAAAGGGAGCCTAATTATATAGCTCCGCACTTGTAGATGGCTGATGCCAATGAAAAAAATCAATTAAGAGTTTAGGGAACTCAATTTTTGACAAATGGTCAAACTCCTCCTCTATGGATCGTCCCACTAACTTACGGGTAGATTGGATCGACGATCCACATTTTGGTCCTACCATTCTGTGCATCTGCATGCTCATCAATTTATATATATGCAATACAGATTAAAAAGCTTTTAATTGGTGCAAACTTCTTGGTGTGTGATGCTTCACTTTGCGGTTTTGTTTTCCCATCAAGTGTAATTGCGCTAAATGAACTCATCATGGTTAACCACCAAAAATCTATCTCTACAAGAAATCAGCAAATTTGTTTGAAACATGGTTGTGCTTAAAGAAAATAGAGGCTGTAATCCTGCCATTGCAAATTAACCAAGCACAATCTATTCTTAGACTTGAGTTACTACAAGTTAAGATATTAGGTAGCATCTCGGATCGAGAAATTGCCTCGGGACCAACGTGCAAAAGTTTCATACAGTTTTGTTGACAAAAAATCATTTAGACATTAAAATGAAAAAATCATTTAGACATTAAAATGACTGTACTATTAGTCATGGTCAGATTTAGAAATTGAAAATTAAAATGGTGGAATTGTGAGTTTCGGTGGTCGACGATTTTTTTTATGTGTGTGGGGAGGGGGGGGGGGAAGAGTCAGAGGTTGGGTGTGAAAATGCAAATGGATCAAGGAACTCAAATCCAACAGATAAACAACCCCAAATAAAAACACCCAGACTTGCAGGATTTGCGCAACAGTAAATAAATAGAAGTTTTTTTTATTTTTAATTTTTTAATTTTTTAATTTTATCCACAACTTGACTGTTTACCTCATTCTTTTTATTTTATTTGCCCATCTCAGTAGCATAAAAGAAATCCTTTCTTTTTTGCCATTTTTTCATATGGATATGTAATATAAAGGATTTCCAAACCTAGCAGGAAAAGGAGGGAATCAAATACTCAATTTAAAATGAGTAAACATAATTCCATACTCAATCTCATAGATACATATAGATTTTTGTGGAAAGCTTAGGGGGTCGAACTAGGTGTATTTAATCTAATCACTATAAGACAACACTTGTCCATGTTTTGAAGAATGGATTCTTGAATCCCATTGAATCTAAAGTACAATATTTGGTTTACGGTGGGATGCCCTAGATCTGACATGTGTTTTGGATGGAGTAAGAGTAACGTGAAACTCAGGAATTATGGGCGTAATATCTTCTACTTTATATGATTATCAATTAAATAAAAAGTTATTTTACGTAGCAACTCTTACATCATGAAATACAATGAACACACGAGAGTTTCTTTAACGTGGTAAACGCCACACATGATGGGGAAAATCCACGGGCACATTGCCAGAATATAATCAGTTAAGATCAGAGAATATATACAAGACTCGTATAAGACAATTTACAAACTCAAAGTTCACCTTGTCTTGTAGTTTTCGTACTTGCTTTTCTTTGTATCCTCTTGAAAGGAAGTGTGAATGATGATAGCTAGAAAAAAAGTGTTTCACTTGGATTTCTCTACTAACCTAGCATACAAGATCCTTGTCTTAAACTTTTTCTTGCACAAAACTATGGTTGGCAAAGATAGTAAACCTGTTGGAAAACCACCAGTATATAATGGATGCGAGAAACAAAATCAACAGCCTACAATTATGTAAATTGATTTTATGCTTTAACCCTAAAATAAGTCGATGATATCATAAATGGATTTTATTTGACCGCACTCTCCTAATATATTTTTCTAAAATGAAGCACGTTTACCATAAGTGACCCACGAAAGCATATTGTCTTCGATTTTCCTTGACGTACAAGTTTTCATATCACGAACCTAGGCACTAAAATTTAGCACTAGTCTATTACAGACACATGCATTACCTTGTCTAGGAAATTAACCAATCACAAAAGCTTGCTCTTTCAACCTTACCTTTGGCATTTCCTAGACAAAACCCCAATAACAATTAAAATGACTCCTAAACCTATCCATCATAGATCATGAATTGAAACTTGATCACAAAAAATCCAAAATACCAGTGAAGTTTAAAATGAGATTTGAATAACAATAACCAAAGTGAGATCAATCAAACTAACAAATGATTAAAACCATATTGCAATCCTACAAATTAAATTATACTCACTTTCAAAGTAACAACTCCTCTTAACCATATCAAACACTTACTTCCCCCTTTTTGTTAGAAAATCTAAACACAAAAGATATGCTTTCTTCCCCTTTTTGTCAAGGAAATCCAAAAATATAAAACAATAAATGAAAAGTAGTAACAAAACACAAAGGTAAAATGAATAACAAGAAGAGCATCACCAAGTGGTGTTGATTGCAACGACAATAACACAAGCTGAATCGTTCTTACAATGAAAATAAAGAGCACTTAATTTGCAAAAACACAAAGTCAAACTCCAACAAACAAATAATCATGTGATATAGGCAACATGACTTCACCATCTAGCAATTTTATGCCAAATTAAGTAAATGAAAATGTAAACAAGCAAAATATGATATGCAATGGAGTACCATCCCATAGCCATAATATGCGAACATTCAAGAGAGAAAGTGAATAAGCATCGCATGTGTTAGCAAATTACTTTTTTATTTTCCTTGAAGGTTCATGTGTGTAATAACCATCACAAGCAATTCTAAGCTCCTTTAAATCATCATATGCAACAAGTAATCACATGATATACACCCATGCACACATAATTTTTTTAGTTATACTAGTGTTTCATTTAAGCGATCTCATAGAACATGCCGACATATGCTTGCTTGACTACCTAACCCGTTATCAATATCAAGCAACTTCTTCAATCAAAAGGTCTATAATTAGGGTTGCCATGGGGCTATGATGAAGGTGAAAGAAACAAGGGGTAAAGATAACACAAAGATTCAATGATTTAGTAGTGCATATAAATAAGTAGAAGTATTTGGCAACGTATTAAGAACACAAATCTCTCTAACAAGGATCAAAATTATTTTGTTGGACCCAATCTAAGAAAAAAGCTGTCTCTAAAATCACAAACATTTTCTCACAATTGAACTTTTTGTGCACTCTTTTTCCCTTCTTCTTCTTTTTCTTTTGTCCTTTATTTTTTATTTTAAATAACCCCAAGCATAAATCTTGCAACATAAAACTAATTTAAAGAAAACATACTCTACCGATTTCAAACAAGCAGGATGAGTGTTTAAGGTTTGGGGTTAAAAATGACATATATAGTTACAAGAAAAAAAATCTAATGAGGCTCAAAGGGGTTGCTAGGGAATATTATATTGGGACATTGGTAAATATGGTAATGGTGGTATGTCCTAGATGCTTTTGTCATCCTCAAGATATCACATGAATCAATATATGTTCGAGAGGTTTAAAGCAACTTCTAGAGATACAAGCAAATATGAGATCATACACACACAAAAATGTGATTGATGCATATATAATGGTTCAATCGGCTCAAAACATCACAAGGATTTTATAAAATCGCTAGATTCACATATGAATTTTAATTTTTTTTTTTAGTACATCGATATTTTTACACTAAGGGGAGGGGGAGTTCGGCAAAGCCACACAATGAGTAGCCTAATTTGGTATCAAATTCGCCATCCACAAGATTCGAACCTAAGACCTCTCACTTTCAAGTGAAGATGAATACCACCAAACCGTAGTATTGAGTGGCCATATGAATTTTTAAATCATGCTTTAAATTAACATCTAAATGGCGTGCAGTTGTTTTTCATGATAATCAAACATGTTCAGTGCTAACATAAAAGGAAACTCATTCAATAAAATCAAGAATTGCCAACATACTTGAGTCTGGGATTGAAACCAATAAGCAGTGTAACCGTTGACAGAAACTAAATTTGTGCAGAAGACTGCAAGAAACAAACTAAAATTCGCACTATCCTAATCGACATGAACATGCAGATGAGATGCATGTTTGACATAAATTTACAAAATGATTTAGTCAATGCAACACACACCAATTAATTTTCTAAAATTTTCAAATCGAACATTGAATATTGTCCAAAGGTTTTGAAAATTTATTTGCCAAATTGTTCGGGCAAAGATTTCTCTGAAGATGGCTCCTTGGCACTTAGCACAGCTCCCCAAGGGATTGGCCATTTGGATGTGTAGTTGGGCTCTTGCCTGCTGATGTGTTGCAAGAAAAGGACATAGTTAGTTTTGAAAGGTGCCTTTGTGGGGCCTTAGGTGTAGGCCATGAGGCTCCCAATCAAAACTAACTAAGTGCTAGGCGTGCCATTGCTATCTCAGTATAGCAGATGTAGAACAAGATTTTGTTTAGTCGATTACTTGCGCCCCAAGTTACTCAGACTTCTTGTTATCAAAGGATTGTCGTGGATGGGTTAAGTCCACATTAAGTTCTTTTTCTTGCCTTGTGACCAAGGACTTTCAGTTCATAGTCTTGTATATTTGAATGAGGGGAGTCCAGATCCCTTAAATTATTTGTTTGGTTCTTGATTGGTTTTACATGAAAGTATATCTATTAATTGACCAGATCCAAATACAAATAAGACTTTTAAAGTAGGAAAACAGGTGGATATGACTTGAATACAAATTGTAGAATGCATTAAGTAATAGATCTACAAATTCAGAAAGCAAACAAAGAGCTTCGGGCAAGATTTCACCTTGTCTGGCAAGGTTGAACCTCTTGCAGTCACTTCTCCTTGAGTTTACAGAGGTTTCTATGCTAGAAATGGATGGATGGTAAACCAGTTTACATAAGGGAATCGATGCTACGCCACTAGGGGTAATAGCAGAGCTTCTAATCAAGACAAAAGATAGATTTTGTGAGGGAGATATCCTGAAAAGGATTGAGATCTGGGCTGATTACAGTTTTTAGATGCAAATTTGGCTTGAGAGCAGAGTTTGTATGTTTGTTTGTTTGATTGGTTGAGTGTCCTTGTCTCTGGGGCCTATTCTTCCTTTTATAGGTGAATTAGCCCGACTGCAGTGACTTTGCTCTTGCCCAAAAACACTTGGAGGGTAGTGAGTCATCATATTTTTACTTGTATTGCCACTGAAAAGTGCTTTTTGGTTGATTGTGAGTTAGTCCCCATCACTTGACATTTAAATCAAAGGCACATGACCTATGCATTAATGGGAAGGCACCAATTTGTCTCTGGGCTTGATGCTTGGGCTTCAGGCAAATCTCTTTTCGAATTGGCATCTCTAGGCTTCCACACACTTACAGCCCAATGTTCAAATATTAACCCAAATAGTGCCCCCTTTAATCATTGTTGAGACTGCAATCCCAGGCGCTAATAATGATTAAATAGCCGTCGCACTCATTCTCTCGGGATTTGCACCAATTAAAGCGGCATTGGTTAACAAAAACCCTTGCGCTAACCCACGAACTCCATCGTTAAGTAACCTCTCACTATATAATTCTTCCTTAACCCCTTCGGCAAAGCAACTTAACCATTTCAAGCCTTCGAACTCCTAGAAATTCCAGTACGTTCTTGCCTTCTCAGTTCTTCAATTCTTGCCCCCTTAATTCCAACTTTTCCTCATATCTTCCTCTTAAAGTCCTAAATGGCACCCAAAGTTGCTCGAATCCAATCTCCTTGCGAGAGTGGTGAAGGGATTTCCACCATGTGCCGCTTACTTAATAGCCTTCATCGCCCTTGTGCAGGCATGCACACTGAACTCTTCTTCGAGGAGGAATAAGTGCATTCCTTAGGACCTGCATGGATTTCTCAGGTCCCAATTAACGTTGAAAACAACATGCCTAAGGAGAAATCAATTTTTATAATATCCTTGGAAAGGTGCACTACTTCTAGCTTCTGTTTCAGGACTTCTATGACATTGAGGAGTAACCGAGCAACTTTAATCGCACCGGTAGATTCTACTTGTGGCTATAAAACTATCTTATCTTGCACTGATATCTATAGCTTCTGCTTTCTTGATCACTTCATCATCATGGGTGTATGCTTCGAGATCAACTACCACGACCTTGTTGGTTTTAGGATCAACGTTAAAGACTTTGGTAAGACTTGTGGAAAAAGGCTTTGTAATGGAGGCAAGGATCACAATGGTGTCTTCTGAAAGTGAGAGGTTAGAAGAGCAACTATCAAATGATCTTTAGACAACTAGGATTCTAGGATAGTTACTCTATTCAAGGATGTAAAACTATTGAGCTGATTCTTATGTAACTTCATCATTCAATGAAATGAAAATGACTTCTTTAATTCACTTTGGCTTGCATTTCCTTGTTGAAACTCAACCATGATGAGCACATAAGCTAACTTTAGATTTCTTGCAATGCTTATACTTCTTCAATGTAGTAATCCCTAACATCCCACAAGGTTGGATGATATTTCTTAAAAAACTTAGCGTTGATTGGATGCTTCTGTAAGCTTCATTCCACATCTGCCAAGTAATATCCTCCTTTGTCCAGTACTTGGTTGATAATGAAATGACCTTCCCAAGTCGGGCTCCATTTCCCAAATCCTCTAACTTGAGCTCCCAAAGACATAATTGCTTTCCAAACTAATTCTCCTTCCTTGAAGGTCTTTAATTTTATTTTCTTGTTGTATGCTTGAGCAACAGCTCTTTCCCATTCTTGAATTTTATCTAGAGCTCCAATTCGGGCTGTATCTAGATCTTCAACTCCTTGAAACATAGCCTGAACGTATTTTTCACTGTGTATCCCGAATTGGTTCTGAATCCTAATAGAACTCACATTAATTTCCATAGGGAGTACAACATCTTGCCCGAAGGTTAAAGCATAAGGAGTAGTTCCAGTTGTTGCCCTCTTGGAAGTTCTATAAGCCCACAATGTTTCTCCTAGTTTCTCATGCCACTTTTCTGGACTCTCGGCCACCATTCTTTTAATAATGTTCACCAAGATCTTGTTGCTGGCTTTTGCTTGACCATTTGACTGGGGGTAGTAAGGACTAGACTGAATCATCTTTATTTTGAACTTACTTGCAAATTCCTCTACTTCTTTTGAAATAAAAGATGGCCTGCTGTCTGTGACAATTGTTTCGGGCACCCCAAATCTGTGTAAGATCTTGGTTTCAATGAATTTCTTGACTGTGGTTGAAGTGATAGTCTTCACAGCTGAAGCTTCTACCTACTCGGTGAAGTAATCAGTCGCCACAATTATGAATGTGTGTCCCTTGTTAGAGGCTGGTTGAATTTACCCGATGAAGTCCATTGCCCATCCTCTAAAGGGCCAAGGTTTGACCACGGGGTTCAAGGGTATTAAGGGAATATGTTGGTGAGGTCCATGCCTTTGACATTCTTCGCACCCTTGGGCATAAGCCTTGCAGTCTTTTTCCATCTCGGGCTAGAAATAGCCATATCTTCTAAGCAACCATCTCATCTTAGTTCCAACCTTATGTGCCTCACAGATTCCTTCATGTACTTCGGCCATTACCCTCATTGATTCTTCCTGGCCTAAACATTTAAGCAAAAGTCCATCTGAGTCTTTCTTAATAGATTTCCCTCCCACAAAACATACTTAATTGCTTGTTGTCTATTTTTCTTACTCGTGGGGAAGGATGGATCTTTTAAATACTGAACAATAGGTGTCCTCCAATCCTCTCTCTCTATTTCTTCAGTCATCACATCAGGCTGAATCCCCTTTCAAAGATAGAGGGGAAATGTATCTTCTTAACTTCTATCACTTTCGAACTTCTTTTCTTGGATCTGTGCTCCAAAAACTAATTGTGCCATCTCATTGGCAATCGTGTTTGATGCTCTGGGAATATGGCTGACTGATATTTCAGTGCCCCAATAGCGCAATAGTTTTGTGGATGCCAAATAGTAACTTGCCATGGTGATGTGTCTGCACTTGTATTCTCCATTTAACTGATTGATCACCAATTCTGAATCACCAAACATCTTAACTTCAGTTGCCCCTAACTCTATTAAGATCCACAGTCCAATTATCAACGCCTCATACTCTGCCTGATTGTTGGTAGTCTCTTGATAATCCAGAAGGAATAAATATCAATGGTGAGTACCCTTGGGATTAGTGATGACAATCCTAGCTCCCGCATCATTTTGAGTGCAAGAACCATCAAAATACAGTCTCCAATGAGAGATCCAAAGGCTAGTTATTCATTTTATTTCTTGCTGGATCTATTTTTCTTTGCCTGAGAAGGCTTTGCTTGGCGGGATCCACATATTGGCTACCTCTAGAGTTCCTGGGATGTTGATAATCTCTTCTTGAGACTCCTGGTGCTTAGCCAAGAAGTCTGCAATTGATTGTCCCTTGATCACTCTTTGAGGGACATATTGAAAGTTGAACTCTGATAGTGTTAGAATCCACTTTCCAATTCTCATAGTTAGCATTGGTTTTGACAACATGTACTTGATCACATTTGTCCTGGCGATGATATGGATGTGGCAAGGCAACATGTAATGCCGTAGTTTGTAGGCAAGTATAGAGCCAAGCACAACCTTTTCACTGGTGTATATCTCGTCTCTACCTTAGTAAGGATTCTACTGAGGTAGTATATTGCTTGTTCCTTTTCGCCTTCATTGTTTTGGGCCAACAAGCTTCCCATTGACATTTCAAAGGCAGAAATATAAAGTTTTAAAGACTTCCCCCTCTGAGGTGGCATGAGCATTGGTGGGGAGCCTAAGTAAGCCTTTATTCTGTCGAAAGCCTCTTGGTGTGGTGGGCCCTACTTAGATTTTTCCTTGTCTTTCAATCTCAGCAGAGGAGTTAGGGGTTGAATCTTGCCCGCCAAGTTAGTGATGAATCTCCTCAAGAAGTTGATCTTTCCTAGTAACCTCTGCAGTTGTACTTTATTGGTGGGAGGATGTGATTCCACTATTGCCCGAGCTTTGTTCTTGTCAACCTCTGCACATATTTGATGAACAAGGAATCCCAAAAATTTGCCCGACCTTACCCCGAAAACACATTTCTTTGGATTCATTTTCAGCTTATGGATTCTCATTCTTGTTAAAGCTTGTCTGAGGTCTACCAAGTGTTGTTCTTCAGTTTTAGACTTCACCACGATGTCATCAATGTATACTTCCACGCTATGGCCGATTAAGTTATGAAAAATGGCATTCGTTGCTCTTTGATAGGTTGCACCAGCATTTTTGAGCCCGAATGGCATGACTAAGTATTCATATGCTCCCACATGACCTAGGCATCTAAAAGCTGTTTTGTGTATATCTTCTTTAGCCATTTTTATCTGATTATAACCGGCATTCCCATCCATGAAAGATAGGACTTTGTGTTTGACAACTGTATCTATAGATAAGTTAGCCATGTGCATTGGACTTTGTGTCTGACATTACTGGTGTTGGGGAGTTGGGACCATGGAAGAAAAAATCGACAATATCGGCGATATTTCGCCGATATTATCGGTTTTTTACTTTACCGATATTTTAATAGGTATCCAAGGTATTTTCATCAAAATATCGCGATATTTTCGATAATATGGCGATATTTCGGTTTCTCGACAATGACGACCTCGCCAGAGAATCGGAATAACTCCGACTCCGAGCAAGAACGAAACCTGCAACCAAACGGAACAAAATCATCACTATCTTTCAACAAAAATCACCACTTTATACCAAAATCAGTGACAAAATTACACTAATCCGAGAAGCAAGGGCTTGAATTCGAGCAAGATCTGGAAGAAAATAGTAGAAGCTGAGAAATCGAGTACCTCACCGGCAGATCGGACGGAGCTGAGAGCAGAGGGAGACGCGGACGAGGAGGATCGCGCCGATGGGGACGACGGAGGAGAGGTAGAGGTCGCTGCCCGCGGGACATGGTGACGGGCTCGACGAGGAGGAAGGCGAGGGAGGAGCAGAGGGAGACGCGGACGAGGAGGATCGCGCCGATGGGGACGACGGATGATAGTCTGTGTGTGTGTGTGGGAGAACTGGAGAAGGGAGAAGGGAATGGAGAAGGATCGAGAACTCAGAAGAGAGAGAAGGAAGGATGGAGAACTCAGAAGAAGAGAGAGAAGGAAGGGTCGAGAGACTGAGCTCAGTCTCTGTGCATGTGTGGTGTGGGGGGGGGAATCTCGATCTCTGGACTCTGTGTGCGTGTGTGGTGGTGGCGTGTGAGCGTGACTCACTCACTGACTCTCTGTGTGTGTGGTGGAGTGTGAGAAAAAAAAAGAATCCAATGATCCAAATAATTCAAAACATGTCTCTAGCTCTCTGATCCAATGATCCAAATCACTTTCAATTTCAAAACATGTTTTCTACACTCACAATGTTTGTCAGCTCGCTATATAATTAACTTGATAATGTTAAATCCATCATGCAATGCATTTCTTTCCAATTTTTTGTGATAAACTAATAGATAATTGACTAAATAAACATCCTACAAAGTTTCAATAAAAATTTCCAAGTTTTTCTTACAATTTCCGTGGTTTCCATGTAATTTTTATCGATATCGATATTTTACCGATATTTCCATCGATATTTCCTTGTTTTCGGACTACCGATATTTTCTTCCTTGGTTGGGACAATATGGGGTCTATCCCATTCTTCCTTGGTGAGGAACAATCCTTGTTCCAAAAGCTTTTGGGCCATCACCTTAGTCAGGCGACCGTTGTCATCAGCTCCTAAGCACTGGAGAATCCTAATACTAGGATTGTAAAAGCTAGCTTATGCAACATTAACTGTGGGGAGGAATGGCCGTGACTTGACCTTCACCATCTCCCAAAATCCTGGTCCCGTGGCTCATTCCTCATGGTAAACTGCTACTTGTTGGTGTAGGGTGGAAGGCACCGATAGACTCTGATGAATCCAATCTCGGCCAAGCAAAGCTCCATAAGTGGAAGTATTGTCTACCATGAAGAAGGCTAGCATGATTTACTTGGAACCCAAGTCAACCTTCATGGGCAATATCCCATGAGTTATAGTAATGGATTCGAAGAAACTGGAAACTATTAGATCCGTGGGGATGAGATCTTCCTCACTTCTACACATTTTTTCATTTGCTTGTATGGCAACATATTGATCGCAACTCCTCCATCAATTAAACCCCTCTTGAAAGGTATACCCTCCAGATGAGCAGTTACATAAATAGGCTTGAGATGGTTAGCTAGGGTCAAACTCGGGCAACTGAAGACCATTCTGTCTGAGTACACTCTCTCAGGCTCTTTCCTTGCAAGCTCGGGCAAACCTATTCTGCCCTACTCCTCTTTTCCTGCTTATTCAATGCTAACATGTGCCATCATAGGTTCTGTTGCCAAGTAATCACCCTCCATTGTGGCAGGTTGATCATGCTTGGGACAAAACATGGCAGATATAACATATGTCATGTTTACGTGGAAGTTGCTAGGTCCAGGTAAATCTTCCTTTTTGCCCCCAATGTGGCTCATGAATTCATTTAACTAGGTTTCTGCTTTTTCAGGTAACATCAGCTCGGGTAACCTTTCTTCTTGAGTGATGCCAACGTTTTGTGTCTATGCTGAGTTCTCATAGAACGTATCAACTAGCAATGGTGCGGGCAACCTCCTCTCAGGTGAGATAGTTCCAAAGCATATTGGTTCTGGACTCCATCTTGGGGTTGGCATCATTACCATATCCTCTTGAGCTCTCTTCAAGATTCTGTACTTCCCAGGATGGGGGCTCTGCGGAACATGATCTCATTTCCCTTCGATCTTGCTATTAGCTTTCTCTACCTTTTTTTTGCTTTTCCATTGAAGTTGATTTCTTCCCCCATGAGGTACTTTCTCAAACTTCACATTCTCAGAGGTTTCTAAGGCAGTGGGGACTTTTAATGAGTTCATGTGGGCTTTATGTTGCCTCTAAACTCTCCTGATCATAGAGGTTCCCATTTCCTTGACGGGTTTCCCATCCTTTCCAACCACATACCATTTCATGATTAGATTCACTATCATTTTCCTTCTTATGACATCTCCACCGGCATAGCTTTGCTGTGGTGGCCTCACATCCACCCATCTTGGCGTTTTGTCTTCTCTGTTTTCCACTTCTTCAGAGGCTTCATAATTTCTGAACACTTCTGACAAGCCCTTTGGTTGAGAATCTCCTCCCAGCCTTTGGAAAACATTTCTCGAGGTCTCTCTCTCAGCTGTTCGCAAGACATTTATGCGGGCTTCTTGTTCTTCTTGTTTTCTTCTTTTGATCAACTCATGAACAATGATAGTTCATGATGCTGCTACCTCCAACTCACATTCATACTGACACCTGCTACACAATACCACTCATTTGACTATAATTGCTTTGGGCTTTTCAGGCAACTTGATGGCTCATTCGGTTGGCCTGTCAACTACTTGCCTCATTTCTGCTTTTACTTCCCAGGTGGCATTCCCTTTCCCTTTCTCAACCCACGTCAGGTTGATCATGTTTATTGGGGCTTCCGGGAAAAGATATGTGTAAATTATCATATTGTCCTGCAGTTTCTCCAACAACAACTTTCCCTTTACTATAAGGTCTTGTATCCAATTCCTGAACTAGACACAGTTGGTTATGGAGTGATTGAAAGTATAATGCAGCTTGCAATACTTCTTCCA
This sequence comes from Malus fusca, assembly GCA_035220775.1. Classification (NCBI taxonomy): domain Eukaryota; kingdom Viridiplantae; phylum Streptophyta; class Magnoliopsida; order Rosales; family Rosaceae; genus Malus; species Malus fusca. The sequence goes on along the minus strand of CM069067.1, from coordinate 26,899,556 downwards.
TCTCAACTCTTTTGGCTTAGGCATCTTTTTGGTGTTGTCGGGCACAATTACTCTTGCCCGAACAACTCCTCATAAATCTTTGCGACCTTTGTTAAATCAAAAGAGTAACTTAGGTATTTAGGGGGCTTCATGGGGACAAAACCACCATCATTCATTACCATTTTCTGATCCTTGACTGGCTGGACTAACCCCTTCACTATTAAAGGCTTAAAGGGGGTAGTCATCTCTGCTGCACACATGTCCATTCCCTCTCTCCCATCATTTTCTTCTAGCTCTCCTTCAAACTCCACTTAGTGGATGACAACTTTGCTTTTGTAGAAATGAGGCACCTTAGACAAGTGTTTCACTTGCTGTTCTTCAAGCAACAACTTCTCATACTTTGTGGCAGCAATCACCAACTCTTGCAACTCATTGAACTGCACATCATAAAACTTCTTCCTAAAAGGCAGCCTTAAGGCCTTTTGAGCAATGGATATGAGTTGGGCATGATTGATAGGGAATTGGCATCTCATTCTTGTCCTTCTAAACCTCATCATGAAGTCCTCAATAGACTCATGTTCATATTGGACATCTCGGGCTCCAGCCTATAGAACTGCTCATGGAAGACCATCTCTATTTGCCCCTAGTTAGCAATAGAATTGGGGGGGGGGGGGGAGAGGCAACAAAGAGTACCATTGAGATGCTAAGCCAACCAATGAGTTCCCAAATAACCTCAACTTATAGTTAGGATTATCTTTAAATGCCACGCAATGGTTGGAGAACTTGAAGATGTGGTCTCTAGAGGATATACTGCCATCATCTCCACTGAAAGTTGGAAACACAGGTATCTTGAAGTTGAGAGGAAAAAGATTTTGCTCATCAATATATTCCGCGTATGGCTTTTGGTAGGTGATCCTGAACAGCAGGTGAGCTTGGGGTTGAGCATTTTGGGCTATCATCTTTCTTAACTCGACCAATTCATCACTGAGCTGCTGGTGAGCTGCATTATTAGGCGGGGTATGAGGAAGTTCCCAATTCGGGCTACAATCGTTGCTCGAGAGAGTCTCCTTTCTTGTTTCGGGCTTCCTCCACTTGGTTTTTCCTCCTTTAGTAGCAAATGGTGGTGACCTATAAGGGGGAGACTTGTCTGCCTTGGTAGGCTTGCTTTTTCCACTGGTCTCTCCAATTGACTGGGGCATCCTATACTTCGTTCTTTCTTGTCCACTGTGCCCCCTACTATTTAGTGAAAATAATAGGGGGTCAGGCAACTCCGCTTCTAAGATCTCTTCCAACACTGGCTGATCAATTCCAGATCCCTTATTGTTCTTCCCTTTAACCCTTTTTTCCTTAAGCAAAGGAAATAGAGGAATAACTGGCTCCTTCACAAGGTTGGTTTCTCTCATCATTTCTCTAGCATAACCATTCTTTGGAGTAAAGTACTCTAGATCTAGTATTCTTTGCAAATTCCCCGTTAAAGAACAGAGTCTGCTTACTTCTCCTCTGGTTTCCAGAGTGATCTTCTCCATACTTCTTAGTACTTGTACCATGGTGGCTTGCAAGTCCTCATTAGTCACATTCCCTCCTGACTTCTCGGATGAAGTCGAGTTTTCTAGAATAGCTGGTCCTTGCAGGGAAGGAAAATCAATCTGGAAGATTTGTCATGCTTACTTTTGGTAAATACTAAGGTGACCCGTATTCTACATTCCACCTGAAGGTTTTCTCCTTCCTTCTTCTTCTTAGCATACAAGACTAAATGTATCCCATCGAGCGTGCCAAAATTATGTTCGGGCGAAGATTTCTCCGGAAATGGCTCCTCGTCACTCATCACAGCTCCCCAAGGTACCGTTTGGTACGCAGACGGGACGGGACGGGACGGAACAGGACGGAACAGATGATGTAAATATTGAAAAAGATAAGGAGAAATTTTGTCATAAAATGTTATAAATTTATGTTCCACGGATGTGGAACGGGTGTTCCAGGGGGAAGAGGTGGAACGAAAAATCAGCCAAATTTCATCCCATGGGACAACCCGTTCCACAGTTTTTAGGCGCACCAAACGTGGGACGGAACGACTCGTCCCGTTCCGTCCCGTCCCGTCCCACGTACCAAACGGTACCCAAGGGATTGGCCCTTTGGATGTGTAGTTAGGCTCTTGCCTGCTGATGTGCTGCAAGAAGAGGACATAGTTAGTTTTGAAATGTGCCTTTGTGGGGCCTTAGGTGTAGGCGTTGAGGCTTCCAATCAAAACTAACTAAGTGCTAGGCGTGCCACTGCTATCTCAGTATAGCAGATGTAGAACAAGATTGTGTTTAGTCGATTACTTGCGCCCCAAGTTATTTGGACTTCTTGTTATCAAAGGATTGTCGTGGATGGGTTAAGTCCACATTAAGTTCTTTTTCTTGCCTTGTGACCAAGGACTTTCAGTTCATAGTCTTGTAATGAGGGGAGTCCAAATCCCTTAAGTCATTTGTTTGGTTCTGATTGGTTTTACATGAAAACATATATATTAAATCCAGATACAAATAAGACTTTTAAAGTAGGAAAACAAGCGGACATGACTTGAATACATACTGAAGAATGCATTAAGTAATAGATCTACAAATTCAGAAAGCAAACAAAGAGCTTTGGGCAAGATTTCACCTTGTCTAGTAAGGTTGAACCTCTTGCAGTCACTTCTCTTTGAGTTTACAGAGGTTTCTATGCTAGAAAGGGATGGATGGTAAACCAGTTTACACAAGGGAACCGATATTATGCCACTGGGGGTGATAGCAGAGCTTCTAATCAAGACAAAAGATAGATTTTGTGAGGGAGATATCCTGAAAAGGATTGAGATCTAGGCTGATTACAGCTTTTAGATGCAAATCTGGCTTGAGAGCAGAGTTTGTATGTTTGTTTGTTTGATTGATTGGTTGTCCTTGTCTTTGGAACCTTTTCTTCCTTTTATAGGTGAATTAGCCCAACTGCAGTGACTTTGCTCTTGCCCGAAAGCACTTGGAGGGTAGTGAGTCATCAGCTTTTTACTTGTATTGCCACTGAAAAGTGCTTTTTGGCTGATTGTGAGTTAGTCCCCATCACTTGACAGTTAAATTATAGGCACATGGCCTATGCATTAATGGGAAGGCGCCAATTTGTCTCTGAGCTTGATGCTTGGGCTTCAAGCAAGTCTCCTTTCGAATTGGCATCTCTGGGCTTCCACACACTTGCAGCCCAATGTTCAAATATTAACCCAAACACAAATGTTTCTGAATAGGTACACCTTCAAGAGCAATAATATGATTTTCATTAGAATCATGCAATGAAATTGAAGATCTAGCATGCAAAAAAAAAAAATGATTCTCCTTTTTCCTCCAAATCAATATATCATTTTGGGCATAGAAGAAGCAGAGACAACAGAAAATTTATACAATCTTCAAGAGTCCAAAGAAAAGGTCCTTAGGTTAACCAACTCAACCTGAGCAACAAAAGCAACAACTTCGTCTTCATCACTTAGGACTCACTATCACTCGAAATGACTTTCATTGCAGTTTAAATTCTTTTTTTTTTTGTTTCTTGAGAGTGTTCGCACACTTATGTGCACAATGACCATAACCCTGACACTCATGACATTATCTCCTAGTTAAAATTTTATCTTGTAAGTGAATTCTTTAGACCTGAATTTTTAGATCATGAACTACCTTTTTTATAATAACTTTTTAAACTTTTGACTTTTTCAGACAATTTTGAAATTTTTAGTGAGAAGAGCCAAGCTCTTCATCACCAGCACCACTATCCCCTTCATATTCCAGAACTGCTTTAAAGGCAACACTTTTGGATTTTTTTGACTGGAGGATGTTTCAATTCCTAAGCTTTTAAAGACCCAAGTAACTCTTTATGTTTATAGGTGTTTAAATTCCTATGCCCTTCAATTGTGGTCACTTTTGTGTCAAACCTAGTAGCCAAATACCTAAGGATTTTCTTGACAACAATATTCTTAGAAATGGTTTCGCCTATATTGTGCCAAGTGTTAACAATAAAACTGAGTCTAGCATAATAATCAGAAAGTAATTCATACTCCTCCTCCCTCTTAATATTTTCAAACTGGTTTGTAAACAGTTGGAGCTCCGAAGCTCTCACATCAGCGTTTCCCCTCAAGAGTATCTTTGTAAAATGTCCTAAGCATCTTTTGAAGTTTCACAAGTGGAGATGTATTCAAACTGTTCAAGTGAATGGTTGGCAACAATGTGTTCAAGCCTCTTTGATTGTTCGTGCTATATATGAAGTACTTCATCTTTTGACCGTCCTCATTGGTTTAGGAACAATTTTATTTTTTATTTTTTTTTTCAGTTATAGTTTTCTCATCTTTTTCAATTTAGTTCGTTCAGATCCACCATTGACACAAGTGTGCCACACACTCTCATTTATAGCCCACAAGAATGACTTCATCTCGGCTTTCCATGCCCCATAGTTCTCACCATCAAAGTATGGTGGATGAGTAACTGAACCCGCAACATGATCAATCCTAAAATCCCAAGGATCACTCTAAGTATGTCTGGAGAAAGGCTCTGGTGCCAATTGAAAACAAAGATGATCGAAGAACTCAAATACAACAGATAAACAACCCCAAATATAAACACCTAGACTAGCGGGATGGAAACAAAGTTTTAATTATGCGAATCAACAGTAAATAAATTGAAAATGAAATACAATGAACATGTGAGGACCTTTTTTTAATGTGGAAAACCCCACACACGATGGGGAAAATCCACGCGTACACTGCCCGAAAATAATCCACTAAGATCAAACAACAAATACAAGACTCATACAAGACAACTTACAAGCTAGCTCAAAGATTGCCTTGTCCTCTTGTCTTCATATTTGCTTTTGTTTGTCTCCTCTTGGTTTAAACGTGATCACCTCAGAGCAGAAGGTTCGCCCGTGGGTTAGAACAAATCATGAATGATGATATGAATGCTAGAAGAAAGTGTTTCACTCATATTTCACTCTTCTAACCTAGTATACAGATTCCTTGTCTTAAACTTTTTCTCGCACGAAATTATGGTTCTCAAAGATAGCAAACCTGCTGGAAAACCAATAGTATATGAAGGACGTCACAAAAAAAAAATCAATGGCCTACAATTAAGTAAACTGATATTATGCTTTAACCCTAAAATAAATTGATTTTATATGATTAATTAAATGTAAATACTCAATTTATATTTTCTTAAAATGATGCGTATGAAGTTTACCTTAAGTGATCCATGAAATCAGATTGCCTTTGGTTTTACTTGACGTGCAAGTCTCAAATCACAAACTTAGACATTAAGACACGCCTAAAATCAAGCACTAGTTTATTAGAGACACATTAAACTTGGCTAGGAAATTAGAAAATCATAAAAACTTGCACTTTCAGGGTGGGAAGTGGGATTGCAATTTGGGTTTAAAAAACAGGGTATAGGGTTCTATTTCAAATAAGGCTACCTTTTAGTTAATTTAAATCGATAATGACCCTTAGCAAAACTAAAACTATTGGTATTTTGCAATTCGGTAATATCCTGTACCGGTACTTTTGGTTCGACAATTTACAGTAACTTTGGTTTTTTGAAATCTTTTGATAAATTCAGTTTATAAAAAAATTTGGTTATCGATTACTTTAGTTTTGATTTGTCTAAAGTTTAGTAACTATTAAGTCTAGACACTAAATGAGCACATTCTTTTTTGTTACAAACAATGTTACTAATTTATGCTACACTGAATGAGAAGACGTGTATAACAAAAGGATTAAAATTTAACTTAGTTGACGAATTTAACTAGGATAAGTTGAATATTAGAGTGTTCGACGAACGAGATTACAAAATAATAAGAATATTATTAAACAAACGAGAATGCCGAAACGCTACAAAATCTCAAGAGACCACATCGTGACTAACTTATTCTCAAACTCAATTACAAGCTATTTTTTATAGAAAACTAAACCTAAGAAATCCTAACTCAGATGGGCTAGGCCAATTCCTAAACTAAGAAAACTCAAATACTAAAATAAACATAAATATTAATATCTTCCAACACGATAATGCTATTCATACTCATTTTTACTTCTCACACATCCTTGTTTATGTTTGGTTATTGGTCTTATTTAATTCATTTGATTTAACGGCAAAAAATTAAGATGAGTGTGTGAGTAGTAAAAAATGAGTGTGAATAACACTACTTTTTAACTAAAGTGAAAACAGAAATAAACTACAGACGAATGTCCATTTCCCATTGGGCTTGGATCAAAGCTAATGAGCCTTCAACCAAAAAAGAGAAAAAGCCGAAGAGCCCAGCAATATGGTTTCCATTTTTTTCCGTGGGAAAATCTCTCCCCCTCCCCCTCCTCCACCTAGAGAGATTTTTCAGTGTAATCGATATATGAAGTAGTATATTACGTGTCATTATATAAATGGTGGGATATGTGTACTAAAAAGTTAATAACTTAAAAAATAAAAAAATTTCACCACTTTTATTAAAACACGTTGTTCCCGTCGAAATTAAACCCTGACAGAGTTGAACTGTTGAGTTAAGTTAAAGTCAAAGTCAAGCAGACGAAGCTTCTGAGAACCAAACCCACCTCAGAAAACCAAGATATATCAACTGGGTGTGTTTTATTGTTCTCAAATTTTGAAGGAAAATCAAAATTATCAGCCATGGAAATGGAAGCAGAAGAACATGAAAAAGAAAGTCTTCACCCTGAGTCAGAGAACCAAAAGCAGAAAACTCCAGTAAAGGGTGTCCGAGATTTGCTATGGACACCCATAAATTGGTTCAGAATGCTGAGCAGCGAGTTGCATTGGAGCTTTGTGGTGGGTGTGCTGATTGTGTACGGCATCAGTCAGGGTCTAAGCATGGGACTGAGTAGAATTAGCATACAGTATTACTTGAAAGATGATCAGAAAGTGCAGCCTTCTGAGGCACAAGTCTACTTTGGGATCATCCAAATTCCTTGGATTGTGAAGCCTTTCTGGGGTCTTCTCACTGACACTCTTCCTGTTCTTGGCTACCGCCGAAAACCCTACTTTGTTTTTGCTGGTAAATTATGATACAACTCACTTTTCTACATAAATGTGTGTTTTTGAGTTTATATATTTCAGATGCTGCTTTTAGTTTTTGATTGAATTAAAGGGCATATTGTTATGTTATTTAAAGATCAATATGTTGTTGCTTATTTGATACGTAATGGCTACTTATTCTTGTCAATTTTTTTTAGTTTTATCAATATATGTTGTAAATTAATTGATACGTAAACAACCAATTCCAGATAAGGGAAAAACATTAATTTTAGAAAGGGCAGTTGTTAGCATATGGGGTGATAAAATTGGGAAATGCTAGTGTGTGTTTGCACCTTTGCACCTTTGCACCTGTGAGTGTGCACGGTGCACAGATGGTAATCTTTTGTGCTGCAGTTAAGTAAGACCTCTACCTCATACCTTCGACCTACATACAAAGGGAATCGAGCTTTGAAGCTCCTTTTCTGTTCAAATGAGAAAATCCAATCTTATGCCTTCAATTGTAGGCTCCATTAGTTTTCTCTTTAAGTGACTCCCATTCTAATAACTGGTTTGATTTTCAAACAAATGGTCATTTCCTTGTGCAGACTTATGGTTATATAACTACTACGATATTTGCCGTCTGGGTTTAATTTGAATCACCTGATCAGTAGCCAGGCATGCAGGTTTAAACAGAAAATATGTATGTATGTATGTATAGTACTATGAATCTGGTACCTACTTAGTTTCAGTATGTGCCATTTGTTTAACCTTAAATATAAAATTCAAAGTTAAACTTGTACATGAAGGATGTTTTAAAAAGTTGGACTTTAAATTTTAATCATCAACATATGCATTCATAGATGAGTTGACATTCCACTGTTAATGGTTGTCTGTCCTCATACCGAAATGCTGAATATAACAGAAACTGGTAAAATGATCATTTTCTTCCTCTCTGAAAGTAAATTATTAGTTACTTTTAAAAATCTCACTGGAAGGAGATAATATTTTATTGTATACAGAACTCCAGGTGGGATGTTCATTTCAAAATCAAGACAGATGTATATCGCATAACATGTTTACCGGTTAAAGCTTAAGTTTGTGTTACTTAAGTGTGATTACTGTGATAGCATGTTTTATGGAATTATACCGTTGATTTACTTGCTTTGGACTCTCACACTCTAGTTTTTTAAAATATTGGCATAGAAATTTGGCCTTGCATAGTCTGGATTGGCATCATATTCAAATTTATTTCGGGATAATTTGAGCAATTTAATAAGGACGTTCTGTTATATGTTGTCACAGCTCATTTTCTTTTTCAGCTACATCATCTGACTTTTGAAAGAGACCAAAAAAGAAAAGCCTGTATCTACTATCTGGAGACTGGATCCCTATTTAAGTGCTGTGGATAGTCCAAAACTGAAAATTATCCCTAGAAGGTTTTATATAGAATATCTGCTAGACCTTAGGGAATGCTTTCAGGACTGGTAGTCAATTCAATTGTTTTGTTTCCCCCTCGAAACTTCTCTTACTTACATTAAAAATATGAGTTTCAGTAGGGAGGATTCTTAGATATCTCTTATCTACCTTGAAAATGCTTTCGTCGCAGCAATTAAGTTAAGCAGATTCCAAACTGTTTCTTGGGATACCTAGAAGCTGCAGTGACTGGCTCTCCTTAGTCCACATTGCAATACCTTATTTTCTTTTCATGTGATAACTTTAGCATCTGTAGAGTGTGCACAAAAGGACATGCCAACAAAGTTGATGACATGCCATGACTTGTAGAAGGGAAAGTAGTCCACAGTTTGACACAGGAGAAGAGGACTTGAACCGAAACATATATAAATTTGTTCCACATATATACATACATGAATTGACCATTCTACATCAATTTTCATAAAATTGAGAAACTGCTGGTTTGTAAAATCTGACGATCGTAATCTCTGGCTGAGTTTTAAAATCTCATGAACCGTGACAGTCATGACTTCCATTTTGTATATGTATTTGTAATCTGATGCTGCATTAATTTGTCTGCAATAGTCACCTTGAGACTTGGCTGTTGTTTTTCTATTTTAATCTGTATAAGATGATATTTACTATAAATCCTTCAGTAGTATGACCTGATTATAAACTAGAAAATACTACTTTACCTGAATGCTGTTCCCTTATTTTTCCTCTCTCTGTTGGTCTTTCCAGGTTTACTTGGGGTGATCTCCATGCTTGTGTTATCACTAGACAAGAATTTAAATCTGACAATGTCCTTGCTGGCTCTGATGGCTGGGAGTGCTGGAGTTGCAATTGCCGATGTAACAATTGATGCGTGTGTTACACAGAACAGTATAAGACATCCATCCCTTGCCGGTGACATGCAGAGCTTGTGTGGACTGAGCTCTTCAGTCGGGGCACTGGTGGGTTTTTCACTTAGTGGGTTTCTTGTTCACCTTGTGGGCCCTAAGGTATGCTTTCGCTTATAGTTGCAACATAAAAACATCTGGCATTGTCAATCTTTTGGTATATTTTTATTTTTGGGCATGTCTAGGCATACCTCCAATTTTTACCATAGTAGGCTTGCCGAGGATTTTGAATTTACCAACATTCAAATGATATAATTCTCATCTGGTGAACTATCAATGGATGAGTTTCAGTGGTCATATGGTTGAAAAACTCTAATTCATTCATGTAGATTTTCATTTATGAAATTCGTTTCATATGAAAAGATTCATATTATACTGTTAGATTATACAGAACATTGATTTGAAATCGAATTTTGCAGCCTGTCGATTGAACCATATCATGTTGGTATAATTTCCTTATCCGCTTTAGATAATTTATCAGCTGAAATTGCTTTTCTGAATGGTGGAAGTTTGGCACTTCTATGACAGGGTGTGTTTGGGTTGCTCAGCATCCCTCCGGGGCTTGTCATTTTGGTTGGGATAATGCATAGAGAATCTCGTGCGCGCAACTTTGCTTATAAACAGGTGAGATTACCTTACTTTTTTATTTGTGCATTTTAGTTCCTGCTTTCTCTGATGCTCATACCAATATCTTAATTTAGGTCAGTGTAAAGTTACTGGATGCTGGCAAGGCTATGTGGACAACATTAAAATGCAGTAGTGTGTGGAGGCCTTGCTTATACATGTACTTGTCACTTGCTCTGGCCTTGAATGTTCGTGAAGGAATGTTTTATTGGTACACTGATGCAAAGGGGGGTCCGTCTTTCTCCAAGGTAACCGGAACTGCTTCTATAATTCCAGTGCATTTCTTGTGGCCGGAAATTGTTTGGTCTGATGCGACTAAATCCAAACTCATTATTTATGTGCTTCTTACAGGAGGTTGTCGGATCCATATTCTCTATTGGTGCTGTTGGCTCCCTTTTTGGGGTCCTTCTCTACCAGAACTTTTTAAAAAGTTACCCTTTCAGGGATGTTCTTTTCTGGACTCAGTTGCTCTATGGTGCTTCAGGAATGCTAGACTTGGTATTGGTGTTGCGCATAAATTTGAAATTTGGTTTGCCAGATTATCTTTTTGTTGTCATTGACGAAGGCATTTCTATGTTGATTGGGCGTTTGAAGTGGATGCCTCTTCTTGTACTTAGTTCCAAACTCTGCCCTGCAGGTATAGAAGGTACTTTCTTTGCTATACTGATGTCCATTGATCATGTAGGGATGCTGTCATCTACTTGGGCCGGAGGCCTCTTACTCCACATCTTGAATATTACGCGGACACAGTTCGAAAATCTTTGGATGGCCATTTTGATCCGGAGTTTGTTGAGAATTGTTCCGATTGCGCTACTGTTCTTAATACCTAGAAGCGATCCCAACTTAACTATTCTTCCATCTGAGATGTTGAGGACCAAAAAAGCCAACGATGTACATGAGTATGAGACTCTTGAAATGTCCTCCCTTCTCAATGGCACTTGATCAGAACTAGGATCTGTTAACTGCAGTGTCAAGGAAGAATGGCTGTTGGGAGATACTGGAGAAACAGTTTTTCAAAATGTCGCAACCACATCCCTGAGAGAAGGCATTTTTGCACATTATCTAATTAGCATAAAGAAGAACTTGGACTCACATACAACCACCCTTTTCCGCGACAGGTCTTTTTACTGTTAGAATTATGCTTTAAAGCCACTCATTTGACGTAATAGTTTTCGGAATACTTATTATGTACTCTTATTTAGTTTCAAAGAAGAATAATGTTTGTTGTTAATCACTACTTAACGTATTATGTGTTTAATCAATAATATAATTCAAAGAATGTAATCAACTTAAGTGACAAGTGATATAAGTATGTTAGATCAATGAGACATTTCTCTTATGTTCATTCTCAAAATGGTTCTAGTTATAGGATTGATAATTGGGCATTAACAATCTGCTAAGGCTAATATGTGTAATGTCACTCAATTGGGAGTATGACTTAGCATATTGTTAATGCCCAATTATCAATTGAGTGACATTACACAATCAAGAAACTTATATTAGCAATTGAGTGACATTACTAAATTGGGCTTATGTCCCTCTTTGTTTAAGTTGTCATAAAACTTAACCTTAACGGGTCTTATAAAAGTGAAATTATAACTTAAAGCTCATTAGGGTTTTGTGAGAAGGAATTTTGAGGCATAAAAACTCTGCCTCTCCTCTCTATAGTTGGCCCCTCAGGGAAAGTTTTACTAGCAACAAAACTTCTTCTAGGTCATTCAATCTCCTCCTCACATCCTTGTTGTGGAGACTAAGAAGGTTTCAACTTTGGAAGTTTTGGAGGTTCTATTCCCCAAATCCTCAAGAAGGAAAGGAGCAAACAAAGGAGCAAAGACTCAAGGAGCAAAGATTGAAGGCGAAAGGAAACATCCAAGAAGCTAGGAGTGGACTTTGAAGGCCCTCAACTCGGGTGATAACCTTGTGAACACAAGGATGAGCTTCAAGGGTATGAAAGCTCATATGTTTCAATTTAACTTTGTAGGAGTCATGGTTCACCATTCACTAGGCTTTGAATTTCATGAGTTATAGAATTGTTTTTTTGTGTGCATGTGTTTGGACCTGATTTTGCACGTACTCAACCCATAGTACTCTAAGCTGTTGGATGAGAGAAATATTGAGGATTAAGATTTGTTTTCGGATAAAGGTTGAATCAATTGCATAATCAATTTAGGTTTAAAGTCCTAGTCAAAGACAACGAGACTTGGCATCAATAGAGTTTTGGCTGAGAATAATTCCATGTATATTGAGAGAATATGCCAAAGAATCAGAATACTATTAAAATTATGTCATTCGGTAGACTTGGCTATCACAAAATCCATCCCTATAAATACAAGAGGTTTTGGAACATAGAGAGCCCCTTCAACTCAACAAACAACTAAAACGCTCTACGCGAAAACCTTGCTCTATGTGAAATCTTTCTCACATATGTGAGAAAACACTAACTATCCTAACCCTCCCGCTAACACATCTTCAGTTCGAATAAGTGAATAGCACTGTGTTGGCAACTGGTGACATCTTTAGTTTGGACTAAACAATACCGGAGTTGTAAAACCAAGTGATATAAGAGCATATTCAGTTCCAACAAGTGAAGATCACTGCTTCTGGTTATCTAGTTACCTATTTAAGACTCGGCGGCCAAAGAGTTTCCAATTCTTTCACCTAAAGATGTCATCTCATTAGATTCTCGGTGAAGTGAGATGTTACCATGCTGCTCCTTGTTTGGCACAGTGAAAGCCGAACCCATTATTGAACTTCGCAGTGATTTAGTAACTTTGCCTTTAGGTTCTAGAACCAAGGATGAGACGTGTTCGTTTCTCTGTCATAATCATTCAAGTGCAGAAGTCAGTAGTGCATTCAACACCACAACCACTACATTTATTCTACGCACCTGACCGAGATTAGTTGTGAGTTGACACACCCATATTCACAAGAAAAACGTAGTTAGCTTATAGTTACTCGGCCTATATGCCACGTAGGCTTTGTAATTTTTAGGGTCAACATTTTGGTACGCCTGGTAGGACCGAGTGTTAAAACTACAAAGTCATATGATATTTCAATATTCCAATCCGACTAAATTTAGCCGGTTGGAAGAGATCCAAGCGCAATTGGAAAAACACATTCAAAAGTGAGAAGAATAAAGAACATGGGAAGCAAAAAAATTCTTGATGCCCATGAAGAGATGCGAAAATCTTCGCTCACATGTTGAAAGTGAAAACTCCCTTCACCCTACAAGAACAATGGGCAAAGGAGGATAGAGCCTGCTTTAATGCTTGGCTAGATGACAAACACTTTCCTTTTGTTCTTGGATACAAGTCTATTCCATTAAAGAATGGTTGGATTGGAATGCCAGAGGCAATTTTTCGCACAGTCCACAATCAAGCTTCGGCCTAAGAAATTGTCAATTTGGTCTATGAAGAAACTAGGACACCTATTCTCTTGGCTAAATCATAAAAGTTAGTTAGCCTAGAAGAACAAGCTAGGCCCCCCTATTTTTTCGGTCGAGACTGAAAATTTGGTTGGCTTAGAAGAAAAGTTTCCAATGGTTTGTCAGGAGATTTTCTAATGACAAACAAGGCTGAAACATGGCTTCAGACACAAAAATCATGTCAATAAATATGACTATTGGACATACTGATTTGGAGCAGTCTCGTTCGGCTAAGTTATTCGAGTTAAAAGCCAAAAATGGCAAAGTAATTATGTTCAGAAAGGAGGGGGAGGCATAATAACTCAATGCATTTGGCAACTGAGAATCAAACATATTTGGCCGAGTCAAGAATATTTAGAAATGATCCTTTATTTAGCCTGGAGCGAAATTAGATTGAAACAATATCGTTGACCTTCTCATCATCATGGTTATGCCACTTTTGTTTTCGTTTGCTAGAAAAATAATAACTTTTCTTTTCTTAACTATTCGACCGTCTAAGCCGATACTTAAGTAAATGAGGGGACAACAAGTGGTTGTTTGCCCAAAAAAAAAATTATTGAATGACCACCCACTTTAGTTGGTAGGCTTTCATGTGTACACTAGTTGGGTAATTCAACGAAAAAGTTCATATTATTGTTTCACCGAGCATCAATAAATTACATTCGATTGCTCAAGCTGATACTCCAAAAAATAAAGGTGCTATGTCAGATGATCAGCTAGAGGCAGGGTTAATTTCCTTAACCATTTGGCCGGCAGGTTAAAGCTCAAGAAAATTGGGGACAATGTTTGGACCCGATTTTGCACGCACTCTGCCCATATACTCTATGTTAGATAAGAGAAATATTGAGGATTAGGATTGGTTTCCAGATAAAGGTTGAAACAATCGCATAATCAATCTAGGTTTAGAGTCTTAGTCGAAGATGACGAGACTTGGTAGTGATAGAGTTTCGGCCGAGAATAATTCCTTGTATGCTAAGAGAATATGCCGAAGAATTGAAATATTACATTATGCCATTCGGTGGACTTGGCCGTCATAGAATTCACCCCTATAAATAGAAGAGGTTTTGCAACTTATAGAGCTCCTTCAACTCAACAAACAACTCAAGCCCTCACTCTACAAGAAACCTTTCTTATACCCTTGAGCAAAACACTAACTATCATAACTCTCCTGCCAGCACATCTTCAGTTCGGATAAGTAAACACTATTGTGGTGGCAACTAGCGACATCTTCAATTTAGATTAACAACAGTGGAGCTGAGACCACCTATCATTTTCAAAATCGACAAAAAGTATGCTTTCAAGGGCAGTCTACTAATCGGTAAGCATTCTTTTAGGGCATTCATCTAATGTGGAATGTCTAGTGTCTACCGTACCTGAAAAGACTTCCTTTGGCTACTCCACCCGGATGGGTGCCATAAACACAGCTTGTACTGGCTAAACATCTCCTATCTTCAGTTCGGACAAGTGAGCAACACTGCTTTTGGTTGGTTGCTTACCTATCCAAGACTTGGCGGGCGAAGACTTTCCAATTCTTTTGCCTAAAGAGGTCATCTAGCTTCTCGGTGAAATGAAGTGTTATCATGTTACTCCTTGTTTGGCATAGTGAAAGCTGAACTAGTTATTGAACTTCACAGTGATCTACTAACCTTGTCTTCAAGTTCTAAAACCCGAGGTCGAGACATGTTCATTCCTCGACCGTAATCGCTCAAGTGTAGAAGTTAACAACGACTGTGCTCGGTAGCGAGGTTGTACGCCTGCATTCACAAGAAGGTTAACTCATAGTTATTTGGCTTGCGTATGTAAGCTTTGTAATTTTTACGCTCAACAACATGTCTACTTTAATTGTTAATTTATATGCATGTGTTGCTTAAATGTTCTTACTTAGACAAAAAAGTTTATTCAATTACTGCTCTCGTGTTATGAGAATGCACATGGGACGAGCTTGGTGATTTCCGAGGTAATTCATTGTACAAGTTTTGCAGGCATCTAGTTGAAGTAGTTGTCTGGTCTGAGATTCAGAATCAGAACTCCAGTTCACTTTCCATTACCACTCAACAAGTAGCACTATAATAAGATAAAGGTGGAACTGCAGGGATGGACAGCCGACCATTTTTCTTACTCTCTTCTTACTATCGAAAAAAAGTGGCTTCAACCTCGCTCGTTATTTTTCGTAAAGGGGTAGAGGAAGACCTAGGATGTCACATCCTAATCCAAGCTCCACCACATCCCGGGCTCGACTCCGCCGTAGTACGATATTGTCCGTTTTGGGTCCCGACCACACCCTCACAGTTTTGTTTTTGGGAACTCACACGAGAACTTCCCAATGGGTCACCCATCCTGGGATTGCTCTCGCGCGAACTCGCTTAACTTCGAAGTTCCGATGGAACCCAGTGAGGTCCCAAAAGGCCTCATACTATATGGAGGTGGGCATGTACATATAAGGCATATATGATTCACTCCCCTGGGCGATGTGTGATCTAACATAGGAAGACTTTGAAAGAGACTAAGAAAAGATATAGAGTATTTCGAGCTAACAGAAGACTTAGAGCAAAACCATGCACAATGACGTTCTAGGATTCATAGGTTTGGTTGTTATTGTTGTTGGTTGGTCCTTTTGCCAATCTGCAGTCAACTAACGTAAACCTTATTTCGTTCTTTAACCTTTTTTTCAACATAGGTCAATTCTATGAAGTGTGTGAAATTTTATACGGTTCTTTCGTACTATTCTTTCGTGCACTCTTGCCTAACGTGTTGCATCCAAACATATCATACAGAAAAATAATATACAGTTCAAACCCTTACTGCCTCAGCTGTATGGAATCACTTTATCACACAACGACATTCAGAAATCGCAAATGGCACACATGCATATGTTCTATACCTTGTCCAATTGTACCAATACCTATTTATACATCAGATGAACCAAGAAGAACTATCGCTTGAAGATTTTGTTGCCAACGTGTTGCTTGGCTTAACTTCCAAAAAATACAGGCGAAAACATACCTAATTCCTTCTAACATTTCAGCTTACGTAAAACTGCATGATTCTTCTGCAAATCCCAGCTTGGAGTCTTTGGTATTGTATATAACCCTTTGGTTTTTTTGTTGATAATTCCCGATAATAGCAATCTCATCTTCGTACGAAAGACTTGCTAGACCCAAGCAGATCTGGGATCCATCTGTCTGTACGAGATAGAAAATTCCAGTTACATCAACATTCATCTCAGTATCTCCCTCATAGTGGAACTTGAGGGTAGGAATGTTCACTTCCTGATATGCACTCAGGTTGAAGCAAGTGTCCAAGATCGAAAAACCTGGTGCCGTAGGGTACCCAGAAAACTGTTTCAAAAACTCTGTCTTGACAGCCTTGTAAACTGAAGGAGGCAGTCTTGAAATAACTGTCCCAGAATCAATCAGAATCCCACCACTTGCAAAACTTGAAGCTTGTAAAGTGACTCCCCCGATACTTATACCAGTAAGGTTGAGAAAATAGAAGGATGATAGCTGTGGATTATTAACCATTCTAGTGTAAGAAATAGGAGTGGAGTTCTTGTAAATTGAAGCATCACCCCCCATAATTAAAGAACCAGAAGCTGTGGATTCTGTTGTAGGTAAGCAGTAGGAAAAAACTCCTCCAAATAATGCAGAAGTTTGAGACACCACTGAGACACTTTCACTCCTTCCCAAACCCATTAGACCCGAAGTTCCTCCAAACAGACCCTTATTATTTCTGCCACAACCAAACACAAAATTGGTCACCGGCGCAGTTCCAAGACTGAGACGATCACTACCTAGCTCACCGTGAGTGTACGAGCCATCACCATATTTCACCACATAGTTACAGCTCATTGGGTTGCTCCCGCATGCCCCTGGATTCCCGGTATCAAACTGGAGTGACTGACAAGTCGATGAGTTGCATAAAACCGATTTGTACGAAGAGGATGCAGAAGGATTGAAGAGAGGCTCTTGTTGATTATAACACAATTTGCAAGGCTGGCATTGAACCCAAGTCAAATCACTGCCTGTGTCTACAATCAGTGTCATATTTCTTCCTCCCAGTTCCACGGTTACAATGTAGTTCAGTGTTTGTAGCCTAGCGCCGGAAGTTAACAGGATTTGAGCATCTGATACATCTTTCATGCTGCCGGAAACCCTGTTTTTGAATCCGGATTGTAGTGTCCGAACGTGAACATCGTCCAAAACTAAACGTTTCCGTTGTTTTTTGTTCCAGTCCACAACCTTTCCAGTTCCAGAGCAGTCATCTCTGTGTTTTATCTCCAATATGGCTGCACCTTTTTCTCTTCCTATAATCAAATTAAATGACAACCCGATTCAAGATTTACTAAATTAATAATTTCATGCTATTTAATATCTCAAACAAAAACAAAACACATTTATCAAAGTATATACACATTCGAACAAATTAAAAGCCCAGAGAATATATAGATGACCTAAGACCTTTATTCGCCACATACATATATAACTACAAATTCTAGGGCGCTCCGTATGGGATACTTCAGGCTTTTCAACCATTAAACATCTCAATTTTATATTTTTAACCAAGGATCTAATGGTTCCAACATCCAGAGTATGGGATACTCCGGGACCCCAGAGAAAAGCCCATAATCCAGTAGTGCAAAATATAGTACAATCAGCAAAACAAAGTAAAGCAGTGGTACAGTAGTGTTTGCTTACTTGATTTGTGGGAGAGGCAAGCAGTAGTTGTGGTTCCAGCATGTCGACCATGCTGCCTCCAACGAAACTGTTGCAGCTTGAGGAGCTTCTTCTCCTTAAAGCACTGAACCCCATTTGCAGAATAACAGAGGCAGAGAAGAAAAGCAGACAGCACAAACTGCTGCAAAAGTTGAGGTTTAGCAGCAGCCATTATCGATGGTGGTCAAGAACTTAAGATATGAATCAATGACTGTGTTTGTAGAGAGAGAGAGAGAGAGAGAGAGAGAGAGAGGAGAGATTCTTGGTAGGGGGCTGGGCTTTGGCATGAGAACAAAAGAGGAAGGGCTGTCCTTAGGAACCAGGACCCCACTGCCACTGGTGCATGCATGAGAATTATTGGGGTTTCACGTGCACACTTTGACATAACTCGGAAGAAAGAAAATGCAACATGCAATTGGGGTTGATGGATGAAACGAAGAACTTGTCATTAACAATTATTTTAATTGCTTCACATTCACCCAGCAATCCAAAGATAAGGACCCAACTCTTCACGGAATCAACTGTCACAACATACACACCAGAATATTATATAGGGAACTTTAACGAAAAGCACCCGATACTGTTCACTTTAACGAAAAATCACATTTTTACACTAAAAAGTCAATCCTGGTACTATTCACTTTACCCTTTATTTTGTCCTTATCATTAAAACTCAAAGTTTTCAAACCATTTTCTTTAGTTTTCCTTATATAATATGGTACTCAGAAACCTCTACACCAACTGGTTGTTATTAGTGATAGGATTTTTACCACTGTAAAAGTAGGAATAAAAATACTTAAAATACTTGTAAGATTACAAGGTAATCGTAGTATAGCAGCTCTAGCAAGGTCGTTCTCCACAGAGATTGAATGAATAAATTGTGTAAAATCAAATCTTAATCAATTATTTAAAAGAAAGTTTGGGAAAATGTTGATTTTATGACCAAAAATAATAAAAAGGGTAAATTACACTAGTACAAAAACATGTTTGCACGAATTAGCAAATTTTGTACCGCAAAGTATGTTTGCGCGACGTTTTCTGCGTCATGCAAGATTTTGGCGCCAAACCAACCCAACTTTGCGCGACATAGGTGCACCTGCGTCACGCAAAGTTTTTTTTTTTTTTTTTTCCTTTTCCTTTTCTTTTGGGCTTCTTGCATTGCCTTTTTCTTTTGTGGTATCCACTTGTGTAAATGTTTTAAATTGATGATCGAATTAGTTCATTGTATTCATATAGGATCAAGGAGTGTATGTCACAGCCCGTCCCGAAATATATATTTTCGACGGTGTGAAATTACTTATATACCCTTGGACGTTTTGTGTGGTGGTGTGGTAGGTTAGATTTTGGACCAATTAGTGCTAAGTCCTATTATTTTGGAGCCGCTTAGGGCTTAGATGGCATTTTCTTTGGTTTTGGTTGGTGACCCTCGTGGACCACACACACACACACACTCTCTCTCTCTATCTCTCCTATGTACTATTTCTCCTCCCTCTCGGTTTTCTTCATTATCCGTACAATCGTACGAACAATCTTCAAACCAACCCATTTACTCACGGATCGAGCTTGTAGACACCATCATCATCTTCATCTCATCGTCACGAACCCATCCATACCTTTCTTTGGAAGTGAAACCCTCGATTTCCCGAGAACCCAAATTCGAGGTACTGTTCATGCACACGTAAATGTGAAGTTTTCAGAAGATTTTAAGCCTTTAGGAAGCTTTAGAACGTCTTCACGAAGCTCGGAGAAGAAAACCGAGGTGTTTTTGACGTCGGAAAGTCGAGTTTAGCGAGTTTGAAATTTGGCCGGAACTATCGTGCTTTCTCCAGCAAGATTCCGTGATTTTTGGAGCTTGAAATTGGTAAGATTGTGTTCTATTCGTCCTAAGCTTCAATTTGGTTCAAGTTTCATGGAATTTGGTTGAGAATTGGACGAGATATGAAGGTTTTTGCATTTTCCAGTTTTCCGGCGACGGCGACGACCGGCGAGATTCACCGGAGAAGAAAGAAGAATATTCCGTCAAAGTTGACGGAATATTCTTAACGGAGGGTAACAGTGTCAGGTAATTTTGACGGAATATTCCTTTATTTTAACGAAATATTCCTAACGGCAGTTAGGGATTCCGTTAGGCTTCCCTGCGCGTGGCCGCGCGTGTTGCCGTGCACTTGCTGGCGCGTGGGACATCGAAAGTTTTTCTAAAAATATGGGGATGTTCGTGAGGTTATGTAGATCACGTTGGTATATTTAAACACCCCATTTGAGCAATGTATGAGAAGTTATTAGCTAGTATTGGTTATGTGCTTTAAATTAACGTTTTTATAGTTGTTTCGCATATAGGGGAGACTTATCCCGAGGACGAGCACAGTCAAGGACGACTCGGGGGCTACGACCCTTCGACATACCAGTGAGTGGACTTTTGGTTTTCAGTATATACTTATATACTTGATATTTTCCCAAAAAATGCGTTTAAATGAAAGTATGCTTTGAAATACCATGCATATAAATTTATATTCAGCATATGAATTAGTATATGATGCATAATATATAATTGTGGTGCTGTGGACGCTCAGGTAAGCCCAGGTGAGTTTATGAATTGTGAATGTGAATAACGGTTGTGATTAATTGAGAAGCATAGAGCTCATAAACTTGCACCCCGAGTGATTGTGATTTAGTCAGAGATATGGTACAGGCCTGTTTATAATGTCACCTCCCACACCCTATGCTCACATTGGATCCAATTTAGGTGCACAATCTTGTCGTACAGACCATCATAGGTGGTTCCGACTCGTAGGTGATTAGAGATTTATCGCACATCTATCTTGAGAGCGTAGCATTGAGCATAACTATATTACACTCAGTCTTGTCGTACAGACCCTTACAGTGGTTCCGACTCGTGTGCAGTGTAGTGCCGTTTATGTCACTTGTAGTGACTCCAGCTAGATTGATTAATGAGCTATGAATTCAACCGTACATACTTCTGCAGGGGTTCAAGCTAATATGTTATTTTCCATGAATTTATTTTCACCTAAGTTACTTATTCTGTTTTATATTTTGGCATGGCATACTTATGTTTTGCGCCCACTCACACTTTCTGTTTTGCGCCCCTCCAGGTTTTAGGTAGACTTGCTGTTGGTGGCATTAGTGGATCTTGGCGGTTCTGACAAAGTATAATATTCGTAGGACTTCTCCTGGTACTGTGTAACTAGTACTTGTCCTACTGGGCTGCACCTAGACTTTTATGCTCTGATTAGGTGTATTTACACTTGTATCTCATTCCTAGCACTTTCTGCTTATTAGTGCACATTAATTAGCTTTCAGTTCTTATTTATTCATATATTTCATATCCTTATTGCTTCCGCATTGTGCACATGGCTACGTCACCCTCACGTGACGGCCAGCACGCCTTGATTTTAGGTCGGGGTGTGTCAGTTTGGTATCAGAGCCTAGGTTTAGCAGTCCTGTATATCTTGTGAATAATCGAATCATTATGATGTCTTCTGTTAGAACTATGTCGCCTCGTAGAGAGCCACGTCACTCAACTGAGCCTAGTTTCCCCGATATTGCTCAGTTAGGGGAAGCTATAGCTAATGCCATTTAGTCTTCGCTTCGTCCTCCTCAAAGGACACCTCTTAAGACTGTGTATAATCTGAAGCTGAATTATTTCATGGGTAATGAAGGACATGAAGGAGCGGAGAAGTGGCTTAATCATGTCGAGAAGACTTTCCTTGTGATGCAGAGTCAGAGGAATCTTCTTCCTGATAGGTGGGTCGAGACGACTACCTGGTTTCTAGGTCTGGAGCCTGCATCCTGGTGGAGACAGAAGTCCTATCAGATGCCACCAGAGGTAGCAACCAATTGGGAAGTGTTTAAACAGTTGTTTCGGAAAAGGTTCATTCCCCCTGAGTACATTGATCGCAAGAAACAAGAATTTACGCATCTGAAACAAGGAAAGATGACGGCGAATGAATATTACAGGAGATTTACTGATTTGTCTCGATATGATCCGAAGGTTGCTGCTAATCCGGTCGAGATGCTCCGTCATTTCAGGTTGGGTACTAAGAAGAAATGGCGTTCTATAGCGACGTCGACTCAATGTGCCACTTACCAGGAGTTTTATGAGGTTTTACTGCGGATTGAGGACTCAGAGAATATGCCCAGTGAGAGTGAAGATGACGAAGAAAAGAACGGGAACCAGAGGCTAGACGATAAAGGTAAAGGTCAATCATCTCAGGGACCTCGTAAGACCCAGAGTTTTAAGAGAAGTGGTGCCAGTTCCAGCTCTTCTAGTGGAGGCTTGAGCTCTAATATGCAGAAGAGAGGTGGTAGATTTTCTGGAGGCCCGAGATTTCAGAGGCAGAGGGACTTTGGTGGTTCAGGTGCTCATTTATGCCGCAGGTGTAATAATAGGCATTTCGGAGAGTGTATAAGAGGCAGCAATGCATGCTATACTTGTGGGCAGATGGGGCATAGGGCTGCACATTGCCCTCAGAATCAGCAGAGGCCCTAACAGCCTTCCTTACCACCACCTACGCCGGCCCAGCAAGTTTCAGAACCTAGTGGTTATGCCCAGACTGGTCGTGGTGGCACTTATCATTATCAGGGCGACGCCGCTCCTTATACTTCGGGGCAATATCAGTACTAGCAGGACCCTCATTATCAGGGAGGTTCTATGTCATATCAGCCACATTCAGCAGGTGGATCCCAGTGGTACCAAGGGGGACAACCACAACAGGTAGAGATTGCTGCTAGCAGTGCAGGATCTTCGAGGCGGTCTGGTCAACCAAGACAAGGACGTGGTATTCATGCTAGCAGAGGTAGTGGTGGAAGATAGCAGAATCAGGGACGTATCCAAAACATGACACTGCAAGATGCTCAGAACAATCCTGATTTAATCATGGGTACGTTAAATATTCTTGGTCATTTTGCTAGAGTATTGATTGATTGTGGTGTTACACATTCTGTTATTTCTCATACATTTGCTCAAGTGACATAACCTCATCCTACACCTTTAGGATATGATTTAGAGTTTTCTATGCCTAGAGGGGAGATATGTTATGTTGATCGGGTATATCCAGGATGTCTTGTGATGGTGGAGGATATCGTCCTGCCGGCTAACCTTATTCCGTTAGACATTGTTGATTTTGATGTGATTTTGGGCACTGATTGGTTACACTACAATCGTGCCAAGATAGATTGCTATGGAAAGACAGTTACTTTTCATCGTCCTGGATTACCTGAAGTTACATTTGTAGGAGAGCCTAGCGGGGTGATGCATGGTGTTATTTCTACCATGAAAGCCAAAAGATTGTTGTCGAAAGGTTGTCAGGGATATTTGGCTCACGTGGTGTTGAATGATAATGCTCCTAGAAGTGTGGAAGATGTACTTGTGGTTAGGCATTTTTCGGATGTGTTCCCTGATTATTTGCCTGGATTGCCGCCAGATAGAGATGTGGAGTTCGCTATTGATCTGCTTCCAGGTACAGATCCTATATCTTTGACTCCTTATAGAATGGCTCCTGCTGAATTAAGGGAATTGAAAGTTCAGTTGCAAGAATTAGTGGATAAAGGTTTTATTCAACCTAGTACTTCACCCTGGGGAGCTCCAATTTTATTTGTGAGGAAGAAGGACGGAACTTTGAGGCTATGCATTGATTACCGGTAATTGAATCGGGTAACAATTAAGAACCGTTATCCATTGCCACGTATATATGATTTGTTTTATCAACTCCGAGGTGCCTGTGTGTTCTCTAAGATTGACTTGAGGTCTAGTTACTACCAGTTGAAGATTAAAAGTGAAGATGTCCCAAAAACAGCATTCAGGACTCGATATGGTCATTATGAGTTTCTTGTGATGCCATTTGGGTTAACCAATGCACCAGCAGCTTTCATGGATTTAATGAATCGAGTATTCCAGTCATATTTGGACAGGCTTGCCATTGTCTTCATTGATGACATTCTGGTATACTCTAAGTCTAGAGTAGAGCATGCTAGACATCTTAAATTGGTGTTGAAAAGTTTGAGGGAACACCAGCTATATGCTAAGTTTAGCAAATGCCAATTCTGGTTAGATCAAGTGGCATTTTTTGGACATGTTATATCAGCTCAAGGCATTCGAGTGGATTCTCAAAAAGTGGCAGCTGTGGAGAATTGGGAGCAACCTCGAACCGTCACTGAGGTACGGAGTTTTCTTGGCCTAGCAGACTATTATAGACGGTTTGTTAATGATTTTTCAGTTATTGCTTTACCATTGACGAGGTTGACCAGGAAGGATGTTAAGTTTGAGTGGGATGATAATTGTGAGCAAAGTTTTCAGCAATTGAAGTATTATCTCACTCATGCACCTGTTTTGGCGCACCCAGATCATAATGGTAATTTTGAGGTCTACAGTGATCCTTCTTTGAATGGTTTGGGTTGTGTATTGATGCAACATGGTAGGGTGATTACTTATGCTTCGAGACAATTGAAACCTTATCAGAAGAATTACCCTACTCATGATCTGGAGTTAGCGGCTATCATCTTTGCTTTGAAGATTTGGAGACATTATCTTTATGGTGAGAAATGTAAGATCTTTACAGATCATAAGAGTCTTCAGTATCTTTTTACTCAGAGGGATCTAAATCTTCAGCAGTTGAGGTGGATTGAGTTACTTAGTGATTATGATTGCACGATTGAATATCACCTTGGTCGTGTAAATACAGTGGCAGATGCACTTAGTAGGAGGACTCCAGCTAGACTTAATGCCATCTATGATTGTCATGTTCCTCTTCTTGCAGAATTGAGGTCCACTGGAGTGGAATTAGAAGTGGAAGATAGAGAGGAAGCCTTACTTGCAAATTTTCAAGTTAGGCCAATTTTAATTGATCGCGTGCTTGAAGCTCAAATGATTGATGAAGAGACCCGGGAAATAATTCAAGCAAGAAATCGAGGCAAGAAGAAAGATTTCAAAATTCGAGAAACTGATGGCATGCTTATGTAAGAGAACAAAATGTATGTGCTGAATAATGCAGAGTTAAAGAAAGAAATTCTTGATGAAGCGCATATTTCGGCATATGCAATGCATCCAGGAGGTACCAAGATGTATCATACCATTCGACCATTTTATTATTGGCCGGGTATGAAAAGAGAAATTGTTGAGTACGTGAGTAGGTGTGTCATTTGCCAACAGGTTAAAACCGAAAGGAAGAAGCAGTTCGGGTTGATGCAACCACTTCCCGTTCCACAGTGGAAATGGGAAAATATTACTATGGATTTCGTGTACAAGCTTCCTCATACACAGAATGGTTATGACGACATTTAGGTAATAGTTGATCGGCTCACTAAGTTAGCACACTTTATTCCAGTGAGGGAAAAATACTCATTAAGCCGATTAACTAAGTTATTCATATCGAAGATTGTGAAGTACCATGGTGTTCCAGTTCATATTATCTTGGATCGGGACCCTAGATTCACTTTTAAGTTCTGGATAGCGTTCCAGGAAGCTCTTGGTACGAGATTACTTTATAGTACGGCATATCATCCTCAGACAGATGGACAATCTGAGAGAACCATTCAGACGTTAGAGGATATGCTGAGATCTTCAGTGCTGCAGTTTGGCGATGGTTGGCATGATTGTTTGGATTTGATGGAGTTCGCCTACAACAACAGTTACCATTCGAGTATTGGTATGGCACCATTTGAGGCACTCTATGGCAAGTCGCGTTGAACACCATTATGCTGGTCAGAAGTTGGCGAAAAAGTTTTGGTGGGCCCAGAAATTGTGGATGAAACTACTCAGAATATTCAGGTAATTAAGTCTAACCTGAAAGTGGCCTAGGATCAACAAAAAAACTTAGCAAACAAGCATGCCACTGACCAGATGTATAATGTAGGTGATTGGGTATTTCTGAAACTATCACCATGGAAAGGTGTTGTGCGGTTTGGAAAGAAAGGCAAGCTGAGTCCTAGGTACATTGGACCGTATATGATTACCGAGCGAGTCAGTGAGGTTGCTTATAGACTTGAGTTACCTCCAGAGTTATCAAGAGTGCATGATGTGTTTCATGTTTTGATGCTTCGACATTATGTTGCAAATCCTTCACATGTGATTCCTCCTCAACCATTCGAAATTAATCCGGTTTTGACTTACGACGAGGAGCCAGTGACTATTTTGGATTGGAAAGATAAGGAGCTGAGGAATAAGACAGTGCATCTGGTGAAAGTTCTATGCAGAAATCACTCAGTGGAAGAGGTTACTTGGGAGACAGAGGATCGGATGAGAGAGATGTATCCACGCTTGTTTTATGACTATTAGTGGATGTAATTGTTGTGTATAATTTCGAGGACGAAATTTTATAAGGTGGGTAGATTGTCACAGCCCGTCCTGAAATGTTTATTTTCGACGAAGTGAAATTACTTATATACCCTTGGACGTTTTGTGTGGTGGTGTGGTAGGTTAAATTTTGGACCAATTAGTGCTAAGTCCTATTAATTTGGAACCAATTAGGACTTAGATGGCATTTTTCTTTGGTTTTCGTTGGTGACCCCCGTGGACCACACACACGCACACACACTCTCTCTCCCGTGTACTCTTTCTCCTCCCTCTCAGATTTTCTTCATTATCTGTACAATAGTACATACGATCTTTAAACCAACTCATTTACTCACAGATTGAGCTTGTAGACACCATCATAATCTTCATCTCATCGTCACGAACCCATCCATACCTTTCTTTGGAAGTGAAACCCTCGATTTCCCGAGAACCCTAGAACCCAAAATTGAGGTACTGTTCATGCACACGTAAATATGAAGTTTTCAGAAGATTTTAAGCCTCTAGGAAGCTTTAGAACGTCTTCACGAAGCTCGGAGAAGAAAAATGAGGTGTTTTTTACGTCGGGAAGTCGAGTTTGGCGAGTTTGAAATTTGGCCGGAACTATCGTGCTTTCTCCGGTGAGATTCCGTGATTTTCGGAGCTTGAAATTGGTATGATTATGTTCTATTCGTCCGAAGCTTCAATTTGGTTCAAGTTTCATGAAATTTGGTTGAGAATTGGACGAGATATGAAGGTTTTTGCATTTTCCAGTTTTCCGGCGACGGCGACGACCGGCGAGATTCACCAGAGAAGAAAGAAGAATATTCTGTCAAAGTTGACGGAATATTCTTAACGGAGGGTAACGACGTCAAGTAATTTGGACATAATATTCCTTTATTTTAACGGAATATTCCTAACGGTAATTAGGGATTCCGTTAGACTTCCCTGCGCGTGGCCTGCGTGTTGTCGTGCACTTAACGGCTCGTGGGACGTCGGAAAATTTTTCTAAAAATATGGGGATGTTCGTGAGGTTGTGTAGATCACGTTGGTATATTTAAACACCCCATTTGAGCAATGTATGAGAAGTTATTAGCTAGTATTGGTTATGTGCTTTAAATTAACAATTTTATAGTTGTTTCGCATATAGGGGAGACTTATCCCGAGGACGAGCGCAGTCAAGGATGACTCGGGGGCTACGACCCTTCGATATACCAGTGAGTGGGCTTTTGGTTTTCAGTATATACTTATATACTTGATATTTTCCCAAAAAATGCGTTTAAATGAAAGTATGCTTTGAAATACCATGCATATAAATTTATATTCAGCATATGAATTAGTATATAATGCATAATATATAATTGTGGTGCTGTGGACACTCAGGTAAGCCCAGGTGAGTTTATGAATTGTGAATGTGAATAATGGTTGTGATTAATTGAGAAGCATAGAGCTCATAAACCTACACCCCGGATGATTGTGATTTAGTCAGAGATATGGTACATGCCTGTTTATAATGTCACATCCCGTACCCTATCGCACAGCTATCTTGAGAGCGTAGCATTGAGCATAACTATATTACACCCAGACTTGTTGTACAGACCCTTACAAAGGTTCCGACTCGTGTGCAGTGTAGTGCCGTATAGGTCACTTGTAGTGACTTCGGCTATTTTAATTAATGAGCTATGAATTCAACCGTACAGACTTCTGCAGGGGTTCCGGCTAATATGTTATTTTCTATGAATTTATTTTCACCTGAGTTACTTATTCTGTTTTATATTTTGGCATGGCATACTTATGAATTTGGATATGTGAAGCATGATTGATATATATATTCCATTTCTGGGAAAATTATACATGTTTTACGGTGAAGGGTTAGAGCATTTGATAAATGAAATGATTTTGAAAAGCTTTGTTTTTGCCCATCACACTTTCTGTTTTGCGCCTCTCCAGGTTTTAGGTAGACTTGCTGTTGGTGGCATTAGTGGATCTTGGCAGTTCTACCAAAGTATAATATTCGTAAGACTTCTCCTGGTACTGTGTAACTAGTACTTGTCCTACTGGACTGCACCTAGACTTCTATGCTCTGATTAGGTGTATTTACACTTGTGTCTCATTCCTAGCACTTTCTGCTTATTAGTGCACATTAATTAGCTTTCGGTTCTTATTTATTCGTATATTTCATATCCTTATTGCTTCCGCACTGTGCACATGGCTACATCACCCTCACGTGACGGCCAGCACGCCTTGATTTTAGGTCGGGGTGTGTTAGTGTAGCTGTAAAAATTCATCAAAATCAGAGTTAAAATAACTGTTAAATCATGATTTTTCGTTTATAACCGTCGACAAGGTTTGTCCCGTTACATAATCTCTGAATGTTTGTTTTTTGCAATTTTTGGCGTATGCAATCTTTAAGCATATACAAACATATTTGACGGTTGGATTTTTGAAACTAGTTTTGTAGAATGCGTATCGCATCCAAAACAATAGATTCACTAATACTTGGAGTTTATCTATACTTTCATTAAGTGTAACATAAGATTTTGTGGTATCCAATAGTGTAAATATTTTAAATTGACGATCAAATTAGTTCATTGTATTCATAT
This sequence comes from Malus fusca, assembly GCA_035220775.1. NCBI lineage: Eukaryota > Viridiplantae > Streptophyta > Magnoliopsida > Rosales > Rosaceae > Malus > Malus fusca. The sequence goes on along the minus strand of CM069067.1, from coordinate 26,870,575 downwards.
AGGATCAATGAGTGTAACTGTAAAAAATCATCAAAATCAGAGTTAAAACTACCATTAAATCATGATTTTTCGTTTATAACCGTCGAAACGTTTTATCCCGTTACTTCATCTCTGAATGTTTGTTTGTTGCGATTTTTGGCGTATGCGATCTCAAATTATGTACAAACAAGTTTGATGGTTGGATCGTCTAAACTAGTTTCGTACAATGCGTATCCCATCAAACCAATAGATTCACTAACACTTGGAGTTTATTTATACTTTCATTAAGAATAACATAAGATTTTGTGGTATCCACTTGTGTAAATGTTTTAAATCGATGATCGAATTAGTTCATAAGCAAAAGGGAAAGAAAAAAAAAACACGTTGCGCGACGACCTAGGTCTTCGTCGCGCAAGGTGTTTTTTTTTTTTTTTTCCTTTTGCTTTTCTTTTGGGGTTCTTGCATTGCCTTTTTCTTTTGTGGTATCCACTTGTGTAAATGTTTTAAATTGACGATCCAATTAGTTCATTGTATTCATATAGGGTTAAGGAGTGTAGCTGTAAAAAATCATCAAAATCGGAGTTAAAATAACCATTAAATCGTGATTTTTCGTTTATCACCGTCGAAAAGGTTTGTCCCGTTACTTGATATCTGAATGTTTTTTTTTTGCGATTTTTGGCATATGTGATCTCAAAGCATATACAAATAAGTTTGACGGTTGGATCGTTGAAACTAGTTTCGTACAATGCATATCTCATCAAAACAATAGATTCACTAATACTTCTAGTTTATTTATACTTTCATTACGTATAACATAAGATTTTGTGATATCCACTAGTGTAAATATTTTAAATTAACGATCGAATTAGTTCATTGTATTCATATAGGATCAAGGAGTGTAGCTGTAAAAAAGCATCAAAATCGGAATTAAAACTACCGTTAAATGGTAATTTTTCGTTTATAAATGTCGAAAAGGTTTGTCCCGTTACTTGATATCTTAATGTTTGTTTTTTACGATTTTTGGCGTATGTGATCTCGAAGCATAAACAAACAAGTTTGTTGGTTGGATCGTTGAAACTAGTTTCTTAGAATGCGTATCCCATCAAAACGATAGATTCACTAACACTTAGAGTTTATTTATACTTTCATTAAGTATAACATAAAGATTTTGTGGTATCCACTAGTGTAAATATTTTAAATTGAAGATCAAATTCATTCATTATATTCATATAGGGTCAATGAATGTAGCTGTAAAAAATCATCAAAATCAGAGTTAAAATAACCGTTAAATCATGATTTTTTGTTTATACCGTCAAAAAGGTATATCCTGTTACTTGATCTCTGAATGCTTGCTTTTTGCGATTTTTGGCGTATGCGATCTCGAAGTATATACAAACATGTTTGATGGTTGGATTGTTGAAACTAGTTTATTAGAATCCGTATCCCATCAAAACAATAGATTCAGTAACACTAAAGAGTTTATTTATACTTTCATTAAGTATAACATAAGATTTTGTGGTATCCACTTGTGTACATATTTTAAATTGAAGATCGAATTAGTTCATTATATTCTTATAGGATCAAGGAGTGTAGCTGTAAAAAACCATCAAAATTAGAGTTAAAATAACCGTTACATCGTGATTTTTCGTTTATAACCGTCGAAAAGTTTTGTCCCGTTACTTGATCTCTGAATGTTTTTTTTTTTTGTGATTTTTTTCGTATGCGATCTCGAAGTATATACAAACAAGTTTGACAGTTGGATCGTCGAAACTAGTTTTGTAGAATGCGTATCCCATCAAAATGATAGATTCACTAACACTTAGAGTTTATTTATACTTTCATTAGTATAACATAAAGATTTTGTGGTATCCACTAGTGTAAATATTTTAAATTGAAGCTCGAATTCATTCATTGTATTCATATAGAGTCAAGGAATGTAGCTATAAAAAAATCATCAAAATCAGCGTTAAAATAACCGTTAAATCGTGATTTTTCATTTATAACCGTAAAAAAGGTATGTCCCGTTACTTGATATCTGAATGCTTGTTTTTTGCGATTTTTGGTGTATGCGATCTCGAAGTATATACAAACATGTTTGATGGTTGGATTGTTGAAACTAGTTTCTTAGAATCCGTATCCCATTAATACAATAGATTCACTAACACTTAAGAGTTTATTTATACTTTCATTAAGTATAACATAAGATTTTGTGGTATCCACTTGTGTACATATTTTAAATTGAAGATCGAATTAGTTCATTATATTCTTATAGGATCAAGGAGTGTAGCTGTAAAAAATCATCAAAATTAGAGTTAAAATAACCGTTAAATCGTGATTTTTCGTTTATAACCGTCGAAAAGTTTTGTCCCGTTACTTGATCTCTGAATGTTTTTTTTTTTTGTGATTTTTTTCGTATGCGATCTCGAAGTATATACAAACAAGTTTGACAGTTGGATCGTCGAAACTAGTTTTGTAGAATGCGTATCCCATCAAGTTGAATGATATATATATATATATATATATATTTAATAAGTAGTTTTAAATTTATTTATTTTGTACATATAAAACTTAAGAAATTGAATGATATATATATATATATATATATTTATTAATTAGCTTTAAATTTATTATTGTGGTTCGGATTAGGTTTCTGTTAGAAAAATATATTATTGTAGATTTTATGTATAAAAAATAAATTTGAAAGGAGTAAAGTCACATAAGTAAATTTTATAATAATTTTTTTAAAAAGAAAATAACTTGCACGACACATTAACTGGTGCGTCGCCCAAATTTAGGCGGAAAAAAATAGGCGCTTTCTTAAAAATTTCCCAAATTTGGACAAAATTGGACAGCCGGTCTCTCTTCCCTCTCGCCATCTCTCACCCCGTGCGCGTAGCCTTCCTCCCGACTGCACACAGCCAGCTTCCTCCTCATCCTTCCCCCTCATCCTCTCCCGTAGCCTTCCTCTTCATTTTCTTTCCATCCCTCCTGACTGGACCCAGCAACAGGCAGCAACACAAAGGATGGGGGCATCTATGTAAGATTGTGAGTGTCAAGGAGAATGACTTCTGGTTCTCAACAACTTGTAATTTGGTTATGAGTTATTGTTGAGAAGATTACGCTATTACTTGGCTGAGGTTGAGAGTCCTAATGACATGCAACTATATGTGAGAAACCTTATCAGGTATTTGACAAGAGTTCAACAGCAAGTTGGACTGCTGCGAAACCCTAATTGATATGGTATATCCGGGTATCAGTTGATAGGCCTGGTATCCGGATTGTTAGCTATATATAAGGAGTATCCCTGCACTCACATCATTAATCCATTACGAGCAAAACCTTATTCTATGCTGGAACTTCAGGCCGTTGAGTGTAGAAGTTCCTCCTTGAAACCCTAGCAGTCATGGCTTCTTCTTCCTCCGCTTCGGAAGATAAGTTTATTTCCCTTTAATCAGTTGATTGGTTTATTGTAGTTATATTTGTTATATCTGTGATCCTAGTAACTTGTTGATTTTCAGATTACTTCTTACATGTGGTATCAGAGCCTCTCAACTCGTCTAGGATTCAGAATTTCGATCATGGTTGGTTTTGAATATAATGGTAACGTTCTAATATCATGCCATCACTTTTATCCTTTACGATGTGTAAGCGAATAATATGATTCATTGATTTAATTGCTGATAATTCAATATGTGGATTGATTATCATATTGACTTTGCAAATAATTATTTAGATGTTATTATTATTATTTTTAATCTGACCCATCTGCAGAAATTACTTCTGCGTGTAGTTGTATTATTTTTGTCTGCATATACAAATCTGCCAGGGAATTTGCAAAGCTTGAGGGTTCGGATTAAAGGTAATCTGTTCGAACAAATTTTTGACAAACTGAAGGCACAATTAGTTTGTGTTCTAGTTAAAGGTCTTTTACTTATCGATCCTGAGGCTTCCGCTTAATTTTAGAGTATTTTTATAATTACTTTCCTGACTTCATGATTCTCATGTAATTATCAAAAATGGTTTTGTTTTGGCTTTCATGGGAAAACTTAAAGATACGTTTTCTTAGCCATGTCGTGATAATGATTAATTAAGAAGCAAATCTTATCTGATTGTTTTGTATATGGCTATACCTGTAACATAAATATATATATATATATATATATATATATATATTAATAATAATTTTGCATTGGATTTAAAGTTCGAAGGCTTGGCACATATGCATCTAAATAATTTGATTTAACTATTATTATTATTATTATTATTATTATTATTATTTATTTATTATTTTTTAACATGATTAATATCAATATTGGCTTTGATCCGCTTGGATAGCATTTTTGTTGCTCCTGGGCAGTGGTTAGGGTTCTTTGTTTTAGAATCCCATTTTAAATTAATAATTATTTTGCACGCTTCTCTCTCCTAGTCACCGTGTCAATGATCAGGTTTAAAATTTTGGTTGTTTTCGAAGGTTTTTCAATGTGAATCACTTGCCGTCAGGAGATAACTTGGGTGAGCCATTGTGATCTTATATCATGTTCACATTTTATGTTTTCTGGGCCTTCAATTCCTAATGCCTAGAATGAGGCTTTGAGGATTTTCCCCAATTGCATTTATTTTCGTTTATTCTAGTCCGCTATATATTTTGAGTAATGGTTTACAAGAATAATGGTATGGCCACTTTGGTGTATTAGTTGATTAGCTGAACTAATTTTAATATAAAGTCCACCTGCTTCTGCAAAATAACTTTCCCATACATATTAATTAAGTTGATTTACGCTTCCATCTAGCGTTATGCCTGGAAGCATCCCTCTTCAGGAATAAGAATTTGGTAACTTTTGATTTCCCTTATGCTTCTATCACTGATGGTTGGGACCAATTAATGTTGAGACTTTCTTTGCTACGTTTGTCCTTTGTGACTTTCATCTTCAAACATAAAATTGCAAAGTTGAGACTCAAGTGCTTTTGGGAAATTTCTCAAATACACACACTAATGACTGGGCGTTTTTGGTTTCCCTTTTGAATTATGTTCTTATCTTAAAGGGAGATTTTGATACATTATGAACATGCTAAAGGTTATTTTAAAACTATTCATGGTCAATTGTGAATTATTATGTAATTTTATCATGCTATGTTAGTATATGATTTTTATAATTAAAAGTTCTCACATCATTTTGGCATGACATGAAATCATTGTAAAATTTAAAAAGGAGATTATGCTACTGAAATTTTCAAATTTCTGCAACATTGTCTGTTTGTGATATTATTTTGGTATACCCATTCAACTCCTAAATTCATGAAATTTTAGTATGATATAGATCGATATATCTAGTTTAAATCTGGAAATTTGCACGACAATTGGCTGCAAAATGAATTATTGGTGAATTTTGTTTTAGTCTCGGGTATGTAGTTCGGAATTTCTACAGCTTCTGCAGCACATTCCATTTCGACTTTATTTTTAGCCCACTTATAAAATCTCAAAAATTATGAACTTTTGTGATATTTCAGCTTTATGTATCTACTTCACTTCTGGAAATTTTCATATACATTGGATGGAAAATGAATGTTTAGTCAATTTTTCATCTCAGTTGTACTGCAGATTTTCTGCACTTTCTGCAGCATATCCCATTTCGAATTTGCCTCTCGTATACTTGTCAAACTTCAAAAATAATAATAATAATAATAATAAACCTTTAGGAAATAGTAGCATTGTATGTTTACTTTATGTCTGGAAATTTTTATGCACATTGAATGAAAAAGGAGTATTTAGTGAATTTTTTAATCTCAGGTCTGCATGCAGATTTTTTTTTGCAGTTTCTGCAGCACATTTCATTTCGAATTCATTTTTGGCTCGCTTATAAAATTTTAACAATCATGAAATTTTGCGAAATAGTAGCCATATATGTCTAGTGCATACCTAAAAATTTTCATGACAATCTAAAGAGAATTGAGTTTTTAGTGAATTTGCAAACTAAAGTAGTACAATTTAATTTTGGTACTTCAAAACTAGTTTTGTTATGTGATATTGTTTCACTGATTTGTGCACATCTATTGGTACCAATTATTATACAAGTTTATGGTTCCAATATGTCCTTATTTTATGCAAATTCTCAATACTAATGAATTTTGTAGACAACACTGATTAAATTTTGATTTAAAGATGTATTGGTTTGTTTTGCTTAAACCAATGTTTTGTTTGGTCATCAACTCTGATTATGATGATAATTGTCTTTTGAGAGAAAATTGGAAATTGGCATCAGTTTACTAATTAATCATTTTGGTCCCTATCAAATAACTGAATAACCATGTTTCCTCTTTCGAGAACTCTATTGTTGAATGTCAATAACGACATATTTTTGTGTCTGATTGAATTCTTTGAGAATCATTGAATATCCAACAAAACGGTTATTTAATACTGTTCTACAGGATTATTTTGAAAAATCAGAATTCTAATTTATATGGTGAATACTTTTGTCCCAATGGGAATTTTAGGAAATAACTCACCAATTATAAATTAGTATTATAGCAAATCATAAAATACTTTTAACATATTTTCATCTGGCCAAAGCTGTTGAAGCTATATGTATTTTGTGTATTTTATGTTTTGGCTAGCTATGCAGGTATTTTCTTTGCATGATTAGTTTCTGCCCAAAGGTGTAACAATCATGCAATTTGGAGTTTGTTCGATCCTCCACAACTCGACTACATCCATGATGAATCTTGCATAATAGAAAATGAGTAGGTAAATTTGCCAATATTTTGCCTTAATTTTATGTGAGTTCTAAATTGGATTAAAATTATTGTTGGAAAATTGATGTTGTTGAGATATCTATGTGTTTACCTTAATCGACTTTGTTTTAGAATTAAAACAAAAATTTTGAGTTTGGATTCTCTTATTAGGTTTCATTTTAATTTATGACCTAATCTTTAACACATATGTGAGCCTTCTGTCATACACTAAAATAAAATAAAACCTGTAGCCATTGCATAAGTTTTTATTTATGAAATTTTTAATTCTAACCTACTTTAAAAAGAAAAGAAAAAATTTATGTATTTGGTCTTCATTGATTCAACTAGCCTATATTTTGTTATATGAAAACCACTTTCTCTAGTGTTTAAACTTGCAATTTTGAGTGTTTGCCCAAGTGGGAGAAATAATGTATTATGGGCTTCACACTCATTAATTTTGCATGCTTTTTTTAATGGTCATGGTTTTGGTAGATAAAACATACATTATCATACTTATTTATATTTTATTTGTTATATATATGCAACTAATCTTGCAGAAAATTCAAGAAGGGTTAATGAGTATATTCTGCTTAAAAGTGTTTGCTCATTAATCCTTGTTTGTTGTTCAAAAAATTGGACTTGTGATTTATATGTTATTGATGGATAATTAATCTGCTCAAAAGTGTTTTCTTATCCAGTCCAACTATAAATCAATGAACGGTTAAACATGGAATTGACAATATTGTATATACTTCATCTACTCAAAAGTGTTGAAACTATATACGTTTGCCCTTGTATTTTATGTTTTAGCTGTGAAAACCTAGTATAATCAGATTCTGTCCAAAGATGATTCTGGAATTATATGTTTTTGTTGCTATCAGAAAACGTTCCGTTAAAGTTTTCTGTTTCTGTCAAATTTTAGATGAATAAAACTGACCATATGATTTTGTATATCCTTTTAGCCACTCACTTCCTTGCAATATCTGACATAGAGATATAGTCAGAAAATTAGTAGTTGATGTTGAATTCTCAATATTTATAAATCCTTGATTAATGCTTGATCAATGGGAGCTTTTAAGAAGTATGCGCATTTATGAGATTTTTTACTTTTTTTAATCGGTGGGAGTTTAAAATTGCTTTTGCATTATCGAATTGAAGTGTTAGTGGAAAATGGTTTAATATCAAAATTTTATTCATAAATCTTGATAAGAGAGTAATTTTGTAACAATATATTGTATTTGCATCTTCTCTTATTTTTACGTTTTAATTGACAGAAAATATGAGCTATGCTTGCATAAGGCTCACTTCAGGAATTGAATTTTGTTTATCAACCTGAAACTTTTGAATTTTGTCAGACAACATAGTGCTCATGGTTTGAATGCTTGTGATGATAAATTGCACGTGTAGAAGGAATTACATACTGCGTTTATGGTCCAGTATTCAAGTCACGAGTGACAGGTTGCTAAAGGTTTTGTTGCCGTCTTTTTGTGGACTAAGTGATCACCTTAGTCTCAACCAATGTAATGTCATTCTTCTTGGACACTCAAGTGGGAGAATGTAAGATTGTGAGTGTCAAGGAGAATGACTTCTGGTTCTCAACAACTTGTAATTCGGTTATGAGTTATTGTTGAGAAGATTACGCTATTACTTGGTTGAGGTTGAGAGTCCTAATGACATGCAACTATATGTGAGAAACCTTATCAGGTATTTGACAAGAGTTCAGCAGCAAGTTGGACTGCTGCGAAACCCTAATTGATATGGTATATCCGGGTATCAGTTGATAGGCCTGGTATCCGGATTGTTAGCTATATATAAGGAGTATCCCTGCACTCACAGCATTAATCCATTACGAGCAAAACCCTATTCTATGCCCCTATTCTATGCTGGAACTTCAGGCCGTTGAGTGTAGAAGTTCCTCCTTGAAACCCTAGCAGTCATGGCTTCTTCTTCCTCCGTTTCGGAAGATAAGTTTATTTCCCTTTAATCGGTTGATTGGTTTATTGTAGTTATATTTGTTATATCTGTGATCCTAGTAACTTGTTGATTTTTAGATTACTTCTTACAATCTAGTCCGTGCCGTATTGGAATTTTCTCGAGATTTTACTCGCTGTTTTGCAGAAAATGTCTTGAGTTGAGCAGCGATGGGAGCATCTAGTCCGTGTCGTATTGAGCAGGGAGACGATGGGGGCTGATGCGTATGGCCGGCATGCTACTGGAATTGCTGGAAATGTTCCTTCCTCACTTGCAAACAATAGGGATATTGATGAAATTCTGAGAGCTGCTGATGAAATCCAGGACGAAGATCCCAATATTTCCAGAATTTGTATGTTACCCACTTCTTTTTTGTACTTTTTACTTCCAATTTTGAATTTGTTTTCCTAAATGTGACATAAGAATCAGCGAGGATAATTTGGTAGCTGGGGGTGGGGGGGGGGTGGGTTGAGTACTTGGTTCTTTGGGTCGAAAGTATGATCGTTTGAGTTGATGAGAGGCAAAGCAACCCACCTTGTACATTTTCCTCAGTCGTGGTGAATTACACTAGGAGGCCATTCCTGAAGTGCATAACTGCTTTTAGAAAGATGCTCAAACAGCTCACTTGGAATTTCTTACACAAAAGGAAACAAGATCTACATGAAAAAAAAAAAAAAAAAAAAAAAAAAAAAAAACCTTAAACCTCTAAATAGTGCCCCTCATTTTGTCAGACCAGATTGGCTGATGGTAGTTCTGTTCTGGTTCGTTTAGCTTAAAAAATATTTGAACATGGGGAATCATCTAAACTCAGTGGTTGCTGTAATTTGGTGGTGAAAAACTTGTATATATTGCAAAATAATTAAATTCTATGTTTGCAACTCACAATTTTGAAAGTGCTGATTGTCCCCCTGCAGTATGCGAGCATGCTTAATCTCTGGCTCAGAATCTGGATCCCAATAGTGAAGGAAGGGGAGTATTACAGTTCAAGACTGGATTGATGTCTGTCATTAAGGTATATTTTCGTATGAAGGAAGAAATTTTTTTTTTTGGGGGGGGGGGTGCGGGCTTGAGTTTGAAGCTGTTAGATTTGTATTTACTTTTCATAACCCTTATATATGTACTTATCATCTCTTTATCAAAAAGAATTTATGTGCTTATGTTTTGTAATCTATTATTAAGCAATTTCTTGCATTTGTTTGTCCCCTTGTGCAAATTTCCAGGAAAAGCTAGCAAAGAAGGAAAGTGGAATCATAGATAGAAGCCATGACATTGCTCGCTTGCAAGAGTTCTACAAACTCTACAAACTGTGCATATGACAATTCATTTAATTGTTATACCTAACCTTTGCATTTAGGAACATAAAAGGGAAATGGGGTGGAGGGTTTTCTTCGTCAAATGGGTTGAGACTTTTGGTCTGAAAGTATGAAATACCTTCGATGGGAATCTTGAACAGGGTTTTGTCCTCTTTGTTTGGGCGAGTGATAGTTGTGTAACGTTTGGGAAGGTAGCTCTCTACAATTTAAATTATCTTTCTGAGCTTTCTTTTCTTCCAGTTACATAAAAATTGATATTGTCATATAGTTATTTGTTTGTGCTTTATTCTGGTATATTGATTTCTTTTTACTCAAATATACCGCTTCGTTTATATAATGCACAAAAACAAGGGGAACACCCGAACAGGAGAAAGGTGCAGTTAAGGCTGTTCAAGATCTTTATGATGTTGTGCAACAAGGGGGAATACCAATATTATTTTACCTTCAAAAAATTTATCCAGGTAGTTTTTTGATTCCTTTAATTAGGATCTTATTCTTGTTTCTTTGTGCTTTATGATGTAGTTGATGTGCTTATGTGCACAATTAAGCATCCTAAGTAGGGATTAATAGTTTCTTCTTGTCACAGTCTGCTCAGGTGATATTTTAGAGTTTATTGTTAGATTTACAAGAGGTTGAATTACTGAAAGAGTCATCCTGGCCAGCTTTGTCTTTAGACTCTTCGGTTATTGTGTTTCTTCCTTTCCCTGTTTCTCTCCCCCCCTCCCCTCTCTCCCTCCCTCTCGCTCTCCCTCTTTCCCTCCCTCTCGCAGATACATTTTTATTGTGAGTTACATTTTAATTCATTTTTTTTCTTTCATTGTTTATTTTATATATTTATTATACTTCCTAATATATTTTATATATTCATGGGTTTGCCGCTAAATATCTAAGTTCTGTGATCTGCAGTTCGTGGAATGATGTATTATAGGAAAGCTCGTATGCTTCAGACTTCTGTTTCATTTTTCGTATTTTGTCCTGCTGTTTGATCCATTTCTTTATCTGTTGAGTAAATTGTAGCAATGGTCCCTGAACTTTAATCAAATTGGAGCAATGGTCCCTCAACTAAAAATCCATTACCATTGGTCCCTCAACTTATCAAAATGTGTAGCTATAGTCCTTTTCATTACTATAAATGATTAATGTGAACTACGAATGACTTGATCCTTGTTTAGGGTACGTAGGCAGTCTAACGAGACGTTAGATGCAACCATATAAGAAATGAGATTAAATAATCGTGACCATAGCTTTGTTTAAGGAATCAAGCAATGTGTGTGGGCTTTTGGTTCTAAGTATATATGTATATGCTTAGTGTTTTCCCAGAAAATGCAATTAAATGATTTATGCTCTAAAAATGCCATGCCTATTAAATAATGCTTAAACGATGAGATGAATTGTTTGCATATATATATAATTGTGGTGTTGTGAACGCTCTGAAGTGCAAAGGTGAACGCAGGACATTCAGGTAAGTTTAGGTAAGTTCAAGTAAGTATACGGTATTAGTTGAATTGATGGGGTTATGATATGACTACATTTACGTTTTTAGCAACTCCGACAATGTCGTACAGGTTGCTACAGTAGGCAACTCCGACATTGTCGTACAAGTTGCCTATGAGTCGTACATGTTGTATTAGATGCATTTAGAGCTCATAAACCTGCACCCTGGGTGATTGTGATTTAGCCAGAGATATGACACAGGCATGTATATAATGTCACCTCTCTCACCCTATGCTCACATTGGATCCAATTTAGGTGCACAGTCTTGTCGTACAGACCACCATAGGTGGTTCCGACTCGTAGGTGACTGCGATTTATCGCATGGCTATCTTGATGTGCATAGCATTGAGCATAACTATATTACACCAAATCTTGTCGTACATACCTTTTAAGTGGTTCTGACTTGTGTGCAGTGTAGTGCCGTATAGGTCACTAGAGGTGACTCCGGCTTATGTGCAAGCAATGATTGATGAGCTATGATTCAGTCGTACAGGTCACTAGAGGTGACTCCGACTTATATGCTAGCCATGATTGATGAGATACGTGATGAGATATGAATATGTCGTATAGGTCACTAGAGGTGACTCCGACTTATATGCTAGCCATCTCTAGTGACTCCGACTTATATGCTAGCCATGATTGATGAGATACGTGATGAGATATGAATATGTCGTATAGGTCACTAGAGGTGACTCCGACTTATATGCTAGCCATGATTGATGAGATTGATGAGATACGTGATGACATATGAATATGTCGTATAGGTCACTAGAAGTGACTTCGACTTATAAGCTAGCCATGATTGATGAGATACGAATATGTCGTATAGGTCACTAGAGGTGACTCCGACTTATATGCTAGCCATGATTGATGAGATACATGATGAGATATGAATACGTCGTATAGGTCACTAGAGGTGACTCCGACTTAGGTGCTAGCCTATATGTGATGAAATGCTAGCATATATATTTATGATGGGATATGTGATGAAATGCTAGCATATATAATGAATATATGTGATGAGCTAGCATATGTGGTGAATACGTGATGAGCTAGCCGACGTGATGAATATGCGATAAGTTAGCATATGATTATAAATATGTGAAGCATGACTTGAATTGATATATATATATATATATATATATATATATATATATGTGTGTGTGTGTATGTATGCATGTATATATATATATGTATATTTTTATATTCTAATTCTGGAAATTTTACAAGTGTTGTAGCGAGGGGTTATAGAAATTTATATGGTTTCTATTAAAATTTTAATTACTGGGCCACTCACATTTATCTTGTCTTCACCCTCCAGGTCTTCTTAGCTGAGCTTTCTTATCGTTGAGGAATCGTGGCGATTCTTAGTATTGGAGATTATTTCGAGGGTACGATTCTTAATTCACTCTTCTGTACTTGCTTATGCTCTAACGTCATGTGTGAAGTGGGTTCGTTCCCGCTCACCAGTGCACTCTGGTATTTAGGCACTCTTAGGTTTAAATTTATTCACTATATTTCCACATCATCACACTTTATGGCTTCGTCACCTTCCAGGTGTAGGCCAGCACAGCTCGATTCGGAGTCCTAGTAGACATTCTGGGTCGAGGTGTGTCATAAATAGCTTAGAGCCATTTTGGTACTCTACTTGAATCCAACTTTTTAAACTAAAAAACAATTTTCAAGCTTTAGGCCTTAAAAACTTGTTTGGTATGACTATTTTCAAAAATTGAATTCAAGACTAACTAAAACATATAGTCTATTATCTAAAAACACAAAAAGTGAGTTTTTCGAGTTTTTAAACTTAAACTCTTTCATTTATTTTCTCTCCCTCCTTCCCTCTCACTCCAAATCTATCTCTCTTTTCCTCTTTCTCTCTCCCCCTTCTCTTTTTTTTTTAACTTTTTCGTCTCTCCTCCACTCCGCTCTCTTCATTCTCTCGGTTCTTTCTCTCACTCATCTTCCTCTCTATCTCCTCCGTTCCTCTCACTTCTTTCTCTTTCCTCCAATTATCTCTTCTTTTCTCCTTTCTCCTCTTTCTTTCTCGACCCTCTCTTTTTTGATCTCTTTGTCCAATTTAAGTTGTAAGATTTAAAATTTTTAAATCGCATACCAAACAAGTTTTTGAGTCTTAAAGAAAATTGTTTTCAAGAAAAATTCTTAAGAAATGTTTTGAGAAATTATAAAAATTTTCAAATAGGATACCAAACAAGCCCATAGCATTTCACAATCTTTTGTGTCCAAATGATGCTATCGATAAAAAACCACATGGTAAGTTCTAACCCAATTCATTTAAGCATCAAACAGAATGGTGATAACACACTTCAATCAAATTGGTTACTCCTTCCACCCAATTTTTATCAAACATATAGAACCAAAGACCAATTGTTAAAACATGTTTAATAAGGGGCGTTTGAGACTCTGAGTCTGGCGGAGAGATTGAAAATTTAGGGTTTTTAATTTTTTTTTTAAATTTTACATATATAATAAATTAAATGGGTAAATGGATACCCGTTATAACCGCGGGTAATACCCATAACCAATGGATACCCGTTATAACCGCCGGTAATACCCATAACCGCCCATTTAAATTTCATGGATAAACGGTTATACCTATAACCGTTTGTTCGTCTTAGCGGTTACCCATAACCGTAACCATGAACTTTAAATGGGCGGGTAACCACGGTTACCCAAACCCATGGGTATTTTGCCCATCCCTAACTTGGACCCCCAACATATAGCGTATATCAAACATGCAATCCGTCTGTGGTATTCAGATTAATCTAAACATGCATGACTCATTAAGTTTTGTAAAAACCCTCTGAAAAACCACGCGACCCTTAAGACGTGGTGTTCATCCTAAGTGAACTTGCACATATTAACTTTAGGAATTACATTGCTATTCTAAGTTTAGGAAATCTGCCCAGCCACAAATAATCTAACGTTTCTGGATCTTCAAGGCTCCAAAACAGGCCCAAAACGAATTGAATTAAAGCCAACGTTTAAATTTTTTTCGATATGGTGGAAATATCCAAAAAATCAGAGAAAGATATGGAAATGGGGAGGTGAAGTCTAAACTTCACCTTATATCGGAGAAACTCTTAAGTTTATGCTAAAATCGATAAATATTGTCGATATTTCTGACAAGTATGTTAAATATCGAAGAAACTCTTATATTTCGTCCAAACCAATGGTACAATCCCTAAAGTTTCAATTTAAATTTTCATCATTTCCATCGAAAGTAACCGATATATCCATTGACATTTCCATAAATTTGCATATCGGTATTTCCAACGATACTGATATTTTAAACATTGATTAAAGCTTGAGATCACCCGAACATTATTCCAGAAGGCGTCCAGCCCAAAAGACATCATCTTGGATGCCAAAAAGCCCAAATAAGCCCAAAACGTCAGTTTGATAGTATTGCGCGGTGCTCCTTTGTTTCATCGCCAGATAATAACCACTTGGTGGAAAAATGTCAAACTTTGATACGAACAAGCTGAGAGACTCACGAACATCCTCCAATTGGAATCACTCAAAAAATCATCTGATTGACCACGTTTTACTCCAAAGGAAGTCGAAAGTCCTATATTGAAAATATAATTCAAAGTATTAATTTTTTTTAAATAATAAAAAAAATAAACTAAAATTAGGATAAAATATATAATATAATATCGACTCATCAATTAGTCTAGTATTAATTTTATTTCTCGATTTTAAAAGTCTAAAATAATACTTTTAGGGTGTGTTTGTTTGGCTTCTTTAGCTCTCACTAGATTAGACTGGATTAAAGGGTAAGGTAGTCCAGTGTTTGTTTCTCACCAGGACTAACTTTAATGGGATAAAGTCTCACTCGCCTAAACTAACGGGCTCACTAAACGGTCTTAGTGAGACCCCCCAAGAACCATGAGATTGCTAAGACCGTTCCCTTGCTTCCTCTCGACTACATCATCTCCAACGATGACTCCTTGTTGCCTCCGAATGTCGTCTCCGAGTGCCATCTCCGAGCGCCGTCTCCGAGTGTCATCTCCGACCTCTCGACTGCATCCTTTTGGCTGCAAATTTGAATTCGCGAAGTTTCACGATGTTCGCCAAGCGGCTGCAATCTATCGCCGCCAATCTTAGGTGTTATTTTTTTTTTTTTTTAATTTTGCCAGTTTTGCTTCTCAAGCAGATCGTACTTTACCTTTTTTTTTTAATTTTTTTATTAAAATTCCATTTATTTTTTGTTGGGTTGGATTAAATTATGATGTTTTCTGGGTTTTGAATGGGGTAGAAGTTGCAGAGTCTACCTGCAATTCGAGAAAGAGAAGAAAGATATGCCCCTTTTTATTCATATATTAATTTTGATAATAATAAATTAAAAAATAATAATAATTTATAGTTAGTCTACCTTCTTAGTCCTACATTGCACCAAACACTTCATTAGTTAGTCTAGCTTAGTCTAGTCTAATCCAGTCCAGCTTAGTCCCTGAAGTTAGTCCAGTTCGAAATAATCTGGTACAACAAACGCACCCTTATTTCATTGATGGCTGAATTTTTTTGTCGTAAAATAAAATTTTATTAATCATCGGTAAATTATAATTTGTGATAGCATGGGTCAGTTGCCAATCACTCTGCCCAAACTTCCGTGTAGCAGAGTTTTTACAGTTTGGATGGGATGGGTTTGATTGACATCTGAGTGGAGGCAATTGGGCACTTAGGGGGAGACCTAACACTTATGCAGAAGTTATCAAAGTCCCTAAATGGCAAGAGGCCATGGCCTCTAAACTTCTAGCTTTGGAAGCCAACCATTGGTAGATTAAGAGTCCTATCCAGACAGCAAAAACCTTTTTGTGATGCAAGTAATGTTGTTAGTTCTTTTATTCGTCATTACAAGAATTTATGTCGGATTTTTACTAATATTCGACATAAATGAGTTTTTCTTGTCTTTTTAAAAAAAGGAAAATTAATGAAAATTGCTTGAAAATTTTGAGTTTTGACGATAAGGATAAAATAAAATGTAAAGTGAATAGTACCAAGATTGACCTTTTAGTATTAAAATGTGGTTTTTCGTTAAAGTGAACAGTTTCGAGAGCTTTTCGTTAAAGTTCCCTTTTTAAAATAGCATTACTGGGTAATTCTGTAGTAGTGCCTATTTCTGCCTCTCTTCATTGCCCCCGCCGCCCCCTTAATACAACCCTCTGTCTTCGACAAAAAAACAAAAAACCACTGAACCAAAAGAAATTAAAGGTATGGGATTTGCCGCCTCCCAATCAATCCCAACTGAAATCGAACGTGCTCAACAGGCAACCCTTCGGCTTGCTCCCTGTTTCCCTCCCTCATACAAAATATACTAACTGAATAAAAAAATTTAAAATTTTCTAAATGCACTAGGTCACAACAACCCGGTTCTACTCGTGAGATCTTCCATTCTCAGTCGTTAGATCGTTGTCAGCACAGATGATCCGCATGCTTCTTTCGCACCTCAGAAACGCCCTTATGTTCGTGTTACACATGCTTTCTGGGCAATTGAAATTCAGATATGTTCATTTGAAAACATAGCACAAATTTGAAGGCCTAATTCTAAAACTTGCTCAACACAAGGAGTGCTACCACAATGTCATATTTGTTTCTCATGAAGAAGCCTTGAAAAGAAATAATGCTTGTAACTTTATGAGAATGTCAACGACAACCACACACAAAAGATTATGGAACTTAATGGAAAACATTTAGCATGAGTGTAATTATTTTTTCATCCTAGGGTACTTTCAAACAAGTTCTCGACGAAAAACTATCAATCAAACACATGTGGTGAAGCCGTTAACAATCCTTATCCACATCAAGATTTTCATCCAAATTTGTTAAAAGAACATGAAACTAGTCTAACAAAAACAAAAGATTTTGAAAATTTATAGTAAAAACTGAAGAAGAAGAAGAAGAAATAATATATGCCTCCCTCTTTCCCAGTGTCTCCCATGACCTCAGTCCCATCGGCGCTTCCGGCCAACCTAAGTCCCGCCGTCACCGCCGACTAACCCAGTAACCCTCAATCCCCTATCTCCATAAACCAACCCTGATTGAGGCCAATGGTATCAAATCTATGGTCATTGTGCTACAAGAAATGGTAGCTAGATCAGGATCTCCACTTGCAGTACCACTATCCTCAATGTCTTATCATTTAGAGACGAGGTAGGTTGGGGCGCGGCGGCGTGGAGAGACGGGGCAACAGCACGTAACAGACGTGTTTACCCTTACACGTGAGCAGCACCTTCAACTTTTTAACATAAATTGGAATAGTTTTTAATTTATACCAAAATTACTAACCGACTATACCACAAGCTTATTGGTTAATAAAAAAAAATTAATGTTAGGAAAATTAAATTTGCAAATCAAATAATGTGTCATTAATATGAAATAAGTACATTAATCGATAGATAATTAATAATCTAATCATTAACAACTACGTCATTTGGTTTACACAATTTGATTTAGAAATTTGGTCTTCCTAACATTACCTATAAATAAAAGGGTAATGTTAAACCAACTTTGCAAACCAAATGATGTAGTTGTAGATGTTTGAATTATTAATTGAGTGTCGATTAACGCACTTGTTTCTTATTGGTGACACATTATTTAGTTTTCAAATTTGGTTAAAAATTTAGTGTGACAACCCGTCACAAATTTTACGATTTTATAAATCTTAAAATGTGAATTCATGAGAATACCCTAGAGGCGAGGGTATTGATTTTCGTTGATTGCTAATTCATGATGCGTATGAACTATTACTTTACCGTATTTCAAAAGTACTTGGCGGTGCAAATGCGTAAACACATGCAAAAATTGAATTCAGAACTATGACAGAGGTTCTACGGAACTATAAATTTGAAAGTACGTTGGTAAGGGTTTTTATTTATTATTCTATTTATGTCTTATAGTTATTGTTATTTTTTTTATTATTGGAAGTGGTTAGAAAAATGAAGGAGGATAAGAGTTTCAAGAGGGAGGAAATGAGGGGCTCGGCCAAAGGGAAGAGGAGAGAGGAAGGTGACTGGCCAATGGGGGAGGAGAGAAGGGAGAACATGAGGGAAACGAGTGAGGGAGGGGATCCGGACCCCACGACCCGATTGGCTCCTTGGACTCGCGTGCACCGACCCGGTTTTGGGCGGAAAATCCGACGAAATTCCTGCCTAATCCCAGCGATTTGAGGTGAGCCACCACCTAGAAATGATTCAACATTGTCCCACTTTCCTTTCTCATAAAAAAATGGAGTTGATTGGGCTCAGTACTAGAAGAACTGAAGCCATCGGCTTCAAGGATACCCGGCGACAATTCGCCGTTTTCTGTAACTATTCTCTTCGATCTCCACCATCAAACAACTTCCCTTGAGCTCAGGAACAATGCCTAATCATTAGTTGGAGCGTCGGAGTTAACTTGAGGATGAATTAAGGAACACCCAATTCTAGGGTTCCGGTGGATCAAGGCTGATTTCAGGCGTTTACCGGCCGAATTGGACTTGGTCACAGGTATGAAAGTTGCTCTACTCATTGAGATCATAATTTTTGTGAAGTTTGAGAATTTTTAAAAATAGTTGAATTTTCCGGAGAGTCGGGGAGGCCGACCGTCACCCGCGGCGGCGCGTGGCCAGCTGATTGAAGATGTCGTTCTAAGTCTTAGATGCCTAAGTTCATAGTTGATATCCATATGATGTGAATGGATTATTTTGAACCTAGTTTGATTAAGGTATATCACTTGATTATTATATGAATCGACGATCCGACCGTTGGATCGTTACTAAACTTTAATATGTGATAACACATAATATTTGAAGATTATAGGAATTGACGGATCAGGAATTCAACTTGCGGATCTTGCCGAATTGGATTTGCAAGTTCATACAATAAATGTTATCCACCACCTTGTTTTTGGCAATTGACGGAGACCCAACCTTTGGATCATAGTGAAATTTTATGATAATGCTTTAGAAGCATAATGTGGATCTTTGGAAGTTTCTGATCGGAAATCTGAAAAACGGATCTTCTAGATCAAGTTATGTAGAGTTATGGACCCTACCGTCGATCTTTGACCAACGGTTGACTTTTGATCAATTGGTATCAAATCATTCTAAAACATCTTTAGGGATGTGTTTTATGTAAGTTACATGATCTATTGATAAAGATTCTGAGATGTGGTTTGAAAATTGTCCTAGGCGCCGTTCGTCCGGGACGCCTCGAGGTACATGCTAGGAAAATGGTAGGGCGGACTCCAGGTGAGTAAATCTCTTCCTTTTTATCGTATATATATATACATGATTGATAATTTCAAAAATACTCTTAATTGAATTAAGTAATATGTGCCATGTTATATATATTTATATGTTCTAAAGTACTACGAGATGGTAGAGTTTAGATTATGTCATGGTATATCCATATGCATGTTACCTACAAATAATTGATGCGAACTGTGAATGGCTTGATCCCTGTTTAGGGTACGTAGGCAGTCTAACGAGACGTCAGATGCAACCATACCATAAATGAGATTAAATAATTGAGACAATAGCCTTGTTTGGGAAATTGTGCAATGTGAGGGACGTTGGTGAAAAATGTGAGATTTAACCTTACGATTTAGTGATGGGATGTTGGTCATAAATCATTGTGTGAAGGGTCGAGAAATTGAAGTAAAGAATCGTAAGTATTGATAGTTAGTTAAATTAGTGTTTAGTTGAGCTTGTCACCGATAATTGTTCCCGAAAATTTATAGTTCGGGAGTAGGGCGTTCTAGATTGTACATTTTACGCCACATTATTGATATATATATATATATATATGGAAGCACTACGATATGGTTAAGTTTTGGATTGCATCAGGGCATGTCCATAAGTATATTATTGTGCATAATTATTGTGAATGCTTTAAAGTACGAAGGTGAACGTAGGATGCACAAATAAGTTCAGGTGAGTATATGTTGTGAAATGTGGGATGCATGGTTATGATTACATTTTATTTGGAACGATTGAGTGATGGCATGACTATATTTATGTTTTAAGCAACTCCGACATTGACGTACAGGTTGTCTATAAGTCGTACATGCCATATTAGATGCATTTAGAGCTCCTAACCCTGCACCCCGGTGTTAGTGCTCTCGCCCGAGGACAGGGCCTAGCCTTCATGTGATCGTTCACCTTCCGCACCACATGCTCACCTTGGATTCAAGGTAGGTGCCAGCCTATCGTACATACCACATTAGGTGGTTCCGACTCGTAGGTGACTTGCGATACTTCGCACAGCCTTCACGTGATCGTATCACTTAAGCGTAATTATTTACACCCAGCCTGTCATACAGACCACAAGAAGTGGTTCTGACTCGTGTGCAGGGATATGTGATGAGCTATGGATTCAGTCGTACAGGCCACAAGAGGTGGATCCGGCTGACATATTACTGGGATATTGATTGATGAGATATGGATAAGTCGTACAGGTCACTATAAGTGACTCTGACTTATGTGCTAACATTAATTGATGAGATATGAATAAGTCGTACAGGTCACTATAGGTGACTCCGACTTATATGCTGGCATAGATTGATGAGATATGGATGAGTCGTACATGTCACTATAGGTGACTCCGACTTATGTGCTAGCATTGATTGATGTGATATGGATAAGTTTTACATGTCACTATAGGTGACTCCGACTTATGTGCTAGCATGGATTGATGAGATATGGATGAGTTGTATAGGTCACTATAGGTGACTCCGACTTATGTGCTAATATAGATTATTGAGCTCATGATTATTTATATTACTGATGAGTTGTTGTGTCGTGGTATATTTATGGAACTACTGTTGATATATTTTTTATTTCACATTTATGGAAACTATACAGGTGTTGCATCGAGGGGTTATAACGTTTTAGAAGGCTTTTATTAAAAATTTTATTTCTAGGGCCACTCACCCTTGTTTTGTTTTCAGCCTTCAGGTTTTATTAGCTGAGCTTTCTTATCGTCGATGATTCGTGGCAAATCTTAGTATTGGAGATTTCTTTCGAGGGTATGATTCTTAATCCACTATATTGTATGTACTTACTTATGCTCTAACGTCACGTGTGAAGTGGGTTCATTCCCGCTCACCAACGCACTCTGTTTTTTTTAGGCACTCTTAGGTTTAAATTTATTCACATTTTTCCACATCATCATACTTTATGGCTTTGTCACCTTCCAGGTGTCGGCCAACACAGCTCGATTCGGAGTCCTAGTGGACATCCTAGGTCGGGGTGTGTCATTTAGTCTCCTTAACATTATCTTAAATAAAAGGGTAATACTATAGAGACTAAATTTTTAAAATAAATTTACAGATGTGGTTGTTGATAATTAGATTACATTTAAGTAATGATTAACTTTCTTATCTCCAACCCATGTTTTAAAACCTAAAATTTATGTTTTAACTCAAAAACAATTTTTCTCTACCAACCCTTCTAGGTTAAGTTTTTAGCCGAGATTATTAAAGAAGGAATTTATGATAGTTTTTTTCTTAAAGTAACTTTAAAAATAAAAAGAAAATTATGTAGACTACCCCAATTTAATTTTATGAACAGTTTAACATAAAAATATTTTGATTTCGATAAATATTGAAAAATCACTAAACAGATACCACGAAACTCATGGAACACTATGAAAGAATATGAAACACATAAAAGTTTTTTTTAATTACTTTAGATGTTAAATTTAAATTTGGACCGTTAGATCTCATTTTACTGTTAAATTTGATCATATTAGATCTTAGCCGTTGGATTCAATGAATTTATAAACTAAAATTGAAAAAATAGGGTAAATTATATAAAATTACCTAAACTATTGGGTCATTAACAGTTTCATACATCATCTTTAAAAAGTGTCAATGTCATACCTTATCTTTGAATTTGTTGCAATGTCATACCTTCCGTCAGTTGTCTGTCAATTCTTCTGTTAAATGTTGACGTGGCATGAGGCGGAGCCCACTTTCTATTAAAAAAATTAATAAAAAATTTAAAATATTAATTAAATATTAACTAAATATTAAAAAAAAAGGAAACCCAGATCCTATCACCCCCCTCGAAACCCCATCCCCTTCATCATCTTCCCCATCTGTCGTCCCCCTCCCCCCCAAAAAAACCTTCCTTCCAAACCCAGAACCCTACCCCCACCTCCCCGCAACCCCCCTTTCTCCTTCTCGAGCCTCCCACCCACCTCCCTCTCCTCCACTCTCTTCACCTTCCCTCCCATTCAAAATCTTAAAAAAAAAAAAAAAAATTCAGAAACAAATATGAACCCAGATTGTCCAGATTGTCGCACCCCACCCAACCCTTCCTCCCCGAACCACCTCATCCTTCTCGTCGAAGTTGGACCACCTCAACTGGTTTTTATTTATTATTATTATTATTATTATTATTATTTTTTAAGTTTTGAATGGGAGGGGGGGTGAAGAGAGTAGAGGAGAGGGAGGTGGTTGGGAGGCTCGGGAGGGAGAAAAGGGGGGTTGCGGGGGTGGGGTTCTGGGTTTGGAAGGAAGGTTTTTGGGGGGGGGGGGGACGACGGATGGGGAAGATGATGAAGGGGATTAAGGTGATGGGATCTGGGTATTGGTTTTTTTTTTTTTTTTTTTTTTTTTAATTTTTAATATTTTATTACTTTTTTTTAATATTTTTTAATAGAAAGTGGGCCTCGCCTCATGCGACGTCAGCATTTAATAGAGGAATTGACAGACAACTGACGGAAAGTATGACATTGCAACAAATTCGAAGATAAGGTATGACATTGAAACTTTTTAAATATGAGGTATAAACTGTTAATGACCCAATAGTTGACATAGTTTTATGTAATTTACTAAAAAAAAAAAAACATATATGGTTGGTTAAGCCCACTAATCAAGAGAATCCTGACCTAAATTTACCTCAGAAATGAGTTTTGAACTAAAACTCATATTTGTCCTAATAGTTAGAGCAAGTTAGGATAAATTTAAAACTTAAACTTTGAGTAAAGTTAGAAAAGGTCTTAACGACCCATATTTAAATTACAAATTTAATTTAAAATTTTAAATAACCCATTTTATAAATTATCCACTGCCAAAAGGGAAGTTGACAAGTTGGTGCTGAGCCTTATCCACAATAACACGTTGGCAGACTTTCCCTTGGTTTCAAAGAATGAGATCCTCTGCGGATCATCTTTGTGAAGATCTTATGAATCTTCTAATCACATTCATTTATCGTATATCGTACGATCAGAAGTAATTGTAAATCATTTTATTTAAAATTAAATATAAATAATACTTGATGAAAACTGATCGCACAATGTACGATGAACGAAAATGATTGGAAGATCTTCAAAATCTTTACAAAGAGAATCCTCATTCGATTTCAAATTCATACGTGTCATGACAATCCGCACACTCATCACCCACCCGGCCAATTACCGGACAAATCACCTGCACAGCTCACAATCGTCAGAATGCGGGCCCCCCCAATTTTATCCAAACACGCAAGTGGGCGCACGTGACTTCCCGGCCCCGACAGAACACGCCAAACCAGATGACGTCATCGGCCGCCGCCGGCCGCCTCCAAGAGCACAGTCATTGCCCAAACCCAAGGGCGTTTACGTAAATCGGGTCCAGTTTATTTCTGTGCGCGAACACGGCGAATCGGTGGGACATGTGCGTAGCACGTGACGGTCGTCCATGGGCTGCCTGCCTTAAAAGGAAAGATGACAGCGCCACGCGGTTATTGTTTCGTTGACGCGAAATTTTATAACATTTTCGGGATCGGAAAATTCGGTGAGTTAACTCGCTGTGCAGCCGAGCCAGATTGGGGTTGGTGAATTCTAGCGCCAATGGTTCAGCTAATGAGTCCGCGAAAGGTGACGGTGAAGTTGGACGGCGATGAGTCGTGTGGCACCGGACGCGGTGCGAGTCACAAACGGCTCAAACTCGACTCGTCTCCGCAGGTATATGTTCATCTCCTTTCAATTTTGTTTTTCGTATTATCTGATTTTGAATTAGCACAGATTGAGCTGATTTGATTTGATTTTCCTGAATTTTCCTAGAACCAAACGGATTACTGATTAGGGAGTCGTTTTCAGGAAGAAAAGATATTTTTTTTCCCCGTGTTTTTTGATTTTGAATTAGCTTGATTGAATTATTTTAGTTTTCTTGTACTTTCTTAGCATCCAAACAGATTAGGGAGTCGTTTTCAGAGAGAAATGAATTTGGTTTTTTTCAAATTTGATGTGATGTATTGAGAGTATGCTGATTTTTCATGGTGTTTGTGTCAAAGATGCCGGGCGATGTGGATGCGTGGGTGTGCCATCCGCTGGATGAGCCGAGCCCGCTCGGTTTGCAGCTCAAAAAAAGTCCATCTTTTCTGGATTTGATCCAGATGAAGCTGTCTCAAGAAAAATCTGCTAAATTGGCAACCCTAGGCAAGAGAAGTCACAAGGGAGCTGCTGCTTCCGGTGCATCAGACAAGCTCAAGGCTATGAACTTTCCGGCTTCCCTTCTAAGGATTGGGACTTGGGAGGTATACAAAAACGAACATGTTTTCTGTATTCGATTTTGTTTAATGTATTGATGGTGGATGTTGGATTGAAGTATTATCGATTTTCTGTTGCAGTATAAGTCAAGATACGAAGGAGATTTGGTGGCGAAATGTTATTTTGCCAAGCATAAACTTGTATGGGAAGTGCTTGATGGTAGTCTTAAGAACAAGATGGAAATTCAGTGGTCAGATGTTTTGGCTATCAAGGCAAACTACCCGGATGATGGACCGGGGACTTTGGATGTAGTGGTAATTGTCACTCTTAACATAATTTTCCTTTTTCCCTTGGGAATTACGCCATATCAGTTCATAATCTGTTATATTATCTCTTGGTGCAGCTTGCCAGACCGCCTCTTTTCTTTAGGGAGACCAATCCGCAACCTAGGAAGCATACCTTGTGGCAGGCAACATCTGATTTTACTGCTGGACAAGCTACTTTGAACAGGTATCTCTAACCTTGTAGTTAATAGTTAGATGCTTTAAGCACCAAAGCATGAATCTTTGTCAGAATGTTTCCTAGATTGATTACATGTTTATTTGAAACGTCAGTGGTATGGGTTAGTTACTATAGTTATGAGAACTTTTTAAAACATTGAGAAGCTTATATAAAGGGTAAATCTTTTTGTGTACCAAATTAGAGTGATGGTCAAAGTTATGGTGTACAAAACAGTTATGTCCGAAACAATCTCCTGAATTATTATCTTGCCATACAGCAACATGCTATTTATCATTTTACCCTTTACCGTAAAGTTTAGAACCGAACCATCTAAGCAACTTTATTATTTTATCTGTCTGTCACCCACACATGTAAAAGGTGGTTAGCACACATTAAAATGCACTAAATGAATGGAACAAGCTGCAAAGTCTGGGTCTGTGACATGAGAATACAAGGATACTTGTAGCAAACATAGGCATGTAGACTCTGTACCTTTCCAATCTTGGTGTATCTCACTGGGTTAGGTATCCCACAAGTGGTTAGCTTTCCATTCGTGGAAATCATATATATCCGTATGTGCAATGATGCACATGCATGTGCACACATATGCACGGTAGCTTCAGAAAACATGGTGCAGGAACTCCTTATAAATGACTTGGTATGCCTTGATGTTTTTTCTAATGTTTTACTTATCCAATGTTTTACAAGGTTCATTTAGTAGTTTGCAACCGATTATGCATACTGTAGAGTGTGGAGAATTGTCATCTTTTGTGTTCCAAATTTTATTTTATTTTTCCTTTGTCTTAGGCGGCATTTTCTGCAGTGCCCACAAGGGTTGCTCTTTGGCAAGCATTTCGAAAAGCTTATTCAATGTGATCCTCGTCTCAACTTTTTAAGCCAGCAGCCAGAAATTGTGTTAGAATCTCCTTTCTTCGATGCTAGAGCTACCGTAACAGGTGGCCCTGATGATGAATATAGACATCGGTTTGGTACAAAGAATGAAGAGGGGTCTGCGATATTTGGTTTGCAGGAATCAGCATCACCTTCTGGAGCTCATTCGTCGCCATCTAAAAATGAACAAGATTTTAGTGGTAGAGCTCCTCAAAATTATTCCCAGGAAATTTCTTCACCTAGTACAGGTAAATCTGCAAACCTCAAACCGAGTTAATTGTTATAGTGATAAATACTCAACCATATAGTATTACAAAACTGCTTAATTACTATATTTGCTAAAAATTCAATCCTCACTCTCCTCCCCCATGACTTATGATTAAAATTTGTGTTTCTGGGTTTAAGATTTTATTCCCATGCAATTGCATTTCTGTTTATTTCTTGCATTTAACATGTTTTCATTTTTCATCATATCGTTGAGTAACCTGAGTTAGAAGCATATATATCTCGTCAATTCTGTCTCTGCATATATAGAATAAATAGTCACAAAATAACTTACGGATCCCCTGCAACAGAAATTCTGTTGGCAAAGTATGTGAGCCTGAGAATTATGTTTGAAAGTCTCTTCATCAGCATCCCCTTTGGTTCAGTAAATGGGTTGGGATCTGTTATTTTTCTGGTACTATCGGTTCAGAGGATAAGAGGTACTTTCACTGAATAAGGGATTAGAAAATCTGAAAAGAAACAAGTAACGAGTAGAAAAAGATGGAATTTGAAACATGATGTTCCATATTTTAATTTGCGGCTGATTTGGTTAATCAAGTTAATTTGTACAGAAATACGCCACCATGAAATGTACCAACATAAACCAAAAATGAAAGCTGAAAACAATTTTAAGTAGGTTATCTTTTCTAGTTTTTCGTATTCATTTTGTATGAAAATTTCATGTGCATTTCGTCATCCTCCCTCCTACCACACTCCATCCACATTCTTGGTTCATCCATCTTTCCTTCTACTTTCTCTTTATTAAAATAAAAAATGAAAACTAAAACCTAGAAGTGAAATAGTTATCAAACGGGCCCTAAGATAATGAATGTTAAAGGAGCTATAGATGTTGCTACCTTTTTGGTAATTGTTTCACTAAGATAGTTTCATGGATGCACCATATAGGTTAGATTGTTGTAGCTTATCTATTGAGTGCATTAGATCCTGATATTTTTTTTCACGCCCCGTAGGAAGAAAGAAAGTCTTTCATTTGCAGAAAATCATCTATTTTTAACCCCAAAACAGAAAAAAGGAAGCAAGTCACCCACCCAACGTTTGTGTACACCAAGCATGACATTAAATGTTTTTTTTTTTTTGGAAGAAATCATCTGCTACCTAGAGATCAATGAAATGCCAGTCCAAGAAGGCCTCATATGGAAAAGAAAAAAAACTGTAGTTGTCCATGGAAAGATATCCTTTATCTTTTGTTTTGCGACGATTGATTTCTATTATA
The DNA here is from genome assembly GCA_035220775.1 of Malus fusca. Taxonomy (NCBI): domain Eukaryota; kingdom Viridiplantae; phylum Streptophyta; class Magnoliopsida; order Rosales; family Rosaceae; genus Malus; species Malus fusca. The sequence continues at coordinate 26,842,721 of CM069067.1, read as the reverse complement.
TAAATTCTGGAGAAAGTTGAGACCAGAGCTAGTTAATCTCTATTAGTTTAAGCATGCACTTCATATGAGATTCATGTTTGTCGTGGAATTTTGTTGTGGAGACTGCATTGCACAAGTACTGTGCCTAACCTGTCCTCATATATACAGTGATGGACACTGCCGGAACCTCAAAGACGCTCAGCAAGTTCAATCAAATAAAAGTTCCTGGACTTCCTTCGTCAATGTCAGTGAGTGACTTCGTAAGCCACATTGGAAATTGCATTTCCGGAAAGGAACAACCCAGCAGAGACATGTTGGAGGAGATTACGCAGTACTTGTTCAGTGACTCCCAAATCATGTTACCCTCTGATGAGCAGTCCCTCATGACGAGGGTCAATTCCCTTTGCTGCCTTTTGCAAAAGGATCCTTCTACAGAACTAAACTTGCAAGTCAGAAGCGATGAGTGGTTGAATGGAAGCGATGATCGGAAAGCAGCGGAAACCAACTCCGCTTTTGCATCAGCTCATGAGAGTAAGCCTGTACAAGGTTTTCCTGCACCCAAGGGCGAGCCCAACGATGATTCTGATGACAAGCAGGAACTGACCATGCCGAGAAGGGATTCATTTGGGGAACTGCTTCTTAATATTCCCAGGATAGCATCTCTTCCTCAGTTTCTTTTTAACTGGTCATAAGGTTATTATGTAATTAGGCTAGGGAGTAGTCATTTACCTTCCCGGATTAGTCTTTGTACAAAAGCATAGAAATCTAAATGGCGGCTCTCACGTCTGTGAATACAACAGGTGCAGGTTGTTGAAACGTGTAAGGGATTCAGAAATGTACGTTCGTTGATGAAGAATGCTGACGTGTTTATAACACCAACCTAGTTCTTATTTTTCAAACGCTTAGGGATTAATTGGGAGGGTAGCCAGCCCCTAGTGCCTAGGAGGGGCCAGGGTGGCGCTAGGCGGAGATTTTCAGAACAATACTCATCTTACCTTTGTATACAATGAACAAGTGTTCTTTTTTAGCCATGTGAGTTTTGTTAACACTCTAAGAGTCTGCCCTTCTGTGATCGCTTTGGCCCATCGGCGCCATCTGTTTCCTTGATAAATTGATATCGGTCAACAGATTGCTTTGCCTCCCTCTCTTCGAGACCCGTAAACTTTCACGCAGGAGAGCGACACTAAACAGAAGTTTCAAACCTGTTTATCTCCAATCGCAAACGAAAGAAATGAAAGGCTAGTTGTGTTCTTAATGAATTGTATCCAGAACACTACTATCTGTTAAATTTGTTTCGTGTTGATGATCGCTTTGGTTTAACAAAGACGTCACTGAGATTTATCGATGTATCGGCATTGGCCTTTGGTGACAGTGACAGTGAACGAACTTGAATTATGGATGAGGAATCATTTGACGCATAAAACTAACCAAGATAAGTACAGCTTAGACACATACTTTGACATATGACTCGCAAGATTCTCACCATTTAGTAATAGGCATGTGCAGAGGGCATTAGCACCTGCACTATTATACTGTGTAGCATCTGTTATGTGACTGCTTTCTCCAACCAAATGTACAAAAAGAATAAGGAAACAAATAACAAACAACATCTATGGCTCGTCGGAGCCTTCGTCGTCCACGGGGTCGTCTTGCAACATGTTCATGAGCATGGTTATCTGGTCTTGCAGCATTGCGTTCTCTCTCTCCATGTCTGCACGTTTGCTTCGCTCTTGGAGGAGTTGGAGTTGCAGGTGCTCTAGGCACCTGGCATCCTCTTCCAACTGCTCGTTTAGCCCGTCGATCTCCCTATCCTGAAACAACAACAAATAATAGCAGTTTAATTCGTTGCAAAAGCATTTCCTTTGGTTGGAGACGATGCGAGGTGTTGGAAATGACACCTTTCTGTTCATTTCATGAACGGCAATCCTCCGCATCTTCTCAACAACATCAACGTTAACTAGTTTCCTCTTTTTCCCAATCAGCCACCCTTTGGGATAGGTTGTGGCATCAAAGTCCGGTGGAGGAAGTAAGAATTCAGCTGACGGACGTTTGCCATTGATATTTGTTATAGGTTCTAAGGGTTCAAAAAGGGCCTTTCGACGTTCAGAGAGCTCAGCAGCAGTAGTTACGTCCTGCATTTCCTCTTTGGTGATGGACGCTTCCTGTTTGTCGGGACTATCATTAGCAATGTCTTCTGTTACCTTGTCTATATTCCTCCCGCTAGCTGTGGGAAACAAATTCACTTTCTAGTGCAATCGAATTTAGAGATGCAGCATATTTTGCACAAGGTGGTGGCATTAAAAGTTCGAACCAGAATGCAGTGATCGATATATGGAGTAGAATAACAGAAGGAATTTCAGTATACAAGTACAGGACACTAATGTACAATAGCTTATCAGTTGAGTTGTGTGTGGATCCTATTTCAATGGGCACTTGTTGAGTCGATCCGGGTACACGTCTTGCTTTTACTGCCATATCGGGTTGCATACGAAAGATAACAGTGGTAGTGTGTGGTGATCCTTGTACATACATACCATACCGCTAAACTAAAGTTCAGATAAGAAATTTGTACTCAATTAGGTCATTTGTACATGGGTGCAACTCAATCATAAATCTCAAAAAGGTTTGGGGAATTTGATCTAGGTGCTTGATTTTGGAATTTGTTAGACCAAATATCTCTAGCTTTTAGACTTTTTATTGAACTACTTTCTACAATTTTGGTGCCACGTTTTTTAAATTGTCCCATTTCTAAAAATACAATACATGAATTATCCACCAATTTATACCAAAAATAATATCCAAAGCTCCTAAATATATCCTTTTTTAAACCAAAATTATATTATTAAATCCAAAATAAAGAGAGATAATTATTAAGTTATCAATCAACGATATTTTAAACATACAAAAAAAAATTAAATTAGATGTATCAAATACTAAAAACAAACGTACCAATTGATAATAAGAAGAAATCAACGTATGAAAACCAATAATAAACGTATCAGTAGTGTATACAAAATAATTCTCTCAATGAAATGTATACATAGAAATTTAAAGAAATATAAACATCCACCATTTTGTTTATCTTGAAGATAAAATTATATTTTAGTTTTACAAGAAAAAATATTTTTTTTATGGAAAAATATAAAAAAGAGATATATGGATAAATATTTTGAAAGAAAACCCAAGATTATCTCCTTTGAAAAAGAGTCCACGACTTCTAAAATACCATACAAAAATTGGCAGAAAAAAAAAAGGCTCAACTAATTAAAGGAAAAATTAAGGAATCAATTTAATTTGATAAAAAGAAATACGAATGTGGCCTAATGCACCTAAGCTCCTTAATCAAAATCCTAAAAGGCAAAGATGTTTGATTAAAAAACACACTTTAAATTTAAGCGTTTAAATCTAATTAAGCACAAAAATAATATTGAAACAGGAAAGGCTTTTTTATTGGCACCCACTGTAACAACCCGTCCCCAAAAAAATTAGTCTTTATAATTTTTAAATGTGAATTTACGGAAATGCCCTTCAAGGCAAAGACGTTGGCTTTTGTTGACCGTCTTGTCATGTCACGTAAGGTTCGTTTTCTTGGCGTATCCTCGTAGTACTCGTCACTACGAACGTGTGGGCGCAAATGGAACGTAATTTGGAGTTATAACGAATGAGTTATTAACAAATGAAGTAGAGAGCAAAATTGTAAATTTATTATTTTTTAGAATGCTCCAGATTTTTGGAGCAAAATCTGGAAAGCCACGTGTGTGGCCCAGATTAAAAGGAAGAAAAGTTGGGCGGTGGAGATGAAAGATAAAGGAGAGGAAGGAGGATGGGTGCTGCCCAATTGGGAGAAGAGAGATAAGTGAGTGACCAATGGGAAGAGAGACCAAGAAGGGAAAGAAGGGAAAGGAGGGAAAAGGAGATGGAGGGAATCGGTCGAGTTCCCCTTGACCCGCGCGATGACCCGACTTCCTTGGAGTTTTTCGACGGTTTTCAGTCCAATTTTCCAGCCTTCTTCAACCTTCCATCACCACCAAACCTCACCACAACACCCATCACCTAATTCTAACCAAACCCGACGAATTTTAGCACCCGATGTGGTGAGAAAACCCACTGACGGGTCCGGGTGGGTCTCGACCTTGAATCACCATTTGTGAAACAATTTCTGTCGATCTTTACCACCATTAGACACTCCTTGAACCCAGGAAAAAACCCCAACCAACCATAGAGGTGGCGGAGCACTGGAGGAGTCAAATCAATGCACACCCAAATCTAGGGTTCCGACGGATTTGGGTGAAATTGAGGTTTTTCCTAGCCAAATTGGCCTTAGTCACATGTATGAAAGTTATTCCTCTCATCGAGATCTTCATTCCTGTAAAATTTGGGAATTTTTGGAGTTGTTGGATTTTCCGGCGAGTCGGGGTGGCTAACCGCCATGCGTGGCGGCGCGTGGGGGAAAAACTCAGGTTTTTCCTTAGGTTCCTCGACATGCCGGACTCGAATCTACCCTTCGTTTTTTGAAATTTCCGTTGTTTGGTTATATTTCCGTTAAGGGCCGCCACTTGGTTAATAAATGAATCAACAATCCGACCGTTGGATTGTCACCAAACTTTGATACGTTATAGAACGTAATATTTGAGGATATTAGAAACTTACGGATTGGAAATCCGACATACGGATCTTACCGAATAGGATATGTAAGTTACATGTTCTATTGATAAGAATTCTGAGATGTGATTTGATAATTGTTCTAGGCGCCGATCGTTCGTGACGTCTCGATATTTGTGCTAGGGAGTTGTAGCGCGGACCTCAGGTGAGTGGGTCTTTTTCCTTTTTATAGTGTGTGTGTGTGTGTATATATATAAAAACTTTATAGCTTCCACAAATGCTTTGAACTGAGTTATGCATATCATGCCATGATTTAAAGGTGTTATATTTAAATATTGCATTATGATGAGATTTGTGATCATGCAAAATGATTGTACGGGGGTGCAGGTAAGTTCAGGTAAGTTATTATGTGATTGAAGTGGTTGCATTATATGAGCATACATATATTCATTTAGAGCTCATCATTGCTGCACCTCGGTGTTAGTGTTTCTGCCTCGGGCTAGGGCACAACCTTCATCTTTATGTTCACCTCCTGCACCGCATGCTCACCAGAATCCAAGTAGGTGCTAGCCTGTTGTACAGACTGCATTAGGCAGTTCCGACTCGTAGGTGACCTGCGATTTATCGCTAGCCATCACGTGATTGTAGCACTAGAGCGTACATATTTACATCCAGCCTGTCGTACATGTCACACTAGGTGACTCCGACTCGTGTGCTAGCATAGATTGATGGGCAATAGGTCCAGTCGTATATGTTACATTAGGTGACTCCGATTGGTGTGCTAGTTTAGACAGATTTCACACCTAACTTACATTTATTATTGCTGAGATACTGTAGCATGGCATGCTTCTGTTTTCACTGCACTTGTGCATTCATTTTCGTACCTACGTAGTATTATTATTTTCTGGAAACTATACAGGTTTTATGGCGAGGGGTTATAACGTTTTCAAAAGGTTTTTATTAAAACCTTTTTTTCGGGCTCACTCACCCTTGTTTTTCGCCCCTTTAGGTTCTAATAACATAGTTTTTGTACCGACGAGGATTATTGGCAAATCTTGGTGTAAACGATTACCATCGATGGTATATATCTCACCCTATTTTACTGTATTGTACTTATGCTCGACCAACACAACTCGATTTGGAGTCTTAGTGGACATTCCGAGTCGGGGTGTGTCAGTTTGGTATCAAAGCATAAGTTGGGCAGTATTGCATTCATCACACGCATGATGTAAGCATTCTCGGTTCTTGAGCCTAATGTTCGAATCTTGCCACCTCGTCGAATACGAAAAATATGTTAGCTTTTCCTAAGTTTTTGGCAGTTTTGTCGACTTGTCGACATTTTAGAAGGTCACTTTGGCGAACAGTTTTAGACTTAAAGCAAAAAACTTCCCTGCCAAGGAAAATTGTAGATTTGAGACAAGTTGATGGCCCTAAAACAGGGCTAATGTATCGATAACGATGTATCGCTAGGGAACTATAAATCAATCCCATCATTATTTTCATGCCATCATTATCAACCTTTTCGAGATAGGAAACCATAACTAATTTTGATTCCTTGGCAGTACCCGTTAGCATACCATTTATTAGGATTCCTACGAAGTTTACTTCGTCAAGATTCCAAAATTGTCTTGTGCGACAACCTGGTGCTAAATTGGTAGCACTCGACGAAATAAGCATCTGGGGGACAGTCACTTTTGGTCCCCGATAGTACTAATCTTCTTAAACGCACTAGTTATCATTTCAGATCTTCAGAAGAAAAATCGACATCCGTTTAAGCCCGTTCTAAAGTAGATTATTAGTAAATTCCTCTTTCCGGCTTTGCGACATCCTAACCAATACTAGTTTCCGAATTTCTTTTGGTGATGTACTCGTCATTTCGATGAGTATAGGCAACGAAGTACGAGTTGTTATACCTACGATTAGTATAAAATCTTCGAAGTAGTGAGTATTTCCCCTAGAATTATGGAACCCCCTCACAGGACCAGTTCTTTATCAGTCGTCCAAAACTACCCACCCGAGCGGGCTCTAGTCTGTAATCAGCCTATGGTGGCACTACTAATTGACAATATTGTCCGATATCCAGGAACTGTCAATTAGTATTCAAGCAGTATGATTTCTGATACCGAACACAAGTGCTGGTATCTGGGAGTGATACCTTTATACCAGAATGTCAGTTCATAGTTTCAGGGTAATGAATAATATCAAAATCTGTTAATTAGTGCGCGACTAATAGACTAATTAACAGTGATTGCTGGAGCCGAAGAAACTAAATCTCGGAAAATTAGGAGCAAGCTTTGTATTAGGACAGTAAGCTCATAGTTGTTTTTACCTTACCACCTATCTAGATAAACATAACCTCTTCGACTAGCCACATTTTCGATCACTTCCACAGGTACAACATAAAATTTAAGTACGAGTTAATTTCTCACTGTTAGAGTGAATTAAATATCGAGAAAGCGGTGAAGACCTATTAGCACGTGGTGTAGTGGAAGGAAATATTATGGTACGTCTTGAGGACGTACATTCACGCATCATATTCCAAAGTCTTACCTGAGATATTATCATCAATCCACTTTCTCATACTACATTAGTTTCCTTGTGTCTTTTCGAGCAGCTCCTACCATTTGGAAGAACTTAGTTACTAAAGCTTACCGATTATGAATTTATTCAACCAAGCCCCTTATCTAGGGAACTTCGAACCTTAGGATCATATCTAGATTTTAGCAACTTCCTCGGGTGATGATTAAAACCTTTATCCCCTACTTCGAGCTGATGATCTAGCCGATCCACCCTTTGTAACTCAAGTTTTCTTCCATAACCTAACGACTTTGTAGTAGTCTTTTCAACGACTTTCTCATCTGCTTCGGCAGTGAGACCAAATTTCTCAAACATTAGTTTTGTTTAGATTTGTACTTATCTCGGGAGACGTGATCTTTGCAGACGATATTATTTCCTTTTTCCAAAAAGAGTTTAGAGGAAAAAGGTTGAAATTCTCACAAAGTGTTGTGAGATTTGAGATATCCTTAGTCTTGTCGAGTTTATCGACAATTGGTTAGCGATTTTCGGCTATAGTGTTTTTCCTCACTTATCGGCCAAGGAAAGTTAGTTAAGCTTAAGGTGTTGATTATAGATAAAGTTTCTGACAACCGAACTGTGGTTCTCACCTCACCATTGCTTTACACTTTTCGATGACGTTGATCATTTTGGAGATCCATGATGACATGTTCCTTGGATATTTCAACTGTGTAGAGGCAGTATGATGGAGTATCGCTGGCATTTCCCAACGGTAGAACCGTTCAAAATGAACCATCATATATATGACCTAGAGTCAACAGTTGTCTTTTTCATCTGAAAACTGAATGGTACTTCTCTGTGGAGAAATATGTCCAAAATCTTTATTAACCTTAGAACTTCCTAATTTCACTTACTTTTGGAAAGAGCTAAGTTTCTGACAGCAGCATTGGAAGAACCAAATCAACGTCTATGATTGCACTATAGTGGATCATCCCAGTTGTGCAAACGTAATTAAGCTTTGTAGTAAGAGTTGTTTCTACCCCTAAACATTTTCAGTCTTCCTTATCCCATTCCAGTTGAAGTTCATGAGTATCGATATGACGTTACCTCTAACCCATCAAGAAATCGTTTGAATGGTTATAATCACTTTTTGTATCCAAATGCAAATGGGAAATATCACCATAAGCTCCTGGTACGAGGTATCTTGTACATGTGGAGATTATGAAGATGTTTCGATGTTTATAGATCGATTTGACAAGTCAACCCATTTTTCATTGGTCCAGAGGGACTACATTTTAGACCAGTTGGTAAAATTACCCATTCTTGAATTTATCGGATTTTCTGGCATTTCGATCATCATCTTTTATGACTATGACTCCATATTCACTCATTTGTGTTGGAAAGGCATTCTAGTCAACTTTGGATATGTGTCTACTCTACTGCAGCTCGTATTATTCCGAAGACAGATAGGTTGTTTAGAAGAATTGCTTGGATATTGAAATCTAGTTGTGATCATTAATTCTTCAATCACTCGTCAAATACTTCGTCGAATGGATCGTTACCGTCGGTGATTGAATATTTCAGAAGTTGTTTTTGTAGTGTGATGGCAAGCAATCAATCTAGATATCTTGAACTTTAAATTTGATGAACTTGTTTTGACTCTCAAATTCTTGAGTGTTCATTTAGCCTTCTCGACATGGTTTCTCGCTCAATTAGTGAGGAATTCACTATAGGTCGACTCGGCGGATGCATGCGCCAGTTTCATATCAATGCTAGCAGGAACCATTGGAGTATAATCTTCTTGCGAGTTTACCAGACTTACCAAGAAAAATTCCAAGAGGCTTTGAGGATTGAGTAGAACGTAGGTTATGAGCTTGGTGATTGTGGCATTAATTTTCAAATGTGGCTCGAAACTGCAACTGTCATTCGAAGAATGTCGTCAGAGATATGGTTTCTCTAATTTAAGCTTTCAGATCTTATACCCTTCGATTTGGAGAGCAACTCTAGTGATTAGTTACGAAGGAAGCTTTTCGCAATATGTGTTCGTCTCTAAGTATATTTCCATTGCTTCACTCCAGGGTCTTATTATTGTGGGAACGTGGACGTCGAAACACTTCTAGTAGCTGGTTTTGTGCGCTTTAAGATAGCATGGTATCACGATCGAGGCAAGAATCCGGACGATCTAGGCATATTCGCACATGAGGAGCAGAACGATATTTTGGCATCCTCTGGAACTTCTCACTAGCTTATTGAGACAACGATGAGTTATCGGCATTACAGGCTGTAGACTGTAATATCGATGGCTTAATTGTTGGGTTCACTAATCAAGTGGGCAAGACGGCTCATCTACGGCAACACTACTAGTTAGCTATGGTTCAGACTCATTCTCGAAGTTCGTGACACGACAAATCTTTGGCGAGGTCCATTTTCATTTTGGGTTTTGATTTTTTGTGCAAATATTTTTCTACTACATTATTTTATTTATATGGGTATTTTTGCCATTACAAATTTTGGGTGAGTTATTTCCAGTCTTGGTTTTAAACTCAATACAAGTATTTGAATCGTACATTTATATATATATATATATATATATATTTTGATATTTTATTATATGTATATTTTTTTTCCTTATGTTTTACGTAATAATTGGTGTTTTCAACTTTACGGTTTATACGGGTATTATACTACTATATTATCGAGGAAGGAAGAAGGTATGAGCTTGGAGGTATGAAAGAGAAATAATTGCAATCCAATTGCGACGGAATGGTATTCTCTTTTATGCAGCCACTCTAACTCGATTTCTTCCTTGTGTATGTATTTATATACATATTTTCTCCCTATTTTCGAGTATTTTACATTTAGCTAGTTATTTTAAATTTCGGGGATGAAATTTTCATAAAGGAGTAGATTGTAACGACCCGTTCCAAAAAAATTAGTCTTTATAATTTTTAAATTTGAATTTACGGAAATGCCCTTCGAGGCAAAGTCGTTGACCTTTGTTAACCGTCTTGTCATGTCACGTAAGGTTCATTTTCTTGGCGTATCCTTGTAGTACTCGTCGTTATGAATGCGTGGGTGCAAACGGAACGTAATTTGGAGTTATAACGAAGGAGTTATTAACAAATGAAGTCGAGGGCAAAATTGTAAATTTATTATTTTCTGGAATGCTCCAGATTTTTGGAGCAAAATCTGAAAAGCCACGTGTGTGGCCTAGATTAAAGGGAAGAAAAGTTGGGTGGTGGAGATGAAAGATAAAGGAGAGGAAAGAGGATGGGCGCTGCCCAATCGGGAGAAGAGAGAGAAGTGAGTGACCAACAGGAAGAGAGACCAAGAAGGGAAAGGAGGGAAAAGGAGATGGAGGGAATCGGTCGGGTTCCCCTTGACCCGGTCGATGACCCAACTTCCTTGGAGTTTTCCGACGGTTTTCTGTCCAATTTTTTGGCCTTCTTCAACCTTCCATCACCACCAAACCTCACCATAACACCCATCACCTAATTCTAACCAAACGACAAATTTTAGCCCCAATGTGGTGAGAAAACCCACTGATGGGTCCGGGTGGGTCTCGGCCTTGAATCACCATTTGTGAAACGATTTTTGTCGATCTCTACCAACATTAGACTCTCCTTGAACCCAGGAACAAACCTCAACCAACCATAGAGGCGGCGGAGCACCGGAGGAGTTAAATCAATGCACACCTAAATCTAGGGTTCCGACTGGTTTGGATAAAATTGAGGCTTTTCCAGGCCAAATTGACCTTAGTCACATGTATGAAAGTTATTCCTCTCATCGAGATCTTCATTCCTGTAGCATTTGAGAATTTTTGGAGTTGCTGGATTTTCCGGCGAGTATGGCAGCTAATTGCCACGCGAGGGGGAAAAACCAGAGGTCCTTCCTTAGGTTCCTCGACATGCCGGACCCAAATCCGCCTTTCGTTTGTGAAATTTCGGTTGTTTGGTTATATTTCCGTTAATGACCACCACTTGGTTAATAAATGAATTGACAATCCGACCGTTGGATTGTCACCAAACTTTGATACATTATAGTACATAATATTTGAGGATATTAGAAACTTACGGATCAGGAATTCGATTTACAGATCTTCCCGAATAAGATATGTAAGTAACGTGTTCTATTGATAACAATTCTTAGACGTGATTTGATAATTGTTCTAGGCGCCAATCGTTCGTGACGCCTCGATATTCATGCTAGGGAGTTGTAGCGCGGACCTCAGGTGGGTGGGTCTTTTTCCTTTTTATAGTATGTATGTATATATATATATATATATATATATATATACATACATACTTTATAGTTTCCACAAATGCTTTGAACCGAGTTATGCATAGCATGCCATGATTTAAAGGTGTTATATTTAAATATTGCATTATGATGAGATTTGTGATCATGCCAAATGATCCTACGGGAGCGCAGGTAAGTTCAGGTAAGTTATTATGTGATTGAAGTGGTTGCATTATATGAGCATGCATATATTCATTTGGAGCTCATCATTGCTGCACCCGGGTGTTAGTGCTCTCGCCCCGGGGCCAGGGCACAGCCTTCACGTGTATGTTCACCTCCCGCACCACACACTCGCCTTTGATCCAAGTAGATGCTAGCCTGTCGTATAGACTGCATTAGGTAGTTCCGACTCGTAGGTGACCTGCGATTTATCGCTAGCCATCACGTGATCGTAGCACTAGAGCGTACATATTTACATCCAGCATATCGTATAGGTCACACTAGGTGACTCCGACTCTTGTGCTAGCATATATTGATGAGCAATAGGTCTAGTCGTACATGTCACATTAGGTGACTCCGACTGGCATGCTAGTTTAGACAGATTCCACACCTGATTTACATTTATTATTGCTGAGATACTGTAGCATGGCATGCTTCTGTTTTCACTGCACTTGTGCATTCATTTTCGTACCTACGTAGTATTCTTATTTTGTGGAAACTATACAGGTTTTACGGCGAGGGTTATAACGTTTTCAAAAGGTTTTTATTAAAACTTTATTTTCAGACCCACTCACCCTTGTTTTTCGCCCCTCCAGGTTCTAGTAGCAGAGTTTTTGTACCGACGAGGATTATTGGCAAATCTTGGTGTAGACGATTACCATCGATGGTATAATTCTCACCCTATTTTACTATATTGTACTTATGTTTTGTCATCACGTGTGAAATGTGTTCATACCCGCTCACCGCGCACTCTTGTATTTAGGCACTTTTAGGTTTAAATTTATTAACATTTTCCATATCACTACACTTTATGGCTTTGTCACCTTATAGGTGTCGACCAACATAACTCGATTTGGAGTCCTAGTGGACATTTCAGGTCGGGGTGTGTCACCTACCATAATGTTAAGTACACCCCCACATTAAAATTTGATATTAAATGACTTATATACCCTAATATGCACTAACAATTTCAACCTCATAAGACTTTAGAAATATTTTAAAAAAAAATCTAATAACACCCCAAATCACTTTTGACTTTTATATCCCAAAATTATTTATCTTATTCAACTCTCAAAACCATACTTTCACCCTTCATTGTAGAACAAAACCCTAACCAATGAAACTATAAACATCTTGATAAAAAAAAAAAAAAATTTGACAAATGTAACATGAAATCGACATTTCGGAAGCTTCACAGGAGGTAAGATTTCATATTTTTCCATCAATGAGGATTCTTGAACCTAAATCTTCAATCTTTTAAAGGGAGAAGAAACAACATAGAAACCACCTCATAATTCGAATATGTGAAGAGTGTTGGGTGTAAATATAAAAATAAAAACATAAAATCTGAATTTGCACCTAAGATGTCACGGTTGTGATGTGTATGTAGAAAATATGAGGTGTATGTTGAGAGTGGGATGTGGCGGTATTTGGGGAAAGTTTGTGAGGTGTATTAAAATAAATTATAATTGAAAAAAACAAATGTGAGATGAATTAAGTATGCGAGAGGTGTATTCAACAATATGTAAGATGTTAATAAAATAAGCCAATAGGAAATAGAACTTTCTACCATAAATTTGTCCGTATGAAGATAAGAAATATGATACATATATTGGAGATATCTCCTTTTTATTAATCCAATCTCAATTAAATGATTTGACAAAAAAAAAAAATCTCAATTTAACGAAGGTAGGATTGAACTTTATTGCTGAATGAGGAGCAAGGCATTAGTAGCCAATTTGGTAATGTCTAGGTCTGGAATTCTTAAATTAAACACACAGACCTCTAACGCATCCAAAACGAAGTGACTATGAAGAATGGATAAATAAATATTTTGTTTTTATTTTTTATTTTTAAAAATTGAAAATCCATTTGATAACTACTTATAGTTAAAAAAAAATGAAAAACCAAAATTTGAAAACTTAAGAAAATAGTTTTCTTTTTTCTTTTTTTGAAAATTAAAAACAATTATCAAATGAATTTTCAATTTGAAAAAAAAAATAAAAACAAAAAAAACCCCTAAAATAAACCTTATGGTTGCCTTTTTTTTAATGTGTATGGTCGCATTTTCTTATGAAATAAAAGTATGCTCACAGTTGGGTTAATTAATAAAAAATTAGATGTGCTTGCTATTAAAAGTCAAACCTTTTTTTTTTGGTTGGATTTGAAAAGGAGTTAAGTAATCCTTTGAAGACGTCAAAGATTACGGGCCAAAATTGAAAACAAAAACAAATGCAAATTGCAATTTAATACACATAATAAGGTATGAGCAAAGTCTTTCTCTCTCTCTCTCTCTTGAAAGAGAGACCAAACTAATTAACAAGTGTTTTGGCTTTAATCTTTCGGATCATGTTAGGATTCATACCAAGTTTACAACTAAAAGAATGATTTAATGAGCTCAACTGAACTGATCAATTGTGGTATATAGAAATTAAGCAAGTTAAATCTTGCAAGCATCACAAAAACCAAGCTTAAATTCTCCATGAACAACAATTAATTAAATAATTAATTAATAAAAGTAGTACCTGATGATATTAGTGATCTCCTTCTGGGTTTCCAATCAATCCTTGTGGAAGAAACCAAAGCAAATCCTTCCAAACCCCCATCACTGCCCTTCATCTTCTTCCCCACATGATCATCATCTAAACCATAAATATTCTCCTTCTGGGTTTCCAATCAATCCTTGTGGAAGAAACCAAAGCAAATCCTTCCAAACCCCCATCACTGCCCTTCATCTTCTTCCCCACATGATCATCATCTAAACCATAAATATTCTCCTTCTCCATCAAAACACAAAGTATTCAGAAGTAGAACAACAACAACAGCAGCTTATAGAGAGAGGAACGAGAGAGAGAGAGAGAGGAGACTTGTTCTTGCTGCTCTTCTTGTTGGGAATTTTATTTGAGCATTTTTCTTGTTTGTTATTGTTTGTTATACGTTTGATTGCTCACCTACAAAAACGAGGAGATAATTGTTATGTTCGACCAACACGATGGACGGGACCATGTGGGTATTTTTGACGGTCGAGATTTGGCAGTTGGTGGACGATTTGAGGCTAACAGTTGTCCCTTCTCTCTTTCTCTGCCATTCCCATTGGGTCCCCCCTCTCATTTTCTTGCGTGCTTTTTAAGAGCATCTCATCGGGAGATGCAAGTGTTTAGATGAACACTTATATTTTTATTTTATTTTATATCTTTTAAAAATGTAAATAAAAAATTCTACTGCAATGCAATGCGAAGAATGTAAACTAAATATTCTATTTAATTCTCTCTCTTATAAGCAGAATCCCTCACTAAAAATATAAAAAAGAATGTGTGTGTATACGTATACATATGTGTGTGTGTAGGCCTTTCATCCAAAGGAATTCTCATTTTTGGGTAAAAAAAGGACTAGTTATAGAACTCACTTCACGTTAAATTTTAACGATCCGAACCGTGTATTTTGTAAATCTCGTTTCACATATTATCTTTGCAAAAATTCAATTTAATCTCTAAACAATTTGCCTATTTAATTATCACGATGAAATTTCATTGTTTCTTATAGAACAAAGTGTTTGTCAATTTCTATAAACTCAATTAGATGTCTCCAATATTTCCGATTTAGCTAATATTTTGTAAGGATGATTTATGAGGTCCAACTTAAAAAAATAGACGGTTCGAATCATTGAAGTTCGAGATAGTGTAGGCTCCACAACTAATCCCTAACTTTTTGTAAAATAAAAAAAAGTGAGGATTCATTCCCTTAAATGCCTCATATATATATAAAGGCAGAATGCAAAAAGGATGAAGCTTTCTTATTATCTAAATTTCCCTTCTCCCATGACGAATTTTCAAAAATAAAAATTTCATAAAAGAAACCTCACAGAATGAAGGACTGGAGCAATAGGAATCAAGTTGGGCGTCTTAACTTTCGTCTCCGATTGGTCTTGTGAATAAATTCATCCTGGAAGTCGATTTTTTGTTGAAGATCATTAGAGTGCATAATCGATTTTAGGCATGATTGCATTGCCCCAGTTGGAGTGTTGACGTACTTGAATTGAGTTGCATGTAGACTTCAGAAGAGAGGTCCACGAGTTGGACTCGCGATGAAGTGTTGGCCTGCACGGAGGCTAACCTTCATTCGCTTCTCCGCTTGGAAGTTCCTTGTGAACTAGGTCCATGCTTGTCGGATTTGCTTGGGTACACCTGTCCCTAAGTTATGGGATTATCATCTCTCTTTCTTTTTACTCTTCATGTCGTAGATCGTGACACCGTGTAGTAGAACCATCATGGTTCATATGTGGGTTCGGAACCTAGAACTTGAGACTTGGTTCCGAAGTTGAACTTTATATCTTTTTTAGGGGTGACTTGACCCGAGTGTACTTCTTCTTGTCTTTAGACTTGACCATGCTCATCAAAGAGGTTGTGTCGTTGTCGGAGTTACTAGCTCCACCAGAATGGTGTTGGAGTAAGTTAGTCCAATGCTGGGGATCTAAAAAGAAGAGGGGATGTGCAATCAGCATGTATCCCTTTTGCAAAACAATAACAAATAGTCAGATTGTACTCTTTTGTTTCATGGTAAAGTGATATAAACTTTTCAAAGCAATAAGATATTAGAACAAAATAAATAAATAAGATATTAGAAAAAAAATAATTAAAGGTATTACAAACCCTCTATTTTTGTGTCCACTTGGAAAAATCTGGGCCTTGCAATTAATAAAACTCTTCTTCACGTCATATAGAGTTGGGGTTTGTGACGCTTCAATCCTTTATTAAGTAATTGTGACCATCGTCCTTGTTTTTGTTGTCACTCATGGATAAGATTTTTACCATCAAATCAACTTCGATCTGGTCCAAAAAGGTCTCTTCTTAAAGCTTATGACATCCTCAACAAATCCTCAGAAGGAACCTTCCTCGAATATGCCATCTTGATCTTCAAAATATCTAAAACATCCAAAAACGTTAATATGAAAACGTTGTGCCCTGGGCCTTCTTTTCTTCACCACAGTCAAACAGCTTGGAATTAAATTATGGAATTTTGACACAATTATTTTGAGAGACTCACAAATCCACTCCAATTGAAATTACTACAATTCCTTTGTTTGATCATTTTTTTTCCAAAGTAGATTCACAAGTCAATAAAGTGATTTGGTCAGGGGAATACAAATTCACTTTCAATGAAACCACCAATTGTTGGAATCAAATTCGTGCACATTTGCAGATGGAGGCGAAATCTAGTTGAAGTAGCCCATGACCTCCGACAAGGGGGAGAATAGGGTTGATTGGGAGGTGTGGTTGAATCCGAATATGACTACCTACATATCTACGGGAAGGAGAATTAAACTACGGGTGTAGTTTTATGAAAGAATGGGGTGAACCATCCTTGACGAATAACCTATGGTGGGGTATTATGCAGATGAGTTATCCATGGACGTGTGTACATGTAGAGGCAACGTAAGGGCCATTGTTAGGCATATATAGAATATGTGTGATGTAGAGAATATTATACTTAGAGAGAAGTCTAAGAAAGAGATGTCATGTCCCCTCAATAAATAGCCATGCTCTTGCATTTATAGGGATCTTGATAGTTCTTGTAGGAAGAGTAATCTTCATCAAATCGGGAGACTATCTAAGAGGGAATCTAGGATAAGATACCCAATCTTCCTAGAATCTTGATTAGTTGCCTAATCCCTAAGATATCGTAATTAGGGTTTCTTTACTTGGGAGATAATTAATATCCTTAATAGGCCTAAGCATTTCGATCATTCTTTCGACATATCATTGACCCATCCCACAGTTGACATATGTTCAGTTTGGTTAAACATCACCGTGTCAACAACTGGAGACACCTTCAGTTTAATTAACAATAATGGGGCTGTAAAACCTACCTAGCCTAGGAGACCTTTAGTTTGGTTAAACAACACTCTCTTATCCTTGTTGGTTACCTATCTAAGTCTCAGTTGGTGAAGAGTTTCTGATTCCATCGCCAAAAAAGGTCACTTCATCAACTTCCTACGAAGCGAGGTGTTATATGATTGGTTATTCCTACGTACACTTCAGAGTTCAACATTCATCTAGCCGAACAACTTTCACTATAAAGACGCTCATTTACTTTAAGTATCTTTACTGTTATAGCCTGTACCTAATCCAACACACTTATATTTTTACAAATATAGTTGAAGCCGCTGAACCTGGTGCAGAGGATCCTGAACATCACAACGAGATTAGCAATCTTGTCTTCAGGTTCTAAGAACTTGATGTGGTAGAAACTAACACAAATTAAACCCTATAAATTATGCAATCATAGTACGAGTAAGTAGGGATCGTTCTATTCCGGGGATTAAAAGGGATGCTAATCAACACAAACTAAACTTATAAAACTGAAAACTAAGTTAAACTAACATTAAAACAATGAGGGTGGAGATTTTGGACTAATTTAATTAAAACAAAAGTAAAGGGCAACAAGTAAATTAAGTTGTGAATGAAATATAGATGAAAGGATAGCTAAAGGATTCTTCTCCACACATGAATCATATGCATACAAATCGATTTCCAGTTATTCTTCCTATAAACCATGAATGACAATGCCCCAAATTAATTGTGAACAACACTAATTAACTCTCAGATTTTCCTAAGTTCATTGAATTGGACTCAGCGACGCAACCAAATTATTCTTCTCAAGTTCCCTAACTATGAAAAGCATGATAGAGATACATCTCAAAGATCATTAAGTTCTGTGAAAATCATAAGCATTGACAAAGCATTCGTAACTATGAAAAGCATGATATTTCTGCCAAGAATTTACTTAACTCAATCATGACTAGTGACTTTTACTACTTGCAAATATAAGTTCATAACGATTAGGTGAAATTCCTTTATATTCTAGCATCAAATCCCTGCATGCAAACTAAGTGTGCACCCTTAATAAACATACAAGAATAAGTTTTCTATAAAGCAGATAAGTAAATCACATTCATGTTTTATGAAACAATAACTAGATGTAATCAATTTATATAAAACATATAATCATGGCTTCGAATTCACCTCTAGCTAAAAAGAAACTTAGTTACACATGTTCATCATAACTGAATAAACAATCTAAAATAAACATTGAAACTTAAAACAAAGATAGAAAGAACTATGAAATCCAGCAACTTCAATGGATGAATGGTAGGCATGGCACCCGCCATATCTCTGCAGGAATTTCATATATATAGGGGAAATGGCTGAATCCAAGGAGAAAAGGGTTTTGGCGTTTTTGAGTTATTTAGGACTCTCAAAATCAGGTAGAAAGTGTTGGAATATGATTAGGATTCCTCCTTGCAGCTGGAGATAAGATAAGATAATGTTGCATAAGATAGGATAAGATATGATAATGTTCCTCTCCAGTTAGGATTCCTCTTTCTTGTCTAATTCCTTGCCTTCCAAGCCTCAACTTTAATTTCTCCAAATTTTAGCACATATCTAGCACCATTTAAACATCAAAAAACGTCCAGCCCATATGCTATCCATGCCTGTTATCCAATCCAAGTCCAAAACTGCTCCAAATTGCTCCATTTTGCCATTTATTGTCATCTTTACCAATTGGACCTACAATTAATAATACGAAAATAACTTAAATTACTACAATAAATAGAAATTAACTAAATAAATGCAAAGAAATAAGATAACAAAGTCGCATAAATATGCTCCTATCAAAACTCTAGATCGAGAGTGTTCCTCAGCCATAGTCGCTCGGTCTAGAAGTCAGCAATGTGATTCTACATCACCACTACATTCATCTTGTTTGCCCAATTCACCTCGGTGGCTAGGTGACACGCCCGAATCAATCACAAAAAGGATGTAGTTAGTTCTTAGTTATTCGGTATGCACGCCATGTAGACTTGGTAGTTTTTGGGTCAATAATTGTTTATTTCATTTGATGTGCTTGTTTGAAGAAACATTCAACTTAAGCTACTAGCTACGTTCTTATTGCGAAATGTCGAAAGCTATATTTATAATCCGAAAATGTATGGTTTCTAATTTATAATCAAAATAAATGCTTCTAGCTAGCTAGTAATGTCATTGAAATTTTGTTTCCCTTTCGGATCGCATCTAATGTTATTGTTTGTTTGTTTTTTTTTTTTTGAACAAACGATAATATCTACTGTTATTGTTTGTTTGAACAAAACTAGGAGAGGTCATTGAAGGTGGGCTGAGGCTTTGAGGGACGTGTGTGGGTTCTTTTTATGCATATACTCAAAATATAAGCATATTTTTAAAAGAAAATGTTAAGGAGACTACATTGTATCATCTCAGCGGAGAAAGCATGTCTTTTTATTACTAATCCATGCTAGCAAAATGTAACATATATCTATGATTCCAAGTGAATCAATGCATATATGGCACCCCGAAGTCGTTGTGTATGTTACAACCAATTACGCTTAATTATAGCAGGTTGGTTGGGAAAATTACACTCCATGCATTCTATGCATGAAGGACGAAGCAACGGCCAAACTCAATTCTCGTTGCACCAGCCATTTCTTCCTCACGGTAAAATTTGGCCCCATCCATCTTTTAAGACCTATCCCTTCTCTCCCTATTTTAAAACCTATCTGTAAATTAATTGTCCCATATATCATCTCTCCCATCCCCTAATTGTACATATCATTTTCCACTAGACCAAAAAAAAAAAAAAAAAAAAAAAAAAACAATGCCTCTCTCTGTAGTCCTCCTTCCATGAATCTCTGATCGGCGTGTGATGTGCTTTTCACTCACAATGTCTCGCTAATTTACACATGCATCGTACAAGTTATGATGATGATGATGACGAGCAAGTAAAGTGTATTAATTGGCGGAGAATCACATTAAACACACCGATCTTGGTCGAAAATTCAAGAGAAATGGAGGTGCAAAGGATGAGGCAGTTGATGTTGTTATGGTCTAGAATGCAAAGCACTCGTGTGGCCCTCGTGGGTGGGAATCACACCGCCGCCCGGTTTTGCACTCGCTAAATTCTTTTGGCTCTCCGAGCTAAATCTCCCTATCTGTCCCATAACAATCATTCATCTGCTCTCTTTTTTTCTCACAATTCAATATTTTACCTATCTTCGCATCGGCCGAATTATCAGTCTCGTAATTCTCGAATTTTGCACACAACATTAGTACTCAATTGTTTTTCACGACTATGGCGATCAATTTGATCCAAGGTTTCCATATCAAACACCAATCGAAGCATGCTGCTCCAATCAGATTGTATTCAGATGCCAAGTACTTGGTTATTCGA
Organism: Malus fusca; assembly: GCA_035220775.1. Lineage (NCBI taxonomy): Eukaryota > Viridiplantae > Streptophyta > Magnoliopsida > Rosales > Rosaceae > Malus > Malus fusca. The sequence goes on along the minus strand of CM069067.1, from coordinate 26,821,925 downwards.
ATTTTGGATTTGATCCTCGTCGCTCGTTGTTTGATCTTGGCTTTGTGCATCGTCTCACTCCCATGGTTGCGCTCACTCATCCCCACTACAACCACTTCTCTGCCTGACATAATTAGCTCATCCGACGTGGTTAATCTGGAGCTTCTGCCTTTGATCTTCTGGGACTTGGCCAACGAAGGCCTATACAAGAGAGGCACACATAAAGCTGTTTTTGTAAGCAATGGGGACGAAGAAGCTGCCAAAGCATCTCAGATCCTCGATAACGAAGATATTAACGAAATTGAGCTTATCAAATCCGACAAACAAAGATCAATCCCTAAAAACTCAATTGACTTTGCATTCGTCTCTGCCTTCCCTGCCGCCTCAAAGTTCGTCGAAAGAACTCTTAAAATCGGTGGGATTATCGTGCTTCAGCTCAGCAATGATGCCTCCAACAGCTTCAAGAAGCCAGACAACTACAAGATGGTGTACTTGAGGCGATTGGACACAACCGTTTTGGCAATAGGGAAGACCAGCACCCACGCAACCGAAACTTCATCCTCTACCACCACCTCTCCCACAAGAAGAAGGCTCTTGGCTGAGGAGGCAAAGAATGAGGCGTTGAAGAGGCTAGAAGATGTGCTTCTAGAACCCCCTATAGCCTCGTCTAAGAAATCGAGGCGGTACTTGAAACGAACGAGGTTCCTCCCAGACTTGATGGGTGACTCGCTCGAGAGCTACCCTAAAAGGGTTTTTATTGACGTAGGATTGCCGGAGAAGGAAGGCGGAAGTGGGACGAGTTGGTTTGCGAAGAACTACCCTACCCGGAACAAGAACTTTGAGATGTACAAGATCGAGACTGTGACAGAGAAGAGTTCCGGGAATGAGGTAGTTCAGACTGGAATGTCAGAGTGGCTGAACAAGAATGTTAAGGAGGAGGAGTACGTGGTGATGAAGGCTGAGGCCGAGGTGGTGGATGAGATGGTGAAGAGTAAAGCGATTCACTTGGAGGATGAGCTTTTCTAGGAGTGCAAGCCACAGGGACATAATGGGAAAATTAATGTTAGGAGCCGCATGGCATATTGGCAGTGCTTGGCATTGTACGGGCAGCTTCGGGATGAAGGTGTTGCGGTGCATCAATGGTGGGGTTAGACAGAAAAAAGTTTCTGGGCATGGAGAGAGAGAGTAGAGGGAGTTGCACAAGTTCAGAGAGAGAGGTAACAATATAGCAAGCAAAAATTGTCGTTGTTTTGATTATTTTTCTTCTTTTTTGTTTTCTATTTTGATTGCATTTGTTTTGTTGGTGTGTACTACTTTGTATGTATGGACTTAGAGTTCATATAATTCATCGTCATGAAGAAGAAACTCTCTGCAAGATCTTGACGAAGATAAAATAAGATGAAGCGTTTGTGACACAAGGGATGGTTTCAACTGAAAGGTGTACGGTGTTTTGTTCTTAAAAAAACAAAGAAATACAGAGAGAGAGAGAGAGACATATGTATAATGTGCTGTTGCAAATACATATATATAATGTGTTGTTGCTAATTATGTCATTGATTTTTGGTACTTGTATCATTTAGTCATGATTCAGAGCTAAGCTGCTCAGATGTGTATGAACTGGGATCACGGTTTTACAGGCTAGTGAGAAATTTCAAAATTTTCTCATATATGAGACGTCTAATTTCAGCTTCTTTTAATAATATTATATATGCATTTTATTAAGTTTTTTTTTTCTCTCGTGTGGATTTGAATTATCTAGTTTCACAACCTTGTTGTGTTAAAAATGTTCCATCTTTCTTGCCTTTGATACGGAAAGGTTTGAGCCAGTTTGGGGTTAGCCCAGTAGTGAGAGTGGTGGGTCGGTAGGAGTAGGCTAAAGATTCAGGGTTCGAAACTCTTCTTTATAACCCGAAAGTTGTCAAGAATTTGCTGTGGATCATTAGGGGATATTTGCATTTTTGTTGAATTACTCAACGCTTTATTCTTGAGGCAAAAAAAATGGAGCTCGTTTGGATGTGCTTTTAAAATGACTGAAAGCGCTTTTAGAGAAAATGTTTTTTGGTTCCAAAAGCACATAAAGTGTTTTCTGCAAGAAGCACCAGTTATGTGCTTTTTCCAAGAAGCACTTTAAGTGTTTTTCTAGAATTTACTTACATTTTTACTAAGGATTGGTTCCAAAAACATTTTCACCAAAAGCGCTTTCAATCATTTTAAAAGCACATCTAAACAAGTTTTTAGTTACCTTCAATTGCTTGTTTTCCTTTTATATCCTAATATACAAGCAATAATGGATGGGAGATGTGGTAACCGATATGGGACCTCAAATGTAAGAGTAAATGATCTTAATGACTTGTTTTCTGTTGTTATATGTGTTATGGTTTTGCTCACCAAAATTGTTGGACGAGCTTTGTAGTCAAAATCTAGACAAATAAATGTTTGACAATATCAGACACTTACGAATGTGCACAATTACTTGATCAACCATGTCGACCAGCAACAATATTATGAAGGTTGTTCAGAGTGTTTAAGCGGCTGCATGACAATGGTTTCAAAGGGTTTTCCAAGTGTTTAGACGTGTTCACGCCACGCTTAGACCAACTCCAACAATGGGCTAAAACCTATAATTCCTCTTCCCCCCCTCCAAAAACAGTATGCTTTTTCACTTGCAGGAAAGGAAGTTTTAATTAAGGCTGTGATTCAAGCGATACCATCCTACCCTATGAATCTTTTTAAATTCCCGACTGCGGTTTGTAAAGATCTTGATTCTTTGTCTGCGGGTTTTTGGTTGGGCGATTCTGGAGGACATAGATGGATCCATTAAGTGAGCTGGGATAATCTGGGACTGCCTAAGTGTGCGAGGGGTTTAGGCTTTCGGAATTTCCAGGACTTTAATGATGCTTTGCTGCTTAAACAATGTTGGTGTCTAATTCACAACCCTAATTCCCTGTGGGCTCGGACTCTTAAGGCTCGTTATTTTCCTCATTCATCTTTCTTGGATGCTAAATTGGGCAGTCGAGCTTCGTGGGCTTAGGCTAGCCTTCTTGTGGGAAGAGATAATCTCAAAGATGGCGCCCATTGGCAAATTATGGATGGTAGGGACACTCGGCTTTGGATTGATATGTGGTTACCCTCGCTTCCTCTTGGTCATCCTACTCCCCGATACCCACTCATCTCATTATGAATACAAGGGTCTCTTCCCTTATTTGCCCGAGTTCTAGAACTTGGGACATTGATTTTTTACGTCCGTTCATTTCTGAGGAGGAGGTCAAAGCTATTCGTGATATTCCATTGGGGAATTGTTCCCGCCGTGATTGTTTGATTTGGACTTCGAGTAGAAATGGTCAATATTAGATTACGTTGGTTTACCATTGGATTCATTCCTTGCGGGTGATGGTGGGGGCTCCTCATTCTTTGCTTCCAAGTAATTCAGAGGATTTGATTTGGAATGCTTTGTGGACTATTAATGCCAAGGTTCTAAAAAACGCTAGGCGCTAGTCGGGCGGCGGGCTAGCGCCTAGCACCTAGGCGGCTAGCCTAGGCGGATTTAGGTAAATTTCTTATATATTTTATGAATTAATTAAATTTATTATATCAAATGTAAATAATTATTTACTAATATGTTATTTCTTATAAAAGAACATACATATGTGAATGTTTTTTGTACATATATAATATGCTTGCTTAGGAAAAAAAAACAAAATATTATCTAAATAATTTATAATTTATATAAGATTTATATATGTGTGTATATATAATATATATACACAATATATACATACCAAACTTTTAAAAATATAAAAAGCCCATGGGTGGTTTTCATTATTAAAACCATCAAACCGTCCACCTCACCTCTACTCTTTCACATCACCCGTCCATGGGTGGTTTTCATAATTAAAAGTTTAAAACCATGTCAGAGTCCATGATTTTCATAATTAAAACCAAGCTTTTGACCTTGGATTCCCTAGGAGCCAACCATAAATATATACACTACGCAATCTATCACTCTGTAAATTAGTCGTTGTTGTTGTTGTTTCAGTGTTAGCAATTTGAAGCAGCAAGCTTTCGACACTCCCAAAGCAAAAAAAAAAAAAATGAGGCCTTCAATCTCCATCGCCAGATCCGTACACCGAGTCGCTCGCCGCAGCTACTCTTCCGCCTCTGTCCCCGAATGGAAGGTCGCCATTCTCGGCGCCGCCGGCAGCATCGGCTAGCCCCTCGCCCTCTTCATGAAGCTCAACCCTCTCTCTCTCTCTCTTCTTGCACTCTTCACAGACGAGCTGCAGATGCATTTTTTCTTCCCTCGTCTTCACAGAGACGAGCTGGAAAAATTCACTTGTTGTCTCTCTCTCTTCACACACTCTCTTCCCTCATCTTCATAGAATCTGAAATTATGAATTAGAAGTTAGAAACTCAGAATAGGAAAAAAAAAAAATCGCCCAGCCGCCTAGGGCGTTTTTTAGAACACTAATTAATGCACCACCAAAAATTCGCATTTTCTTATGGCGGGCTATGAGAGAGGCTTTGGCAACGATGGGGGGATTATACTCACATAGGTCTGCCTCATCTCCTTTGTGTCCAATTTGTCAGAATCAGGAGGAATCTGTTCTGCATATGCTTTTGCGGTGTCCTTGGGTGGAGCCAATTTGGTTTGGTGGTCATCTTAGTCTTCGGATGGTTGGCGATGGGGTTGCTTCTTTTTATCAATGGTTCCGTAATATGATCAATGTGACTACTCATCTGCAAGATAGATTGCGACTTCTTACAATTATTGCCTTTACTTGCTGGCACTTATGGAAAGTGTCACATCCCGGCCCGGGCCCTTACCACATCCCGGACTCGACTCTGCCGTAACACGATATTGTCCGCTTTGGGCCCTGACCACGCCCTCACAGTTTTGTTTATGGGAACTCACACGAGAACTTCCCAGTGGGTCACCCATTATAGGATTGCTCTCGTGCGAACTCGCTTAACTTCGGAGTTCCGATGGAACTCGAAGCCAGTGAGCTCCCAAAAGGCCTCATACTAGGTAGAGATGGGAATATACATATAAGGCTTACAAGATCCACTTCCCTGGGCGATGTGGGATGTTACAGAAAGCCCAGTGTAATTATGTCTTTAAGGCTTCAACCCTATTTGGAGTCGTAGGTCCCAAAGTCCCCCGTTATTCATGCTTCCTCCAATTCGGATCCTCATTGGTCCCCCTCATCTGCTCCCTTCATCAAAATTAATGTCGATGCTAGTTGGTTCCCATTGGATGGTAGGGTTACTTTGGCTACGGTGCTGCGGGATCATGATGGTCATTTTGTGGCAGCCCATAAACTTTCTATTGTGGTTCGGTCGGTGGTGTTTGGTGAAACGATGGCGATGCTTAAGGGTTGAGAGTTGGCGGCGGAGTTAGGTTACCGGTGGGTTGTTGCGGAGTTGGATTCACTTGAGGTGGTCTCTTCCTTTAAAAGGGATATTTCTAATGGCAGCTAGGAAGTGTTTCCAATCTTAGATTCTATTTTGAGTTTGGGGACTTCTTTTCAGGGTTGTCCCTGGTCTTGGGTTCCAAGACTGGCCAATCAGTCGGCGGACCATTTGACATCGAGAAAGAACTTGGAGATATGCGACAACACTTGGGTCAGACGACCCCCATCTTCTTTGATTCACATTCTAAACAAGGATGGGCTTCCTTGCCCTCCGTAAGTGTTTTTGTTGTGGGTGTGTGTTGGGATGACGTTTGGCCTCTGTGGCAGTGTCCTTATGTTGTTGTCCCTTACACGGCCCATCTGTCTGTTTTTCTGTGCTTACCCTTCTTGTGGGCTTTCTTTGTTATGTTGGCTTTTACCCTGGTTTGAATATTTCCAGTAGTTCAAAAAAATAATCCACTCCAACCCATGACCTAAAATTAACCTAAAACCTAAAACCCAAATGGAGGTAAAAAACCAGCCCAAGTTTAGGCCACAAATTGGAGTGGACCCCAGCTTCTATGACTGAAACCTGGGCTGTGAAGCCCAATTTCCCTCTGTCACTTGCTCCACGCGTAGCACGCAAGGCCTTCAACCTGCATTGAACCGAGGTGGACCCCACCCACGTGGGTGTGTCCCCCGGTTTGTCAAGTTTTGTCTGTAGCCAACAACTACTTTTCTTCATCGGGTGGTGGTGGTAATTGGATCGTTGGTTGATCCAAAGGTCCACATTCAAATATTTTTTAGTTCAAAAAATTATATGAACATTTTATATTTATATATCTATTGAATCCAGTGGCTTAGATCGAATATAATCGAATATAATCAAATCTAACGGTTAAAAAAAAAGATCTAATGGTCCAAATTAAAATCTAACGGCTAAAATAATTTAAAAAATTATTTAACTCAAAATTCAACCAAAAACTCTATAAATACCTATGTATTTGTTCAAACATCCACACAAAACTCACATTTCTCCTACAATTCTTCCAATTTTTCTTTCTACCATTTCTTCTCATTTCCAAATTTTTCAAGATGGCAAAAGAGCATGTTAGAGGTCGTAATTGGACCTTTGACGAAGATATTGCTTTATGTTTGGCATGGATTTCTATTAGCGAAGATGGTGTTGTTGGCACGAATCAAAATAGAAAGGTTTTGTGGGGTAAAATCGTTGATAAGTTCCATGAAAACTCCAAAGCCGGTTGAAGGGAAGCTGGTGGTGTTTATGATTGGTCGAAGATTATCAACAAAGCATGCACTTTGTGGAAGGGAAGCTTGGAGAGAACCATGGTTGACATGCCTAGTGGAAGGGGTGCCTCAGAAATTGTGAGTTTCTTTGTTGATATTTTATTTGTCATGTACATAATAGTATTTTGCAACTAATTGTTTTTATGTATTTGTTGCATAGGGTGACAAAGCAATGGCAATTTACAAGACAAGAACTACACCAAAATATCAAGTAAGTTGCATCATGCTTGGAACATCCTCAAGGATTGTCCGAGGTGGGGAACCAATGCGGACCAACAATGGGGAAGATTATTTCATAGTGAAGCCCCACCCCTAAATGATGTCAATGAAGGTGTGAATTTTGCCGACAATGAAGGTGTCGAACAAATGACCCCAACTTCTTCTTTTGCAAGGCCCCCGGGTAGAGATAAGCAAAAGGAAGCAAAGAGAAAAGGGAAGTCCCAAGATCTGATACATGCACAATTTGCTAGCGAAATGGTAAGAATGAATGAAAACCATATATCTCGGCAAGAAGAATCTGCCCAAATGCATTTGGCCATGAAGGAACAAGGGGCTAGGGAGCAAGAAAGGTTCGAAATTAATTTGATGATGGAGGACCTCGACAAATACACTCCAGAGAGGAAGAAATACTTACGTGGTAAGAAAAATGACATTTTATGAAGGAATGCCACAAGGAGTATATTTCAAGATGATGATTCATCTCAAGACTATCACCCAAGTTCATTTCAAAATTTATCAGAATTTAAAATATTTTTAGGTTAAAATGTTCATATAATTAATTTAGGATAGTCTACATAAATTTTTTTAAATTTAATTTAAAAAACAATAGCCTTAATTCATTCTTTGATAATCTCGAGCTAAAATTTTAGGTCAGAAGGGTTGGAGCAAAAAAACTATTTCTGGGCTAAAACCTAAATTTTCTGGGCTAAATATTTTTAGGTTTTAGGTCAGCATTGGAGATGGTCTTAAGCAAGTGATCATTTTATTTTATTTTTGTTTAAATTCTTTAAAGATTTATTTTCATACTTCAATAAAATATTATTAAATTTAACGAGAATTGCAAGAGAGATGCCAAGAGGGTTAGAGCAGGTTACAAATAAATTAGTAAAAAAGGGATAAGCGAATTCTTTTAGTCAAAGATGCTTCTTTCTACTAAAGGAATTTCTCAAGGCGATCACAAGGACGTGAACACAAATTACTAAACCTCGTTAAATTATTGTGTTCTTGTGTCTCTGTAGCCTAAATGGATACGGTTATTGTTATGTGGAGCAAGGTTCTACAAAACGTTACGCGTTAGTCGGGCGACCGGCTGATGCCTAGTGCCTAGGTGGCTAGGCGGGGCCCTAGGCTGATTTAATTAAATTTATTAATAACATATAAATAAGGGTCTACTTACACTCTAAAAAATAAAAATATATATACTTGTATTGAGAATTTAGGAAAGTTTAAACTTAAGTCATATTGCAGTCATCACTGACAAATGCAGCAACAAATAAGAAAACCCAAAAATAAAAAATTCACTAAGGTAGAGAGCCACTTGCTGAAAATTCACTAAGGAACCGACGAGATTTGAACCCACGCCGTGGTGTAAGGACAACACTCTTCTCCACCATTGTGGTAGAGAGCCATTTGCTGAAAATTCACTAGTTAGGTAGGTTATTAAAAAAAACCTTTAACTTAATTAAAAAAGGGTAAATTACACAAAACTATATCAACTATGGGTCGCACCACAATTTCATACCTCATGTTTTAGACATTACAATATCATACCTCAATTTACAAATTCGTTGCAATGTCAGATGTAACATCCCACATCGCCCAGGGGAGTGATCCTTAAATGTATATTCTCATCCCTACCTAGCACGAGGCCTTTTGGGAGCTCACTGGCTTCGGGTTCCGTAAGAACTTCGAAGTTAAGCGAGAATGAGACCAGAGCACTTCTAGGATGGGTGACCCACTGGGAAGTTGCTCGTGAGTTCCCAAAAACAAAACCGTGAGGGAATGGTAAGCCCAAAGCGGACAATATCGTGTTACGGTGGTGGAACGGGCCCAGGACATCATACATCTGTTAAAAATTCCTTTAGTTTATCTGTTAAGTGTTGACGTGGCAAAAGTAGGGCCACATGTTTAATGACCTATCATCAAATTTGTACCACGTGGCAAAAATAATAATTTAAAAAAAGTTTAATAATTTAATAATGCCAAAAACAAGAAAACAAATTTATAATATAATTACATTAGTTAATTAAAAAAATGGGTAAAGTACAAAAAACTATCTCAACTATTGGTGTCACGACACTTTCATACCTCATCTTTTAAAATTGACAATGTCATACCTCATCTTACGAATTTGTGCCAATGTTATACCTCCGTCAGTTGTTCTGTTAATTTCTCAGTTAATTGCTGACGTGGCTTGATTCGAGACCCATTTTCTATTAAAAAATTATTAAAAACTAAAAAAAAATCATTTAATATTTTTTAAATATTAAAATAATAAAGAAGGTTATTAAAAAAAAAAAATCAAACAAAACTTCCCCCCTACGCCCTCTCTCCTCCCCCATCTTCATCTCTATTCATCTTCTTCCTACCTACTGCAACCCAGAAAAAAGAAAAGAAAAAAAAAACAAAACAAAATTTGTCCCTTACCCCCTGGCGCCCTCTCTCTTCTCCCCCATCTTCATCTTCATCTTCTTTCCTCTTCTTCCCCCTATTTGCTGCAACCCAGACATAAAATAAAAAAAATAAAAAACAAACAAACAAACAAACCACCCCCCCCCCGCCCCCTCTCTTCTCCCCCATCTTCATCTCCCTTCCTCTTCTTCCTACCTGCTGCAACCCAGAAAAAAGAAAAAAAAAACGTCCCCCCTACCCAACCTACAGAAGAAGAAGAGAGAAGGAAAAGAAAAAAAAAGGTCCCTCCCCTCCCCACCCAACCTGCAGAAGAAGAAGAGAGAGAAGGAAAAGAAAAAAAAAAGGTGCCTCGCCCCCTCAACCTGCAGAAGAAGAAGAAAAAGAGAGAGAAGGAAAAAAAGAAAAAAGAAAAAAAGAAAGATACCAGTTCGTCCATCCCCCCGCGTACCCACCATTTTCCCTCCACATCCATTCCCCCCATTTTCTCCGCGCCCAAGTTCTCAACGAGATATGGGTTTTTTTTTTTGTTGCAAGTAATGGGTGCGAGTTTGGGTGCAGAGGGTGGGTGGGAAGGTGGGGAGGTTGGGTGCAGAGAGAAGAGGGGGTGGGGAGCGGGGAAGACAAATTGGATTTTTTTTTTCCCTCTTTTTTTTTATGGGTTGAAGTTGCAGGTAGGGGGAAGAAAAAGAAGATGGGGATAAGAGAGAGAAGGGGGAAGGGAACGAATTGATTGTTGGTTTTTTTTTTTTTTTTTTACTTTTCTTTATTATTTTAATTTTTAATTTTTACTTTTCTTTATTATTTTAATATTTAAAAAATATTAAATGATTTTTTGGAGTTTTTAATAATTTTTTTAATAGAAAATGGGCATATGGTCAAGCCACGTCAGCATTTAACTGAGAAATTAACAGAAAAACTGACAGATGTATGACATTGGCACAAATTCGTAAGATGAGGTATGACATTAGCACAAATTCGTAAGATAAGGTATGACATTGTCAATTTTAAAAGATAAGGTATGAAAGTGTCGTGATACCAATAGTTGAGTTAGTTTTTTACCGTCCTAAAAAAATATACAACAATGAAAAGGATTAAACAATAAACAACCATCTTTCACTTCCCACTCTAGTCCCCCAATCCCACGACCGCTTGCTTTCCCACCCAGATGCAATCTTCAACCCAGAAATAACGCCAACGCCTGCAAATTAAATCTGACGAAGCACGCCACATGCAAATCAAATCTGACGAAGCACCGCATTCCGCCATGGCGAGCGAAGTTAGTGTAAGATTTGACCGAATCCGCCCTCCTCCTGCGATTCGAGTACTTGATTCGGAGCGGGTACAAGAATTTGTTTGGGTCATTGCAGTTCATTCACGTGGGGAGTCACCGCTCTCGCTGGAGTTTAAGTTGGTGGAGTTGGGCTGGTGGGTTGGGGACTGCGATGTGAACTGGGGAATAAGGTTAATGGAGTTCTGATGGTGGATAGCAATTTGGGGCTGACGAGTGGGAGAAATTAGGGCTTATTTACTTTTTCATTTTTTTAAATTTTGTAAATTTTTTAATTCACTAATGTAATTACATTTTTTTTTTAACAAAAAAGTATATTTTAAATATATTTTCTTATTTTTGGCATTATTAAATTATTAAACTTTTTTTTTAAAATTATTATTTTTACCACGTGGCACAAATTTGATGATATGTCATTAAACATGTGGCCCAACTTTTGCCACGTCAACATTTAACAGATAAACTAACAGAATTTTTAACGAATGTCTGACATTGTAACGAATTTGTAAATTGAGGTATGATATTGTAATGTTTAAAACATGAGGTATGAAATTGTGGTACGACCCATAATTGAGGTAGTTTTGTGTAATCTACCTTTAAAAAAATTAAAAACAATGGAACCGCCTAGCCCCTTCCTAGCCCACTTAGCCACTGGCTAGCCTGTCTAGCCGCCTAGCCCGTCTAACCGCCTAGCCCCTACTCAATTTTTCTCCGCGTTTCGGCCTAAATCGAATCGGTCCTCCACCGCCTAGGCCAATTTTTAGAACATTGATTTGAAATCCGAAATAGTTCATTTCAAAGATCACCAAGTCATAATCAGAGATTCATAATAAGAAAACTCCAATATTAAGCTCTCTTTCCCAAAACTACCACATAGTAATTATGTAGACATCGAAATTTCGGTGAAAATAAATGTTCATAAACACATTGAATTTCGACATGTAGGGCTTACATGCCATGAACCATGAGTCTCACAAATCTTACACATGACATATATATGCCATCAAAATCGAACGAGTCATCAAGAGAGACATGTGTCAACACTTGGCATAAATAAATTAAGGAATTATTTTATTTTTTTTAATTAAACAAATTAATTGATTTAAATTTGAAACAAATGAAAATGCCAAATCGGGAAAGATTGATTTATTTGATTTTTATTTGATTAAATCAAATATTAACTGATGAAGTCAAATCACGAACCAAGCCACAAATTAAGTCTCGATTCTTTCGTCTATTAATCAGACCACAATAAAGGCCAAATCTACTCGTAGGCAAGACTTGGAGAGCTTATAAATACGAGGCTCCAAGACAAAGAAAGGGGCCAGAAATTCATCTAATCACCCGGACGCTCAAACTTCCAAACTCTCAAACACTTGGAAGATTCAGAAAGTTCTCTGCATCTTTCGCCACACCCGTGAAGATTCATCAAGCACCACTACACGTGCCGGTTCTTCCATCGTCAAGAGCCAAACCCTTGCATCATTTGTTCATACAAGATGAAGTCATATGACCATCGAATCAACACCCTTTACACACACATACACATCATCATCATCGAAGTTCGAACAAGAGGATTCAAGTTTTGTTTTAAAGTGCATACAAACTTACTTATCTAGGTTTTCCAGATACTTATTTGAATGTTGATTGGCTGGATGTCCAGATACTCAGCACTCCACATTATTGGCTATCTTATCTATCTGGGTTCTAATCTCATTTCCTGATGCTATAAGAAGCAGCCAACAATTTCCTGCTCTAGTGTTGAGTCTGATAATTGTTCTCTTGCTCATGCGTGTGCTTCAACTGGTTAGATTTGCTTTCTTCTTGGTCATCTTGGTGTTCGTTTGTTTACACATGTTTTATTGCATTGCGATAATCTAGGTGCCACTTATCTTGTTGCTGACCATGTTTATCATGCTCACACAAGTCATATTGAGCTTAATTATCATTTTGTCCGTGAAAAAGTTGCACTTCGTGTCACGTGTTTGCTATATTCCCTATGCTAATCTTCTTACCAAGACTCTCCATCAACCTCGTCATGTGCCCCTTTGTTCGAAACTTATCTGATCAGGCTCATCCAGTTTGCAGGAGGAAGGGGTGTTAGAATAGCAGCCAACACACATGCTATGCGCATGCAAGTAAATTTACTTTTTATTTTTATTTTCTTTCTTTGAATTATGACTAATGTGGTATGTTTTCATACCATAGCATACGATGTTGCTGTTTTCATATTAAGATACGAAGGGAACTGAAGATACAGTTCCATTTGAAAAGATATTTGAAGATGAAAATATACACATGCATACTGGTACATTTGAACTTCTTCGTGATAGAGAAGACGTACAGTTATCTGCATAGGGTTAAAGTTTTCTTTTCATGCGTTTTCGGTTGACAAAGTGTTTTTTTATTATTTATAAATATATTATTATTATGGTGAGTGACAGAGTTTGAAACTACTATAATAATTTAGGAGAGGGAGAGTTTCGCACTTGAGATACATGGGTGAACCCAATACCCCATCGACTAAAATATTGGACCAAATGTGTTATGTTAATAAATAGCATTAGATGTTTAACAACCCTGACATTTTCTTAGAGAAGAAGAGCATAGAATTTTTTGTCCTAAATCTTGAAAAGAGTCAACTTTCCAATCTTCCCTTCTCTCGCACTTGCGACAAACAGCACAATCTTCTCCTTTAGCCCTCGACCCTAATTTTGATTAGGGTCGGTGGCAACCCCTTATTTTCTTACATCTCTTTCGTCCTTGATTTCGATTTCTTTGTGCGTTTTTCTAAGCTTTTTTTGTCTCAGTTCTTCTGAGCTTCGTCTCAAATTGGGCTTTATGTTTATCCTTTGCCCCAAATCTCTTGCCCTTGCATCAATTTTCCCTTTTGTTGTTGGATTCTCCATTACGGGTTCCTTCTTCCTCAGCTCTCGGTAGGCTACGGTATCTCAGTGACTATGTCTCCAGTTAGTCGATTAAGGATGCGCATGGCGACTCCCCCATCCTCGCATGACCACCTTCTCGGGTGGCTTTTGATACTTCTCTTCAGTTGGTTCTTTGGTGGTGAGGTCCTCAGCGGCGAGGGCGGCTGTTTTTGTTTGGGGTTTGACATTGCTATTGCTATAGTATCTTGTACTTCTGGGCTTTTGTGTTTAGTTCAATTAATGGCCTTGTATTTTGTTTTGGGCTAATGTATTTGGTTCTTATGCTTGTGGATTCTTGAGTCCTTGTATTTGTGCCAACTTTTCGGCTCTCCATTTGAACTGTTTTAAGGAAATACAGTTTCACCGACAGAGAGAGCCTCTAACTTAAATACATATCCACATGTTTAAAACATGATTTGGTGGATGCAAAGTATAAAAAAATGATTGACTTTAATGTTTAATTATGTCGTTTTTTCTGCAGCAAAGTTTTGGATTTAAAGTCTTGTGATATGGCGATCACAGTGAAGTCACAATAATGTTTTATCATGTATCTACTCCCAAAATCCCTACTAAAATATCAGGTGTGGCTAGGGATTTTCTTAACAGTTGCCTTCCCACGAGGTATTGCCAAAGGTTAACTGCTGAGAAGCTATTACTTCATCCATTTGATCCACAACCCCCAACCATCAAAAGCAGCTCGTTGCACGAAGGTCGTCATTGTTCCCAGAATTCCATGATGAGTCCATATTATACCATATATTTTACCCTATTCTTAGTATTAATTTATTGGTTATTTTGGTAGAATTTTGATACTTTGTTATATATTTTTCCAGATTGACGTTTCTGGATGTTTTGGGCATTTTGGAGGTCAAGATGGCATATTATAAGGAAGATTCATTCTGAGGATTTGTAGGGGACGTCTTCAGCTTTCAAAAGAGACATTTTGGGACCAAATCGGAGTTGATTTGGTGGGTCAAAAGTCTGAGTTTCTAAGAACTCCGAATTCTAGTTCAAATAGGAAACCTTTTATTTTCTGTTTTATTATTTTATTATGTTTCCTAGTTTTATTCTAAGACCTTTTAGGGTTTTATTTTGTATTAGTATAAATAAGATATTTAGCTATTAGGTTTGAGAGGGAGATGAGAGGAGAATGCACGCTTTAGAGAGCTTTTGACGATTCAAATTTATTTTCAAAGTGTTTTCTATCCATGTTCTTAATAATATTTTGTTTTATGATTATTCGTAACTAGTTTCGTTTGCTAGGGTAAGGCCACGGGCCTTAGCAAGAATATGTAGTTTCTTTTCAATTTGCTTATGATATTATGCATGTAAGTTTTGAATTATTAATAAATGTGCTCTAAACTATCTAATTGTCTTGATGATTGGTCACCATTAGGATATTTAGAAAAGTAATTTGATGCAATTTTGGCTGAGGGCTGTCCCTGAAATTGGCGCTGGCTTCTTGTGGTTAATATGTGTAACTTCTTAGGATGGACGACACGTCTTAAGGGTTATATGGGTTTTCAAAAGGATTTCACAAAACTTAATGAGTCTTGCATGTTCACATTCGATCTGGACGCCACTGACGGGTTGCATGTTAGATATACGTTTTATGTTGGAGGTTCCAAGTAGGGCATACTTTAGGAAAACCTAACCTTCAAAATATGCATGTGTAATTTATAAGTAATTGGAAGAACTACGTAGGATTGTGAAGGTGAAGGCGGAACCCTAGTGCTCAAATTTATTTTTAAAACTATTTTCCTTTTGTTTTCTTTACTTTCCCAATTTATTTAATTGTTTTTAATTAAATTCGTTTTTAATATTTTAGTTCATAAAATCACCCTTTTCCAAACTTTGTTTTCAAATAATTAATTAAGATTTGGTTTTAACATAAATTATTCATTCAATCCTTGCGGAAAACAACCTTGCTTGAGCTGCTATACTACGATAACCTTGTTCTCTTGCAAGTATTTTTAAGTGTTTTTATCCCTACTTTTGCAGGTGGTAAAAATCCCTATCAAGGAATTGGCGCCGTTGCCGGAGATTGTTTTAAATAATTTGTGTTTATCAACTCTTAGTTAACAATTTTTGTATGAGTCTTTTTATTTACTTGATTTGATTTGATATTTTTTTTTAGGTTACAATTTGTGCAACAATGGAAGTTGTACTTCCTCCTGAATTCAATATGCAACTAGGACAACCATTATGGGTTTCATTAGCATAACAAGGGTTTTATGGATTTCAACCTACAGTTTGTGCTCTTTGCTGTTTAAATACGCATGATATTTTGCAGTGTCCTAAGAGGGAATATTTTTCAGCATATGTTCGGACTCATATTAACACGAGGAACGACTCAAAAAGGCATTGGAACAACCCCTGTTCAGAATCCTACAATCCAAAGTTGAAAGAGCATCTTGAGCATTATTTTGAGCAGTTTAATGTGCCACAAGAGCTTTCAGTGGAGGACAAGCTCTCTAAATTGTTGGAATCAACTGAGTTATACATAGAAATAACCAATGAAGGATTTCTGATTCAAGCATTAAACTATGGGAAGAGCTTTAATGATCAAGAGGAGATTGGTGCAGGAACTGAAGAGCAATTTGCCACCCATTCACGTCCAGGGGAGAAAACAACACATGCTGAGCCTATAATCCCACCAGAACCGAGTGCTACCCAAGTTCATGTGCCACCACCAAAAACTTTCCCACAAAGCCTGCAGTAAGACTTGAGTGTTAATATGTTAGGGGAGGTTCACACAAATTTAACATCCAATATGTCGCATGATCAGCTCTCAAATACATTAATCGACTTGGATACAGAGCAGATGACTGATACAATTTATGTTGCTGAATTGGACAGTCCAGCAGTACAAGCATTCAAATTTAAAGAAAATCTAGGCGAGTCCTACAAGCAAGCTACATTCTACATGGGAATGAAGAAGAAGCTTAATGTCAACCCAATTCTTCGTCATGAAATTCGTCCAGTGCAGAAATTGTGGGTATTTAATACCAGATTTAAGTCAATTCAAGGGAGACACAAGCCTCACTGGAGGGGATTCTATTTGATCACAAAGTTTCATTCACATAGAAGGCCAATTATGAAGAATTCAACCACTGATAAACAACAACTTATTCCATACCTACTGTTGCCGTATGATGCTATCAAGAAGTGGTTGACTTCAAGAGAACAAGTGACGTGATCACCAACCTCATTCAAATACGTCTAGCTATGGACGTTAACTAAAGCGCTTATTGGGAGGCAACCCAATTTTTCTAACTATTTTCTTTTTATTTTGTTTATTTTATTTTCCTGTTTTTATTCCTAATTACAAAAATTACAAAAAAAATTAAAAATCAGAAAATTGAAAAAAAATAAATTTAATTCTTGTTATTTTTCTTTACTTATCTAATTAGGTTTTTGATTTGTGATTGCAAGCTGCATTCGAAACTGATTCACTCTAATCTCAACTACTTGTGGATTCATACATTCATCCATTCATCTCAGTATGCATTCAACCGTCCATTCATCACAACAAAATTCATCATCACATTCATAAGAATATTCATAGGAGTCAAAATCGACACAAATGCAAGCACACACAAGTACAGATCCATGGATGCATGCACGGACAAAATTCACACAGGCAAACTATAAACAATTATCAGAGTTTCATGTAAGTCATCATCCTAATGCTATGAAGAAATTCCAGCCAATACAGTGATGGGAGCATGTTTTATACCTTTTAGTTCCGAACCTGAGGATCTCGTGAAATCCTCCGGTTTCTTGTCCACCAGATTTCCAATTTGTGGTGCTTTGTGTTCTTCATCTTTGCTATCACCATCACTTTCAGGACTCTTGCACAGAGAGCAAGCATGCATGAGAAATCCTGGCATACATTTTTACCTAATCTATGCTCTGGGGATGAAATCGTAGGACGATGGAGTGGAGTTTTACCTTGTGGGTTTTGGCTCTGAGTACTAGATTTCTGATTTGGGAGCCAACCTGAGGCTATGACGAATTTGCAGCAAGGATGGCTTGAGTGTGGGCAGTGATTGATGGCAGTGAGCTATATCTTGTTTTGGCTGAAGACAGAAGGCTTAGATGCAGATTGATGGATATGGATTGAGACAAAGTTTGGGGGTGGATCTATAAATTTTTGGGCTTCGGCATCACTTCTGGGTTGAGCCTGCAAGCACATCATACACAAGTATCAGATCAGAGAATTTCGTCACATCAATAGGCCTATGCATCAAGTTCAGAATGGAGTTCATACAACTTCAGGTCATGAAATCCGTAAGAAAAAGGAGATATTTACCGTGGTGTGCACTGGGACATTGATTCGACGGATTGGAGCTTCGATTTGCAGAGACATGAAGATCGGGGAATAAATGATAGAAATCCAGCTATGGAGGCACGACCGGGTATTTGTTTTTGAGTTCGACAAATCCAGAACCATTGGAAGATTTTGGAATGACCAGAGAGCTAGGTAGAGATGGTTTTAACTTTTGGTTATAGGGACATGAGAGACATGAGACCTGTGGCTCTATATTTTTTATTTTTTTTTCTCTGAGAAGTGGCTGAGGGATTCGAAGCTTAAAATAAGAAATGAGAAATGATAATCAGGTGTGCTCTAGGTTTTTTATGGTGCACGAGTGCACTTGCAGCCGAAGCCCGTTGGGTTGATCCATCTTTCGCTGGATTGGGCTCACTCATGGCCCACTGCATTACCTCAGATTGTTAAGCACATGGGCTCCATGATTTCCATGCATCAGGACACCATGTCGAACCCAGTTGTGTCCATTCCCTTTATTTATTTTTTGCTTTGTTTCCTATTTTGTATTCTGTTTTGTTTTATGTTTTATTTTATTTTCTAGTTTTATTTCTTTATCTGTGTCGCATTCTTTCTAGTCAAGTTAAAGTTTATGTATTATTTCACCTTGAGGACAATGTGTGATTTAAGTTTGGGGGTGGGAAATAAGAATTTTTAGATTTTTAATTTTTGAGTTGTTAAAAAAAAATTTCATTCTTTTTAAGTTAATATCCATAGATTATTTTAAACGTTAGAACAAATGGACATAGTAAAGGTTAATCCCATAATAGAGTCATTTCTATTTATCATTGCTTAGACACTAATTCATGAGTTATACTTTGAAAATTTGCACATTCACATCAACATGGTTTGTGGGGAGTGAGATTGAATCACTTGTAGTCTGAGTTTATTTTTAATTTTTGTTTTAAGTAAAGTTAGTTATTGTTATGAATAAAGTAATACTTGTTCCATCCGAGACCTTACCTAGTAACCGGGCCAGTCCTGTCTGATCAACAGTGATTCTCGCGTCAAAGGGTAGAGTCTTGGCATGAGGCAGGGTGGTTAACTGGTTTCGTAGCCTTTTCAACTTGAGTTAATAAGTCCTTAGGGGTGTTCTACACCTAGTGCCCTAAAGCCTTTGTGGTTTGGGAGTCATTGACCTAAAGCTCGTTACATGGGTTGGATCGAAAGCTTAAGGGAACTGGCATTGCACGACCACTACTGTTACTAGAAAAAAAAAAGAAAAAAAGAGAAAAAGTCGAAAAGAAAGAGAAAAAAAAATGTAAAGTTAGTACGTGTGGAATAAAAAGGACAAAAAGTAAGGGTTTTAGTTGAGTCTCCTTAATCATGTTGGTTCACTTTACACCAAAGGAAATTCATGAATTCTTTACTAATTGATTCTAAATGGCTTAGACTCTATAGTGGGATTAGTTGGAACTTTTGGAAATATGTTCTAATTTTTAACGTTTTCTATGGATTGCAACTTGAAGGTGAAATTTTTGTGTCTTAGTTAGTTTTGTTTAAGTGTATAGTTTGCTAGTTTTTATCTTTGTTTTTGAGTTTTCTTTTGCTTGAGGACAAGCTAAAAGCTAAGTTTGGGGGTATTTGATGAGTCCATATTATACCATATATTTTACCCTATTCTTAGTATTAATTTATTGGTTATTTTGGTAGAATTTTGATACTTTGTTATATATTTTCAATGTAGGACATTCGACTTACTCTGGAGCAAAAAGTAACCAAACGGATGAATTTTAGAGTGATTCCAATTGGAGGATGTTTGTGAGTTTTTCAAGATGATTGTATCAAAATTCCAGATTTTTCTACTTAGCTGTTGGACCGTGGTTATGAAATAAAGACCTAGCGCGCAACTTTCCCAGATTGACGTTTCTGGATATTTTGGGCATTTTGGAGGTCAAGATGACATATTATGAGGAAGATTCCTTCTGAGGATTTGTAGGGGACGTCTTCAGCTTTCAAAAGAGACCTTTTGGGACCAAATCGGAGTTTCTGAGAACTCGGAATTCTAGTTCGAATAGGAAACATTTTATTTTATGTTTTATTATTTTATTATGTTTCCTAGTTTTATTCTAAGAGCTTTTAGGATTTTATTTTGTATTAGTATAAATAAGATATTTAGCTATTAGGTTTGAGAGGGAGATGAGAGGAGAACGCACGCTTTAGAGAGCTTTTGACGATTCAAATTTATTTTCAAGGTGTTTTCATAATCCATGTTCTTAATAATATTTTGTTTTATGATTATTCGTAACTAGTTTCGTTTGCTAGGGTAATGCCACGAGCCTTAGCAAGAATATGTAGTTTCTTTTCAATTTGCTTATGATATTATGCATGCAAGTTTTGAATTATTAATCAATGTGCTTAAACTATCTAATTGTCTTGATGATTGGCCACCATTAGGATATTTAGAAAAGTAATTTGATGCAATTTTGGTGGAGGGCTGTCCCTGAAATTGGCGCTGGCTTCTTGTGGTTAATATGTGTAACTTCTTAGGATGGACGACACGTCTTAAGGGTTATATGGTTCTTCAAAATGATTTCACAAAACTTAATGAGTCTTGCATGTTCACATTCGATCTGGACGCCAAAGACGAGTTGTATATTAGATATACGTTCTATGTTGGAGGTTCCAAGTAAGGCATACTTTAGGAAAACCTAACCTTCAAAATCTGCATGTGTAATTCATAAGTAATTGGAAGAACTACGTAGGATTGTTAAGGTGAAGGTGGAACCCTAGTGCTCAAATTTATTTTTAAAACTATTTTCTTTTTGTTTTCTTTACTTTCCCAATTTATTTAATTGTTTTTAATTAAATCCGTTTTTAATATTTTAGGTCATAAAATCACCCTTTTCCAAACTTTGTTTTCAAATAATTAATTAAGATTTGGTTTTAACATAAATTATTCATTCAATCCTTGCGGAAAACGACCTTGTTTGAGCTGCTATACTACGACAACCATATTCTCTTGTAAATATTTTTAAGTGTTTTTATCCCTACTTTTGCAAGTGGTAAAAATATCTATCATTCCACCCCACCGGGTTTTGAGATAGCAGCTGGATAATTGAAGTTTGAGTTGAGAAACTGTACAAATTAGATTTTATTGATGTAGGTTTCTTTTTATTTTTTCTTTATGCAAGTCCATTACTTGAAACTTTTCAATTCAAGTTTATCAAAACAGTATTGTACAAAGTGTTCAAATTTTTTTGTTATGCTATTTTTTTTTGTATTAGTACTCATTTCTGTGTATTTTCTGTCATAACCGTACACTTGCGAGCTAATCCTAATTCAGCTACTAGGATTTATGAAAAAAAAAAGCTACTAGGATTTAGATCTCATAACTGATGCCTTATTTAAAGCTTGTAAACTTGAAGAGATTCTCTCTTACGTAGTTTTAGTGGAGTCAGTCGCTCAATAGATGCTTGTCAACTGTTCAAAAACATACATCAACTGTCAATAAACGCTTGTCATATGCTGAATAGGCATTTGTCATCTTTACCGACAGTTAATCAATAATAAGCATTGATCATCTCTATGATTTCTACAACTCCCCTCCAACGTGCAATTATCTATGTTCCCTCTGCACTTTCGAGACCGGTTCATCCATTTGGATAGTCTTCATTCATTTCTTGAAGATACTCGCCGAAATCCTCCTCGTTCAGTGGCTACTCCCCATTGTGTGGCTTAGGTTCAGTGGCTCCTCACCCATTTGGAGTGGTACTATTATAAGGACGTGATCATTGTATTCTGAAAGACAAGCCACAAAAAGCTTCATAGTAGTTTTAGTGTCTAACATTTGTCTTGACCGTATTCTAATCCATTATATCATATGTTCATTTAACATTGGTTACTCGTATGCAATATTAGTTTGATATATTATTTCTTGATTTTCTATGTAATTTAATATAGAAATTGGACCCTATTTTTCCTACAATCTTAAGAAAAAGGTCATTGGTTTGATTGCTATATATTTGTTGTTTTTCAGATGGTGGTTGTTTGAGTCATTACAATTTTTGTTTAAAATAAAATAACGAACATATGTGACTATTCAAAAAGTCACCGTCTCTGATATATTATGTTTTTGGGATTAGGATCATCTCCTGAGCTAAGGGTGAGGATTCTCCTAAGCAAGCCCATCGGGTTGTTGAAATTTTATCCAACAGCTACAAACTGGGGGCCTCACTAAAAGTTATAATAATTATAACCGTTGGATAAAATTTTAACGGCCCGATGACCTTACTCAGGAGGATCCTTACCCTTAGCTCAGGAGAGGATGCTGATCCATGTTTTTGATATGGTTAACACATCCACATGTCAATTAATGAGTGGCCTCACACACAAGCTGCTTGCAACTATAATATACAGTACAGAGACAACTTATAAAAATGCCAACTCCCTTCCCACTCTCCTCATCTCACTATGTGCTTTTCAGTGTTTGCATTCCGGAACACAAAATGCGATGGGTATGCGTTCAAGTTGATAACCTACCATCATGGTTGAAGCCCCTTTTCCGAAAGATAGAACAGTTTCCTCAGTCCCTCCACAAAATCATAGCCTTGACTGATTTCTTATTCCGAAATATAATTTTCCACCTTCTCTCCAATCTCTCTTATACTACCACAAATCATTTGCCACTGTTATTATATGAGCATGAAGCACAATGAAAGTAGAAGCAAAGGGAATCTCGTACACAAATATTGTTATAAGGCTCTTTCAGTTTATCAACTATGCCTTTCGTCGAAACCATTATTTCTCTTCTATTCCAGAATTTGGTCTCAGCATCAAGTAATGCAGTTATTGGCCATCACCACAGTCCTCATCACTCTTTGATTACAGACAAGGCTGCTCTGCTGGAGTTCAAGAAAGCCATTGTATATGATCCATATTCCACGCTAGCTACTTGGAAGGAAGCTACTGATGTCTGCAACTTCACTGGTGTCTGCTGCAACACACAGCATCATCGTGTAACAGATCTCATTCTGCAGGATTATACACTTGCTTTCACCCATCGTTTCAAATCTTACTGTTAGAGTAAAATTGGCAGTTCCTAAACAAAACGCCTGAGTATGTAATCTTAGACTAGTGCTTGCTTTCAGTTGTAATTATTTTAGTCTAAGTTTGTCTCACGTGCTCTCGATCACAAAATAACAAGCGTTTCAGAGACATCCACTCAGGTAAATTTGGCATGCATATTCATATAATCTAAGTTTGCATTCGATGGGCCATTTAGTTTAACTATGCGTTAGTTTAAGCCCATGATTTAAGTCAGCATAAAAATAAAATAAACCCTAGCGTATATGCTATTGGTCCTTGCCGCATGACTTGGGCGTTATGCATAATTAACATGCTGATAAAGTCAAATGGTTTTCAGCCTTATCAGGGTACATGTTTATCCTATCATCTTTAATTGAATTAGTGGTTAGGTCTCTCACTTATTTGGTCCACATGATCTTCAGGTTCGTATGTTAACCTAATTGCTGCATGTATACATATAGGGGTCTAGGTTCATAAGGCTGCACTGCCGCATAAATATATCCAACTACATTACATTCATCTATATCTCATGCTATTGTAGTTGAGATAGGACTCTTAATCATTGTGTGGTTTATCTCTTTAAAATAACTTATCCTTTTCTATAATACTTAATAAACCACGCATGCAAAATAATCAAATTGCATTAGGACTAATCTGATTGCATTGGGACTTATCAAACTGAATTGTCATACCGTGCTTAGGTGTTTGCATGATGGTGGGTCTTATCAGTTTGCATAAGAAAGTTATCTGATTGCAGTTTGGTAGAGTTATTGAACTATATGGATTGCTTTGTAGTTTTTATCAGATAAAAATTCGAGCGGTGCCTTTTGTATTTATATGGGAAGTCAAGGACGTGCTTAGGTTGAACCTTTCATGCATAAAAACTGATTTTATTGAAAAGGATTTTTGAGAAACACCAGTTCGGTTTTTGTGGTGTGCGTGGAAAAATAATTTGAATACTGCTGTTAGCTTGTGGTTCCAACAACATGGGGTTTTAAGAGAAGATATTATTTTTCATGCTGTTTTTCTTAGAGGTTTTAAATTGAATATCAATTATGGAAATGAGCCTTGTGATTTTCGTAATTGATTGTTTTCCAAACAAACACTTCATCATATAAACATTCTGCATGAGCGAGCTAGCATCTTGCAAAGTTCGAGGAAAAGGTGATTGACGATCGCGTTAGTGTCGTGCCACTTCAACTCGAAGACTGAAGAAAGATCGAGTAGCAAAGCGCGGAGACAAAGCTGCCAACTGGTATGAGTGTCTAGTTGATGAGTTTTGTAAGTCTTTATGTATTCTTTCTTTCTTAGTGCTTCCTGGCTTGGTAGCCCGAGGATTTTCCCAGTGGTGGGTTTTGCCTCGTAAAATCCTACATCATGTGTGCACGTTTTATTTATCGTTTTAATTGCATATGAGTATGATAGGTTGATATGTGATGTGAATTTGGATTTAATTTGAGAACAGAAAATTAAATTGAAATTTGAATTGGATTTTTAAATTGGAACCTATTCAACCCCCTCTAGGTTAAACTAGTACCCATCCTAGAACTTTCACTTACAGGCCTTCGTAACCTAGTGCTAGTTGGAAATCACTTCTATGGAACTATCCCTGCTGAAATTGCCTTACTCAGGCGCCTCCATCATCTACTGCTCCAGGGGAACAACTTTCATGGTTCAGTACCAGATTCCTTGGCACTTCCTTCAGAGCTCACTAGAGTTAGTGACATGCCCCGACCCTGATGTCCTCGGGACATCGGGATGGTCACGTGCTGGCCGACACCCGAAGGGTGACGAAAGCCATTTAATTTAAGCAAAAGCTGAGAAATATGCTAAAACAGGCAATAGGTACTAATAACACAATACTAAAGTTCAACTGCTCATTAATAAAATTATGGTCATACACATAAGTTCAGAGCATACGTCTAATATAGAGTACAAGCGGAACTTAAGATAGAGAAGTGCTATTACAATAGGTGTTGAAGCAGAGAAGATATAGCACTAAATCATTGGTAGGGAAATGCCTCATAGCTCATATCGTAATCCTCGTTCATAGGTCCTGAAGGGGGCGCAAAACAAACATGAGTGGACCAAGTTGTTATATATATATATATAATAAAACAATTATCAACGTACTAACCCCCAGGTTTTATGAAAACACATATATCATGTTAAACATAGGTTTTCCAAAACCTAGCATGCCGTGCAATGTCTAAAATCATAACTTTTATATACAATAATCACTAGTTAATTGTCCGATAACCCCCAGGCCCCATGCCAGCTTCCCGTCTCTAAGCAGACAGTCAGAGGAAAATACACTTCAGACCCCATGCCGGCTCCCCGTCCCTGTGCTAAATAGCCAGAGGAAATACACTCCAGGCCCTATGCCAACACCAAACCGTCGCCCGGGATGGACCGGAATCTATCCCTACGTCCCGTAGCAGAAAGGACCACTAGGTAAGTACAAAACCATTGAACATATTTATATTGAAAAGCAACCTCATAATATAAAGTCATCCATTATCTATACTATAAATAGGTGTTCTAAACATGTTCTAAATATCATATCGTCATCCATCAAATATTCTATAAGAACATGGGTTATAGGAAAAATAGTAATAATTCAATCTAGCCTCAGTAAGCATGTTATCTCATAAAACATTTCATAAAACGTAATCATTAAATCATGCTTTTCATGTGTGCATTTCTATTGTTAAAACATGCATTTTTGAAGGGCTCCACTCACCGTACACCGATGGTGCAAAGCTGTACCAAAAAGGAATTATGGAATAATCGCTAACAATTTCACCTATTCACATAAAGGGATACTTTTAGTCAAACTCTATTCAACCGATTGAATTTGGGAAAACGGACTTCAAAAATGGGTCCAGGACGTTGAAATTAGCCTAGGAAATGTCCCGGACGAAATCTCGAAAAGTCAACCCTAAATGTCAACGTTGACCGTTGACTAGTCAAAGTCAACGGTCAAAGTCAAAGTCACCACTGACCGTTGACCGAGATCGCCCAGGGGAGTGGATCCTCTAAGCCTTATATGTATATTCCCATCTCTACCTAACACGAGGCATTTTGGGAGCTCATTGGCTTCGGGTTATATCGGAACTCTGAAGTTAAGCGAGTTCGCACGAGGTCAATCCCAAGATGGGTGACCCACTAGGAAGTTCTCGTGTGAGTTCCCATAAATAAAACCGTGAGGGCGTGGTCGGGGCTCAAAACGGACAATATCGTGCTACGGCGGAGTCGAGCCCGGAATGTGGTGGGGGCCCAGGTCGGGATATGACAATTTGGTATCAGAGCCAATCCCTGACCGGAAGTGTGCCGATGAGGACGTCGGGCCCCTAAGGGGGGTGGATTGTGACATCCCACATCGCCCAAGGGAGTGGATCCTCTAAGCCTTATATGTATATTCCCATCTCTACCTAACACGAGGCGTTTTGGGAGCTCATTGGCTTCGGGTTCTATCGGAACTCCGAAGTTAAGCGAGTTCACGCGAGAGCAATCCCAGGATGGGTGGCCCACTGGGAAGTTCTCGTGTGAGTTCCCAGAAACAAAACCGTAAGGGCGTGGTCGAGGCTCAAAGCGGACAATATCGTGTTATGACGGAGTCGAGTCTGGGATGTGGTGGGGGCCCGGGTCGGGATGTGACAGTTAGTCTATTGCAAAATAATTTAACCGGCGCCATGTTCCACCTACACTCTTCTCCAACTGCACAATGTTAAAAGGTTTAGACCTTTCCAACAACCTTTTTTTCGGAAAAATTCCCATAGAGATGGGAAATTGTCCAAAACTATGGGGCCTCAACTTATACAACAATCAGTTAACTGGAGAACTTCCTCTCTTTCTGACCAATAGCTCACTTGTCAACTTAGATGTCGAATATAACCATCTTTCTGGTGAGTTGCCAATCAAGTTTGTACAGAAGTTGCCAAATATTCTCTATCTTCATTTATCTAACAACGATATGGTAAGCCACGATGACAACACCAATCTTGACCCATTCTTTGCTGCCCTCACAAATTGCACTTCTCTAGAGGAGCTTGAATTGGCTGGCTTGGGACTTGGAGGAATGTTCCCCAGCTCCATCGGCGGGCTTGGTGTCAATTTCACAAATCTTTTACTGCAAGAAAACCGAATCTTTGGATCAATTCCTCCGGATATAGGAAATCTTTCTAAGCTTGTGGTCCCGAATTTTACATCAAATCTTCTTAATGGAACAATTTCAGTAAACATAAGTCAGCTGTCAAACTTGGAACAGCTTTTCGTATGACACAATCTTTTCACCAGCGCAATTCCAGCAGAATTGGGTCAGATGACTCACCTCGGCCTGCTTGATCTGTCTCATAACTCATTCTCAGGTGATATTCCCAGCAGTATATGAGATTTGGTTAGGCTGAATTATCCGTTCCTCAACAACAACCTCCTATCCGGAACAATACCTCCAAAATTAGAACACTGCATAGAGCTGTACAAGCTTGATTTATCATACAACAAATTGACAGGCAGCATCCCCCCACAAATATCAGGTTTGAATGAGATAAGAATTTTTATAAACCTCTCACATAATCAGCTCGAAGGGCCTATACCAATTGAGCTCAGCAAACTGGAAGATGTTCAAGAGATAGATCTTTCCTCGAATAACTTAAGCGGAAGTTGTTAGACGAAGTCAAGTTTCCTCTTCAAATAGAAACTCTTCAGTTGGTTTACTCAGTCAACAACACTTATCAAGTGGAGCTTCTGTTAAAGTCATTTGAATTTTGAATATTTGTTTTATCAGAATTAGTTATAGTATTTGAATTTCGAAATGTAAGCTTGTAAATAGGGTTTTTGAAACCCTGATGTAATCTGAAAAGTGATTATAAAAAGGTTGCTCCCTATAATGTTAAGGGCATGCAATCACAGTGAAAAACCTTGTGCAGTCTTATAGCTTTCCTGCGTGTTTTACCTTCCTTGCAATCCTAGTTCTTATATGGTACACATAGCCTTTTAAGTCCAACAACAAAACGATCTATTTTTTTCCCTACCCATCATGTCTTCCAACACCAACAACAACATCCCTGATTCCCAGCAAACCCCCCCTACCTGCAACTGCTCTAGTCAACATGTCTTCGTCCATGACTACCATTGTCAACATCAAAGTCGATAGGACTAACTATACGTTATGGTTAGCCCAGATTCTTCAAATCCTTAAGAGCCATGATCTTATGGGTTAAGTTGATGGTTCCGTTGTCTGTCCATCCAAGCATCTTGCTGGAAGCACCACTGTCAATCCCGCCTATATCTCTTGGATGCAGCAAGACCAAATGATCCTCAGTTGGATCAATGGCTCCCTTACATCCTCTGTCCTTGCCATTGTGGCAAGCAAACGATCAGCTCGTGCAACATGGGAAGCACTGGAGCAAAGGTATGCTTCCTCTTCGCAGAATCGAATTCTTTTCCTGCGAAATGAACTAATCCAAAGTAAGAAAGGTGATTTATCTGTCGCTGACTTTCTTGATAAGATGAATGCCATTGCTGACAATTTGGCTTTAGTTGGTAAGCCTGTGGATGATGATGAACTCGTCCAAATCATTTTGAATAATCTTGGTTCCGCGTTTGAAATGACGGTTAATGCAGCACAGGCACGTGATACTCCAATCATGTACCCTACTTTTGAAGCTCTTCTCTTGACTACAGAGAGGAGAATGGCGGAACAAATTGTCCCACTAGTTGAATCAGCCCCTGTGAATGCTTTTGTAGCTGCAAGAGGACGTGGTGGACGTTCTCGTGGTGGTGGATGAGCTGGCTTTCCGTCCAACCGTGGTGGAATCAACCAGCGTGGCTTTGGTCCTCGCAACAACAACAATAATTACCAGCGTGTTCCTGCCAATAATGGGGCATCCTGCCCTTGACTGTTACCAGCGCATGAATGCCGCATACGAAGGACGCATTCCAGCCCAGTGTCTTAGTGCAATGGCCTCCTCACCCATCACCTTGAACCGCCAGAAAAATGGTTCGTGGTTAATTGATACAAGAGCAAATGCACATATCAGTATCTTCCCACAGATATCAAGCTGTATTGCATTGACCCTGATAAACGTTTTGCACAATTCTTTGGAGGGGAAACTTCCAGATTCCATAGGTGAGCTAAGGAATCTCGAGTTGTTTGATGTTTCAGGAAACCGCTTCTCTTGAAGGATTCCGCTAAGCCTCAACAAAAGCCAAACACTCACATATCTAAACCTTTCTTTTAATTACTTTGAAGGAATGATTCCCTCTGGTGGCATATTTGAAGCTGTCTCATATACATCTTTCTTGGGCAATCAGCACCTTTGTGGTACGGTTTCCTTTAAACCTGCATGCCCCCACAAAAGCCATCTGTTTCGATCACACATTTTCTTAATCTTATTCAGCTTAGTCATATTCACATCAACATCCCTATCAATAATATGCTGTGTGATTGCATTCTGGCTCATTAAGACACTAATCTCAGCTCAGAGGGCTGAGACTGCAAGAAAACCAACACAACCAGAATTGGTTCACAGTTTTCTAAGAGTTACATTCCGAGATCTGTCAGAGGCCACTAACGGATTTGATGATCAGAGACTGATTGGAGTGGGCAGCTATGGACATGTGTACAGGGGAGTTCTTCTAAATGGGACAACAATAGCAGTCAAGGTCTTACATTTGCAACCTGGAAATTCAACAAAGAGTTTTACCAGAGAATGCCAAGTCTTGAGGAGCATTAGGCATAGAAACCTTACAAGGATTATAACAGCATGTAGTCTACCGGACTTTAAGGCCATTGTTCTTCCTTATATGGCAAACGGTAGTTTGGACAGCCGTCTCTATCAACATTCAAAGACAGATCTGAGTTCAGGTTCTTCTGATTTAAGCCTGGTCCAAAGGGTGAACATTTGCAGTGACATAGCTAAAGGGATGGCATATCTACATCACCACTCCCCAATCAAAGTTATACACTGTGATCTAAAGCCAAGCAATGTTCTTCTCAACGATGACATGACAGCTTTAGTTTCCGATTTTTGGATCGCAAGATTGTTGATAGCTGGAGGGGGAAATTCAGCTCTTGGGAACATGGGAAACTCTACTGCAAATATGTTATGTTGATCCATCGGATACATAGTACCAGGTACGGATCTATCCTCAGCTAAAGTTAGCCATTCGTAAAACCAAACAAATAGAATATGAGTTTTATTAATAACTACGTTTTCAGTTAGCCAATTTTATCAGGACTTCAAGCACTGATTTCTGAACTCAAATAAATCTATGCATGGTAACTAAGATCATTCATCCTATAGAAATAATGAAAACAGTTCCCCAATTTCTCTATTTGTTTATTTTCATTTCGAAGCCATTTTTAAAGACTATTGGGATGGTGAACTCTATCATTGAATGTATATCACCAGTTCACAACTATGAAAACAGTAAAAATAACAATACTGACAATAAATCTCTACCTGAATCAATTTTAGCTAGGTCTATAAAGTAATTGAAAGCTATAACCAATTTCCCATATGCCCATCTATTAGTTCAGTAACTTAGAATAAGGCCTAACCCACGCTCGATTCTTTGTATGCAGAATATGCGTATGGTTCTAATGCGTCTACGAAAGGCGATGTTTACAGCTTTGGCATTCTGGTTCTAGAGATGGTGACAAGAAAAAGGCCAACAGATGACATGTTTGTTGGAGGGCTAAGCCTGCACAGGTGGGTCAAGAACCATTATCATGGAAGGGTGGAAAAAGTGGTTGACTTCTCCTTAATGATAGCTTCTAGAGATCAATCAGCCGAGGTGAGAAAAATGTGGGATGATGCAATTGGAGAGTTGATAGAGTTGGGAATTCTCTGCACACAGGAGTCCCCCTCCACTAGGTCTACAATGCTCGACGCTGCGGATGACTTGGATCAACTGAAGGGATATCTTTGTGGGGATGCTACTGCAACATTTGCCTATTCCCTAGGAATTTCTTCTTCTACCCTAGACGATGACTAGCATCTCGGATCCCGTATCTCTTTTAATGAAATGCTTTTTTCTGATTCTAGTTCTATGTCAAACTTGTGGGGAATATCTTACATTCTTGTCGATCGAAAATAAGAACAATGAGCACAGTTGGATTCAAAAAATGGTGTTTCCATTAAACACACCTAGCTAATGTTAAACCCCCCAGTCAATTAAAAGTTTCTGCATCATTGGCACCGTGCAGCTTTCTTACAATTATTTCCTAAATATATTTTACAGAGAGCAGAAAAATAATATTTATATATGGGGGTTAGTGAAGTTTAGTCCTTTCTCTTACAGGAAACCCTAATCAAATGCAATGATATTTGATAGCACTGTGGTGTTGCACTTCCCGAATTAAGTTTGGTGGGTTATGGTGATCCTGAAAACGACCGGTGACAAATTATAGCTTAGTATGGATTAGGACCAATATTTTTTAAAAAAATCGCCCCTGGCGCGCCTAGGCAGTTTTGGAGAGGCTAAATGAAATCGCCTTTGCCTAGTGGGAGTAGGAGCGACTGAAGTGTTTGATTGGCGTCCTTTTTGTTTAAAAATCGCTGGAATCTAGAATTTTTTTCAGTTGAAGAAGATGAAAAAGACGGCGTGGTTTTTTTGTTGATATTATTTTATAGATTTCAAGAGATTAAAAATAAAATTTTTCTATAAAAACATCGTATAAACCTTATATTGTTCTTTACTTAAAAACGTGATAGGCCAGCAAAAAAAATAAGCATTTTATTATTATTTTTGTAACGTTATATTATCCTTGTTTTTTTCTTTTAAGATTCTAAGTATCCCATCAAACTATTACACACACACACACACACACTAAAAAATTTAAGTTCCGTGAGGCTTTGCCTCACGCCTCAAGGCTTTCGCCTAGACGGGGTTATCCGTGAAACGCCTCGCTTATACCTTTGCCTTTTAAAACATTACTTAGGACATAGAAGTTACATAAAAACGCATATTAGTAAATAATTAAACATTGAAAGAACGTGATGATTAAGAAGCAAAGTTCAGCTCTAATGCTTATAAACGTTGTAATATTATGGAGGTAATGCAAAATATGATGAACAATTTGTGAAAACCATGGAAAGAGGAAGCAATAAAAAACACAATGATAAGGAATGCATGATTTTGCTCAGTGACGCGGCCTCAATTATTCGAGTCCCCTCACACAACTTATAAATCTGTCAACATATTTGATCAGATATATGAAGCTCTTTGAGTCCTGAAGGTTTATGTGTACTTATTGTCAAATGTCAACTATGAACTGTAGAGTGTGGCCATTTCAACAATTATATCATCCTCAAAAATATATATTTGGAGTGGCTTCCAGCATCTCACTGGTGGAATGACACAACAGACAAGACATCAATAGCATTAGCTTCTGGTTCTATTCAAATAAGTCCACATTAGGCCTGGTAATTCATGACACGACCTAATAACCCGACACGACACGACACGAAATTAACAGGCGTTTGGGTCGACATGATAACTGTGACAATCCGTCCCAAATTTTATATTTTTATTAATTTTAAAAGCGTGACTTTACGAAAATACCCTTAGAGGCGGGGGTATTGACTTTCGTGGACCAACATATAGTGAGACGTACGAAATATTTCTATAGTGTATTCCTGAAGTTGTCGATAAATTTTTTGTATATATATATATATATCGCTATTTTATATCTTCGCATAAAAAGATATTATTATTAGGAGGATGTGGAGATTAGAGAGGAAAAAGAAAGGAGAGAACCGGCAGGGGAGGAGGAAGGCCAGAACTGCCCAACCGATGAGAGAGAGAGAGAGATTAGCAGAATCAGGAGAGGAGAGAGGAAGGTCTGGCCAATCAGAAAGCAAGAAAGGAGGGAAAGGAAGAAGGGGAGAAACGGGTTCCCCAACCCGCGTGACCCGTGCATCCATATCTCCATATTTTCCGGTGGTTTTCCACCGGATTTCACACGAATTGGATCAAGGCACCACTCCCAATCATCACCTAGTCCTTTCCTCTTCCATTTCCACCCAAATTTGGAAGGGATTTGATTGTAATTTGGTGAAAAACACTTGTGGGTGCCGCGGGGAACCATGTGTTAAATCCATCAATTGTGAAACCATTTCCTTCAATTACCACCACTAGAACACTCCCCTAGAACCCAGGAACAAAGCCCAAGCAGTGGTGAAGACATTGGAACACCAAGGATGTCGAATTGAAGAACACCCATTCTAGGGTTTCCGGCGGATTTGAGTGAAATTGGAGCTCTTCACGGTCAAATTGGCATTGGTCACATGTATGAAAGTTGCTCCAATCACTGAGATCTTCATTTCTGCAAAATTTGGTAATTTTTAGAAATAATTGAATTTTCGGGCCAGTTGGGACGGCCGACCGCCACCCATGGCGGCGCCTGGCCAATGGGCCGCCAATCCTATTTTTAGGCTATCTTAAATGTCTTGAATTCATTTTTGATATTTGTATATCGTAGGTTGATCGTTTTGACCTAAACTCATTAGGATACGCTACTTGGTAAAGATATGAATCGACGATCCGACCTTTGGATCGTCACCAAACTTTAATATGTTATAGTATGTAATATTTGAGGACCATAGAAACTTATGGATTGGAAATCTGATATACCGATCTTCCCAAATTGGATTTGTAAGTTCATAAAATAAAAGGTTACCCGCCACTTGGTTTTGGCAATTGGCAGAAATCCGACAGTTGGATCGTAATGGGACTTTAGGATGTTGCTCTAGAAGTATAATGTGGATCTTTGGAAGCAACGGATTGGAAATCAGTGATGCAGATCTTCCGAATTGAATTACATAGAGATGCGTTTTATGTAAATTGTGTATTTTATCGGTATGAATTCTGAGATGTGATTTGATAATTGGTCATAGGCGACGATGATTCGTGATGTCTCGATATGCGTGCTAGAGAGTCGTAGCGCGTAACTCAGGTGAGTGGGTCTTTTCCTTTCTATCGTATATTATATATATGGTTGACAATTCCACAAACGTTTATAAATCGATTATTGAATATAATTACTATGAATGCTTTGAAGTACTATTGTGAACTACGAATGGCTTGATCCCTGTTTAGGGTACGTAGGCAGTCTAATAAGAAGTTAGATGTAGCCATACAATAATTGAGACAATAGCCTTGTTTAGGGAATTGAGCAGTGTGAGAGACATTGGTGGAAAAATATGAGATTTAACCTTATGATTTGGTGGTGAAATGTTGGTCATAAATCAATGTGTAAAGAATCAAGAATTTGAAGTAAGGAAGCGTAAGTAATGATAATTAATTAAACTAGTGTCTAGTTGGGCTTGTCACCGATAATTATTCCCGAAAATAAATAATTCGGGAGTAGGGTGTTACAGCTTATGCATTTTTTATGCCACAATATATATATATATATGTATATAATTGGAAATGCTATAACGTGGTTGAGTATTAGATTTGATCATGGTTTATCTATTTGTATATTACTGGCACACAATTATTATGAACGCTTGAAGTGCAAAGGTGAACGCAGGACACCCAGGTAAGTTCAGATGAGTTTATGGTATTAGTTGAAATGATGGGGTTATGGTATGACTACACGTATGTTTAGGCAACTCTGACCTTGTCGTATAGGTTGCAATGATAGGCAACTCCGACACTGTCGTACAAGTTGCCCATGAATAGTATATGTTACAATAGATACAGTTAGAGCTCATAAACCTGCACCCCGGTGTTAGTGCTCCCGCCCATGGCCAGGGCACAGTCCTTCACGTGATGTTTACCTCCCGCACCTCACGCTCACCTTGGATC
Source organism: Malus fusca (assembly GCA_035220775.1). Taxonomy (NCBI): domain Eukaryota; kingdom Viridiplantae; phylum Streptophyta; class Magnoliopsida; order Rosales; family Rosaceae; genus Malus; species Malus fusca. Next base: position 26,787,221 of record CM069067.1, on the reverse strand, counting down.
CAAGCTAGGTGCACAGTCATGTCGTACAGACCACTATAGGTGGTTTCGACTCGTAGGTGACCTGTGATTATTCGCACAGTCTTCACGTGATCGTAGCACTTGAGCGTATTTAATTACACTCAGTCATGTCGTACCGACCACATTAGGTGGTTCCGACTCGTGTGCAGGTATACTTATTGAGCTATGGATAAGTCGTACAGGTCACTAGAGGTGACTCCGACTTATGAGCTAGCATATGTGATAAAATATGTGATGACCTAGCATATGTGATGAAATATGTGATGACCTAGCATATGTGATGAAATATGTGAGGAGTTAGCATATGTGATGAAATATGGGTAAGTCGTATAGGTCACTATAGGTGACTCTGACTTATGAGTTAACATTGATTGATGAGATATGGGTGTAGTCGTACTGGTCACCATAGGTGACTTCGACTTGCGTGCTAGTATGAGTTATTAATCACATGATTATTGATATTGCTGATGAGATGCTGTGTTGTGGTATATTTATGATTTATCTGGAAATTATACAGGTGTTATAGCTAGGAGTTATAATGTTTTCTATGGTTTCTATTAAAATTCTATTTCCACGGCCACTCACCCTTGTCTTGTTTTCGCTCTCCAGGTTTTATTAGTTGAGCTTTCTTATCGTCGAAGATTCGTGGCGATTCTTAATATTGGAGATTATTTCGATTGGACGATTCTCAATCCACTTTACTGTACTGCTTATGCTCTAATGTCATGTGTGAATTGGGTTCATTCCCGCTCACCAGCGCATTCTGGTATTTAAGCACTCTTAGGTTTAAATTTATTCACATTTTTCCACATCATCATACTTTATGGCTTCGTCACCCTCCAGGTGTCGGCCAGCACAGCTCGATTCGGAGTCCTAGTGGACAACCCGGGTCAGGGTGTGTCAATAACGAATCGGGTCATTATCGGGTAACCCGATAAGTACTTGTTAACATAGCGGATTGGTTCTGGTATACACGTGGGTAACATGATACACGATAAATAAAATATTAATTTTATAATTTTATAACCCTAAAAAATACTATAATAATTATATATATTAATTTAACAATTTTATACCCCTAAAAACTATAATATATATATATATATATTAAAAATAAAAAATTGGTGACCATTGGATCGGCTTAAATATACATATCATTCAATTTCTTAAGTGTTATATGTACAAAATAAATAGATTTAAATCTACTTAATAAATATATATATATATATATATATATATACCATTGACCTTGATGGGATACGGATTCTATGAAACTAATTTCAACGATGCAACCATCAAACTTGTTTGCATATGCTTTGAGATCACATAAGCAAAAACTCGCAAAAAACAAACATTCAGAGATCAAGTAACGGGACAAAACTTTTCGACGGTTATCAACGAAAAATCACGATTTAACGGTTATTTTAACTCCGATTTTGATATTTTTTACAACTACACCCTTTGACCTTATATGAATACAATGAATGAACTCGATCTTCAATTTAAAATATTTACACTAGTGGATACCACAAAATTTTATGTTATACTTAATGAAAGTATGAATAAACACGTGTTAGTGAATCTATTGTTTTGATGGGATACACATTCTACGAAACTAGTTTCAATCCAACCGTCAAACATGTTTGTATATACTTTGAGATCGCATATGCCAAAAATTGCAAAAAACAAATATTCAAAGATCAAGTAACGGGACAAAACTTTTCGACGGTTATAAACGAAAAATCACGATTTAACAGTTATTTTAACTTCGATTTTGATGATTTTTTTACAGCTACACTCCTTGACCATATATGAATACAATGAATGAATTTGATCTTCAATTTGAAATATTTGCACTAGTGGATACCACAAAATCTTATGTTATACTGTTTGGACCCGATTTTACATCATCGGCCCAGGCGATCGAGGTCGTTGATTGGACATGATTCTCGACCGCCAGATGAGAAAGTGGAGATAATTTGATTATTAAAGGATAATATTAAAATTATCTTTTAATATGAATTATCTCGGTATCTGTTTAAACCAGATAAATAGAATGCGATTCATATCCCGAATAAGCAGTACAATTCGAATTGCTGTCTGGCAGCACTTGGAAGTTTGTTTGATCAGAATGATGATGGCTATTGAGGATGAGGTAGGAGACCTAAGGGGCCGTGTCAAAAGCTATCAGCCATATATATAGATATATAATTGACGACATGAGGTCTGCCAATTCATGGGAAAGGTGCAACCTTTGTTTTATATATATATATATATATATATATATATATATATTGGGTGGTTGATTAGATGGACGTTACCCAAGCTTGCAGATTATCTTGGATTCGATAAGATGAGTTTTAATTGTTTGGGAGTCTTTTCAGCTTATCAACCAGTGCGTATTCGTCACTATAAATACAGAGTCGCAGGCAACGTTCAAGAGCCCTGCAATTCAACACACAAAACTGCCCTGCGCAAACCCTCTCAACAACTTTGAGATTTTTATTTTCTCTTTTCGCTGACATATCTTCCGTTGGCATCAACAGCACTGTGAAAGCAACCGGTGATATCTTAAGTCGGCATAGATAGCTCTGTCACCGTAGAATCAGCCGATCTTGCAGCATCTTCCGTTGGCATCAACAGCACTACGGCGAGGACGGTTGATTACCTATCCAAGTCTCGGTCGAGAAGGATTTCTGAATCCTTATTGGTCGAGGTCATCTCATTAACCTTCTCGGCGAAGTGAGGTGTTACAAGTTATTACATTTGGCACATTGAAAGCCGAATTTGATTCGTGAACTTCGTAAGATAGTAACCTTGTCTTCAGGTTTGAGAGCCCAAGAGGCCGAGACGTGTTCCTTTCTCGGCCGCAATCGCAAGACGCAGAAGTCAGCCGCTCGCCCAACGCAACATCAACAAATTTACTCCTCGGCCGAGCTCGGCCGACGAGTTGGCACGCCCCGCATTCACCGAAGGACGTAGTTAGCTTATAGATTACTCGGCCTGCGCGCCACGTAGGCTTGGTAGTTTTTAGGGTCAACATTTTGGCACGCCCAGTGGGACCCAGTGCTAAAACTACGAAGTTCACATGATCTATCTCGATTAGGCTTCACGGGATGAGTGTTATCGCCTATTAAAGAAGCAAGAACAACTCCTTGAGAGATTGAGAAGAATTCCTAAAAAGCAAGAGGCCGGGGGGCAAATTTCCACTCCGGCCACAATCAACATTCGGCCTAAGAAAATTGTCGAGACGGCCGAAGAAAAACCTAGGTCACTTGTTGTTTCGGTCGAGACTGAAAGTATGGTAGGCCTAGAAGAAAAAATTCAAGTCCTTGAGCTAGATACAAAAATTGACTTGGAAAATAATTCGTCAAAGGAATGCTCCAATGATGAGCAAGGCAGAGATATTGGCCTAGCCCAAGAAACTATGCCAATTGATATGATTATCGGCGATAAAGCCGATATGGGGAAATCCCATTCGGGCAAGTTATTTGAATTAAAAGCCGAAATTATGCCTGGGGGGCATAATAATTGTTCAACACATTCGGCGGCCGAAAATGAAAAATATTTCACCAAGTCAGAAATATTTGGAGATGATCTTTTATTCGGTTTTGGAAAATGTCAAAGTGAAAATTTTGATGTAAAAAGATCTCGGCTTGGAATAAAGCATCGTTGGCCTCCTCCTGACTATGTTTCGGCCACTTTTCTTTTCGTTTGCTAAAAATATAACTATATATAATAAATTATTTTCTTAACCATTCGGCCCCTTGACTGATACTTAAGAAAATAAGAGGGGCAACAAGTGGTGTGCTCGGCAAAATTTTGGTCATTTTGTTTTTAGCCGAGCTCGACAAACAAGCCGACCTGAGAAGAGTTATTTTCGCTGCTATCAATAGTACCATGCCTATGGTCAAAGTGTGGGGACAAGTTTCAAAACCATTTAATCAGGAAGATGCTAGGGTCAAAATTTGGCCGAATAAGTCATGGTTGCTGTTTTGAGGTTATATATATATATATATATATATATATATATATGTATATAGTCATGATTGCTGACAATGGGTTTGATATGCATATATATGTAGGCAGGCCGAGCTGCCAAGAAAAGACTTTTCTCGACCTCGGCCAAATTTATCCTCGACCCCAATTCCAATTCTTCTCGACCCTGGTTCATAACTGTTTATCTTCGGCCATGAGTTGTTCTTTGGTCGAAAGGGGCCGTGAGTAAACAACAGCAAGGGATGACGGTCAAAAGTACATCTGATTAGGCTGGAGATACTTAATTTCCTTAATCATTCGGCTTACGAGCCGAAGTTCAAGGAAACTGGGGGGCAATGTTTGGACCCGATTTTACATCATCGGCCCAAGCGATCGAGGCCGTTGAGTGGACATGATTCTCGACCGCTAGTTGAGAAAGTGGAGATAATTTGATTATTAAAGGATAATATTATAATTATCTTTTAATATGAATTATCTCGGTATCTGTTTAAACCAGATAAATAGAATGCGATTCATATCCCGAATAAGCAGTACAATTCGAATTGATGTTTGGCAGCACTTGGAAGTAAAATGAATTTAAAATTCGTTTGATCAGAATGATGATGGCTATTGAGGATAGGGTAGGAGACCTAAGGGGCCGTGTCAAAAGCTATCAGCCATATATATATATATATAATTGACGACATGAGGTCTGCCAATTCATGGGAAAGGTGCAACCTTTGTTTTATATATATATATATATATATATATATTGGGTGGTTGATTAGATGGACGTTACCCAAGCTTGCATATTATCTTGGATTCGATAAGATGAGTTTTAATTGTTTGGGAGTCTTTTTCAGCTTATCAACCAGTGCGTATTCGTCACTATAAATACAGAGTCGCATGCAACGTTCAAGAGCCCTGCAATTCAACACACAAAACTGCCCTGCGCAAACCCTCTCAACAACTTTGAGATTTTTATTTTCTCTTTTCGCTGACACATCTTCCGTTGGCATCAACAACACTGTGAAAGTAACCGGTGATATCTTAAGTCGGCATAGATAGCTCTGTCACCGTAGAATCAGCCGATCTCGCAGCGTCTTCCGTTGGCATCAACAGCACTACAGCGAGGACGGTTGATTACCTATCCAAGTCTCGGTCGAGAAGGATTTATGAATCCTTATTGGTCGAGGTCATCTCATTAGCCTTCTCGGTGAAGTGAGGTGTTACAAGTTATTACATTCGGCACATTGAAAGCCGAATTTGATTCGTGAACTTCGTAAGATAGTAACCTTGTCTTCAGGTTCGAGAGCCCAAGAGGCCGAGACGTGTTCCTTTCTCGGCCGCAATCGCAAGACGCAGAAGTCAGCCGCGCGCCCAACGCAACATCAACAAATTTACTCCTCGGCCGAGCTCGGCCGACGAGTTGGCACGCCCAGCATTCACCGAAGGACGTAGTTAGCTTATAGCTTACTCGGCCTGCGCGCCACGTAGGCTTGGTAGTTTTTAGGGTCAACATATACTTAATGAAAGTATGAATAAACTCTTATGTGTTAGTGAATCTATCGTTTTGATGGGATACGCATTCTACGAAAATAATTTCAACGATCCAACCATCAAACTTGTTTGTATATGCTTCAAGATCGCATACGCCAAAAATCGCAAAAACCAAACATTCAGAGATCAAGTAACGGGACAAAATGTTTTGACGGTTATCAACGAAAAATCACGATTTAACGGTTATTTGAAGTTCAATTTTGATGATTTTTTACAACTACACTCCTTGACCCTATACGAATACAATGAATGAACTCGATCTTCAATTTAAAATATTTACACTAGTGTATACCACAAAATTTTATGTTATACTTAATGAAAGTATGAATAAACTCTTAAAGTGTTTGTGAATCTATTGTTTTGATGGGATACGCATTCTACGAAACTAGTTTCAACGATCCAACATTCAAACATGTTTGTATATCCTTCGAGATCACATACGCCAAAAATTGCAAAAAACAAACATTCAGAGATCAAGTAACGGGACAAAACTTTTCGACAGTTATTAATGAAAACTCAAGATTTAACGGTTATTTTAACTCCGATTTTGATGATTTTTTACATCTACACTCCTTGACCCTATATGAATACAATGAATGAATTCGATCTTCAATTTAAAATATTCACACTAGTGGATACCACAAAATCTTATGTCATGATGATCGATGCAAATTGAGGATTTTGTAAAAGGAATAACATGCAAGCTTTGAGTTCCATTGGCAATGTGTAAACTTTTGGGAAAGGATTCACAACCTTGAAAACAAAAACTCTTTTATTTTGCATATCCTTGCACATTTAATATTTTGTAATAGACTAGTAGTGTATGGATTTTTGTTTATTAGGCTCTTATTTTCTAGTGTACATGAAGTAGTTAAAGGACAAATGTGTTTTAATGTTTTGAAGTAATATTTATGTGTGTGGTATGTGCAAATATAAGAATTTTTTTTTTTCTTAACGGGTCATAACGGGTCTGGTCACTTTACCCCTTTGGGTCAAGTGACCCGACCTGTTAAAGACCCGTTAAGATAACGGGTGTGACACGACACGACCCGTTAAGATAACAGGTGTTACACGAAAACGACACGAATATGACAGACACGACCCGTTTGCCAGGCCTAGTCCACATGATATATGTCTATCAATTATATATATATATATATATATATTGTGAATAATATGTGGATGACCAACATGAATGGTTTGTTACTATTTATGAACAATATTTTCACTATTTATTTGTGGAAATTTGTAAAGTGAATAGTGTTCTCTTTGCTTATAAAATGAGTGAGAGGTGAAGAAGGATGAAAGAGACGAACGAGGAGAGAAGCTAAACGGCTGAGAAGAGATGAGGAATAGAGAGATAATAGAGAGAGTCATCTTTGTAATTTTATGATTCTAGATTATAAATGAAAGCACCACTGCTGCCCCGAGGACGTACTCCAGTCACACTGACTGTAGAGGAACCTCATAAATTTTGTGTCTTGTTTATTCCACTGCACACACACCGCTGATTTTACAACACGTTAGCAGCACGAGAAACTCTCATGTTATTGGAAAGCACAACGCCATAAATCTAGTGAAGCATTACCTACCTCTCACATCTGCTAGCCAAAATCTCATAGACTAAAAGGTATGTCCATTTTCTGTCTCTCCCACCGTGCCAGAAGCGTCCCACAAAATTTCGGTGAGAATTGAAATCTACAACGACCTGTAGTCGTCACGAGATAAGAAAACTCGTACCTGACTACTGGTTTCCAGATATCCAGAAGAATCTCATCAGACTTGGAAACCCAGATCGCGTCGTTTTCGACGGATCTCGAGAACTTCCATGAATACTCGGTTGTCTGAGATGGTGATGGCAGGACTGACTCCACTTAGGCCTCCATTTCTTGTACCTCCATCAACCCCGCTGCCATCTATGTTCCTGTATGGAGGTTCTTGCTTCGTGATGCCATGTTCTCTGGGCCATGCAAGAACAACACCAGTCTCTAGTAGCCTTTTTAGATTGAATTGGTTTTGTGTGACCTCCACAACAACCTAGTTGGCCCTAGGTTTCGAGACCGGTAGAGACAGACACAGAAAGAAAAGAAAAAATAAAAGGGAAGTTTATGGAATATGCATCGCACCATCTGAAAAAGGCAATAGTGCACAAAACCATTTGAAAAAACAAGAAATAAAAAATGGAAAAGGCAGAATGATGCATCTGCACCATTTGAATGAAAAAAAATAATTGAAAAAAAGGAAGGGAAAAGGTGGAATCTTGCTATGTCAACACAACATGTGAAAAAGAAATAATAAAAAAAAAATAATAGAAAAAAAATAAAGGCTTTTGGAAGATGTACCATCTGAAAAGAAAGAAGAAAAATATATACATATTTTTTTTTGTGAATGGTGTTGGTTTAAAATCCTTTCACAAGTTCTATTTACTTTAAAGCAATTTATTTACTATGGACGGTTTTACCGCCCACCGTTTTAAGTTTTGATTTATGTGAATAGTGCTGAATTAAAGCCTTTGTCACAAGCTTTGTTTACTTAAATGCAATTTATTCACTATGGCTGGAATTACCGCCTATTGCTTTAATTTACTTATTGTACTTCTCTTTTGTTATGATGAGTATATAGAGGACCCGAAGTTACTTAATTAGATCAGAACTTGCAATTTCTTGATCTTCATCATATAAAAATGGTTGGACCTGAAGTTCCATCATGCAAAAAGATCGGGCATGAAGTCCCTTGATGCTCAAGATCGGACATGAAGTTCCTTGATGAGTACTTAAGTTTGAAGTGCCGCAGTGCCTCAACTTAATTGTAATAAAGGATATAAGAGTGTCAGTCCACATACTATTAAATAAGGACCAGAAGTTCCTTATGTCCATACTTAAAATAGTTTAGCAGAAGCATTTATTAAGCGGATGAAATTGATTACCCGCACTCTACTCATGAAAATGAAATTACCAATTTTCTACATGGGGACATGTAAATTTTACATGATGCATTATTAATTTGGTTGAGACCTGTTGCCAACCATCAATACTTCTCAGTACAACTCGTGTTTGGGCACCATCCAAACATTATACTTTTACGAGTTCTTTGGTTGTGTTATCTATGTGCCTATTGCACTACCACAATATAGTAAAATGGGGCATCAACGCAAACTGGGAATTTATGTTGGATTTGATTCACCATCTATCATTCAATGTTTAGAACCCTTGACTGGGGATATATTTACCGCATGGTTTGCGGACTGTCATTTTGATAAGACAATTTTCCCGCCGTTAGGGGCAGAAAATAACACCATTCCAGAAGAACGATGAGAAAATATCATTCCAGAAGAATGATGAGAAAAGACCGTTCCAGAAGAGCGAAGATAATTTGTCTTATTTTGATTCATGAAGCAATCAATGAGAAAATGAAGTACGAATAATTGAATGATGCAACGATGTGCCAATCAAATGCCATATACATTTAATGATGTAACGAAAGTGATGAAATCACATATACTTGCTGCAAATGTGCCTACAATAATTAATGTCCCTGTTAGACAATATAATGAGGCATCAAATAATTATCTGTTGCATGCCTGAAGCGTGGCAGATCCTCAGATTGAAAAGATTCAGTCTTCCGAAAGAAGAAGAATATGACACTACTAAATTATTGCATTCCCGAAGCATAACTGTTGCATGCTGGAAGCATGACCGCCACATGGATACATTTCTCAGAAATGACAATCGACGAACATGGGAATGTTGATGTCTCATGCATGAAGCATGATATATGTATAGGTTCCAATGACTCTAGAGAGGTTATGATCCACATTCTCTAAACTATGATTGTGCGAAAAGAGATAGTATAATGCCCTTGAAGAGGCAATGGATATCCAAAGAAATGAAAAGTTTTATGCATGTGCATGCACATGAGAATATGGGATAACCAATGGTAATTTTGGTTTTTATAAGTAGCTACTAAATTCATCAATGAGCTATGTTGATATTGAGTCCCGTTCTTTTTCGTCAACGAAAGGAAAAACTATTGGCCAAAATGGAGAAAGGCAATTCCATTATAATTTTGTAAGAACATGGAAAAATGGACCTATATATATGTATATAATACAAATAGCCAAATGATGTTGAACCAAGGAGGTTACATATGGGCATTTGTAATACAGTGAAATACACTCACATGATATGACACAAGGTTACTAATTGAAACCTGAAATTATACTCTTGTAAACGAGTTCATATAAATGGAGAATTATATACGAAGGGTTATGAGTCGCCCACATCATATCTCAACAAGTAAATCCCTCAAGTATACATGGAAGCAAGTTGCTCTGTATAAATTTCAAGGCAGAATGTCTCATGAAGTGTAGAAAACCCTGAAGGATTTAGATTGCTTGAAGAAAGCCTTGAAAAGGTAAAACATAAATCATGTACTCAATACCAATGAATGGTACCTTAACGAGTACTATCATTATTATATTGTTGCAACATATTAAAATCTCTTGCAAGAAGTCGACGATATTAAATTGGGACTCTTGAAGAGTCAAGAAAGATTATAATGTGCCGAGAAATTTTGTCTCGAACTATAGATCGAACAATATGCCAACATGAATCTTATTCATGATGTTTATGATATTAAAGAATCATATGGATTGAAGATTATGAGTTGAATACTCAAATGATTTAGACACTAAGAACGATCATTTATCTTCGAGAGGTTAATGATAAATTGATATTTGGTTCAGAAGTACCATATATCATGTGACGCCTCAATACTCGGAAATACCCCATAAAGGGGAGGCACCGGAGGTTGATTATTTGGAGCCTCAATAATTGGTAAAACTCTGGATGACGAAGGCAATAGGTGCCTTTGGAATAAAGCCTCGAACCTCTGATTGGCACTTTGAATCCGACTTTCGGATTCCTGCAGCTGGTCGAGCTTTCTTTTCATGTTTGTTGAGTAATTATTTGTAAGCATGTGTAAAACTCTATTCTTGTGCTTGAGCCCTCTGATCTCTTGTTTAAGATTTGCCACCTCAGTCGTCAATTATTCAACTTGGCGAGTTCGAGCAAGTAGGTTTTGACCTATATCGGAAACGGAGCCAGCACACTGAACACTAAAAGCCAATGAGTCTTAAACAGCCGACTCATCAAACTGTTTTGAAATGATTCTGTTATCCTTTGGAGTGAGAATGTTCCTAGCTATTACTGTAGCAGTTGTATTATCCCTCATCACATAGTTTCCAACTGTAAGATGACCATTAGAAGATAAGAAGAACGGACGCCATATATTATCCTGACGCGACTCGTCTGTATCCCCCCCTGAGACTCAAATCTAAACAAAGGTTAGATGGGCAAGCCATTTTCAGAAATGATGAAGGAAAAAGGAGGTCAGATAAAATCTCAAAAGTACAAGAAGGGGAAAATTCTACATGTAGCAGTTTTTTCGAGCATACATTTTGAGCACAATTGATGCCTCTATAAAAAGAAGAGGCAACATAGCCACTTATTCAGAGATCGAAGAGGCACCACTCACCAAATTTCAAAAGCCGGATTTTCCTGCACAAAGTCCATCAACACTTTTCAGATGCAATCTTAGCTTTTCGAATATCACGTGCAAATTTTGCCAAAGATCTCTGACAGAGGTTAAAACGCGTGAATCTTACTGTTTCAATTACCCAACAGTTGCCGACAATAGTAAATGAACATCATCACTACTTGCTTAAATCCTTATATATGTCGATCTTCGTTCTCCATGGCAAGGGAGACTTGCAAAATGTCTAACTTTTCTTCCTCTCGGAGAATGCATTTTCAACAAAGCATCTCAAAATACTCAATTTTCTTTCTCTCCGAGAATACCTCTTCAAAACAAGTCACACCAGAGCAAAAGTATCTCATATGATCAGGGTCGAAAGCAAGGGTATCTCATATCATGCTTTCTCCTTGTCATTTGTTTTTTCCTTGTTCTTATTTGCAAGACAAGGAGAAAGAGAGCAATCAGTTGCCACTTGGAATCAAGCTTTTGATCTAGAACTGATTGCCCAAAACTTTTGCCTGGTTGATTACCTTGCATTGCTCTTGAGTACTCATCTTCAACTATTGATAAGATGTTGGCTATTTACACTGAAGCTGCCAAGCATGATGAGTCGCTGAGAAGTGATATTCTGAAGGACTATTCAAATGCAAGGGTTGCATTCGACTCCTGCATCAAGGGACAAATACTGCAAGAGAAGATGTCACACATGTATGAGGGAAAACCAAGGAAAATACCACTTCTACAAAGGGAACAGATAAGGCAAACAAAAATGATACATTGAAGCATGTGGAGACAAGCACAACAAAACACGTGTCGATCCATCCCCGACAGAGCTGAAGATCACTTGCCACGCGAAGCTCCTCCTAGTCCGATTTCATTCAAGATTAAGCCTCAACGGTCTTTGAAGAAATCACAAGTCTGATTCAAGATCAAGTGTCCACCACCCTTGAATCAAATTTAGCTCCAGATAAATGAAGTAAATTTAGACTTTTGGAGGAAATCAGAAAACCCTCCAGCCCAGTTCAAGAACAAGCTTGTGGAAAGTTAACAACAAGTAAAGCACCTCTTTCGGCAACTTTTCTCGCTAAGAGACTGAAGCAGAATGATCAATGATTAGCCTAAATGATTTGAAATCAAGGGGAGATACACATCAGGGGAAGCATCCAAAACAGATCAAGATTTTAAAGAGTCAATCGAAGACTTGTGGACATCCAAGGGGGAGTGTTGTGAATAATATGTGGATAGCCCACATGAATGGTTTGTTACTATTTATGCACAATATTTTCACTATTCATTTGTGGAAAATTTGTAAAGTGAATAGTGTTCTCTATGCTTATAAAATGAATGAGAGGTGAAGAAGGAGGAAATAGACGAATGAGGAGAAAAGCCAAACAACTAAGAAGAGAGGAGGAATATAGAGATAATAGGGAGAGTCATCTTTGTAATTTTATGATTCTAGATCATAAATGAAAGCACCACTGCTGCCCTGAGGACGTACTCCAGTCACACTGACTGTAGAGGAACCTCGTAAAATTTGTGTCTTGTTATTCCACTACACACACACCGCCGATTTTACAACAATATATATATATATATATATATTTATTTATTTATTTTCTAACGTTTGAATTAAAAAAAATTGTCTTTATCATTCTGCTTCAGCTAAAAAGGAGAATAAAAATAGAAGTTCCACGTAACGTAGCCTTTGTTTTTTCTTGACAAAGAAATATTCAAAACTACTCTATACTCTACAGGAGAGGGGAGAGGGGGGAGGGATCGAAAAGGGGAGGGAGAACTAACCCTCCGACATTTGTCGAAAATAGTACTATTGGCAACAAAAAGAAATAGGAAACTCATATGATATTAACTGGATATCACATTTGTCAAAGCAAATCTTAAACGAGAACACGTACATTAGGACAACATCGCTTTTGATACCGAAAGTATACATCTTAGTGCATATTATGATGGAGTATGTTATGTAGGTACCCTCTTAAAACTTTTGGCAGAGGAACCCACAACAAATTAGTGGATATGACAAACAACGATAAACCCTAAAACCTAATTAAAATACATAAATATGCTTATGACATAGCACGGGTGTAGAGGGTTACAAACGTATGCCCTCGAAGAACAAAGTTTTCTGAAATCCACCAGAGATTGGGATATAACTGAAAGGTTGTTTGATTATTTCTGATTTGACCATTACAATAGGAGCCAAAAGGCTTATATAGACTCAAGGTTCTAAAAGATGCTAGGCACTAGTCGGGCGACTAGCTGGGGCTTAGCGCCTAGTTGGCTAGGTGGGGTCTAGGCAGGCGCCTAGATAGATTAGGCGGATTTAACTAAATCCATTATATTTCATGTAAATTAGTGTATGTTTATACTTAAAATATATATAATTTCATCATAAACTACAAAATAGAATGACACATGTAACATCCCACATCGCCCAGGGGAGTGGATCCTGTAAGCCTTATATGTATATTCTCATCTCTACCTAGCACAAGGCATTTTGGGAACTCACTGACTTCGAATTTCATCGGAACTCCGAAGTTAATCGAGTTTGGGTGAAAGCATTCCTAGGATAGGTGACCCACTGGGAAGTTCTCGCGTGAGTTCCCAGAAACAAAACCGTGAAGGCGTGGTCGAGCCCAAAGCGAACAATATCGTGCTACGGTGGAGTTGAACTCGGGATGTGGTGGGGGCCCGGGCCAGGATGTGACAACACATATATTATGAAGTATTGGAACATAATGAAAACATAGGGAACAAGCATATAATGTGTGCTCATTTAAGTATTCAACAAGTTTCTTACAATTTATTGAAAAAAAATAAAATGCAAAATGAAAGTTATCTATTTTCTGCCTAAGTGAGTCGTAACCTAGTCAGGTGCCTAGGTGGGTCTGGGTGGGCTAGGCGGGAGCCTCAGCAGGTCGAGGCGTCCTTTCTTAATTTTCAAACTCCTAGACATTAATCGGGGCTGTGGCCAGCTGCCTAGTGCTGTTAGAACAATGTATAGACTTAATTGACCTTGGAAAATTCATAGGAGGTCTTAGAAAATACAAAACATTAATCAGATGAAAAAAATGAAAAGTCAAATTTTTATTTCAAACTTTAAAACGCTACTTGGAAGTCTAAACTAACGTTTTTGGCCGCAACTACAATGGGCTCATGGTGTTACTATGTGTCTTGTTTTACTCAAGATTCCCTTCAAAATGATTTATTATATGCCCAATTCTTACACCAAAATAATAGTTGACATGAAGAGCAAAAGACCTTGGACACAAAAGGGATCTTGAAGTACTATTTCTGCTCCCTGACCAAATCCACCCACATTAGGATTACTTGTTAATGGTTGATCAAGTTTGATGGATTCACTGACACACCCCGACCCGGGATGTCCACTAGGACTCCGAATCGAGCTGTGCTTGCCGACACCTGGAAGGTGACGAAGCCATAAAGTATGATGATGTGGAAAAATGTGAATAAATTTAAACCTAAGAGTGCCTAAATACCAGAGTGTGTTGGTGAGCGGGAATGAACCCACTTCACACGTGACGTTAGAGCATAAGCAAGTACAGTAGAGTGAATTAAGAATCGTACCCTCGACATAATCTCCAATACTAAGAATCGCCACAAATCTTCGACGATAAGAAAGCTCAGTTAATAAAACCTGGAGGGTGAAAACAAAACAAGGGTCAGTGGTCTTGGAAATAAAATTTTAATAGAAACCATATAAAACATTATAACCCCTCGCTACAACACCTGTATAGTTTCCACAAAATCATAAATATACCACAACACAACATCTCATCAGCAATATCAATAATCATGTGATTAATAACCCATACTAGCACGCAAGTCGGAGTCACCTATGATGACCTGTACGACTTACCCATATCTCATTATATATGCTAGCTCATCACATCTTTTATCACATATGCTAGCTCATTACATATCTCATCACATATGCTAGCTCATCACATATTTCATCACATATGCTAGCTCGTCACATATTTCATCACATATTTTATAACATATGCTAGCTCATCACATATCTCATCACATATGCTAGCTCATCACATATTTTATCACATGTGCTAGCTCATCACATATTTTATCACATATGCTAGCTCATCACATATCTCATCACATATGCTAGCTCATAAGTCGGAGTCACCTCTAGTGACTTGTATGACTTATCCATAGCTCAATAAGTATACCTGCACACGAGTTGGAACCACCTAAAGTGGTATGTACGATAGGACTGGGTGTAAATAAATATGCTCAAGTGCTACGATCACGTGAAGACTGTTCACCTACCTTGGATCCAAGGTGAGCGTAAGGTGCGGGAGGTGAACATTGGGGTGCAGGTTTATGAGCTCTCAATGCATCTCAACATAACATGTACGATTCATGGGCAACCTGTACGACAGTGTCGGGGTTGCTTAAAACACAATATAGTCATGCCATAGCTCCATCATTTCAATTGATACAATAAACTCACCTGAACTTACCTGGTTGTCTTGTGTTCACCTTTGCACTTCAAGCGTTCACAATAATTATGAGCAGGTAACATACATATGAATATACCATGATGCAATCTAATACTCAACCATGACATAGCATTATCAATTATATACACATATATATATATATATTATATGGCATAAAAATGCATAAGTTGTAATGCACTACTCTCAAACTATTTATTTTCGGGAATAATTATTGGTGATAAGCCCAACTAGACACTAATTTAATTAACTATCATTACTTACGTTTCCTTACTTTAAATTCTTGATTCTTCACACATTGATTTATGACCAACAATTAATCACCAAGTCATAAGGTTAACTCTCACATTTTCCACCAATGTCCCTCACATTACTCAATTCCCTAAACAAGACTATTGCTTCAATTATTTAGTCACACTTCTTGTATGGCTACATCTAACGTCTCGTTAGACTGCCTACGTACCATAAACAGGGATCAAGCCATTCGTAGTTCACAATAATTACTTCAAAGCATTCACAGTATACTTCTAGAACAACATCCTACAATCTCATTACGATCCAACGGTCGGATCTCCGCCAATTGCCAAAACCAAGTGGCGGTTAACCTTTTATTTTATGAACTTACAATCCAATTCGGGAAGATTTGTATATCGGATTCTTGTTCCGTAAGTTCCTATGGTCCTCAAATATTACGTACTATAACATATTAAAGTTTGGTGACGATCCAACAATCGGATCATCGATTCATACAATGACCTATTAACGTAACGTAGAGAATTTAGATTCTAACAATCAACCTACATCATACAATTACCAAAAATGAACTCAAGGCATCTCATTAGCCTAAGAATGACATCGACGGCCCCCTGGCCATATGTCGCCGCACGCGCCGCAGTGGGTGGCGGTCGGCCGCCCCGACTCGTCGGAAAATTCGACTATTTTTTAAAATTACCAAAAATTACAAAAATGAAGATCTCAAAGAATAGAACAAGCTTTATACCTGTGACTAAGGCAAATTTGGCCAAGAAAAGCCCCAATTTAGCTCAAACCGTACGGAAACCCTTAAATTGGGTGTTCTCCAAATTCGTCCTCCAATCGAACTCAACGTTCCAAAACTTGTTTGGGCTTTGTTCCTAGGTTCTAGGGAAGTGTTTTGGTAGTGGTAATTTACTGAGTTACCTTCACAATCATTGGATTTCACCATGGCACCCACAGAACCCATGGGTTTCGTTCTACTCAAATTCAAGCTTAAACCCATTAAATTTTGGTTGGAAATGGTAGAGGGGAAGATAAGGATTTGTTTTTAGGTGGTGACGAGGGTTAAATCGTCGGAAAACCGATGAAAAAGTGTAGAGAAAGTGGCGGTGTGGGTGGTGCCCAACGGGTTACACGGGCCAACCCGTGTTTCCCCCACTTTCTTCTCTCTTTTCCCCTCCTTTCTTTTGTTTCTGATTGGCCATTCTCTTCATCTCTCCTCCTCATTTGCTGCTCATTCTCTCCTTCCTCTTCCACGATTGGGCAGTTCCACCCCCTCATTCTTCCTCTGTTTTCCCTTCTCCCCGATTCCCTCTTCTCTTTTTCCCCACTTTTCTATCAACTAATATTAAAATAGTAACCACATAAATATGATAAATGTGTAAAATAATAAATAGTGTCCTTACCAACGGACTTTTCTTCCATAAAACTTTACCCGTAAGTCCAAATTAACTTCTACTTGCTCTTACACATCTGTATTGTCGAGTACTTCATGAATATGCTAAAAGAATTTCATACGTCTCACCTTACATTGGTCAACGAAAGCCAAAAACCTTCACTTCTAGGACATTTCCGTAATTTCACACTTTTAAAATTCATAAAATGGTGAAATTTGGGACGAGCTGTCACATTCACCATCTGAAATAAGAAGTGGTCCTCAATGGGTGATTTTCCGGCTGCCATATTATGTTCTTCAAGGATCATTTTCTGCATTGTGTTAGATATCAAGGAAAAGTAATAAGTGGAAATATTATCTTGTCAATTTATGGCATCTGATAGGAACAGTTGATAATGGAAATCAAAATTTCCCATTATTTTCGTATCCGTAATAGTGCGAAAAGAAAGCTTGACTCCAAGTTGTTCAAGAGTAGTGGCATTGAGTTTCTCAACCTTTTGCCTTAGGATTATTTAGTTCTATTTTACCCCCGATCATATTTCACGAGAGATTAAAGAAAAGATGGGAAATCTATCTTTTTAGAGCTATCGTCCCACTAAAATAATATTTTTGTGACTCATAGTGATCATTTATCAAAGAATAATTATGGTTAGCAACTGATTGAATAACTGGGAGCAATTTACTTACGATACTTAGTTGACATCCATACAAAGTATCTAATGAATTATGAGTTCAATACATCCTGTTTAGCAGAAAGACAAACAATCTTCTTCTTCTTCTTCTTCTGCTTTTGGTAAATCAAAAGGCAAAAAATCATATTTTGATTGCGCCTCAACAGTATCAATTGTACTTTGAATTTTTTGACCTATGGACAAATATGCAAGCATACATTTCATGCTTGTTTGAGTAATATCAATGAGATTCCCCAATATCATGCTAAAAATAGCTAGGATTTTCAAAAGAAGATGAGTGGTGAACCTTGAGCTAGATAACTTGAGCCAATAGTTTGGAGAAGGCAGCGTTTCGTGTGGACAACAAACACACTTGTGACCAACGGGTTCAACATAGTGTTGGTTTAAATTAGGGTTCTATTAGACATGTATTAGTTTAACATTAGGGTTCTATCAATCCATTCACATAGGAGTACAACATTAGGGTTCTATTAGACATGTATTGGTTTAAATTTACATGAAAAACTTCGGGTTCAGCACAATGTGTTTCTCGGCAGCGCGACGACTTTGGCCGCACCTCGCTCGGGGTTTTGAAACCCTAAATTTATTTTATTTATTTATTATTTTTGAAATCAAATTCAATTTATATAATTCGATTCAATATAAATATCAATTCACAATAATCATAAGATTATGAATATAATGCATAAACAATTTATGTAGGATATAATTCGATTCAATATAAATATCAATTCACAATAATCATAAGATTATGAATATAATGCATAAACAATTTATGTAGGATCTAAAATTTGTAAACATAAAGTTGGGTCATGCATTATGGCGAAGGTTCATGCTATCAAGGCTAAAAAATATCAAGATTAAAATTAACTTTTTTGGAAACTTTGGTCTCATCTTTCTCCACGTCTGTTTGGAAACTTTGGTCTCATCTTTCTCCACGTCTGTTTGGAAACTTTGGTTCTATGTTATTTGCAATTTCTTTTGGTGTCTTTGGCACGAAAGGAACCAGATCTGGTTTGAGAACAAAAGTTTTAGTACTGTCGCATCCCAACGTTGTCTTTTACGGCATTGGAGGGAATCAGCTTCTATTTCTTTTTCTTCTTCCACTGGTTGTGTATCGATTCCCTTATTCTCCATGTTAAGAATTTCATCCCTTTCTTTGGATGCTTTTAGTTTTGTGCCTGTGTTTTGGCGTTTGCCTCATGTTGGGTGGATTAAGATTAACATAGACAGGCCTTGTAAACGGAATGGTCAGGTGGGTAGCGGTGGTTTTTTTTGTGACTCCAATGGTCTTTTTTTAGGAGTGTTTGCCTCCTCGTCTTCTTATCCAAGTGCAGTTGTTGCAGAGATTGTGGCTGTGATCGAGGTAATTCAAATTGCGTGGGATAAAGAATGGCATAACATTTGGTTAGAGACAGATTCTATGCATGTCATCATTAGCCTACCATAAACTCACTCCATGGATGTTCCATTATTTATGGCATATTGCTCACTTACGCTTGTATTTTTCGCATATTTTCCGGGAAGGGAATTGTTTGGTCGATGCTTTTGCTAATTTTGGTACAATGAATAGTAGTTTTACGCAGTGGGACTTGGTACCCAATTTTGTTGATGAGTCTTATAGAAGAGACTGTGTCGGCCTTCCATTTTTCCAATCGAGGTCATGAGGAGCAAATTGTTGTTGTGGAAGTGGATTTTGGCAATGAAATATGAGCAGCGAAATTATTGGGAATCAATTTCAGGTGGCTGAAGCTGAAGAAGTCTTAAACTAAACCATATCATTTTCGTTAATTCTTTTTAGTAGGTATTGGCTTAGTCCCTCTGCTTGTTTTACTTTACTTTTCTTTTTCTTCATATTATTAATAAAATATAGTAGAGCGGGGGATGTGACGACCTGTCCCAAATTATTATATATATTTCCTCCCCTAGTGTGTAAAGTGATGATATTGCCCTCGTTGGCTTAGTGACGTGGATGTACATATGTAGTTTTAAATTGTTTCCTTGCCGTCATAATTAAATCATCCTCGATGCCACTAGTGCGACGACGCGAGTTAGACTCGAATTGGAAACGTAACGAAAAAAACAAAAAATACGAACGATTAAATACGTAAATGGGTAGAAATATATTTTAAGGTTGAGTATACCTAGCCCTACCCACCAATTAGTTTCTATATGTCCTAGCCCAATTACATAATTGGGTTAATTGTGGATGGACCAACTAAAAACTATAAATCTCTCTCTCTTTATCTCTGCTGCCCAATCAGGCAGACCCATACACGCACACACACGTACACCTTTCTCCTTCTCATTCCTTCTCGACTCTTCTCCCTCTGTACACCCGAGACCCTGAGCTCATAAACTTATTAAACTCTCACAGATCAAGCTTGAAACTGGTGCCAACATACTCACCTTGACCTCACGATCTTAGTGATACCCTTAAGTTATCGAACGGACGACAGGAACTTGAGAAACCCAAAGCTCCGACGAGGTGCCTTGTTGCTCCGACGTGATCCCATTGAGATTTCAGAGATTTAAGGCTTGGAAAGGTATCCACTCAACTTCCTTAGAACTTTGGAGTAGTTTTGGAGTATTTTGGATGTCGGAATAGGTAAATTCGCGAAGTTGCAGAGTTGGCGGGTTTTTCCAAGGATTTTTCCGACCGTTCCTTGTAGGATTTTGGACTCCTAATAGGTACGAATGTGTTCTACTCTTCAAGACCTTCAGATCCATATAAATTTCATGGATTTTGGTTAAGAAATGACAAAGTTATAAGCTTTAGAAAATTTTCCAGAAACCGGCGAGTGCAGACAGCGGCGTACGACGGACATCGGTAGAGTGATCGGAGAAGAAGGAGAATATTCCGTTAACTTTAATGGAATATTCTAAAGGCGTCAGGTATCGTCAGTTACATTTAGCGGAATATTGTATCAAATTGAAGGAATATTCCTAACGGGGCGTGAGGGGGCGTCCGGTGTTCAAATGTTTTTCTAAAAATATGGGTGTGTTCGTGTTGTCGAGTAGGTCACGTTGGTATATTCAAACACCCCATTTGAGCAATGTATGAGAAATTAAACCTAGACTTTGTTTATGTTCTATCGAATTAATGTTAAATTAGTTATTTCGCATATAGGTGAGACGTACCCCGAGGACGAACGTGGACAAGCGAGTCTAGGGGGCTACGATCCTGCTACTCATCAGTGAATGGGCATTTGCTTTCTATATATATATATATGTTACGGTTTCCAGAACGTTTTTTTTTTAAATGATCTATGCTTTGAAGGCCATGTCGTAAATAAGTTGCATTTTAAATATTGCATTGTTACACTTGTGAATTGTATTGTGTGATGCTGAGAAGACTCAGGTAAGCTTCAAGTGAGTATTATGTGATTGAATGGGTTGTATTGCATTGGTATGCACACATTTATTTAGAGCTCATCATGGCTGCACCTCGGTATTAGTGCTCCTGCCCGGGGCTAGGGCCAGCCTTCATGTGATTGTTCACCTCCCGCACTGCACGCTCACCTTGGATCCAAGTTTGGTGCCAGCCTGTCGTACATACCACAATGGGTGGTTCCGACTTGTAGGTGACCCGCGATTTATCACACATCTTTCACGTGATCGTAACACTTGAGTGTACAAATTTATACCCAGCCTGTTGTCCAAGTCACACTAGGTGACTCCGACTCGTGTACTAGCCTAGATTGATGAGCTACAGGTCAGTCGTACAGGTCATGTTAAGTGACACCGAATGGCATGCTAGTTTAGACTAATTTCACACCTGGCTTACATTTATTATTGTTGAGAAATTATGACATGGCATACTTCAGTTTTCGCTGCTTTTGTTATTGGTTTTCGTACCTATGTAGTATTATTTTTTGGAAACTATACAGGTTTTACAGTGAGAGGTTATTACTTTTAGAAAGAGAAATGTGTTTTCTAAAGTTTTGTTTTGCCCACTCACCCTTCTGTTTTGCGACCCTCCAGGTTCTAGGTAGCTGTTCATCTTTGGTGGCTCACTACTTGGCGGATTTGACCTTCTACTAGATAAATAGGGATCTTCTCCCTGTTTGTATAATTAGTACTTAGTTCGACTACACCTTCGTTTTACCTATGCTCTGATATGTGTATATCTTATACTTGGTCACTTTCACTTACTTAGATATTATCTCTAGTTATATAAGTTTAGCTTTGGTTTTTTATTTATTCGCATTTTCTTATTATTATCATCACTTCTGTTGCGCACTTGGCTACGTCACCCTCACGTGACGGCCAGCACGTCTCGACTTCGGTCGGGGTGTGTCAGGGGATGGGTGGGGGGTTTTTGGGTGCAACGGTCCTTTCTCCTTTGGGAGAAGGTTAATGCCTCGCATACGACTGTTGATGAAGAGCTAATCTCACTTAATCCGTTTCTACAAATAATTAAATAAAATTAAAAAAAAAAAAACCTAAACGGGCAGTACAAATGTTACAATCTATTTCACAACTGTGTGAAGTCGTACTGAGCACGCCCATTGCTCTCTTGTTAGTAGACCACCACACCCTTAATGTTTGGTTAGTAACCAAAAACATCTTTATCTAATTTTTAGCCAATAGAAAGATTACGCGTCTAAAAGAAACTAATATAAATATATAAGTACTTAGTTTGACTATTTACAAAAACTCACAATCATAATCAGACCAATTCTAATTTTTGGTTAATTCATTAGGGTTCAAAACCAAACCAAACCTAATTAAAACCAAACCAAACCAAACCAGTCATTACAGTTCAGATCAGCCAATTTATCAATTTGGTCGGATTGGTTCCACCCTTTATGCCTTTAAGAACTTATGGAAAGTAACAAAAAATTGTGACAGCACTTAAGGTTTTAAGGGCATTGGCATGAATTGAAGTTTGAGCACTCAAAACTAATTCACAAATTAGAAGGCAATGTGCAAGGTACAAAGTTCATGAGGCATGACTAAAGTTTTCCCAAAATTAAACAAATTCCTATTTAAAGGATTTTCGAGTTGTTTCTTCTTCACATTTTCTTGACAACATAAACATAAAATTTGGTTGAAAGGTGAACTTGACCAATTGGTCTAGACTCTAACAATATTCGGTTTAACTATCAAGAATTCAGAGACGGATAACTTGTACCTTATCACCTGCACGTCCGAATGACTTACAAAAGAACAATTCAATGAGGAAGTAATTGTAATGGCACTCCCAAGATTTAAGTAACACAGCTACATCACATTCTCTCAGCAATCAGTGGCGTGGCCTGGAAAACTCAGGGTTGTTATTGAAATTTTGTCTCCAAAGATCTGTATAATATATAGAGTAAAATGAAAAGGTAGAACAAAAAATCACAATAAACTGTAAAAAAATTGAGTTTCAGTTATGCAGAAAGCGACCATATATAGACTACCACAACCTGGTAAATGAGAGAGGCAGCACAACAGTCAACAGTAGCAGTGGCAGTAGCACGATATCAAGAATGATCTGGACCAAACAGAGAAATACAACGATTAATTGCAACGTTGATCGAGTGGTACGGCTACAGTGCAAAGTTAAACAGAAATTTGAATCGTTTTTGTACAATTATGTCTTTTATAATACGAAATCAATTCAAATAATGATGTTTAGGAAAAAACGGATAATTTTATCAAGCATATCAAATTGGACATTCACTTGTATAGTCCACAGTACAACATATATTTATTAATTTCCATGATTTATGTTAAATAGTTGTTCATCCTTCTTTCAGACAAAGTGTTTAAGTTAAACTTGGGTTTAGGCTGCAACAAATTGAAAAAAATTAGGATCTAAGCAAGCCAAAAAAGCAATCTGCATGCTATAATTTATAAAAAAATTAAACATATTTTTGGATTGAAGTTTGAATCGATATGTACAATTGTGTACTTCTAAACTTGAAACGATTAATGCACTTTACAGTTAAAAGATACAACAACAATCAACATCTAACAGGCTTGTACTGAATTTATCACATCAAATACAACAACAATCAACCTCTAACAGGCTTGTACTGAATTTATCACATCAAATAGCAACTCCATTATTCTACACTCCAGATCGTATACCAAAACCTGGGGCAGGCTGAATTCTAGGAACAATCGCAGTGCTTGTCCTAAGGCTGAGTTAACCACCTTTACCCTGACATGACCTGGTTTTTTTGGTTGCAGTTGTGCTACGAACGGATGAGACAGGAGCTCCTCAGCAGTTAATCTTTTCCCAGGTCTCATGGCAAGGCAACTCTCTAGAAAATCCCTGGCCACATATGAGATTTCAGCAGGAATTCTTGAAGTACGCAGATGATCCAACATTGTCACATCGAGGATATCGACACGATCACTACAACCTGGCTTCAACTCCCAGGGCGACTTGCCCGCTAGCATCTCAAACACTATACAACCAAGAGACCATATATCAGAGGACTCATCTTGCTCGACATCTTTTAAAGCTTCAGGGGATAGATACCTAGGAGTGCCTCTCCATCCACTGTATTTCTCCTTGCTTCTCGTAGATAATCCGAAATATGCAATCTTTGCTACGCAACTAGAAGTTGTAGTGGAAGGCACAAGCAAAATATTCTCGGGCTTCAGATCGCATTGAACATAACCACTTATGAATATGTATAAGCCCTTCCAGAATGGACCGTGTGTCCGCTTTAACATGAGCTTCAGGTAATCCATGACCGTTGGATCTTTGGATGAGACCATCAAGGGTTCCTCCAGCCGCATATTCTAACAGCAAGTTGTGGACCTTGTCGCCCTTTTCGGTGGTTGTGGTCTCTTCGCCAAACCACTCGATGATAAAAGAGCAGCCCTTAATCTCAAAGAGAACCTCTGCCTCATGCTGAATGGACTCTGAAGCAGAAAGCTCTGCCGATTTCACGGCCATCAATGCAGGACAATTGCCAGTCAATAGACCCCTTTTACGTTTATCTGGAGTAGCAAGAAAAACCGAACCAAATCCTCCTTTTCCAATCAAGGCTCCTCTGAACCAGCGCTCTCCATGATTGCACATGCTCTGAGTTTCTTCTTCCGCTTTTGTTTTCACCATTCCTCTCTTCTGTTCACTCGAACAATCTAAGTGTTCGGGCAAAGATTTCTCTGGAGAAAGTTCCTCGGACCTCAGCACAGCTCCCCAAGGGATTGGCACTTTGGATGTGTAGTCGGGTTCTTGCTTGCTGATGTGCTTACAAGAAGAAGACAAAGTTAGTTTTGAAATGTGCTTTTGTGGGGCCTTAGGTGTAGGCCTTGAGGCTCGCAATCAAAACTTAGTGTTAGGCGTGCCATTGCTATCTCAGTATAGCAGATATAGAACAAATGTGTTTTAAGTCGATTACTTGCGCCCCAAGTTACTTTAAACTTCTTGTTATCAAAAGATTGTCATGGATGGATTAAGTCCACATTAAGTTCTTTTTCTTGCCTTGTAAACAAGGACTTTTAGTTCATGGTCTTGTATGTTTGAATGAAGGGAGTCCAGAGCCCCTTAAGTCATTTATCTGTTTTCAAACAACTTTTAATGAAGCATGTTGATCAAGTTAACAAATCCAGAAGCGAATGGAACTTCCCAAAATAGCAAAACATATGGTAATGACTTGAATACATACTGAAAAGTTCATTAAACAATAGATCTACTAATTTAGAGAACAAACAAAGAGTTTCGGGCAAGATTTCACCTTGTCTGGCAAGGTTGAACTTCTTGCAGTCACTTCTCTTTGAAGTTATAGGGTTTATATGCTAAAAAGATATGGATGGTAAACAAGTTTATACGAGGGAATCAATACTACACCACTAAGGGAAATAGCAGAGCTTTTATACTAGACAAGAGATAGCTTTTCTAATGTCTTTGGGGCCTCTTCTTCCTTTTACAGACAAATTAGCCTGACTGCTGTAACTTTTGCTCATGCCTGAAAGCACTTGGAGGGTAGTGAGTCATTAGTTTTTTTACTTGTAATGCCACTAAAAGTGTTCTTTGGCTGGTAATAAGTTAGTGTACATCACTTGTCACTTCAATTGTAGACACATGGCTTGTGTCCCTTGGCTGGGAAGGCCTTAACTTGTTTCTGGGCTTGATGCTAGGCTTCGGAGAAGTCCCCTTGTAATTGGCATCTTTGGGCTTTCTCTTATTCAAGCCCAACGTTCAAATATTAACCCAAACACTAAGTTGTTTATTTGCTTCACAAGAAATAAGCTAATGATTCTGAATAAGGGGAATGGGAATGAGTGGTTTAGGGTTTTAGGCAATATTGAAAGTCGGTCAGGTTAATTTGATGCTCGGTAGGTTTAGTTTGTGACGTAAATGCCAAGCTACTGGTTAATTAACAAGGCACTTAATTTACATGTGCTAACAAACTTCGCATTTTTACATTTTCCTAAAGAGTCGCAATTTTGACTAAACAAATTTCCCAATTTTATTTGGATTATTCTATATTGTTTGGGATGGCGATAATATGATAATTATTTATAAAACCAACTTTATTCTAATCATTAGGAGACTTGGAAACCAAGTTACCAACAAATTTTGTTGGATCAATTAAATTCAAGCCATAATTGTCTTGGATTCAACTTCCCCCGTTTCCAAGTTCCATATTCAAAAAAAATAATATCATATAAAATAAAAAACTAATTCAAATTTTGTTGGACTGAAAATTAATTCGAATTATATTTAATAATTTCAATTGAGTTGTGAATTTTCCTAGTTTAAGTGTGATTATGTAAATCGTAGATTAGATTTGAGTCTAGTTATTCTTTCCTATACGGACTTGTATTCCTTGGGGATGAAGGATTTCTTCTCTCATTTTACTACTATAAATAAAGGCACTACCCTTGCTGCCGACCCCCTTCTCCTCTCTCTACCCTTGCTGCCGACCCCCTTCTCCTTGTCAGATAAAATAGGCTACAATAAATTGTTATTTTTAAAGGTGTTATTAAAATTATATTTAGAAAGCTTTTATTCCCTAAAAAGAAAAGAGAGTTTGCCTGAGCCTCCATTATTTTCACACAGCAACAAATTAATATTTATTTTCATGACATATTAAGAAACCTTTCTCAACGAGAAAAAGAGTAAACCTCATGTCATCCCCCATCCTTATAAATATCGATCACTAGTCACAGCCTCTTCTACCAAATTGCATCCTTATCTCTTTCTCCAAAATCTCTCTCTCACTTGCTCTTCTTGCGAGTTGGAAAACACACTATTAGACACAGGCTTAGTAAGCACATTGGCGAGTTGATTTTCAGATCCCACAAATAGAAACATAATAATTCCAGCATCCAATTTTTCCTTGATGAAATGTCGATCAATCTCCACATTTGTTCAATCAGGTTGCATTGGATTATGAGTAATCTCAATAACAGCCTTGTTATCACAATGGAGTTTCATAGCACCCTTGGGTTTAAATCCAAGATCTCTCAACAATTTTTTCAACCACAACAACTTGCATACTCCATGAAACATACCACGAAACTTAGCTGCAGCACTTGACCTAGCCACCAATTTTTGTTTCTTGCTTCTCCAAGTAACTAGATTACCACCCACAAACGTAAAGTATCCAGATGTAGATCGCCGGTCAATAATAAAACCTGCCCAATCTGCATTTGTATACCCCTCGACATTCAAATGATCATTCTTGGAGAAAACCAAGCCTCTACCAAGAGCTATCTTCAAGTACCTCAAAATACGGATTACTGCGTCCATATGAGCTTCACTAGGTGAGTGCATAAATTGACTTACCACACTAACTGCATAAGTAATGTCAGGGTGAGTGTGAGACAAATAAATTAATCTCTTCACAAGCCTCTGATACCGTTCCTTATGAGTAGGAACTTGATTCGGAAATAAGCCCAGACGATGATTATGTTCAATTGGAGTATCAACAAGTTTGCAATCTAACATACTTGTTTCAGTTAACAAATCAAGAACATACTTCCGTTGAGACAGAAAAATACCATGCTTGGATTGTGCAACCTCGATTCCTAGAAAATACTTCAATTCACCAAATTCTTTCATCTCAAATTCAGTAGAAATAAACAATGATCTGAATGACTCTGGACATACCCAAACTTCTTCATTGAACTTGTAAACCTCCCAAACCACGCTCTAGGAGATTGTTTCAAACCATACAAAGCCTTTCGCAATTTGCACACAACACATTTTTCAGGAGATATTTCGGTACCAGGTGGGAGATCCATATAAACTTCCTCCTTAAGATCACCATGAAGGAAAACATTTTTAACATCAAACTGCAATAAGGGTCAATCCTGGTTTGCTGCTAACGACAAAAGAATACACACAGTATTAAGTTTGGCAACATGAGCAAAAGTCTCCTAATAATCCACCCCATAGGTTTAAGTATAACCCTTAGTAACTAATTTGGCTTTTTACCGATCAAGAGAGCCATTTGCTTTATGCTTACTAGTGAACACCCATCTACATCCAACAGCTTTCTTCCCGTTTGGCAAAGGAACCAAATCCCAAGTGGAATTCTTTTCTAAAGCTTCCATCTTAACATTCATGGCATTAACCCACTTAGGGTTAGACAAAGCATCATGCAATTTTGTTGGAACTGATACACTAGATAGCTGACATATGTAAGATGCATATGGGTTGGACAAACGATTGTTGATAGGATACTTGGCTTTGGCATGCATATCAGGCTCATAATGTACTTTAGGTTTTCCACGATTAGCTCATGGAGGCAACTGATAAGTAGAAGAATCATCACAATTTACCTCATGTATGTCACCATTTTGTACCAAATCGTCAGAAGAATCATCACTGGACGAACCATCATTAGGCAACTCGTTAGGCATATTAGCAACAAGCAACCGGTCATCAGCAGGCAACTCGTTGTGCATATCCAACCGGTCGTCAGTAGATATAGTCTCTGGAATGACAGTTGACTGATCACTATGGTTGACTGATCATTATCTCGCAACATCTCGAGAAAGACAGATAACCGATCACTGTCTATAGCCGACTGATAATTATCACGCAACATTATAGATTTTATCCCCAACTCTACCTGAAACACATCATCCATACCATCTCTTTGAATCTGTACTTTACTCCCCCTAAAGTGGAGAGTCGAAATAGGGCTTCATAAAATACGAAAGTTCCTCGTGGAATGTGACATCCATAGTAATATAAGTTTTCTAAGTCGGAGGATGATAACACTTTGTTAGCATACCCAATAAATACACATCGGAGAGCACTTGCATCAAGTTTCCTCCGCTAATGAGAGTAGGCATGCACATACACAATACACCCAAACACCTTCAGATGAAGTTTGGATACAGAAACAAGAGAAGCATGTTTTTGTAGCACATCAAGCGGTGTCTAAAAATCAAGAACCCTACTCGGAACACGATTTATCAAATACACAGCAGCCAAAATAGCATGACCCCACAAATGATTAGGAACACATTTATCCAACATCAAGGAGCTAGCAACCTCCATTATTTGATGATTCTTTCGTTCGGACACACCATTTTGTTGGGGTGTAAACAGAGTAGTCATCTGGTGAATAATACCCTAATCACGAAAAAAGCATGGCAAAGTGTGATTCACATATTTTCCTCCGTTATCAAACCTGAACACCTTAACTTTGGTTTGAAACTGAGTAGACACCATTGCACAAAATTCTTGAAGAAGCAAAGGGACATCACTCTTATTCTTCATCAATAAAAGTAACAAACCAACATAATCCATTAGAAGTAACCTTTGCCAGACCCTACACATCAGAATGTATTAAATCAAATGGCAAAGTAGCTTTAAAATCGCTTTTGGGAAAGGAAGCACGATGACTCTTAGCCATGACACATGTTTCACACTTGAATTCTGAATCACCATAAGTGCGAAACAAAGAAGGAAATAGATGCTTCATATAACTGAATGATGAATGTCCCAAATGTCGATGCCACAACCAAATTTGATGTCTGTCATCCACTTTAGCACTTAGAACTTGATGATTATTTGAACCTGAGACAACAGTATCCTCCATAGTTAAGATGTATAAAACCCCAATTCTTTTACCACGACCAATTATCTTTTGAGTTTGAATGTCTTCAAAATAACAATACGTGGGGTAGAAGTGAGCAGAATGATGTAAGGTATCAAGTAGTTTTCCTATCAACAAAAGATTGCACTTAACATTAGGAACAAGTAAAGCATGGACCAGTGATAAGGTCAGAGTAAGAGAGATAGTGCCTTCACCCTTCACAGGGGAAGGTGCTCCATTTGCACTAGTAATATACGGATCACGAACATAGTCACGTAACTCATCAAACACTCTAGGGTCACCGGTCACATGATCAGTGGCCTCAGTATCAATTATCCATATATTTGTTCCACCAAGATGCATAACAACATTGTTATTATATTTAGCCATTTAGCTAAACCGCAAACAATAAGGGCACAAAAGATAAGCAGCATATCACTGTTCACAGCACTATAGCAGATCTCTGTTCACAGCATTATAGCAAATTGCTATTCACAGTACTGTAGCAGACACTGTTCAAGGCACAGTTCACTTTTTTTTTTTTTTTTTTTCTTTTTCGAACGAAGGAAATCATGACAAAGGTGGGCCAAAAAATAAAACAAACAAGTCACCTAAACCCTAAACCTGCTCTGATGCCAAGTTAAACTAAATATGGTAAATACCAAAATTATATATGATAATATTGGAGAATTTTTTGTATATTCATTAATCTCTTACAATTGGTATTACATATGCACTTCATTAATGTGGGACAACATACTACTATTTACACCTTAACTAATATGCAACTCGCAACACTATTGTCATTCATGATGACAAACAAAACTAAGCAATCTTCGTCTGTGAAGGTTTCTTTGAGTTTTCAATGAGAAAAGCTCAGAGAAATAAAAAAACAAAATGTCTGGATTTGGAGCTGATCTTTGAGCTCCAGTTTTCACTGGTGACAACTACAATTTTTGGTGCATCATAATGAAGTCAATCTTCAAATCTCACAATCTATGGGGTTTTGTTGAAAATGGTTATAAACTACCTTCAAATGAGAAGGAGATGGATGAGAAACAACTGATTGCTGCTCAAGATCTCATTGCTGTCAGTGATGAAATCTTTCCCACAATCACAAATCAAGAATCAGCGAAAGATACTTGGGATGTACTCAAACAAGAGTTCAAGGATGATGCTCAAGTCATGGCAGTGAAATTGTAAGGAATTCGTCCTGATTTTGAATATGCTAGAATGAGAAATGGTGAATCTCTCTCTCTCTCTCTCTCTCTCTCTCTTATTATTTGACTAGACTGTTTGCCTTAGTGAATCAAATGAAAATGCATGGTGAAACCTTGACAAATAAGAGATTGGTAGAGAAGCTGTTAATTAGCTTAACTCTTACACTACAAATGATAATATTATATTTGTTATGGAGGGAACAAAGAAGATTGGAGAGATTGATCCAATTGAGGTTGAACCAACTCTCAAAAGTTTTCAACAAAGGTTAAAGAGACATACTGAAGATGAAGATGTATATTAGAGAGCAATTAGTAGTTTTAGTATTCAATCCAAGGGCGCTCAGAAGATGATGATGACGACTTTGTCGATCCTCCACCTGCATCAAAAAGAGGAAAATAGAAAAGCAAGTAGCTAAGAAAGGACCAAAAGCCAAGAAAGCTAAAGCGTCAAAAAAATTTGTGCTTCAACATGAAGATCCTGAAGAAGATAAAACGATAGAGGGACCTGAGCAAGTAGTCAAGAAGGATGAAACTGTAGTGGCACCTAAACGTCAAAAAGGTGATGCTGATTATCAGATGATTGATGTTCAACAACAAGAAGAGGATGATGATGAAAGAAC
This sequence comes from Malus fusca, assembly GCA_035220775.1. Lineage (NCBI taxonomy): Eukaryota > Viridiplantae > Streptophyta > Magnoliopsida > Rosales > Rosaceae > Malus > Malus fusca. The sequence continues at coordinate 26,755,422 of CM069067.1, read as the reverse complement.
TATTTCAGATGTGTCGGAAAAAAAAAAAAAAAAAGCAATGATCAAACAGATGATGAAGAATTTCAAATGACACTGGTTGCGTGGAAGATAAAAACACAAAGCCAAGATAAGTTAAAAAGTCAAGACGATGACCCAGCAGACAAAATGGTATCCAAAAACAAGCTAGTTCTGCTTAAAATTTGTATTTATATTTTATATAAAATCATGAGTTTGCCATAAGAAATATTAAAATGCCATCAACCGAATGATTCTGGTATAACTGATGTTGCATACTAAGTCTGGTATAACAGATGTTGCATACTAAGTCTGTATAATTGATGCTGCATACTAAGTCTGGTATAACTGATGCTGCATACTAAGTTTGGTATAACTGATGCCGAATACTAATTTTTTATCACTGATGCTGGATACTAATTATTGTACAAGTAATAATGCATGCTAAAAACTTATATATGTAATAATGCACACTAAAAAATGTAAAAGCAATTTAACAACAATGATGCATACTAATTCTTGTATAACTAAAATAATGAATAATAAAATCTGATTCATATTCTTGATTCTCCTATAACTGATGTTGCATGATTATTCTGCTATAACCTGAAGCTTTGTCATTATAATCCATAACTAATACTCCAAGACCGACTTCAATACGACCATCCTTGAGCGCGAGAAGGCTGCAAATCGCCTTCTTGTCGATGATGCTATTGCTGTCTCCGACAACAACTCAGTGGTAACGCTCCACTCGGCAACTATGGAGAAGTTCCAGCTCTTTAATGGTGACACAATCTTGATAAAAGGTAAGAAAAGGAAGGACACAATCTGCATTATTACTAATGATAATACATGTGAGGAACCAAAGATAAAGATGAACAAGGTTGTCAAGAGCAACTTGAGGGTTAGGCTTGGCGACGTTGTTTCAGTTTACCAGTGCGTTGATGTCAAGTATGAAAAATGCATACCAAACCTATTCGTACAAAGCTAATCTCAGCCCTTCATTGCAGCTTTTAATCTAAGCCTTACACTTGTTAAAAACTATCACTTAACCTAACTAGCTGTTACACTTTAAAAAGAAACTAGTGAAAGCTTACATAAAAGGTGATTTACAAATGAAGAAATCCGACTAGGATGTCATACATATAGTGAATTGGTATGACACTAAAAAGGGGATGTTCAGATTCAAAAATGAATATTGCAAAGTGAATGCTGATGATGTCCAACGCATATTTGGGATCCCAAACCGAGGTAGAGAAACCCCTTCAGTCAACAAGAGACTGCAAAATCCCAAAGCCTAGAGAAAACAGATTCATTGATAAATACTTCTCAGAAATTACAAGAATCGGTATAAGAGAATTTGCATAATCAATTCAAGTTATATTTGATGCTGGGACAACAGAAGGGGATCAAGATGCAGCCTGCCTTATAATTCTGTATTTGCTCAACACTAATCTGCTTGGGAGCTCAGCGGGGAAACTCCCTTGGAGTTTGGCCAAGAATTGTAACTCTATCGATAACATCAATCAGTACAACTGGGCCAAGGAAACAGCAAGATACTTGATGGAATCAATCGATTGAACATAGAAGAGGAAAAGAGACAAACAACCAACCGTCAATGGCGCTGTTGTACTTTTACTGGTAAGCAAACAAAAACTAATAAAAAAAATCAATTTTTGTCTTATTTTACAAAAATATACAAATCTCTAACTTTTATTTTGTCTTCAGTATTGGATTTGTGATCACACCACAATCATCAACCCAATAAAAGGAAGGGACAAACGCTCACAAACATCAGTGAAGTGGGATTGGGCAAAATTACATGCAAAATTCTATAAAGAAGCAAATGAAGATTTGGAGGTAAAACTAATACTACAATCATTTTTATGTAAAAACATGATTCTACATGTACTTTCTGTGAAAATATATTCTGCAATTTGAACTGATGCTGCACATTGAACTAATGTTACTCTTTGAACTGATGATGCACTTTGAACTGATGTTGCACTTTGTACTGATGTTGCACTTTGTAAATTAATTATGGTTGTACTTTCAGTTTGTAAATTGATTCTTAAACATCTGAAAAAGAAAATGAATATGCGTCTAAATTCTATGATTAAAAACATTAACTGTCTAGCTTTAATGCTGCACTTTGTAAATTAATTTTGGTTGTACACATGAACACTAGTGTTGATCCAACATAATAACAAAAGAGTTTCTATCCCCCCGAACCTCAAACACATCATCAGATGACCTACTAACAATCCAATGACTACCTTCTTAAACAAAACCTCTAAGATCATTTTCTTTTTTTGGACATAACAAAGAAAACCAATTTTCTAAAACACACCTCCTGTCAAACATCATGACTATGAACCTCCCCCTGATTGATTCAATCAAATCAAGAATAGGCATCCGACGCTCTTCAGAAGTCATTGCATTAAATGATTTTGCAGTTGCATAACTCATTTCGCCCCACCGTTTTTCTCGAAAATGTATAATAGAATAATCCTCTTTTGGAATATCATCTAAAAATTAATCAGAAATATCTCTGCCAACACTTCTCATTTATCAATATTCCTATCAAAATCTTCAACACTACATGCATATGCACAATTCTTGAAACATTCACACAAATGATCCTTCAAAAATTTATTACCTACACATCGCCTTTCTCAATTTTCCCTCAAATGTATAATGCAGAAACCATGAGAAGCAGTAGGGAAGTACTTTCGAATTGTATTCAAAAGCCCATGATGTCAGTCGGTAATAAACGTGATATTCCTACTTTGGTAATTTAATATATGAGCCAAATGTTCAACAAACCATGTCCAATTCTGTCACAGCCCGTCTCAGAGTATTATTTTTCGACGACATGAAATTACAATTATACCCTTGAATCTTATGGTGTGTGTTATGTTGGTTGAGATTTCATTCTTAATTTTTCCTAAGTTTTGGAATACTTAGGACTTAGCGTTTTGTTTTGGTTTGTTGGGGACAAAACTAGGACCACATAACACACCCACACACCACACCCGTGCACTCTCTCTCTTCTCCCTCACGAATTTTTCTGAAAATCGGTACAATTGTACGGACGAACTTTGGAACCAACCATACACGCACGGATCGAAGTCAAGAAGGTAAGATTCGAACTCCTTGCAAGTCTCTGAGTTCATCTATGCCATTTTTAGATCGTGAAACCCTCAAAAACCCGACAAACCATCACCCCCGATTTGAGTATTTTTCACATGGTCATAATTATGGATGTTTCAAGGGATTTTAAGCTCGTAGGAAGCTTTAGGACGTTCTTACGAAGCTCGGAGAAGAAAAACCAAGCAAATTGGACGTCGAGAAACCTAGTTTCGACGAGTTGCAATTTGGCAAAATTATCGAGGAATTTTCTGGCGTGATTCCGTAATTTTTGGAGCTTGAAATTGGTAAAAATGTGTTCTACTCGTTGTAAGCTTCAATTTGGTATAAGTTTCATGAGTTTTGGTGCAAAAATGAAGAAGTTATAAGGATTTTAAAATTTTCCCATTTCCGGCGACGGCGACAGTCGCCGGAGTTCGAAGGTAGAAGACAGAGAATATTCCGTCAAACTTGACGGAATATTCTAAAGCCGTCAGGTAGACTTGACGGTGTCTATCAGGGTTACCTGCGCGTGGGGGGTCGTCTGGCCGTGCCTTGGCTGGTGCGTGGGTGGTCGGAAAATTTTCCTAAAAATGTGGGGATGTTCATGAGGTTGTGTAGATCACGTTGGTATATTCAAACATCCCATTTGATCAATGTATGAGAAGTTATTAACTAGTTTTGTCTATGTGCTTTAAATAACGTTTATTCAGTTATTTCGCATATAGGTGAGACCTATCTAGAGGACGAGCGCAGTCAAGGGCGACTCGGGGGCTACGACCCTTCAACATACCAGTGAGTGGGCTTTTGGTTTTCAGTATATATTTATATACTTGATATTTTCCCAGAAAATGTGTTTAAATGAAAGTATGCTTTGAAAATGCCATGCCTATTGAATTATGCTTAAACCATGAGTTAGAATTGTATGCATAAATGTGATTTGGTGATGTGGACGCTCAGGTAAGTTCCAGGTAAGTTTATGAATTGTGAATGTGAATTGAATGGTTGTGATTAATTGAGAAACTTCGAGCTCATAAACCTGCACCCCGGTGATTGTGATTTAGTCAGAGATAAGGTACATGCATGTTTATGATGTCACCACCTGCACCATATGCTCACATTGGATCCAATTTAGGTGCACAGTCCTGTCGTACAGACCATTATAGGTGGTTCCGACTCGTAGGTGACTAGCGATTTATCGCACAGCTATCATGAGAGTATAGCATTGAGCATAACTATATTCACTCAGTCTTGTCGTACAGACCATTGTGGTGGTTCCGACTCGTGTGCAGGTGTAGTGCCGTATAGGTCACTGGCGGTGACTCCGGCTAGATTGATTAATGAGCTATGAATTCAGCCACACATACCTCTGCAGGGGTTCCGGCTAATATGTTATTTTCCATGAGCTTATTCTCACCTGAGTTACTTATTCTATTCTATATTTGACATGGCATACTTATGTTTATGGTTATGTGAAGCATGATTTGAAATATATATATATGTCTTTATTCCATTTCTGGGAAAATTATACATGTTTTACGGCGAGGGGTTAAAGCATTTGATAAATGAAATGGTTTTGAAAAACTTTGTTTTTGCCCACTCACACTTTCTATTTTGCACCCCTCCAGGTTCTAAGTAGGAGTGTTTGTTGATGGCATCGAGGAGTCAATGGCGGTTCTGACATATTATATCTATGTAGGGCATCTTTGGGTGTCGATTAATTAATATTTGTTTTCTGGACTGAACTTAGACTACTTACGCTCTAATTGTGTATTCACACATTTTCTAGCACTTATCTTAGCTGGTACTCTTATGAGTTGGTTTTTATTTATTCGTATTCTTTATTATCGTTATTGCTTCCGCGCAATGCACATGGCTACGTCACCCTCACGTGACGGCCAGCATGCCTCGATCTCGGTCGGGGTGTGTCAAATTCTCTTCATTTTCTATGTCAACAATACCATAACACATAGGAATTGTATATAAAAAAAAATTATTAATTGTACCAAAAAAAAGGTTCTGCACATTATTATAACTGATGCTGCACTTTAATAAACTGATGTTGCACATTATTAAACTGATGCAACACTTTAATAAACAGTTGTTACACATTATTAAACTGATGATGCACATTATAAAAAAAATTAATAATTAAATAAAAAAAAGGTTATGCACATAAACATTACTGATGCTGCACAATATTAAATTGATGCTGCACTTTAATAAATTGATGTTGCATATGATTAAACAGATGATGAACATTATTAAACTGATGCTGCACATTATTAAGCTGATGATACACATTATAAAAAAAAATAAAAAAATCAAAAATTAAATCAAAAAACAGGTTTTGCACATAAACATGCCTGATGCTACACATTATTAAACTGATGCAGCACTTTAATAAATAGATGCTGCACATTATTGAAGTGATGATACACATTATTAAACTGATGTTGCACTTTAATAAACTTAAAAAAAAAAACTTACCATTATTTGCATTTTTAGCACAACAACCAAGAAGAGTACCAGTATATCTTACCTTCAAAAATGTACCATCAAGGAACAACATTGGTCTACACCATAGGAATCCTTTAACACAAGCTCCAAAAGAAATGAATAACCTTTCAAACCGATTACTATCATTATCAAGTTCTAGTGCACAAAACGATCAATCATTGGCACGCATAATCTCATCAAGATACCCAGGCAAAAATCCAAATGAGAGAGTCTCATCACCATTAACCTCATTATATGCAATCTCTTTACCATGCCAAGTTGCATGATATTTAACATCAAGACCTCATTTGCCTTAATAGATGGATTCAAACGAACCTTGGCAGCCAACAAAGAAGACAAAACAGAAGGGCCAAACCTTTTATTCTCCTGTTGACGAATACATCCAGTGCAAGTATGAATATTATTTAATTTTTTAATGATAAAACAACCACTAGGCTATTGCACAACAGCATGAAGACGTCACTGACACCCCTCCGATAGTTTCTTTGAGCAAACAGCAGTAACACGCTTCTAATCATTCCTAGTGAACTTGAAATCAAAACCAACCTCAATAGAGTATTGTGCAAGTTTTCTACGAAACTCAACTGCACCGTCTTTATAATTTTGGTCCTCATAAGAAATACAACTATGCCACTCATTTGTTGCATAATGGTGAGATCCATAAGAGTCATACTTACCCAAAAATTGGTTATCATGTCCAATACTACTAGCTTCACTTAGGCAAAACAACACACTCCTAGTAGAAACAATAAACATCTCCTTCTTAGCTTGAACATAAACATCAACAACTAAATTTGAAATCAAGTTATTCACCAAAAGAAGGGTCTGAATATCTTCATTGCAGTCTAATAAACAGTTTGGTTCAACCTTTTGATGACAAACTTGGAAACCTCAAAGTCAATTGCCCACACAAAATCCTCATAACTAGTATACGGATAAAGCAGCACAACTAATGCACAATTTTCATATACACATTTCAACATTTTAACAACGGACATGATCTACACAAAAAAATAAAAAATACAAACATAAAGTTAAATTGATGCTGCACATAAATAATTGTATATATCTATGCATTTTAAAATGTAAATATGTAATACACTGATGATGCACAAGTATTATGTTGATTAAATAACACTGATGCTGCATAGTGATGTTGCACACTTATTCTGCATAGTGATGTCACACGTAATACGTTAAGAATTAATGTTTATATAAATTGATGCTACACACGTTGAAAAATATATTTCAACTGATTCTGCACAATTCTATGAACTGATGCCAAAAAACACAAAAACCACCAACAAGGATGCTGCACACTTATCTGCATAATAAAACTGATGCTGCACAAATATATGCAAATAATATAACTAATGTTGCACAATTTTCTAATCCATAGTCCTTTAAACAAATATTTACATAACCCGATGCTGCACAAGTATTATGTTGATTAAATAAAACTGATGCTGCACAATTTTCTAATCCATAGTCCTTTGAATATATTTGTATAAATTGATGCTACACATGCATTATGTTGATTAAATAACACTGATGTTGCACAAGTATTACGTATTATATAAAACTGATGTTGCACAGTGATATGTTGCACACGTATTACGTTGAAAAATATTAAATGGTTATGGGAAGGGGTCCCCCACCCAAAAAAATACTTATGCCAACTATTTTTGCATGATTCTATGAACCGATGCTGCATAAACTAATATATTAAATAACACTGATGTTGCACAAGTATTAAGCATTTATAAAACCGATGCTACACAGTTATGCTGCACATGTATTACGTTAAAAATTAATGTTTATATAAACTGATATTGCACACTTATGTTGCACACGTATTACGTTGAAAAATATTAAATGTTTATGGGGGTCCCCCAACCCCCCCCCCCCCAAAAAAAAACTTATGCCAATTGATTTTGCATACTTCTATGAACTGATGCTGCATAAACTAACATGTATGATAACTATAATGCAAAAAACAAAAGGAACTTCAATGAAAACCAAAAGTAGCACAACGAAAAATCATCTTCGCCAAACACTCGATCAAATAAGCTCAAAACCAAATCAAAATCCTCAAAACTAAAAAACCGTGACTGAAAAAAGGAAAACAATCCAAAAAAACTAAATGCGACCAATAAAAACTGAAAAATCAGTCTCTTTCAAAATCTAAACCAAAATAAATTCAAAAACACACAAACACTTCAAAAATCTAAATTTGAACACATAAAATTCAAAGAGATAAACGTGAGATAAACACTTACCTTCGAAGAAAGCTTGAATGATTCGAATAGAAATTATGGCGAGAGATAATTGAGGGAGATGACGAAATCTAAATCGGAACAAATAAACTTCAGAGAGACAGAAAAACAACAGAGAAAACGAAAATATAATTCGAATGATTCGAATCAACATCGATCGCTATTTAACAAAATACAGGAACTCCGTTTCTAATGGAAAAACCGGATATGATGTCATCTTACGCGGAATTTAAAAATGTCCTTTCTTGAAATGTTTAAAAAGTATTGTCTCAATATATAATTAAGTATTGAAAGTATACTCTAAGTGTAATTTTCCTTTATTTATACTACTACAAATTAAAACCCTCATAGAAAAGGTTTTCTAGAAACTAGGAAATAAAATAATAAAAGGATAACTAGGAATTACATTCCTATTCTGACTAGGAAATCTGCCCATCAAACAAATAGCCACGTTTCTAGACCTTCAGGGCTCCAAAACAGGCCAAAAGAGACTCAAATTAAAGACTAGGACCTCCTCTTCATGTTCCAAGAAGAGCCTAAGTCCAAAATCCATCATCTTCCAGCCCAAAAGTCGCAAATAAGCTCTGCAGCCCAATCTGCCAGCACTGCACGTTGGGCATAAATTAATTTGCCACGATCAGATGATTCGGGATAAAATTGTAAAATTTTGATACAGCCTTCTTGACAGATTCACAAACCCGCTCCAATTGGAATCACTCAAAAATTCCACCGTTGGATTACTTTATGCTCAGAACAAATCTGCATGTCCTACATTGAAAAAATATAACAAAGTATCAAAATCTCATCAAAATAATAACCAAAATATACCAAGAATAGGGAATAATATATAGTATAAAATTGTCTCATCAAATACCCCCAAACTTAGCTTTTTGCTTGTCCTCAAGCAAAACAAAACTAGAAAACAAAAACAAAAGCTAACAAACTTAAAATTTAAAACAAAACTTGACTAAACAATTTTCATCTTCAAGTTGCAATCCATAGAAAACTTTAAAAATTAGAACATCTTTTCAAAAGTTCTAACTAATCCCACCACAGAGTCCAAGCCATTTATAACCACTTAGAAAAGAATTCATGAACTTTCTTTGGTGTAAAGTGTATCAACAAAGTTAAGGAGAATCAACTAAAAACCTTTACCACTCGTCCTTTTATTTCACACATACTAACTTCAAACACAACTATTTTTTTTTTCTTTTTCGATTTTTTTTTTCTAGTAACAGTGGTGGTCGTGCAATACCAGTTCCCTTAAGCTTTCGATCCAACCCATGTAACGAGCTTTAGGTCAATGACTTCCATACCACAAAGGCTTTAGGGCACTAGGTGTATAACACCCCCTAAGGAATTAATAACTCGAGCTGAAAATGCTACGAAACCAACTAACCATCCTGCCCCATGCCAAAACTCTACTGTTTGACGCGAGAATCACTGCTGATTAAGCAGGACTGGCCCGATTACTAAGCAAAGTCTCGGGTGGAACAATTATTACTTTATTTATAATAATAAGAACTTTACTTTATTTAGAACAAAAATTAAAGACAATAATAACTTAGACGAGAAATAGGTATTCCAATCTCACTCCCCACAAACCATGTTGGTGTGAATGTGCTAATTTTCAAAGTATAACTCACGAATTAGTGTCTAAGCAATGACAAATAGAAAAGACTCTACTATGGAATTAACCTTCACCATGTCCATTTGTTCTAACGTTTAATGTAATTTATGGATATTAACTTAAAAACGAAAAATTTTAACTGACACAAATTAAAATTTAAAAATTTCTTATTTCCCACCCCTAAACTTAAATTACACATTGTCCACATGAAAGTAAATTCGGAACAAGACTAAAACTAGCTGGGAACTAAACATCAAAGATAAAATAATATAAGACAAAAGATAAAATCTAAACAAAAGAAAAATTAAAAAGAAAGAAAGATAGGACCTGATGTGCAGCAGAGATGGAGGCCTTGAAAAAAAATTTCAGTGGGCCGTGAGAAAATATGCGTGCAAACACAAAGCAGCCCATTCGGCTGCACAGATGGGAACTCACACGCATGCCACACATGTACAGTACACCATAAACCCTAGCTGCTAGTGAACAAACATTGGATTCCATTCTTCTAACCTCGAGCCCAAAGCTAAACGACTCTCTATCTCTTCATTTCACTTATGTCAGAATGCTTTTTTTTTATTTTTTATTTTTTTTTATTTTTTTTTATTTTAAGAAAACCTAAGCCCTTCTCTTTCTCTCTCTCTCTCTTTAATATCATAAATGCTCTCATTTCTCCAACCTCAAGCCCAGCGTCCATTATTTCAAACCTTCCATTTCACAGCAGCTCCTTCATATCTCTAAGAGTAGTTCCAGCATGGGAGCCCTCCCCCCAGGCAATCCACTATTCAATCCACCAAGTGAACAGTAATAGCCCTTAATGAACAGTAACTGCCTTTTGCATCTCCAATGTGGGAGCCCTCCCCCTGGCAATAGGCAATAAAATATTAGTATTTTTTTTATTTATAAAATAATACAAAATAATTTTATTTGTAATTTCGGATAAGATTTTTAATCGTTCTCGTTGTGCCACATGTCATAATCCGAAAAGTTATAAAATAATACAAAATAATTTTATTTGTAATTTCGGATAAGATTTTTTTTCGTTATCGTTGCGCCACGTGTCATAATTCGAAAAAAACAATTATTGGTGCTGGATTTCCGATAAGATATTTAATCGTTCTCGTTGCGCTACATGTCATTATCTGAAAATACAATTATTGGTGATGGATTTCCGATAAGATTATTAACCAATCACGTCGCGCCACGTGTCATAATTTGTTTACAATCTTTGAGGATAGATTTCCATCAGATTTTTAACGAATGACGGCATGCCATGTGGCATTATCTATAACCTAATCGTTTCTGAATCCTCCATATAATCCACCATCCATCCTCACAAATCTCACACCAATTTTCTCAAGATCTCTATCATTATTCATAGTTTCTGCTTCTTTATTCACCTAAATCTCTATCATTATTCATAGTTTTTGCTTCCTTCTTACAATGTATTCTTCTTCCTCAAGGATGATGTGGGAAATCGATCAGCAAGAGGAAGAATTGTTTAACCAATCAGAAGGAATGTTCAAACGCCAGACGGCCCAAAATGAGAGGGAAGAGGATGAGGAGCGTAGACGGAGAGACGACGAATCAAGAATGGCAAGAGCCTTACATTCCCGTCGAGTCATCCAAGATGTGGCTCAGATCTGCAGGCCCAGCCGTGCTGTAAACATTGTTAGAGACAGGCAACGACGAGGTGAGTATCTCTTGGACAATTATTTTGTCCGTAACAGTGCATTCCCTGATACGTACTTTAGACGTCGTTTTAGAATGGAACGTCATTTGTTCAACAAAATCTTGGGCGCTGTTTGCAACCATGATTCTTACTTTGTGCAAAAGCCAGATGCTTTTGGTGCTATGGGTCTCCTACCTGAGCAAAAAATTACTGCTGCCTTGCGGATGCTTGAATATGGAGCATCTGCAGACCAAGTGGACGAGATAGCCAGGATGGGAAAATCAACCATTCTTGAGTCCCTGATGAGGTTTTGCTCGGCAATCAAATCTATCTACACTGCAGAGTACCTCCGGACACCTACTAATATGGACTTGGAAAGGCTTCTGAAGAAGGGCGAGATGCGAGGTTTTCCAGGGATGATTGGAAGCATTGGCTGTATGCACTGGACTTGGAAAAACTGTCCAGGTGCATGGCAAGGCGCTTATGGGGACAGAAAAGGATAAAAAAGTATCATTTTGGAGGCGGTGGCATCTTTTGATACATGGATTTGGCACGTCTTTTTCGGGGTTCCGGGAGCTCAAAATGACCTCAACGTCCTCGCCCAATCCCCAGTGTTCAACGATGTCCTGCAAGGAAAGGCACCAAAAGTCACGTACTTGGTCAATGGACGTTGAAGGAAATTTTGTGAAAAACATGTTCATTTGAGCAACATCTATAGCATGCAATTAACAATTAAAGGCGGAATCATGCTTGCATGCACTCAAAAACAAAACATTACCCATGAAATTCAAAGCCTAGTAGATGGGTGAACCAAGACTCAACTCAAAACAAAGTGAGTTGAGAAATTTATACCTTTGTTGATTCCTCTTTGCATAAGCAAAGGATAATCACCCAAGAGATAGGGCCTTCATTCCTTGCTTCTTAGCTCCTTGGATTTGGATGGAAGAATTGGTTTCTCCAAGTTCTCAAAGTTGAGAACGTCTAAGTCTCCACACCAAGGAAGGATTGATGAAGAAATGAGTGACCTAGAGGAAGTAAGATTGCTAGCTATGTTCCTCTAGGGTGGCCGGCCTCTTAGAGAGCAAAGAGAGCTTTTGTTCTCATCTTTTCTCCCAAAAGAAACCCTAATGAAGAAATAGCTATAAAGTCATATTTATACCTACCTTCATTGGAGTGGCAAACTTGTAATAAGTCCAAAACCCACTCCATTCTCATTATGGCCGGCCATAGGGTTTTATTGGGCTTTTTGGGCCTTTGTGAATTATTAGTCATTAAGTTGTCATACAACTTAAGTCAATGGGCTTGACGTTCGAAGCCCATTGGGCCTTGAGGCCCAAAACTAACCCGTGGTCTTTTAACGAACTTTATTCGTTTGATTAATTAACATATTAATTAATCCTTGCCATAAATAATTAAACCATTTAATTATCCTTACTCATCTCCTTTGTTTCTTCAATCTCTACCTTACACAGTGTACGATCCATTAGGTTCATTTTAGCGAGGCAGTGGGCGATTAGAACTCTTTTCAAATCGATTGTGAATTGAAACTTACTTTCAATTCTCCCTTTAGTGATTATACACGTTTAGGGCTTCCACAAACCATGAGTGACACCTAGCAGTATGTCATGGTTACCCAAGCTAATCAGAAGAGGTGGAGAACCTATTCAGTTTAGGATTACAATGCAATACGGTCTTTCTCTAATACAATACTCTTGACCACATTGTTTGGTTTGATAGTTTAATCATGTCTACTATCCAATGCGATTCATTTACTTATATGATTACCTTGAATGTGATTTGGAATGACTTCCTAAATATCATTCATACTCTGGCCAGAGATTCTTAATCATATCATAGAGTATTCTCCCTCAAACGGTTTGAAGGTTAGAGATCCTTTGTTGCGCATTCACTTGCCTCCATGGCTAAGTGGCTTAACCCCAACTATGACGTGGACACCCTCTGATGGAGTGACTTTGACATAGTCAAAGATCAAGGACCTAACCACAAGACAACTATGATGCCTCAGGTCAAAGGACTACTTTGCATTATCCCAACCATGAGTTCTCATGTGACATGAGTATGAGAACTCTTCGTTGATCGTGTTCAGTGGACTCATTCTTTATTGAGCACCTACATGCTTGTCTTGGTGTCAATCACACCAATGACTCAAGACCTGTCACTCTCCCTGAGAGAAGACACAGCAAGTACTGATCTTAACGGACTGTCAATGCTCAATTGGCAATCCTATGATCAGGAACGTTTAGGATATGTATACGAAAGAGAATGGTCTAATGAATCTAACTTCTTTAAATTACATTCTCCTAATTACATATTCCTTGGACTTATCGTTTAAGCATATAACATTTATATGAGACGGCTTAAAACAATAATCTTTGCCCTTGTTATTAAACTAGATTAGTTTAACATGTGAAATGTCCGTAAAGTATCATCATATGATTGGTTTTAGGGCACATTTCCAACAAACGTATGTACGACGAGACATACTACCTAGCAGACGACATTTACCCAAGGTGGGCATCGTTTGTCAAAACAGTGCCACGTCCACGAAGTGCAAAGGAAAAACACTTTGCGAGCTGTCAAGAAGGGTGCAGGAAGGATGTGGAGCATTGTTTTGGTATCCTCCAAGCTCGATGGGCGATTGTCAGGGGTGCTACCAGAATGTTTGATGTAGAGTCGCTTCGATCCATCATGATGACGTGCATCATTCTTCACAACATGATTGTGGAAGATGAGTACGATTATGATGCCGTTGATGAATATGAACCAGACACGATGAACAATTCAAGAACACGTATATATTGTGCTCATGACGCCACCGAAGAACCCGTGCAACATGAGCCATTAGAAAGGGATGGACGTTACAATGAATTGGTCATTCAACGATATACTGCATTTCAAAGGCCAAATGTGCACAATGCCCGGCTAAATGACTTGATAGAGCACCAGTGGGCATTGAAACAAGCTGAAGATAATTAAGTTCATTTAGTGTGTTTGGTTTTATTTGGTGTGTTTATTTAATTTTAGTTGGTGTGTTTTTTTTAGTTCATTTTTAGTGAGTTTTTTATTATTTGGTATGTTTATGTAATTTTATTTGGTGTGTTTTTGTCATTTGAATAAATATCCTCTTAAGTATAAATAACTTACCAAATTAAATAAATTTACTCTCACTTTAAATAAAGTACTAAATTCAATAAATTGGAAACAACATAAAGTACTCTATTCAATAAATAATAAATTACAACCCAAAGTGATTGGAAAATTATGGGCTCCAATTACAAAAACTACTCTATTCATCATCACTTAACCAATTTGTGCTGCTAGGATGATCTTCTCTTGTCGTGCTAGGACCATTTCTCTTGCTCTCGCTTCTCTTGCATGCCTCCTTCGCACCACGTCCGCTTTCTCCGACTTCCAAAAATATTTAGAATTTGGAGACTTCCCTTCTAAAGGCGTGTTCATAATTTCACGATCTCGTTGAGCCATTCTTTCTTCTCTAACTTGTTCCCTTTCTTGCCTAAGTAGCTCTCTTTCTCTCTGATTAGCTTGAAATTCTCTCTCAATAGCTGCAGCTTTTGCCTCCTCTCTAGCCTTATCAGCCTCAAATTTCGCCATTTCCCGCGCCAAAGTCAATTCACCTTGGCGAGCAAGTTCTTCCATGTATTTTGCATAATCATTCTTAGAAGCACTCCCTTTTCTCTTTGAAGCCTTCTTACCTTCAGGCCTAATTGGATAACAGGTTGAACCCGACACTTGTTCAGGGAAGGGCGTTTCGTGCACTTCTTCTGCATCATCTTCATGAACATGTGAGCCATGATCGGGTGTAGAGGGGTGTTGTTCATGAAAACTTCTAGACCGACAGGCACAACTCTGAATTTAGGACAATCTTTGACAATATTCCAACATTCCCACCGGTTGAATGATTTATTTTTGCTTTTGCTTTTGGCACCATACCAAGCTGGTGCTTGAAGTTGCTACACAATGCGGGAGAAGAAATAATTATAATGAAAGTAGGTAATAAATAAATAATACAAACAAATAGTTATAATGAAAGTAGGTAACAAATAAATAATACAAACAAATAATTATAATGAAAGTAGTTAACAAATAAATAATAAAAACAAATAATTATAATGAAAGTAGGTAACAAATAAATAATACAAACAAATAAATATAATGAAAGTAGGTAACAAATAAATAATACAAACAAATAATTATAATGAAAGTAGTTAACAAATAAATAATACAAACAAATAATTATAATAAAAGTAGGTAACAAATAAATAATACAAACAAATAATTGTAATGAAAGTAGTTAACAAAAAAAAAATACAAACAAATAATTATAATGTAAATTTGGGTATAGTACAAACAAATAAATAATATATTGTTACCTGATCCGTGTAATTTTCCCCACTTCGAAGATTAGTACTAGCTTGTGCCAAGGCATCTCTCCACGTACTAAATGATTGGCTAAGTAATTTCCAACGACTGGACATCGATTCTTTGGTTCTTGTCCCACCCATTTTCTCAAGATAATTGGTATGAATAAGACTCCACATTTCTCGCAACTGCATCTCATTACCCGTAAGCGAACTATGAGTAACTTCAACCCAAATAGGACACAACGCAACATCTTCAAGAAGCTACCAATTCGTACCTGTAGCAGTAGTCATTTTGTTGAAAAAAATTGGATTGAAACTTTGAGAGAAAGATAGGAATTTGATTGAAAGTAGTTGAGAAAATTTGAAATTGTGGTGTAAGGTAGATGATAATGAGAAGGTATTTATAGAAAAATAAAAACTTTTTTTTTTTTAATTTTCAGATATTTTTTTGGATTTTTTACAATTTTTTTAATTTTTTTATTTAAATAATTAATCTCTGCCGTTGGATTTAAAAAAAATTGAATTCCAACACTCTAGATTGTGCCACGTGTTACAACGGTAACTTTTCTTAATTTTAAAACTATTTTTTCTTTTTTTTATTTATTTATAAAGAATCTTAATATCGACCGTTGATCTCAGATCGAACGGTTGATATTAAATAAGATTTTTTTTTATTTTTTTTACCATTGAGATCGAACGGTCCAAGTTAAAGAACTGTTGAGATCGAACGGACCGTGGGAAGCCACGTGGTTTCCCAACGGTAACATTCAGACTGAAAAGTGGGTTGCTTTTTCTAAAAAGATGTCGGGCGACGCGTGAGTGGGGGGTGCACGTGCCTGACCGAAAAAAATAAAAAAAGGGCCTGCTGCAGGGCTGACATCAGCCCTGACAGCCAATCCACTCGGGCTCGCGGGCTGGCAATTCTTTACAGGCCCGGAGCTCAGGCCTCCACCTCCACTCGGGCTCCTTCACACTGGAGCGAATCCACAGGGCCTCGGGCCCTTTTCTCTGGCCTGTCCGCCGAGCAATCCACCACGGTGGAGTTGCTATAAGCTCTTCATCCTTTCTGCAACCAATAACTCAGCAACATAAACACCTCCGTGTCTCTATAACCCAGTCATCATCATTTCTACTCCTCGCGATGTCTTCTCATCCAAAACGCACAGCACCGAGTTCCATTGAGTCTACTACCCTTGTAAACAGAGTTGCTGGAATACTGAAAATTTGAGAGTCCATAAGGCAAACCCTCATCCTTATTTCTTTGATGTTGATCTGCACCACTCAGTTGGAAAGAAAAATAACACATGCATGCTCTGATATGTGCGCAGGAAAACTCGAGTGACAAAGAACTGAAGCATCGATATGTGGTTCTCATCTCCACGATTTTCAGATCCAAAAGGAAGGTAAATAGCCGACAACCCCCAAACTTGTATGTAAAACAATTATTTTATTAAAATGTGAGAGAGAGTGAGTGAAAGAGGGTCCAGCGGTATAGAGGTCATCACAGCAACCCTACTCTGTAAGCATTTCAGAATTCAGACTCCAGTTCGCATTCCTTTTAAATTTCTACACTTTAATGTTGATGTTGAATGCACATCTGTGATGAATGGATGGTTGAATGCGTTCTGAGGTGAGTGGATGAATGCTGCTGAATGCATGATTCAGTCGATTCTCGTATTTGATTCAAATTCAACCTGCATAAAATCACAAAATTAAAATTGCACTAGAATAAACTCCAAATAAAATACTTATTAACTAAAAAAAATTCGGTTTTTCTGTTTTTCTGATTTTTTGGGTACTTGGGAATAAAAGCAGGAAAATAAAATAGACGAAATAAAAATAAAAGAGTTAGAAAATTTGGGCTACCTCTTAATTAGCGCTTTAGTTAATGTCTATAACTAGACGGATTGAAAGAATTGTTAATCACGTCACTTGTTCCTTCAAAGTCAACCACTCCTTAATAACGTCATGGGTCAGTTGTGCATATAAATTCAGAGGTTAGTCTTTTATGTCCACCCTTCTATGTGAAAGAATATTTGCAATCAAAGAGGTTCCCTTCCAGCGATGTTTTGGTCTCTGTCGAATTGACTTCAATTTTGTATTTAGTACCCACAACCTTTGCACTGGCAGAGTTTCTCTACGAGGAATTGGGCTGTCACGAAACTGACCCTAATTTTCTTTAAATTTGATGAAATGTGATGTTGGCGTGACCAATTCAGCCACCAAAATTTTCTGATTAGTAGACGGTTGTTCCGGATCCAAAATAATCAGAGTGGTTAAAAGCTGATCATGTGATGTCTCATATACTGATTTTGTATGAACAACTTCTAACATATCAATTCTTGTGCATTCATGTAGCCCTTTTGGGAAGGGTTCTGGTGGCACATAAACTTGGGTAGCCATAGGTTTTGGGTCAACAGGCGTTGTTTCCTCTGTTGGGCATGTGTCACTGGCTGGTGGCTATTCACCTTCATATTCTTCCATTGTAGTATCGTTGGTTTTCCCCCGTCTTAATATTTGATCTGCAGAGCACTCCTTTGAACCCTGTAGGTTTGCAATTGGTTGATTAGGGAAATTTGAATTGGAATCGTTTTCTTGTTCTGCCAATTGATACGTGAGTTGTCCAATTTGGTGCGCTAGACTGTCGATTTATGCAACTTTTGGGTACTCTCTGATAGGATTTTTAGTACCTGCGCAAATATGGTTAAAATCATTGAAAATATTTGCAAGAATACAAGGTAATTGTAGTATAATCGTTCATGCAAGGTCGTTGTCCCCAAAGATTGTTTGACTAATTCATAAATAAATCAACTCTTAATTAACTATTAAAACAGATTTTTATCAAAGATTTGAGATTTTTAAATTTAAAAAGATTAAATTAACAATAAAAGAAATCTGAAAGTTTGGAAATAATAATAGCAAAGAAGAAAAACGTTTTTAAATTAAAATCAATTTAAAGAAAAACTAGGGTTTAGTTGTTACCGTTACAATCCTATGCAATTCTACTAATTACTTACGAATTTCCACATACATGCTTTGAAGGTTAGGCTTTCCTAATGCATATTTTCCTCATGATGTTCAAGCAAAAACATATATCTAACATGCAACCCGTCTATGATGTTCAAATCAAATATAAACATGCAAGACTCATTAAGCTTTGTGAAAACCCTTTGAAAAACCATGCAACCCTTAAGAGCATGATGGTCGCCTTAAGTAAACTTACAATTACTAAACACAAGAAGCCCTCCTCAATTTCAGGGTGATGTTCCAATAGAAATTGCATCAAATTACTTGTCTAAATATCCTAATGGTGATCAATCATTAAAATATATAGATAGTTTTAATCGCGGTGATTAATAATTCAAAGCAAGCATGCATCCATTCATAAACAAATTAATAAAATTACATATTCATGCTAAGGCTCAAGGCATCGCCCTAACAAAATGAATTAGTTACACATATTCATAATTAAAATCATAGAAAATATTATTAAGAAGAAAAAGGATTGAAAACACCTTAATGTAGAAAAACTGAAAGCCTTTGAAACCCTAGCAATTACTCTCTGTCTCCAAAGTTCATAAAAGAGAGCGTATCCACAAAACTGTGGCAGACCAAAATTTTATACCCTACGCCTAAACCACAATCCCTAAGAACCAGGTCTTTTATTCCAACTAGAAAACTAAATAATAATAAAATATCTTAAAAAATAAATTCCTAATTAAGCTAGGAGAATCTGCTAAGCACTTGTCCAGCCACGTTTTAGCCTCAAATATCCTCCAAATCTAGCCCACGATAACTTATTTTGAATATTACGACGTTATGAACACATCTCCAGAAGACCACGAACCCATCCGAGGTCATCTTGGGCTCCAAAAATGCAATTCAAGCCCGAAACGTAGCTATTCCAAAACTGTGCATCGCTCCTTTATTTTATTGCCAAAAAATCACCGCTACGTAGAAAATTTTCAAATTTTGATACGATCAAGCCAAGTGACTCATGAACGTTCTCCAATTGGAATTACTCCAAAATTTGTCCATTCGACAACGTTTTGCTCCATAGGAAGTCGAAAGTCCTGTATTAGAAATGTCATTCAAAGTATCAAAATTCTTCCAAAATATTAACCAAAATATACTAAGAATAGGGTTAAATATATAATATAAAATCTACTCATCACTCTCCATAAACAACCTAGTGGACTCCTCCAACTTAGTAATCTGGTCCTCCAAAGAAAGTTTTTTTGTGGCACACAGGGTTGCTGAAAAGCCTATTGATTGCTTACCCACATAGAAGTTAGGATGCTCTGTCCACCAATTGCAAAAGTTTGAATAAGGATCGTTCTCGTTTTTTGTGAATTGATACGCAAGCTGTCCATCTTGCACTTCCATTATCTTTATTGATGGCTTGGTATTCGACATGCTATAAACAAATTGCTTCACACACTCTACCAATTCAGCAAGTTTGTCATCTAGAGAAGATCTTTGTGGCACACTTGGCTGTTCAAAGGGCTGTTGATTACCCATTCAAATAGAATTAGGCTGCTCAGTCCACCTGAGGCCTTTGAGAGTTCCTTGTAGTGATATAATTCTACTCAAATTCCCTTGATGACTCTCACAAAGGTAGTCCTTTTGGTGGTGCGAATCTAGGAGGCACGAATCCCATCTTTGCAAAGCTCTCAAAATCAACAAACTAAAACCTACAAAAATAAAAATAAAATCAACAAGTAAAGAAAAAGATATATACACAAATAATTAACTAAGAATATGATAAACACAAATTATTTAAAACAATCCCCGGCGACGGCACCAATTTCTTGATATGATTTTTACCACCTGCAAAAGTACAGATAAAAAAACTTAAAAATACTTGCAAGAGTACAAAGTTATCGTAGTATAGTAGCTCAAGTAAGGTCATTTTCCATAAGAATTGAATGAATAATTTGTATTTAAACTAATTCTTAGCTAATTATTTAAAACAAAGTTTCGGAAAGGTTGATTTTGGAATTTAAAATAATAAAAACGAATTTAAATAAAAATAATTAAATAATTGACAAAGTAAAGAAAGCAAAAGAAAAAGGTTTTTGAAAACAATTTAGACACTAGGGTTCTACCGTCACCAATAACAATCCTATGCAAATTTTACCAATTACTTATGAATTTCCATATACATGCTTTGAAGGTTAGGTTTTCCTAATGCATATTTTCCTTGTGATGTTCAAGCGAAAACGTATATCTAACATGCAACCTGTTTGTGATGTTCAGATGAAATATAAACATGCAAGACTCATTAAGCTTTGTGAAAACCCTTTGAAAAACCATGCAACCCTTAAGTGTCACATCTCGGCCCGGGCCCCCACCACATCCCGGGCTCGACTCCGCCGTAACACGATATTGTCTGCTTTGGGCCCCGACCACGCCCTCACGGTTTTGTTTCTGGGAACTCACACGAGAACTTCCCAATGGGTCACCCATCATGGGATTGCTCTCGTACGAACTCGTTTAACTTTGGAGTTCTGATGAACTTCGAAGCCAGTGAGCTCCCAAAAGGCCTCGTGCTAGGTAGAGATGGGAATATACATATAAGGCTTACAACAACCATTCCCCTGAGCGATGTGGGATGTTACAATCCACCCCCTTAGGGGTCCGATGTCCTTGTCGGCATACATCCGGCCAGGGATTGGCTCTGATACCAAATTGTCACATCCCACCCCGGGCCCCCACCACATCCCGGGCTCAAATCCGCCGTAGCACGATATTGTCCGCTTTGGGCCCGACCACGTCCTCACGGTTTTGTTTCTGGGAACTCACATGAGAATTTCCCAGTGGGTCACCCATCATGGGATTGCTCTCATGCGAACTCGCTTAACTTCAGAGTTTCGATGAACTCCGAAGCCAGTGAGCTCCCAAAAGGTCTCGTGCTAGGTAGAGATGGGAATATACATATAAGGCTTACAAGATCCACTCCCCTAGGCGATGTGGGATGTTACATTAAGAGCGTGATGTTCGCCATTAGTGAACTTACAATTACTAATCATTAGAAGCCCTTCTCAATTTCAGGGTGATGTTCCAACAGAAATTGCATCAAATTACTTGTCTAAAAACCATAATGGTTGCGAATCATTAAGACAATTAGATAGTTTAATCGTGATGATTAATAATTCAAAGCAAGCATCAATTCATAAGCAAATTAATAAAATCACATATTCATGCTAAGGCTCGTGGCTTCACCCTAGCAAAAGAACTTAGTTACGAACAATCATAAAACAAAATATTATTAAAAACATGGAAAGAAAACACCTTGAAAATAAACTTCCAAAGCTTTCTAAAGTAGTGCGCGTGTTCTCTTCTTTTTTTTTCCTCCTAATGGCTAAATATCTTTATTTATACTACTACAAATTAAAACCCTCATAGAAAAGGTTTTCTAAAAATTAGGAAATAAAATAATAAAAGGATAACTAGGAATTAGATTCTTATTCTGACTAGAAAATCTGCCCATCAAACAAATAGTCACGTTTCTGGACCTTCAGGGCTCCAAAACAGGCCCAAAACGACTCAAATCAAAGATTAGGACCTCCTCTTCAAGTTCCAAGAAGAGCCTAAGTCCAAAATTCATCATCTTCCAGCCCAAAAGTCGCAAATAAGCTGTGCAACCCAATCTGCCAGCACTGCACGCTGGGCATAAATTAATTCACCACGATCAGATGCTTCAGGATAAAATTATGAAATTTTGACACAACCTTCTTGACAGATTCACGAACCCGTTCCAATTGGAATCACTCAAAAATTCCACCGTTTGATTACTTTATGCTCAAAACAATTTCGCATGTCTTACATTAAAAATATATAACAAAGTATCAAAATATCCCCAAAATATACCAAGAATAGGGAATAATATATAGTATAAAAGTGCCTCATCAGATTGCAGTCAGCCCTTATTTCCATTGGAGCTAGTTGACAAATGCATACCAAACCTGTTCGCACAAAGCTAAGCTTAGCCCTTCATTGGAGCTTTTAATATAAGCCTTAGGCCATCTCCAATATATTAATATTTTAATGAACAGCACAGGGCCATATTTGTCTCCATCTCCAACCGAGGGCCAAAGGGCCATATGGCTCGTTCTAGCCTTGTCACAAAAAAAATTGTCTCCAACTGAGGGCTAAAGGGCCATAGGGCCATAGGGCCAAACATAATTTATTGTTTAAATTAAAAAACTACAATAACTTAAATTTAAAAACAACAACTTAAATTTAAAAACCACAAATTAAATTTAAAAACTACAAATTAAATTCATAAAAAAAAAATTGGCCCAAAAAAAAAAAATTGAATCCAATGGTAACTAGCCGTTGTATTT
Organism: Malus fusca; assembly: GCA_035220775.1. Taxonomy (NCBI): domain Eukaryota; kingdom Viridiplantae; phylum Streptophyta; class Magnoliopsida; order Rosales; family Rosaceae; genus Malus; species Malus fusca. Next base: position 26,732,452 of record CM069067.1, on the reverse strand, counting down.
GAAATTTTGGCCTATCATTCCTGGCGGATATAACCAATAGGAATAAGTACAATACTATTAGATATAACCGATAGGAATAATGAAAATTCTGGCCTGGCCCAGGGCTGGCGAGCTGCTTTGAGCCAGTCGGTTGGCCCTTTGGGCCTTTTTTGTCCAGTGGGGTCCACGAGCCCTTTGGCATGGCCCTCGGTTGGAGACGGTTTTAGGGCTATTTTCAGCCCTCTGGCCTTTTGGACCTTTCGATTGGAGACATCCTCCAGCTGAAGGTCAGGCCAAAGGGCTCGTGGACCCCACTGGACAAAAAATGGCCAAAGGGCCAACCGACCAGCCCAAATGAGCCAGCCAGCCGGCCTCGGGCCCAGGCTAAAAAATTTGAATCTTAACGGTTAGCTGTTGTCAGCTAACCGTTATTTTTTATTTTTACATTTTTTTTTGGGCCAAAAAATTTAAAAAGGATATTTAATTAAGACCCATAAAGGTGATTGGTTATATGTGAGGATATTGCTTTTATAAGCATGTTTGATTGTTCAAACCTCTCCCACAGCTAGACCCGGCAGTTTCTGACACGACACGGTGACAAGACACGAAAACGACACGAAAATAACGAGTTTCGGGTCAACACGATAACTTATCGGGTCATTATCGGTTGACCCGTTAAGAACCCGTTAATAACAGGTTCTTAACGAGTATACACGCGGGTAACACGTGGATAACCCGTTTCGACCTGTTAAGAAAAAAATTATTTTGATAATTTTAAAGTTTAATTACTAAAAGATTTATTATAAAATACAATAGCCATATTAATATATACAATATATTCTACATTAAATATATAGTTTTGTATTATTATTCTATATAATTTTTTAAAAAAAGTTTTAGTCATTATTTATATTTATTATGAGAGTTTCTTATTATCATTACTAGGATAAATTTTACTTAACATGTTGTTGTCCAAAATTAAAATAAACTAATATAGTATTTGTATAGGCAAGAACTAAGAAGACATACATACAAGTATGAAAAATGTGAAAGAATATATAAATACTCGTGATTCATCATTATTCCTCCACGAGTAGATAATGGTTACACTTACATTAGCGTTTAGATTTTTAAAATCCTCCAAACCTTCATGAATAATGTTTTTTATTTGAGGGAAAATTAATAAAATTAATAATAATTATTGTAGAAGTGTAAAAAATGTAAAAAAAATATACAATCACTCATAGTGACAAACTTTACAACTTTCATGAAGGGGTCAACTTCGAAATCCAACACTATAATTCATAAACCTTAAATTTATATTTAACCGTCGATTATCATTTACGCTTTATTCTTCTTACTGAATTCCATTTTTTAAATTTTCTTTTTTAAAAACATGATCATATGGCGGATGTAAGAAGATGAACGGTTCAGATCTTTGATATCACGTTTCGATATTTACGGTTAACTGAAATATGAGTCGATGTCATATAGTTTGTAGAAACTTTATAAACATCAAGCAATATTTTCAATAACTGTAAAACTCTGAATATAATATCAACGATCCAAACCGTTCATCTTCCTGCATCCTCTAATAGATCAAGTTTTCAAAAAACAAAATCTGAAAAAACAAAATTTGATGAGAACAATGAAGCGTAAATGTAAACAACAATCAACGATTAAATTTTGATCTATGATTTATATGATTATAATGGCGAATTTTGAAGTTAAGCTCTTCATGAAAGTTGTAAAGCTTGTCATTACAAGCGTTTATATATTTTTTTACACTTCTACATTAATTAAAAAACTATTAAAGACTTTAGGTAAGTGAAAATATACTTAAAAGAAAAATGTGTTTTATGTTTTAGATGTGACAATATGGTATGTATATACTTATTTAGTATTATGTTTTTCATTTGATTATTTATTGGTTTAAAATATATTTTCCTTAACGGGTAACGGGTCGGGTCATATTACCTGTTAATATTATCGGGTTGATTTCGGGTCGGGTCATTTTACCTGTTTATTTTAACGGGTGTTACACGACACGACCCGTTAAGATATCGGGAATGACACGAAAACGACACGAACACGGAAAACACGACACGAATGCCAGGTCTACCCACAGCCGATGTGGGACAAATATAATGGGTGCCACACATGCAAGCTTTTACTTGCTCAATTCTCTCCCTATGTGGGACAAATATAATGGGTGCCCCAAATATAAGTTTCCTATTATAGATGGTAAATGTGCATTTATACATGTAACCATCTCAAACTAAGTTGTACTAGTAATTAGATACTTAAATTAAAAAATTAATTTAACATACAACTGTTAACCGCTGCAAGTAGACATGAAAGCGACGCCTATTACTACGACGAAGTAAGTGTTTTCACAATTTATTTTAAATATTTAATTATATTACATTTAATTTAAGTTGTTGTAGTTTTTAAATTTAAATAATAAATTATGTTTGGTCCTATGACCCTTTGGCCCTTGACGGTTGGAGATTGTAAGAAATATGGCTATGCACTGTTCATTAAAATATTAATTTCTTGGAGAACCAAATGACTAAAACGAGCCATCTGGCCAGCCTTCGGTTGGAGATGGCCTTACACTTCTCAAAAACTATCACTTCACCTAACTAGCCGTTACACAGAAACTAGCCATTGGCTTTCTTAGTTTAGCTGCTGCATTCCTTCTCGATCAACTTTGGTTTAGCATCCAACAATTAGTATAGTTTCATAATATGCATATTTTTCATTCTTTAAATTTCAGCTTTTCATTTTGTATTACATCAATGTTAGGACCGTAGGAGTGTCCATTTAATCATTATTGTACCCAAAATTATGATCATAATACTCAGATAAATGTTGAATTAGTTGAAAGCATTGTACATGATTTGTTTTGATCGCTTATTTTTAATCCCTTTTGCTGGTTTCTGTTTTTTCTTTCTTTTCATGTTGCTGCTATAATCGCATTTGCAGCTATATGCTTCTGCAAAACGAAATAAATGGTGACCATAGAAGGGCAATAGAAGACACCATCGGTTGAAAAATAATGGTTACATCTTCTAGAGAATGATTTCAAGCAATGCATGTTACAGTTGAGTCAGAAATTCAAGGCAATGGATGTTACAGTTTCAAAATCAAACCATAACGACATAATTGTGTACTCAATTTCTCACATCAAGCAGAAATTGTAATAGTCCAGAAGGTATACCCAAACAGGTGTAATTGTGTTCGTATTCAATTCATTTCGAATGAGATCATGATCGTTTTAATAACGAGTATGTTTTACTGCACAAATATTCATATCCTATGAGGTGCCATTTCTCTTCCCAATGTTGGAAGAGGTGTCAAGTTCGAAACCCCTTTCCCCATTGATAAAAAAAAGCGTATGAGTTTAGTACGTAGTTATCAAATATACAGGAGCATATATATGTACTTAACTTCAGGTCTGCATCGAATATTATGCTAAGCTTGAGAAATACAACAGTTGTGCAAAAATATTCCTCCAAAGCAAAATTGGTGGGGTTTCGGAATGTGCCTGCTCTGCCAAGATTTGGATTTGCTCCTCTTTAAGGCTACCAGTTATTGAGTTACTTTTTAGATTCTCTCAACATGTAGCTAGAAACTCGATAGCATCCGTAAAGGTTAAGGCCTAAACCTTTTACGTTTAGCACAATCTATCCCTAAGAACTCCTTAGCTATCTCCCTACCCCCTCAACCCAACTTAACAATAATGAAGGGAACGAAATTACTCACATGCTTATTATTCATCTTATATGCACTTGTGCCTTTCAAGCTCGCCTCTCCTGAGATTCTTTGAGTTAGAACATGAGGTTGTACAAGGACGAGGAATTCATGTTAAGAATAAGAAATTAAACCCTCTTATTATTTTAACTGAATTATCTTTTGAACCACCAAATAATGTTGCGGTGAATATTCTGTAGTAGTGAGGCATACTGGTGTGGGTGGCTCAATCAAGCTGTATAGAGAAAAACATGAAACGGATTATTCAAGGAAGAGCCAAAGAAGGAAAGGCAGAGTTGGTTCAAATATTGCTCAACGGCGCCCAAAAAGTTGTGCAACACCGGTGATTGGAAGATCCCAGCAGCCCTCCTCTTGACCAATACCATGTTGCAGGTAACATTTGCTTTGATTCTCATTCTTCGCGTTCAATAACTGTAGCATGTTCCGATTTATCGGAGACATAAATGAAACGTTGGTTTGTTTTTGTTTGGTCAATAAGCTTTGCTTTGTTAATTGAGAACTTTTCTCCCATTCTATTTGTTACAATTAATAAGCTTGGAAGTTGATGAGTGCTGATATCTATATTTTTGCTGGCAAGTTTTCAGAAATTGTTTGTAAGCTTGTAATTGGATTGTAGTGTTATAAACATATATTTAACATTCTCTTATTGATTCTCTGCAAATCTTCTGCAAATTGGAAACGAAAATGATCTCCTTAGTCCTAAACCAAAAACCGAAAAGATATTCAATGAACAACTGCACGAAACATGATAGAACGTACAAAACTAGAGCAAGATCACACTAGTAAGATGCTTTTTTTGTTGGGGCCACTGACAGACCTGACATTAGAGACCCTGCACTTTTGCCTCCAGGGCGTCTGGTTCAGTTGATTTACATCCCTCTCCCTAATGAGGAATTTTTCTATCAAGCAATCAAGTCTTGCTTGAGGAAGTCTCCAGTTTCCAAAAGACCTGTCAATGAGGACCTTTCCAAGTACACACTGCAGGTTTAAGTGGTGCGGACATAACCGAAACATGCCAGCATGCTTGCAAATATGCGATTAGAGAGAACATTGGCAAGGATATTGAGCGGGAGAGTAGGAGAAATGAGAATCCTGAGGCAATGGAGGAGGACGTCATTGATATGAACTTTACAATTAGGAAATTTTCATGAATTACGTGTCTTTTTTATGTTTAAATTCCACTTTGCAGTTTGTATTACAACGATGTCACTTAGAACTGCAGAACTGTCAATTTAATCATTGTTGTACCCAAAATTATGATCATATTACTTGGAGATAATTTTGTACTGGTTGAAAGCATAATGTTTGATTTTCTTTGGTCAGTCTTTAATCCGTTTTCCTTGTTTCTGTTCTTTGTGCCTTCTCATGTTTCTCTGCAAAACAAAAGCAAAGGGCGATTTAACGTGCATTGTCAGTGAACCAAATGAGGTAATAGAATAACCAATGAGGCAGAGGGAGGTTGCAAGAAACTGAAAAGCAAGAGACCATCAACGAAAAAATGTTGTACGTGTTCACATCAAACAAAAATTGTAAAAGTCCAGGCGGTATACCAAAACCAGTGTATTAGGTACGTGTTCAGTTCCCTTCAGAATCAGATGATCAGAGGATCAGACGATCATATTACTAGCAGTCACGTAAATTTCATCGAAAGATAAAGCTATTACAAGGTAAGGATACCTCCAAAATAGAGTCCAAAAAGGCCAAGCAAAACCTCAATTCCATAACAGAAAATTACAATGAAATAGGGCCAAAGTGATCAGCCCCTAGCAGCTAACAAACGGAAAAACCTAGATAAGAAAATGTAAAGTAGCCACCTCCACCAAAACAACCGCACCACCACCACAAGTATGTCGCCATCACCTAGAAGAAGGACCAAAGAACTAAAAGGATGAACGGAAAATGGGGGTAGGCAAGCTATCCGCACTGAGGGCGCTCCCCAAATTCTACCAAATAGTGCAAATGCACTTTAAATGCTACGAATAACCAAAGTACGCCTCCGGAGGAGATCCCAAGAGGAGACACCAAACGAACCGAGCAGCAAGGGTAGATGGTTGAAGGTCCACTGTGAGGAGCAATGCTTAGAGAGGAACAAGGCATAGAAAGCAGAGCTGAGATAAACTCAAGGAAATGGCAACCTGAGACACAAAATGCTCAGAAAGAAAACAGTTGAAATCTAAGTGCATAAAAAGAAAAACCAAATCACCAACCATGGTGGTTTGGAGAAGGAAAAATTGGGGGGAGTTGGAGAACCAACAAACAGGGAGGGGGGTGGTGGGGGTAGAGGCGGGGCCGGGGTAGGGAGGAAGAAAGGGGAAGAGGGAAAATGGTGAGGGGTCAACATTGGCATGCTGCCGATCCCAAGACGAAACAAGGGGCCGACTGTTGGAAAATACTAATATTTTGGTTTATTTGAATGTTTGGTTTTCTGGGCTTAGCTCGTTAGAATTAGGTTTTGTTAGAGATTAGGGTTAGTTTATTATAAATAGGGTGATTTGTTATTCATTAGAGAAGAAGTTAGTTACAATGTAGTCTCTTAGAGTTTTGTAGCCGTTTCGGCATTCTCCTTTGTTTAATAATATTCTTATTATTTGTTAGTCTTATTCGTTGCGCACTCTGATATTCAACCCCGACAACAAGAAGGCTTTCAGAAATTAGGTTTTTTTGAGAGAGAAAAGGGAAGGCTTCCTTTACCCATTGATCAAATTAGTATGTCGTTATCAAATATATATATATATTAGTATAGCTAAGCTTAACAATATTCCTCCAAAGAACAAATGGTAGGGTTTCGGAATGTGCCTGCTTATCCAACAGATGGATTGCTCCTCTTTGACGCTACCATTTGCTGAGTTCCTTTTTAGATTCTCTAAATATGTGTAGCTACAAACTAGAGAATATATAATATAAGCATCCCTAAAGGCTGAGGCATAAACCTTTAGCTTTTGGCAGTCTTAAACAAAATGAAAGGAATGGGAAAGAAATTACATACATGCTTCTTATTCATCTTATGCACTCATGCCGTTTCAATCTTGGCCCGCACGAGCGTCTACGAGTTAGAACACGAACATGGTGTACAAGGAAGAAAAATTCATGGTAAGAAGTTATCTTTATTATTCAGTTGATTGATCTTTCGAACCACCGACTAATGTTGCACTGAATGTTCTGTGATAGTGAGGCGTGCTGGTGTGGGTGGCTCAGTCAATGTGTATGGAGAAACATACGAAACGGATGATTCAAGGAAGAACCAAAGAGGGAAAGGGGCAAATGGTGGTGCAGATGTAGGTCATCGACGCCCAACTGAGAAAAGTAGTGCAACACCAGTGCTCGCAAGGTCCCAGCAGCCTTTTCTCATCACTAAAACCATGCTGCAAGTAACCTCTGCTTTGATTCTTGTTCTTCCCTTTCACTTACTATGACATGTTCCGATTCGTCGGAGACATATACTGAATATGAGGGTAGGTTTGTTTTTGTTTGGTCGATAAGCTTTGCTTTGTTAATTGGGAATTTCTCACATTTTCTATGGTTATTATCTGTTAATCCTATTTGTTATAATTAATCCTATTTGTTGGTAAGTTTACAGAAATTGTTTTTACGCTTGTACCAGGATTGTTGTGTATAATTATAAACAGTACTTCAGCATTCTCTTACTGATTATCTGCATTTTCATCTTCCGCAAATTAGTAAAAGTATTGAGTTCCTTAATCCTAAACCAAAGAACCAAAAATATAGGCGACGATTAATAGCATGAAACATGGTAAATGTATATGACTAAAGTAAGATCACACCAGTAAAAATAAAACGAAAACAGATCTTTAGGTTCTGCATCCATGATTCCGAAATTTTGGGAACTTATACCAGATTGTAGGTTCAGCACAGACAATTATCCTTTGTGCAACCAAAGTGATATAACAAAATTAAACATTATGTAAATTTAGTTCCAATGAGTAATAGAATTGTTGTCAAAGTCCTTAGATGTGTACAACTTATGTTCTATATCAGGTCGAGCAAATAGTCAACCGACATAAGTATTCCCACTGACATTAGCCATGAATGAGCAAAAAAGCACTAGGAAAGAAACACGACCACTTTCGAAAATTTAGGCAAACCTGAAGATGACTGGCTGGCCGTAACTCAAACCAGGCTAAACTTCTCAGGCATATCGTTTCCTTATATGTCATACAACAACCTTGAAAAGGATTTCATATGTTCGGATTGCAGACAAATGGCCAGCGATAAACTCCCATCATTGGTTGCACTTGGTAATACAAACGCCAACCCCTCGAATGCAATTCCACCAGGTCCCATGAAAATGGGCTGACCCCATCCAAAGTCGGCATCATGGATTGGCAGCCTAACCCAACTAGTGATCCCCAGGTTTGGACACCTAAATGTATGAGCTCCACGAACAAGGGCAGACAGATCAGGCTGAAGCTCAAGATAGTCGAGGGCTGATCTAAGATAATTATCATCCATACGGACCAAAGCATCATGGATACGGCTGGCAGCATACCAAGTTGGTTTTGATTGGAGATCCCCGCAACAGCAATTGGTGTTGTTGTGAAAATCACATTGCCAAAGTAACCAGGTGGGAGTGGTGGTTGCAGTCTGGACCTTCCATCAGTGGCAATATATAGTTTGGTGTCTTGATCATCGGGAAGTTCACGTGCCTTGCATACACATCTCCAAACATGACCTGAGAACATCTCATATGAGCTATAGCTGACTGTATTCCCGGCTTCCTTAGACTTGGATTTCAAGATGTTGAGCTGATCCCGCGTTAATCTAAAAATGGAGACTGTGGTAGTATCTGCAGCACCATGTTTTGCGCTTTGCAGAGGGGTTTTCATCGGTGGAGCAGGTTGGTATTGTTGAATTATAAGTGTTGAGCTGAAAAGTTTTTAGAATAAGTTTGTTTTAAATTGGTGTATCCACTTGTGCAAAATGATGCAAAGTGTAAAGTTCTATTTGTGTAGAAAGGCCATGAGTGCCATGTGTTGGTTGATCCATGAAATTAGATAGATGAGTGACTAAGATGAAATGTAGTGTTTTATGTGGTCCCAAAAGCTAAGGCCATCAGTTAATGTAAAAGAGTGTTAGTGCTCATTTTTTCGAATACAGAAGAAAATATTCCTCTGCAAGTCTTTTGCAAGAGAGAGAACAAGAAAGCTTTCATTTCATCTCAGTTTTTCCTTCCATCCTTCTTATTTCTCTGTTGAGTTTCTTCCAGATTATTATCAAAGAAACACTAACATGGTATCAGAGCCAGGTTGGATTTAACAATCTGGGCGTAAATCTGTGAAGTTATCGAAGTTTTTTTTTTTTTTAAGCTCCGTGAAGGTTGTCGATTCAGATCAAAATGATGTCTGGATCTGGAGGCTCGGAGGTGAGGACTCCAATCTTCTCCGGTGAGAACTACGAGTTCTGGAGAATCAAGATGGTGACAATCTTCAAATCTCATGGGTTGTGGAATCTGGTGGAGAAAGGATTACCAACAACCGATTCGAAGAAAAAGAAGAAGGAAACTGAAGAGTCATCGGAAGACGACGGCAATGAAGAAATGATTGTTGTACTCATGAGGGATGCAAAGGCTCTAGGCATTATACAAAATGTTGTTTCTGACCAGATCTTTCCTAGGATTGCCAACGCCGACTCAGCTAAGATGGCATGGGATCTACTCTATGGTGAATACCATGGTGGTGATCAGGTTAGATCCGTAAAACTTCAGAATCTTAGACGAGAATTCGAGTATGCTAGAATGCGAGATGATGAGACTCTATCTAATTATCTCACAAGGCTGAATGAACTAATTAACCAGATGAGAACATTTGGTGAATCTCTGTCGAATGAGAGACTTGTGCAGAAGGTTCTGATTAGTCTAAGTAAACCTTATGACTCTATTTGTTTGGTTATAGAAAATACAAAATGTCTAGAGACTGTAGAATTGCAGGAAGTAGTTGCAATCTTAAAAAGTCAAGAACAACGTTTTGATTTGCATACGGTTGATGCAACTGAGAGAGCATTCTCTTCACTCTCTGTGAATCCAAAGGAACAGAACAATAGTAGTGGTTATTCTGGTTCATCTAGGTTTCAGAAAAATTGGAATTCTAAAGGCAAGAAATGGGAATCAAAACCCAAATTCCAACATAAATCTTCTCTGCACAATTATCAGAATGCAAATGCATCTCAGTCAATGGGTCAAGAAGTTGCAAAGCCTCAGTGCAAGGTGTGTTCTAAATATCACTTTGGTGAGTGTAGATACAAAGGGAAACCAAAGTGCTTCAACTGTGATAAATTTGGGCATTGGGCTAGAGAGTGTACTGTGGGCAAGTCAGTGCATAAGGCAAACAATGCAAATCAGTTGGAGATGACAGGGAACCTGTTTTATGCAAACAACACTGTCACAGAACCAAAGATGAATGGGGAGTGGTATATAGATAGTGGTTGTAGCAATCACATGACAGGAAATGTAGATTTGCTTGTTGAGGTCAGAACAAATGTAACTGGCAAAGTTCAAATGCCAACTGGAGATCTTGTGAATGTTGCAGGAATGGGATCCTTGGTTATTGATACAAATAAAGGGAGAAAGTATGTTAGAGAAGTAATGTATCTTCCAGGTTTAAAGGAGAACTTACTCAGTGTTGGTCAAATGGATGAACATGGATATTTCTTGGTGTTTGGAGGTGGAATGTGCAATGTTTATGATGGTCCATCACTGGAATGCTTGGTTATGAGAGTGAAAAAGAAAGTGAATAGGTGTTATCCACTATCTTTGTTCTCTGAGAATCAAATGGTGTTGAAAGCTTCTGTCACTCACTCTACTGAGACTTGGCACAGGAGACTCGGACATTTACATTTCAATGGTCTCAAACAATTGAGAGACAAGGAAATGGTACATGGTTTGCCACAACTTGCAGACTACAATGGAGTCTGTGAAGGTTGCCAATTTGGTAAACAGCACAGAGAAGAATTCTCAAGAAATCAAGTGCACAGAGCAACTGCTCCACTTGAACTGATTCATGTCGATTTGTGTGGACCTATGAAGACTGAGTCAATTGCTGGAAATAAGTATTTCATGCTGCTGATAGATGATTATACCAGAATGATTTGGGTTTATTTCTTGAGATATAAATCTGAGGCATTCAACTGTTTCAAGAAATTCAAGGCCATGGCAGAATTACAAAGTGGTTTCAAGATCAAGACTCTGAGAAGTGATAGAGGAGGAGAGTTCAAATCATCAGAATTTGATCAGTTATGTGAAAAGGAAGGAATACAAAGACAACTTACTCTTGCATATACTCCACAACAAAATGGAGTAGTAGAGAGAAAGAACAGAACAGTGATTGAAATGGCGAAATCCATGTTACATGAGAAGAGGATGCCATACCTTCTCTGGGCAGAAGCAGTGCATACATCTGTATATATCCTAAATCGATGTCCCACAAAGGCTTTGAACAACATCACACCTTTTGAAGCCTATTCTGGTAGAAAACCAGGAATAGCCCATCTGAGAGTATTTGGATCTCTATGCTATGTTCATGTTCCAAGTGAACAGAGACATAAACTTGAACCTAAAAGCTTCAAAGGAGTATTTGTGGGATATGCAACTTGTGAAAAAGGTTATAGGGTATTTGATCCATTGTCCAAGAAGTTATTCTTATCAAGAGACATTGTATTTGATGAAGAAGCAGTCTGGAATTGGGAAGAGAACTCAGGGTCAACATCTCTTAATACTGGAAGGTTTATTCACAGTGATGAAAGTACTGAGAGCAGAGACAGAACGGTGCTGTCCCCTACATCATCTATATTATCTCCAGCTAGGAGGGCTCTCAATGATGAAGACTCTGAAATTCAAACCAAGTCACCTATCTTAGGTGAATCTTCAAGCATGTCAAATGTAATTGAAGGACAAAATCAAGCATTTGATCATACACCACTGAAGTGGAAAAATCTGAATGATGTATTGGCTCAATGCAATCTGTGTATCATGGATCCAGAGAAGTATGAGGATGCCAAACAAGATGAGTTTTGGTTAAAAGCTATGGAGGATGAACTGTTTATGATTGAAAAGAATAGCACCTGGAAGCTTGTTGACAGACCAACTGAAAAACCTGTTATAGGGGTTAAATGGGTTTACAAAACCAAATTAAATCTTGATGGTTCAGTGTTGAAGAATAAAGCCAGGCTGGTGGCAAAAGGCTATGCACAAAAGCCTGGTTTGGACTACAATGAGACTTATGCACCGGTTGCTAGGTTGGACACCATTAGAACTTTAATAGCTTTGGCTGCACAAAAGAGCTGGAAACTGTATCAACTAGATGTGAAATCGGCTTTTTTGAATGGAGTTCTACAAGAAGATGTCTATGTTGAGCAGCCTGAAGGTTTTGTAGTAAAAGGCAAGGAAGAAATGGTGTACAAACTTCACAAGGCCCTCTATGGTTTAAAACAAGCTCCGAGAGCTTGGTATGGAGAGATCGACAGTTATTTCTCACAGTGTGGTTTCAAGAAAAGTTTGAGTGAACCAACACTGTATATAAAAGCAAGGGGAGAAGATATTCTGATTGTCTCTATCTATGTAGACGATATTGTCTACACTGGCAGTTGCAAACCAATGATAGAAGAGTTCAAAGAAGATATGAAAATGAAGTATGAAATGACAGATCTTGGTCTACTTCATCATTTTCTTGGGATGGGAGTGATTCAAACAGACTCCTGCATCTTCATTAATCAGAAGAAGTATGCAAGCTCTTTACTGAGTAAATTTGGTTTAAATGAAGCAAAGACTGTTACAACTCCTCTGGTAGCTACTGAAAAACTGTCTAAAGATGATGGAAGTGGATCTGCAAGTGATGAATTGTATAGGAGCATTGTGGGAAGCCTTCTATATCTCACTGCTACAAGGCCGGATATAATGTATGCAGCTAGTTTATTGGCTAGGTACATGCACTGTCCTACCAATAGACACTATGGGACTGCAAAGAGAGTACTCAGATACATCAAGGGAACTCTGGATTATGGCTTGGAGTATGTAAAAGGAAGAAAATCATGTTTAATTGGCTTCTGTGATAGTGATTGGGGAGGTTCATTGGAAGACAGCAAAAGCACATCAGGATATGCATTCTCATTTGGCAGTGGTGTGTTCTCTTGGGCTTCTGTCAAACAAAACTGTGTGGCATTGTCCACAGCAGAGGCAGAGTACATAAGTGCATCCGAAGCCACAACACAAGCAATATGGCTGAGGTTTGTCTTGGAAGATTTTGGAGAATTACAAACTGTAGCCACTCCTCTTCACTGTGACAACACATCTGCCATTGCTATCACAAAGAATTCTGTGTTCCATCAAAAGACAAAACACATTGATAGAAGGTATCATTTCATTAAGGATGCACTGCAAGAAGGAATCATTGATTTGATATACTGCCCTACTGAAGAACAGATAGCAGATATCTTCACAAAACCTTTGGCTAAGGATCGGTTCAATTATCTCAGGGATATGCTTGGTGTGAAATCAGCTCAAAACTTAAAGGGGAGTGTTGAATTATAAGTGTTGAGCTGAAAAGTTTTTAGAATAAGTTTGTTTTAAATTGGTGTATCCACTTGTGCAAAATGATGCAAAGTGTAAAGTTCTATTTGTGTAGAAAGGCCATGAGTGCCATGTGTTGGTTGATCCATGAAATTAGATAGATGAGTGACTAAGATGAAATGTAGTGTTTTATGTGGTCCCAAAAGCTAAGGCCATCAGTTAATGTAAAAGAGTGTTAGTGCTCATTTTTTCGAATACAGAAGAAAATATTCCTCTGCAAGTCTTTTGCAAGAGAGAGAACAAGAAAGCTTTCATTTCATCTCAGTTTTTCCTTCCATCCTTCTTATTTCTCTGTTGAGTTTCTTCCAGATTATTATCAAAGAAACACTAACAGGTATTCAATGTGGTGGAATGCAGGCTGAGGTGGGTCTCGGCCACGAAGCAATGTCCTGTCGATGAATGGAGGAATTGTAAGGTCAAGACCACGAGCTATATCAGACCATGTGTTAATAAAGTGCAGACCAGAAAATCCATCTGCTACATGGTGCTGCATTCCAACACCAAGTGACACTCCTCCGCATTTGAAGTACGTGACCTGCAAAGAGTAAAAACTGAACCATTCCTTATAAGCTCAACTGTTGAATAATTAACATGGTCAACAACAATGACATCCCCTTTTTTTCCTAATTATCTTCTTGAACTTTCATCAACATGGAGATTAGGACCTCTAAATAAGTGTGGAAAAGTTCAAATCAAATTAATGATATAATTAAGAAATCTGATTTTTAGCCTTAAGAAATTATATGCAATACAAGTAGTATGTTTTTCAACACTAGGTTATAACCTAAACGCAGAGTTTACTCCAAATTGTCAACACACATAAAAATTTCACAAGCCAACTACTTGCTAAATTGACTTTTACTCGAGCCAAAAAGTCACCTGCAATATCACTAGTCCAAAATCCCATCATGGTGGTGCTATTTGTGCACCTCTTTTTATATTTCACATTCTTTTCAATTATCGATTGCTGAATTGAATGAATTGAAAAAAAATCAAAGGGTATAAATTAACAGAGATTTGTGGATAGCACCACCCTGTTACCAAATGACCATCTCAATACTATTACTATATAACCCACATTTTCTAAACTATAGATTCATCAGTTGACAGTGTTAAAGGTACGAAATCTAATGAAGTGATCATATTTTACAAAAACGAGACTCATTTGTACGACCAAACTTTTGCCACCCACTTGTTTAGGTAAATCTTTTTACACAGGTTTAAAACAATAAATGCGTGGTCATATATGTGATGCAAACAAGTATCGAGTACTTGTTCAAAAAAAAAAAAAACAAGTATCGAGTAAAGCTAATGCCAATTGCAAAGGGCACGTAGTCGATTGTCAAAAATCAATATGTTTTTCTTTTTGGGTTAATCTTAGTTTCTGAAGTTTCGTGGTTTTCAACATTTGATACATGAAGTTTTTTTTCATTACAGAGTCATACCTCAAGTTTTAATTTTGGGACAGTTTCATACATCCGTTAAGTTTTTCGTTAGAACTTCTGTTAACCAATGACATGGCGCCCACGTGGACAATAACTGAGCGCCACGTGTCAATATGGGCTCACTTCAATATTAAAAAATAAAAAAAATACAAAAACACAAAAATAAAATAAAATAGAAAACCCACCCGTCTTCTCCCCCAACCCCCAGCCTTCCTTCTTTCCTCAGCAACCCGCACCCTCTCCCACAGCCTTCCTTCACCACAAGTCTCCCCCAACCTTCCTTCTTCCCATTGTAATTTCTTCCCCATCCCCTTCTCTCTCTCTCTCTCTAAAATCCCTACAAGCCTAACCCATGTGGATATTTCTCCTCCTACCACAATTTCTTCCCCATTTCCCTCTCTCTCTCTAAAATCTCTCTCTGCAACCTGCAACCTGCCATCTCCTCTAACACACTCAAATTATAATTTGTAAAACCTTAATTTCTACCCCTTTCTCTCTCTCCACTGCTCCAGAAAAAAAAAAAAAAAACCTAATTTCCATTGGCGAAGGGACGAGAAGAATCGGGGTTGCAGAGGAATCGAAGATCGAAGCTGGGGAGGCGTAGATGCATGTCGTAGGAGTGAAGGAAGGAAGGTGGGGGGGCTTCACGACGGGGATTTTGGTCTTCTGCTTCTTGTTGCGGGGGTTGCTGGCGATCGAAACGACGGTGTAGAAGACGGAAGGGAAGGGGTTGGGTGCGGGTTGCAGGGGGTTGGGGGAGGTAGAAGATGGGTGGGGTCTTTTTTTTGTATTTTAAAAAAAAATTAATATTGAAGTGGGCCCATATTGACATGTGGCGCTCAGTTATTGTCCACGTGGGCGTCACGTCATCGGTTAACAGAAGATCTAACGGAAAACTTAACGGATGTTTGAAACTGTCCCAAAATTAAGACTTGAGGTATGACTCTGGGATGAAAAAAACTTCATGTACCAAATGTTGAAAACCACAAAACTTCATGGTAGTAAACTGATATTAAATTTCATAAAGAGAATCCAGAGAGAATTAACTAATAAATTTACTAATCCCAACATGACATAGGCTGAATTTAGGGGGAAACCCCTACCAAGATGGAGCATTGTCCTAGCCTTATATGAGGACAAGAAATATGATCATTAATTACTTGACCAATTCAAATAAAAAAAGAGGCAGATTGTCTGCCCTCCTTTTACCATGCTCTTTCCATCCCCTCCTATTTGTGCGGTTACGGTTAAGCCACGTCAACATGTCTTAATATCTCTATAAAAAAATCAATATAAAATGTTGACGTGACTTAACCGTGACTGCACAATGTAGAAGGGAATGGGAAGGGCATGGTAATGGAAGGGCAGACAATCTGCCTCCAATAAAAAAACGTGTGCTCTTACACGACAACACTGAAAACGACCATCCGAAAAACTAATTTTACCTGTAACACCAAGAGCGCATAAGTCGATATGCCAGCGGAGTAATCAACAGCCGGGATGAGCCTCCGGAGCTCCAGCGTGGGAGCGAAATCCCCGAAATCATCGAGGACGGAGCCCGTCTCCGCCTCAACAAACAGAGCACCCTGGCCGCCGCAATCTATCTGGATACGGCCGTCGTCATTGCGCTTCAGCCGCCCCGCCATGGGGTAGAACGGCACAAGGGCCTTGGAGAGAGCATGCTTGAGCACCGCCGGGTCGAAGAAGTTGGACCCACCATTTTGATTCGGCCTGTAGAAATAGACGCTGGGCGTGTGGATGCTCGGAATCACCAAGTCCACGTTCGAATTCCACAGCGCCTTCTTTGGCGTCTCCTCCGCCGGCTTTACCATCGTTGACTCCCTCACGATAACGTTGACCACCATGTTCGCGCTTCGTTGGGCCCCGCCTGGCACACCTGCGCTGTACCCAACAAAACACTGTTAACGTGCGCCGTCCTTGGTGATATTTAATTTAACTAAAAATCATTCTCATTCCTTTCTCGCGTTTTCTTGTAACGTCTGCCGTCGTTTGTCAAAACAAACGTCCTGCGTCGTTGCTAACATGCGCCGTCGGTGAACGTTAAAAGATGAAATTTAAACCAGAAGAAAAGAAGGACCGATATGATTACCTGGAAATGTGGGTGTTGCGAGCTACCAGCGTACTTTAGCAGAGGGAGAGCCGAGAGAGAGAGAGTAGAGAGAGATGGAGGCAAGGGAAAGGGGAAGAATTCACAGAGATGGTGGAAATTGGGAAATAGGGGGGAGAATGAAAGGAGAGAGGAAGAGTGCTTATTTAGGAGGGAGGGAGGGTGTTGTTGAGGAGAAATTTTTTAATGAAACCGTCACACTAAATGGTACACCACATGTCTTTATATAAATGATGAGTTATGTGTGTTAAAATGTTAATAACTTGAAAATTAAAATTTTTCACCACTTACATAAAAACACGTAGTGTACCATCCGTATTCCCGTCACAACTAAAAATTTCTCGATGTTGAGACCTTCCAACTAAGTACATGTATCTGGAGCAGCCCGGAGGAGCAGAGCATCTGTCACTCACCTACCGTGCCACTCACAACGTACCACGTCAAACTGCAATCCTTGACCACCGCCAACAATTTTCCCATTTTTGTTTTTGTTATATTTTCTGAAAAAAAAAAGAAAAAAAACAGAGAAGAAGAAAAGTAATATGGGTTTAGTTTGCTTTAGATGGAATGGAAGTGATGGATAGGAGTTGGTGGAGACCTCCCTCTTGCGTTGGGTTTGTCTCCTCTGGTTGAAAATAATGCAAGAATCAGTAGAGTTGGTGAGATGGTGACCTATAGTACTAAGAAACAAACACTTTCCTTTTTATTTCTTTATTTTTGTTTTAAAATATATGTGAGGAGTGAAAAGAAAAACAAAACCTAAAAAACCTAACAAAGGTCTTTCTTCTAGCTTCAACTCCTATTCTCCACCAACTTTCTAATACCTGGTAAACGGTGAAGGACTTTAGAGAATCTTCAATTATACTCTTACTTACAAGTTAAATTTTGGATAAAAAACTACTTAATATTCTCCTTATAAAAAAACATATCACTTGACACGCCCCGATCCTGATATTCCCCGAATACCAGGATAGACACGTGTTGGCCGACACCCGAGGGTAACGAAAGCCATTAATTGATACAAAAGCTAAGAATAAGAAATAAATAAGGGTTATGAATTTAAAATACAATGAATTAAATTTTTAGGAGCATGTTCAGAGCATACAACTAACTAGAGCTCTAAAAGTATTAATATAAAATTGAATAAATAAAAGGATGTGGGTCCTACACCGAGAGGACTCGAATATGCCATTGTGAAAGCGTTGACGTCGGGATCGTATGCCTCGATTCTAAATCCTGAAAGGGGGCGCAAAACAAGGGTGAGTGGACCAAGTTCATATATATATATACATAATACGAAAAACAGTTATGAACATACTAACCCCCAGGTTTATAAATAATGAAAATTACTAGCATAATAAGTGATAGGTTTTCTGAAACTCTAGCATGCCATAAAACATCTCAACTGGTATAACGCGGAAAAACATCATATAAATCATCATGTGTATCGTCTCGTAGATCGTCTCATAAGCGCGGTATGCTACTAGTAGGATCACTAAATAATAATACTCTCGGCCCAATGCCTGCGCCTAAGTCTCTGTGCCCGTAGCCAGAGATAACTCCCTCATGACCCAATGCTTGTCTCCGTGTCCCTTAGCCTTTCGCCAGAGATTATTTCTCCGGCCTAACTGCCAACACCAGATCCTCGCCCCAGGCGGCATAGTGTCCACTAGGTACGCACAAATAGTTACGCCTCTCAAAATAACCACTTCATAGTATAAAGTCATCCATCGTCTATACTATAAAGAGGGGTTTCTAAAACATGTTCTAGCATCCTATCGTCATCCATCAGATAGTCTACCAGTTCATGGTTTTTATAAAAATACGATATATCAAAATATAGCTCAATATAGGCTAACAATTATTTCCTCACTAAAAAATGACGATGAGACGATAATCAACATTTCAATAAACATGCTTAACATAAAATCAGTTCATAAACTCGTAAGGCATGCATTTCATTTATGCAAATAAACTATAAAATCATGTAATTTTAGAAAGGATCCACTCACAGTACTTAGCCTCCAGAAACTACCCCACTAGTGAAGACGGAAACGTCACAATAATTGCCCCTAAGCACATAAATAGTACATTTAGTCAAACTCTACTCAAATTATTTAATTTGGGAAAACGGACATCAGAAACAGATTCAAGACGTCGAAATTAGCCTAGGAGGTCTCAGACGAAAACTGAAAGTCAACCCGAAAGTCAAAGTCAACGGGTCAGTCAATTGGGTCAGACTAGGTCAAAAGGTTTTGAACTTGGATCCGGATTAGGACTTAGGTCCAAAAGCCCAAGGGTTTAGAGATTGGGCTTAAAGCCCTTATTAGAAAATGGCCCAAGGGGCCTTATTTGATTTAAAACAATTTAAATAAAAGAAAATGGGTTTTGGGTTAGGATAGGTTAAGGAATAAAAAGGGTGGTGGTTTGGGCTTGAGCCCAAACCCACACAATATTCACACACACGCCAGCACACATACACACATGCATGCACAGCACTACACGCACACACGTGCACCACACATTCACACTACATACACACATGCACGGACACACACACACACACACACCACACACACACGCACATCCCAACACACACACACATCCCAATACACACACACACACACACTACACACACACGCACGGAGCCCATGAATGACACAGCCCGCAAGCCAAATACCCAAAAAAGGGAGCCCATGAATGACACGGCCCGCAGGCCAAATACCCAAAAAGGGAAACTGGGCTGGCTAAAACGGGCCTAGAGCCCGTGGGTTTGAGAAACGGCCTAAAAGGCCTGGTGTCGCCAGAAATAATGGAGAAGAACGCCGGAGCCTTCCCAGCTCCGGCCGACTGCAAACCACGACCCTAGACTCCGTTCTAGGTATCAAATTGAAGAGTGAGACAATGGGAAGAGATTTATATCTTCTATTAGCTGTGAAACGGCCGGAGGTGAACGGAAAGCTCATCGACACCCACGGTTTCGCCAGAATTGGGTGTGCTTTCCACCGGGCCGGTCTCGTTCCAAAACCTTGGAAATCATGAGTATAACATTTAATAAATCACACCCAAACTTCAACTAGAACGAAAATAGATAAACCCGAAGCTTACCTATCCGGAGAAAATGAAGAAACTCGCCGGAGGTTATTGGGTTCATCGATCTCGCAGAGACGAGAGGAAGAGAGAGAAATATGAGTTTTTTATGGTGATGATGATTGTCTTCCTCATGCAGGTAATCAATTGGGTGAGTGTATGTGTCTTAGTGAAAGAGGGAAAAAAGAGAGAGAGAGAGAATGGAGAGAAGCAGAAAAAGAAAGAAGAAGAAGAAGGAGTCAAGGGGGAAGAGGGGACAGAGATAGAGAAATGAGGTTTGTTAGGGTGCTACCATGTGCCAGTTTAAAGGGGTTTAGGAATCTAGATAAAGGGTCCAGATTTAGTCAAGTTAGGTGACCAAAATGAAATTTTAAATAAAACTTTTCGGAAATTATAAAATTACAAATAAATTCGGGGGTGGGATTTAACATCACTCAAGGTAATGTGTTTTATCTATATTGTATACCGCTATATGAATGGAAATTGAATTTTCACTCTAAATTCATTGGCAATTGATAGTGATCTAACTTTTTATAAGCCCTTATAATGTTTCATAACATTTTGATACATGATACTGTGAAGTTCAGGACTTCCTGCACCAGGTTCGGCTTCCTTGACTATATTCGTGGAAATATAGGTGCGCCAAATCGGTATGAGGCTTTAGCGGCATAGGTACTCAAAGAAGATGAGCATTTTTATGGTGAACGTGGTTCGGTTGTCCTGAATGCCGAATTACGAAATGCACGTAAGAGTAACCAATCATAGAACACTTCACTTCCCTGGGAGGCTAATGAAGTGACCTCTTTGGGTAAAAAAGTTGGAAACTCTTCACTGCCCCGAGACTTGGAAAGACAACCAACCAACCAACCAACCAGAGGCAGCGTTGTTAACTTGTTCGAACTGAAAACGCTCTTAAATCGCCTGGTTTTACGGCTTTAGTGCTGCTCACTTATCCGAACTGAAGATGTTGTGGGTTGCCAACACAGTGCTGTTTACTTATCCCAACTGAAAATGTGTTGGTGGAAGGGTTAAGATAATGTTTTTTTTCCAGACGTGTGGGAATGGTTAAGGGTTTTCGCGTAGAGCGTTTAGATTGTTTGTTTGTTGAGTTGAAATGGGCTTTAATGTTACAGAGCCTCTTTTATAGTTCTATTTATAGGCAAGACTTCCATGATAAACAATCCTGCCGAAGCAGAGTCCTAATGAGACTGTGTTTGCTCGTCTTTTGCTTTAATATTCCTTTTATCCATTCTTAGCTGAAACTTCATCTTCATCTAGTCTCCTGGCCTCTTTGATTTTCACTAGGACTCTAAACCTAGTCCCATTATAAGATTTATTCATCTTTATTTGATCATGTATGCATTCTGATCTCTAGGATAATTCATATTTATCCAAAACTTATCCTTATCCTTGGCAATTTCAATTTGTGTAGGACTCGATTGAGCTACACTTAATCTTTTCATACTCCTACCTCTACGAGGACTTACTCGAACTGATCTTATTTGTGGGCTAAAAACCCACTAGCCTAAACGATATTTACTGGGGCGAGAAATGTTGTCTCTAGGTCAACCCATTTTGGCCCAAGCTATTATTTTAGGCCCAAATAAATGCACATGCATATCCAAACTCCTTATAGATTAGAGAGATATGTTGCATTCCATTTATCTTGCGCAAGTACATAATTTTATCTATCTTGAGAGATAATTATTATGATTAAAAACCACAAAATTATCCTTCAACAATTATCAAAAATTATCTTAACAGCTCACTTATTCAACGGTCTAGAACTACGCTCACTCAATGTGTCATGCCTCGATCTTGATCAGATAAGCTCGAAATCGATACATAACGATAGAACTGTAGTGGTACAATACAAAATACCTAGAGTCACTAAAACTCATGTATACAATATACATCAAAGCTTCAACAAAAATAACTTACAATAAAGGTGACAATACCTACTCTCGAGTGCACTGGCCACACAACTACATACACCACCTGAAATCTTATCCTCTAACTGCTACCCCATACTCTGCAAAACAACCCTATGTCGTGGAAATGGCGCATGGGGAAAAGCAAAACCCGGATAAGTTGTGAAGCTTGTGTTAGTGACGATAATACAACATATGTGCATATAAGTAAGATCAAATGATTAAATGTAAAAGTAGTGCTATGTCTACACAAGACTTTCCTCTGAATACTAGATCAATCCGTCAATCTGATTACTGTCATTATCATTTCATCATTCTCTTCGAACTATGACTTACCACTCACCTTTCATCAGTTTTTGAATGATCACAAAGATCCGATTACCAAATATTTTATAACTTAACCACTATACCCCTCATTAAATACGTATAGGAGTGGTTCTTAATTTTGAAGCTCACCACACGTCTTTCAAGATAATTATTAGTCATCACACAACTTGAAGTTGTGTAGGAATGACATACCATTGTAAATACATTCACGTGTAGGAATGAGTTTGGCATCTTTTTCAACATTGCATCTCTTTTTGTATCGAGTAGGAATGAGTTACATCTGATTCTTCTTTTTTAGGCAACACCATCATATATATTATTTGATTGATTCTTTACTTCAAGCTAGATTGAGCCACACATGCCTTCAATCTTTTCTTTCTATGTGTAACAACATGCTAAGTCTAGGACAATAGAGAGACATAATTCGCCCGAAGCCTACAAAGGTAACTGAATACTATGTGACCCCCAACATTGATAGGTAGTGATTACTTCTACGAACATTGATAGGTAGTGATTACCCAATGCGAATTAACCAGGCATGGCCACCCCTAAACTACGTATGTCTATACCTAGGTAATGAAGATCGCCCAATGCGAATTAACCAGGCGCGATCCTAGGGTTGCCCAATGCGGATTAACCAAGTGCAACCTTAAAATAATATGGTCCCCTAAGGTGAATTAACCATGTGGGACCATCCATGTGATTCTGATTTGATGCCACATCACTCCATGTACTTGTTTAGCGGTCATCTACTAGCCTTCATATTTCATAATTATTTCAAGCATAACATAGATATATTTCTGATGACAATATCAAGTAAACATATTATAGTGGCACACATTTCCACAAAACATTTGCAAATCCATGTTATATCCACATAGTATATAACAAGGAAGTTCTCATGGGTAATAATCGTATCACATTATATTAAAGTCACTCACCTGGGTCCTTCGCATTTCTAGATTCACCGTCATTGCTCCAAAGAACCTAATATAATACGTAAAACCCCATTTAGGAAACCTAGTAAAACCGTCATGCAAAACGAGGCACAGTGCTACTTGCACATAAATCAAGATGCATGTCAACTGGGAATGACATGTTATCGCATATTTGTTAATTACGAAAATCATACGGAGATACAATTATCCCAAAATCGAATAATCAAACCATCGTATCGAATTTCAACAACCCTGGATATGGGCTCAGAACATTAAGAACTTCCCGCTGTCCAAAATCCATGAAACTTAGTTTTCCCACGCGCCGCCACATGTGTCACCGCACGTGGTGGTTTTTAGCGACCCAGTTTTCCAACATACTACAAATTCTACCCAAATTTTACGGAAAGGTAGATCTCAACACAAGGATCAATTTTTATATCTACAACGAAGTCCAAAAGTGGACGAAAGATGGCGAATTCCTCGGGTAAAGTCAGCGGGTGCCTAAAACTTCCCAACGTCGATTCGCCGTCTATGGTGGTCCAAAATGGTCAAGGTTGGTCGAGTTTTACTCTTGGAATGAAAGGCTACAAAGCCCAGTGGTGGCGTCAGTCATCGCTTCACCGATTTGCCGGAAATGAAAAAGGTGGCCAAACTCCTTTTGGAATCACCGGATTCCTTGGCCATGCTCCGCCACATGTGTTGGTTAAACATGTTGGTTCTTAGTGATGTGGTAGAAATTAACACACAAATTAAACCCTATAAATTATGCAATCGTAGTACGAGTAAGTAGGGATCGTTCTATTCCAGAGATTAGAAGGGATGCTAATCAACACAAATTAAACTTATAAAATTGAAAACTAAGTTAAACTAACAACAAAACAATGACTGGGGGGGATTTTGGACGAATTTAATAAAAACAAAAGTAAATGGCAGCAAGTAAATTAAGTTGTGAATGAAATATGGATGAAAGGATAGCTAAAGGATTCTTCTCCACACATGAATCATATGCATACAAATTGATTTCTAGTTATTCTACATATAAACCATGAATGACAATGCCCCAAATTAACTGTGTACAACACTAATTAACTCTAAGATTTTCCTAAGTTCATTGAATTGGACTCATCGACACAACCAAATTATTCTTCTCAAGTTCCCTAACTATGAAAAGCATGATAGAGATACATCTCGAAGATCATTAAGTTCTGTGAAAATCATAAGCAATAACAAAACATTTGTAACTATGAAAAGCATGATACTCCTGCCAAGGATTTACTTAACTCAATCATGACTAGTGACTTTTACTACTTGCAAATATAAGTTCATAACGATTAGGTGAAATTCCCTTATATTCTAGCATTAAATCCCTGCATGCAAACTAAGTATGCATCCTTAATAAACATACAAGAATAAGTTTTCTATAAAGCAAATAAATAAATCCCATTCATGTTTTGTGAAACAATAATTGGATGTAATCAATTTATATAAAACATAGGATCATGGCTTTGAATTAACCTCTAGCTAAAAAGTACACATGTTCATCATAATTGAAAAGCAATCTAAAACAAAGAGAGAAATAACTCTGAAAATTCCAGCAACTTCAATGGATGAATGGTAGGCGCGACACCACTTTCAACGTTGCAGAACACTTTATATATATATATATATATATAGGGCACGGCTAGGGTTTTCTTTAGAGTGAATGAAAAGAGAGGAAAAATAGGTAATTAGAATTGTGTAATGTTGGAAATGTGCCCTAAAGCCAATCATATGATGATACTTTACGGACATTTCACATGTTAAACTAATCTAGTTTACATATAAAAGGGCAAACATTATTGTTTGAGCCGTCTCATATAAATGTTATATGCTTAAACGATAAAGTCCAAGGAATATGTGATTGGGAGAATGCAATCTAATGAAGTTAGATTAATGAGACCATTCTTTCGTAGACACATCCTAAACGTTACTGATCATAGGATTGCCAATTGGGCATTGACAGTCCGTTAAGATCAGTACGTACTATGCCTTCTCTCAGGGAGAGTGACTAGTCTCGAGTCATTGGTGTGTGTGACATCAAGACAAGTACGTAGGTGCTTAATAACGAATGAGTCCACTGAACACGATCAACGAAGAGTTCTCATACTCATGTCACATGAGAACTCATGGTTGGGATAATGCAAATTAGTCTTTTGACCTGAGGCATCACAGTTGTCTTGTGGTTAAGTCCTTGATCTTTGATTATGTCAAAGTCACCCCATCGGGGTGTCCACGACATCATTGGGGTTAAGCCACTTAGTTATGGAGACAAGTGAATGTGCAACAAGGGATCTCTAACCTTCAAAATGGTTTGAGGGAGAATACTCTATGATATGATTGAATCTTTGGCCAGAGTATGAATGAGATTTGGGAATGCGTTCCAATTCACATTCAAGGTAATCATATAAGCAAACGAATCACATTGGATAGTAGACATGAATAAATAAACTATCAAACCAAACAATGTGGTCAAGAGTATTAGATTAGAGAAATACCGTATTGCATTTGTAATCCTAAACTGAATAGGTTCTCTACCTCTTCTGATTAGCTTGGGTAGCCATGATATGCTGCTAGGTGTCACTCATGGTTTGTGGAAGCCCTAAACGTGTATAATCACTAAAGGGAGAATTGAAAATAAGTTTCAATTCACAATCGATGTAAAATGGTTTTAATCGCCCACTGCCTCGCTAAAAGGAACCTAATGTATCGTACACCGTGTAAGGTGGAGATTGAAGAAACAAAGGAGATGAGTAAGAATAATTAAATGGTTTAATTATTTATGGCAAGGATTAATTAATATGTTAATTAATCAAACGAATAAGTTCGTTAAAGACCTCAGGATAGTTTTGGACCTTAAGGCCCAATGGGCTTCGAACGTCAAAGCCCATTGACTTAAGTTGTATGACAACCTAATGAATAATGATTCACAAAGGCCCAAATAGCCCAATAAATACCCTAAGGCCGGCCATAATTAAGGAGGGTAGTGAACTTGGCTTAATTGCAAGTTTGCCACTCCATTGTGAGGTGGTATAAAGGCAACTTTATAGCCATTTCATCCTTAAGGGTTTTTGTGGAGAAAAGATGAGAACAAAAGCTCTCTTTGCTCTCTAAAATTCAGCCACCCTAGAGGAAATTATCTAGCAATTTTACTTCCTCAAGGTCACTCATTTCTTCTTCAATCTAACCTTGGTGTAGAATCTTTAGAGGTTCTCTATTTTGGGAACTTGGAGAATCCTATTCTTTCAACCAAATCCATGGAGCTAAGAAGCAAGGAATGAAGGCCCTATCTCTTGGGTGATTATCCTTTGCATATGCAAAAAGAGGAATCTACAAAGGTAAATATTTCTCAACTAACAAATGTTGTTTTAAAGTTGAGTCAAGGTTCACCAATCTACTAGGCTTTGAATTTCATGGTTGATGTTTTGTTTTTGAGTGCATGCAAGCATGATTCCGCCTTTAATTTGTTAATTGCATGCTATTGATGTTGCTCAAATAAACATGTTTTTCACAAAATTTCCTTCATGTAATTCGTCCAGAATAAAAAGGGCAAGTAAAAGTGGCTAAAAGGTAAGTTTTTATGGGGTAAAAGAGGCTACAAGATATTCCAAAGTGATCCCAGCAACTTAGCCTTTATTTTGCACGTTTTTTGCCTTATTTGGCACCTCCAAATCAGGCTAGATATCCTAATTCCTTTCCCATTCTGTTCATGGTCATCTAACAAGCCATATTCATCTTTGACTCTTTATTTGGACTTCAAAACAAGTCACTAAACTTCTCTCCAACTAGGATTCCTCTTTCTTGTGTAATTCCTTGCCTTCCAAGCCTCAACTTTAATTTCTCTAGATTTTAGCACATGTTTAACACCTTTTAAACACCAAAACGTCCAGCCCATATGCTATCCACGCCTGCTATCCAATCCAAGTCCAAAACTGCTCCAAATTGCTCAATTTGACTATTTATTGTCCTCTTTACCAACTGGACCTACAATAATACGAAAATAACTTAAATTACTATAATAAATGGAAATTAACTAAGTAAATGCAATGAAATAAGATAACAAAGTCGCATAAATATGCTCCTATCACTTGGGGGAGTGAGAGCTTCAAAATGGTGGTGGTGGCGGTGTCGAAAAATCCGTCGGAGTTAGCTGGAATCAGCGTTGGAAACGTTTACAGATTTGGATGATTTTTTTTTTTTTGTCAAAGGGTAAACTTTATTAGATTCTAATTGAAACGTTTACATCTTCGGCAATAATGTTAAAAAGAAATTCAGGGCCTAGGGCATCCCAAAGGAAAGAGCCACTATGTACGGTGACATATGAACCCACAGCGTGAGCAGCAAGATTACCACTCTGCTTAACAAACAAGAACTTCACCTCCCCTATTTGAGATGCCAAGGACTTAATATCATGAATGAAACAATCCAAAGTTGCATCCACCGAACAAACTCGTTGAATCATTTGAATAAGAGCAAGAGCATCTGATTCAATCTCCACCTTCACACATCCCAATTCCCTTCCTACCACCAGCGCCGCACGGACAACAACTTCTATCATGGCTGCACTGTGAAAAAAACCCCCTCTTCCCCCCCAGCCATCTTCAACAAACCTGCAAAGTCTCTCAACACCCATATGTAAACACCTTTCATTGATTGCCCACACCCTATCACAATTGAACTTCATCGTCCCATAGTTTGGACGTTTCCACCTCACCTCTTTCCCTGCAAAAAACAAATGGGTAACAGCACCATCACCCACATCCTTCTTCAGTTTCTTCGGCTGGGCACGTCTAAACTCCTAAATGTGATTTCGTATTAGATCAAGTGCATCTTTTGGATTTCTCACCACTCCTTGGAACACCAATTCATTTCTACACTTCCGAATTCTCCAAAGAACAAAAACTAGCTCCTGCATGATCTCTCTCCGCTGCTCATCCTTACATCACATACCAATATTACTCCAGCACGCACGAAAGTCAATCCCCACAACCACAGTTGCATCCAGTTGTAATGAGCAGCAATACCAGATGTCACGACTAAATTCACACTAAAAAAATAGGTGTTCTTCAGTTTCCTCAGCACACCCACACATAACACACGAACTGTCCACTCTCATCCTTCTACGAATTAGATTACACCGAACAGCCAGAGAGTTGTTACAACACACCTCCAAATAAAAAACTGCATTTTATTTGGCACCTGTAATCTCCACACATCCTGCCATACACGATCAGTCATCAGACCACCACTCCCCATTCCTGTCCCTTTCCTTCCCAATTCCCCATTCGCTTGTAGTTCCTGTGCCACCCAATACCCGGTCCTGACCGTATAATCCCCATTCCTCGAATAGTGCCATATTACTTCGTCCTTACACCTCATAGAACTTATAGGCAACCCCAAAATTAGATTCGCTACATCTTCCTCGAAATAAGTATGAACCAAATCCTTATTCCATGAGCCAACAGAATGATCAATTAGTTCCCCCACCATCTCAGGCATATTCACATGCCGATATCGGACTTTGAATAATCCAAGGCTCGGTTTTAACTTTAATACTTCTCCCATCACCAACTCTCCATCTTAATCCCCTCTCCAACAACTTCCTTCCTTGAATAATCCCCTTCCACCCCCATGAAGACTGCCTCCCTTGTTTCGAATCCAAAAATGATTGATTAGGAAAATACTTTTCTTTCAAAACACGCGCCAAAAGAGAATTTGGTTTCATCATTACTCTCCATCCAATCTTTGCCAGAAAAGCAAGATTAAAGCTCATAAGGATAAGGTCCCTAAACCCTAACCCACCCACCTTCTTCATTTTCCCCCAAGAAAACCAATGCACCCCCCCCCGGGGGCACCAGAACCTTGTAATTAAACTCTCCACCTCCTTGCACAACCCCACCAGTAATTTAAAGCAAGACATCGCGTAGTTCGGTAATGCCATAGCCACTGCTTTAATTAATACCTCTCTCCCAGCCAAGGAAAGAAACTGCTCAGCCCACCCATTAATCTGCACATTCAAAGCTTCACACACCTCCTCAAAAATCACCTTTTTAGAATTACCAAAATCAGAAGCTAACCCCAAATACTTTCCAAAGTCTTCATGTCCATTAATGTTTGTACAATTAACAATTTCCTTTGTCCGGTTCCTCGAACATTTTGCACCAAAGAAAATTGAACTCTTGTTCCTATTAATAATTTTCCTTGAGCCTTTCGCATAGCATTGTAAGACCCCCATTATCTCCATTGTTTCATCCTTTGTAGCTTTACAAAATATAATGGCATCATCTGCAAAGAACAAGTGTGAGAGAGAAAAACCCCCCTCCACCACTCTCATGCTGTGAATAGCCTCCAGCTCCTCCTGTCGACGAAGCAAAGCTGATAACCCCTCTGCACACAGAAGGAATAAAATCAGAGACAACTGGTCCCCTTGCCGCAACCCCCGTTGTGGTTGAATATAGCCCATAGAAGCACCATTAATCAAAATGTTATATGACACCGTAGATATACACTAATCAATTATTTGACAAAATTCCATTGAAAAACCAAGCTTTCTCATCATAGCCAAAAGAAAACTTCATTCAACGCGATCATACGCCTTTGTCGTATCTAGTTTCATTGCCAAACAAGCCTCGTTACTGTCATCTTGCTGTTTAAGAGAATGAAGAATCTCATGCACCTCTAAAATATTGTCTTGAATTTGTCTCCCTGCCACAAAAGCCGATTGATTCTCACTTATAGCAATTTTGGTCAAATGACCAAAATGCCCTCCAACATAAAACGCTTCTAACTTCTTCATTTTAACTCAAAATTTAGATCCGTTTGCTCCTACACGTACGTGGGATAGAGCTCTACCTAATCAACTCAAGAGTTGATCCAAGAAGGTTTAGTAAAATTGGAAATGATGAAATTACCCTCTCTTCATTTTTCTCAAAATTGAAAAAGTTTAACGAACTATCTTCAATTAAATCTCCGAAATACTTCAAAATGAAATAAAATACTAAAATTTGGGACGGAACTGGATTTTTGTGTCGTGCACTTGCAGAGCCCGCCGCTTTCCATAGGGGGTTGGTTGGTGGACTGGAACTGGATTCCGGTGGGAGAGGACACTTCGGTGTTAATTGTGACGGCATGTTTGGATGGCGTGGGAGCAGGAGAAATGCGGAAACGGAAACGGGAACAGTTGGGGTTGCGACGTTATTACGGTGGTAGGTGGCTCTGTTAGTTTGGCTACCATCAGCGTGACTGCGTATTTTATTTCTGAATAAGGATCCGATCAACAAAGATGGGTTTTTTTCGGTCGATTTGGTAAGAAATGAGGGGCTTTAGATTTTAAATAATTCATTGGGACTGAATTGCCCTACCACTGTCACTGCCACTATCACTTTTTGCATATTATTTTAAATAATTCATTTATTTGATTGATGATGTGTTTAGGAAAATGTCATAGAGTGGACGCTGAGGGTGCGCATTTGGAATCGAAAACGGTAATCAGAATATGGATCAAATCGGACTGCAATGAAGAGTTTGGTTGTTATGATTTTGAGACGATTTGAGTTTGAAATCGAATCACAAGCTAAAAAGTGGTTTTGTTTTGTTTCCTAATATCTGGAATCGAAACCGAACCGAACTGAATCGCATGACATAAAAATTATTTAATTTAGTAGTCAATTGGGTGTTGGAGCGTAATTGGTTATTTGGTCGAGTTCATACTAAAATGTATGGACTCAAGTCGTCCTCCCAATTCGAAAAACGAACTCCTACCGTCCTCTTTTACACTGCAAATTGCGATTCAAGTCGAGATTCCTCCGCTTCTTTCTAGTTCCAGCGTGCTAATATGGTAACCCTAAACTTAGAAGTTTTATTAGTCAATTTAGTTATTGTTGACCCTAAAAACTACCAAGCCTACATGGCGCGCAGGCCGAGTAATCTATAAGCTAACTACGTCCTTCGGTGAATGCGGGGCCTGCCAACTCGTCGGCCGAGCTCGGCCGAGGAGTAAATTTGTTGATGTTGGGTGCGCGGCTGACTTCTACGTCTTGCGATTGCGGCCGAGAAAGGAACACGTCTCGGCGTCTTGGGCTCTCGAACCTGAAGACAAGGTTACTATTCTTACGAAGTTCAATATCCAATTCGGCTTCCAATGTGCCGAATGTAGTAACTCGTAACACCTCACTTTGCCGAGAAGGCTGATGAGATGACCTCGACCAATAAGGATTCAGAAATCCTTCTCGACCGAGACTTGGATAGGTAATCAACTGTCCTCGCCGTAGTGCTGTTGATGCCAACGGAAGATGCTGCAAGATCGGCTGATTCTACGGTGACAGAGCTATCTATGCCGACTAAAGATATCACCGGTTGCTTTCACAGTGTTGTTGATGCCAACGGAAGATGTGTCAGCGAAAAGAGAAAATAAAAAAAATCTCAGTTGTTGAGAGAGTTTGCGCAGGGCAGTTGTGTGTAGAATTGGAGGTCCGTTAAATGTCGTCCGCCGCTTTGTATTTATAGGGACGTGCCTTGATGACCATGCTGTGAAGTTGTTGCCGTGACTTGAACTACCAATCGAAATAAATAATATTCCTAGGAATATTTTTCCAAGGGAGCAAAGCCACACTTTGATGATTGTCGTCCACTTATGATAACCATGCGATCATACCAATTTACAAGCACACGTAACTCTTCCCATAGCATCCTAAATAACCATGCAATGTTTAAACCCATATTCACGTCCAAGTGCATGCATTACCAAAGTCTGAGCACTTTATCCAATGTTGTGCCTTTCCCTTCCTTGGTAGCCTAATCTAAACAAAAGACTACCTCTTCCACTCATTTGTACAGGTACAACCATGCAATGCCCCGTTAATTGCTCATCAATTGCAATATTTATTTTATTCGGCATTATCATATGCTACGGCTTTATCATCCAGTTGTGTTCCAGATAATGGTAAGTCTAGATAATTTAATACTATTCAGAGATAATCATTATGATTAAAATCATAATATTATCCTTTAATGATATTGAAAATTATCTCAACCAATTTGTCATCCAATGGTCTAGAACTCAGCCAATTCAATGGCCTTGATTACTCGAGCCGATGAAGTAAAATCTGGTCCAAACATTTCCCCCCAGTTTCCTTGATCTTCGGCTTGTAAGCCGAATGCTTAAGGAAATTATGCTAGTTGAGCATTCATGAAACTAAGACATAAGCTTCGGCCTTTGGATGTGTTAATGGCCGAAATCTAATCACGGCCTAGAATTAACACTCCTGATGCTCTTTGAAGTCCAAAAACTTGAAGAAAATTGGGGAACCAAAAATGTCTCCATCAAACTCCACATGCACTGCCTTCACTGAATACACTGGCAACATTTGATTTTGTCAAACTCCATTTGCATGGCGCATGGCAGGTGGTGCGTTTAGTGTTTTATCACCTTTAACTGGGTCACCTTAGAATTTCTTCCAGCGCCACCTCATTGACATCTAATGCCAAGAAAAGGCAAACCCACCGAATGGGAACTCTCTCGTCCAAGAAAAGGCAAACCACCGAATGAGAAATCCCTCACCGAATACAGAAATAACTCGGTGAAAACAAATCAACAGCGCACCACCATCAAATTTCCTCATCCATGCTGAATGGCATTGGCATATAAATAAATGCTCCGCCGATCGAAAGGAAATCCACCGAGACCACTTGCTTCTCGATAGCTCGGCCTCAAGAGACGTCACTCTCAATTCCATCGAACCCTCTCAGGTGTGAATAATTCACTTCTAATAACTTAATTTGCATGAATTAACTCATTCTGGAAACACCTTACCGAGCACAAATACTTCGGTGATTTCTGTAACCTACAAGTGAGCATCGGTTGAGAGTAATCTAAAAACTACCGCCGAATAATCATTCGGCATAGAGTTGTCACGGATCCAAATAATCACTGCCGCTGAATAAAACTCATTCAGCAGAAAGCTACCATGGATCCAAATATCTCCACCGAGTTAGCATGGATGAAGAAATCGACCAAATATCCCTTTTAACTAGGTATTGGAATACTTCACAAACATTTGGCCATGCCACCAAATCAAAACTCCCCCGAATGAAGATTCCAAATAATTGGCATGCCTCTATCCCCGCACCCTTGCTGCATATATTCAGATTCGACTTTTAAATCGGTTGTCACTTTCCTTTCTCAGTCGAGAACGAAAAAACTCCACCGCCGAATATAAATCCATTCGGCAGAAAGTTGTTCTGGAGTCACCCCCCGTGGAGTATCCACCGAGAATCACCAAAGCTTCATTCATGCCTTTATAGCGTATTTGTATACAAATATTCCAACCACTGATTGGGTTCCGTGCCGAATATTCAACAATCTGAACATGGAAAAGCAATAGCCTTGGCATCAATAAGAATGGCAGCAAACAACACGCTAAAAACACTTTTTCACGGCGAGCTAAGTCGAGTCGTGGCTCAGAAACTTGAATTTTTTCTTCTACGCCCACCACACTTTCAGTCTCAACCAGAAAAAAAGGTGGCCCATGTTCTTCTTCGGCCGTCTCGACAATTTTCTGAGGCCGAATTTTAATTGTGGCCGGAGCAAAAAATTGCCCCCCAGCCTTTGGACCTAACCATTTTTCAAATGGAATTGATCTGTAATCAGAAACGTAAGGAAAATGTTCTTCATCTAGCCAAGCATTAAATCAAGCCCTGTCTTCATTTACCCATTGCTTTTGCAGGGTAACAGGAGCTTTTATTCTCAACATGTAAGCGAATGACTTTTGCATCTCTCTATGGCCACGAAGAACTTTTTCCACTTCCCAAGATCGTTTACATTCCTCATTGTGTTTTTTCAATTCCTCTAGGAGCTCGTACAATCGGCTACATGGAGCCGGATTGACATCTTGATATATCATATGAACTTCGTAGTTTTAGCACTGGGTCCCACCGGGCGTGCCAAAATGTTGACCCTAAAAACTAACAAGCATACGTGGCGCGCAGGCCGAGTAATCTATAAGCTAACTACGTCCTTCGGTGAATGCGGGGCGTGCCAACTCGTCGGCCGAGCTCGGCCGAGGAGTAAATTTGTTGATGTTGGGTGCGCGGCTGACTTCTACGTCTTGCGATTGCGGCCGAGAAAGGAACACGTCTCGGCCTCTTGGGCTCTCGAACCTGAAGACAAGGTTACTATTCTTACGAAGTTCAATATCCAATTTGGCTTCCAATGTGCCGAATGTAGTAACTCGTAACACCTCACTTCGGCGAGAAGGCTGATGAGATAACCTCGACCAATAAGGATTCAGAAATCCTTCTCGACCGAGACTTTGATAGGTAATCAACCGTCCTCGCCGCAGTGCTGTTGATGCCAACGGAAGATGCTGCGAGATCGGCTGATTCTACGGTGACAGAGCTATCTATGCCGACTTAAGATATCACCGGTTGCTTTCACAGTGCTGTTGATGCCAACGGAAGATGTGTCAGTGAAAAGAGAAAATAAAAAAATTCTCAGTTGTTGAGAGAGTTTGCGCAGGACAGTTGTGTGTTGAATTGGAGGTCCCTTAAATGTCGTCCGCCGCTTTGTATTTATAGGGACGTGCCTTGATGACCACGCTGTGAAGTTGTTGCCGTGACTTGAACTACCAATCGAAATAAATAATAGTCCTAGGAATATTTTTCCAAGGGAGCAAAGCCACACTTTGATGATTGTCGTCCACTTATGATAACCATGCGATCAGACCAATTTACAAGCACACGGAACTCTTCCCTTAGCATCCTAAATAACCATGCAATGTTTAAACCCATATTCACGTCCAAGTGCATGCATTACCAAAGTCTGAGCACTTTATCCCATGTTGTGCTTTTCCCTTCCTTGGTAGCCTAATCTAAACAAAAGACTACCTCTTCCACTCATTTGTACAGGTATAGCCATGCAATGCCCCGTTAATTGCTCATCAATTGCAATATTTATTTTATTCGGCATTATCATATGCTACGGCTTTATCATCCAGTTGTGTTCCAGATAATGGTAAGTCTAGATAATTTAATACTATTAAGAGATAATCATTATGATTAAAATCATAATATTATCCTTTAATGATATTGAAAATTATATCATAATATTATCCTTTAATGATATTGAAAATTATCTCAACCAATTTGTCATCCAATGGTCTAGAACTCAGCCAATTCAACGACCTTGATTACTCGAGCCGATGAAGTAAAATCTGGTCCAAACAGTTATATAAATATATAATTGTGAAGCTACTTAGTAATACGGTCTGATGATATTCCTTTTCATTTGGAAGTGAGAGGTCTTAGGTTCGAATTTCGTGGATGGCGAATTCGATACCAAACTAGGTTGCCCATTGTGTGGCTTTGCCGAACTCTCACTCTCCTTAATGTAAAAATATCAATGTATTATAAAAAAAAAAATTGTGAATAACTTTGGATTGTTTTATTAACACCTTACATATTGTTGAATACACCCCACATTTACTTTTTCAATCATAATTTATCTTAATACACCCCACTTAAATTCCTATATTACCCTCACACACCATACTTTCTACATACACCCCACATTCTTCACGTACATTCAACATTCCCTCATTATTCATTCTCACCACACCTCCAACTTTCAACATTCCGTCATTATGTTGTAGTTTACAAATCTATAATGGAGGTACGTGTCACGATTTCGTAACATTTTTTGGTTTTTAGGTTTTAGGTATCTATCAATTTGGGAGTTTCTGTGAATTAGGGGTTTTAAGATTTTAGGGTTAGGGTTTAGACAACTATGTAAGAACAAAAAGAGGAAAATTTTCCTATTAGTACATAATTTTTTATGTGGGTGTATTTAATTTCTTTTAAATTTTTTGGGGTTAAATAGTAATTTCATATTAAGATACATGAGTCATTTAATAATAAATATTTATGTGGGGTGCATCCAACAATATGTGGGGTGCTAATAAAATACTCATAACTTTTGGGTATTTGTGATTAATTTTAGAATTAGGGCTAGGGTTAGGGTTCATTTGAATCAAGTAATAAAAGGGGATCTTTGTGATCTTGATCTTCACCTTTGTTGCTGCACCAATTTTACTACTACTAGTAGTTGTTGTTGTTGTAGTAGAAGAACAACATGAACCCTCCTGCCCATTTAATAGACGATTCATGCCTTATGCAATTTCGCATATTTTCTTGTTTTTCTTTTGTATGAACGGAATAATATTAGAGAGCAAATTGAAAGGGTTGAATGATTCAAAGTCGTGACTGGAAACACCAAATTTTTTTGTGTTTAATTGCATAAACAATTTATTATTCGGTTTGTACTAACGCCATAAGGCATTTTGACATAGAACTTTGTTTGGACTACTTCAATTTAGTATGGTAAACTTAACTTGTTCAATTGGGTTGTACTAATGCAATAAGGCATTTTGATGTTGAACTTTGTTTCAAGTCGAATTTTAATACAGTGATCATGAATTTTTTTCCAATTGGGTTGAATTAATGCCATAATGCATTTTAGTTTGCAAATAACTAGGTTTTGAACTTTTGAGTTTGTTGAAAGTTGAATACTTGTATTAATACCAATTTTTTAATGGGCCTACTAGTTAGGCTCAAATAAAAAATGAAATTGTTTGAAACCAAACTAAATCAACCTTAGGTCTGGGGCGTTACAAATGCCTAGGAAAGTCCACATCGGTAGAAATGCTCTTAGAGCATCTCCAATGCAAAGACTCAAATTCTAGACTTATATTCTTATATTTGAGTCCCAAAAAGGTGGTGGATTAATTTACGTATTTTGGTTTTCATCTATGATATAAAGACTCACATCTTAAGACTCATACAAGCTTTAATTTTTAAGACTTGAGTCTGTGCATTGGAAGAGAAACATTGGACTCAAAATTCATAGAGTTTTAACAATTTAGTTATGTGCATTGGAAATGGTTAGACTCAAAACTCAAATCTCATTTTTGTTGGTTGAATAACATTTTTTCTAGATAATATGAGCTTCACCTTAAACTAAATAGGCTTTTTAGCCAAAATATTCCCTGAGATTTGCATAACACATCACTTTGGTCCCTAAAATTTGAAATCAATGGAAGTGGTCCCTGAGATTGTCCACCATTAATCATTTTGGTCATTCCATGCAAAATTATGTTAAATAAGGATCAAAATGACAAATATACCCTCAATTTAATAAATAAAGGGTCATGATTTGACAAAAATTAAGGGTATTTTGGCCATTCTATTCTTATTTAATGGAGATTTTTCAAGGAATGACCAAAATGATTGATGGTGGACAAACTCAGAGACCAATTCTATTGATTTCAAATCTCAGGGACCATAATGAGGATCAAAGTGAGGAGTTATCCAAAATTTGGATTTCAACTTTTCATGAGACTTATATATGAGTTTTAAGTCTATGGTGTATTAAAGAACCTTAACCTCATATTTAGAATAATATTTTTCTTAGGTTTCACGTAAAAATGTGGGAAAAGATAAACATTGAGAATGACAACAAGCTACAGCCAGTGGTGTGGAGCAGAAGTCCACATGCACAATCAACACAGCATAGAAAACTGTCCCTTTTTTATTTAATTAAAGGGGAAGAAAAGGGGATTTAAGCTTTGAACATGCAGCTTAAGGATGACCTTAGGCCGCCAGCAGTGCATGGCGGGAATTCAATCTTTAGCGTTTCATTTGCTTCATATGTCATACAACATCTTGGACAATGAATTCATGTGCTCAGATTGCAGGGAAATAACCAGCGACAAACTCTGATCATTTGTTGCACTTGGTAGTATGAAAAAAATTCCGTCAACTGGCATTGCACAAGGTCCCATGTAAATTGGTACCAAAATCAGCATCGTGAATCGGCAGCATAATCCAACTGTTTATCCAAAGAATCGGGCACCGCATAGACGAAACTCCAGTGTCAAGTTCGCAAAGGCGAGGATGATTAAGCTCAAGGTAGATGAGAAATGATCTAAGATAATAGTTGTCCGCGCGCGCCAAAGCATCATGAATACGGCTTGCAGCATACCATGTCGGTTTGGATTGGAGATACCCTGCTGCAGCAGTTGGTGTGGTTCTGAAAATAGCATCGCCAAAGTAAGGAGGTGGGACCGGGGGTTGCAATCTAGGCCTTCCAATTTCCATCAGTTGCAATAAGAAGTTTGGTATCTGGGCCATCGTGAAGTTGACGCGCCTTGCATGCATATCTCCAAATATGATCTGCCAACAACTCAAATGTGCTATACTTGACTGTATTCCCGCCATCTGCAGTAGACTTGGCCTTCAAAATGTTGAGCTGCTCCCCCGTAAATCTGAAAATGGAGGTCGTAGTATCAGTTATGCTTTGCGGATGGGGGTTTTCATTTGGGGAGAAGGTTGATATTCGAGGTGGGCGAATGCAGGCTGAGGCGGGTCTCGGGCACGAAATAATTATTTGTCTATGAATGGTTGAATGGTAAGAGCCGGACGACGAGCCATATCACACCATGTATTTATAAGGAAGAGACCAGAAACTCCATCTGCTATGAGGTGGTCCATGCCAACACCAAGCGACACTCTGCTGCATTTGAAGTATGTGACCTGTATGCATATCAAGAAACTCAATTTCAGAACCATATTGTTGCAGAAGATATTAAGTCAAACACAAATTCGTAGTGTTAATCAGTGGCACATTAAGAATTTCAACTTCGGGTGACCCTAGTATAAAAGAATCGATTTTCTAGACGGAAATACCGTGCACAATTGTTTTCTCTATTTTTTACGTGAAACATTTCGTCGAAAACTTTGCCTGTATGTAGACGGCCTTGTTTTGTTTTTTAGAGATTAAAAACCTTGCTAAAATATTTAATGTCAATTTTTCTTGACAACTAGTAAATTGAAAAGGTTTTTCTTAGGAATAGTAAATTATAAGGTGAAGAGATACTAGTAATCTAAAAGGTTAAAAAAATGAGTATAATGTTAGGAGATTAAATTTGTAAACAGAATTTTGTAAACTAAATGAAATGGAAGTTGATGATTAGATTATTACTTAACTGTTGATAAACATGCTCATTTCTTATTGGCGACACATCATTTAATTTGTAAATTTTGTTGATAAGTTTAATCTCTCTAGCATTATATTTAATATTCAATATTTTGCGGACATAAATAGAGCCAAACGGCAAAGCGGGGATAGAAAACAATGCTTTGAGAGAAGATGATGGGTCCAACTATAATAAAAAAGGGAAGTGGGAGGGCAGACAATCCTTGTCATTGGAAGAAAGGGAAAAATAGCGAGAGATTTTTCAGTGTGACTGGTACACGGGGTAGTACATCACGTGTCATTGTACAATAGTGAGATATGTGTGCTAAAAAGTTAATAACTTAAAAAATAAAATTTCCCACCAATCCTATTAAAACACGTGGTGTACCACTTGTGTTCCCGTCACAACTAAATTTCTCCAAAATAGCTACGTTTTAGCAAAAGACAAAAGTAGGGTATACAATCCACCTTCTTCATTTTGACTTTCTGCAACTACAAAATCGAACTTCGGCGAATTAAACCTAGCCAACGGTGGCTCTTATACCTACTAGGATACTAACTATTATCTTTCACAATGATATTTATCCCATCCGGTACTTCATAAAGCTTCATCTAGAGTTTAAGGTGGTCCTCCAAGGTACTTCAGAAGCGTTTTTCCTGAACTCCGGAGGGTCCTGAGAGCACTCTGGTCCCTATATAGATCTGCCCTTGGTATTAATTACGTGTGTAGAATTGCAATCTTATGCCAGTTTTCCATTACAAAATGTGAATAAATATATGGACAATACTTGCATCCAATATCAAACCCTTCTGAATAATAGATCTTTATCGTACAAATTTCATAATTAGAACAGTTCCATTTCATAATCTTCACTTAATGATCATTCCTACGAAAAATCATTAGAATAGGAGATCATTTAGTAATCCAAATATATGGAACAAATTGACGATTTAATTAGCATGTAACATATTCATGATGAACCGTTGGTTTATTTGATACATTCCGCTGCAGACTAAACAGAGCAGTGATGCTACCATCACCGTGTTCCGAATTTGTGGGCGAAGTCATGTTTGTTCCGTAAGATACGAACACCTAATCCAACAAGGAATCAACAGGTTTTCTATAATCTTGGAGTCCTTACAATCGAATGATTGGCATGCACCGCAAGTAATCGCACTCATAAGAAGATGCAGTATCTACTTCCTAGATATCCTTTGGGATTCTCCCGATTTAATGACGATTCTACTATCCTAAATGGTCCTCTCCTCAATTGGTATAAATACTCTTATAGGAGTTCACCTTTGGTAACGCAATCGCAGCACACTGATTCTTTTGCCCACTTCTTGAGTCTTAATATCGTTTACTAACTTGACCGTCGAGAGAGTCTTTTGATTGGTACACACACCTCTCCCTCCGCATCCCCCCCCCCCAACGTCTAACTAGATGTCTGACGATGGCCTGCACAACACAGGACCCTGCCCACAACACCACACAGGTTGAGGACAACCCTGCCCTTGACACCACCACTACTCTAGGGGCAAGTAATCAAACCCTTGATGTTGCAAAACACCCTAGAGAGTGGCCAGGCTCCATCTGTAAGGCCCTTTCCTACCATGGAACAGGTATTTCGTTTCATGATTTCAAGTTCATGGCAAACTACTAATTATATGTTTAAACATGCAATAAAGCATGAACCTGATTATAATATTTTCTTATATATTGTTTTATTTTTCGCAAATTTGCGTAACCTTCATGATACAAAAAATCACCATGATGCACCCCTTTAATATAATTTTATCCATATTAAATCGAAAACAGTTATTTATGATTTTCTATGATAAACATGTGTATATCATATGGAGAACATAAATGATGCCTCAATCTCCATTGCCACAAAATCCCAGCAACTTTGTTGTTAGTAGGGTTCCAGAAGTAAGCCCAACCTGACACTCAAAAGTGTGTCCTTGACTCCCTATGCTTTCCAGTTGAATACAAAACTTGCACTATCTCTGAAACCCTCATAAAATCCTAGCACCATTAATTTTCACTTTTGTCCCTGAGGATTGGTTAACAAGGTGAGCAAAGCTCCCAATCTTTTCACTACAAAAAATATGGGCAGTGCGCACTATAAGTTATTTGTGTCCTATGAGGTCAAAGGGCACCAACATATGTGCCCATAGAGAAATAGCAACAATGCAACAACTAAACTATCATATGTGCGCTCTATAGGCGTGCCCTTTGATTAGAGAGCACGATATTGCTATTTGTGCTCAAAGAGTTGAGCACATATAAGGGTTTTTTTGCCCCAGTTCTGACACCTGTGTCAGATGACATTTCAAATTCATATTAGCACAATTTTTGTAATTGTGCCCTATCAGTTAAAAATTTAAAAAAAATAACAAAAAGAAAAAAAATAACAAAATTGAAACACCCTAAAACTTGAAACAAACTTTTGAAAACACTAGATCGCAATAGGAAAATATTGCTCATAGTTTCTGAATACTAAAAATTTAGAATATGGAATAGGAAAATATTGTTCACAAGTTTATGCCGTTGCTTCCAATTTTGAAAAAAAATGAGGTACTTTTCCAGTTAAGTTGTTACTGTTAATCCTGCATAAATGCAATTAAGGAATACAATAAATCGAAGATTTCTAACAGATTTACAATAAGAAAGAAAAAGGGTACAAACACTTACAATTTTATTAACTCAGTCAAACTAGTGAGAGCCCCAGGCAATTCTCCCATGTGATTGTTTGCATTCAAAATGCTGCAGATACCAATGCTAATTTATCGACTGATACTTGCTTATTCAAGTTATATGAAAATTAAAAATTAAGTAAAAGCAAACTAAGGCTGAAAGAAAAACTAATGTGCTTACAAATTATTCAAGTTATATAAAAATTAAAAGTAAGTAAAAACAAACTGAGGGTGAAAGAAAAAAGAATGTGCTTAAAGATTATTCAAGTTAACCAATTTCCCAAGCTGCATTCGGGCAAGGTTACTACTACAGGAGGCCAAGCCG
Source organism: Malus fusca (assembly GCA_035220775.1). Taxonomy (NCBI): domain Eukaryota; kingdom Viridiplantae; phylum Streptophyta; class Magnoliopsida; order Rosales; family Rosaceae; genus Malus; species Malus fusca. The sequence goes on along the minus strand of CM069067.1, from coordinate 26,690,172 downwards.
AAGTGTCTATAAAAGAAGAAAGAGAAATCAGAGATGAAGACACTCAATCAAACAAACAAATACAAGCACAAACTCTGCTCAAAGCCAGATTTGCCTTCAAACGAAGTTGTAGTCAGCCCAAGCCTTCATCCTTCTTGGGATAAACCCCTACCAAAAAGCCTTTGTAATAGCTCTGCTACCTTGTCCTAAACCTGCTGTAGTATCGATTTCTTTCTGTAAACTCATCTCCCTACCCTTTTTCTAAAGCTCTTAAACCCCTTGATAAACCATAAAGATAGGAAGTTGCAAGACGATCAGCCTTGCCCGACCCTCTTTGTTTTTGTCTTTTCATTCATTAATCTAACAGTATGTTGTATACTTCCAGTTGTATCCAAGTTATTTCTAGTAAGTTGATGATTAAAAGACTTCTCAGCTCTTGAATCTGATTTGAATATGTCTTCACGGTTCAAACCAGATCTAAGTTCTAAGCCCTCGGGCATGTAAGATTGATCATTCAAAAGTCCTTGGTCTCAAGGCATAAAAAAGAACCTTATGTGGACTTAACCCATCCACGACAAGCTTTGATAAACAAGAAGTCCGAAGTTACTTGGAGCGCAAGTAATCGACCTATCTCTTAGTTTTATTTCTATTATATTATGATTATCGTAGAATGTTTGAGTATAGAAGGAATTCTGATGGGAAGCCTCAAGACCTATATCTAAGGCCCTACAAATGCACCTATTTGGGTTCATTCTGCTCTGCGGGCTCGGGTAATTAGAAGTATAATGGTTATAAGACTCGTGCAATCAATAAAACAGACATCGTATATTCGAGTACTGGGTTAGTTCTTGACTGGAAGCCTCAAGGCCTACACCTAAGGCCCCACAAAGGCACATGTCATAACTAACACGGTCTCTCGGGTATATATACAACTAAAACTCAACATCCGTTTTACATCTGCCATGCTGAAGATGGCAGTGGCACGCCTGAGCACTTAAAAGTTAATATTGATTGTGAGCCTCAAGGCCTACACCTAAGGCCCCACAAAGGCACCTTTCAAAGTTAACTTTGTCCTTCTCTTTCAGCCTTGCCCGACAAGCCCGCCAGTAAAGCAGAAGCCCGACAGGAAGCATCAACCGGCGCCAACCTCTCGGGGAGCTGTGTGCTCGTCGGCCAGGAAACATCCCCAGCGGAAATTCCAGCCACGAACATAGTTTTGGCACGCCCGGTGGGATCTGCTTGATCAAAAGAAATATGTCAAAACTGCCAGAAGACTTGCAAACTACCTTGTTACAAATGTTGCAAAGATTGGAGAGCGCCTCCACAGGCTTCAGAAAAGAAGCAGACCTGGTTATAAGACCAACTATTTCTATATCTTTACCTCAACTTGGGGAAAATGATGATAGGGAAGAAGAGAAAGTTAAAACCAGCCAGCCAGCCAGAAGAAGCAGTGGCGGACAAAACTGCAGATCCCTTCTCAGATGCCCCAGTAAATATGATCAGTATGGCATGGGCTGAGAAAGGGAAAGAAAATGTCACAAGGGAATAAGAAGGAATACTAGCTGACAAATCCACAAAAAGGGTGATCAAATTGCCCGAAAATCCAAAAGCAGCCATAATCAAATGGATGGTTCTGTGCAGTAAATGCCAATGCGAGTGTGAGCTCGAAATTCCCCTAGCAGGAGTCCTCATTGATCATGAGCTGATCAGGAGGAAAGAAGAAGAAGAAAGGAAAGAAGCCCGCGAAAGAGCCAGGCGGGCAACAGGAAGAGATATTTCCCAGAGTGTTTTTCAACGATTGGGAGGTGATTCCCAACCTAAAGCTTTATCAGAAGTATTTCGAAACCATGAGGTTTCTGAGGAGGCAGAAGATAAGGATGCTAAAAACCCAAAAGGGAAGGGTGTAGAGCATTCTCAATACGGCCATATGGGAAGAGAAGTCAAGATGAGTGATAGGATAACAAATCCTGTCCAGAAAGATAACCCTGCCCGCCTCGGGAGAAAATGGTACGTGGTTGGGAAGAATGGACAGCCCGTTAGACAAATGGGAGCCTCCATGGTCAGAAGGGTCCAAAGGCAACACAAAGCCTACATGAACTCCTTAAAGACCCCTGCGACGTCTGAAGCATCCAAGAATCAAAAGTTGGAGAAAACGTCATCTGGGGGGAGTAGTCAGTTTCGTTGGAGGAGTAAAAAAGAAGTGAAAATGGCTAATAGCAAGACAAAAGGCGAGGGAGACCATGTACCACAGAGCCTACACCCTGGGAAATATAGGATCTTGAGGAGAGCTCAAGAAGATATGATCATGGTGCCAACTCCTGGATGGAAGACGGAGCCTATTTGTTTTGGAACTGTTTTACCTGAAAGAAAACCACCTTCTATATCAGGGGTGGATCCTTTCGGTGAGGTTCCAAAGCAAACACCATATTCAGACAGGAATCAACAAGAGGGGGCACCAGAACCACTGCTTCCAGCAGATGCGATGACTTGGTTAGATGAGTTCATGGACCAAATTGGGAGCAAGAAATAAGAACTGCCCGAGCCTAGCAATTTTCATATCAACATGGCGTATGTGTTATCTGCCATGTTTGGTGCCAGACCTAATCAGCCCGCCACTATGGAAGGTGACTACGTAACAACTGAGCCAATGATGGCCCATGTCAATATGGAAACAGCTGAAGAGGGAGAATCGGGAAAAGCTGAATCATCTGAAGCATCCAAGGATGGACCTTTAAGGATCTATACAGACAAAATGGTGTTCAGCCGCCCGAACATTTCGCTTGCCAATCATCTTAAGCCCATATATGTTACAGCTTATTTGGAGGGGGTGCCCTTCAAAAGGATTTTAATTGATGGATGAGAGGCTGTTAATGTACTACCGGCCAAGCAAATGAAAAAGTTGGGGAGAGGCACATAAGATCTTATTCCTACGGACCTCACGGTTTCAAGCTTCTTGGGCGCTATCACCAAAACTCATGGGATATTGCCCTTAGAAGTGGATTTGGGGTCCAAACAGATCATGCTGGCATTCTTTGTGGTATATTGTACTTCCACCTACGGAGCATTACTTGGAAGGGACTGGATCCACCAAAGTCTTGCCATACCCTCCACCCTGCATCAACAAGTCGCTGTCTACCATGAAGCATGAACGGAGGGACCAGGCTTCTGGGAAATGGTAGAGGCCGAATCACGGCCATTTCTCCCCACAGCCAATGTTGCGGAAGCAAGTTTCTACAACCCCAACATAGGAATTTTGAAATGTTCAGGAGCAGATGAGAACGGCCGCCCTACCAAGGTGACGGCCCAAAAGCTTCTAGAACAAGGAATGCTCCTTACTAGAGAGGAGTGGGATAGACCTTGCATCGTCCCGACGCCCCTACACCATCAATGATAGAACAAAAAAGGAAGGATCAGGTAATGGCAGTCAGGTCCCTGATTAAAAAGAGCAGGAATGGCAGTTAGGAGCTTCGACCAGCCAGGATGAAAGCAGGGAGGAATCTTGTAGAGAAGAGTTGGAGAGGACCATACAAATGGCCGAGTGCATATATGACCTAGATGGGCCAGACGACTTGCCCGAGAGCCCGGAGTTAATCGAATTTTTGTGTGCAGAACCTGATAAGTCACCACCAGAAGTTCAGGATCCTTTGGAAGTTATTGATCTAGGGACAGAGGAAGATCCAAGACCAATACAAATCAGTGGCTTATTAAAGACTAATGATCGGGCAAAGATTATCTGTCTTTTGCAAGAATTTAAAGATTGTTTTGCTTGGCATTATACTGAGATGCCATGTTTAGATTCAACATTGGTGGAACACAGAATGCCCATCAAGAAGGGATATAAACCTGTTAAGCAAGCACCGTGAAGGATGTCAAAGGAGATAGAAGAGAAGGTCAAAGAAGAGATTGAGAGGCTAGTAAAAGCTGGCTTTATCGGACCAGCCAAATATGTGGAGTGGTTAGCCAACATTGTACCCGTTTTAAAGGCTATAACAAAAGCAGTACGATGTTGTGTTGATTACAGAAATATTAATGGTGCTACACCAAAAGATGAGTATCCCATGCCCATGGCCGATCTATCCATAAATGCAGTGGCAAAACACAAAGTCTTATCTTTTATGGATGGGAATGCCGGGTATAATCAGATAAAGATGGCCCCGGAAGATATACATAAAACAGCTTTTAGGTGTCCAAGTCATGTGGGGGCATATGAATACTTGGTCATGCCATTTGGGTTCAAGAATGCTGGTGCAACCTACCAAAGGGCAATGAATGCCATCTTTCATGATTTGATTGGCCAGAACATAGAGGTGTACATCGATGACATCATGGTCAAATCTAAAACAGAAGAGCAGCATCTGATAGACCTCATGCAAACATTGACAAGAATGAGGATCCACAAACTGAAGATGAATCCAAAGAAGTGCGCGTTTGGAGTGAAAGCGGGCAACTTCTTGGGATTCCTAGTGCATCAAAGAGGTGTAGAAGTAGACAAGAACAAATCTCGGGCAATAATGGAATCGCCCCCGCCCACCAACAAAGTGCAACTTCAGAGGCTGCTGGGTAAAATTAATTTCTTGAGAAGATTTATTGCCAATTTAGCGGGCAAGATCCAGCCGCTAACTCCATTGCTAAGACTGGAGGATAAAGAAAATTTCGAGTGGGGACCACCACACCAAAAGGCTTTCGACAGCATCAAACCCTATTTGACTTCTCCACCAGTATTGGTACCACCTCAAAGGGGAAAACCCTTAAAGCTATATATCTCTGCTTCAGAGAAATCAATCGAGAGTTTGTTAGCCCAAAACAATGAAGGCGGGAAAGAGCAGGCAGTGTACTACCTCAGTAGAATTTTGACCGAGGTAGAAACAAGATATTCCCCAGTAGAGAGATTGTGCTTAGCTATGTATTTTACTGCCAGCAAGCTGAGGCATTACATGTTACCTTGTCACGTGCACATCATCTCCAAGACAAATGTGATAAAGTACATGTTGTCAAAACCAATGCTAACAGGAAGGATTGGGAAGTGGATTCTAGCATTATCAGAGTTCAGTTTTCAATATGCACCCCAAAGGGCAGTCAAAGGCCAAGCAATTGCTGACTTCTTGGCGGAGCATCAAGAGTCTCAAGATGAGATAATCAATATCCCGGGGACCTTGGAAGTCACTGGTGTTTGGATCCCGCCAAGCAAAGAAATCTCGAGCAAAGAGGAGTGGGTCCAGGAAGAGATACGAAGAGTGACTGGCCTCTGGATTACTCCTTGGAAGCTGTATTTTGATGGTTCCTACACTCAGAATGCTTCAAGAGCTGGGATTGTAATTGTCAACCCTCAAGGGGTTTATCATTATTACTCATTTCTCCTAGATTACCAAGGGAACACCAATAATCGGCCAGAGTATGAAGCCTTAATAATTGGTTTGGAAATCTTGATGGATCTGGGGGCAATGGAGGTAGAGGTCTTTGGTGATTCAGAGCTAGTGATGAACCAGCTAAATAGGGAGTTCAAGTGCAGACATATCACCATGGCAGGGTATTATTTGGCGGCTACGCAATTGCTAGGTTATTGGGATTCTGAGATATCAGTTAATCATATTTCCAGGGGATCCAACCTAGCGGCCAACGAGATGGCGCAATTAGCCTTAGGCGTACCAATACAGGAAAGAAAATATGGGGTGGATGTCGAGATTCAAAGAAGAAACCTTCCTTCTATCCTGGAAAAAGGATTCAGTTTGGATGTAACGGTTCTAGAAACTGAGATAGAAGATTGGAGGTCGCCTATCATTCATCATTTAAAAGATCCTTATTCACCCACAAACAAGAAGAATAGACAGCAAGCAACCAAGTATGTCTTATGGGCGAAGGACCTGCTAAGGAAAACTCCAGATGGGTTACTATTGAAATGCTTAGGCCAAGAGGAATCCATGAGAGTAATGGCCGAGGTACATGAAGGAGTATGTGGAAGACATTAGGCTGGAATGAAGATGAGGTGGTTGCTTAGAAGGTATGGTTATTTCTGGCCCGACATGGAAAAAGATTGCAAGTCCTATGCCCGAGGCTGTGAAGAATGTCAAAGGCACGGTCCCCTACAACATGTGCCTTCAGTGCCTTTAAATCCAGTGGTCAAGCCTTGGCCCTTCAGAGGATGGGCAATGGACTTTATCGGGCAGATCTATCCATCTTCTAGCAAGGGGCACACTTTCATAATTGTAGCAACGGATTACTTCACCAAATGGGTAGAGGCCTCGGCCGTAAAATCCATAACCTCAGCAGCAGTCAAGAATTTTTTTGAGACCAAGATTCTGTATAGATTTGGGGTGCCTGAGACTATAGTAACGGATCGTGGGCCATCTTTTATTTCAAAAGAAGTTGAAGAGTTTGCAAGCAAAAACAAAATAAAGATGATCCAGTCCAGTCCTTACTACCCACAGTCAAATGGCTAGGCAGAATCCAGCAACAAGATTTTGGTAAACATTATCAAAAGAATGGTGATAGATAGTCCGGAGAAGTGGCATGAAAAGCTGGGGAATACTTTGTGGGCATATAGAACTTCCAAGAGGGCAGGAACAAGGACAACTCCTTATGCTTTAACTTTCGGGCAAGATGCAGTGCTTCCCGTGGAAATCAATGTAAGTTCTGTCAGAATTCAAAATCAGTTTGGGTTACATAGTGAAGAGTACATCGAAGCCATGTGTCAAGGGATTGAAGACTTAGATGTAGCCCGAATTGAAGCCTTGAACCAGATTCAGGAAGGAAAGAAAGCTGTTGCCCGAGCTTATAACAAAAAGGTGAAGATGAAGTCTTTCAAGGAGGGAGATTTAGTGCGGAAGACAGTCCTCCCTCTAGGAGCTCAGCTTAGGGGCTTTGGAAAGTGGAGCCCGACATGGGAAGGACATTCCATGATTAGTCGAGTATTAGACAAGGGAGGATACTACTTGGCGGACCTCGAAGGAAATTGGCAGAAACATCCCATTAACGTTAAATTCTTGAAAAAGTATTGTCCTACATTATGGGATGTTAGAGATTGTTATATTGAAGAGGATGCAAGGTAAGGCAGACTTCGGGATATCAAAGTGCAGTGTATGTTCATCAATCATTCAAGAAGACAGAAAGACAAAAAGTTGCTAAAATAATATTTATTTCATTTCGACAAATTGGTGAAATTTACAACAGATTCAGTTCTGACGTGCTACATTCGATTCCTTCTGGATGCAATGGTGTTTTCAGCTGGCTTTCCGATGTCTTCATGGATAGAATCCGATCAGGTGATCGAGTTGTGCGGCCAAGATGAGCTTGGTAGAGGATCCTCAGACAGAGTCATCACCATATATGATGGTGAAGCCTGACTTATCATGGCAGCAAGCAGGAAGGCAAGCCTTCATGAGGAAACCACCTGACCAAGGGTGTTGGGGATATCGGGGTGTTTGACCAAATGTGTTGGAGATAGTAGTAATCTGATGAAAACTTTTTTTACGAAAATGGAGTTTTAGGAAACCCCACTTAAACCTTGAAGATCTCATTTCACAGTTTTAGAAGAAAACTAAGGAGGCAGAAACACTTGGGGTGGATAAAGATGAGATCGAGGATGATTTGTTGAAAGAGCCGGAATTTATAGGAATATCATAAGGTAGTTTAAGAGTCGTGGGAAGATCAAGAGACTCCGGGTGGCGTTGATCTCAACCAGAAGATACAAGTTCCAAGAACAAGGGTGCAGACGCATGCAACTATTCAATCAATATTGCCGCCTGGAATTCCAGGTTGAATATCAATTAAAGGGGGCACTGTTTGGATTAAAACTTGAACTTTGGGCTCAAGAATGAGTTGGGCCAAAGGGAAGCCTAGAAGGAGAGATGGCCGAAGCCCAGCCGAAGTCCAGAAAGCAGAAAAAGGCCATTTCCGACTTGGTGCAGCTCATTTGAACCACTTGCTCACCTACTTAGAGACCAAGTGGTATAGACCAGCCAGCTAATCAGCCCAAAAACACTTTACAGTGGCAGTACAAGTAAATAGTTGCTGAGTCATTGCCCTTCAAGCTGCATTCGGGCAAGGTTACTACTACAGGAGGCCAAGCCGAAGTGTCTATAAAAGAAGAAAGAGAAATCAGAGATGAAGACACTCAATCAAACAAACAAATACAAGCACAAACTCTGCTCAAAGCCAGATTTGCCTTCAAACGAAGTTGTAGTCAGCCCAAGCCTTCATCCTTCTTGGGATAAAACCTTACCAAAAAGTCTTTGTAATAGCTCTGCTACCTTGTCCTAAACCTGCTGTAGTATCGATTTCTTTCTGTAAACTCATATCCCTACCCCTTTTCTAAAGCTCTCAAACCCCTTGATAAACCACAAAGATAGGAAGTTGCAAGACGATCAGCCTTGCCCGACCCTCTTTGTTTTTGTCTTTTCATTCATTAATCTAGTAGTATGTTGTATACTTCCAGTTGTATCCAAGGTATTTCTAGTAAGTTGATGATTAAAAGACTTCTCAGCTCTTGAATCTGATTTGAATATGTATTCACGGTTCAAACCAGATCTATGTTCTAAGCCCTCGGGCATGTAAGACTGATCATTCAAAAGTCCTTGGTCTCAAGGCATAAAAAAGAACCTTATGTGGACTTAACCCATCCACGACAAGCTTTGATAAACAAGAAGTCTGAAGTTACTTGGGTCTCAAGTAATCGACCTATCTCTTAGTTTTATTTCTATTATATTATGATTATCGTAGAACGTTTGAGTATAGAAGGAAGTCTGATGGGAAGCCTCAAGGCCTATATCTAAGGCCCTACAAAGGCACCTATTTGGTTTCATTCTGCTCTGCGGGCTCGGGTAATTAGAAGTATAATGGTTATAAGACTCGTGCAATCAATAAAACAGACATCGTATATTCGAGTGCTGGGTTAGTTCTTGACTGGAAGTCTCAAGGCCTACACCTAAGGCCCCACAAAGACACATGTCATAACTAACACGGTCTCTCGGGTATATATACAACTAAAACTCAACATCCGTTTCACATCTGCCATGCAAAAGATGGCAGTGGCACGCCTGAGCACTTAAAAGTTAATCTTGATTGTGAGCCTCAAGGCCTACACCTAAGGCCCCACAAAGGCACCTTTCAAAGTTAACTCTGTCCTTCTCTTTCAGCCTTGCTCGATAAGCCCGCCAGTAAAGCAGAAGCCCGACAAGAAGCATCAATCGGCACCAACCTCTCGGGGAGCTATGTGCTCGTCGGCCAGGAAACATCCTCAGCAGAAATTCCAGCCACGAACAATCTCAAGTGAGATATAAATTCTTTCGATGATCACCTAATACCACCTTGTCGATAATTACTAAGCCCTCTGTTTGCCTAATCAAGTCTTGATCCAGACGACAACCACCATGGACGGGCCATCCAAATTGTATGTTGGATCCTTCACCCTTGTCGTTTTACTATTCTTCTTCGCTTTGATAGGGTTTGAGAGATGAGAGTAGAGACGAAGATCGACCCTTCATACGCTTATAACATACATTTTCTTCCTAACTCCACACCATACAAGTAACTATTGTGCTATCTTCTTAATCAACCTTCCTGTTCTCCCTTGTCGGTCATATTCATTACCTTCATATTTCATTTTATGCACACCTTTTGATCTTAGTATCCATATCAAGGTGTATGCTTTTTGTTTTATCACACTTTTTACTCATCTTTCTATCTTTTTCACGTACCATGTACATTTGGGAAATAGAATTTAGTGGTGCATTTCCTTTTAAAAGATGGTTGATATTGGGTGCGTTTCAATTTAGCATTGGTATACGTTTCAAGCCAAAATGTTGCTACGTTTCAAGTTGGAATGGATATGTTTCAATTTAGCATCGATACTTTGAAGTTGTTATTGTACATTTCGAGTTGGAATGTATACATTTCAATTTAACATCGATACGTTTCAAGTTATTATTAGTACGTTTCAAATTGACATAGGTACATTTTAATTTGGTTCAATTTAAAATTCACATTCATATATCTCATGCCGAAGAGCACTAATCTCAGTCCAAAGACTTCAAACTCATCCTTTATGTCAACAACTTTTATATTTCAATGGTACTTTTTTTTATGTTAACGTGCCAACAAAGGGGTATAAACCCAAACACACCAAAAAATATTTTAAAAATTCAAAATTTAGAGATAATAATGATGATTTAGTTAATAGCCATTAATAATAGAAAATTGCCAAAAATGACCCATTTTCTTAGTATTAGGATTGAAATAGGACAAACCAGCCATGCACACCATACACAAAACTGAAATGATGAAAATACCCACAAATAAATAGTAAAAATTCACAGGTGATGACATCATTTTTTTGGGTTGGACGAGAGGGATGTCGAGAGAGAGAGAGCAGTGAGCTCTAGGTTTTTTGGTTAAGCTGAAATGTGTGAGCCTTGATTTCGAAAAGAGGGAAATGCAGAGAGAAGTTAGAAAAGTGAGTTGGGTTTTGGGTTGACCCCATAGCTCTGATTTCGAACATATGGATTGTTGATGCAAATTTCCGCCGTCTCTAGCTTTGATGAAAATGCACCTACAAAACAATCAACACCTTTGATCAAGGACCTAAGCCTCACGCCCACGAGGTGGGGAAGGGGGTGGTTAGGCCAATGGATCTCCGATGCTAAGTTAGTTTCTCTGAGAAGAGTAAGTGTTTAGGACTTTTTAGGGTTGTAAATGCTTACCAAAATTTGGTAGAATTTGGGGTATATATAGGAGGAGAGGGTCGAGCATAGTGTTAGGGTTTTACCCTATGCATGGCAACATCCTATTGGCCAAGGTTTTATGGAGAAATATTCTCAAGATATTAAATAGGAAATAATATCTTGAGATAATGGAGTACCTAATTGATTTAAAATTAGGATTACTTACTTGAATGGAGTCAATCTTCAATTGGGAATGTATTAAAGGTAGGATTTGGGTAATTAATCCTTATCTTTAATGCCTTGACTTTTCCTTGCCAAGGGCAGGTGAGCTGTGGGCAATCGTATTCAGCTGCTCGGCCCTTCAGGGGTGTGAGCTGCGCGTGGAGTATCTGAGGAGCCTACCCATTTAATGAGGGCAATCTTGTCTTTCTTGAGAAAAGTTCACGTGTCGCCTCTAGAATTTTTGGGATCGTTTTAGGCTCTATAGGGATGTCGAGAGAGAGGTGAGAAGAATGAGGCCAGAGTTTTCGGGTTTGAGCTCAGATCTATGAGCTATGTGTGTTATTGTTCCATAACCAAACACAACAAATTGTTCTATCCTTAAAATAGGAGGTTTGTACCATATTTTGTGTTTTGGCTGGAAAATTCCATTTTTCCAACGACTGAAGCTTCAGCAGGCATAGTAAGGTAGGGTGTTTAGTTCCAAGTTTCTACATCAATTATTTATGGAATAAATGGGTTGTTTGTAAGGTGAAATAATACTTAGAAGTTAAATTAGGGTTTGTTTCATTTTGGGGCCTATGAGTTGCAAAATAAACTTTAATTTTTGACATGCTACAAAACTTTAAGTGTTGGATTGCAGAAATTTGTGAATTTTTTTCCGTAATGTGCATGTGGTGTGCATACGGTGTGCATGGTGTGCCTAGCTACAACTTAATATGAGAAGCGAGAATGTTCATTAGTTATGATGTACGTATTTTGTGCCCTGGAATTGAGCGAGTATGACTACAACCTAGTTGGCCTCAACAAAAAACAAAATTAAGAAAAAACTTAGAGGATGTTAAGGGTCGTGCATGTCCATGAAATAACGACAACTAGTATTATGTTTTCCAATCGTACGGTTAAGCGGTGGCTGATATACGTAACAAGACTTTGCAAACTGTCACTGTAACCTTATATACGTAATAGTTATATTTTAATTGTACCCACTATACCAATAGGTTGCCGTTAAAGTTTCTTATAAATGCGAAAAGCAACTCGTTGCTCGATCTCCAGTTCTATGCATACCATGTGCATAAAGTGTACATATGATGTGCATCCCATGCGCATATAGTGTATATAGTGCATAATTACATATTTGATACTCTTCGCATTAACGTAGTTTAGGACATGGTAGGCGCTGAAGATAACAAGGATACATAGTCCTAATGTTTATTATCATATAATAGTTAGCAAATACATTGCACAACTACATTACATTGCTTAATATCTAAGCCTTCAAATTAAGTCTACCATAGCTATTAAGCATAACCCTCACCGAAACCAAATTTTATTAAATGATTCGATACCTAACGAAAATCTTTAAACCCCTTGTTGCATTCCTCCCCTATTTCGGTCTTTCCCTCCCGGGAACACACACATGACTTAATATGGCTGCAACACTTATGCCATAATTCAATATTTAGGAATGGGATAATTTCTTGAGATGTGTCAGCCTTCGTTTTATGCTTGCTTGCACAGTAAAGCGCTTCATTGGCTTTACCGTTGAGGTCACAAGCTATTTTCTGCCTTCATTAACTTGTGGTTCCAATACTCGTCAACACCCATCTCATAATCGAGTCTCCCACGAACCTAATCTATATTTCCTTAGCGGGATCTCCGAGTTGACAGAGCTAAACGATGACGTAGGGCCTTGGGTGACCCTGGAAGTGGAAGAGGTTCCATGTTGGACCACTCGTGGAACTTAGCATTAAAACCCTCATTTTCATGTCTAAACTTGGACATCTTGGTGTTGTGAATTGTTTTGGTTATCTGAGAATTGGAATGGCCTTTTTGGTATGGGGATAATGGTTATGGAAAATAAGTGTGAGAAGCCTATTTCACTACTACAAATTTTTACATACATGACGCATTTTATAGGTCATGTTAAAAGTTTAATGACGCAAGGGTTTAGCGTCATCTTTGTGGGTGTCATTAAAGATATTTTTTATGACGTTGAAAGAGTGTCATGTATTACTTTTAAGGACGCCCAACAAGCGTCATTAAATTAAGAACTTGTGTCATCTATTACCATTTAAGACACATAATAAGTGTCGTAAACATAGGAATGAGCGTCATGATATACTAATCATGACATACGCACAGTGTCATGTATAGCTTTTAGAGACACCTAACAAGCATCATTGAATTAAAAAAGCATGTCATCTATTTCAATTGGAGACGCGGAATATGTGTCATAAACAGAGGAATACGCGTCATGGTATAGTAAACATGACATCTGTATGGTGTCATGTACTATAGCACTCCAACGTCATTGAATATTAGCAACGACACACAAAGCGTGTCATAAACAATTCAATACATGTTCTGAAATATGTATGATGACATATATAAAAAGACTTAACATAATTCATCCAAGAAGCAAGATATTAAATTAAACAATATTGCTTCATAATTTTGTAATTCATCCACTACCAAAGTATTACAAAAGACAATATAATGTGTAGAGTTTCCTACTAAAATAAAACTATAAGTTCACTTAATTTAAAATTTCACAAACTAGCTAATCTAGTGTTTCATCTATTGGGATGAAGTCATCAACATTCTCAGCCCACTCTATTCTTAATGCATCAATTTCCTGTTGAGTGTATGTAGCTTTTTCTTTGAACTGCAACAAATCACAACCAAAGAGAACATGTTACGACAAAAACTAAATAAGGAAGTGGTCAATTAGCATCAACTAGCCCAGAAAGAACAAGGGCTCTCTACTCGTATTTTTCGCTAATGTGTGTGTGTGTTTTTTTTTTCACTCGGTATAGAGATAATAAAACGTCAAGTGAATACACCTGCTTAAGTGCTCTTTGTAATAGTAGTACTAACCTTGGTAATAATTGAGCAGTTCGGATCATCAATGATTTCCTTCATGTATTTCATCACATAATATCCACATTCTACAGTTCCTTCTTGCAAAGGGCACTGCATATAAAAATAAAAAAGTATAAAATGTAAGTTAGTCAAATTAATTTAAAGCAGTCTCCACAACACACACACGCACAGCAGAAATGCAAAAATAAAAACATATAAACAAAGAACTTTAAAAGGATGTAAGATATCATGACCATAGCAATTCAAATAATCATTTCCACATATCGTTTGGCATAACATTTCAGTTTTTGTGCTCCTAGATACAAAACGCAAATAATTGTCGGCAACATATCCATCTGGTCCCATCCAGTACAGAACCTATCAGCACAAAGTAGCAAATACTCTTTCATTTCCCCTGATGGTATCATTTTGTTAATGCAATGCCAAAAAAGACCTTTTTCATATGATTATCCTATGGAAAGGCATATCTTTTAATATACAGAATATTACACCACGTGCTTAAAAATCTAGTGGATTAATAACAATATTTATTACACTTATTGCTGGCTATTAACCAGATTCCTTATAAAAAAGATCTTGTTGAAAGATAGTACGATACCACTCTGTACTTCCAACGCTAAAACACACTAGGTAGGGTAAAAAATAAAAATAAAAGCAAAACCATTAAGTATTTGATGGTGATTTTTACCACTTGTAAAACAAGGGTTAAATCATAGAAAATTCTTGCAAGAGAACAAGTGTTTTTAGTATAGAATGGCTCAAGCAAGGTCGATCTCATCAGGGACTGATATAAACAATTTACAAGTTTTTGTGTATTTAACTTGTTTAACTCTAAGAACTACACTAATTTGACGAAACTAAATACTACTGGATGTGACTTAAACAAATATCTAAAATGGGAATTGGCTTATAGGAATAGTGATCCAACTAAACAAAACAAGTAAATATATAAACTCAAGATAATACAAATAATTGAAGAAATTAGATTGACAAGGTGCTAGAGTTCAACCTTTACCAACAACACTCCTACGAAGCTCTTCCAATTGCTTAAGCAATCGAAAACACATATGCTTTGAAGGTTGGGTTTTCCTTGTGTATGTTTTACTTGTGACATTCAAGTTAAAATGCATACCACTACATGCAATTTATCCATGACATTTGGATTAAATATAAACATGAATGATTCATTAATCTTGATGAAAATCCTTTTGTTAAACCATGTAATCCCTAAGAGTATGATATTTACCTTAGGAGAAATTACAATCCTCAATCACAAGAAGCATAACCAATTTTAACGTGACATTCATTCAAAATTGCATCCAATGACTTTTCTAAGCATCCTAATGGTGATCAATCATCAAGACACATAGATAGTTTAATTTAGAGATTGAAAATATCAAAGCAAGCATGTAACAACACTTAAGCAATTGAAAGAGAAATTTACATAATCATGTTGCGGCTCATGGCCTCACTCTAGCGAAAAGAAATTAGTTACACATAATTATTTGAATACATAAGAAATTATCCATGAAGAATCAAAGAAAAAGACAACCCTTTTTTACAAGGAGGTTATCTCCTGATGCTCTCCGATCCTCCTTCCATGTGGAGTTGCGGCTCCCTTATTTTTCTGCTATGTTGCTCTCCCTTCTTTTTCTCTCTGCCATCTGCCCTTCTCTCTTTCCCACTGCCGTGTGTAGCCTTAAACAAAGGGCAATGATTTTTCAAAGCACTAAGGCCACAAGTGGAAGACAAGCCTCATCCCACTTCCTAGTGCTCCACTTTATCCTCACTCCCCCACTTTGCTTTCTGATTTCTTTTTCAAACACCACCCGTGGAGACAAGCTCCACTTCCAATTCTTTTGTTTGTTTTTATTATTTCCTTTTCTCCATTTTGCTTGAAATTGATCCTAAAGCAAATTTAACTGCACACTAACACAAGGTAAGGTAAAATGCAACCATTTTAACACAAAAACATCACAAAGACTTTAGAAATGGATGGTATAAATGCATGAAATATATGAATGATCAGTATTCCAGAACACCACCAAAATATTATCAAGAATAATGAGAAGCTTACAGGCATGCCATATAAACGTCGATATCATTACCTGGTTGCTTAGGGCCAGATATCAACAGTGTTAACATCATAAATTTCCGCCTCATGCATAACCATGGTGGAAGGTTGTAAGTGACCATAATCACTGGCTAACAACTATATCTACTGCTTAAAGCGCTATGGGGATTAATCCCATCTGTTGAAATTGCTAGTCGGAGATTTTCTTGGGTTACCACCAAATTTCAGCCACATGTGGTCAACAAGCTTCCATGAGGGAGAGTCAGCCGGATGACGCAACTTACCATCAACTTCTCTATCTTGGGCATGCCATATCAAATTCTTTGCTGTCTTGCTATTATAAAACATTCTCTGAAATCTTGGAATAGAGGGAAAATACCATAGTACCTTTGCAAGTACCCCCTTACTAGGCTCCCCAGAACTTTTGTTAACCTTCCATCTAGAAAAACCACATGTAGGACATGCAATTGCATCTAAATGCTCTTTCCTGTATAGGATGCAATCATTAGGGCATGCATGTATTTTTTTCGTACTCAATTCCGAGAGAAAACAATGTTTTTTTGCTTCATACACAGAGGGGGGTATTTCATTCTTCTGTGGGAGCAATACTCCTAAAAATTCTAGTAAATCTGCAAATAGTTTATCACTACACCCATTCTTTGCTTTTATATTGTACAATTTGACCAGGGTTGATAACTTTGTGAAGTTTGAACCAGGGTATACAGGTTTCTCTGCATCCTCTAACAACTTCTCAAATTGTTCAGGATTTGAAGCAAAATGATCATACGCTGCTTCCACCATCCCGATAATGATATCTTCAACTATTTCTTCCCGATTACTTATTTTCTCATTCTTACTATCTGGAACAGCTTCTCCATGCCAATACCATGTACAATAACTTTGATCTATACCATTGAAAAAGAGATCCTCTCTTATCTCTTTAACCGTCCTTGATTTGATGTTACCACATTTTAGGCACGGACAACGTATGTAGTTAATATCAGTAGCATGAAGCATCACATAATTCAAAAAGTTTTCAACCCCTTCATAATACATTTGTGATCTTCTATCCATAGACATCCAAGATTTATCCATTCTAAAACAATTATATTGATTGATATTAGAATAAAACATATAACGAGATTGCATGAGGGCACAATATATAAATTGTTGCAGGCTAAAGATAAAAAAAACAGAAGTAGAGCTTATGAGGAGTTTTATCAAACATGTGGTATGCTATAAACAGAAGCAGAGCTTATGAGGAGTTTTATTGAACCCTTGAATCCTCATTTTTCAAGTGGATTAATTAGAACATTGGACAAACTCAACCAATCTCCACCAATCATATTAATTACTTGTATATATATGCATGGGGGTGGGGGGGGGGGGGTCTCTTTATTCTATATAAACAACGTTATACACACACACACACACACGCACATATATATATGTATATAAAATACACATACCTAGCTTCAATCTAAATATTAAAAAAAAAAGGATGAAAGTAATAGTTAATCTAATTCAGAATTGGTATTAAGGGGATCACAAAGTTAAAAAAATAAAAACAATGATCATGGCTCAACTACAATTTGTACATAAACTACTTTAGCAAATGACAAGGACTAAAATCTATCCAGCCACATAGCTTAGACTAATCAATACAACTTCACAAAAGAGATTAATATAGAAATTATTTTCTACAAAACCCATAACCATTCCAACAAACTTACCTTACACAATTAGGTTTTGAGTGAAATTTGGGGAAAACAATCAATCTGGTTGATGAAGACTGTGGGTGTCCCAGAGAAACAGAAAGAGTAAGAGAGAAAGAGAGGGAGAGATAGAATGACAATGAGTCTTCCTAAATCCAAGTGACTTGTTGTTCTTCTAGAAAAATCCAGAAACCCTACATTCCCAAATTGAAATTAAAACCAGAACAAAACATAAATCACACCAGAAACAAAGGCGAGAAACGAAGAAATCAAAAGCGGAGCAGAGAAATTACCAGAAGCGAAGGACGCGACGGGAGGAAGGCTAGGAGGAGCGGAGGGAATCGGGGTTGGAACTGCGGAGTGAGAGAGAAGGAGAGGGAGAGACAGAAAGAGAGGAGAAGGAGAGCTTTGATCTTTCATTCTCTATCTGGGAGTTGGCTGAAGGGGGGTTGGGTAGTGGAATGAATGAGTCGTGAGGATTTAGGAAGTGAGAAACTCGCGGGATCTTCGCTCTTCTTTTTTATAAATCCTTCCTGTTGATTTTTTTTAAGTTGCGTCATCCATTTATTTTAATAACGTTTTTAATAAAAAAATGTCATTAAAAATTTTAGTAAGTGTCATGAAAGCTCTATTTTGTAGTAGTGTTTATACAAATGTATTATTGACATGGAAGAAAACCCATTGGGTAAAAGAGGGATTATGTTGAAAGTGTTTGTGTGGTGAGGATTTGTTGCATGTGACCTACAGAAGTTGTAGGAATCCCAGCATTCCTTTTTTGTCCCTCTTGCTACTTCATTTAAAACATATAGGTTTGTGTGTTGTCAAATCTACACCCCTACTTCATTTCCAACATATAGCTATCAACTCCCGCCACTTCATTTTCAACATATAATATAATAATATAGGTTCGGGAAATTGATTAGTGGTGGACCCACATGGATGGGAGGGTTGGTCTAGGCTTGTCCTACAATTTTTGTACTATATATCAATTGTGTGCAAGTATAAACAATATTAAGTTTCATTTTAGTTGGTGAGTATAGTTTGATAGTTTCAATAAGGAATGGGTTTGAAACTTGATGGTTTTTACATCTTTTTTTTTTTTTCCTAAACCCAGCCTTATGTTTTACCATATAACTTTCAATTCCTTTTTTATTCTATACAATTTAGAGGAAGATCTAATGGATCCCTAGATCTAATTATGTTCATGCACGTTATATGCACGTCATTCATGGCATGCACATGATACGTACAATTTCTCCACAATTTTCACCTAGGGACTCTGTTAAACACTTGATGCCAAAATGATTCCATAAGACTAGTGATGCCATCTGCAAGAATTACAATTGCTGAATTTTTCATGGTCAAAGAAACCCCAATGTGACTGATTGTGAAATGACCCTGTGGACTTCCATAGTTGCTACATGCTTGCATGGCAACATTGTGATCATGAAGTTGTAGAATTTCACATATCATTTCCCTGTCCACCCGAAGACCCGACAAAGACCGGATCCATTTCTTGACATTCCATTACACTTAACCGTCTTGAGAGAATACAGAAGGTTGATGCCTTCATGGTTCGAATCCCCCCGTAGCACACCAAGATGACACTGTAGACGTACGTTGCTACTTCATGAACCTTTGAGATCACCATCTTCATAGGCTCAATTCCGGCTTCTTTCTTATTGTCTTGGAAGAAGTATGTCATCCCTAGCATGTACAAGGCATCAGAATTGCCACACTGCCTGCACCGTTTCAAGAACTTGGAGAAATCTTCCTTAATGGTCTATGAAGTAAGGGGGTTGAAGCCTTCAATTTCCCTAATGTTGATGTGTTTGAATATATGATTATCTTGACCGATTTAGTTGAACTTTTTGCACACCATCTTTGCTGAAAATAGGACTTTAAAAGACCGGGAAGCAACCTTAGTCAGTTTTTGGAGAAGAAGTTCGTCGGGAAGAGATTGTATGGGCGTTGAGGTGTTTTGGCTTTCTTCATCTTTTGGACAAGAACTTGTGTTTTTGGTTTTGGTTTGAAGAAGTTGTGGTTTTGATTTTGTATAAGCGAGGTGGTTTTGGTTTCAAGAAGTAGTGGTTTTCAAATAAAACACAAACTGTTAAGAAGACAACTTAAATAGATGGTTTGTATCTTTTGGACAATAAGGGGGGAATAGATATGATGGTTTGCAACAATTTCACCTTGGAAAAAATTGTTCTGACAGAAACCTTCTTTTGGTGAAGTTACACCTTTCGCCGTTCAAATACCCAACAATCATATCCTTTACAATTAATTAAAAGTTTTATTTTTTTCTTTATTAATTAATTAATCTATTTCACTACAATAATATGTATGTTAGTACACCAAAGTCACGGTGTACCTTCACACATGATTACACATATTGTGAAAGTCATGTTATCATAATCATATTCGAACACAAATACATGAATTATATTTACATTATATGCACACTTATATCCACATAGTATGCACACTATTTGCACATGTTATGCACAATATATGCACATGATATGTAAAAAAAATCCTTGGCCGTGGATGTAACGACCCGTCCCTAATTATTGTGAGTTTTATAATTTTAAAAAGTGAATTTATGAAAATGCCCTTCGAGACAAAGTGTTGACTGCCGTGTTGTGTCACATAAGGTTCATTTTCTTGGCGTATCCTCGTAGTACTCGTCGTTACGAACGCGTGGGAGCAAACGGATCGTGATTTGGAGTTATAACGAAGGAGATATTAATGTTTAAAGTTGAGGGCATTTTAGTAAATTAATTAAGTTTAAAAAGCTCCAGATTTTTGTAGCAAAATCTGGAAAGCCACGTGTGTGGCCCATATTAAAAGAAACGAGAGATGGTCGGTGGAGATGGAGTATAAAGGAGAGAAATAAGGGAGAAACCGGACCAATGAGGAAGAGAGGGAAAATGGGAGTGACCAATGGGAGAGAGAAGAAATGAGGGGAAAGGAGAGAGTGAGGAGACACCGGATCACCCTTGACCCGGTTACACCCAGCGACCCGAGTGGCCATTTCCGACGGGTTTCCGTTGAATTTCTTGTTTTCTTCAACCTTCCATCATCACCAAACCTTACCAAAACATCCCCATCACCTAATTCTCATCAACACCCAACAATTTCTAGCTAGATGTCGTGAGAAACCCACCGACGGGTTCGGGTGGTTCTCGGCCTTGAACCACCATTTTTGAAACGATTCCTCTCAATTACCACCACCATTAAACTTCCCTTGAGGCCTGGAACAAAGTCAATCAGTTTTAGGGGCGGCGGAACATTGATGAAGGAGAATTGAAGCTCACTCTTTCTAGGGTTTCCGGCAGGTTTGAGTTAAATTGGGGCCTTTCCCGGCCAAATTGGCCTTAGTCATAGGTATGAAAGTTGCTCCACTCATTGAGATCTTCATTCCTGTAAAATTTGGTAATTTTTAGAAATAGTTGAATTTTTCGGCGAGTCAGGACGGCTGACAGCCACCTGCGGCGGCGCGTGGCCAGTGGGCCGCCGATACTATTTTACACTAAATTGATATCCTAATCTCAGGTTTGATATCCATATGATGTGATTTGAGTATTGTGAATCTAGTTTGATTAAGGTGTGTTACTTGATAATTATATGAATCGACGATCCGACCGTTGGATCGTCACCAAACTTTGATACGTTATAATACGTAATATTTGAGGATATTAGAAACTTACGGATATAGAATCCAATGTACGGATAAGAATTCTAAGACATGATTTGATAATTTTTCTAGGCGCCGATCGTTCGTTACGCCTTGATCATGCCTGCATTCAATTTATTATATGCATTGGTATGTATATGCATACTATTGTATGATGCTGCGGAGGCCAGGTAAGTTTCAAGTGAGTACTGTATGATGTTAGTGGTTTCATTGATTATGGTTATACGTAGAGGCATGTAGAGCTCATATCCTGCACCCCAGTGATAGTGCTCCCGCCTGTGGCCAGGGCACAGTCCGTCACGTGATGTTCACCTCCTGCACCGGATGCTCACCTTGGATCCAAGTTTGGTGCACAGCCCTATCGTACATACCATATTAGGTGGTTCCGACTCGTAAGTGACCCGCGATTTATCGCACATCCTTCACATGATCGTAGCACTTGAGTGTACTTATTTACACCCAGCCTTGTCGTACAGACCACAATAGGTGGTTCCAACTCGTGTGTAAGAATTGTTTAATAAGCTATAGGTTCAGTCGTATAGGTCACGTTTGGTGACTCCGCCTGGCATATCATTTTGCATTGATTTATTTCACCTGACTTACTTATTTCATTGTTGAGATACTTGACATGGCATATACTTGGTTTTCACTACTCTCGAGCATGATTTCTATATACGTATGTATTATTATTTTCTGGGAAATTATACGGGTTTTACAGTGAGGGGTTATAATGTTTTCAAAAGGTTTTTATTAAAAACTTTATTTTCAGGCCCACTCACCCTTATTTGTGTGCCCCTCCAGGTTTTAGCTGCTGAAAGTTTGTATCGAGGAGGATTCGTGGCAAATCTCAGTAAAGGTCGCTACCTTTGAGGGTATGATCCTTATCTACACTACTGTACTTTACTTATACTCTAATGTCGCGGGTGAAATGGGTTCATCCCCGCTCACAGCGCACTCTTGTCTTTAGGTACTTTTAGATTTAAATTTATTCACATTTTCCACATCATTATGCTTTATGGCTTCGTCACCTTCCAGGTGTCAGCTAGCACAGCTCGATTCGGAGTCCTAGTGAACCTTCTGGGTCGAGGTATGTCAAGGGAGCTGCTTATGGGATTTCTAAGACACATTGGGATGGTGTATTTTACTCAAACATAAAAGATGGAATTTTAAAGTGTATATGAAAAATTAGTATTAAGTCGATTATATCATAAGAACAAAACTTCTTTATGAGCTTTAATAAAAATAAAAATAAAATACCGCATTGAATTTGAATAAAAAATTAAAGTCAACTCAAAACTATATTACTATGACAAAATGATGTGCATATAATGTGCATGTCCGATTTGGGTAAACCCAATGGTAGGGTTTGGTGGCCATTGTGCCACTTTGTGGTCATGATGAGTTTAGTAGTTGTGCATGTACATTGATGTACATGCACTCTTTTATGTGACAGGACTGGCAATCTGAAAGCCTTAATTTGAAGGCCCTAATTTCACATATATGTACTTACTCCAATTTGAAGTCCTAATTTCCCGATAATTAATTGATTACAAATTTCTGGACAAAATGTACATATTATGAGCATGCCATGTGCATGGTGTACATAAAATGCGCATATAGTGTGCATATAATGTATATATAATGTGCATATAACGTGCACAATGTGCATATTGTGTGCATGTATGTGCATACAGTAATTTGAAAAGGGACTTTTGGGACATGCTTAGGTCATGCACAAGACTTGTACATAGTATGCACTTGTCATGTCAGGAATAAAAAAAGTAGAAATAATAGTCAAGGATGGGTGTGATAGGTTTGGTGGTTAGGTTGTTTTCTCTAGGGTTGTGCTAATTATAATTTATGATAGTTCCATGCATGCTTGGGTAAGTTTTAATTAGTTGATTTGGTTATTGTGCAAGGATTACTTTTGGGTTGCATGAGAGGTGGTGTATTTGTTCATGTTTCTCAAAGCACAAACCACCCCATCGAGTTGTAGAATGATGAAGAGAGGGAGAAGTATGAAGAAAGGAAGAAGTATAAAGAAAGCCAGAGCGATTCATCAAGGCAAAACCACCCCAAGTTTCATAGAAGCTCTTCCAGATGACCTTTTGGAAATACTAACGAAGGTTCCTTCTCGGTCTTTTCATGATGTCAAATTGGTATGCAAGAAGTTCAACCAACTAGGCTAACACAATCGCATCTTCGAAGAAATCAACATTCGAACTTTTGAAAGGGTAAACCCATTGACTTCATGGACCGCAGATGAACAAGTGTCCAAGTTCTTCAAACGGTGCAAGGAGTAGAACAATTTTGAGGCCTTTACACCTACACCATGAAATGCTACTTCGAAGACAATAATTTCGTACTCAGAATTGAGTATTTCAAGATGGCGATCTCTAATGGTCATTAAGCATCAACGTATGTCTACGGTGTGCTCATAATTTGCCACATGGGGATGAAAAAGAGAAGGGCCTCGAGCTTCTGCATTCTCTAAACCATCAGAAATTGGTGATCGAAATGCAGTCTAGGGAAAGAGCTCAACGATCTTTATCATTAATTTGTGTGAACAGAGAAGTTAGAGAAAGAATAATAAAACTGCACAAGGACAATGATGTCGTCAAAGCATGCACCGACTATGGAAGTGCACTAGGGCCATTCACACTCCGATCCCATTGGGATTAATGACGCTATGACAAATTCAGTACCTGCAATTTGTGCAGCTGGCAACAAGAAATGAACATTTTTTGTGATATATTAAATGGATATAATAGGGACTAAATTTTCTTGTTTTCCTTTACTTTTCTTCAAATTTAGTTTTGATGTACTTTTTGTTAGTGAATAGAAAAGGGACAACTTTTTGGTAACATTAACAATGTTTCCTTTCTCCAAAACCCGATGTCGTAGGTTCGAATCCTACATGATTTTGTGTTCTTGTTAATCACATTAGTTCAAAATTAGATTAAAATAAATGAGCAGAAACCCAAATTTGAGCTCCTTTAATGCGTAGAACACGATCAAGCTATGCACATAGCATGTACACACCATGCTCACATTATGCGCACAATATGCACATTTGAACTGTACATAAAATAACACTTTGAAATCTCAGTAATCCTGCCACCATTCCTCATTGGTAAATCAATTATGGGGGCTACAAAAGATACAGAACAAAATGAAATGGACAAGAACACCCCATAAAATAATCGAGTAGCGAATTTACAAAAGATATAAGAAAATAAACGAAAACATTCATTTGAATACAAACTTTTCAAAGTTTCTTCAGTTTGGCTTTTACAAGAGCCTTCAACAGAGGCTACAACATTCAAATTATCAACAATGTTTCCATAAAATTCTCAAAAGTTGTCTTTTAATTCTAAAATAATAGATCCATCTTGTACAATAATAAATGTGCCTCCTCAAGCTCAGAAGGCTTACAAAGTCTATCAATAAGAACATTAAGTCCAAGGGCATAACCATCCCTCTTAAATGACCTCATAGCGCTTAAGCGTCACCAATAGAAATTTGTCTTACCTAAGCATCAAGTAAAGCAATGTAAGTAATCAAATTAGAACACCACCCACTTCCCAAAAACCAAATTCATAAATATAAATCTCCTCAGTTCTTTATCCATAAACACACAATTACCATTTGTACAACGAAAACAAAAGAAATAATACTGAAGAATCGTACTATCAACTGAGGCACGTTATTGGATTTACAGACTGGTGAGTCAATGCACCTCACGCAACAGTCAACGTGCATGATGAACTTAACTAAGTGATTATGATCATTTCACAATTCACATTGTTTTCGGGAGAAATGGAAGAACTTTAGCTAGTCTCTTGTAGCTAGCATAGTAGCTCGTATCAAGAAAACCCCTTGCATATGAGACATTACCTGTCAACTCACTAACAAGAAAATAGTAATCCATAAGCACATTTGCACATAGTTTCCTAGTCTGACAAAGGCAATTTCACTTGGTGCCATGTCTACCTAAATTCATTTGAAACATCGAAACCAAGTTGGAAAATCACACAAACTAGCTAGCTTACCTAGTTTTGGTGAATTAAATAGAATAAAAAGAAACACTATCAAATCGACAAGAGAGAGGACACTATAGTTGATAAAAGCATAACAAACCAATATATAATTCACATAACCTTAAATAAGTTCCAAATCATAACAATAGAAACAAGTTCCAACAGTGTTCTAAAACGCAGGCTAGGCGGCGCCTAGGCGCTGGACGGCGGGCCTCCGCCGCGATTATTATGAAATCGTTCAACAAATCGGAAGGGCTATAAATCGGTATCTAGGCGGCCACTGGGCGGGCTAGGCGGTCGTTGGGCGGGCAACGCGGGCTAGGCGGCCTCGGCGGCCTCTTTGTTTTGTAACCAAAAAAAAAAAAAAAAAAACTCTTTGTACTGACGACAACAGAGTGATCTGTTGAGGAAGGAGAGAGAGATTTGCAATTTTGTTGTTGAAAGAAGAGAGAGAGAGCTGTCTGGAACTTCTTGAAACCATTGACGTCGGGGATCACCACTACACTGACCTACACAATTCAGTTGATTTTTGAGTTGGGTTGGTCGGGATCTGCGTTTTGATGAAGATGAAGGCTTGTTTGGTCGATGACAGGACGACACTGGAAGGAGAGGGTAACTGGGCAAGGCTTGCTTAAACCAGGGAGAAGCGAAGAGAGGGGATTGAGAATGGAAACTTTGGAATTGATGGCTTAAAGAAAAAGGAGATGAGGGTAAATGGGTTTGGGTAGGGAGAAGTGAAGAGAAGGGATGGGACTTTGGAATTGTCGCATAAAGAAAAGTAAATGGGTGTTAATGGGTTTGGGTGTCAGAATCAGAAATGATTCAATTAATAAAGGAAATTATTATTTTTTTTTTGGAAAGAAATTACTTTTTAATAAATAATGGATTGAGAATATATAATAAATTAAACAAAATATCTAGGAGTTGGTCAAATCTTTTATCATCTTTAGGTTAGGGTTTTCTTTGTAAATAACTAAATATACAAGGTCTTTTTGGGTTCTGTTATTTTGGATGTATATACTTTGTGTATTTTTGTTTACTTTTATTTTTGCATTTTATGATTATGTTAGTATCCATAGAAGTATAGTTTGTTTTTAGGTGTAAATAGACACTTATTTACAAGATATATAATAAATTTACATAAATCCGCCTAGGCCGCCTAGGCGCCCGCCTAGGCTCCGCCTAGCCGCCTAAGCGCTAGGCCCCTGTCCACCGCCCGACTAGCGCCTAGCGTTTTTTAGAACCTTGAGTTCCAATTCACACAACCCTAAACGAAAGATACTAAAATTCTTCCCTAATTCTAATGACCCAGAATTCAATTCCACATATCAACTAAAATCAACTTCCCTCTAACAAAGTCACTTCTTGAAGAGTGCAACCAAACAAGAAATCACCATAAACTCAACCCCATTGCTACAATTCAAAGCATCAAATTTCATTACAAATACAACAATTTACTGAATTTAAGTCGAACATAAAAGGGAGATGCAGAAAGAAAGACTGATAAAGATGCTAAGAACCAAAACCAGGGAAAAATAAAAGATGGGTTTTACATGTGGAGTTGTGCAAGTCGCCGACACATTTGGTGGAGGCAAGATAGGTTTTTTCTCTCTTCTCTCTGATTATCTCTCTGAAAAATGACAAATGAGGGTTCGAATTTTTGTCCTATTATTGTGTATTGCATGTGCATGGCCGGTTTGTTCTATTTTAGTCCTAAGATTAAGAAAATGGGTCATTTTTGCAATTTCCCTTAATAATATCCCTGTAAAAAGATATAAATCCAGACAAGCCATAAAAAAAATTCCCTTTATCAACTAAAAGGATAAAGTTGGAAATTAACATATAGTATTTTCATTTTAAAAAAATAAACTAATGACATGTAATAAAATAAATTAAAAAATGCTTACGTGAACATTAGTTAAAGCGTCTTAATCAAATTTTTAAAAGACACAAATGTTTAATAAAAAAAATTTGTAAAAAAAGAGTGGGGAATTCTAATGTTCTCATCTTTTATTTCAGGAGAAAATGAAGACAACTCAGACAAGAAGTTCGCCACAAGAGTTCATTAATTACCAACGAAGACACATATTTTATTTTTAGGCTGATGAACAAACTTTTCACGCATTTGATTTCCTCATGATGTCATACAACAACTTGGCAAATGATTTCATATGGTCAGACTGCAGGGAAATGGCCACTGATAAACTCCATCACTTGTTGGACTTGGTAACACAAACGCCAAACCCTCGTATCCAATTCCACCAGGTCCCATGAACATAGGTCGACCCCAACCAAATCTGCATCATATATCGGCAGCCTCTCCCAACTAATTATCCCAAGTTTCGGGCACCGAAAAGTATGAGCTCCGCGAACAAGGGCCAACAAATCTGGTTGAACCTCAAGATAGTCAAGAGCTGACCTAAGGTAATCGTTCTTTTCATGCGCACTACAACATCATGTATACGGTTTGCAGCATACGATGTTGGTTTTGATTTGAGATCCTCCGCTGTAGCAAATGGTGCGCTTGCGAAAATCACAATGCCAAAGAAACCAAGTGGGAGTGGAGGTTGCATTCTGGACCGTCCATCAACCGTAATATGCAGTTTTGTCACTTGATCATTGGGAAGATTACGTGCCTTGGATGCACATCGCCAAACATGGCCTGCCAACATCTCATATGTGCTATAGTTGATTGTGCTCCCTTCTTCCTTAGACTTGGCTTTCAAGAAGCTAAGCTGCTCCCGCGTCATGTGAGTCAATTTCAAAGACCATTTGTGATAAAAACCCAAAAAAATACCACATCTAATTACAAAAGAAAGTATTTTCTCTGAAGCAAAATTAATTAATATATATGTTCTATCAAGAACTCTAGAACTTGCTACCGAAAAAAAAAAAAAAAAAAAAAAAAAAAAAAAGGCTCTAGAACCATGCAAATGCAATGGCAACGAATAAAGTATCTATTTTTGAACTTACCAACTTATAGATTTTCTTGTTATGCAAGTCACAAAATTTGGCAAGACAAGACAATAGTTACAACGACTCAAAACAGTCCCTAAAGGATGAGAAGAGATTATAGTTGCTGGTCATCATGTTAGTTGAACACATTATACGACAGTTGATATATGTTTATTAATCAGAAGTCACCATGACAATCGGTAAAAATAAATTTAACCAACGATACTTTGTTATACAAATTCAAGAAAATCAACTTTAAATAGAAGATACTAATTCGTATTAAGGATGTTAGAAGATGTAGTTAATTGGTTTGAGCATGTATGTTTTTCTTCCAAGGCAATGCCAACTAATGCCAGCACGAATTAATATACTAGAAACTGATCTCTAAATTTAATAAGAAGCTTAATTGCTTAATTTCTGAGTTTCTTAAACCTAGGTCAGCAGCTGGTGAATTGTTAATTGGAAAGCTTTGAATGAATTAATTTTTTATAGAAATAAATTAAGAGAGAAAAAAAATTAACTAAAGGTAATGTCGAGGATTGTTAGAGGGCAAGGAGAAAAGAGAGAGGAGTCGGTGGCGGTGGCCATAGACAAGGACAAAGGATGTGAACATGCAATCAAATGGGCCGTTGATCATCTTCTCGCCAGAGGCCAGCCTCTCACATTGCTCCATGTTGATCAAACATCCTCCCCTGAAGGCTCCGACCCCCAACAAACCCAAGGGCTCTTTCTTTCTTTCCGTTCCTTCTGCTCCAAAAAGAATGTGAGTCCTTTCCCCCTATATTTATGCTTCTTCATTAGTTTCTATTTCTATCCCCTACATCATAATCATGCACCCGATATGTTTACTCACCTGGAATGAGAATAGGTCAGTAGGCGAGAAAGAATTTGGAATTAGTATCTCATCCAAGACTGAGAGACGAGATACCAGGATGACTTTTTCGGAATGTCAATAACAACTTCCTTGTCATGTTTGAAACAGATAAAATGCAATGAAGTGGTAATCAAGGACACTGACATTCCAAACGCAATCATCGATTATGTTATGGTTAACACTATCGAGATTTTGGTACTTGGCACACCGTCCAAAAGCGGAATTTTCAGGTGATCATTAACTATTTCCTCATCATTTTCTTATACATCTGTTTGAGATTTTTCTTTTGTAAATAACATATACACCTTAATCAATTCTAATATTCTTTTTGGGCAATATCAGTGCTAATATTGGAAACCTAAATGCATAAACTGTTTTTTTTTTATATACGTTCTGTTCCACAAAAGATTTAAGCTCACTGACGTTCCAAGCACAGTGTCGAAAAGGGCACCGGATTTTTGCTCTGTTTATGTGATTGGCAAAGGAAAGGTGTCGTACATGCGATGTGCTACTTCCACACCCCAAAATTTTGCCCAACTTAGTCAAGTTCAACACCAACCAAGCACTGTTTCTGAAGCCAGATCTTCAGGTTTATTTCCACCTCACGATAATCATATATCGTGTTTTTCATTAGTTGCTAATTGACTGAAGTTTTTTTATTAATGCAGCATCGGATAGGATGCAGTACTGTTCTACTCGTAACCAGCCAGATGGTGACATTCAAATCAAGTAAGCCCTAATCTCCTAGTCCTATCGCATTTGAGTGCATAGGCATATCTATGTGTAGAAACTCTGTGTTCTTGTAAGAGAGAGATGAGGAAGAAGCGAGAGAGAGGTTTCTTAAGAATTAAGAAATCTGTGACTTTTCATTAATTGACTAAATGAAAAATACAATTACGTATATATAGCCCTTTTTACTATTTACATTTAGGTAACTGAACCAACCACATAAAACAAACTAATTACATGAGTAACAAACTAATAACCAACCAACTTTAGTTATGATATAGCATCTTCATCTTTACACCCCCTCAAGCTAAACTTGGAAGAATTAAGAATTCCAAGTGAAAGCTTGGACTGCAGAAACTGGAACCTGTTTTTAGACAAGGCTTTGGTATGAATATCGGCAATTTGATCCTGACTGCACACATACTTAACTTCAACCAGATTTGCAAGTACTAACTCACGAATATAATGATAATCAATCTCTACATGCTTAGTGCGAGCATGAAATACAGGATTAGATGCAAGAGATATAGCAGAGAGATTATCACACCAAAGAGTAGGTTTGTGAGATAGAGGAAAACCAAAGTCTTTGAGCACCTT
This sequence comes from Malus fusca, assembly GCA_035220775.1. Taxonomy (NCBI): domain Eukaryota; kingdom Viridiplantae; phylum Streptophyta; class Magnoliopsida; order Rosales; family Rosaceae; genus Malus; species Malus fusca. The sequence continues at coordinate 26,659,749 of CM069067.1, read as the reverse complement.
GCAGATCCAAGTAACCTCTGCAGCAGTGTGAGCTAAGGATCTGTACTCAGCTTCAGTAGATGAACGTGCTACTGTTGATTGTTTCTTGGCACTCCAGCTAACTAAGTTGGTGCCCAAAAAAACACATGAACCACTAGTGGATCTTCGGTCATAAGAACAACCAGCCCAATCTGCATTGAAATAGGCTGACAGATGCAGTGTGCTTGTCTTAAACAAGAGACCATGAGTTATAGTCCCTTTGAGAAACCTCAATATACGTTTGGCTGCTTGCATGTGAAGAACAGTAGGTGCATGCATAAATTGATAGATTTGGTTTACTGCAAAGGAAATATCAGGTCTTGTCCAAGTTAAGTATTGGAGAGCACCTACAATTGATCTGTATTCAGTGGGATTGGCAAGTAATTCCCCACTGTGATCTAATTTGGTAGAACTAAGTGGAGTGCAACAGGGTTTTCACCAGTCATATTTGTTTTCTGTAACAAATCAAGCAAATACTTGCTTTGATGAAGAAGCAGAGCATCTTTGGTTCGATGAACTTCCAAACCTAGAAAGTAATGCAAGGGGCCTAGATCTTTGACAGGAAATAAATTGCTCAACTTGGCTATGAACTGATTGCAAATGGTAGCATCAGGACCACTGACCAGAATATCATCAACGTAGACAAGCACTATAACCAGAGTTGGAGCATGAAGAACAAATAAAGAAGCATCAGAGGATGATTGACTAAATCCCAAAGATTGAAGAGCATGAAATAATTTGTCAAACCAAGCTCTAGGAGCTTGTTTAAGTCCATAGAGAGATTTTCTGAGCTTACACACATGAGTAGGTTTGCTGGGATCTTGAAAACTAGGAAGTTGAACCATGAACACATCATCTTTTAAGTCACCATGCAGAAATGCATTACTTATGTCTAGTTGATTGAGAAACCAGTTAAATTGTACATCAAAAGATAGCAAAAGTCTGATAGTAACGGGCTTTGCAACCAGACTAAAAGTTTCTATACAGTCAAGACCTTTCTTTTGGTGAAAGCCCTTAGCAACAAGTCTGGCTTTCTATCTCTCAGTGGATCTATCAGGATTCTTTTTAATGCAAAAGATCCACTTGCAGCCAACTACATTTTGAGATGGTGAAGAAGGTACAAGTGTCCAAGTGCCAGTAGATAAAAGAGCATTGAATTCATTTTGCATTGCCATTCTCCAATTTTCAGACTTAGAGGCTTGAAGATAAGTATGGGGAATATAATCAGTGGAGGAAGGGAGAGGATGTTTGGTAGCAGTTAATACTTTGGGTTTATGAATGCCATTTTTGGATCTATTAACCATGGGATGAGCATTAGAAACAGAATGATGCACAGGTTGATGTGTAGGCACAGTAGGAGAGGAATGCACAGATGGAGGAGATATAGTGGGTTGTGAAGAAGGTGAGAGGGATGGTGAGAGAGGCACATGTGTAGTGGGTTTAGAAGTAGGCATTGAAAAATGAAGATCAATACATGAAGGAACACACTAATCAACAGAGGATTGAACTGGAGTAACATCCTTAAATGGAAAAGTATCCTCAGCAAATGTAACATACCTAGAGACATAAATCCGATTGGTTTCCAAATCCAAATACCTATAACCTTTGTGTTGTAAACTGTAACCCAAGAAGACACATCTCTTACTTTTCCCATCAAGCTTAGATGAAATGTAGGGCTTTAACCATGGATAACAACTGCACCCAAAAACCTTAAGCTTGGAATAATCTGGATACTTGTTAAACACTAACTCCCACGGTGATTTAGTATTTCCTGATATAGGCAGCCTATTTATAAGAAAAATGGCAGTGGTAAAAGCTTCAACCCAATAAGAATGAGGAAAAGTAGATTCAACTAATAAAGTCTGAGCTGTCTCAACATGATGCCTATGTTTCCTCTTCACACAACCATTTTGTTCTGGTGTGTGTGGACAACTAAGTTGTTGTACAATACCATGAGCATGGAGAAAAGATTTAAATTGTAAACTGGTAAATTCACCCCCAGAATCTGAACGAAGGATCTTGATTTTATTACCAACAATATTCTCAACATAAGCTTTGAAGGTTACAAAAGTAGAATACACCTCGGATTTAGTCTTTAAAGGAAAACACCAATTGTATTTGCTAAATTCATCAACTATGAGAAAGTAATATCGAAAACCACTCATTAAAGTTACAGGAGCTGGTCCCACAAATCATAATGTAAGAGCTCAAAAGACTTAGAGGTGGATGTAGTTGATGAACTAAATGGTAGTTTATGATTTTTAGCAATAGCACACTTGGAGCAAAAGAAGTCAACAGAGGTTGTACCTTTAATAGATGAGGAAGGGTGTCCCAGCCGACTGTGCCAGAGTTTGACTGAACCTTGAGCATTGACAAGAGCATAAGTGCATCTAGAAGATTAAGCAGTGGAAGAACAGTTTTGCAGAGGGTAAAAGCCATCTTTAACTGGACCCTGCAAAAGCGTCATCCCCGTAGTACGATCCTTTACAATAGATCCATCAGAGTCAAGTGTTAAGGCACAATAGTTATCTTTGAGAAATTGGTATGCAGATAACAGATTGTGCTTTATTTGAGGGACATGAAGCACATTACTCAAATGAAATTTAGCATTAGGAGAATGCAAAGAAGAAGAGCCAATATGATGTATAGAGAGACCTTTACCATCACCGACATAAACTTTGTCCTCGCCGGTATACAGTGTTGGTGAAGAGATGTTGGCAATATCATTAGTGATGTGAGATGTGGCGCCAGAATCCAGTAGCCAAGATGGAGAAGGTTTGGAGGTGTAGTGTGCACATATGGCTGCAAGTTTTGCAGGAGGAATCTTCCCAAAGATGTCAGGATTCATACTATCGAAGCAATCAATAGCTTCATGACTAGTAGATCCACAAATTTGACAAGGAACATAAGTATTGTTGAATGAAGAGTTACGAACACCTTGTTGATGACCACGATTGGAAGATTGACCTCTATAATTGCCTCTGTGTCCACGATTGTTGTTGTACCGACCAGGATTATGATAGTGATTACCTCGATAGGTGTTCCTTCCACGATGAGAGTTGAATCGAAAGGATTGTTGGGATTGTGCAACATATACTTGAGGCGGTGAAGTTGGAAAAAGAGGTTGTTGAGACTGAGCAGAGAACGCTTGAAAGGACGCAGTAGTGGAGGAAGAGAGCTTCTTGCGACGAGACATTGAAAGCTTCTTGGTGAGAAGAAAGCCATGTAATTCATCCAGAGACGTGGAAGAGAGACGTAACATTACAAAATCAATAAATGATTCGAATTCATCAGGTAATCCAGTAAGAGTAGCCGTACTGAGATCTCGATCGGAAATAGGTGCACCAGCAGCAGAAAGAGAATCAGAGATTTCTTTGAGTTGTTGAAGATAATCCGTCATAGATTGAGTACATTTTTTAATTGCTTGAAGTCGAGACTGAAGTTGATGGATGTGAGCATCGGAGACGCCACCAAAATGTTGTTCAAGCTTGATCCAAAGATCACGAGCAGAAGGGACACCGACAGTAAAAGGAATGACATCTTCCGAAAGTGTAGAATTCAACCAAATCAACAGATTCTGATCCTTTTCATACCATATCTCAAAGGTTGGATTAATCGATCAATCTGGAAGGAATGGCGGTGGACACGGCTCAGTACCTTCAACAATTCCAAAAAGTTTGTAGCGCCTGAGAATCGGTGCAAACAGAGCACGCCATGGAAGGTAGTTAGATCTCTTGAGCTTGATCGGCACCATGCTTCCAATATTCTGAATTGTGAGAGAAGCATACGAATTGGACAAGTTAGGTTTTGTTGAAGAATTTGGGGCAGAATGTTGAAGAGATTCATGAGATGCATAATCTGACGGAGATGCCATGGCAATCAGAAACAAGAATTACAAGAAAAAATCGCCGAGAATCAGATAAACGAAGCGGAAAAATGGATCAAATTGGCCGTGAGGCAGAAGGCGAAGGATACCATGTAGAAACTCTGTGTTCTTGTAAGAGAGAGAAGAGAAAGAAGAGAGAGAGGTTTCTTAAGATATAAAAAATCTGTGACTTTTCATTAATTGACTAAATGAAAAATACAATTACATATATATAGCCCTTTTGACTATTTACATTTAGCTAACTAAACCAACCACATAAAACAAACTAATTACATGAGTAACAAACTTATAACAAACTAATAACCAACCAACTTTAGTTATGATATAGCATCTTCATCTTTACTATGTTCTAGAAATGCATATATGTATATATGTTGAGAGTTTATCCATCATTGGCAACTAATTGGTTTTGGATTTGGATGCTTTTATTCTCTTAATACAATGCGCGGATGACTTCTTTTAGGGTACGCTGTAAATACACAAATGCTATGCATTTTTCAGTCGGAGTTCTAAAAGCCGATATGTTTGTGTGAACAACTATGAAAAAGGTGAATACATGATCAATGAGAGGGGCTAACCCAACAAAAATGATTTACAGGTCACCGTTCGCAAGAGGAAGACCCTCAATGGACAAATCATATGAGCTTTCACCAGAAATTGATGTATCATTTGTAAGTAGTGGAAGGCCAAGCATTGATCGTATTTCACCTCACTACGACTTTGGTGTAGAATCAGGAATGAACTCTCGACTTTCAATCGGCTTGGACGGGGACAACAGAAGCCCTACATCATCTTACTCAAGACACAAGTTTTTAGATATGGGCTCTTTGCAATGTGAAATGTCATCATGTTCAATTGACAGTGGAAAATCATTGTCATCATCACAAAATATGGTACTTAAGATCATTCCCAGCATATATTGTAAACATTGAAATCTGCAAGGCCTCCTACTATATAAACCTTTCGTCAAAATCTAATACCATTCTCCTCGACAATAACAGGACGATGTGGAATCTGAGATGAGAAGGCTCAAGCTAGAGCTGAAACAAACAATGGAAATGTACAGTACAGCGTGCAAGGAAGCTCTGATAGAAAAACACAAGGTCTATACTATACGATACCTTAATCGAGCATATAATTTGTTTAACATATGTTCTAACCAAAAAATCATCACAAGAAAAAGAAATTAACCAGTGGAAAATGGAAGATGAACAAAGGCTAGAAGCGGCACGACATGCTGAGGAAGTTGCATTGGCACTCGTGGAGAAGGAGAAAGCAAAATGTAAGGCAGCCATTGAGGCAGCTGAAGCAGCTCAAAGGATTGCTGAATTGGAAGCACAAAAAAGAAGGGTTGCAGAAATGAAAGCTCTTAAAGAATCCGAAGAGAAGAACAAGGCACTTCAAGCAAGGTCATATGATCTTAGGTACAGGAAATACACAATTCAGGAGATTGAAAAGGCAATGAATGATTTCTCACAAGATCGAAAGATTGGTGAAGGGGGCTATGGGCCAGTATACAGAGGTGAACTAGACCACACACCAGTGGCGATAAAAATTCTACGTCCAGATGCAGCTCAAGGACAGTCCCAGTTCAAGCAGGAGGTTTGTGACATGGAACATGATCAATTTTTAACTACTATATATCTTCAAATATACAACACTATCTTCCTATCATAAACAATGAATTAACCATTAAGTAATTACTATGTTGAATCTGATCATGAATTAATTAAAGAGTGAACTTCATATTTGTTTCTAGAATGGGACCATATTGTTCGAAAATAAAACTGATCGAGTGGTTTTCCTGTGGCAGAAGTAAAAGAAAACATAGATAATGTCAGAAAAATATTAAGAAAGTAAAACGAGAAATGATATAATATGAACTTCACTCATGCGAGTAGTTTCTAATGCAGTGATCCTCTTAGGTCTCATTATTTAATCATGAATTCTAGGATTATTGATACTCATTAATCTAAATAGGGATTCAATTTGTTGATCATGTATTAGTGTGGATATTTATTTGACTGACCTAAGTTGTTCAGGTTGAGGTATTAAGCTGTATACGACATCCAAACATGGTTATACTCCTTGGAGCTTGCCCAGATTATGGTTGCTTGGTATATGAGTACATGGGTAATGGGAGCTTGGAAGATCGTCTCTTCCGCAGAGGTAACACCCCAGTTATTCCTTGGCAGATAAGGTTCCAAATTGCTGCATAAATTGGGACATGGCTTTTGTTCCTTCATCAGACCAAGCCAGAACCCCTCGTACATCGTGACCTAAAACCCGGCAACATCTTGCTAGACCATAACTATGTGAGCAAGATCAGTGATGTAGGTTTAGCTAGGCTTATCCCTCCATCTGTAGCCAACGTCGTCACTCAGTATCACATGACATCAACAGCCGGAACATTTTGCTACATCGACCCAGAGTATCAGCAAACTGGCTTGCTTGGGACAAAATCTGATATCTACTCACTTGGTGTCATGTTTCTACAACTTATAACAGCCAAGCCACCAATGGGGTTGACTCATCACGTTGAACAGGCTATTGAGACGGGGACTTTTGCTGAGATGCTTGACCCTGCCGTTCCTGATTGGCCAGTTGAGGAAGCCTTGAAGTTTGCCAAGCTCTGTTTACAATGTGCTGAAATGAGGCGAAAGGACAGGCCAGATCTTGGCAAGGTTGTGCTGCCTGAACTTAACAGATTGAGAGCAGTTGTCGATGAGAGCTTGAATTGTGTCATGCTTGGGGCTACTGGAGTATTCTCACCAAGACAACGCTCGAATCCTTCGATACAAGTAAGTTGCATAACATAAAACCTGAACTGCATACATGCCATAACGCTTGTGTTTGTGCTTTTCTATTTCTATGTTTTCTTCAAGTTTATTTGTTTATTCATTCCTTCACTTGGGTTTAAGGATGTGATAAGTAAAAAATCTGGAAGTGAAAGCTCAAGGACCGTTCAAGCACATCATCATTTCCTGGAAAGATGGAGTTCTCAAGTTGACAAAACATTCCTCATTCACAGGGAAACAAATTCATATGTACATTATCATATTGTCATTGTCACTAGTCGGCATCGTGATCAGCTTGACAAGGCCCAACTACATAATCGGAGTTGTTATCTAGTACGTTGTAAAAGTTTTTACTGTAAGTAGTTTCAGGAAAAGAATGAAAGCTTGTATGAAAGAGAAATCAACTGTGTGTTTGGAACTCACTGATTATTTGATGATACAGAAGTTTGAATTTCGTTGACACGCCCCGATCCCGATATCTCCAAATACCAGGATAGGCACGTGCTAGTCGACACCCGAGGGTGACGAAGCCATTTTAACATGCATGCAAATTAAAATGTGTGATCTTAAAGAAATATACTAACTCCGCCTTTGTAAGTTTATCTTACATTGCCGGTCCCAAGCCCAGATAAAGGAGGAGGGGGAGGGCGTCAAGTAGTCGACAGCCGGCACTCCTAGGTTACGTCAAATCCTTATGAAAATGAATCCATAACGAATTCGCCCTAAAGCTAGGACGTCACCCATAAGTGGCGCGATGTGTGGCCTGAGCACAGTGATAAGTGAGCAAGGGTCGTTGTATATCCATCGGCACCCGGATGCAGTGTTAAATGAGCAAGGGGGTCATAGAAACTTCTTTTTGAACGACTCCACTCAAAGTTGTTTGGGAGCATATGCTTCTATCAACTTTACACAGGACACACAAAAGAAGTACTTTGATCCTATTAGACGGGGGAGGGTGAAGAAGCTAGGACAGAAGGTTAGAGTTCAAGAGAGTAGAATGTGTTTAGGAACGTGGAATATAGGAACCTTAACGGGAAAATATATGGAAGTAGTGGAAGTTATGGTGAGGAGAAGGATAAATATTATGTGCCTACAAGAAACTAAATGGGTTGGTCTTAAGGCAAAGGATCTAGAAAACTCAGGTTTTAAACTTTGGTATTTGGGCACAAATAGAACGAGAAATGGTGTTGGCATCATTGTGGACAAGACCTTGACACAAGATGTTGTAGATGTCAAGAGGGTAGGAGATAGAATCATGGCAATCAAGATTGTAATAGGACAATAACTCATCAATGTGATTAGTGCGTACACACCTCAAGTAGGGTTAGATACGAGTTTGAAGGAGAAATTTTGGGAAGACCTTGGAGACTTGGTGCAAGGAATTGCTCAGCCGGAGAAGGTATTTATAGGAGGAGATTTAAATGGACACGTGGGCAAGGAGACAGGCAACTATGGAGGTTTTCATGGTGGCCATGGTTTTGGGGAAAGAAACAAGGATGGGGAAGCTATCTTGGATTTTGCAATGGCATATGATCTCTTCTTAGCCAACACCTTCTTTAAGAAGAGAGAAGAACATGTGATCACCTACAAGAGTGGGTCGTCAAAAACACAAATAGATTTTCTTCTAATGAGGAAAGGGGACCGTATAACTTGTAAGGATTGCAAAGTTATACCGGGAGAGAGCTTGGCTAATCAACATCGCTTGTTGGTGATGGATGTACATATCAAAAGAGAGAGAAAAAAGAACAAGACTTGGAAGTTCCCAATGACTAGATGGTGGAATCTAAAAGGAGAAAAACAAGACATTTTCAAAGAGAAAGTAATCACCCAATGCATATGGGATAGAGAGGGGGAAGCTAGCCAAAGGTGGGATTCCATGGCTAGTTGTATCCGAAAAGTAGCAAAAGAGGTATTAGGAGAGTCCAAGGGCTTTGCTCCACACCAAAAGGAATCTTGGTGGTGGAATGAGGAGGTACAAATAAAGGTGAAGGCTAAGAAGGAATGTTGTAAAGCCTTATACAAGGATATGACCGATGAAAATGGTGAAAGGTATAGAAGAGCGAAGCAAGAGGCGAAGAAAGCTGTGAGAGAAGCTAAGCTAGCGGCTTATGACGATATGTATAAGCGACTAGATACCAAAGAAGGAAAGTTGGATATCTATAAACTAGCTAAAGCAAGGGAAAAGAAGACAAGGGACCTAAACCAAGTGAGGTGCATCAAGAATGAGGATGGAAAGGTTCTTGCTACAGAGAACGTGGTCCAAGACAGATGGAGAGGTTATTTTCATAATCTTTTCAATGAAGGACATGAAAGGAGTACTTCTTTGGGGGAGTTAAGTAACTCAGAAGAGTGTAGAAACTACTCATTTTACCGCTGAATCAGGAAGGAAGAAGTGGTTGCAGCTTTGAAAAAGATGAAGCATAGAAAAGCAGTGGGCCCAGATGATATACCGATCAAACTGTGGAAGGTCTTGGGAGAGACGGGTATAACATGGCTCACTGACCTTTTCAATAGGATTTTGAAAACGAAGAAGATGCCAAATGAGTGGCGGAAGAGCACTTTGGTGCCTATCTACAAGAATAAGGGCGATGTACAAAATTGCATGAACTATAGGGGTATTAAGCTAATGAGTCATACAATGAAGCTCTGGGAGAGAGTCATTGAGCATAGATTGAGGAAAGAGACACGGGTTTCGGACACCAATTTGGGTTCATGCCAGGTCGCTTAACCATGGAGGCAATCTATCTCTTACGAAGATTGATGGAAAGATATAGAGATGGGAAAAAGGATTTACACATGGTCTTTATAGATTTGGAAAAAGCATATGATAGGGTCCCAAGAGACATTCTTTGGAGGATTTTAGAGAAGAAAGGAGTACGAATAGCATATATCCAAGCTATAAAGGATATGTATAATGGAGCAAGGACTGCCGCAAGAACTCATGAAGGACAAACCGAAAGCTTCCCCATAACTGTAGGGTTACATCAAGGCTCATCCTTAAGTCCTTACCTTTTTGCATTGGTAATGGATGAGTTAACAGGACATATTCAAGATGATACTCCTTGGTGTATGCTTTTCGCATACGATATAGTGTTGATAGATGAAACTCAGGAAGGGGTAAATGCGAAGCTTAACCTTTGGAGATAAGTGTTGGAATCTAAAGGTCTTCGCCTAAGCCGATCAAAGACATAATATATGGAGTGGAAGTTCAGTGCAAATGGAGGCCAAAATGAGTTAGGGGTGAGGATCGAAGATCAGGAAATACCAAAGAGTGACCGCTTTCGCTACCTAGGATCTATCTTGTAAAAGAACGGAGAATTAGATGGAGACCTCAACCATAGAATACAAGCTGGATGGATGAAGTGGAAGAGTGCATTTGGCGTGTTGTGTGACCGTCGTATGCCACTGAAGCTCAAAGGAAAATTTTATAGGACAGCAATAAGGTCGGCGATGCTGTATGGCACAGAATGTTGGGCGGTGAAGCAGCAACACGTACATAAAATGGGTGTAGTGGAGATGAGGATGCTTCGTTGGATGTGTGGGCACACGAGAAAGGATAAGATTAGGAATGAGGATATCCGAGGTAAAGTAGGAGTAGCCGAAATTGAAGGAAAGATGAGAGAAAATCGGTTACGGTGGTTTGGACATGTGCAAAGAAGGCCTACTGACGCTCCGGTTTGAAGATGTGACTACGGGACAGAGGTTCAGGGCCGAAGAGGTAGAGGAAGACCTAGGAAAACTTTAAAAGAGATCCTAAGAAAAGACTTAGAGTACTTGGATCTAACGGAGGACATGACACAGAACCGAGCGCAATGGCGTTCTAGGATTCATATAGCCGACCCCACTTAGTGGGAAAAGGCTTTGTTGTTGTTGTTGATCATAAAGAAATATACTAATGCAGAATAATAAACCTTTCATAATAAATCTTTCATATTATTCTTGATTAGTTGTATGCTGTGAACATGGTTCTGCATTAGTATATTTCTTTCTGATCACACATTTTAATTTGCATGCATGTTAAAATGGCTTTGTCACCCTCGGGTGTCGGCCAGCACGTGCCTATCCTAGTATTTAGGGATATCGGGATCAGGGCGTGTCAGTTGTACTCGTCATTACAAACGCATGGGTGCAAGCGGAATGGAATTTGGAGCTAAAACGAAGATTTTATGGAATTTGAAACTTAAGGGCATTTTGGTAATTTTTACACTTTAAAAATTATAAAACCCGTAATATTTGGGGATGGATCGTTACATTCGTAAAGGCTTCATTTGGAGATTTCATGTTTCTATCTTAAATCTCTATGACTCTGTTTGGTGACTATGTAATGGTTTGGGTTTGATAACTCACTATATTTAAAATACGTTGAAGTAGGAAATGAAGAAATTGCCCGAGTTGGATGGACAATACGCATACTCATTAAGGAAATTTATTTCTTCTTTCTATGAAGACCACTACGTCGTACGTCAGAAGAGGCGAGAAGGTGAGCAGCTATGTTACAAGCACGCGTACATATGCACAAGTTTCTTTTTCTCAAATTTCCAAGGATGCATGTATAGTCATAGTGAATCGATCAATTTTCTAGCAGCCCAAAATTTTACAGTGACCAATTCTTTTTATAATTGTTTGTAAGGTATATTATGAAATTATAAGAACAATAAGGCATTAAGATCGCAAATTCAATAAATTGAATTACAATTAACCAATTACAATTCATTTATATGTAGAAGAGGAATCGGGGCATGCATAAGAATGTCTTTTACTCTCTCTAAACTATATGTTCTTGCTGTGAATAGGGTTTGGCACGTAATAGAACACTTATTGTGAGAGCAGGGAAATCCTATATATAGTGATTAGAGTTCCTCTAAAACTGTCTATTATAGTTAACAAAAGGATACACCAAATCATTATAAAATCAAAATGTTGTCCTACCAAGGCATGCACAATATGTCTTCCTTAATTAGATTACCAAATAGTCAACTATCTCGGTTCCATGAATATTGTCAATCAATATAAATCACAAGAGTCAAATAACTTGAAGATCAAATTACTTGACTTTCAAGTAATTCGATTCACAAAATAATTGACAACTCAAGATGAGTCTTACATTCTTCTACTTTGAGTGTCAATAAGAACCAGTTTGTATATAACAAGAATCATGGTGATCACTAAACTGATAATACAAGGAACTATCTCTCAAAAGAAAGCCATTACTCAAATTGAATGCATAACTATAGAAATCCAAATGTATATCTTTCTGCATTTGTGCTCTATAATCACATGAACATTCAATACAAGCATACAGTTGCAAACTATGTCATGGTGTCTGAAACTGATGAACCAAATATCACTTTCACTAAACAAAATAAACCCTAGCATGAATTTATGTCAATTTAAACAATCTAATATAAGAATAAGAGAACGAATAGAATACAACATACTGCTTACAAAATTAGGATCTCTCATTAAGAATTTTAAACAAAAGTTTAAACAAAATTTACTCTTAAACTATCAGCCTAGTTGAATTATTATTTTTCAAAACAAAAGGCAAACTTTTACTTCCACTGATTAAAAGAGTCAAAATTTTATAAATGCCTATACAACGGAACAAATACCTTTTAAATACTCTCACTAGTAAAGCATGAGTTGGGATCTACAATTATAGAATTTGTAAGCTCAAAACACATATAATAACTTTTAAGACCTCATCTTTATGCCAGATAACTACAGAGAAGTGGTTCTTGTGATTAAAAACTACATAAAACAGTCAGTAAATTTTGTTCATCGAGCATTTGACAAAAATAGAAAACGTTAACTAAATGTTTTCTAATTGCAACAATAACATAAGTCCATAATCATCTTTGGATATAAACTGATTATGTTAGGTTTGCATAACATAAACATAAAACACAAGGACAAACGTATATAACTTCAACAATTTTGAGCATATGAAGTATATATTATCTTGTCAATTCCATGCTTCAGTATACATTGCTTTAGAGTTGCACTGAATAAGAAAACACTTTTCAGCATATTAATTATCTATCAATAACATATAAACCACAAGTTCAATTTCTTGAACAACTAAACACGAATTACTAAGGAAAACACTTTTGAGCAGAATATACTCATTAACCTTTACTGAATGTGAATCTGGTGCTATGTATTTATCAGTTCAATATTGATAAGTAGCAAAAAGTAATTTCATATAACTAAAAGTGTTTCAGACATCATTTGACATAACAAGTTAAGTGTTTTTAAGTAAAAAATAAAAAAAGCAACTGAAGTGCTTTTAGGAAGAAGACTTCAATTGCATATAGAGTTTTATTAAACGTTTTTGGTCTGCTTCTAATAGAAGAGCTTTCAATAAAAACACTCTTAAGCATAAGTGTTTTAGATAAGCATTTTCAAACGAGCTGGAGATGAGTTATTTTGATGGCACTCTCTACAGCTATGAGTTTTGGTCACTTGTGATGAATTGATTGGTTCCTCCATGGTTTAATGAAAATCTTTAGTTGAAATAGTGAGTGTGATTGTTTATTTATTTGCATTTCTTTTTTTGGACAACATTTCTTTTCTTTTCTTGCAACAGAAGCAATTGTTGCCTCTATGAATGGCGCGTGTCCGCCCGCTCAGTGCCAAGCGCCTATATATAATATACATAATATATATGTGTATATCATCAAATTCCACTCACTCTCGTGAGAATCATTCCTTCAATTCAATCGGATCTCTCTCGCGCTTCGATCAAATATACGCCCAAATCAAACCAATCAGTGAGTGTGCTCCCTTCGATCCCTACACCCTTTTGAATGTTGAATTTTTTAATCTTCTTATCTATAAAATAATTAATAATAACTGCTTCATTCAGCTGAATTATTGTCATTGTGCTTGTGACCCTGGAATCTGATTTGTTGAATTTTCCTATTTTTTTTATTGTTTTTGGGTAATCTTTATTGTTTGATCTGTTTGGTTCCCAAGAAAACGCGGGTGTTGAATTGTTTTGGATCTTTTGATGAGTATTGCATAGCAAGCAAAGGATCCATTGATAATTAATGCCGTCGTCTTCTATGCATTTATTATTCTCGAGCCGAATTAAGAAACTTTTGAATCTTGCAGTTTCTTGTGCGCAAATAGGAAGGGAATATATGTAATACTTGTTGTCACAACAATTAACAAAGAAATGCGTGTGTTTGTGTGCTTGTGGATTGAAAATGACTGTATTGCTTGATGATATGTATGATTGATCATGAGTTTGATAATGTGGTTGCAACTGGAGATGGGAATATATCTCAGCGCTCCAAAAACTGATAAGGTCTCAGAAGATGGTGAGAATGACAGACTTCGATACGGGTCATCCTCCATGCAAGGGTGGCGTTCAACCATGGAAGATGCTGTAAGTAGGCTTTATTACGTTATTCTTCTTAATTTGCATTCGCTTAGATCGGGTTACTTGAGTAGAGAGTGCAGTTTAGTTGTTTTGTTTGCTTTGGCTTCGTATGTGTGCAAGATTTACATTTCACTTACAATTGTCGTCGTCTGAACAGGAAAGTGATATTCAGTTATTTATTTAGTATATAACTTACATCCATATATCTATATAATATATAGTGAATTCAGAGCGAGAAGAGGATTTTGCATGAGTAGCTGGAAGCGGGTAACTTAATGACTGCTTCAAGTTTAGGCATCTAGCTGATGACTGGAACCAAGGCTGTTCAAAGAGCCGCATCTTTATGCAAATACAATGTTTCTTTTCAAACGTGCCATGCTAAATAGAGAAGAGAATGTAGTCTTTTATTCAGAGGGAGTGTCTAGTGAACTAGTAGCTCTGAAATTTGCCATCGATTAAATACTGTTTTTCTTATTATCTATTAAAAGTACTAGACTTCTGTTGTAGCATGCTGCTTATCCAGATTTTGACGGTTCAACATCTTTCTTTGGTGTTTATGATGGACATGGAGGTTAGGTTTTTAAGTTCTGTAATTCAACGTTTACTTTTTTATATTGTTATCTTTCTTGTCATTTTGAGAAACTTTTTCCATTTGTAATTGGTTTTCATGTTCATAGGGGACTGTCCAGGTTGTTATACTCTCATAGATCACATACCTGGAATCAACATTTATTTTGAGTTTTAGATATACTACGAAACACTCCAAAAATCCTAATCAAATCTACTAAATAAAATAAATTCAAAACAAATTACGAAACCATGTGTGCGCGAATGTCCACATTTTGCACGAGGTTTCCATATAAAGGCTAGTCCTCAAAGTCCTGGAAATGTTGTATATTTCTTGTATTTTTCAGTTATGAACCTTTCTTGTTTCTTCCCACCTCGTAGCCCCACAAAAGAAGGGACGGAGGTGGTTTAATTAGTGAGATGGGATTCCTTAATGTTTTAAGTTTTTATAGGTTGGTACTGTGATGAGGCCTTATCATCACTAGTGATGGGTTTGCAGGTAAAGCAGTGGCAAATTTCTGCGCCAAGTATCTCCATCAACAGGTACTCAAGGATGAAGCATATCTAGCTGGCGATTTAGGCAGTTCTCTGCAGAAAGCTTTTCTCAGGTTACTTAAGCCCTTGTATCATTAATGTTCACTTTAGCAATTTCCAGCGCATGCATAATAAGTTGTAAACAGATTAGTAACTTCAAACCCGGTCACGTTTCACCTACAACTGCTAGTCATTGTCACTGCTCCATTCTGTTAATGCGCCTATGATAAGTCACCTTGCACATAATTCATACTGACATACCATGCTCGTTCTTTTTCTTTTATTATCATTGAGTTGGAGGATGTTTGTGTTCATGTATTATATTAAAAGTCCCAAAAATAGAGATGGCAACCACGATTGAGGGCATGTAATGATGGAACACAATAAGTGGAAGAAAGTTGTAATGAGGGGTAGGAAGAATTTGGATAGATATGATTATCTACGAGATACTTTGTCATCTGAAATTGCTTTTAACTGAGGAAGGATGGATGAGATGATGCGCGGACAAAGAGGCTGGAGAGAATTAGCTGTACTGGGAGATAAGATAGACAAAGTTTCTGGTCTTATAGAAAGGTTCATTTTTTCTCCGAAGAGTGTTGAAGCTAAGAGTAGTGCATTCAATGACCATGTTGGTCAGTGGTCTTCTGAGGAGGTACTCTTTACACAGCGGTTACGTAAGCTGCATTAACAATTGTACTATATTCTCCATTTCTTCTGGAAACCATATCACCAGATGGCCAAATGTTTTAGATGAGAATGGAGACAGTAATCTGAGAATCTTTTTTTTTTCCTTGTTGTATAAGAGTTTGAGATTTCTTCCTAGTCCTTCTAAATTTTTGGGTACTTGCAAATCGTCTTTATTAAATTATAGAAATGCTTCATATAGCATGGAAGTCATCATGGCAATGTTTTCGCAAGCTTTGAAGTCCTCACGAAAATTTTCATCTAATTTCTTCAGTTTAACATGATTGACACTTATCAAACTTAAGCTGAGGTGAAAAACAATCTATATGGCAGCGGGAGGGAGTGAATCATCTTTAACTACCTGTCATTGACAGTTTGAGATCATTAGCCTTAATACTATGATAAATATATTTGGAATTTGATTGGTGTGCTTTATTATTTTAAAATTTTACTATGTAACCCTATTTTCACTAAGAAAAGTATTTGGGTTTGATGCCAGGGGCCTCATTCTAATTTTGATGGACCAAATTCTGGAAGTACAGCTTGCGTTGCTATTATCCGGAACAAACAACTTGTTGTTGCCAATGCTGGTGATTCTCGCTGCGTAATATCCAGGAAGGGTGAGGTATGCTGCAGTTTCAATGAAATTTTTTACCTGTGGAATATATTGTCGTAGTTATGCCAGTTCCCTGTCTGCGGATATCCCTATCGGTACAATTTTCGTTTGGATCAATGCAAGACCTGTAGTGCCATAATGTTAAGGAATATTTATTTATATGCAATACTAGAGTAAAGTTTTCTCTTTTTCCTTATCTTCTTAAGCTCCAATCACTCGCATTCTCAAATCACCTTACAGTCTTCTTCCTTTAGTTTGCTCCTTAAGGTATCCATGAAACCTGAGAATCTTTTTTTCTTGCTGTATAAGAGTTTGAGATTTCTTGTCCGGTCCCTTCTAAATTTTAGGGTACTTTCAAATCGTCTTTATCAAATTATAGAAGTGCTTGGAACTATGTAAGTCATCGTGGCAAGGTTTTCTCAAGAGAAAAAAGAAGTGCTTCATTACAGAACATAGCTAGAAGTGTTTCTTATAGCATACAAATCATCTTTATTAGAGAACATGATCAACATATGCCAACTGTTCTATAAAGAAAAGAGAAAGAAGAAGAAACTAAACACAAAACAAATGTCCATAGATAAACTTCGACTGATCAAAATACCAAAGATTAAAGCTCTCCTCACAACATGCTATCTGATCTTGCCGGCATCCTCCTGATCAAGTTTTGCAGGAGCGAAGGGAATCTATCCCGACATTTTGGATGTCTCATTGCATAAAATCCTGCAAGCCAAACTATCAACTTCAACGAGCAGACATAAAATAGGATCATACCAATAATACAGAAGATCATAAATAAAGTTGTGGCTCTTGGATCCCTCCAACTCAGCAGAGACTGCACCCTTTCGCCTTGTGTCGCTATGTCCCCCAACACTGCCTGAATCCTCCCTGCAATGCCTCGAAGACGATCATATCTTCGTTTCAGAACATCGCCCGTCTTTTTTGTTGGAAAAGTATCAAACTCTTCGTCCAAATCCTCTGGATGTACGCCATATGCTTGTGACAGTTCTGTGTCTATGTGCACAATTTGTCTAGGCCTCTTCCGGTAATTCCAAACCCCTTTCAGCAACAGCAATAAAAACATTAAGCAAATTGTCGGACCGGGGAAAAAAAGCATGACCGTGAAGGCAACGTGAACAAGCACCGTGGTAATGGTGTTAGTCCATTTCCGTATTTTATCAAACCCTTTGAACATCATGACCAAACCATCAAATAGCTTGATGATCCTGACAAAATTGGCCTTGCCTCTTCGAAAACTCCACAGATGCGCAGTGGAATCTAACATGTAATCCACAACCTCTCTCCTAAGTGGTGGCTCAGCCCGGCTCAACCTCAACCAGAGAATCAATGCAGCTTGGTGTCGTAAACTAGCAAGCTGGTATATAGACAGTGGGATAATGTAGTGCATCTTAGGCAGCAGAGGCCGTGTGTATGTGTGCAGCATGTTAGGCAAAGACGGACACGAAAATCTCAGAGCCAGTTGGATTTCACCCATCTTTTTCACCCCAGTAGGTTGTAGAACCACAAGAGGATATGAATGCGTGTAAATCCTACCAGTTTCAAGGGTAGATAGACGGATCTTTACCTTCCCAATACTCAAATCCATGCCCAGCTTATCCCCACCCTGCAAGTTCCCATTGTCGAAAACTCCAATGGTAATGACAGTGCATGGATCATAGACTTCCCATGTGTATTGTTCGTTCCACTTGGGAGACAAACAATCAACAACCGTCCTTGCTCGCACCCACTTTGTCCCATATTTTGCTACACAATATGCGTCAACACGATTCTTAGGCTTCATTGGTGACAAACCAGTTGCATTCAAGATTCCCAATTCCAAAATCCCGATCGGAGGCCTCCAAAGAAGCTTTGCAGTTGGCCTGAGATCACTAGTACTGTGAGCTGGCTCGTCAAGAACATGATATCCTCCATCCAAACTCACCCTTATTTGGATCTTACTCGCAAACTTCACCTCCTTCGGCACACCCTCAACTACTTCAACCGTCCCAAGATTATACCACTTGGGAGTAGCCGGAGTAGCGTCTATCCTCTTATCCACATCCCTCAAAGGAATCACAATCTGCCCGGCAGATTCCTCCTTGTTATTCGTTTTCTCCTGAACACTTATCACCAAAGGATCATCGAACGGTTCTGCAACAACAAACATTAGATCCTCATTCCAAGTAGGGTTGAAATTCTTATCCGTCGAGACTCCACTTCTCAAAACCACATTCCCGAACTGAGCCTTCACAAAAAACTCCGGTGCTTGCTTTCTGTTGTCTTTTAACACAAGATCCTGAGCTTGAATCGTATTCACTCTCATGTACCAAAGCCTAGGTGAAAGGTAAACCTTCGAACGAGTACTCGAAAGTCCATCCCCACTTACCGATGCAACATCAGCGTGCCAAGCATCTGGAAAGGCCTCATCTGCTTGCGTCCCAATCCAATAAGAAAGCATTAGGTCTCCTCTAATCTTGGCCTTGTTTTGATCCTCCAGCATGTACCATTGCGGCGCCAATGGACTATCCGGCGGAACCCTACTAGGACACTCAACCATAGCAAAACCAAACATCCCAATGGTTCCATGATCACCACCTTCTGCAACAACAGCCTTGTCCTTCACCAAAATCTCCATACTAACAGCTTGAATTCTGTCTTTCGAAAAAGCGAACACTTGGTTCCATTCGGGGTTTGGATTTTTTTTGAAAGGTGTTGTTACTGCCCGGTAGTTTCCGAGCTTCAGTTCAACATAAGGGTCGGCAGTAGGTGGCAAATCTCTGGCTTTCACAATCCTGACATAGAGATACTGCATGTGCTCGACAAGATCAAAGGAGGTCATGGGACCCATGGAGAACCTCCGGCCAGTGATGTTCGGCGAGGTCTCCTTTAGGGAGAAATCTTCTTTTGCTGTGTTCTGCTTAGCCATTTCTTCGCACTGCAAGAATTTATGTATTTTTATAACCAAATGAATGACAAAAATTAATAATAATATTATACAGAAAACTAAATTACAAAAGCATTAGAAGCACATTGCAACATTAACAAGATCAAACCCTTAGAGGGTTTTGATTTCAAGAAACCATGAATTACCCAAAACTCTTAAGAATATCAGATGAAAACAACACAATCATTAATCATTGAGAAAAATACATAAAAAAATCATCAAGTACAAAATCTTGGTGAAAAAAATTAAAAATAGAAAACAGACTAGAAATTGGAAAATTACCACAGAGGAGAAGGATTGTATTGAAAGCCAGGGAAAGATACAGAAGAAATAGTCTAGCCTTTTGAAGGTAGAGCAATGGATTTTGGTGAGTTAAAACATAAACCCTAAGGATTTTCAAAAATGAAAAAAAAAATAAAGAGGAGGGTTTTCAGGAGATTTGTAAGTGGAAAATATAAGGCTAATTAAATGTGGGAAGATTTTTATAAAAATAGAAATAAATTTAAAGAATATGCATTTGATTTGGTTTTGAAAGTAGGAAGAGAGAGAGGGAGCGAATATCTGCTGCATATATTCGTTAGTTACTGAATTAAATGTGTCGTGGTAATTTATGGTTTTTATTTTCTCTTAATTTTCTGTACATTTTGGTTTTTTTTAATTAAATGATGAATATACCATGTGAAATAAATGGTGTTGGTAAGGGCTTCCTAAATTTTAATATCAACGTCAGATTAAATCATCAAAAGGATCGTTATGATCCCCGTCTGCCACACTTTTCACTTGGGTAAAACTCACTTAACAAACTGCTCGTTATGCAGTTTATTTTTCGTACATATGGTAGCCATTTAGGGGTTATTATTGTTGTCTTGTTTAAGCAAATTCACCTCCAGATCATTTTCTTGGTCACTGGAGTATTGTACCCAAATGTTACCTATGTATTGTTTGGGATGATTAATGAAAGATGAATCTATCGTTGCTTGTATAAAAAAACTGCTCCGACCCCAACTTTTGTACTCAAGCTTTTAGGAATTGAGTTTCTTCCATTGTGTTGCTTTACTGCCGACTTTGTCTGTGATTCCTTATTAAAGTTTTAAATGCAGGCATATAATTTGTCTAAAGATCATAAACCTGACATGGAGAATGAGAAAGAAAGAATTCTCAAGGCTGGTGGATTTATCCAAGTTGGAAGGGTCAATGGAAGTTTGAACTTGGCGAGAGCGATTGGTACGAAAATTTTCCTTACCCTTTGAAAGGAGAAACTGCGAAATAACCCTTTTTTTCATTTGAATTTCATGTATTTAAATGTTGTTGCTTGCAGGGGATGCGGAACTCAAGCAGTACAAACAGTTGCCCGTTGAAATGCAGATTGTGACTGCCAATCCCGACATAACTAGCGTATGCAGCATTTCATTTCAGAACTAAATGATGTGAAATTGGGATGAGAAACTTGAACCGTATATACTTACAACCAATCTTATAAACAAAACAAAGTGTTAATTTTTTTCGAGGAAAAGTTTTCCTGTGATCCAAGTTATATAATCTAGATGCTAGTCAGACTTCCAAAGTTTTAAAGGAAGAAAGTTTCACTAATTTATGTTTTTAATTCAAAATTTCCCTTTCATGTAGGTTGAGCTTTGTGATGATGATGAGTTTCTGGTCATAGCCTGTGATGGGATATGGTAAAGTTTCCTTTGTAATAAACTTTCCTATCAGAAAAATAACTTCTTGTTGATACATTAACGTAATAACATGCACACGTTGACTTTACATTCTGCTACTTTGTTGAAACGTTGATGCAAGCTCTCTCCAGGGACTGCATGTCAAGTCAACAACTTGTGGACTATGTTCGGGAACAATTAAAACATGTAAGTTGACGAACCTCACTGCAATTTCCAAATATATACCATTTGAGTGACATATCATATTCGTATGATAATGCAGGAAAGCAAACTGTCAGTGGTTTGTGAGAGAGTGTTTGAAAGGTGCTTGGCACCATCATCTGGTGGAGAGGGATGTGACAACATGACAATGATCCTGGTTCAGTTTAAGAAACCTGTTAATTCAGCTGCATCTGTTGAGAACCAGCCAATCGCATCTAATCCGTCATCCGAGAAGGAAAAAACCACATCAAAAGCTAAATAGCTAAATAGATCTTCTGGTTGGTCCTATAATGGTAACTATATAGAATGACTGCATTTCTGCAAGTTATGACTTTGGCCATTTCACGAATCATAAGTTCGTTCAAATTAGGATGCCGTTATCATGACAGTACACGTTCACAGTATTTTGTCAAATAGCAGTATAGCTCGAGTTATGTACATGTCCGGGAATTTGTCATTCGGTTCTCTCTCCTGAGTATGTCTTTCCGTTCTCTCCACAGTTTGAAGAGCTTGCCTACAAATTCTTTTAGGACGGAACATTTTCTTTAGATGCAACCTGACCAAACAAAGATCAAGAATGTTATTCGTTTTCTTTCGTATTGCTTGTGAAGTTTGATCGAGCAATAATTCATTGAATCAATACCATGCAGTGGCTATACTCGATTACGAACAATGAAAATTTTGAATTGTTGGATGCATCTCTAATAATTAATAAGTTCAAAATTCTTGTTACTGCTTCAGTTAAATTAAACATGGTAAATACCAAAAATATATATATGACAATATTTGGGATTTCTTGTATATTCATTAATCTCCAAAGTGGAGTATATATAGGAGTTATAATTGGTATTACATATGCACTTCGTCAATGTGACAACATACTACTATTTACATTTTAACTAATATATAACTCGCAACACTCCCCCTCAAGTTGGAGCAAAGATGTCATGCATGCTCAACTTGTCAAGCAAGTTGGAAAACACACTATTAGACACAGTCTTAGTAAGCACATCAGCAAGTTGATCTTCATATCCCACAAATGGAAACATAATAATTCCAGCATCCAATTTTTCCTTGATGAAATGTCGATCAATCTCCACATGTTTTGTTCTATCATGTTGCACTGGATTATAAGAAATCTCAATAGCAGCCTTGTTATCACAATAGAGTTTCATAGCACCCTTGGGTTTAAATACAAGATCTCTCAACAATTTTTTCAACCACAATAACTCACATACACCATGAGACATACCACGGAACTTAGCTTCAGCACTTGACCTAGCCACCACTTTTTGTTTCTTGCTTCTCCAAGTAACTAGATTACCACCCACAAACGTAAAGTATCCTGATGTAGATCTGGTCAGTGATAGAACTTGCCCAATCTGCATCTGTATACCCTTCGACATTCAAATGACCATTCTTGGAGAAAACCAAGCCTCTACCAGCAGCCATCTTCAAGTACCTCCAAATATGGATTACTGCATCCATATGAGCTTCACTAGCCGAGTGCATAAACTTACTTACCACACTACATGCATAAGCAATGGTCAGGGCAAGTGTGAGACAAAATAAATTAATCTCCCCACAAGCCTCTGATATTGTTCCTTATGGGTAGGAACTTGATCCGAAAATAAGCCCAGATGATAATTCTGCTCAATCGGAGTATCAACAGGTTTGCAATCTAACATACCTATTTCAGCTAACAAATCAAAAACATACTTCCGTTGAGACAGAAAAATACCATGCTTGGATCGTGCAACCTCAATTCCAAGAAAATACTTCAATTCATCCAATTCTTTCATCTCAAATTCAGTAGCTAGATACTTTTGAAGGTGTTGTATCTCCCTCTGATCATCACCGGTCACTATCATGTCATCAACATAAATAATCAATGCAGTTAGCTTACCATTTTGTCACTTTAGAAACAAAGTATGATCTGATTGACTCTGGAAATACCCAAACTTCTTCATTGAACTTGTAAACCTCCTAAACCACGCTCTAGGAGATTGTTTCAAACCATAAAAAGCCTTTTGCAATCTACACACAACACCTTTTCCAGGTGATATTATGATACCAGGTGGGAGATCCATATAAACATCAAACTGCAATAGGGGCCAATCATGATTTGCTGCTGAGGACAGAAGAACACGCACAGTATTAAGTTTGGCAACAGGAGCAAAAATCTCCTGATAGTCCACCCCATAGGTTTGAGTATAACCCTTCGCAACTAATATGGCTTTGTACTGGTCAATAAAACCATATGCTTTATGCTTAATAGTGAACACCCATATACATCCAACAGCTTTCTTCCCTTTCGGCAAAGGAACCAAATCCCAAGTGGAATTCTTTTCCAAAGCTTCCATCTCAACACTACTACAAAATTATCTATAACTGGCGGTCCAAAAACCGACAAAAAACGTATATTATTGTCGGATTTTAAGCAAAATCTAACAGAAAATAGATACAATGGCGGATATAATAAGCGACATAATTGCCTCCGTCAGGAAATGAATTTTCCGACAAAAAATACTCTAAAACCGACAAAAATTGTGTCGGATATAACCGACAGATAATATATTAATAATGAATAAATAAGAGCATTTATGTTGGCTAAAACCGAGAGAAAATACTAAAACCGACAGAACTTTTGTCGGCTATAACCGACAGAAAATTTATTAATAAGAATAAATAAAAGTAGTATTGTCGGCTAAAACCGACAGAAAATATATTAATAATAAACAAAATGTAAACAACCACTTTCTGCATTTTCCATATCCCATGCATTCACAACAAGATCAGACATAGCTTCATTAGGAAGCGGCTTAGGACGCGTCATGCTAGCCACTGTTACAGCATCGTTTGTTTCTACCTGCACACATTCACATTCCATTAGAATCACTCAATCACAGCAAGCATTGCTCATTCAAATAAATCTCTCCCCGAAATCGAATGAAAATTGAAATACTTACAGTGTTGATGAGATCTATGATAATGGAGAGCTCTTGGTGCGCCAGTTGCAAGTTCTCCACCATGCTCTGCCATTGCCACTGCGTCGTCGCGCTCTCTTTCGAGCTCTTCTTTTGCTTCTTGTTCTCGTCCTTCTTCACAGCCCAAGCGAAATCGATTCTCCGAATCAAATTCTGTCGCTTCTCGTCGTAGCCTACATCACTTTAATTGAAGAAATAGATAATTAGGGTTTCCGAGAAATCAAAAGTTAATGCATGTTTGGTTCCCGAGAAAATAAAATCAAACAAAAAAAGGATAAATCAAGGTAGCGCAAGAGCTTCAGCCTCCCAATTGAATCTGGCAGTGTGACAAATATGCTTGAACTCATGTCTAGCACACGCATATACTTAAGTGAATGAATTATTTCACCTTGTCCTTTCCCAAAGGCTCTCAGTTGCAAGTGTTGAACCCAACAAAAGGAAGAGAGGGGAGAAAATGGGGAAGGAATGGGGAAGGGAAAAGCAAATGAGGAGATAGGATAAGAGAAGAGAAGAGATGTAAGATCCCACTCACCTTGATAATTCGAGCTTTGACAAGACACCCTATCTAAAAATCTCCAGAACTTAAGCTTACATGCATATTGACTAACTCTTTTGCATGATAACAAACGAGAGCCTTTGCTCTTATTCACACTCTCGGCCTCTCTCCCTGCTTCTCTACGTTGTTCTTTGCAACACTGCCCTCTGTGCGTGCAGATGAAATGAAAGAGTTTGAGGGAAAGAGAGATATAAAATAGAGAGAGATTGAGTGGCTGAGAATGAGTGACGTGAGGGAGGGGAGAGTGCACAGGAAAGTGGGGTGTGTGTCAGAGAGAGAGAAAGATGTGAGGGAAGAAAACTGGCTGATATGGGGAGAAGAAATAAAATAAAATTGGGAGGATAGGACATGACAGAAGAAGTGAGATGGATTTAATAAAAAGTAATGATGGTGCTGTTGAAAAGATAAAAAGGTCATGATTATGTTTGCAGAAAAAGAAAGAAGGTCGGCTGATATAAGTGGGAAAGGATCCCATTTTAATCAATATAACATTTTAAAATAATAAAATTTTCATTTCTGTCGATTATAACCGCCAGAATACTAAAATAATAACCGCCAGAAAGTAAAATAATAAAATAGTCAATTTATGTCGGTTATAACCGCCACCATTAACTTAAAACCCGCCAGAATTTGTCAAAAATATTTTTTTTTAAAAAGATTAAAAAATACTGTCGGTAATAACCGACAGGATTTTTTTATATTCGCCACTAAATATCTGACACACCCCGATCCTAGAATCAAGGCATGTTGGCCGTCACGTGAGCGTGACGTAGCCAAAAGTGCGACGCATAAGCAATAAGATAAGAGAAATACGAAGGAATAAAAAAACCAACTACTAGCAATAATATCCAACTAATATGCTAGAGTGAGTTTAAGTGTGAAACACACATGTTCAGAGCATAAGTATTAATTGCAGTCAAGTAGGACCATTACTAAGTTCCAACACCCGAAGGTGAGTCCTACATTCAAGTAGTCTGTCAGAACGCTGTGGGAATCCTCGTGAGCCACCAACACTGCTAACTAGAACCTAGAGGGGCGCAAAACAAAATTGAGTGGGTCAGTAAAACAAAGCTTTTCGAAAATATTTCAATTTATAACATTTCCAACCCTTCGCTGTAAAACCTGTATACTTTCCCAGAAAAATAGTATATATATAACCATATATAACAAAAAAACTCAAATCACAAGTCTTTAACACTTTTCAAGAAATATGCCATGCTATGCTTCAAAACATAATAAGGATGCATCAATATAACAGGTGAAATAAGGAATCAACCGGAGACCCTGCAGCTGTCCTGTACGATTAATTTTATAGCTCAATATCCAACCCAACCAGACTCACCACTGTGACCTGTACGGCAATACTCTGCACATAAATCGGAACTACCTGAAGTAGTCTGTACGACAAGAATGGTGTAAGAATACGCTCTAGTGCTTTTCTCAACAACAACTGTATAATAATCTAAAGTCACCTACAAGTCGGAACCACCTCTAATTGTCTGTACGACATGTGGGAATCACCTCTAGTGATCTGTACGACATACACCTACTTGAATCCAAGGGGAGCGTGTGGTGCGGGGTGAATAATATAAGCACTAACACCAGGGTGCAGGTTATGAGCTCTCAACATAATTCACATCAAACAATAAATCATATGAACAACATAAACTCACCTGATACTCACATGTGCGTCCACAGCACCATTTCACATATATGCATCAAATACTAATTCATATATTTCATATATTATGCATGCATGGCATTTTAAAACATACTTTCATTTAAATTCAATTTGTGGGAAAAATCAGTAGTATATAGGTATAAACAGAAAATAACTGCACACTCACTGGTATGTCGAAGGGTCGTAACCCCCGTGACGCCCTTGAATGCGCTCGTCCTCGGGCTGGGTATCACCTATATGCGAAACACTATAAAAACGTTATTTAAAGCACATAACCAACAATACATAATAACTTCTCATACAATGCTCAAGTTGGGTATATGAATATACCACCATGACCTACTCGACGTTACGGACGTTGAGATATTTTTAGAAAAAATTTTGGATCAATCACGCGCCCTCACGGGCCAGGAATGGCACGGACCTACGCGCCCCCACGCGCGTCGTCCCTTACCTCCAGTCGCCGGAAAACTAGAGATTTTTCAAATCTCTTAATCTCCGTCGATTCTCAACCATTTTTTACGCAATTTATACCAAAAGGAAGCCCTAAGCATGAAGAATCACGTTATATTAATTTAAGGCTAAAAAACCTACGAAATCTCACCGGAGAAAATCCAAGAAAACAAGCCAACTTCGAACCCTGCGATCCCAACGTCCAAAACCTTCACAATAAGTACTCTGAGCTTCCTTGGGACCTCACTAAGCTCCCTGTAAGCTTAGAATTCCCTGAAAATCAACATTTCACATCCACATGAACAATACTCAAAATTGGGGGTTCGGATTTCAGGAGTTTTCGAAGGTTCTAAGTTCTAAAAATGGTACCAATAAACTCACAAGCTTGCAAGGATGAAGGAACTCACCTTTTTGACGTCGATCCGTGAAGATTTGAGGGTTTTTGGTTCTTGTCCGTACGAGTTCGAGAGGGAGGGAGAAAGAGTGAACTGAGAGGGAAGAGAGAGAGGCCACGGGGGAGAGTGCTTGTCCCGTGTGTGTGTGGTCCACCCAAAACAAATCACAATCCAATTTCTTAAGTCCCTAACCACACAAAAATGTATACCATTTAATCCACTTAATTTTTTTTCCAAGAATTTAGGAGAGTATGCATTTATTCAAATAACATGTCACACGTACCTTAGCAACCGTTAAGGGAAATTCCGTCATTTCATATCAACGAATATGAAATTCCGGGACGGGCTGTGACAATCTACCCTCCTTATAGAATTTCATCCTCAAAATTCATACAACCAATCAATCCACTTAATACTCATAAAACAATCTTGGATACATCTCTCTCATAAAATCTTCCGCCTCCCAAGTAGCTTCTTCCACTGAGTGGTTCCTCCACAATACTTTTACCAAGCTCACTGTCTTATTCCTTAGAACTTTGTCTTTCCAATCCAAGATAGTCACTGGTTCCTCATCATACGTCAAATCCGGATTAATCTCCAAAGGTTGAGGAGGAATCACATGTGAAGGATCTGAAACATAATGTCGAAGCATCGAGACATGAAACACATTATGTACTTAGATAACTCCGGAGGCAACTCCAATCTATAAGCAACTTCACCAATCCTTTCAGTGATCTCATAAGGTCCTATGTACCTAGGACTTAGCTTGCCTTTCTTTCCAAACCGCACTACACCTCTCCAAGGTAACAATTTCAAGAATACCAAATTACCCACATCATAAACTCGATCAGTAGCATGTCTATCTGCTAAACTCTTTTGTCGATCCTGGGTCGCTTTCAAGTTAGACTTAATCACCTGAACATTTTGAGTAGTCTCATCCACAATTTATGGGCCCTCTAGCACTCTTTTGCCAACCTCTGACCAACACAATGGCGTACGACAAGCTCTACCATAAAGTGCCTCAAATGGTGACATACCAATGCTCGAATGAAAACTATTATTGTAGGCAAATTCCATCAAGTCTAGGCGATCATGCCAAGAATCACCAAACTGTAACACTGAAGATCTCAGCATATCCTCTAACGTCTGAATAGTTCTCTCTGATTGTCCATCTGTTTGAGGATGATAAGCAGTGCTGTAAAGCAATTTCGTACCAAGAGTTTCCTGAAAAGCTATCCAAAACTTAGAAGTAAATCTTGGATCTCGATCAAAAATAATATTCACTGGAACTCCATGATACTTCACAATCTTCGTGATGAACAACTTAGCCAATTTATTCAGGGGATATTTTTCCCTCACTGGAATGAAGTGTGCTGACTTGGTAAGCCGATCTACAACCACCCAAACGCCATCAAATCCATTCTGTGTACGTGGAAGCTTATACACAAAATCCATAGTTATATTTTCCCATTTCCACTGAGGAACGGGAAGTGGTTGCATCCGTCCAAAAGGCTTCTTTCTTTCTGCTTTGACCTGTTGACAAACAATACACCTACTTACATATTCTGCATTTTCCCTTTTCATACCCGGCCAATAATAAAATGGTCGAATGGTATGGTACATCTTAGTTCCTCCTGGATGTATCGCAAAAGCCGAACAATGTGCTTCATCCAAAATTTCTTTCTTTAGTTCCTCGTTATTCGGCACATACATTTTGTTCTCTTGCATAAGCATGCCATCCGATTCCCGAATCCTGAGGTCTTTCTTTTTCCCTTCATTTCTCAATTGGATCATTTCTTGGATCTCTTCATCAACCGTCTGGGCTTCAAGTACACGATCGACTAAAACTGGCCTGACTTGGAAACTAGCAAGAAAAGCTTCTCTTCGCTCTTCTATCTCCAACTTTACTCCAGTAACTCTCAAATCTGCAAGAAGAGGGACACGACAAGCATACAAAGAATTAAGTCGACCTTGAGGTTTCCTACTCAGTGCATCAGCTACCACATTTGCATGACCCGGATGATACTCAATAGTGCAGTTATAATCACTTAGTAACTCCATCCACCTTCGCTGACGAAGATTAAGATCATGCTGAGTAAAAAGGTACTGAAGACTCTTATGATCTGTGAAGATCTTACATTTCTCACCATAGAGATAATGCCTCCAAATCTTCAAAGCAAAAACAATGGTTACCAACTCAAGATCGTGAGTAGGATAATTCCTTTCATGAATCTTCAACTGTCGAGAAGCATAGGCGATCACCCTCTTATGCTGCATCAAGACACATCCCAAACCATTCAAGGAAGCATCACTGTAAATCTCAAAGTTACCACTATCGTCAGGAAGTACCAATACTGGAGCATGAGTGAGGCAATATTTCAGCTGCTGGAAACTTTGCTCACAATTCTCGTCCCACTCGAACTTAACATCCTTCCTGGTTAACTTCGTTAGTGGTAAAGCAATTGATGTGAAAATTAACTTAACACACAAATTTAACCCTCTTTTGACAATTGTAGTATAAGTATAAGTAGGGATCGTTCTGGACCGGGGATTAGGAGGGCTTGCTAATAACCTCTAAACTGACTTAAAAACATAAAACTAAACTTAAAAACACTTAACAAGACTCACAAGACTCAAAGCAAACTTAAAATAATCAAAACAGCTTAAAACAACTAAATAAACTTAAATTAGACACTAGGAATGACTTTGGACGAAAATTGACTTTTACTTGAATCAAAACACTTAAAAACACAAACTAAAACAGATTTGAAACACTTTGAAACAAGAAACTAAAAGGGGGGTTTTGATTTGGATGAAGTTGTAACAAACAAACAAGTATGAAAAAGTAGACAGATTGTAAAACGAATGTGAGAAATAAGATAATGGATGAGATAGCTAGAGGCTTTTTCTCCACACATGACATGTATGCAAACAACTCAATTTCCAGTTACTACTTCATTGAATTATAAACGACAATGCCCTAAATTAACCGTGACATCACTAGTTAACCCTTAGATTTTCCTTGTATTATTGGATTGGATGACACCATTCGACAACCCAAAACATTCTTCAAAAGTTCTCTACATGACATCATAATAGAGATACAATCAAAGATAATTACGTTTAATGAAAATCATAAGCATTGACAAAGCACTTGCAACTATGACATCATGTTACTCATGCTAGAATTAAACTTAACGCGATCGTTTATAAGCGACCTCCACTACTTATGAATATAAGTTTGTAACGATTATGTGAAACTTTCTTATATTCTAGCATCGGATTTATGCATGCCAATTAAGTGTCGACCCTTAATCAATAAATACAAATAAGTTATCAATCAAATAGTTAAGCCAATTGCATTTACGATTCAAGAGTTCATAACTGGAATTTATCAAATCATATTACACACATAATCATGGCTTTGAAATCACCCCTAGCCAAGAGGGGTTTAGCCACTCATATTCACAACAAAAACAAAGAAAATGAATTTAAACATTGGAAACAAAAGAAAGAAAACACCTAAACGCTCCAACGATCCAAGTTGGACAGCAAGCACGTCCAAGCACTTTCCTTCCCTTCCTTTGCTACGGCACAAGGTGTTGGTGAGTGTTTGAAGGTTTGTTTGTATGGAGGAATGGATGTGAAGATGAATGGATGTGTTTGGATGAAGGTTGTATTGAATGCGGCAAAGAGTGGAGAATTGTGTAGATGATGTGTGTGTGTGTTTTGGATTGATATATGTCTATATGGTGATGTTGGAAGTATGCCCACAAAGCCACTCATTTGATGTAATAGCTTTTGGAATACTTAATGTATTAAACTATTATATGTTTAATGAAAGGCAAAGCTAATTGTTAATCACTATTTATTGTATCATGTATTTAAGCAATAAGGGAATCCAAGGAATGTATTTGATCTAAGAGAGAAGTGATTTAAGTAAGTTAGATTAACAAGACCTTTCTCTTATGTTCATTCCTAAAACGTTCCTAGCCATAGGATTGCCAATTGGGCATTGACAATCCGTTAAGGTTAGTATGTGTTATGTCAACTCAAGCGTGAGTATGACTAGTCTCAAGTCATTTAGTGTTTGACACTAAGACAAACACATAGGTGCTCGAAAGAGTAATCGAGTACACTGAACAACGATCAAAAGAGAGTTTGAACATACATGTCATGTAAGAACTCGTAAGTTGAAATATGCAAAGTAGTCATTTGACCTGAGGCATCATAGATGTCTAATGATTAGGTCCTTGATCTTTGATCATGTCAAAGGCATTCCATCGAGAGTGTCCACGGCATTGTTAGGGTCAAGCTATCTAGTCATGTAGGCATATGAATGCACAACAAGGGATCTCTAACCTTCCATGGTAGAAGGAGAATACTCTAAGATATGATTCGAGAGTCTTTGGCCAAAGCATATGAATATGACTTAGGAAGTTTGTTCCAAATCATATTCAATTGAATCATATAGAGAAGTATCACATTGGATAGTAGACATGAAACAAACTATCACTCAAACAATGTGATTAAGAGTATTGTATTAGAGAATGACCGTATTGCGTTGTAGTTGTAACTGGATAGGTTCTCCAACCACTTCTACTTAGCTTGGGTAACCATGACATGCTGCTAGGTGTCACTCATGGTTTGTGGAAGCCCTGAAGATTAGCAAACACTAATCTTAATCAGAGGGAGAATTGAAATGTAGTTTCAATTCATAATCGATCGTTAAGAGTAACAATCGCCCACTGCCTCGCTAATTGGAACCTAATGGATCGTACACCAAGTAAGGATAAGAGTGAAGAAATACAAATGAAATGGATATGCAATTAAATGGTTTAATTGAAAAATGGTCAAGATTAATTAATTAGTTAATTAATTTTACGAAAGGTTCGTATTGGGCTTTTAAGTTGGTTTTGGGTTTTGGGGCCCAAAGGTGTTTTGATCCACAAGGCCCATTATGTTTAAGTTGTATGACAACTAAAACAAAATGGGCAATAAGCCCAATCACAACAAAGAGGCCGGCCATAGTGAGGAAAGGGTGAAGGTTTGCTTAATTACAAGTTTGCCACTCACCTAAGAAAAGAGTTATAAAAGCAACTTTATAGCTATTTTTCTCATTAGGGTTTTTCTTTGAGGCAAAGAGGTGAAACATTTTCTCTCTTTTTCTCTACAAGGAGGCCGGCCACTTAGAGAGGATTTAGCTAGCAATCTTTTCTTCTCTAAGTCATCCATTTCATCTTCACACCTCATCCTTGGTGTGGAGACTTAGAGACACCAAATCTTTGGTGTTTTTGGAGATCCTTTCCTCACATCCTCAAGGAGCAAAGGAGCACTAAAGGAAGGAAATCACAAGGAAGATCCAAGGAGCTAGGAGGTGACTTGAAGGCCCTCCACTTGGGTGAATCCCTTGTGTAAACAAGGATGAGCTTCAAGGGTAATGAATCTCTAAAATCTTACCTTCTCTTTAATGTTGTTAAAGAGTCTTATGGTTCACCATTCACTAGGCTTTGAAAGTCATGGGTTTTCTAGAATTGTTTTTGAATGCATGCCTACTTTAATGTGTTAATAGTTTGCATATGTGTTCAAATATTCTCACACGTTCTTAGCTAGGACAAAATTTTTCCTTCAAGTGGTATCAGAGCCTAGGCCTAGTTTATGGTGAATCCTTTTGGGTTTTGTGATATTCATGATTTATGATTTAAATGTTGTAAATGTTACAAGCTTTGTTCTTGCTTTGAATATAAATTTTGCTTGAAAATTTAGCATCTCAAATGTTGTAGATGTATTTCATTTAAGCATGAATATTGGAACTAAATTTGGTGCCATGAATGTTGGGAAATTCGTCCATTTTAAAAGGGTGGATTTTGGGTTCTTGTTTGTCTTGTTAAAATGGTTTTAAAGTGACTTTTGGAACCCCTAAGTACCCTAGGATATTAACCCTCTTTTGAGTAGTGAAAATTTGAGTTTTATTGAGTGAAAACATTCATGGAGCTATTATGAGTTTTCATGAGTGTTCTTCAATGTTCTTGAAGTTCTTGCCAAGAACAAAAAGTTTTGAATTTTTGATTCAAAAGTTTAATGTTTTTCATAAAGTTTTGGTTTATTTTTTATGGGTGAAGGATTATTGGTGGGGATGATAAATGCTATTAATGTTTCACAAAACATTTCTCTTACAACCCATCCCATTCACCTTTATCCTCACCCACCTATTCCACTTGCATGCACATTTATCACCAAAACCCTTTCACACTCATTTTCTCTCTAAAAATCGGCCAACCCCAAGTGGGGGTGATTTTGGGCCTTTTATGCAAATACATAAAGTTTTGATACTTTTGAGTTTTTGTATTTTGGCCCAAAAGTTTACGTTTTTACGTTAAGGCCCAAAAACTCTAAAGGACAAATTGTTTTTCTCCTTTAATGATGTTTTTACATTGTTAAAATTTTGGGTTCTAGTTGTAATTACATGAAGTTGTGGACTCTTGTGTTTTTACAAAGTGATCCCAAAAGTTTTTGTTTATTAAATAATGGCCCAATTGTTGAGGTCATTGTTTTGGCCCAAATAAGATGAGAACAAAATGGTTTTGTCTCTTTAATGAGAATTGGATTTTCATTTCAATTAGTTCCATTTAAATCAATTCTATGAATCCGAAAACCAATTGTTTAAGTTGCTTTCTTAGTTAATGTGATTGATTAAGAAAAGGGTGATTGTGAACCAAAGGCCTCGATAATTGAGCTATGTGATTGGCCGCTTTACATTATGAATGTTTGGGTTTAGTAGTTTAGATTTGAATGTAATTTGATTAGTTCAAATTTGTTGTAAATGGACATAAGTCCATCAAATGTGTTGTAAAAGGGCATAAGCCCTTCTCTTTATTTCTAGTATTCCTTTTTGTTTATATGTATGCAAATTGGAATAGTTGGGTCCAACGCCCAATAGGAAATAACGGTTTAATTAGATTAAACGCGTAACTAAAATCAACAACTATCTACCTTAAACCCAAGGTCCAACACAAGGCTCGTGTTGGATCAAATCAAACGGTTCATAATCATCCTAAGACCTAATATGACTATATAGTCCATATGAGGATGCAAAGCATTCGTTAGTAGTTCCATATAGTCTCGCTTGTTTCATCGAAATAGTGGGAGTATTATATACTACTAATTCATATTAACTTGGACCAATGGTTGTGATAGGCCCAAGTTCTTTTAATAAGATTAAAATAAATTTGATGTAGCCCAACACTAATCCCTCAACAAAACGAATATTAAGTTGATAAGCGAGAGATGTTTTGAACATCTCTTCGTAGGCCTTCCACCGTGGTGGGCTCCAATCGTTTGTGACTCATACACCGGCTTCACCTTATAATGGGGGAGTTCAAAGTATGTGCTTACATCCAGGAGGAGTCCATAGACATATATGATGAAGTGAGTGTAGACAACGAGTATGACCAACATGATATAATTCTGAGGTTGTGCTTGAACCCCTACATAAACTAGCATGGTGGGAATGACTTAACTAAGTGCAATGGTGCCAAAATGATATAATTCTGAGGCAATCATTCTCTAGAGGCCAAAACAGATGGGTAATTACAAAAGCTGTAAATGGCTAAGAGTTATCCTCTCATCATTATTGTTGCTAGCCAAAATGATATAATTATGAGGTGGGCTTGGTAATCGTGAGTCTCCCATACCCCGCTAAGAGTTCAACACAACTCTCGAATTCCATTGAGGGATGTGGAATTTGCCAAAAATAGTGGGTGGTACTATTTGATTTAAGACCCAATCAAGTAGTTTTAAAATCAACAATCTAATACAATTTCTGTTATGTTATGTAGTTAACGACATGCCTAAAATTACACCCACCATTATACTTGACAAAAGAGGCCTTAGGGGCCAACGTTTCCTTGCTTGGTATCGCCATATTGAGAATGTCTCAAAGGTGATAGACATATTGTATTTGATTAAGCAATCCCCTCCTCATGTACCTCCTACGAAACTAGCTTCAAAGGAGGAGTGTCAAAATTATGATAGACACTATGAGGATGACTTACAAGCCAAATGCTTCATCCTCACTTCACTTAGTGAGGAGCTTAAGAAGCTACATGAGCACATGGACACTTCTTGTGCCATGGTTGATAGTTTTCATAAGATGCATGACATTGAGACTAGTAATGTACGATTCTCAAATGTTTGTAGTCTATTAAATGCCAAAATGGCAAAGGGGACATCGGTTCATAAACATGGACAAAAGATGGAAAGGATCTTTCAAGATCTTGAAAGTTTAGGAACTTCCATCGATGGGAAAATGGCCCAAGACTTTTTCCTTGCATCTCTCTCGGATGATTTCACTAAGTTTATTGTAAACTATAAAGTGAATAGATTCAATCATACTTTTACCGAGATGATTGACATGTGCTGTAAGTTTGAACAAGGTTTCAAAAAGGACAGTGGGAGTGAGAATGCAATCATAAGGAAAAGGTTGCATAAGAAGAAGGCAAGAAAATCCAAATGAACATGCTTTCATTGTGGAAAGGATGAACGTTGAAAGAAGAAATACAGGGTGCGCATTGCGAGCCTTATGACAAGAACTTTTGAAGGGACTATTTCTATCATAGAGAGTGCTTTTACAATGAGCTCCAATTCCTGGATATTTGATTCAGGCGCTAGTCAACATATCTGCAATTCGTTGCAGGGACTAACAGGGAGCAGAACATTGCGCAATGGGGAGATGATTGTGCGAGTTGGGAACGGCACTAAGATCTCTGCTAAAGCAATAGGCACCTACATGCTTAAACTGCCCTCTGGGGAAGTCTTGAAACTTAAAAATTGTTTATATTTTCCTTCATGTATAAAGAATTTGATTTCTATCTCTATGCTTTTACGAGATGGGCACTCAGTATTGTTTGACAAAATGAGTTGCACTTTATACTTGAACAGTCGTATTATCTCTCATGGTAATATGATAGAGGGACTTTTTCACCTAGAGACGAATAGTGGGATGCACTGTATTGAAAATGGGAGTACCTCAAAACCCAAAAGGGCTAGAGAAGAAGTTAACCAAGTTAGACTTTGGCATCGTAAACTTGGACATGTAAACCAAGATAAGATTCGCAAGATGTCGAAAGACGGATATCTTAGTCTGTTAGGTAATGACCTCATGGGCACTTGTGAACCTTGTCTACTTGGGAAGATGACCAAATCTCCATTCACTGGGAAAGGAGAGCGTGCCACTGAAATTCTTGGGTTAATCCACACTGACGTATGTGGACCTATGTCTACTACGTCGAGATGAGGCTTCTCATACTATGTCACATTCACCGACGATCACTCTCGGTTTGGCTATGTGTATCTTATGAAGTACAAGTCAGAATCCTTTGAAAGGTTCAAAGAATTCAAGAATGAAGTTGAGAAGCAAACTGGGAAACAGATAAAGATCCTAAGATCAGATCGAGGGGGAGAGTATCTAAGTAACGAGTTCCTAGATTTTCTCAAATAGTGTGGAATAGTATCACAGTGGACTCCACCAGGAACTCCTCAACATAACGGAGTTTCTGAGAGGAGAAACCGAACCTTGATGAACATGGTTCGTTCTATGATGAGTTCCCCTGATCTACCAATATCATTCTGGGGATATGCACTACACACAGCAGCTTATTTGCTGAATGCAGTGCCTTCTAAATCTGTTCCACAAACACCATATGAGATATGGTATGGGAAGAAGCCAAGTCTTAAACACGTTAAGATTTGGGGTTGTCCAGCATACGTTAAGAAACAAGATGCTGGAAAGCTTGAAGCAAGATCTGTTAAAAGCTATTTTGTGGGGTATCCTAAACAAACCTATGGATACGAATTCTATCACCCTGACGACCAGAAAGTCTTTGTCGCCAGAACTGCTATATTCATGGAGGATGAATTCGTTCTTAATGGAACTAGCAAAAGAAAGATAGAATTGAAGGAAATTAATGAGATTAATGATGAACCACAAACAAGCACTCGACAAGTTGACAACCTTGTTCCTGAACCCCTAGCTCCACGTAGATCTGAACGGGTTAGCAAGCCACCTAAGAGGTATGGCTTATATAATGACTTTGGGGAATTGCACCTTCTAGGTGACAATGACACAAAGGAAGACCCTAGAGACTACACTGAAGCAATGTCCGACATTGATTCAAAGAGATGGCAAGAGGCCATGAAATCCGAGATGTATTCCATGTATCAAAATCAGGTCTGGACTCTTGTAGACCCTCCAGAAGGTATAGTACCTGTTGGAAATAAATGGGTCTTCAAGAGAAAGATAGGCATTGATGGGAACGTGGAGACTTATAAGGCTAGACTCGTAGCCAAGGGTTACAGGCAACGAGAAGGGATTGACTATGAAGAAACCTTCTCTCCTGTAGCCATGATTAAGTCCATTCGGATTTTGCTTGCTATAGTTGCGTACCATGATTATGAGATATGGCAAATGGACGTGAAGATGGCCTTTCTGAACGGCTACCTAGAGGAAGAGCTCTATATGACTCAACCCGAAGGTTTCGTGTCCAAGTCTGAAAAGACTAAGGTATGCAAGCTTCAAAGGTCCATTTATGGACTTAAGCAAGCCTCCAGGAGCTGGAACATTCGTTTCGATACTGAAATCAAAACGTTTGGTTTTACTCAAAACGAAGACGACAATTGTATTTATCAAAAAGTCGTTGGGGATGCAGTTGTATTCCTAGTGTTATATGTAGATGACATATTACTATTCGGGAATGACACTGCAGTACTTTCTTCTGTAAAAGTGTGGTTGTCCAAAACCTTCCACATGAAAGATTTGGGAGATGCATCTTATGTACTTGGGATAAAGTCTATCGTGATAGAACCAGAAAATTAATTGGATTATCCCAATCTATGTACATAGATAAGGTGCTAAGTAGGTTCCAGATGGAACAATCTAAGAAAGGTCTTCTTCCTGTGAGACATGGAATTCACCTTTCTAAGTCCATGGGACCTAAGACTCCTGAAGAGATACGGCAGATGAGTGCTATTCCTTATGCTTCCGCCATAGGAAGTCTCATGTATGCCATGATATGCACAAGGCCTGATATCGCATATGCTGTGAGCATTACTAGTCGATATCAATCCAACCCAGGATCAGAACACTGGACAACTGTCAAGACGGTCCTTAAGTACTTAAGAAGAACTAAGGACATGTTCCTCGTTTATGGAGGAGCAACAGAGTTGCGAGTGGAAGCCTATACAGACGCGGATTTTCAATCTGACGTCGATGATAGAAGTTCCAACTCCGGATATGTATTCACTCTAAATGGTGGGGCTGTTAGCTGGAAAAGCAAGAAACAAAGTGTAATTGCTGATTCCACGACGGAGGCAGAATATGTCGCTGCAGCTGAAGCCGGCAAAGAAGCGTTCTGGATGAAGAAGTTCATTACTGAACTTGGAGTGGTTCCAACCATTACATCACCAGTAACTTTGTACTGTGATAATAGTGGGGCGATAGCTCAAGCCAAGGAACCCAGGGCTCATCAAAAGAACAAGCATTTTGACAGGCGCTTTAATATCATTAGAAGATATGCTGCCGACGGGAAAGTCAACATCCTCAAAGTTGCCTCAGCAGATAACGTAGCAGATCCACTGACAAAGCCAATGTCTCAAATCCAACTTGACCGCCATATGGAAAAGATGGGTATTAGATACATGGGAGGGTGGCTTTGAGTGCAAATGGGAGATTGTTGGAAGTATGCCCACAAAGCCACTCATTTGATGTAATAGCTTTTGGAATACTTAATGTATTAAACTATTATATGTTTAATGAAAGGCAAAGCTTATTGTTAATCACTATTTATTGTATCATGTATTTAAGCAATAAGGGAATCCAAGGAATGTATTTGATCTAAGAGAGAAGTGATTTAAGTAAGTTAGATTAACGAGACCTTTCTCTTATGTTCATTCCTAAAACGTTCCTAGCCATAGGATTGCCAATTGGGCATTGACAATCCGTTAAGGTTAGTATGTGTTATATCAACTCAAGCGTGAGTATGACTAGTCTCAAGTCATTTAGTGTTTGACACTAAGACAAACACATAGGTGCTCGAAAGAGTAATCGAGTACACTGAACAACGATCAAAAGAGAGTTTGAACATACATGTCATGTAAGAACTCGTAAGTTGCAATATGCAAAGTAGTCATTTGACCTGAGGCATCATAGATGTCTAATGATTAGGTCCTTGATCTTTGATCATGTCAAAGGCATTCCATCGAGAGTGTCCACGGCATTGTTGGGGTCAAGCTATCTAATCATGTAGGCATATGAATGCACAACAAGGGATCTCTAACCTTCCATGGTAGAAGGAGAAGATATGATTCGAGAGTCTTTGGCCAAAGCATATGAATATGACTTAGGAAGTTTGTTCCAAATCATATTCAATTGAATCATATAGAGAAGTATCACATTGGATAGTAGACATGAAACAAAATATCACTCAAACAATGTGATTAAGAGTATTGTATTAGAAAATGACTGTATTGCGTTGTAGTTGTAACTGGATAGGTTCTCCAACCACTTCTACTTAGCTTGGGTAACCATGACATACTGCTAGGTGTCACTCATGGTTTGTGGAAGCCCTGAAGATTAGCAAACACTAATCTTAATCAGAGGGAGAATTGAAATGTAGTTTCAATTCATAATCGATCGTTAAGAGTAACAATCGCCCACTGCATCGCTAATTGGAACCTAATGGATCGTACACCAAGTAAGGATAAGAGTGAAGAAATACAAATGAAATGGATATGCAATTAAATGGTTTAATTGAAAAATGGTCAAGATTAATTAATTAGTTAATTAATTTTACGAAAGGTTCGTATTGGGCTTTTAAGTTGGTTTTGGGTTTTGGGGCCCAAAGGTGTTTTGATCCACAAGGCCCATTATGTTTAAGTTGTATGACAACTAAAACAAAATGGGCAATAAGCCCAATCACAACAAAGAGGCCGGCCATAGTGAGGAAAGGGTGAAGGTTTGCTTAATTACAAGTTTGCCACTCACCTAAGAAAGAAGTTATAAAAGCAACTGTATAGCTATTTTTCTCATTAGGGTTTTTCTTTGAGGCAAAGAGGTGAAACATTTTCTCTCTTTTTCTCTACAAGGAGGCCGGCCACTTAGAGAGGATTTAGCTAGCAATCTTTTCTTCTATAAGTCATCCATTTCATCTTCACACCTCATCCTTGGTGTGGAGACTTAGAGACACCAAATCTTTGGTGTTTTTGGAGATCCTTTCCTCACATCCTCAAGGAGCAAAGGAGCACTAAAGGAAGGAAATCACAAGGAAGATCCAAGGAGCTAGGAGGTGACTTGAAGGCCCTCCACTTGGGTGAATCCCTTGTGTAAACAAGGATGAGCTTCAAGGGTAATGAATCTCTAAAATCTTACCTTCTCTTTAATGTTGTTAAAGAGTCTTATGGTTCACCATTCACTAGGCTTTGAAAGTCATGGGTTTTCTAGAATTGTTTTTGAATGCATGCCTACTTTAATGTGTTAATAGTTTGCATATGTGTTCAAATATTCTCACATGTTCTTAGCTAGGACAAAAATTTTCCTTCAGTGAAGGGTGGATGGATGTATTTATAAGGGGGAGAGGATGTAGTGGGTGGTGGTAATGAGTGGATGTGTTGGGTGAAATGAGTGGATGTAGTGGTAGGTGAATGGATGTGTTGGGTGAAATGAGTGGATGTAGTGGTAGGTGAATGTGTTGGGTGGTTGTAATGAGTGGATGTGTTGGGTGAAATGAGTGGATGTAGTGGTAGGTGAATGGATGTGTTGGGTGAAATGAGTGTGCTAAAATGGTTATTTATAGGGAGAGGATGATGCACAAACTTCAAATTTCGTCCATTCCTTTTGCTCCAAGCATATGCTATCCATGTTGGAAATATGCCCTGAAAGTCAATCTTTGGAAGAAATCTTTCAGGACAAATGAATGGATGTATGAATGAATCTTATACATCAAATGGCAAAGACACGAATTAGGACTATCTCAATAAACGATATATGTCCTAAATAGTGTATCCATGGACAATGGATCGATTGAAGAAGTAGTCTAATGATGTTAGACTACAGAGACCTTCTTCACATAACCAAATGTCCAAAAGGTTCCTGGTCATTGGATTGTCGGAGGGATACTGACAATGCGTAGACCGGTACATACTTTGTCCACTTCAATTGGAAGGATGGAAAGTCTCATCCCATTCGTGTTGTGACACTAAGACAAGTATGTAGGTGCTCATTAAGGGAATGAGTTCACTAAACACAATCGAACGAGAGTACTTGCATGGAGGTCTAATCACATGTCAAGCAAGTAACTCTAATGGTTGGAAAGATGTAAATAATCCTTAGACCTGAGGCATCGTCGTTGTCTTGTGGTTAAGTACTTAATCTTTGATTATGTCAAAGTCTCCCCATTCGAGGGTGTCCACGGCATAATTGGGGTTAAGCCACTTAGTCATGAAGGCAAGTGTATGCGCAACAAGGAATCTCTAATCCTCGATAAGAGAGGAAGAATACTCTAAGATATGATTCGGGAATCTTCGGCCGAAGTATCGAGCGTATTGAAAGGAAAGCGTTCCTATACGACTCAAATGAATCATATATGAAAGAATAATCACATTAGGGGTTTGACATGATATATCCATACCCTAATGATGTGATTGAGAGTATTGTATTAGAGAATGATCGAATTACATTGTAATTCCAACTGACTAGGTTCTTCGAATAAACTTCTGCATTAGCTTGGGTAGCTATGACATATGGTTAGATGTCACTCATAGCTTGTGAGTTCTTCTAGATGATTAAATGTAGTCGTCAA
Organism: Malus fusca; assembly: GCA_035220775.1. Taxonomy (NCBI): domain Eukaryota; kingdom Viridiplantae; phylum Streptophyta; class Magnoliopsida; order Rosales; family Rosaceae; genus Malus; species Malus fusca. The sequence goes on along the minus strand of CM069067.1, from coordinate 26,617,514 downwards.
AGAAGAAAGGTGAATTAAAATGAAGTTTTAATTCACTAAGTGATTGAATTAAATATAAGCAATTGGATTGATGCCAATCACCTCACTGCCTTGCTGATTATAACCTAAAAGATTGTTCACCAAAACACTATTGTAGTGAGTAACTAATGGATTATGGAAATAATTAATTGGATTAATTAATTGTTGTGATTAATTTAGAAAGTCTAAAGAAATCATAAAAGCGATAAAGATCGTTTTGGGCTTAAGAAACGTTCGGGTTTAATTGGGCCCATTGGGCCTAAACCCATTGGGCTAATATTCAAGCATTAGATGACTTGAAATAATAAAAGCCCAAAGCCCAAACAAACAACAAAGAGGCCGGCCACTTTAAGGTGGAAATGGTGAGGTATTTAGTCAAGTGTTGACTAGGTTTCTTTTGTCTATATAAGGAACTTTATAGAGATATTGTTCATTAGGGTTTTTGTGAGTTTTTGAACAACAAAGAGGCAAAAGAAAATAGCTCTCTAAGACCACAAAGGCCGGCCACCATTGGGGTGTTTTAGCTAACAATCTTACACCCTTTTGGTTATTCCTTCATCCTTCTCACTACACTAGTGGGTGAGGATCTTTAGAGGCTTCCTACTTTGGAAACTTGAAGAGAACCTAGGAGCACTCATTGTAACAAAGTGGAGGAGGCAAGGAAGGAAGCTAGGCTCAAGGATTTCAAGGAGCAAAGGGCTTGGAGGTGGTCCATCCTTGGTCTCAAGTCTAGATCAAGAGGTATAAGACTAACCTTCACTTTGTTCTTGATTCTTTAAATTGTTTTGATGCATTATATATAAACCTAAGAACCTTGAAGGGGATTTGCATGACTATAGCTTTGATAATATGTTATAAATGCTTCCGCTGCTTTCGTATATTAAATTTGATTTGGATATGCATGATAGTCATTATGAAATCCCATGATAGAATCTCATAGTTTTCCCTTCAAGTGGTATCAGAGCCAAAGGTTTATGTATAATGTGTCCTTTTGGATTTTATGCATATGGGTATTAATGTTATGTATGACATATTATTGTTTCATTCAAAGTATGTTTATCTTTTGTTTTTCAATAGTTGAAAAATGGTAGTCAAAAGTTGAGAAAGATATGTATGCAAAAGTGTTTTGTATGCATGAATGAAAAATGAGTTTAGAATCAATTTGACATATTATTTCTTCATTTAAAAGTATGTTTGTCTTTTGTTTTTCAATGGTTGAAAAATATAAATCAAGAGTTGAAAAGGATATGCATGTAAAAGTTGTTTTGTATGCATGAATGAAGAATAAGTCATGAACAAAATTTGGGGTTTTGTTGCTAAGGGTAGGCACGGTTTTGGGGGTGGTTTTTGGGTTGTGTTTGTGTTTTATTGTAAACCACTCACACATCCTATTAAAGCTTAAAAGAAGTGTTCTTGTCACTTTTGTTTTTGGGTTTAAAAATCACCAAGAATACACAAATCTTGAAATTGTGTTCATGGTTTTGTTCATGGTGTTCATGGTTTGGTTTTGGGTGAAAATGGTTTTAATTGGTTTTCATGCATGGTTTTATGGTTTTGGGTGATGTTCTTACCATCCATAACTATATTAAAACTTATTAAAACCCTAGACTTGTCTAGGAGATTTCCATCAAATTTTTCATTAAAGCCATTTAATGCCAAACCAAGTGACAAGCAAAATTTGGTTTTTTCTTCTTTGCATTAAATTGTAGCATGTGGGTGTGACTTCCCACCCTCCCATTGAATGGCCGGCCACCCTAGTGGATTTATCCACTTGAGGGGTCTTTTGTAATATTTGAAAAGTTGATATTTTATACTTTTGAGTATTTACGTTTTTACCCCTAACTTTTCATATTTACATTTAGGCCCCTACTAACTAGAAATTTAAAATATTTGATTTTAATTTTGTTAGTTGTTTAAACTCATAATTCTATTATGCCCATATGCACTAAATCTAAATGTTTATGTTGCATTCCATTATGATTATTTAAATGTGTTTAAGTAGTTATGAAATGGATGACTTTGGACTTATGCCTTAAACGATAATTGAGCTATATGATAAGGCGCTAAAATCAAATTGTTTGAACCTTGGGAATGTGTTTTAATTACTGTTTAATTGGACCTTGTCACGTTTGACGTTAATCTTTCTCTCCCCTTTTAGTATATGTAATTTATAGGAATTTGTACAAATCGGTTTGTAATTCTTATTACTTCTTAATCTCTATTCGTTAGTGGATTCCCTCTAGTGCTAGACTAGAGTTTCTTTAACTATTGGTAAAGGAGACATAACTAAAAGAGGGTTTTGACATGAGATTAAAGATTAAAAGGGTCCAATGCCCAAATTGGCAATGAATGATTGTCTTTCATTTCAATGAAAATGGTTTTAATTGGATTGATAAGCACGTAATTAAATTGACACAACCTCCCCGAGTTAATATTCAACAATGATGGCTCGTTGTTGCAATAATCTAATAAGTCCATAGTCATCCAAGAGCCTAAGATAACTATAAAGTCCAATTTCAAAGGAATGCAAAAACCTTAGTAGTAGTAGTTACTTCCAATATTTGAAAAATTCGTTTTTGATATTGATTTGTTTTCTTCAAAACAAATAGTGGGAGTATCATACGCTACTAGACTATAATGAATCCTATTAGTAGTTGTATATATATCTCCAATATTTTGAAAAATGTTTTGATATTGATTTGTTTTATGAAAACGAATAGTGGGGATATCATATGCTACTAATTTCATTAACTTTGGACTAGTAGTTGTAATAGGACATTATTTATTTGATTGTGATTAAATAAATAAAATTGATGAGACCTTAAAATCCCTCAACCAAACAAATATTAAGTTGAAAGCGTAAGAGTTCTTAGAACACTTTTTCGTGGCCTTCCACCGTGGTAGGCTCCAAGCGTTTATGACTTGTACACCGCCTTCACCCTATCATGGGGAAGTGACAAAGTGCATGCTTATATTCAGGAGGAGTTTATTTAAAACATTTGATGAGGTTAAGGTAGGCAACAAGTATGGCCAACATCGTATCATCGTGAGGTCATGCTTGAACCCCTAGCTAAACCGGCATGGTGGGAAAGAACTTAACTAAGAAACATAATGCCAACATCGTATCATCGTGAGGTATTATTTTCTAGAGGCCAAAAAGATGGGTAATCACAAGAGGTTGTTGTGAATGGGTAATTGTACCCTGTCATTATTACTGTTGCTAGCCATACATCGTATCATCGTGAGGTGAGCTTGGTAATAGTGAGCCTCCCATAACCCGCTAGGAGCTTTCTTTGAAATCTCCCGGATTCCATTATGGGGGATATGGAATTTGCCAAAAATGGTGGGTGGTGTCATTCGGTTTAAAAACCCGAATCGTTTGACTTAAACAACAATCAATCTAATTATTTTATTTGTTTATGTATATAGATATGGTTGGAAGCACACTCGCGAAAATACTCGACAAACATTGCCTAGAGGGGCACAATTTCCCATCATGGTATCGTAATGTCAAGATTCTCCTAACATTGGAGAAGATTGTTTACGTACTAGACAAGGCTCCACCTCACATACCTCTAAGCCCTGAGGCTACTGAGGATGAACGTGCTAAGTATGACAAGCACGTTGAGGATGATATACAAGCCAAGTGCTATCTGTTGGCTTCCATGAATGAGGAGCTACAGAGACAGCACGAGGGCATGGATAGTGCATTTTCCATAATACTCCATCTTACAGAGTTATGTGGCGAAGGGACGCGCAACCGTCGCTTTAGCACTGTTTGTGAACTTGTAAAGACCAAGATGGTCAAAGGGGCTCCAGTACACCAACATGTACTGAAGATGATAGGATTCATTGAACAATTGGAGAACCTTGGTAATCCACTTGACGGGGAATTGGCCCAGGACTTCGTATTGGCTTCTCTTTCTGATTCATTTGCGCAGTTCGTAATGAACTACAATATGAATAAGATGGATAGTTCTCTCTCTGAGTTACTAAATATGTTAGTGACTGCCGAGAAGACTATGAAGAAAGAGAGCGGTGTAGGGACTGCTGCAGTAGCCTACAACAAGCCATCCTCTTCCAAGGCCATGCCGCAAGGCAAAGGCAAAGGGAAGGAGAAGAAGTCCCCCACTCCTAAGCCTAAAGGAGGAGTGAGGAAAAAGAAGGCAAAGGAGCCCAAAGGGACTTGCCACCACTGTGGAAAGGAGGGGCATTGGAGGAGGAATTGCAAGTTATACCTTGCAAGTCTTAAGGACAAGCCACAAGGTATGGTTTATGTCCTTATCTTCAATTCTAAATGTTAGATCTTCTAAATATTTATATTTGATATAAAGAGCTAATCACTTGTATAATTGTATATAGGTGGAGAAGCCAAGTAGAAGAAGAACAAGCAAAGAAAATGTGGTGAAGGGTTCGGCCACTATGTTTTTTGCTCACTACTTAGGAAGTTTGTTAGGCATTAAAGATTGTCTTTAAACTTTCTTATTTTGATAAGAACTTATTATGTGGCTTCATGTGATGGAAGACCACTATATATAGTGCCTAAATGTATAAAGGTATTTAAATTAGTCTCTAAATGTATAGAGCTAATACTTATTGTATTAAACGTTATGAATGTTTGAACTATCATATTAATGTAATGTGAAGTATGCCTTTTTAATATACTATTTCCTTAAAGTAGTGTTATGAATTGAAAATTGTCTTGTTGTATCCTAGATGAGATACAAGAGTTATATCACTTAATTGTAATGTGATAAACCAAACTTTAGATTTATCAATTATGGATAGATCTCACATGTAGAACATAAAAGGATACAATGAATCTTTAGATTTGGTTCCATTTGTCTACTTATGAGTTCTATATGAATTGACAAAAGTCTAGAGAATCCTTTCTTGAAGAAAAGGAAGATCACATTATAATGATATACGTAATAAGAAAAACGTTTCTTATATGGTTATCACTTGAAACACAATGATCAAGATCACTCTTGATTCAATTAGGAGTTTTTGAACAACTAATTGGGCATTCTTCAAAGGTTTTAAAATGTCAATTATGTTAGTGATTAAACCAAGAAAGAAGTGTCTAAATCTATAAAAATGTTTAAAGACTTTAGTCACTTAATAACAAGACATTAACTTAGTGAAGATTGAAACAACTTAGCTTGAAATGTATCAAAGCTACTTCACAATGTCTTCTACCAATATAATCCACTTTTATACATTTTGAATGTATGAAATGATTTCTTATTAAAGTCATGAGAAATAGTGGGAGGTATGAAAATGGATATAAACTTGAATGTGATTGGTTTATAGTTGTCTAAAGAATAATAGTACTTGACTATTATTAAGAGTTTGTAATTTTAATTGTTAAAAGGACTCAAGCTCTTAAAACGTTAAAATTCTATGTTGTGTAACATTTAAAGAATAGTCTTTGAATGTTGGTTTCGTCAACCTAGCATAAAATGGTTATATGTTGGGAGTTGTCCATCATTCTCTTTTATGAGAACATGCTAATAAACAAAGCATATGGACAAGTTGATGAAACAAAAGGGAATAAGTTTCAAAATGAGTCACAACATATGGTTTAACAACAAGACAATCCAAATTCAACATCTCATGTAACGATATTGCTCTATGTAGTTTTGATAAAGAATTATATCAACCACCTAGAAGGAATGGTTGAGTATCTATATCCTTAGTAGGAGCCATTCTTCCACTAAGGAATTGGATAATTCTTATATGACTACATTAAAGGTCTTAGTATGACTAAAACTTGTAGTATGGTGTATGACATCGTATAATTAAATGAATAGACTTGATAAAACAAGTCACATATTCAAAAGGAATTACTTTAGAAGGAATTCTTTTGTATGTGATTCGTTTAAATAACTTATGTTAGCTAGGGTTGTTGATGGTCTCAAAAATGTTGAGACATCATCAATAAGCTAATGGATCTCAATGATTCTCAATGGATCCAAGACAAGTTAGTGGGAGCAATATGCATTCAAATCAAGAAAAATATAATTGTTAATTTTGAATGAATGCTAAGTTACAACAAGACCAGTGGGAGTGATGTCATAATTTGAGCAACAAGATGTGAATAAAGTCTATTTGATAGACTTGATGAAACATAGAAGTTACTCGAAAATGACAAAACATGACACGGTCAATTTTGAAGTATAGACTTGAAATTGGACTTACTGATATAGCAAGGCTATCTCAATAATGTTATATGGGAATTAAATCTCAAATGTTGAAGATTTAAGAAAGCATTTTCCTATGTGATAGGAAATCACTTTCATAACCCTTATAATGAATGTGTCATAAAATCACAAAAGGGACACATGTATTGACTTGTGAAGTAGATATCCAAAGGTGAAGAAACCACTGAGTTTATCACTTTGAGATATTACTATATCCCAGGATCAGAACCAAAGCAACTGATAGAGTATTATTGCCTTTAAGAAAGAAACATCAGAGTGGGACTCTGGAAGCGTGCATTTACTTAGGTTGTCAACCAAAGTGAATATAAGCCATTTTAACAAATGGAACTTCATGATGGATGAAGTACTAATCATATGGATGAATTGTTAGTATTGTACTACAATGGTCTCAAGCTTGGAGCAAAGTTTGTATAAAGTATACAAACGAAATATATGTAGATATATAGTTTTAGAAACTGCTTCAAAAGGTGTTTTGAATAAAAGGGGTTCTTTTAGAACCCATGATTGAATCCAAACCATAAGGTCGTTAGTAGAGTACTACGACGTAATGGGGCGATAGCTCAAGCCATGGAATCAAGTCTCATCAAAGTATTCGAACACATTAAAGAGACATCATCAAATGTCTTGGAAACATTTGATAAGTAAATCCTTTTAAATAGAAAGGGATTAATACATAACCAAGTTAACCTACGAGCATAAACTCTCTCAACAAGATGTATAAGATACACTAGTGATTGACTTTAGTGCAAGTGGGAGATTGTTGGAAATATGCCCTGAAAGTCAATCTTTGGAAGAAATCTTTCAAGACAAATGAATGGATGTATGGATGAATCTTATACATCAAATGGCAAAGACACGAATTAGGACTATCTCAATAAACGATATATGTCCTAAATAGTGTATCCATGGACAATGGATCGATTGAAGAAGTAGTCTAATGATGTTAGACTACAGAGACCTTCTTCACATAACCAAATGTCCAAAAGGTTCCTGGTCATTGGATTGTCGGAGGGATACTGACAATGCATAGACCGGTACATATTTTGTCCGCTTCAATTGGAAGGATGGAAAGTCTCATCCCATTCGTGTTGTGACACTAAGACAAGTATGTAGGTGCTCATTAAGGGAATGAGTTCACTGAACACAATCGAACGAGAGTACTTGCATGGAGGTCTAATCACATGTCAAGCAAGTAACTCTAATGGTTGGAAAGATGTAAATAATCCTTAGACCTGAGGCATCGTCGTTGTCTTGTGGTTAAGTACTTAATCTTTGATTATGTCAAAGTCTCCCCATTCGAGGGTGTCCACGGCATAATTGGGGTTAAGCCACTTAGTCATGAAGGCAAGTGTATGCGCAACAAGGAATCTCTAATCCTCGATAAGAGAGGAAGAATACTCTAAGATATGATTCGGGAATCTTCGGCCGAAGTATCGAGCGTATTGAAAGGAAAGCGTTCCTATACGACTCAAATGAATCATATATGAAAGAATAATCACATTAGGGGTTTGACATGATATATCCATACCCTAATGATGTGATTGAGAGTATTGTATTAGAGAATGATCGAATTACATTGTAATTCCAACTGACTAGGTTCTTCGAATAAACTTCTGCATTAGCTTGGGTAGCTATGACATATGGTTAGATGTCACTCATAGCTTGTGAGTTCTTCTAGATGATTAAATGTAGTCGTCAAAGAAGAAAGGTGAATTAAAATGAAGTTTTAATTCACTAAGTGATTGAATTAAATATAAGCAATTGGATTGATGCCAATCACCTCACTGCCTTGCTGATTATAACCTAAAAGATTGTTCACCAAAACACTATTGTAGTGAGTAACTAATGGATTATGGAAATAATTAATTGGATTAATTAATTGTTGTGATTAATTTAGAAAGTCTAAAGAAATCATAAAAGCGATAAAGATCGTTTTGGGCTTAAGAAACGTTCGGGTTTAATTGGGCCCATTGGGCCTAAACCCATTGGGCTAATATTCAAGCATTAGATGACTTGAAATAATAAAAGCCCAAAGCCCAAACAAACAACAAAGAGGCCGGCCACTTTAAGGTGGAAATGGTGAGGTATTTAGTCAAGTGTTGACTAGGTTTCTTTTGTCTATATAAGGAACTTTATAGAGATAGTGTTCATTAGGGTTTTTGTGAGTTTTTGAACAACAAAGAGGCAAAAGAAAATAGCTCTCTAAGACCACAAAGGCCGGCCACCATTGGGGTGTTTTAGATAACAATCTTACACCCTTTTGGTTATTCCTTCATCTTTCTCACTACACTAGTGGGTGAGGATCTTTAGAGGTTTCCTACTTTGGAAACTTGAAGAGAACCTAGGAGCACTCATTGTAACAAAGTGGAGGAGGCAAGGAAGGAAGCTAGGCTCAAGGATTTCAAGGAGCAAAGGGCTTGGAGGTGGTCCATCATTGGTCTCAAGTCTAGATCAAGAGGTATAAGACTAACCTTCACTTTGTTCTTGATTCTTTAAATTGTTTTGATGCATTATATATAAACCTAAGAACCTTGAAGGGGATTTGCATGACTATAGCTTTGATAATATGTTATAAATGCTTCCGCTGCTTTCGTATATTAAATTTGATTTGGATATGCATGATAGTCATTATGAAATCCCATGCTAGAATCTCATAGTTTTCCCTTCAATCCATTCCATGCCCAAAAATGCTCAAAAATGCTCCAAAATGCACTTATTTGCCACATTAACCCTTTGGACCTACAAACACACGAAAATAGCTTAAAATACTAAAATAACTACGAACTAACAACATAAATGCCAAGAAACAAGCCAACTAAGTCGCATAAATATGCTCCTATCAGCAATCATAGAAAAATCTTGAACAAACCGTCGATAATAACCTGCTAGACCAAGAAAACTCTGTACCTCAGTGACGGTTCGTGGTTGTTCCCAATTCTCCACTGCTGCTATTTTTTAAGGATCCACTTGAATTCCTTGTGCCGATACTACATGTCCCAAAAATGCCACTTGAGTCAACCAAAACTGGCATTTGCTAAACTTGGCATATAACCGATGTTCCCTCAATTTCTTTAGTACCAAGTTAAGATGTCGAATATGGTCTGCTTTCGACTTAGAGTATACCCGAATATCATCAATAAAAACAATGACAAACATATCAAGATATTGCTGGAATACTTCATTCATTAGCCTCATGAAAGCTGCAGGTGCATTAGTCAATCCAAATGGCATCACCAAAAACTCATAATGTCCATAACGGGTCCTGAAAGTCGTTTTAGGTACATCTTCATCTTTAATCTTCAACTGATAATAGCCAGATCTCAAATCAATCTTAGAGAACACACATGCACCTTTAAGCTGATCAAACAAATTATCGATACGAGGCAATGGATAACGGTTTTTAATCGTTACCCGATTCAATTGCATGTAATCAATACATAATCTTAGAGTTCCATCTTTCTTTCTTACAAACAACACCGGAGCTCCCCAAGGTGAAGTACTAGGTTGAATGAAACCTTTATCAGTTAATTCCTGTAACTGAATTTTCAATTCTCTCAATTCAGCTGGAGCCATTCTATATGGAGTCAAAGATATAGGATTCGTACCTGGAAGCAAATCAATAGAAAACTCCACATCTCTGTTTGGCGGCAATCCAGGAAAATCATCTGGAAATACATCAGGATAGTGCCTGACTACTCCAACTTCCTCCACACTGCTAGGAACAACATCATTTAACACCACATGTGCTAAGTATCCTTGACAACCTTTTGATAACAACTTTTTTGCTCTCATGGCAGAAATAACACCATGTCCCACCCCACTTCTTTCACCCACAAAAGTAACCTCTGGTAATCCAGGACGATGAAAAGTAACTGATTTCCCGTAACAATCTATATGGGCACGATTATAATGCAACCAATATGCCCCTAAAATCACATCAAAATCCACAATATCTAACGGGATAAGATTAGCTGGCATAACTACACCATCTATCATCACTGGACACCCTGGATAAACACTATCAATATAACATTTGTCCGCTCTAGGCATAGCATACTCTAAATCAAATCCTAGAGGTGTAGGGTGAGGTTGTGTCATTTGAGCAAATGTATGAGAAATCACAGAATGTGTAGCACCACAATCAATCAAAACTATAGCAAAGTGACCAAGGATGTTTAACGTACCCATAATCAAATCTGGATGGTTCTGAGCATCTTGCAGTGAGATGTGATTAACACGTCCCTGAGCTTGTTGTCGTCCTCCACGACCTCTATTACCTTGATTACCTCGCCCCTGAGAAGTACGTCCTTGTCCTGACTGACTAGACTGCCTAGACGGTCCTGCACTACTAGCAGCAACCTCTCCCTGTCAGGGCTGACCTCCCTGATGCCACTGAGATCTTCTAGCTGGCATGGAAGGATATGAAGTATAACCTCCAGGATCTTGGGAATATCCAGTCTGAAAATAAGGATCCTGGGAATACTGATTCTGTCCAGAAGCATAGGGAGCAGCATCACCCTGATATTGGTAAGCACCACCACGACCCGTCTGACCATAACTGCCTGATCCAAAGTTCTGTTGAATCGGCGCTGGAGGTGGCATAGCAGACTGCTGAGGTCTCTGCTGACTCTGAGGACACTGTGCAGCTCTATGTCCCATCTGTCCACAAGTGTAGCAACTACCGCCACTTCTTCTACACTCTCCATGATGTCTGGAATTACAACGGCGGCACAACAAATGACCTGAACCACCAGTACCACCAAAGTCTCTATGTCTCTGAAACCTGGGTCCACCAATAAATCTTCCACCTCTCCTTGGGCCTGTGACACTAAATCCTCCGCTGGAAGAACTCGAGCTCGGTCCACTTCTCTTGAAATTATGTGTCTTACGGGGTCCCTGAGTGGAGATACCTTTACCCCTGTCATCTTTCCTTTGATTATCATTCTTATCTTCATCTTCCTCACTATTACTAGGAAGGTTGTCGGAATCCTCCATCCGAACCAAAATCTCAGAAAACTCATGGTAAGTGGTGCAAGGAATCGCACTAGCAAACGTCTGCCATTTCCTCTTAGTTCCCTGCTTAAAACGGCGAAGCATCTCTACCTGATTACCAGCTGTATCAGGATCATAGCGGGATAAGTTTGTAAACTTCCTGTAATACTCATGCGCTGACATATTCTTTTGCTTCAATTGAGTGAACTTCTGCTTCTTATGATCAATGTACTCCGGGGGAACAAATCTTTTCTTAAAATTCTCTTTGAATACTTCCCAATCAGTCGCCGCTTCAGGTGACATAAACTGAGTTTGATTTACCCTCCAAGCTACTGGCTCTCGTCCTAAAAACCAAGTAGTGGTCTCAACCCATCTACTAGCAGGAAGATTCCCTTGACTCTGCATCACCTGAAAAGTCTTCTCAATATGGTCTAACCACTTTTCTGCGCCTTCATGACCCTCATTACCCATGAAGCGATGTAATTTCAGATTGTACATAGTCTCCAGGGGTGTTCTCTGAGGAGGACGGATTGCAGTCTGAAAGGCATGGGCCATCGCTTCCCCTAATTGAGTTATGTCAGGGAAATTAGGCTCAGAAGCACGACGTGATTCCCTACGAGGCGGCATAGTTCTGACAGAAGACACCAAAAGATCATTAGAGCATTCACAATTTATACAAGACTGCAAACCTAGGCTCTGATACCAAACTGACACACCCCGATCCTAGAATCAAGGCGTGCTGGCCGTCATATGAGCGTGACGTAACCAAAAATGCGACGCGGAAGCAATAAGATAAGAGAAATACGAAGGAATAAAAAAACCAACTACTAGCAATAATATCCAACTAACATGCTAGAGTGAGTTTAAGTGTGAAACACACATGTTCAGAGCATAAGTACTAAGTGTAGTCAAGTAGGACCATTACGAAGTTACAACACCCGAAGGTGAGTCCTACATTCAAGTAGTCTGTCAGAACACCGTGGGAATCATCGTGAGCCACCAACACTGCTAACTAGAACCTGGAGGGGCGCAAAACAAAATTGAGTGGGTCAGTAAAACAATGCTTTTCGAAAATATTTCAATTTATAACATTTCTAACCCCTCGCTGTAAAACGTGTATACTTTCCCAGAAAAATAATATATATATAACCATATATAACAACAAAACTCAAATCACAAGTCTTTAACACTTTTCAAGAAATATGCCATGATATGCTTCAAAACATAATAAGGATACATCAATATAACAAGTGAAATAAGGAATCAACCGGAGACCCTGCAGCTGTCATGTACGGTTAATTCTATAGCTCAATATCCAACCCAATCGGGGTCACCACTGTGACCTGTACGGCAATACTCTGCACATAAATCGGAACTACCTGAAGTAGTCTGTACGACAAGAATGGTGTAAGAATACGCTCTAGTGCTTCTCTCAACAACAGTTGTATAATAATCTAAAGTCACCTACAAGTCGGAACCACCTCTAATGGTCTGTACGACATGTCGGAATCACCTCTAGTGATCTGTACGACATGCACCTACTTGGATCCAAGGTGAGCGTGTGGTGCGGGGTGAATAATATAAGCACTAACACCAGGGTGCAGGTTATGAGCTCTCAACATAAACTCACCTGTGCGTCCACAGCACCATTTCATATATTATGCATGCATGGCATTTTAAAACATACTTTCATTTAAATTCAATTTCTGGGAAAAATCAGTAGTATATAGGTATAAACAGAAAATAACTGCCCACTCACTGGTATGTCGAAGGGTCATAACCCCCGTGACGCCCTTGAATGCGCTCGTCCTCGGGCTAGGTATCACCTATATGCGAAACAACTATAAAAACGTTATTTAAAGCACATAACCAACAATACGTAATAACTTCTCATACGATGCTCAAATTGGGTATATGAATATACCACCGTGACCTACTCGACGTTACGGACGTCGAGATATTTTTAGAAAAAAATTTGGATCAGTCACGCACCCTCACGTGCCAGGAATGGCACAGACCTACGCGCCCCCACGTGCGTCGTCCCCTACCTCCAGTGGCCGGACTGGTTTCACCGGCGCCGAAAAACTGGAGATTTTTCAAATCTCATAATCTCTGTCGATTCTCAACCATTTTTTACGCAATTTATACCAAAATGAAGCCCTAAGCATGAAGAATCACGTTATAATAATTTAAGACTAAAAAATCTACGAAATCTCACTGGAGAAAATCCAAGAAAACCGGCCAACTTCGAACCCTGCGATCCCGACGTCCAAAACCTTCAAACTAAGTACTCCGAGCTTCCTTGGGACCTCACTAAGCTCCCTGTAAGCTTAGAATTTCCTGAAAATCAACATTTCACGTCCACATGAACAGTACTCAAAACTGGGGGTTCGGATTTCAGGAGTTTTCGAAGGTTCTAAGTTCCAAAAATGGTACCAATAAACTCACAAGCTTGCAAGGATGAAGGAACTCACCTTTTTGACGTCGATCCGTGAAGATTTGAGGGTTTTTGGTTCTTGTCCGTACGAGTTCGAGAGGGAGGGAGAGAGAGTGAACTGAGAGGGAAGAGAGAGAGGGCACGGGGGAGAGTGCTTGTCCCTTGTGTGTGTGGTCCACCCAAAACAAATCACAATCCAATTTCTTAAGTCCTTAACCACACAAAAATGTATACCATTTAATCCACTTAATTTTTTTTCCAAGAATTTAGGAGAGTATGCATTTATTCAAATAACATGTCACATGTACCTTAGCAACCGTTAAGGGCAATTCCATCATTTCATATCAACAAATATGAAATTACGGGACGGGCTGTGACAATATCCGCCAGGACTTTATGTCGTATATAACCGACAAGATTTTTCTAATATCTGCCACTAATTAAATGATGTGTCAGATATAATTTATCCGACATGATTTTTCTAATATCCGCCACCTAAAGCTAATATTGTAGTAGTGCAATATTCATGGCATTAACTGTAATACCCTGAAAATTTAAATATATGAATTAGATATTCATAATTATGAATATGTGGAGAAAATCGAAAATAAATCAATTTATGGTTATGAAAATTGAATTGAGAAATTTAAAAAAAAAATTGTTCCCGGAAATTATTATAATTGACGTCGTAAAATTTATCAATAGGTGAAAAAGACAAAAATGCCTTAGTTGACCAAACGAAATTATACGGACATATATTTTAATCCTTATATGTTTCATTGTATTTCTTGACATAATTGGATAGAAGAAGATCCCACGAGCGTGTAGGCAGAAACCGTTCGCCAAACGGAGTTATAACGAATGAAATAGAAATGAATGAAGATAGGGCCAAAAAAAAAATATATATATATATAAAGAAATAAAAGAGAAGAGCTGAGAACTTTCGAGAAGGGAGACGTCGATGGAAAAGAAAAAAAAAGGAGGGAAAGGAATGAAGGACGGAGAGGAGGAAGACTAGTAAGAGGGGGGATTCTTGTTGCTGTGGATGTTGAGATCAACGGGAACGCCCCTATGCTTCAGGTTTGAGTTGTATCGTTTCATCTCTATAAAATACTAACCTGTGTTAAAATATAGAAATAGATATCTAGCACTTCAACTATAGAGACCAGTACTTCCAAGAATTTTACTCACTTAGTCTCCCTTGCTTTCTCCTTGTTATTAACTAGCTCTGGGTTTCTCACTTTTTATTGGGGTTGTTTACAGTAGTTGATCCTTCCATTGTTGTAAGTATTTCCCAAGAAACTTCTGGGTATAATTGTACAACATATAAAACATTGACATACATGCTTCAATAAAATAGAACCCTCATCATACATAAATATATATTGCTTTGTTTATAAATTTGATGTGTTTTAAGCTCTGCACTTGTATAACCTTTTATGAAAGGCTAAATTGATTTAGTGGATGTAAGAATCTGTCAAGTATGTATGATTAGAGGATTAGTCATTTGAATTACATAGAGTCAGACTTTTGCTTTATTCTAAAATGCATTTTCTAATAAAACGAAGATGGAGCTGGACAACTAGTGACTCAAATTATGTTATATAATAAATTGACAATGATTTACTTTGAATGAATACTTCTATTCAACATGATGTGAAATTAAATTTCTTACTTGTTGGGAAATGATGTTGGTACACTGAGATTTATAGTTATAGACGGAAAGCATAAGATTAGCTTGTATTTTTACGCACTTCAGAATTTATTCTTTGTTATTGGAAGTACCTTTGGGGTTAAGTGAATCAAATGCTCGGTTAGGTCCATGCAATAAGTAAGTAGAGACTCTGTCTTCCTAGGTAAAGACCACAAAGAAATTCAGCACGCATGGGTATACTCGATGGCTTTATTTCGAGGTAGTGGCCATGACCTTTTATTAGAGCTCGTAGACACGACATTGAGGCATAACCAAGATGTTTAGAACCAAGATTGAGAAACGTTGAGAAAGGATTTCGTAAATAAAATAACATATAATCAACCTGGGTTTTAGACTAGCTATGAAATCTTCTATTGAGGTGAGTTAGTAGCATAGTTATGGATTTATTTATTAAGGTGAACTACGAAAGGCTTGATCCCGCTCAAGGGTACGTAGGCAGTCTAACAGGGGTTAGATGCAGCCTTAAATAATCGAGAATTATAATTGTTGGGAAGTTGAT
The DNA here is from genome assembly GCA_035220775.1 of Malus fusca. NCBI lineage: Eukaryota > Viridiplantae > Streptophyta > Magnoliopsida > Rosales > Rosaceae > Malus > Malus fusca. The sequence goes on along the minus strand of CM069067.1, from coordinate 26,601,630 downwards.
TTAAGAAAAGTAATTCGATGAATAAGATGAAATTAAGTCTTATGTTTTTTGTAAGTAAATTTTGGTTGTAGATTTTGTGAGTAATTAGGAATTCAAATAAAGAATAGTGTTTAATGGTAGTAAAGTAAACAAGAGTATTGAATTGGGCCTATCATCAAAATTATTCCCGAATATAAATATTTCAGGGCAGGGCGTTACATTAACCCACTTAGGGTAAGACAAAGCATCCTGCAATTTTGTTGGAATTGATACACTAGATAGCTGACATATGTAAGCTGCATATGGTTTGGACAAATGATGAGTAGACACATAATTGTTGATAGGATATTTGGCTTTGACATGCATATCAAGTTCATATTGTACTTTAGGTTTTCCATGATTAGCTCACAGAGGCAACTGATAAGTAGAAGAATCATTAGAATTTACCTCATATATGTAACCATCTTTTACCAAACCGTTAGAAGAATCATCACTAGATGAACCATTATCAGGCAACTCGTTAGACATACCAACAACAGGCAACTCGTTGGGCACATCCGACCGGCCGTCAATAGAAATAGTCTTGGGAATGACAGTTGACTAATCACTATCTATAGCCAACTGATTAGTATCACGCAACATAACAAGTCTTATCCCCAACTCTGCCTGTAACATATCATCCATGTCATCTCTTCGAATCTGCACTTCACTCCCCCTCTCCCCCTGAAGTGAGGAGTCGAAATAGGGCTTTACAAAATACGGAACTTCCTCGTGGAAGCTGACATTCATAGTAATATAAGTTTTCTGGGTCGGAGGATGATAACACTTATAGCCTTTTTGATTGTTAGCATACCTAATAAATACACATCGGATAGCACATGCATCAAGTTTACTCTGCTGATAAGAGTAGACATGCACATACGCTATACACCCAAACACCTTCGGATGAAGTTTGGATACAGGAACAGGAGAAACATGTTTTTGTACCATATCAAGCGGTGTCTGAAAATCAAGAACCCTACTTGAAACATGATTTATCAAATACACAACAACCAAAACTGCACGTCCTCACAAATGATTAGGAACACATTTATCCAACATCAAAGAGCAAGCAACCTCCATTATTTGACGATTCTTTCTTTCGAACACACCATTTTGTTGGTGTGTAAACGGAGTCGTCGTCTAGTGAATAATACCCTGATCACGAAAAAAACATGCAAAAGTGTGATTCACATATTGTCCTCCATTATTTGACCTGAAGACCTTAACTTTGGTCTAAAACTAAGTAGACATCATTGCACAAAATTCTTGAAGAAGCAAAGAGACATCACTCTTATTTCTTCATCAAGAACACCTAAGTTAATCGAGTACAATCATCAATAAAAGTAACAAACCAACGGAATCCATTAGAAGTAACTTTCACCGAACCCCATACATCAGAATGTGTCAAATCAAATGGCAAAGTAGCTTTAGAATCACTTATGGGAAAGGAAGCACAATGACTCTTAGCCATGACACATGTTTCACACTTGAACTCTGAATCATTACAAGTGCGAAACAAAGAAGGAAACAGATGTTTCATATAACTAAATGATGAAAGTCCCAAACGTCAATGCCACAACCAAATTTGATGTCTATCATCCACTTTCGCACTTAGAACTTGATGATTATTTGAACCTGAAACAACAATATCCTCCATAGTCAAGATGTACAAACCCCAATTCTTTTACCACGGCCAATTATCTTCTGAGTTTGAATGTCTTCAAAATAACAATATGTGGGGTAGAAGTGAGCTGAACAATATAAGGTATGAAGTAGTTTTCCTACCGACAAAAGATTGCACTTAACATCAGGAACAAGTAAAGCATGGACCAGTGATAAGGTCGGAGTAAGAGAGATAGTGCCTTCACCCTTCATAGGGGAAGGTGCTCCATTTGCACTAGTAATATATGGATCACGAACATAGTCACGTAACTCATCAAACACTCTAGGGTCACTGGTCACATGATCAGTTGCCCCAGTATCAATTATCCATATATTTGTTCCACTAAGATGCATAACAACACTATGATTATATTGAGCTATTTAGCTAAACCACAAACAATAAAGGCACAAAAGATACGCAGTGGAATTAAGAAAACACTGTTCACGAGACTGTAGCAGATCACTGTTCGCAGGCCTTTAGCATATCATTGTTCACGGCACTGTAGTGCAGCACTATTCACGGCATTGTAGCACGTCACTGTTCAACTTTTTTTTCTTTTTTTTTTGAACGAAGGAAATCACGACAAAAGTGGGCACAAAATAAAAGCACACAAGTCACCAAGAGCGAACTACTCTGATGTTATGTTAAATTAAACATGGTAAATACCAAAAATATATATGACAATATTTGGGAATTTCTTGTATATTCATTAATCTCCAAAGCGAAGTATATATAGGACTTACAATTGGTATTACATATGCACTTCGTCAATGTGAAACAACAGACTATTATTTACACTTCAACTAATATATAACTCGCAACAACTTCTACATTAAAATGGGGCGTTAATCGGGATGATATTCCTTACCTTGTATGAATGTCGGGGATCAATGTGGCACTCCTTGCTCCGTACGGACATTAACCGGTTGGATTTCGATCATTTAGAGCCGGTCACCTGACATTCTATGTCCTCTGAAGAAGATTGTCATTAATTCAAGGTTCATTTGGTTGCATGTCCAGGCTTATAAGATGTATTATCTTACTCCAAGGTTGACTGGACACGTGTTTCCTGATATTACTTTGATCTTTTCTTATCACATACCTCTTACTAACTTTTTAGTCAAAATGATCTTTGAGATTGACATAACTCCTCACTTTGGTCACCATTTGAAATCGATACAAGTGGTCCCTGAGTTTGTCTACCATCAATCATTGTAGTCCATACTCCCAGAATAAATATCTAAGAGCATAATGGGTAAGAAAATTGATTCTGATTCCTCCATACTCCCAGAATTGGATAATGGGTAAGAAAAATTGATTATGATTCCTCTCTACTTCTGGAATTGGATTACCACCTCCAATCAAGGAGTCCAATTCCTTTAAAATAAGGAATTGGATTCCTTATTTTGTGAGCATAATGGGTAAGAAAAATTGATTATGATTCCTCCATGCTTCCATAATTGGATTACCACCTCCAATCAAGGAGTCCAATTCCTTCAAAATGTGGAATTAAATTTCTTATTTTGTGTGGGTTCCACTTTTCTTTTTATTCCCCTAAGTTTATTAAACAAAGATATATCCCATAATCGGAATCCAATTCCGCATTCTAATTCTGATTACAAGTTCATAAACACCCCATTAATAGATCATATTCATTCATTTCAAATTTGCATTAGATCACTTGATACTCATCACAATTTCTTAAAATTTCTTCTTAAATAAATGGTTTGCCTCTCAACCATTCGAACCCTCGTAACATAAACTGATGCTTGTATTACTTTTTAATATAATCATAAAATTAATATCATTTCATCTAAAAAATTGTTGGGTCTTCCCATAAAATTGATTACACATTTCTTAGCCATGTAAAACACTATTTCGTATACCCCTAATTCTGAAATTTTTGTGACATTTTGGGACTCCTCGTGGAAAGCTTGGCGGTTAATAATAAATTGGTAGTTCTTCATCTGAATAAAAAAAATTGATAGAACTACAACTGATGAATCAACTCGGTCAAGTACTGCAACTTTTCTTAGGCACTGAGTTATGCATGGATGCTTTTCGAGCTTCGTTTGACCTGATTATGATCCTCTCCATTAGATATTATATATCAGTAAAGTTTGATTATGAAACTTACTTTGCAGATTATGAAGATGCTAATGCAATTACCACTTACTTGGCTCTGATACCAAATGACGGAAGCCAAAGATATATATGGATATGAGAAGCTCAATATATTTGCTAAGAATAAACGACGGATTTACTAGAAATTGGAAACCAACTGAATCAAGTATGATTACATAAACAAATAAAATCATATTAAAATAATGAATTGAAACTAGTGATGCAGATATATATTTGAAAGATAATTTTATTTCAAATCGGAAACCGACTTACAATTTCGTCTACTGACGATTGATAAGGTAAAAGATGGAGCGCGCAGGCATCCTTTATTGAAAATTCGCAGAGAGTCTTAGCTGTTCGACGAAAGTCCTCTTCCTCTGTGAATGAGCCTTCCTTATGTAGGGAGAGAGATGATAATTGAGATCAGGGAATCCTGCTTTGCATGTGATGTGGGCTGGAAAGGTGCCAAAGGCTGATGAAGATGTCGGGCACTGTGGAATCACGCGTCCTCTTTCTGAAATGAAATGATAGCTACTGTTGATGAATAGTGAAAAAGTGATTTTACTATTCATGAATAGTAAACTGTTTGGAAATATTGTTATTGATGGCAACTGCTTTCGGTGCTGACTGCTACTGCTTTTGACGTCTTTTTCTGATAAATATTACATGATAAAATTGTTTATTCACATGCAAATTACTGGTCAAATGGGTCCTGGGAATCCTGATAATCTGTCCATGGGGTCTTCTGGCTAGTTGGATTGGACGGATGTTGTGATGATGCATCTGATGAGTCTGAATCAAAGTCTTCGTCTTCACTATCACTTTGCAGTAAGGCTGTTTTGGCAATAAGCTTATCTGCCATCTTTAGGAGTTGAGAGGATTTCCCTTTCTTCTTCGAACTTGAAATTTTTGATGATTTGGACTTTCCTTTGAGGGAGGATGAAGGACTAATGTCTGATAAGGACTGAGTATTTTCTGGAATTTCTGGCAATGCTTGTGTTGATGTAGCTGGTGGAGATATCTCTGGAACAGGTGTAATTGGAAATTCTGATGAGACTAAGCTGATAATTTTTCCATAGTCGAATTTGTCCCACCATTTAACCCACCGGGCTCTGTAAATTTCACATGTTTCATACTCATAAGTCCATTTAAAAATCCAAGGGACTTTATATTTAGCCATAAATAATGAAAGAAGGGTAATCCTAGCATCGAAACGGCTTTTGTCAAAATGCTTCTGGAATCCAGATGAAATGAATTTCATGAGTTCTTCGGGTAGTAGGCTGGCAGTTGGGCCATGAGCTGACCACCAATTTGGAAACCAAGCTGGAAAGTTTAACCTGAAACTTTTGTCAAATGTAACGAACCAGGAATGACTAAAGTCAGATGTTTGATGAAGAAATATATTGTTCCAGGCTTGGATGTAGTCAAAATAACTATATTTGTTGTTTGGGATGAGATCATTATTGGTACGGAGTTCTTTGGTTTGATAAAGGGGGATTCCCCATTCTTGTTCAGTAATGAATTTTCCAATGTGGAGTGAATGGTAAAGAAGTTTAATTGGCTGGGTAGTGCTATAGATGGGTTTAATGGAAACTCCTGCTGTTGCAGTAAGAATGGCTTGATAATAATGGAGGGTTTTGAAAGGTTCAGATGGGATATAATGGCAGTTTTGAGGGAATACGGTTTTGGCTATTTTATCTGGCGATTGCTTTTTGTTAATGTGATGGGGAATGCAAAAAAGTTGTTCTATTGGATGTTTCTTAACATAAGGAGAAGTTTTAGCAAAGCTAGGTGTTTTCTGGGTTGAGGGTGAATGCATTGATGAATATGGATCATAAGGGTTGGCTAATGCCATTTGGTAGTTTGGTCTAAATTGGCCAACAGTTGATCCTAAAGGAGATCCTAAGGGAACAAATCGATTAGTAATGGCTAGGGCCGATGATGAGGAATCGGGAATAGATTCCTGTTTTACTGGTGGTGGAGGAAGAGTGGCTGGAAGCCTCCTCTGATTATTGTTGTTTTTGTTGGTCGACATTCTTCCCCTGCAAAAATTCTCTGGTTAAAAAATCTGGAATGCAGTTATGGCTACCTTTAATGTATTCAATATCAAAATAAAAAATGCTTAATATGGCTTGCCATCGTGCAAAAATCTGTTTGGATGCAATATTTTGAACATCTTTTTGTAAAACATGTTTTGCAGATTTGCAATCGACTCGGACTAAAAAATTTTGATTTAATAAATCATCTAGAAATTTGCTAATGCATAATACAATAGATAATATCTCTTTCTTAATAGTACTATAATTAGTTTGTGCAGGATTCCAAATTCCTGAATGGAAACGAACAATTTGTTCAGGAGATTCGGAAGAAGTTTTTTGTTTAAGGATACCTCCATAACCTGCATCAGATGCATCAGTTTCAACTATTTTAAAAGAGTTGGGAGTTGGAATGCCAAGACAGGGCATGTCTTAACATGATTTTTAATCTGTTTGACAATGGAAGTATGAATGGTAGACCATGCTGGAGGATTATCTTTAAGACGATCAAACAATGGTTTACACTGTTGACGAAGATGAGGATAAAATTCTGAAACATAATTTAATGATCCAAGGAATCTTTGAAGTTGGGTTTTATCAATAATCTGATCTGGGAATTTATCAGCAAATTGAATGACTCGATCTATTGGTTGGATGGGAGACTGATGGATGTTATAACCTAAAAATCTAACATTAGTTTGAAACAATTTAATCTTAGTAGCTGATACAACTAATCCATTGGACTTAATAATTCTAGCAAACAAATGCAAATGTTTCCAATGTTCGTCTATTGATTTTGAATATATAAGTACATCATCAATATAAACAATTGAAAAATGGCTATATTGATTAAAAATCTCATTCATAATATTTTGAAATTCACTTGGTGCATTCTTTAAACCGAAAGGCATTACATTCCATTCATAATGTCCAAAAGGAGTTACAAAAGCTGTTTTGTATTTATCATTTTCATGAATTTGAATTTGCCAAAAACTTGATTTCATATCAAATTTTGAAAAAATAACTGCTTGAGAAAGTCTCTTTATCAAATCTCTTTTGTTGGGAATTGGATACCTAATCCATTCCAAAACTTCATTCAAATGTTTATAGTTAATAACTAATCTGGGAGTTCCTCTTTCTAATTCTGCGTTTTTCTGAACATAAAATGCAGGACATGACCAAGGTGACTTACTCTTACGGATAATTCCTTTATTAAGAAGTTCTTGGATTTCTGTTTTGCATAATTCCATAACTTCTTGACTCATTTGGATAGGCCTAGCCTTGGTAGGTATCTTAGATTCATTAAACTCCTTTATATAATGTAGTTTAACAATGTGTTGTTTACGGTGCCAAAAAGCATTGGGGATATCAGAACAGACTTCATTAATAAGTTTCTTTTGAAATTTATCAATTGTTTCTAACAAAGATTTGTTTGTTAGCTGCTCTTTAATCCTTTTGTGATTAATTTCTTCTTTTAAGAAATTAATATGTTGTGACTTATTAGTGATAATACTAACAGTTTTCCAAATATTATTTTTCTGTAAATGTCTAAGTTTTTTTAGGTCTGTTTCCAGGCATAATTCAAACGTGACTTTCTGTCCTAAGACCCTAGTGGTAATCCTATTGTGATGTACCTTAAAAGGATATATAAGTGCTAAAAATGGGAGACCTAAAATAACTGGGTCAGAAATATTTTTTATTAAAACAAATGGGGTTTTAAAACAAATATCATTTTGGCAAACATGTGCTTTTGGTATTTCATATTTCAAATGCATTGGTGACTGGTTTGCAGCACTAAGTATTTCTGTAGACTTATGAAAATATTTAGTAGGAATTAACCCTTCTTGAATACAATTCAAATCTGCACCTGAATCAATTAGAGCTATGGTTTCTAAATGAAAATTTTCAATTATTATTTTAATTTTAGAATACAATTTTTGAATTCTTATCTTGTCTAAAAGACTTAAGACTAAATTCTCTGTGGACTGAGAACCTGTATCTGAACTGGAGGAAGAACTAGCAAGTTCTTCGTCATGAGGATTTACTAACATATGTGTTTGAACTTTACTAAGTTGTGTTCGGACTTCTATATTTTCGGATTTTATAAGCCTAATTTCTTCTTTGATTTTATTAATTTCCTGCTGGAGATCTTTGATAGTAATTTCTTTCTTAGTTTTATTAAACCTTTCTAAAGTTTGGCTGAGAGAAATTTTGGGAGTAGAATGAATTTGGCTAGTGCTTGGTTCATCTGAAGAAACTAATTTCTTTAGTTTCTTGAGATAAAAAGACTTAAGTTCTGGGTCATCGACTTTACTGATTAGTTTAAGTAGAAAATCTTCTTGTTCTTCTTGTTATATATATATATATATATATATATATAATGTCTCTTTGCACAATAATATAAGTCTTAAATCAGAAGCACACATATGTTTGTTATTTATGAACCGCGTTGAAGCTATTATATTATAATTAAATATTGAAACATGTTGCATGTGGAAAACTTACTCATGATAATATGTTAATTTTTTAATCAATTTATAAACCATGAGCTCGATTCAGCACCGCCTTCATTATCACCACACAAATGTTGCCACGTGTCCTGATGCCACGGTAATTTAATTTTATGCCCTCTTTATGTCACGCCCTAATCCCAACGTACGTTCAGGATCGACGCACGACAGTAAACTGTAGGGGGATTCCAGGAAATACAAATTGAAATACTTAACTGAAAACAACAATAATCACATATGTTTAAGGAAAAGTATAGGGGTAACCTAACAGTCCAAGCTCTCTGAACTTTGTCTGCTACCCCAAAGCTCCTTGTTTCTACTAACACCTGCACAATCACCCCTACACCGTGGGAATGGTGCATCGGGCAAACAACAACCCGGATAAGCCGTAAAGCTCGTGTGAGTGACAATAATTCTACGTATGTGATATTATTAAAACCAACCATCGATTCGGTTTATAAACGTCAAATATAAAATCATATTTTATGAAATCATAATCAAGTCACTGAAAATCCTGAATGAGTCACCCAGACATCCAACGGCTCGTCTGAAACTAGTCACAAAAGCTCACAACCATAAACTCATACAACAATGAAAAGTAGGGCTAGAGCAACACAGTTCAGTCGAAGCCTACATCTCTGAAGTTATCTCAATCCAAACTCAATCTGAAGAATCAACAAAGCAATTAATCGAGTTTCAGACCTCTCAACGGAACCATAATACCAAACGGGATTTCGGACCACTCAACGGAATCCAAACCAGGATAAGATTCCGGACCACTCAACGGAATCGGGGAGTAGAAGGGATTCCAAACCTCTCAACAGAATCCCAGTGGATACGATTCTGGACCTCTCAACGAAATCATGGAGTACAATGAATATCGGACCACTTAACAAAATCCAAGCCAGATACGATTCTGGACCACTCAACGGAATCGCATAGCACGAGGGATTTCAGACCACTCAACGGAATCCAGACTGAGCAGGGAACCGAACCACTCAATGAAACCCCAGCGGAAACCTAGTTCCGGATCACTCAATGGAACCGAGCGGAAGGCCAACAACCATAATGTACAATGGCTCAAAGAAACGAGACAAGGCACAAGTATGTCCATGGATAGTGATCAAATTCTTCAATTACTAACCTCTTTGGCGCAGGACCAATAAAATCAAGACAAGAAGTTGGGTAAATTGAAGAATCAAATGGGAGAGATTATGGAGTTCATGGCACAAATTCAAGAGCAAAGTGAACTCTCCAACTCAACTATTGAAAATTTGAAGGAAGATTTTGAAATTCATGATGCTATCATTTTGGAAAGCGGCATGGAGGTTGGAACATGCCCAAAAACGTCCAAATCAAGCCAAGAGGAGGACGAACATCTGCTAATTGAGGAGGAGGAAGAAGACACACCCACGGCAAGGGTAGAACAACCCTTGCCGCAGCCTTCTAGAGTCCATATGCCGTCCAACTCAGGTAAGGTGGTTCCAAATTCAATTAATTCTAACCCCATTCCACCCAATGTTCCTTTTCCTCGCAGGTTTTTGATTCCCAAGCAAGAAGAGAGTGAAAAAGACATTGTGGAAGCTCTTCCAAAGGTGCAAAATGATATTCCAATTCTTGGTGCAACAAAGCAAGTTCTAGATTGTGTTGAATTGTTCAAGGGACTTTGTACACCAAGAAGAATGATTCAAGAGAAAGTAGTGGCTGGAGAATATCAAGAATTCATCAAAGAGGACGTATTTGAGACAACGAAGCCCAAAGACGTTGAATTTTATGACACGGGGCAAGTCCCAACCATCACATTCAATCTGGCCGAGTCCAATACCCCTGAAACTTTCCAAGAAGTGGTGTTTGTCATTGAGTTCCTGTCGGACAAAGCAAGTAAGTCATCTTCTCCAATTTCCATTACGTTTTATACTTACATGTTGTTAATGATTCAGGCACCCACTCTAGAATTGAAACCTTTGGCGGATCATTTCAAGTATCACCTTCCATTCAAGGATCAATTTCATGCTATGGGACCTAGGGGAGCGTAAAGAGAAGCATCGTCCGGCTGCAAGACGTTAAAGAAAGCGCTACGTGGGAGGCAACCCATGCATTCAACAAAGGAAGACCTAGGAAGCACTCCAATTCCATATTTGCGTTCCTAAACTCTTCTCTTTGTTGCTATTTCGTTTCTGCCATGCTTAGTGTGTTTAGTTGCTGTTTTGTTTGTTTGTTTGTTATTTGTGTTAGTTTATGCTTGAAACATTGAGGACAATGTTTGATTTAAGTGTGGGGGGGGTAACCAAAGTGTTTTAATGCAAATTCGTGGGATTTATCACCCATAACTTCCAAAGTTGTTCCTTGCTGTTTTTAAGTGTTTTTAAGCTGTTTTGGTGTGTTTTAGTGTGTTTTGGCTTAAAAATCCGAAAATCCCATAAAAATTTGAAAAATTGTTTTGAAAAACCCAAAAGGAGTTGTTTTTTATTTGTTTGTGTCTTAGGGTACCTTCCAACACGATGATGAGGATTTGGTTTTTAATTGCATGACTGTTAAATAGAGTTATAAACATGGATGAAAGTTTGATTTACTCTGTGGTTTATGCTTGGTCATGGTTATAACTTATGAATTCACATGTAATCATAAAGGAAAAATCAGTTTTTGTAACATACTTGAAGGAAGGAACTCAAAGTAACGCTACAACCTTGTGAGACTTGAGCCTAAACGTTTATTTGGAGAGTTAATAATCTGTGCATTCTTGTTTTCTAAAGTCGTTGCATGATCTCATTATTCTTTGCTTGGTTGCTACTTAGAAGGCGTTTCATCATTTAGTTCCAAATGCTAGAACTCATGCCTATTTCATTCAAAGCATGCTATTGATTTGCATAACATATTCAAGATGAAGTTGTGTAGTAACCACCACTTAAGTCAAATTGCCGTGTCCCCCATGTTCATTTGTTTTGTAGGTTTTAACCCCGTTGAGCCTTGTGTAGCCTATGTTCTTTGTTAACCCACATTATCCTCACCTAGCCTAGATTAGGATCATCCATACCCTTGTTCTTGAAGCATAGTAAAGCATAACTCAATTGAATTCCTTTTGATTGATGCATTGCAGAAAACAAGTGTGGGGGAATTGATTTTTATATGTGTGTGTGCCAAAGTCTTTAATGAGGCACGGGTTAGAAAAGAAAAAGAAGAAAAATTTGTGGAAAATAGAAAGGAAAAAAGAAAAGTTGTGAAAAGTTTGAAAAAGAGTTGAAAAAGATGTGAAAAGAGCTCTTAAGTGTTGATTGTTGAAGAAATGGTCCAAAACATTGAATTTGACCCTAAGTGTTGCATAAATCATTCCCTTGTGTTTAAAAGTTGATTTCTGCATTCTAAAGTGAATTCTACGTTTTGATTTCATTACTTTGCTTGCTATTGCTTAAGAACGTTTGTTATCCCTATCTTTCTTTGTTAGCCAATACCCTAAGCCCCGTTACAACCCTTGACTTTAATCTTGAGTGTTATGTGTTTCAATTTGTGGAGTTTAAAATTGGTATGAGCATATAGTGTCACTGGTTCTCGCATCTAAGTAGTAGCATTCCATTCATGAGATCATATTTATATACATGTTATTAACTCCGGAAATTGCTTTCTTTGTTATACATATATGTGAGCGTTCGTTTTCATATTTACATCAATCTTCTCACATATAACTAGTATAGGGTGTGTAGTTAGAAAATCTGAGTGAAAATTGAGTGCATATCTTGTAAGGAATTGAGAAAATTCTCTAAGGCATGTTACTACATTCAAAACATTGTTTTAATTGGTTAAATGTGAACTAGTAAGTGGTGATTATGATTAAGTATGTACTCAAGTGTAAGAATGACTAAAATATGTGGGAATGATGATTTTTAACATGTCATGTGCATTGGAAATCCCTGAGGCAATTGTTGGAAGGTTTAGGTTGTGTTTTGTTTGTTTTGTTTCATTTTGTTTTTCTTTTGTTTCTTTGTTTTGCTCGAGGACTAGCAAAAGCTAAGTGTGGGGGAATTTGATAGGAGCATATTTATGCGCCTTAGTTAGCTAGTTCTTGTGCATTTAAGCTGTTTTTCCTTAGTTAAAGTAGTCTTTTAAGCTAGTTTTATGTATTTTCAGGTTTTAAGGGCAAAGTATGCAAAACGATGCATTTTGGAGCCTTTTGGAGCAAAATGGAGCTTGGAATAAATGTCACATATTTGGAGCCAAAGGTTTGGACGAATTTGAAGACTTGAAGATGATGATTCCTACTTGAACAAGGTTTCCTAGTTGAAGTAGGAAAGTGCTTACATGAAGAAGGATTCCTAATCGACGAAGGATTCCTAGTTGAAGAAGGATTCCTAGAAGAATGAAGATTCCTACTCAAATAAGGTTTCCTACTTGAAGTAGGAAAGTTAAACCTAATTGGCCTTGAGTTTCAGCAACAAAGAAGTATTCCAAGTCAAAGAAGGAAAAGGAATCCAAAAAGAAGAAGGATTGATCAAGACAAGTTTCCCTATTCCTAATGTGCAAAGGTTTCAGCTACAAAGAGGAGTCCTAAACACTTTAGGACACCTTAGCCTTATCCTAAAGGAGTGCCGCACTAATTTCAGCAAGGAGATCTATTTTCCTTGCCTTGCAAGGCTTTCTAGAAGCCTTATCCATTGTTTCCCTTTGCTGCCGCAACGATTGGACCTTTTTCCCTTTTAATTCTGATTTCTAAGCCTTTTTCCTTGTGGATTTGGGTTATCCAAGTCCATATCTGATTACCCTAGGGTTTTAAGTGCTAATATATATACTCTCATTCACCCCTTGGCTGAAGTACCACCTCCCATATACATCATTCACGTCAGAAACATAGAGCCTCTCTTTGCCGCACCATTCCACCACCATATTCCATAATTTCTGCCCAAAATCATCCCTAGCCGCATCACCCATCCACCCTAAACACCACCATACATCCCCCATCCATTCTGCACTTGCTGTCCAAGTTGGAGTATCTAGGTGTTTTCTTTCCTTGGATTTCAATGTTTAGACTTATTTATCTTTGCTTTGTGACATGTGTGGAGAAGAACCCCTTAGCTAGCTTTCCATCCATTCACTTTTATCAATTTCGTTTTAGAATCTGTCCAATTTACAAAGTTTTGTTTTTGTTTTCAAATTTCGTCAAAACCAATTCCCCTTTATTTTGAAGTCTCATATTAGTTAGAAATCAATTTAGTTTGTGTTTTTAAGAGTCTTGAGTCAAGTTAAAACTTATTTTCGTTCAAATTTGTGTTTAGTGTTCAAAACTGCCCAGATTGTGTTTTTAAGACAGTTTTGAGTGTTTTTGTGCTGTTTTGAGTCTTTTGGTTTGTTTTAGTGTTTTAAAGTTTAGTTTTGCATTCTTTGAGTCTAGTTTAGTGTTTTAAACTTTATTTTTACGTTTTTGAGTCAGTTTTCAAGTGATTTAGCAATCCCTCCTAATCCCCGGCCTAGAACGATCCCTACTTACATTCCTTACTACAATTGATAAAAAGAGGGTTTAATTTGTGTGCTTATATATTTCGCATCAGATATAGCGTGCAACTTTGTCAAAGATCTCTGACAAAGTTGAAAATGAGTAAATCTTACTGTTCTAATTACACCACAGTTGCTGACAAGAGTAAAGGCACAACACCACTATTTGCTATTGAAAAATCTCTAGATATGTCGACCTCTGTTATCTATAACAAGGCAGACTTGCAAGAATATCTAACTCTTCCTAATCTTCGAGAATGCATCTTCAACAAAGCATCTCGAAATACTCAGTTTTCTTCCTCTCCGAGAATACCTCTTCAAAACAAGTCATACCAAAGCAAGAGTACCTCATATCATCAGGGACGAGAGCAAGAGTATCTCATATCATGCAATCTCCCTGTCATTTCCTTTATCCTTGTTCTTACCTGCAAAGACAAGGATAAAGAAGGCAATATGTCGGAACCTCCACTCAAACTTCTGGTAAGGAACCAACTGCCCGGAACCTTTGCCTGGTTGCTTACCTTGCATTGCTCTCGAGTACTCATCTTCAACTGTTGATATGATGTTGGTTATTTACACTGAAGCTGCCACACATGGATGAGTCACCAAGAAGTGATGAACCATTCAAATGCAAGGGTTGCATTCCACTCCTGCATCAGTGGACAAATCCTACAAGAGAAGATGCCACACATGCATAGGGGAAAACCAAGGAAAATACCACTTATGCAAGGGGAGCAAGTAAGGCAAGTGAAAATGATACATTGAAGCATGTGAAGACAAGCGCAACAAACATGTGTCGATTCATCCCCGACAAAGCCGAAGATCACTTGCCACGTGAAGCTCCTCATGGTCCAATTTCGTTCAAGATCAAGCCTCGAAGGCCCTTAAAGAAATCACAAGTCTGATTCAAGATCAAGTGTCCACCACACTTGAATCAAATTCAGCTCTAGATAAAATGAGTAAATTCAGACCTTTGGAGGAAGTCTAGCAGAAGGCCCTCCAACCCAGTTCAAGAACAAGCCTGTGGAAAGTCAACAAGCACAACATATATGGTACTACTCATCAGGGGGAGCATCCAAAACAGATCAAATTTTTAACGAGTCAATCAAAGACTTGTAGCCATCCAAGGGGGAGTGTTGTGAATAATATGTGGATGGCCCACATGAATAGTTTGTTACTATTTATGCACAGTATTTTCACTATTCATTCGTGTAAATTTTGTAAAGTGAATAGTGTTGCTACAGTACCGTTTTCCTATAAAATGAAAGCATGTGAAGAAAGGAAGAGTAGTGAGAGACTCACGGAAGAGGAAGAGAGAAAAGAGAGGAAGAGGAGATGAGATAATAGAGAGAGTTATCTTTGTACTCTTATTATTTCAGATTATAATGAAAGCATCACTGCTGCCCCGAGGATGTACTCCAGTCACACTGACTGTAGAGGAACCTCGTAAATTTTGTGTCTTATTTATTTATTCCACTGCATACACTGTCAATTTTACAACAAATCAAAGAAGTAAAAAGCATTTCAATGACCTTAGCATAAGAATTATAAAACTAAAGGTCGTCCATTACTAATAGATAAAAAAGTTGAATTAGTCAATAAGATGTCGGATAAAATGCAAAAAAAAGGTCAATAAATCAATTGTTGGTAAGAATTAATTTCAAGAAATTCATATTATATAAATTTTGGGATCTTTGCCGAAGTCTAGCTCTTGTTTTCCCGGTCACAAAGTCGTGATTAAGTTGTTGACGTGCTCAGCCTATCGGGTCATCCTGATAAAATTTAAACTAATTTTAAATGTAACAAAAAAATCATAACTGGAGCACAAATAATGAAGTTGAATAGACTTTACTATGTGCGTTAGAATTATAGTCATATCCTCATCTACCCATTTAAAAACAAATTGAAGAATCTCTTAATTATAAACGATATTTAACGAGTCGCACCTTGCCAATTCATAATAAAATATCCATCTGTGCTTGAAAAGAAATATAGACAAAGAAAAGTTGATGATGTCACTTTTTTGGAGTCGATGAATAGCAACCATTATTGAAATCGAAAATAAGGAAAAGGAAATGTAAGAATGAGACTTGTGCTTAGTCATCATATAAGTATATAAACATCGTAATCGCAGTTGTTTATTTTCTATATTATATTTAATAATGATATTTGAAGAAAAAAAAATTCGATTGAAGAATATTTAGACATGTATGCATGTCAAACAAATTGACGATCTTTGTAACAAGTAGCATCTTTACGATGAATCGTTTATTTTTTGTGTACATATGGATGACTAAATGATCTCCAGTTGAACAGTATTTTACAGAGATTAACTTTAGATGATGATAAAGAGAATGAACACAACTTAAAATTCGAGTTCGTCTGACTCAATAGCTAATGGAACACTACTACTCGCCTCCAAAACCTACACGTTAATACACATGATTTTGGTAGCCATACAATTGATTTGGAAGAGATCTCTCAAAATGTATTTAGCAAGGTTATAAAAGCACTAGACGCTAGTCGAGCGACGGGTTGGGGCTAGAGCTTAGGAGTCTAGGCGGGGGCCTAGATTGTATTATATAACATATAAATAAATGTCTACTTATAAGTAAAAAATACATAATTGTACCTAGAATGAGTGTTCATCCAAGTATTTAACAAGTCTCTTAAAATTTATTGAAAAAATAAAATGCAAATTAAAAGTTATTTATTTTATGTCAAAGTGAGAGTCGCGGGTCTAGGCAGGTCTAAAAGGGCAGGGCCGGCACCTAGGTAGGTCTAGGTGTCATTTCTTAATTTTCAAACATCTCGAGATTAATCGTGGCGATGACCAACAACTTAGCTCCTAGGCAAGGCCAAATCAACGCTAGACAGAGATTTTTATAACAGTGATATTTTATGATCATTTTGGTCAACTCCCCAATAATGTTGAGGAAAAAAAGGCAAATTTGGCTTATTTATGGCTATCACAATTCGTTCATTCTCGGACATAGCTATTCATGTCACATCCCGGCCCGAGCCCCCACCACATCACGGGCTCAACTCCGTCGTAACACGATATTGTTCGCTTTGGGCCCCGACCACGCCCTCACGGTTTTTTTTCTGGGAACTCACACGAGAACTTCCCAGTGGGTCACCCATCATGGGATTGCTCTCGCGCGAATTCGCTTAACTTCGAAGTTCCGATAGAATCGAAGCCAATGAGCTCCCAAAAGGCCTCGTGCTAGGTAGAGATGGGAATATACATATAAAGCTTACATGATCCACTCCCCTGGTCGATGTGGGATGTTACAATCCACCCCCTTAGGGGCCCGACGTCCTCTTCGGCACACATCCGGCCAGGGATCGGCTCTGATACCAAATTGTCACATCCCGGCCCGGGCCCCTACCACATCCCGGGCTCAACTCCACTGTAGCACTATATTGTCCGCTTTGAACCCCGACCACGCCCTCACGGTTTTGTTTATGGGAACTTACACTAGAACTTCACAATGGGTCATCCATTATGGGATTGCTCTCGCGCGAACTCGCTTAACTTCGGAGTTCCAATGGAACCCGAAGCCAGTGAGCTCCCAAAATGCCTCGTGCTAGGTAGAGATAAGAATATACATATAAGGCTTACAGGATCCACTCCCCTGGGCGATGTGGGATGTTACAATTCACAATGCGTGATACGAACATTTGCTGGCGACGAGAGTCTTACATTTGAAAGAGAAGAAGTGTATAATTCATCAAAATTTTCTAAACAAAAGAAAAGGGGCGATGGACCTCATTAAAAGATTAAAATAAAAATGAAGGGTACACATCAACAATAAATGGAAAAGTTGGATTTAGTTAGACCTGGCATTCGTGTCGTGTTTTCCGTGTTCGTGTCGTTTTCATGTCATACCCGATATCTTAACGGGTCGTGTCGTGTAATACCCGTTAAAATAAACGGGTAAAATGACCTGACCCGAAATCGACCCGATAATATTAACAGGTTATATGACCCGACCTGTTACCCGTTAAGGAAAATATATTTTAAACCAATAAATAATCAAATGAAAAACATAATACTAAATAAGTATATACATATCATATTGTCACATCCAAAACATAAAAACGCAATTTTCTTTTTAAGTATATTTCACTTACCTAAAGTCTTTAATAGTTTTTTAATTAATGTAGAAGTGTAAAAAAATATAGAAAAAATATATAAACGCTCGTAATGACAAGCTTTACAACTTTCATGAAAAGTTTAACTTCAAAATTCGCCATTATAATCATATAAATCATAGATCAAAATTTAACCGTTGATTGTTGTTTACATTTACGCTTTATTGTTCTCATCAAATTTTGTTTTTTCAGATTTTGTTTTTTGAAAACTTGATCTATTAGAGGATGCAGGAAGATGAACGGTTTGGATCGTTGATATTATATTCAGAGTTTTACGGTTAGTGAAAATATTGCTTGATGTTTATAAAGTTTCTGCAAACTATATGACATCGACTCATATTTCAGTTAACCGTAAATATCAAAATGTGATATCAAATATCTGAACTGTTCATCTTCTTACATCCGCCAGATGATCATGTTTTCAAAAAGAAAATTTTAAAAATGAAATTCAGTAAGAAGAATAAAGCATAAATGATAATCGACGGTTAAATATAAATTTAAGGTTTATGAATTATAGTGTTAGATTTCGAAGTTGACCCCTTCATGAAAGTTGTAAAGTTTGTTACTATGAGTGATTGTATTTTTTTTTTTTTGACATTTTTTACACTTCTACAATAATTATTATTAATTTTATTAATTTTGCCCTCAAATAAAAAACATTATTCGTGAAGGTTTGGAGGATTTTAAAAATCTAAACGATAATGTAAGTGTAACCATTATCTACTCATGGAGGAATAATGATGAATCACGAGTGTTTATATATTCTTTCACATTTTTCATACTTGTATGTATGTCTTCTTAGTTTTTGCCTATACAAATACTATATTAGTTTATTTTAATTTTGGACAACAACATGTTAAGTAAAATTTATCCTAGTAATGATAATAAGGAACTCTCATAATAAAAATAAATAATGACAAAAACTTTTTTTTTGAACTTATATAGAATAATAATTCAAAACTATATATTTAATATAGAATATATTGTATATATTAATATGGCTATTGTATTTTATAATAAATCTTTTAGTAATTAAACTTTAAAATTATCAAAATAAATTTTTTCTTAACGGGTCGAAACGGGTTACCCACGTATTACCCGCATGTATACCCGTTATTAACGAGTCACCCGATAAGTTATCGTGTTAACCCGAAACCCGTCGTTTTCGTGTCGTGTCACCGTGTCGTGTCAAAAACTGCCGCGTTTAGATTTAGTCAATAAGTTGTAGAAGAAAAATGGAAAAGTACTAAAATTAGGGGTAGCTAAAGAAGAATAACTCAAAAACAGAAAAGAGAATATCCTCCGAGTTTTTTTTTTTTTTTTTTTTTAAAACAAACGAAGTCATTTACATTATGAAGATGAGATGGATTTAGCTTTACAATAAGTTAACAATAATGTGGTTTAAATTCACCTTTAATAATAATTGAACTTAAATTTTTTTACTTATAAGTAAACAAGAATATCTCTAAACGGTAGAGCTAAGAAGTGACCCGATATTAAACCCAAAACAAAAAGTCTCCAAATATGACTCGGAAAATTTGAGATAAGCATTGCAATTTGCGAAGGAGGACCCTCTATCTCTATATAATTAGGACCTAATCCACAAAACAACACAATACATGTCACCCCGTGGATTGATTGATAAGGAGTCGGACCCTCCTCCCTCTCACTTCCCTTTCCCTCTATAAATCCACAACCCCTTCCTCCTCCCTTTTGAAAAAGCAAGTCCTCCTCCACCAAAAAGAAAAAGAAAAAAAAAAGAAGCAAGTCCTCTCCCCGATATCTCTATTTTTCTGTACGGAAAATTGCAATCATTGAGTTTCAAGGAAAAAGCCCTCTGATTTGAGTTAAGGGGTCTCATTCCAATTCCAAGAAAATCATTGGGTTTTTTTTTTTTTGAGTAGCCATAGGATTATTGGGTTTTCTGAGATTTTGGGAATGGCGTGTGTTGGAGGAGGTGTGATTGGGGGCAATGGGTCGTCCTGGAATCTGTTCAAGGACAAGGCAAGGAAGAAGAAGATGGTGAATAATAATAAGAGGGTGATGGTTTCTTGTGTTGCGTCTTCCGTGATCGATCCTTACCGGACTTTGAAGATTCAACCCGGTGCCTCTGAATCTGAAGTCAGGAAGGCGTTTAGACAACTTGCCTTGAAGGTTTGTATTTTTTTTCTAAATCTAAATATAAATCTCTAATCTATGTTTTTATTAATTTTAACTGATCTGGAGTGCTTTTAACTTTTCTCTTTCTAGTTGGTTTTTATAAAATCACAATTAATTATTATTTTTTTATTTATTTATAGAATTTAAGTGATATTTGTAGGACCTTTTAGGCTGATTGGGTCATGATGAATTGCAGTATCATCCAGACGTATGCAGAGGAAACAATTGTGGAGTTGAGTTTCACCAGATCAATGAAGCCTATGATGTATGTAATTCTATTCCCTCCTCTCTTTTTTTTTTCTTTTTTTTTTTTTTTATATTGGACATTTTTGTGTCATGTTTCCTTCTAATTTTTTTTTTAGATTTTTTATTTTTTAAAAGGTACGATATTCATTACAATTTAACGAATACGTACAAATTGGAGGACAAAATCTGTCTTTTCCTTTGTGGTTGTTAAATGTTAATTCAAGTGCTCAACCAAATATGCTCCTTATATGTCTAATTTGCAAAACAAAAGCTGGTGAGCAAAATTATTGGAATTATTTTTTCCCGAGAAAGAGTAGGTTAACTCACACTAAATTTAGGGACGGGGATTTGAACTTGGTGAAGAGAGGGATAAGCCCATATAATATATATGGATAGACTGTCATTGAAAACTAAATCATACACTAATAAAGTCTAATGACTGCTTAAGCACTAGTTACTGTATAAACACTAATTAATAGGACATATGTCATTAATCTCTTGGCATTTGTCTGAAATTGTTTTCTGATAAATAAAACTTCGAAATTTAATAAAGATATGCAGCAAAATTGTGACTTGTGTGTGGGTATGAAGTTTGAATGATGTTGATGTAGATGTAATGGGGTTACCCTCACATTGAATTATATAAGCATCTCTCGAGATATTCGAAAGTCTTTGTGGTATTAGGTATTAGGTTCCGGATAAGGATTAGGATCCCATCTTGAGGATCCTAAGGATGCTCATATCCTATACGTTCATTGTGAGGCCAAAAATCATTATGAATTTTTTCATTTAAAATTAAACACAAACAGTACCTAACAAAAGCTGGCCGCACAATGTATGATGAACGGATAGGATGTGAAGATCCGGAGGATCCTCATCCCTGGGTTAAGCCTCTGATTATGATGTTTTGTCAAATGGTATGGTCCCAATACAATGATGTGTGCTCCCTGAGACAAGACACCAGAATATTTATCTGATTTACTTCTTTGTTGATGTGTTTGCGCAGATTGTTATGAGCAATTTGAGAGGAGAAACGATGACTCCATTGCAGATGTATGAGACGTGCGATGAAGGGGATGAAGAGCCGATGAGGGGAATGAACGATCCAGATTGGGACATGTGGGAGGAATGGATGGGATGGGAAGGAGCTGGAATTAGAGACTACACATCTCACATTAATCCTTATATTTGAAGGGAGAATTGTAATTAATCAGATGAATACATGGGGTTTAAGTTAAGTCCAAATTAATCCCATTGCAACCTAAAGATGGTTGTTCTTGTATATATAATGCAAACTGAGGATCTAATTGTCCTTTTATGTACATAGCTCTCTGAAGTTGAGGCAATGCCTCGGCAAATCAAATGAAGAGTGTCAAGATTACCATTGCAAATTGTCTTTCTCCTTAATTTTCTTTTATCATTACGAGTAATATTACTACCCTAAGCTTATGGATGTATGGGTGGAACATGAATATGCTGTCCATAGCGGTAATCCGCTAAATTTTAAAAAAAAGTGAGGAATTTGGTGTTGCAGGATTGATGACTGGGAAATGGTTGATAATGTGTTGGTTTGTTTTTTTTTGAAAAAAAGGCTTCTTCACTTTTATTACAAACTAAACCATACACATAAGCAAACACAAGGCCCAAACAACACAAATAAACAAGCAAAACACGGGCCCAAAATAACAAACTACAAAGGGCCAACCAGAAGTTGAAGCCCAAAACGCACAAAAGACCACAAACACCAGAAAGTTCTACACCAGTCGTTGTCGATCTCGATCAAACCAAGTCCTCGTCCACAACCAAGCATTGCCAGAGTAATTGCAGCATCCCATCTCGATTGAACGTCCCGAGCACAGCCACAAAGAAAGGATAGCCAGCAAGTGGTCGGAAGAAGCCAACTATCAGGATGAAGTTTGTGGCAACCCACAAACAACACTGCTAGAAAAGGCAGAGACAGTGAGAAGATGGTGGTGTTGAACACCCGACCCGGTGGGACCACCGGAACTCTACACACCATCTCGAAGTACCGCAACAAATCGCTGTTTTGAAGCGGCTGCAGATTGGAGCAGAGATGAACAAGGAGGAACCTAGGGGTAGGAAGAAATGGCCAGATCGGAAATGAGAGCAGGGGAGAAAAGGGAGAAGCATCGGAAGAAGCAAAAAGAAAAGAAGAAGAAGAAGAAGAAGAAGAAGAAGAAGAAGAAGAAGAAGAAGAAGAAGAAGAAGAAGAAGAAGAAGAAGAAGAAGAAGAAGAAGAAGAAGAAGAAGAAGAAGTAGAAAAGAAAGAGGAACGGGCAAAGAAGGGTAAAGGAGGAGAAAATAAGAAAGAGGAACGGGCAAAGAAGGGAAAAGGAGGAGAAAATAGGAGGAGGAAGGGAGAAGGGGCGAACGACTCCAACCGAGGCCAGAGTCGGCGCCGAAGAAGGTGGGCAAGAGGAAGACCTTCACCAAAACGGGGGGGGGGGAAGAAGCTCTCACAGAAGGAGATAAGGTCTCTCACAGAGGAGAGAGTGTTCTAGAACTTCTAAAATAGTTTTTCAAGTATGTGTTGGTTTGTTTTAGCAGGTATATTGGTATCAATGAACATATTATAAATGTAGAATGTTGAAGAATTTCGCCATGCGTCACGAATTAGATGGCAGACATAATTCTTATTAGTTCTCTGCACTACTTTTCTACAGTTGAAGACTATCTTACATTTTAAATGAAAATTGGCTGGCTCTGGCAACCTTCTTCGAATGAGAAGTCCCCCATCCTATAGTTGTGATCCTCCTCACCAGGTTTCGGCTCCTGCTCCAGTCCCTAAAGTGGTTCGTTTCGGTCGCAGTCTAGAGGCTTTTTCCTTTATCTCTAATGGAATCTTACGTAAATCCAGAGCTAATAGAAAGCTTTGGAAAAAATAAATTCTACGATAGTTAACAAGTATCTATCATCCACAAAAAGAGTTTTTTTTTTTTTTGGGACATTACACAAAACTACCTCAACTATGGGTCGAATCACAATCTCATACCTGACGTTTTAAAATTGCAATGTCATACCTCAACTTATGAATTCATTGCAATGTCAGACCTCCATTTTATTTTCTGTCAATTTGGTTGTTAAATGATGATGTAGTAGGAGCAGGTGTGACAGCCTGTCCCGAAAAATAATCTATTTTGTCTTCGATTGCGTGGAATAATGATTTTGCCCTTGAACGTTAAGTTGTGATGGTGTGTTTGAGCATAGGTTTTGGACCAATCCATTCTCTTTCTAACTTTTTGGGCCCAATAGGAACTTAAAATTTTATTTGGTTGCCCAAACTTGGACCACACACACACCCACACAAACCCGTTGACCTCTTTCTCTCTCGCATTTTTCTTCCATTTCCGTACAACTGTACGGACAACCTCTCAACCAACTTCATCACTCACGGATCGAAGTTATGGAAGTCGTTTTCAGGCTCCTTGCAAGCTTAGGAGTCGAGCTATAGCTTTGGTTGGACGTGAGGACTTGGGAAACCCAATAACCAAAATCTCCGGTGAGGTGCACTGTGACTCCGTTGTGATCGCGGAGGTTTCATTGAGTTCTAAGGTCATAGGAGGCCTTAAAACTTCTTCACGAAGCTTATAGAAGAATTTTGGAGTGATTTGGACGTCGGGATACTCGAGTTCATCGAGTTGCAGAGGTGGCCAGATTATCAAGATTTTTCCGACGAGATTATGTTGGTTTTAGGACCCCCAAAGTGGTAAGGATGTGTTCTTCTCGTCCTAAGCTTCAAATTGGTACAAATTTTATGAATTTTGGTTGAGAAATGGATGAGATATTAAGGTTTGAAATTTTTCCAGAAACCGACGATAGCAGTGTTGGCCGACGCCGGACTCCGGCGATCCAACGAAGAAGGAGGAGAATATTCCATCAAAGTTGATGGAATATGCTAACGGCATCAGGTAAAAATAACGGTATATTCCATTATTTAACGAAATATTCCCTAACACAGTTAGGGATTCCGTCCAGCGTGCTAGGCACGTGCCTGCGCGTGGCCGCGCGTGTGGCCGTGCCTTGGTCGGCGCGTGAGGGTGCGTGGGACATTGGAAATTTTTTCTAAAAATATGGGGATGTTCGTGCGGTTGAGTAGGCCACGATGGTATATTCAAATACCCCAATTGAGCAACATATGAGAAGTTATTACCTAGTTTTGGTTATGTACCTTAAAATAATGTTTAAATAGTTGTTTCGCATATAGGTGAGACATATCCAGAAGACGAGTGCAGTCAAGCGAGACTCGGGGGCTACGACCCTTCCACATAACAGTGAGTGGGCTTTTGGTTTTCAGTGTATATATATATATATATATATATATATATATATATATATATATATATATACTTGGTATTTTTCCCAGAAACTTTAATTAAATGGTTTTATATATTGAAATGCCATGTCAAATGCTCTCAATGTTTAATTGTGCATTAGTATGGTTATATATATTGTTGCTCGATGCTGCAGACGCTCAGGTAAGCTTCAGGTGAGTATATTAATGGTAGTGATGGTAGTGAGTAATTGTGTTGAGATGCATTTAGAGATTGTTATCCTGCACCCTGGTATTAGTGCTCCGCCCGAGGACAGGGCCTAGCCTTCACGTGATCGTTCACCTCCCACACCACACACTCACCTTGGATCCAAGGCAGGTGACAGCCTGTTGTACAGGCCACTTTAGGTGGTTCCGACTCGTAGGTGACTTGCAATACTTCGCATAACCTTCACGTGACCGTAGCACTTGAGCGTATTTATTTACACCCAGCCTATCGTACAGACCACTTTAGGTGGTTCCGACTCGTAGGTGACTTGTGATACTTCGCACAGCCTTCACGTGACCGTAGCACTTGAGCGTATTTATTTACACCCAGCCTGTCGTACATACCACTTTAGGTGGTTCCGACTTGTGTGCAGAGAACTAGTTGATGAGTTCTAGATCCAGCCGTACAGGTCACGTTAGGTGACTCCGGCTGACGTACCATCTCATATTGATTTATTTCACCTGACTTACTTATTTCCTTGCTGAGATATTTGACATGGCATGATTATGGATTTGCTATCTCAAACAGGGTTTGAGATATATTTATATGCATGCTTTTTTTCTGGGAATTATACAGGTTTTACGGCGAGGGGTTACTACTTTTGATAAGTGAACTGGTTTTGAAAAGCTTTGTTTTTGCCCACTCACACCTTCTGTTTTGCTCCCCTCCAGGTTCTAGTTAGGAGTGCTTGTTGGTGGCTTACGAGGAATTCACGGCAGCTCTGACAGATTATCACTAATGTAGGACCATCTTTGGTATTGTATAATTAATATTCGTCTTGCTGGACTGCATTTAGGCTACTTATGCTCTAATTATGTGCAATTATACCTAAACACCATATTTGCACTTAGGTTTCCTTAGTGTAAATTAGTTAGCTTGGTTTTTATTCATTCACCTTCCTTTACATCCTTATCATTTCCGCACTGCGCACATGGCTACGTCACCCTCACGTGACGGCAAGCATGCCTTAATTTAGGTCGAGGTGTGTCAGCGAGGCCCACTCCTTTGTCAACTGAAATAAAAAAATAATTTATTATTGATAAATTGATAATTTTTTATTTAATAACTATGGGTCGAATCACAATCTCATACCTCATGTATTAATAAATTATTAATTTTTTATTTAATAATTAAAAAAAAATCTCTCACTCTTCTCCTTAGATTGCCGATCTTCATCTTTTCCCTAGATTTATGATCGTCTCTCCTCCCCTCACTCCTTCCTCCTCCATCACTCCCTCCCCTTGCTCCCTCCTCTTTGTACCCTCCTATCCCAAACCTAATCTTACTCTGACTCGCAACGTCCTTCTTCTTCCCCCCACTTCCCGACCCTAAACTTCGATCACCGACTCCCAGCCTCGATAAATTACTTGAGCCCAGCGCTGACCCTTTGTCACCCATAAGCCCAAAAATGCTTTCCTACGGAAACGGTCCTGATCTCTTCTTTACCCTATTCAACATTAGCCACAACGTCAGAATGGGAGACACCGAAGCCGCCTGCTCCGCTGTCCCTGATGCAAATGCAGACAATTTCTTCATAGTCACGCAAGTCGAACTCTCAAACTCTGCCTACTGAATTCAAAGCTTCTATCATCTTTTGAACTACATAAGTTTCATACAATCAGAAATCATCAAACTCCCCTCGAGAAAGCATCAAATTTCATAAATGACGTCAAATTTGTACAAAAATATAATACTAAAACCCAAAACCCAAACTTAAAAGCCAAAATTAAAATTCATAAATAAATTTTGAAAACCCATAAGGCACCTACCCTGAGATTAGTCCAAACAAAATACAATTTGCAGTATCCAAAAATATAAATATTAAAAACCATAACCCAAACTTAAAAGCTAAACTTAAAACAAAATATACAACCCTAATGGGTCAAGAACAAATGGAATTCCAAAACTGTCCGGCCAATTTTACACGGAGCCGCATAATTGAAGGGCCAGATACACGAAACCGTCATTTGAACGCCCAAGCAGGCCTAGGCTCCGGAGGTGGAAACGGGCCACGCAGAAAAGGCTCACAAAATGCATAGCTGGCCTAAGGCACAAACCCAGCACCCAAAGCGGTGGCAAGTTAGTAAAAAACAAAATGTCTAATTGAAATTGCACTGTAGCTAGGCTAGCTACAGTGCCACCCCTTCCCAACTTTAGACTAAAGTAATGTTTTGATAATCTTCTAATGTCAAAGGTGCTCTTATCATGTTTACTCATAACAAATGGTAAAAGTAAAGAATATGCTTGTCCGATATTTACTCCGTCAAATTGATTCTTAATTTGATTACTGATTTCCTTATGTAGTTGTACGTTAGAAATTGGAAAATCTCTTCCTATTAATAGAAAGATCCTAGATTTTATACTATATTTTTCTTGCATTTGTAATCATGAAATTGTATTTTTGATTAATGATGTTTTTTTATTTTATTTGATTAAAAAAAATTATTACCTTAAAACAAATCCTTATGTATTAGGAAACATGAGAAAATGAAAAAAATTATAATAACTCTCTTTCTTCTCATACTAATTACAAGTACGTATAACAAGTCAAAAACCACTTAGTAATACGATTCAGTGAGATTACTCTTCACTTGTAAGTGAGATGTTTTAGGCCCGATTCTCGTCGAGGTGAATTTGAACTTAACTATTAGGACTAACCTAATGTTTTGCAATAATTCTTTTCTACCTACCCTTAGAGAGGCAGTTGCCTTACTAAACGGATTGAGATACCTTATGAATCTTACACTCTGAAGTTCGTGGACTGTATAATTCAAACCGTTCAATTTAAATCATGCGATCCTATTTGTGATAGCCCGTCCCTGATTTTAAGAGTTTTTAAAGCTTTAATAAATGATTTTACAAAAATGCCCTTTGAGGCACGCGCATTATTCGAGGTTAATAGTTGTGTTGTGCCATCTAAGATTTGTTTTCTTGACATATCCTCGTAGTACTCGTCGCTACGGAAGCGTGGGCGCAGACAGTTCGTGATTTGGAGTTATAACGAAAAAGATTTTAAAGTTTGAAGTTTGGGCATTTTATGAATTTTATTATAACAATTTGGTGTGCCATTTGGATGACCCAGATGAAAGGAAATCTGAAATGGATGGCTCGGATGTAAGGGAAGGAAAATAAAAATAAAAAGATGAATGAAGGTTTTGTGTGTGTGTGTGTGCGCGTGACTGGTGGAGAAAAGAAGAAAGATGATTGGGCAAAACTGCCCAACCAAAAGGAAGAAGAAGACAGCTCCGAGAGAGTTTCGGGAGAGAAGCTGGGCGAATGGGGAGAAGAGAGAGAAGTTTCTGGCCAATCAGAGAAGGGGAAAGGAGGAAAGGAGAGAGGGTGAGAAACGGAGGAAGAAGAACAGAAATGAGTTTTCAACCAGCGACCCGCTCGACCCGGTGGGTTTTCCACCCGTTTCCGTCGAAATTTCTTCATTTTTCCGGTGAGTTACTTCAAACCATCACTTGGAAAACCCTCTATGATCTTCCCTCTTCCTATTACACCCCAAAAATCAAAGAATTTGGCCTTGAAATTGGATGAAACCGTACGGTGTGTGCGGTGGCTTAGTGTACAAATTCTTCAAATCTTGAAACGTTTTCTTTCAATTACTAACACCATTAGCATTCCCTTAGGACCTGGAACAAAGCCCAAGCATTAGTTGGAGCATCGGAGTGGTTTTGGAGGTCGAATTGAAAACACCCATTTCTAGGGTTCTTCACGGGTTTGATGAAATTGGAGCCTTTCCAGTTCAAATTGGCATTGGCCACAGGTATAAAGTTTACTCTACTCATTGAGATATTCATTTCTGTAAATTTTGGTAATTTTTGGAAATACTTGGATTTTCCGACAAGCTAGGGCGGCCGACCGCCGCCAGTGAGCCGCCAAAGCTATTTTTAGGCCATAATTCATGCTCTAATTTCAGTTTTGGTGAATGAATGACGTATGATGATCATTCAAACCTAAATTCGTTACGATGCATGGTTAGGCCAAAATATGAATTGACGATCCGACCGTTGGATCGTCACCAAACTTTGATATGTTGTAATACATAATATTTGAGGATTATAGGAACTTACGGATCGGGAATCCGATTTATGGATCTTTCGGAATTGGAGTTGTAAGTTCATAAGATAGAATGTTAACTGTCACTTGGTTTTGGCAATTGACGGATATCCGACCGTTGGATGGTAATGAAATTTTAGGATGTTATCCTAGAGGTATGTTGTAGATCTCTGGAAGTTTCAGATCGGAAATCTGAGTTGCAGATCTTCCGGATCGAACTACGTAGTGACGTGTTTTATATAAGTTATATTCTATCGATATGATTTCTTAGGCATGTCTTGATGATTATTCTAGGCACCGATCATCATGACGCCTTGATGTGTTATGCTAGGGAGTTGTAGGGCGAACTTCAGGTGCGTGGGCAGTTTTGTTTTTCGTATATACCTATATAAATGAGATTTTTTCCCAGAAAATCAATTTAAGTGAAATGTGGTATGAAATGGGTTATGAAATGCCATGCAAAATGTATTTTATTTATGCATTAGTAATTGCATACATGCATGATTGGTGATGCGGACGCACAGGTAAGTGCCAGGTAAGTTCATAAATTAAAATTATGAGACTGTTGAGTTGATGTGATTGAAAGCCCATAAACCTGCACTAGGGTGATTATGATTTAGCAAAGATGTGATTCAGGCCTGTAAATATATTTAGTCACCCCCGCACCATATGCTCACATTGGATCCAATTTAGGTGCCCAGTCTTGTCGTACATACCACTCGTAGGTGGTTCCGACTCGTAGGTGACTAGCGATTTATCGCATAGCTATCAGGAGAGGATAGCGTGAGCATAACTATATTACACCCAATTCTGTCGTACAGACCATTTCAGTGGTTCCGACTCGTGTGCAGTGTAGTGCCGTACAGGTCACTTGTGGTGACTCCGGCTAGATTAATTGATGAGATTGATTATGAGCTATAGTTTCAGCCGGGCTGATCACTCGGTTGACATGTTATTATTTATGATGAACTTACTTCACTGATATACTTATATGATATGATGAAATATATTTTGGCATGGCATATACTTTACATATCACTATTTCTGAGCTGGTTTTGAGATAAGTAATTATATTTTTATATTCCTGAGAAACTATACAGGTTTTACGGAGAGGGGTTACCACGTTATGAGAAATGTTTTGTCTTTGAAAAGATTTGTTTTACTGACCCACTCAACTTTGTTTTTCACCCCTCCAGGTTCTAATTAGCTGAGTATGGTGGCCACGAGGAATCCAACGGTGTCCTGACAGAATTCACCAAAGTAGGATTTACCTCCGGGTGTTATATCTTAGTAATTGTCCTACTCGACTGCAACTAGACGTTCTTTTTACTCTGAATGTGTATTTATACACTGAGTTTCGCACTAGCATCATTTCTTAGCTAGCATTGCTAGTGTTTCGGCTTTTATTTATTCGTAATTCTATTTATCTTTTTAGCTTCCGCACTGTGCAAATGGTTACGTCACTCGCACGTGACGGCCAGCACGCCCTCATTCGGGATGGGGTGTGTCACTATTAGTCCATTTTATTGGTTCACCGCATAAACAATTTCTTTCTTCGACATACATATCTCTCTCTTGAACAGTCTGAATTGCTTAGTCCATGGGCTCTTAAGTTTGAGATGCAAAGAGAATCTCAATCCTTACTAACTCGAGTAGCATTGTCACGCCCCGATCCCGACATACGTCCAAGATCGACACGTGACGCCACCAAATACTCGTATATCTCACATACCCCATCTCCGGAATATGGCAAATCACAACTCGAGAATCAAATTGCAAGGTAATTTTTCGTTTACTTTATGGCTGCATCTAATCTCCTCATTAGACTGCCTACGTACCCTCAATAGGGATCAAGCCATTCGTAGTTCACTTATCACAAAATCAGACGTTTACTCCACTAAGTTCAAGCAAAAAAGCATAGCATTCCTCAATCATTTATTATAACCTGACAACATGTAATTCCTGGACTCAGGCTACATAACCAACCCCCATGAAAACATGATTTCTCTCCCATCCAACATATAAATCATTATGTCTCATTATGATATCGCAATTCATATCATACATCATAGTTAAGAACCAACGAAACACAAAACCATTCTCTAGCCGCATTAATTAATTAATTTGATCAAAGTAACAACAATTATGTCCATATCTTCTAAATTCATACCTTATGAAATCATAATCGAATCGTAAAAAATCCCAAAAGAGTCACTCAGAAGTTCAACATCTTTTCTAACTCAATTAACAAGATTCTCGAAACCATTGACACAGTCATATTCACTAGTCATAAAGTTCAACGAGTCTAATCATAATTACCATAACCATAACCAACATCATTCCATAATCACATTAATCAATAATGCCAACCATCACATCATCAATAACACATACAACACGTCGAAATACGGGGCTAGAGCGACACAGCTCTGCCGAAGACTACATCTCTGGAAAAAGGGGATTTTGGACCACCCAACGCAACCAAGGCACCAAAGGGGATTCCGGACCATCACTCAACGGAATCGCGTAGTAGAAGAGATTCCGGACCACCACTCAACGGAATCGAAATTAGGATACGATTCCGGACCATCACTCAACGGAATCCAAATCAGGATACGATTCCGGACCATCACTCAACGGAATCAAAATCAGGATACGATTCCGGACCATCACTCAACGGAATCACGGAGTAGAAGGAATTCCGGACCACCACTCAACGGAATCCAAATTAGGATACATTTCCGGACCATCACTCAACGGAATCAAAATATCAAACGGTTTCTCATGCTAGGTAATGGTGCCAAGTTCAAATAGGTATTCAGTTGGCAATCATATCCAAATAATTATCAAACAATAATTAGATCCCATAATTGTCATAACATTCATCATAATTATCATTCACATTATTAAAAGTTAATTAAACACACACACACACACACACACACACACACACACATATATATATATATATCACAAGCATCATCACTACACAAGCCAAATCATATTTAATTAGCATAGGTCTATGGCTAAATATATAAAATTCACATTTCAATAGAAATCATGTTTATACGACCAATTCATATTCACAAATGATACTAATATAAGAATTTAAGATAATAATCCTATTTCATATATTCAAGTCGCTATCATACCAATATAAGCCCACTAGATTTCAATTAGTCCCGTAGTACTAATTTTAATATTTAGAATGTTCCGAGATGGGTTGACCACAAGTCAACTCTCGGTCAACACTAGGGTCCACAACTCCAGGTAATTTGATCCTGAAGATCAGTACATCGGATTTCGGATCCATAACTTCCCACAATCCACATTATGTTCCTAGAACAACATACTAAAATTTCATCGCAATCCAACGGTCGGATCTCCGCCAATCACCAATTCTAGTGGCGGTCGATATTTTATTTTACAAACTTACAAATCCAATTAGGGAAGATCCGTAGATCGGATTTCCAATCCCTAAGTTTCTAATGTTCTCAATATTATGTTCTATCACGCATTAAGGTTTGGTGACGATCTAATGGTCGGATTGTTAATTCATATTTTGACCAAGTAAGGTATCGTAATGAAACTAAGTCCAAACAATCAAATTATGCCATACGGATATCAATTATGAAATTAAGGCATCTATTTGAACTTAAAAGGACATTGTCGGCCCACTGGCCAGGCCGCCGACGCGGGTGGCGGTCGGCCGCCCCAACTTGCCGGAAAAATTCAACTATTTTTAAAAATTATCAAAAATTACAGAAATGAAGATCTCTAAGAGTAGAGCAAACTTTATACATGTGGCCAAGTCCAATTTGGCCGGAAAAGGCTCCAATTCTACTAAAACCCGCAAGAACCCTAGAAATATGAGCATTTCAATTCGTCTTCTCCGGTGCTCCACCCCCCCAAACTTGTTTGGGGTTTGTTTCTGGCCTCAAGAGGATGTCAAAGGTGGTAGCAATTGAAGAGAAACACTTCAGAAATGGTGGATTTCCATCAAAGTTCCCTCGCACCCATGGGTGCGGTTGTCACGAAATCGAGACTAATGTCTTCGATTCTTGGATGGATATGAAGGAGAGAGTGATGCCAAGTTGTTTCCAAGTGGTTCCTCGCCACAATTCACCGGAATAACGCCAGATTTGGTGTCGGAAAAGCCTTGGGGAAATGGGTCTCCAATTGGGTCACAGGTTGGGTATGGGTTGCGGGGGCCCGCGTTGGGTGCTCTGCACCTCCCTCTTTTCCTCTCCTTTTTCCCTCATCTCATTGGTCTCTCTCTCTCCCTTCTTCCCCGATTGGGCAACCCCCTCCCCCCCCAGTTTCATATCTTTTCTTTTTCTTTCTCCCCCTTCTCCTTTTTTTAGCCACCCCCCATGGCCTTTTTCTTTAATTTTTTTTTTCCTCCTTAATTAATTAAAGGCAACTTTTTAATTGTAGCTTTTTCACCTTGATATCTTTTGAATACACAAACTCAACACTCTACCATTAATATAAATTCCAAAAATAATATAATAACTCCTTAATACACATACGTAGTTTGCAATAGTGAAAATTAGGAACGAGATTTCACAAGCATAGAGCGTGTTTGATGGAACCTTGCACCCCACTTTTACCCACCCAACTTAGACTCTGCTATGACCAATCACGCCCTACTTAATTACAAACCCACGTTAGCCGTCTCGACTCACTCACATTCTTTTCTACTCTTGTACAAATCAAAGCCTAAATTAATTGTCATTTAGTACTTCAGTCTAGTGGTATTCCTCTTCACTTGTAAGTGAGAGATTTTAGGTTTGATTTTTACCAAAGACGAATTTGAACCACATTAAAACCAACCTAAATTAATTATTATTAATTAAACTTTAACAAAAAGCTCCTGGTACTGTTTATTTTAACGAAAAACCATATTTTTACACTAAAAAGTCAATCCTGATACTATTCACTTTATCTTTTATTTTGTTTAAAACTCAAAGTTTTCAAGGCGCATTTTTCATTAGTTTTCTTATTATTAAACCTTTTGAAAGTACAGGAATTTGTTTCCAGGACATTACCCTTCCCGTGATTCTTTTGGTTCCTCCTCCAACGAACCAGTAGACAAACCACCTGATACGCCCGCCGCGAATTTCAATTAGCAGCTTGGTTGGGCATGCCGAAATCCTCTCGATTCCTGAATCTAGGGCTGGGATTCTTATCCAGGCCAATCGAATCTTCAATTTTGTCCACAAGAATTGTTCAGTTTTGAGCTGAGCTTCTGACGATCATCAAAAACCACCAGCTGTTAGCAGTAACCAAGATTTTATCTGGGTATGCCGTTTATGTGTTTTTATATTGTGGAAACTGGGATTGTGGACTTTGAGCCAAGCTTGTAACTTTTGGATTGCTGATGCTTTCGTTTTTGTTTTGGTGGAACTAGGATGGGATTGGGATTGGGATTGGAGTTCTTCAAGTTTTGGTATTGGATTTCCATGTATGGTTTTGGTTTTGTTGAATCATATGCTTATATTCCATAATTTATTCTCTTGGAATTTTGATGATGTTTTATTAATTGGGTTTCTTTATTTTTCATAATCTTTCAGCAGATAATTATCATATCTAGCAGACACGAACTATAGAATGAAAGTGCTTTCGTTTATGGCGGAAATGGTTTCCTCACACCTCTGTGTATTTCTGGGACCGAAATGGGCGTGAGGAATTTGTTTCCCTTTGTTCAATCAAGAAAGCCTGGCAATCATTGGTCCCGGTACTTGTATGTATATAGACAAGTGTAATATTGCAATTAAAGTTTTTTTCGTTTTTAATGTTGCAGCACTGAGAGCTCATAGGTAATGGAGGACCTCAAAGAGAGGCTGCTTCCACCAAAAGTCCCAAAACCTGCTTCAGCTGTAAACCTTCGCGAAGCATCTTATCGACCATCTGCACTTGGAAGGCAACCTTTTCAAAGTGTGGATGTTCTGGGGCTGAAGAAGCGGGGCCAGGGTCTTCGGTCCTGGATTCGCGTTGATACGTCTGGCAATTCTCAGATCATTGAGGTTGATAAGTTCACTATGATGCGTCGTTGTGATCTTCCTGCCCGTGACCTACGGCTGCTTGATCCTCTATTTGTTTATCCTTCAACCATCCTTGGAAGAGAGAAAGCTATTGTGGTTAATCTAGAGCAGATTCGATGTATTATTACGGCCGATGAGGTTCTACTTTTGAATTCCCTTGATAGCTATGTATTACAGTATGTGGTGGAGCTTCAGAGAAGATTAACAACAAATGGAGTAGCTGATGTTTGGCAGTCTGATGGTTCTGACTTAAATCGGCGGAGGGGAAATAGAAATTTTGATAGTGTGTTTGGGAGCACATCTCCTGATTATTTGCCCTTTGAGTTTAGGGCTTTAGAAGTTGCTCTTGAGGCTGCCTGTACATTTCTCGATTCTCAGGTATTTAAAAGAGCACAAGAATTTAGGTTCACTATCTCTCCTTGTTACTAGATGTGGATGATGACTATTTCCTTGAGTGCATATTTCTAAAAGTATTTGGATAACTTTTCCTTCTAAAAATTGATCGGATTCTGCATTATAGGTGTTTTAACGGATAACTATGAAATTACAGAAAAGTTGAGTGCATGCCAAAATAACCATATCTGTCACATTTTGTTTACCTCAAGTATATATTGTCAGTCTTTTATGTTGCTCAAGTATATATCGTCAGTCTTTTACGTTATATATCATGTTTGGTCATTGAAATCTGGTGCTGTCCGTCGAATGCAAAGATGTTCTCTGTTTTAGTGGGATACTAGGTTATGTTGAATCATACTTCTGCTAGCCTTTTATTTTACAGTGATAGGTCAAGGGTTCTGTGTACCCTTTTGTCCAGGTAGTATTGTAATACCAAAGATTGTTATTATTTGAGATAAATTTTTTGTTTTTTGTTATTGTTTTTTCTGCTTTTCTTTGTCTCTACTGGATGCCAAACAATATTATGGTTGTACTCGTTCACTAGTTGAAGAGATGAAGTTGCTGAGGATACCGAAAGTCAGTGAACTTGTAAAGACAGTCCATTACATAACAATGGATATAGTTTTGAGGTTGGTGCCTTATTGGTGACTGATAATGATACTTGCCGAATTGCCACAGTCGGTTATGTGCTTAAATTTTTTTTCGTGATGATTGGAGCTAAGCACTTGGTGCTTGTTACTTTGAGGACCTTGTGTGCCTGACATTTTATTCATCAAGCACTCAACATAGCGCTATCTGTGGTGCGTTGTTTCAAAATGAAAACACGAGGCTTTAGACAGTGAAAAACAATGATGATTTGAATAATCTTTTGCTGATGACTCTTTGTATGATTATGGTCATCAAAATAGTGTTCCATTTATTCACAGTTGTTTTGTTTGGTTATCCTTCTACAATCCATGTATACTTATGTGATCATATTGGAATTAAGTAGAAAAATATCTGCTGTGATATCTGAATTAATAACACAACTTGTATCTTTTTGCAAGTCCACGATGGGATTATAGGACCAAATAATTATCATGCCTGATGTACCTGTTACTTGTAGTTATGCAATTACTGCTCACGTTTTTATAAATAATTAGTAAGTTACGGGAGCTCGAGTGAGCCTTTTCAAATTAAATCAGCACCACCCTTCTCTAGTATTGGTAAGTGGGCATGAGACAGTGCAGACTTAGTTGGGAAACAAGAAATGAGTTATTCATTTGTCCCCCTGTATTTTACTTGGTAGTTCAACGTTTAGCATCTCCTTTTAGATATATTTCAGCACTCTTTAGAATTTAGAGTTGCAAACTTGGGGAAATCCCACAGGGAGTAATATACCAAACGTTGATGGATGCTATTAATTACAAAGTTCCTTTGTTTACAGCAATTTCCATTTCGCCAAAAGAGATATTGCATTCATTTGTACGTTGATGTTTTATTTTTTCAATTTTTTGCATCGTTTTTAATCTTTCAGAGTTCAAGAAATGCCAATTATTGCTATTTTTCTGCTTGGAGAGCTGTTTTTGTCAAAACAAAACTACTTGTTTTTGTTTCTCAGTTTCTAGCTTTAGTGTTCAGCGGACTTACTGTCCTCTGTTTACATGGATTTGTTATATTTCCAGTATGCTCACTGATCATTAATGCTCTACACAATTTTGGAAGACACCATCTGTAGTTTGAAGTATGAACTTGGATCGTGTCCTTGACTCCTTGGTGGCTAAACATTCTCCGAGTTAGCGACTCATTTATTAATGGTGTATTGTATAGGCAGCCGAATTAGAAATTGAAGCATATCCATTACTGGACGAGCTCACGTCCAAGATCAGTACACTGAACTTGGAACGTGCTCGTCGTTTGAAAAGCAGACTTGTTGCCTTGACTCGGAGAGTTCAGAAGGTATTGCATCTTTATCTTTATCTTTATCTCACTTATTAGCTTCATCATGCTTAAGCCACCAAATGTCACCAAAACTGCATTCCGATGTTTGAGTTGCCTCTGTTTAGGTTCGTGATGAAATAGAGCAGCTCATGGATGATGATGGAGATATGGCTGAGATGTACCTGACTGAGAAGAAAAGTCGCATGGAGTCGGCATTTTATGGCGATCAATCTATGATGGGGTACATATCTACTGATGGTGCATCTCTTTCTGCTCCTGTTTCTCCTGTATCTTCACCTCCTGATGGTCGAAAGCTTGAGAAAAGCCTCAGCATTGCAAGGAGTAGACATGAAAGCATGAGGAGTTCAGATAGTGCTACAGAGAGTATAGAAGAGCTTGAGATGTTGCTGGAAGCATACTTCGTCGTCATCGATAGCACCCTGAATAAGCTGACATCGGTAAGTATAGGACTTGTTTAATTGAACTTGACACTACTATATATATCAATGACTAAATCTAATCATTCCCTTGTCATATTGACTTGACAAGGTTACAAGCTTATATCATTTCTCTGCCATGTCTCAGTTGAAAGAGTACATTGACGACACTGAAGATTTCATTAACATTCAACTGGTACGTGCCTTGTTTATTTATTTAATTTTTTCATGCGGATAAACGTCTCTCAATATTGCCTAAAACATTGTTCAACGTAACCTGAACCTAGGAAGAGAGGAAAAAAAAACACGGAGACACACACATTGAGTATTACAAATATTTCCGTTTGAGGCAATTATTTACTGAATCGTTTCCTCAGAATGTAGGAGGGTTGAATACTTGAAATTGTTGAGCAACTCTCTATCTGTTCTTAGTCATTTAACTCTGCTGCTCCTTGGCCGAAGATAACAAAGATGTTGGATGTTTAATTTCTGCCCTAGTTTCCTCAAATTTTGTTTGTATTGGGGGAACATAAATTTAACAAAAGAAAGGTTTTTCTGTCAGGATAACGTTCGAAACCAGCTGATTCAATTCGAGCTACTGCTCACAACTGCGACGTTTGTTGTTGCGATATTTGGGGTTGTGGCCGGAATATTTGGGATGAACTTCACAATACCGATGTTTGATGAGCCTGCTGCATTTAAGTGGGTACTTATAATTACAGGAGTAACTGGCTTTTGCATATTTTCTGCATTTGTGTGGTTCTTCAAGTATCGAAGACTGATGCCACTATAGATGTAAAATCAAACCTCAATCAAGGATAATGGAAAATTCAATTTATTGCTATTCTCTATGTACGTTTCTCTTATTAATCGAAAGTCCAGGTACACGACTGTTTTCCCTGGTCTTGATTAACAAGGATGGAGACCGGAGACCGGAGACCGGAAAACGAAAGAGGAAAGCGTCGTAAGTGCAGGGCAACAGAAAATTCTGGAGTCACAAGCATCCAGATAATGTTAGTGAAGGGAAAATGCTATGTTTTAAGCAATCCGTGCAGAGATATAAAATGGTGGCCTTTTTAACTTCCTTTTGTTTTCGTCCTTTATTTTAGATGAAAAAACATTGAGCTTGGCAATCTGATGAGTATGACACCGCATAATTTTGAGCTGTTATCTGGACGGGAGATGGAGATGGGGAAAAAAGAGAAATTTTGTTCGGACCCAACATTTCTTTTTCTAAGCTCAACTTATAACTTTTTACCTTGAAATTTCTGTTTTACCCCCATGTGTCTAGAAAGATAAAGCCATAACCTACCGATTGTGAGGCTAAATCCACTCATTTTATCTTAGTGTACATAATATCGTTTGTTTGTTTGTTTTGTTTTGTTTTGTTTTTTTTTAAATAAATATAAAACAACCAATCAATGAAAATGCCTCGGATTACCCCATACCAACACCTCCATTAAAACAATCCTACTCCAATCCTCGACCGCCGAAACTGTTTGTCATTCCTGTTGAATGATTTAAGCTCACTGAGTGGTAAATGGAGGTGTGTGAATAGCACCGCCCCAAACAAATTGGCTTAATTCGATGATATCTATTAATTGCTCTATGGTTATGATGTTGAAGTACTGCTTCTATATTCTAGTGGGATGAGGTGAGTTTGGCTGGGTTTCTTTTTCGTTTTTTTTTTCCTTTCTAAATGCATTTTGTATGTGGGATAAAATTACATCAATTACATCAACCGAACAACAAATTCGACACCCACACCTCGGAGTGTAATTCAACAAAATTAATAAAACTGATGCAGGAATTCTTTGTTTTGGTTCAACAGTCTGGAAACTCAAGTATTTAACCCAAAAGTTTACATAAAATGCAAGCTCCAGATGAGAACAAACAGAGCCTGTTGCTTGCTAGTTAGAAATCAAAGGAATTCCTGACATGGAAGGATCATGGATGAACCTCAACATGACAAGAAACACAACCTAATTATTCATAACGATTCCTCATAACCGTAAATTTGCATTTATCAAAACAAAAGTAAACAGAACAACCATTACTCCTCACGGATCATGAGAAGCCACTCTTCTGGAAAACGGGTCGAAGAAGGCAAAAAAACCTATTGCACCTTCCAAGTTGCAACCATTATGAAAAACCAGAGTAAAGTTACACACCTTCAACATAAAACTCGTGAAATCATTTAGCAGCGGCGGGTGTCCCTGAAGAAAGTCTTTCACTCCTTGCCTTATCAGCTTTTTCTAAGTAATCTTGATGAGATTGGTGCTTGGCCCCTACAGGGAGGGAGAACACAAATGGAATTAGACTTGGCCGATAACAAAACACATGGTTAACAATATCAACAGGTAACCGAAACAAAATCCGATAACGGAGTCTGAAATCACTCTTGCAAGGCACATCATGAGTTATAACCATTCAATCAAAGCTTTACACTCAGATATCAACAAAAGAAACTGCCATGAAATCGTTAACATGTATTTCGCAAGAATATGGTGAAATCAAAGTGGCATAATGCTGTGGGAAACAGCCCTTTCTTTTCACACAACAGACGAGCAGAACAAAATGCTACTGAAGTTACAGGAGCCCCAAATTTTTAAGAATAATTGCAAAAATTAATTCATAAATGCAAATTAATAGAAATTTCCACTGCTCAGATAGCGTAACCCAAACCTAATTGTTAACTGAATACATATCAAGGCGACTCGACCCGCGTAATCGATTAACAGGAACCAACGAAACTGCTACAAATTTCAAATGATTCCGGGAAAATTGATTTCAAATGATCCCCAATTTACACATTTCCAGTGTTTGGTTGCCAAGAAAAGGTAGGAAAATTCGAAAAACTAAATTCGTAGTTGTAATCACTAGAACCCAAAAACAGCGGCGTATAAATCGAAAGAGAAGTGAAGAGATACGAACCTCGATTCATGAGGTACCAAGGAACGGCAAAGACCGCGCTGATAATAACGAGGCCTGCAAATACGTGCTTCTTCTCACCGCTGTACAAGTAGTGCTCCATTCTCGCCCTAAATCCCCTTCCACCACCGCCTCCTCCTCCTCCTCCTCCTCCGGCGGCAGTTGTGCTACTGGTTTTGGCCTCGCTGCTCATTTTCTTCTGCTTTCTCGCACTCTTTCGTTCCCTTGATATTTATTGAATGGATTTTTACCACCTGCGGAAAAGGGTTAAAAACACCTAAAATACTTGCAAGAGAAACAAGATTGTCGTAGTATAGTTGGCTCAAGTAAGATCGTTCTCCACAATGATTAATTTAAATAGATTAACGCCAAAACAATTCTCAATGAATTATTTAGAACAAAATTTTGGGAAAAAAGTGATTTAATGACCTAAATTAAGAAAAACGAATTTAATTAAAAATATTACTTAAAACTGTAATTTTAAAGAAAGAGAAAGAAACAATTTTTAAAATCAAAGTGACAAAGTACTAGGGTTCCGCCGTCACCCTAACAATCCTATGTAACTCTTCTAATTACTTATGAATCATGCATGCATAATTTGAAGGTTAGGTTTTCCTAAAATATATTCTACTTGGAACCTCCAACATAGAACGAATATCTAACATGCAACCCGTCCGTGGTGTCCAGATCGAATGTGAACATGCAAGACTCATTAAGTTTTATGAAAACCTGTTGAAAAACCATATAACCTTTAAAACGTGTCGTCCATCCTAAGAGATTACACATATTAATCACAAGAAACCTTAGTCAATTTTGGGGACAGCCCTCCGCCAAAATTGCATCAAATTACTTTTCTAAATATCCTAATGGTCGCGAATCACTAAGACAAATAGATAGTTTAAATCGGTGATTAACAATTCAAAACTTGCATGCATGAATTCATAAGCAAATTAAGAAGAAACTACATATTCTTGCAAAAGATCATGGCCTCACCCTAGCAAAAGAAATCAGTTACGCATATTCATAATTAAAATCATAGAAAAATATTATTAAGAAAATGAATGAAAGCACCTTCAAGTAGAAAATCTCCAAAACCCTAGCAATTCTCTCTGTCTCCAAAATTGCATAATATAAAACGTTCCCAAAAAATGGTAGACGGCCAAGCAATAAATCTGCTAAGCCCCCCTCACACAAACCCTAGGAAACTAAAATTAATCAAAACCAATAAAATAGGAAACATAACCCTAAATTAAATGGTAAAATTCGCCTAAAATCTGAACAGCCACGTTTTGGACCCATAAGCTGCTCCAAAACTGGCCCAATATAGCTGGATTTAATGTTTGGGATATTCTGAACACTTCTCCAGAAGGCCACGAACCCATCCGAGGTCATCTTGAGCTCCAAAAACGCAATTTAAGCCCAGAAACGTCATTTTCTAGTACTGCGCATCGCTCCTTTATTTTATCGCCAGAAAATAACCGCTTGGTGGAAAAATCCCAAATTTTGATACGATCAAGATAATTGACTCACGAACGTCCTCCAACTAGAATTACTCCAAAATTCATCCATTTGGTTCTGTTTTGCTCCAGAGGAAGTCGAAAATCCTATATTGAAAATACAATTCAAAGTATCAAAATTCTTTCAAAATATTAACCAAAATATACTAAGATTAGGGTAAAATATATAATATAAAATCTACTCATCAAAATACCCCCAAACTTAGCTTTTTGCTTGTCCTCAAGCAAAACAAGACTCCAACAAAAATAAAAACTTAACAAACTAGACAACTAGCTAAAACTTAACCAAGACAAAATTTCCATCTTCAAGTTGCAATCCATAGCAAATTTTAAAAACTAGAACATCTTTTCAAAAGTTCCAACCAATCCCACCACAGAGTCTAAGCCATTTAGAATCAATTAGAAAAGAATTCACAAACTTCCTTTGGTGTAAAGTGAACCAACATAGTTAAAGAGACTGGACTAAAACTCTTACCTCTCGTCCTTCTTTATTTCACACATACTAACTTTGAATATAGCTTTTTTTTCTTTTTCTTTTTAATTATTTTTTTTTTTTCATATATAACAAATTTTTTTTTTTCAGTAACAGTAGTGGTCGTGCAATGTCGGTTCACTTAAGCTTTCGATCCAACCCATGTAGCGAGCTTTTGGTCAATGATTCCCAAACCACTAGGGCTTTAGGGCACTAGGTGTAGAACACCCCTAAGGACTTATTAACCCGAGCTGAAAAGGCTACGAAACCAACTAACCACCCTGCCCCATGGCAAAACTCTACCGTTTGACGCGAGAATCACTGCTGATTAGGCAGGACTGGCCCGGTTACTAGGCAAAACCTCGGGTGAGACAATTATTACTTTATTCACAATAATAACTTACTTTACTTAAAACAAAAATTAAAAATAAACTTAGACTAAAAGTAAGTGTTTCAATCTCACTCCCCACAAACCATGTTGGTGTGATGTGCAAAGTTCAAAGTATAATTCATGAATTAGTGTCTAAGCAACGATAAATGGAAAAGACTCTACTGTGGGATTAATCTTCACCATGTCTATTTGTTCTAATGTTTAAAATAATCTATGGATATTAACTTAAGAAGAATGAAAATTTTAACCTGACACAAAAATTTAAAACCTAAAATGTTATTTCCCACCCCCAAACTTATTGCACACTTTGTCCTCAAGGTGTGGAAAATAAAAGAAAATAAAGCAACAACTTTACAAAGAAGATTAAATATTACAACGGACACGAACTAAACCTATGAACAATTAACAAAAATAGGACAAAGAAATGACAAAAACGACATGACAAGGAACAAAATAAATAAAATAAAAAAATTGAGAAAAGAATGCACCTGGTAGAAGTGGAATCCATTGTGGCCGGACAAACTGTGGGATACGAGGGGCAGTTGGGAAGCTTTCCCAATTTTTTTGTTC
Source organism: Malus fusca (assembly GCA_035220775.1). Classification (NCBI taxonomy): domain Eukaryota; kingdom Viridiplantae; phylum Streptophyta; class Magnoliopsida; order Rosales; family Rosaceae; genus Malus; species Malus fusca. Next base: position 26,557,929 of record CM069067.1, on the reverse strand, counting down.
CTTTTTTTTTTTGGCAAACTGGAATCAATAACAACCGGGCAAAGATGCCAAAGATACAAAGAAGCCTACCCCGAGGCAAAAGCAAGCATCAACAACTAAGGAAAAGCAGTACAAAGAGGTAAAAACGACATCACACCAAATGCTAAAAATGTCACTCCTCATACTGCCCATTTTTAGCATTTGGTGTGATGTCGTTTTTACCTCTTTGTATTGCTTTTCCTTAGTTGTTGATGCTTGCTTTTGCCTCGGGGTAGGCTTCTTTGTATCTTTGGCATCTTTGCCCGGTTGTTATTGATTCCAGTTTGCCAAAAAAAAAAAGGAACAAAATAAATAAAATAAAAAAATTGAGAAAAGAATGCACCTGGTAGAAGTGGAATCCATTGTGGCCTGACAAACTGTGGGCCTGGGAAGGATGACACACGAAGACAACTCAAAATCATTTGGAGTGAAGCCTAGCCCGCAAAACAAAGGTCCAGGAAGAATGCAAGAACATTGGATTCCCTTGAAATGAATGGGATGCAGCTGGCATCCTCGAGCACCGAGCCGAACGGCTCTTCTCTCCCATTAATTCAAATCGAGTCTCTTGAACAGACATGGGAAAACTCCAGCTGTGTACATGTGGCGCGCATCACTGCATTGAGCTCCTTAGGATTCCAAATGAAAGGTCAGATCTCTTTCACCTTTCATGAAAACAACCCTCTCTCACAGTTCTGATTATATTTAGAAACCCAAAAGACTGCCTCTCTCTAGTAACTGAGAGAGGTCTTACATTTCTCTCAGCCCTCTTTTCGTTAAAACGGTTCTCATTTCTCTACACTGGAAATCACTAGCCGCTCCTCCATATTCTCGAAATCCACCACAAATGAAATTGCAAACAGGCATCTCTCTCTAGGAACTGCGAAATATCTCCCATGTCTCTCAGTCCTAGTCAGAAAGTTCCTCACCATAGTTAGACTGTAGTTGCGAAACCGAAATCCCCAAAGGTACAAATCTCTCCTTGCTGCCATTGTAATTATTTCTGGTGCGTTTCATGGAAAAGCAAAAGAATTAACACATGCAACCATTTTTCCTGCAAGGGTTCTCGGATGCGACTGTGCTATTCTTGCATGTTGAAGATCTGCTGGTTTACATGAATGATGACAGTAGGAGAGAAAATGTGTGTAGGATGCTCACGGATTCGTCATCTGTAGGGAGAAAAACAAAAGAAACCTCTCGGACCGCACAGATCCGAGCATGCAAAAGGTACAAACGCGTGTTTTGAAATGTGCTTACTACGTACCGCAAAGATAAGGTGAAATGTCAGTTCATATCTCAAATTTCCATCTCTGTGTGTGTAGATAGCTTGGATCCAGTTGATACCCGAGAGAAAAGAACACCCAAGTTGCAGATTCAGCGGTTCAACATGGAAAAACAAGCGTCCAAATGGCAGCGACTTCGGAGTTGAAAGGTATAACCCTTATCTCTGCTAGCCTTCATGTTGAATGTGTAAACTTATGTAGATGAGTATGGCAGCATGTATTATCTGTGAGATCCCCCCATACTTAATATAAGGAATAACTGGAGACTGTTGTTACCGGACAAAGTAAATAACACTGAGATCTGAATAGGGACCATGTATGCGGACCATGTGGAACTGATAACACTGTTTCTCCCCATAATATTCGAGAATGACAACCTGAATCACCCCTGAACATATGTACGAACCTTTTGGACTTGACCCGTTCTGAGGATGGATAAAGAACTCACCCCCAAACTTAAATAACAGCACACTCGGCTTCTTCGAAACTAAAAGGTGTAGATCTGCATAAAAATAATGATAGCTCCTCATTATTTATCAACTTGATTTGTTTTGTTGCAGGAACACTGGATATCCACAAAAGCAGCTCAATGGCGTCTAAGGCTTGCATTGAAGAATGGCCGCATAGCAAAACAGAGGTATAATGTTCTATCCTTTTGTGGCTGGAATTGAGATTCTGCAAGAGCTTTGTAACTTCTGCATCATATGTCAGCATAGTCGAAGAATGTGGTTGATGGTAATGTAGACTTGCTGATGGGTGCATGATTCCAGCCTAGAATAATCTTTGTGGATAAAGTCTTGGTTGCTTTGGTTGCTGTCTGCAAAAACCCACATTATGAAATCAGATATAGAATATAGAAAATAGTAACGGTAAATTAAAAACTAAAAAAGTAAATTTTTTTTTTTTAATTTTTTTTTATGATTATTGTTGAAATTAAATGACAGCCTAGGAATTTAGATGCATCTAGACTGAAAATAATGAAATAGAAGAGACAAAAAGTAAAGAAAGCGTTAGAAAATTGGGTTGCCTCCCAATAAGCGCTTTATTTAACGTCTGTAGCTAGACTGAACAGAAACCCGGTGGTTAAATCGCCGGATCCTTCAGAGTCACTGACTCGGTTGCATTGTTGAAGGGTGACTCCAAATATGGTTTCAGCCTGTGACCATTCACCTTGAATGTGTTGCCATTAATCTCGCTTGTTAGATCAACTGCTCCATGTGGGTAAACCTTAGTAACCGAGTAGGGCCTATTCCAACGGGATTTCAATTTCCCTGGAAATAACTTTAATCTGGAACTGAATAATAACACTCTCTGCCCTGGCTGGAACTCTTTCCTGAGAATTTGTTTGTCATGGAATGCTTTTGTTTTGTCTTTGTATATGCGTGCATTTTCATAAGCATCACGACGAATTTCATCAAGCTCATTGAGCTGTAACTTACGCTTTTCCCCTGCTGAATCGTAAGCAAAATTTAACTCCTTAATAGCCCAAAATGCCTTATGTTCTAACTCCATAGGTAAATGACAAGCCTTGCCATACACAAGCCGAAACGGGGACATCCTAATCGGTGTTTTAAATGTTGTTCTGTATGCCCAAAGTGCATCATTTAATTTCAAACTCCAATCTTTACGAGTGAAGCCAACTGTTTTCTCCAAAATACGCTTTATTTCCTTGTTTGAAACCTCAACTTGTCCTGATGTTTGTGGATGGTAAGGAGTGGCAACACGATGGGTTATCCCATATTTTGCAAGTAATGTAGCAAACTGTTTATTAATAAAATGCTTTCCCCCATCACTAAGTATAACTCGCGGGATTCCAAACCGTGGAAAAATAACCCCCTGGAGGAATTTCATCACCACTGATCCCTGATTAGTTGGTGCTGCAATCACCTCGACCCACTTAGAAACATACTCAACCGCCACCAAAATATATTGATTGCCATGTGAAGATGGGAATGGTCCCATAAAATCAATACCCCAAACATCGAATAATTCAACAACTAAAATACCATGTTGTGGCATCTCATTCCGTTTGGACTGATTTCCCACTCTCTGACACCGATCACAAGATTTACACCAATTATTAGCATCCTTAAAAAGAGAAGGCCAAAACAGCCCACTTTGTAGAATTTTAGCTGCTGTCCTTTTAGGCCCAAAATGTCCACCACAAGCATAATGATGTGCAAACTTTAAAACACTGTTCTGTTCCTCTTCTGGAATACATCTGCGAATAATCTGATTTGGACAATATTTGTACAGATACGGCTCATCCCAAAAATAAAATTTCGCATCTGCCAAAAATTTCTTTTTCTGCTGATAACTAAAATCTGGATGAAATATTCCCCTGGCCAAATAATTCACCAAATCTGCAAACCATGGTGTTTTGTGCTGGATAGCCAACAACTGTTCATCAGGAAAATTTTCATTAAGAGGCAATGTGTCTTCTTCTGCCATAGCAGAATTTATTAATCTTGATAAATGATCAGCCACCAGATTTGCACTGCCCCTTTTGTCCCTAATTTCCAAATCAAACTCTTGAAGTAAAAGAATCCACCGAATAAGCCGAGGTTTAGCATCCTTTTTAGAGAATAAATACTTCAAAGCAGCATGATCTGTGTAGACAATTACCTTAGCCCCAATTAAATAAGAACGAAATTTCTCTAATGCAAAAACAACTGCTAACAATTCTTTCTGTGTGGTTGCATAGTTCAACTGTGCATCATTGAGAGTTCTACTGGCGTAATAAATGACTTGAGGAATCTTGTCTTTTCGCTGTCCAAGAACTGCTTCAACTGCATAATTGGATGTATCACACATTAATTCAAACGGTAAGTTCCAGTCCGGAGCTGCAATAATTGGTGCTGAAGTTAGGAGTGTTTTCAATTTGTTGAAGGCCTCTAAACATGCATCATAAAAAACAAACTGTGCATCCTTAGCCAATAAGTTACACAAAGGTCGACTAATCTTGGAGAAATTCTTGATAAACCGTCTGTAAAACCCAGCATGCCCAAGAAACGAACGAATACTCTTCACGAATGTTCCAGCTCTTGGAGGCTTGCTTAAGTCTATAAATGGACCTTTGAAGCTTGCATACCTTAGTTTTTTCAGACTTGGACACGAAACCTTCGGGTTGACTCATATAGTGCTCTTCCTCTAGGTAGCCATTCAGAAAGGTCGTCTTCATGTCCGTTTGCCATATCTCATAATCATGGACCACAGCTATAGCAAGCAAAATCCAAATGGACTTAATCATGGCTACAAGAAAAAAGGTTTCTTCATAGTCAATCTCTTCTTGTTGCCTGTAACCCTTGGCTACTAGTCTAGCCTTATAAGTCTCCATGTTCCCATATGTGCCTACCTTCCTCTTAAAGACCCATTTGTTTCCAACAAGTATTATACCTTATGGAGGGTTTACAAGAGTCTAGGCCTGATTTTGATACATGGAATCCATCTCGGATTTCATAGCCTATTGCCATCTCTTTGAATCAATGTCAGATATTGCTTCAGTGTAGTCTCTAGGGTCCTCATTTGTGTCATTGTCACCTAGAAGGTATAATTCCCCAAAGTCATTATCCAAGCCATACCTCTTAGGTGGCTTGCTGACCCGTTTAGATCTACGTGGAGCTAGGGGTTCAGGTACAGGGTTGTTAACTTGTCGAGTGCTTATTTGTAGTTCATCATTAATCTCATTAATTTCATTGTTTTACTTGTAGTTCCTTTGAAAACAAATTCGTCCTTTAGAAACTTAGCAGTTTGGTAGAACTCATATCCCATAGTTTATCTAGAATATCCCACAAAATAGCACCTAACTAATCTCGCTTCAAGCTCTTGACATATGCTTCACAACCCCAAATCTTAATATGATTAGGACTTGGCTTTCTTCCATGCCATATCTCATAGGGCGTTTGTGAAACTAACTTGGAAGGTACTCTATTAAGTAAGTAAGTTGCTGTATATAGAGCATATCCCCAAAATGTTATTGGTAGATCAGCGAAACTCATCATAGAACGAACCATGTTCGTCAAGGTTCGATTTCTCCTTTCAGAAACTCCATTAAGTTATGGAGTTCTCAGTGGAGTCCACTGTGATAGTATTCCACACTATTTGAGATAATCTAGGAACTCGTTACTTAGATACTCTCCCCTTGATCTGATCTTAGGATCTTTATCTGCTTCCCAGTTTGCTTCTCAACTTCATTCTTGAATTCTTTGAACTTTTCAAAGGATTCTGACTTGTACTTCATAAGATACACATAGCCAAATCAAGAGTGATCATCGGTGAATGTGATATAGTAAGAGAAGCCTCCTCTTGACGTAGTAGAAATAGGTCCACATACGTCAGTGTGGATTAACCCTAGAATTTTAGTGGCACGCTCTCCCTTCCCAGTGAAAGGAGATTTAGTCATCTTCCCTTTCAAGCAACATTCACAAGTACCCATTTGGTCATTACCTAATGTGCGGAAATATTCGTCTTTCGACATCTTGCGAATCTTATCAAGGTTCACATGTCCAAGTTTAAGATGCCACATCTTTTCTTGGTTAACTTATTTTCTAACCCTTTTGGGTTTTGAGGTATTCCCACTTTCAATACAGTGCATCCCATTACTTGTCTCTAGGTGAAAAAGTCCCTCTATCATATTACCATGAGAGATTATACGACCGTTCAAGTATAAAGTGCAACTCATTTTGTCAAACAATACTAAGTGTCTATCTCGTAAAAGCTAGAGATGGAAATCAAATTCTTTATACATGAAGGAAAAAATAAACCATTTTTAAGTTCCAAGACTTCCCCAGAGTGTAGTTTAAGCATGTAGGTGCCTACTGCTTTTGCAGAGATCTTAGTGTCGTTCCCAACTAGCACAATCATCTCCCCATTGCGCAGTGTCCTGCTCCCTATTAGTCCTTGCAACGAATTGCAGGTATGTTGACTAGCGCTTGAATCAAATATCCAGGAATTGGAGCTTACTGTAGAAGCACTCTCTATGACAGAAATAGTCCCTTCAAAAGTTCGTGTCATAAGGCTCACAATGCGCACCCTATATTTCTTCTTCCAACGTTCATCCTTTCCACAATGAAAAGCATGTTCCTTTGGATTGTCTTGCCTTCTTCTTATGCAACCTTTTCCTTGTGATTGCATTCTTGCTCCCACTATCCTTTTTGAAACTTTGTTCAAATTCATAGCACAGGTCAATCATCTTTGAAAAAGTATGATCGAATCTATTCACTTTATAGTTTATTATAAACTTAGTGAAATCATCCGAGAGAGATGCAAGGAAAAAGTCTTGGGCCATTTTCCCATCGATGGAAGTACCTAAACTCTCAAAATCTTGAAAGATCCTTTCCATCTTTTGTCCATGTTTTTGGAACGATGTCTCATTTGCCATTTTCGCATTCAATAGACTACAAACATTTGAGAATCATAGATTATTAGTCTCAATATCATGCATGTTATGCAAACTATTAACCATGACACAAGAAGTGTCCATGTGCTTATGTAGCTTCTTAAGCTCCTCATTAAGTGAAGTGAGGATTAAACATTTGGCTTGTAAGTCATCCTCATAGTGTCTAGCATAATTTTGACACTCCTCCTTTGAAGCTAGTTTCGTAGGTGGTACATGAGGAGGGGATTGCTTAAGCACATACAATATGTCATTCATCTTTGAGACATTCTCAATGTGATGATACTAAGCAAGGAAACGTTGGCCCCTAAGGCTCTTTTTGTCAAGTATAATGGCAGGTGTAATTTTAGGCATGTCGTTAACTAAATAACATAACATAAATCGTATTAGATTGTTGATTTTAAAAACTATTTGATTGAGTCTTAAATCAAATAGTACCACCCACTATTTTTGGCAAATTCCACATCCCTTAATAGAATCCGAGAGTTATGTTGAACTCTTAGCGGGGTATGAGAGACTCACCATTACCAAGCCCGCCTCACAATTATATGATGTTGGTTATCAACAATAATGGTGAGAGAATAACGCTTTAGTCATTTACAACTCTTGTAATTACCCATCTAGTTTGGCCTTTAGAGAATGATGCCTCACAATGATATGATGTTGGCACCATTGCACTTAGTTAAGTCATTCCCACCATGCTAGTTTGTGTAGGGGTTCAAGAATAGCATCACAATGATATAATGTTGGTCATCCTTGTTGCCTACCTCACCACATCATGTATGTACATATGGACTCTTCCTGAATGTAAGCACATACTTTGAACTTCCTCATGATAGGGTGAAGTCGGTGTATGAGTCACAAATGATTAGAGCCTACCACGGTGGAAGGCCCACGAAGAGATGTTCAAAGCATCTCTCGCTTATCAACTTAATATTCGTTTGTTGATGGAGTATTGTTGGGCTACATCAATTTCATTTTAATCTTATTAAAAGAACTTTGGCCTATCACAACCATTGGTCCAAGTTTATATGAATTAGAAGTATATAATACTCCCACTATTTCGATGAAATAAGCGAGACTATATGGAACTACTAACGAATGCATAGCATCATCATATGGACTATATAGTCATTTTAGGTCTTGGGATGATTATGAACCGTTTGATTTAATCAAACATGAGCCTTGTGTTGGACCTTGGGTTTAAGGTAGGTAGTTGTTGATTTTAGTTTCATGTTTAATCTAATTAAACCGTCATTTCCTATTGGGTGTTGGACCCAATTATTCCAATTTGCATACAAATAAACAAAAAGGAATACTTGAAATAAAGAGAATAGCTTATGCCCTTTTACAACACATTTGAACTAATCAAATTACATTAAAATCTAAACTACTTAACCCAAACATTTATAATGTAAAACGGCCAATCACATAACTCAATTATCGAGGCATTTGGTTCATTATCACCCTTTTTTTTAATCAATCACATTAACTAAGAAAACAACTTAAACAATTGGTTTTCAAATTCATAAAATTGATTTAAGGGGAACTAAATGAAATGAAAATCCAATTCTCAGTAAAGAGACAAAACCATTTTGTTATCATCATAATTTGGGCTGAAAATGCAACGACCTCAACTATTGGGCCACAATGCAAAAACATAAACTTTTGGGGTCACTTTGTAAAATCACAAAAGTCCACAACTTCATGTAATTACAACTAGAACCAAAAAATTTCAACAATTACAAAAACTTCATTAGAGGAGCAAAACAATTTGTCCTTTAGTGATTTTGGGCCTTTACGTAAAAACGTAAACTTTTGGGCCAAAGTGCAAATACACAAAAGTATCAAAACTTTATGTAATTGCATAAAAGTCCCAAAAGTACCCCACTAAGGGGGTGGCCGGTTTTAGATAGTGTAAAGGGAGGGTTGGTCTTGATGAAAATTCAAAAGTTTATAAAGTGTTGAAAAAGTGAAAGGTATGGGTTGAATAGTTGATTGACATGGTTGAATAGTTTGATTGTATGAGTTGTAAGATGTAGGTATGGTATATAATTTATCAAACAATAAAAAAACACGAATCATTCATCATCAGTCAACAACAAACCAAAACTTCATGAAAAACATCAAACACTTTGAATCAAGGCACCAAACCTTTTGTTCTTGGTATGAACATCAAGAACAAAGTAAGAACATTGAAGAACACACATGAAAACTCATAAGAGCTCCATGAATGTTTTCACTCAATTAAAATTCAAAATTTACACTACTCAAAAGTGGGTTAACATCCTAGGGTACTTAGGGGTTCCTAATGTCACTTTAAAACACTTTTAACAAGACAAACATGAACTCAAAATCCACCCTTTGGATTTGGCTGAATTTCCCCACATACATGGCACCAAATTTTAGTTCCAATATTCATGCTTAAATGAACTATATCTACAACATTTGAGATGCTAAATTTTCAAGCAAAATTTATATTCAAAAAGCAAGAACAAAGCTTGTAAAATTTACAACATTTAAATCACAAACCATGAAAAACACAAAACCCAAAACGATTAAACATACACTAGACCTAGGCTCTGATACCACTTGAAAGAATTTTTTTTTTATCCTAGCTAAGAACATGTGGGAACATTTGAACACATAAGCAAACTAATAACACTTTAAAGTAGACATGCATTAAAAAACAATTCTAAAACCCATGACTTTCAAAGCCTAGTGAATGGTGAATTAAAAGACTCTTTAACAAATTAAAGAGAAGAGAGAGTTTGAATTTCATAACCCTTGAAGCTCATTCTTGTGTAACAAGGGATTCACCCAAGTGGAGGACCTTCAAGTCACCTCCTTTGCTCCTTAGATGGTTGCTTTTTTGCTTCTCCTTTGCTCCTTGAAGATGTGAGAAGAAGAACTCCAAGAACACCAAAAGTTTGGTGTCGGCCAGCACGTGCCTACCCTAGTGTTTGGAGAATATCAGGGTCGGGCGTGTCACCATCGATGTTTTATGGTACAAAATGTCGGGCGGTCAAAAAGCAACATGTGCAAAAAATGAGTGTATTGGATATGAGTATGCTTTATGTGCGGGCACATGAGAAAGAATATAATTAAGAATGAGGATATCTGAGGTAAAGTAGAGGTGACCGTAGTTGAGGTTTAAGATGAGAGAAAATCGATTAAGATGATTTAGACACATGAACAGAAAACCTACAAATACTTCGATTAGAAGATGATATTATGATACGGAGACTCAGGGCAAAAGGAGTAGAAAATAAGTTAGGAAGACTCTAAAAGAGACTATAAGAAAAAATATGAAGTATTTGAAGCTAATAGAAAACTTATCACAAAAACCGAGCTCAATAATGCTCTAAATTCATATAACCGAGCGTACTTATTAGAATAAAGCTCGGTTGTTTTTTGAGTGAGAAATGACCACCAAAAAACACACCAGATTCTCTTTTATCTCTCATGGCCTGCGGCCCCACGCCTACAATAAGTGAAATTTTTATGAAGAGTGTTATGAGCTCAAATTAAGTCAAATAAAAAAGCGGTGAGCTTGTATGTGATACTCTGCAGCTTTTCGCCTTGAAGAAACCGCTCGCTCACTCCTTTTCCCTGCAAACGAAACGTTGTAATCCAGAAAATGGAGGATTTCATGAACCTGATTTGCCCTAATTCTCCATCCGTACGCGCTCTCTCTTCATTTTCCTCTTTTTTCTTTTCTTTCTTTCGTATTTGTTTTCCCTATCACCTTGGAATTTAGTAAAGTTGCATATATATATTTTTCTTTTCTTTCCGTTTCGCAGTCCTCTGTTTGGAAGGTAAGAAAATACTGTGGAATATAAATGAACACAATAATGGTCTCTGTTTCTGTTGCTGCTGATGTTTCTAATTACCTGTTCATTCTGTCTTCTCTGTTTGGCGCCAAGAACTAATGGCGGATTGGGTTTTCGAAATCCTAGAAATTTTTGTGGAGAAGTTCAATTCAGTTCTTACAGGGGTGAATTAACTGAATTTTGATTGTAAATTGCTGCCATGTTCTGCAGGTATGGGATGTCAATGGAGTTTCCAAGTGTTTCGGAAACACATATCCTTTTGGCTTTTTGTGTGTAGTGTGAATTTCTTTTCCATATGATTCAACTATTAACTGTTTGTCCTTTACAGTCTCTACTGTTTTAGGTTTTGGTGCAAATGCAGTGACTGTTTGTATGATAGTTGGGCTCGGAATAACACAAAGGACTGGCAGAAGAAGTTGGAGGGTGGGTTTTATGTTACATATGCTGTTCTTGGTTATTGAGAATACAAAGGAATGATGGTGTTACATGCATTGCTATAGAACACTTCCTTAAAGTTTCAATTCTTTTTCTGTTCACAAGAAAATGTAGAGAAAGGAAAGAAATTAAGGTAAGGCAATTACCATAAGAGTCTCCAATTTATAGCATGGCACTGCCTGATTTTAAGGTTATTAAGTGGAGGTTTTCCTTGAATTCTATAACATTCAGACACACACGCACAAAGCTACACTCAACAAGGATAATTAAAAGTGCACTTATTGCATTTTTTTCATAGTCAGTTCTGAACCTAATGTTTATTGGTGTTATGGTGTTATTAATGCTTTTATGTTGCTTTTGGGTAGCCTCCCCACATATACTGATGGCTTTACAAACTTTACTCAGATGAACTTCATGGAAAAGCTTTTCTTGCTCTTCCTTCCTGCCATTGGAGTATGCATATCATTTTTAGACGGTGCATTACTGTTGAAGAAAGCGATTGGCATCTTTGTCGCACATCATGAATGGTTTTTCAGATGTTCTCAATTTGCATCATGGGTAAGGATTTATTTATTTATTTGGTTTCTTGTTGAATTCTTTTTATTGTAGTAACATGTAAAAATGCGTTATCATTTGTCATCTTTTCACTAAGTTATTGATTGTTAAAAAATACGCAGACACTTATCATACTGTTCTCAAAGTATTTCAACGGTTGTCAAATTTTCTGCAACCGGATCTTGTGTTTCTGGTGGATTATAAAACTTCTTCTGGGAATACTTCATTTGCTCACAGCATATCCTCCATTCAAGGTACATTTGTTTTCTAGGAGTTTATTATTACCATTTTGTGTTGACCAATGTGGTTTTTCTGTTACTATAATTACAGTCCATGGTAGGATATAAAAAACTAGTTAATTCCTTAAAGAAGAGATTATATAAAGGAATTGGTCTTGAAAATTTTCCATTATTTTTTTCAATTGGTAATTTGAATATATCATCTACCCAACTCACCAAGGTTTTACCACTTAAGATTAAGTTGATAAGAAATGTTGGTTAATCAACTTGACATTTTTATTCTAATTATGCTATCAGACTAGTTCTCATAAAGATCCATAGAAATTGAATAGGGATTATGATTGTTCTTCTATATGGGGTTGATTTTATACTTGGGTTCTAGAAATGATGTCGGATTAGTATTCTTTAGGAAATGGAATTAATAATTTACAAGTTTTTTTTTTTTTCTGACAGGTCTTATTATGTGTTACTGTTACATTGGACACGATCTTTGGTATATCGATTAACATTATCAGAATAAAGCGGGCATCTTACAAAAGAAGGTGTCAGCTACTTAACCCTTGTTTTAAATCCCTTTCTTTCTGATAACAGTCACATGGAAAATGTTGTGTGCAATTCATAGTATACTGGCTGAATTACATAAGTGATGCTAACCTTGGAGAAGACCATGGGTATATAGCCCAATGCTCCATAGTTCAACCCAGTGGAGTTGAAATTATAGGGTTTAGGCCTTGTAAAAAGTAACTCATCAGTGCAACCCAGGGTATGACTTAGTGTGTATTGGAAAGTAAAACTTGCAAGTTTCCTTTCATTGAGGTGTCTCCAACTCTCTCTCTCTCTCTCTCTCTCTACACATTTCGATTACCCTACTTTATTGTTTTTAAAAAAGAAAATACTTTTATTAACCATAATTGCATAAAATCAAACCGTTCAAGTAATGGACAACAATTCCATGTCTATAGTACATATCAAACTAAAGAAAACTGAAATAGATCTTCTCAAAACTAGAAAGAAAGAAAGAAAAAAAAAGTAACTGATAGTTGCTTTTGAGTCTAACAAGATGACAGACACATTAGTGCCCATTAAGACATTAGAAACAGAAGCTCAAAGAGATGATCCAAAAAATACTGTACCTCACAACTCTTCCACATCTGCCGCTCTGCAATCTCACCTAGAGAACCCATATAATGTCTGAAAAGTTATAATTACAAATATGCCATATTCTAAATTCAATCTAGATTGCAATGGGCATGTTATTTCACAAATCACTAGGATTTTTACTGATAATGTGTCCATCTAGATTTAACTTTCCATCCCTGTCAAATTTCCTTGACCTATCCAAACCCAAACCCTTTAATTGTCCTGCCTGCTTGCATATATTGCAGTACACTTGAAGATTCACTACTTTCAGCTGACACAGATGTTGAGGAAGGCAGCCTTAATGATTCTGTAAGTTACATGCTGTCATGCTACTTTTCCTGTGCAATTACATATAATTGTGTGATAGTACCATCCTTTTATTGTTTGGTAAATTTACTCTACAACTAACAAGTGGTGTGTAAGAGATACTAGTAAGACTACTGTTACCGAAAAAAAGATAGTAACACTACATCTTTTCTGGAAACTCTTATATGCTTCATCGTATTTTTCTAAACATGAAATATTGTCTTTATCTCTCGTGGGTTTTTCGTCATCCTACTTCTGGATTTCTTCCATTTTTATTAACAAGTTCTGTGTTTCTTATTGAAAAATCATCTTGGAAATTCATGAGAATTGGGAATTTGTATGTCTGTTATAATATGATTTTCTTTTGTATATTTTATAAGTCATCTTTATGGTGATCGTTAGGCATTTCAGAAAGGTTTTCCACCCCCACACCCTAATGTTATCCCTTATATTCCATAACTTTCTTGACTTAGTCTGCAAATGTAAGGATCTGATTTTACCCTTTGGCTTCCTACGGTGCTGTCATGTTCCACTTTACATTACAGTAAGGACAAATGTAGATGCTGACATGCTCCAAGCACTAATTCCTTAAGTATATGTATTCTTGAATCTTGATTAATGCTTACTTCTATGAGTTGATAGCTGTTTAATGTTTAATTTGTAACCGTTGAGAAAGGGATACCTCCTCTTCTATGCTGTTTGTTATTAGTCTTCTTTTCCTATAAAGTTCGTTAGCTCATACTTACAATCTTGTACTGATTGTCAAAGGGAAACACTCAGGGCTATTTCGATCTTTTGACATTTAGATCTATCACTTCTGTGATGAATCATGGTGTCACAAAGCAGCTTGATTTTGAGGATTTGCTTCACCTTCCTTCTGATATGAATCCCTGTTCCTGTCATGATACATTGTTTGGCTGTTGGCAATCCCAACAGAGCAGTTCCCCTGATCCATCACTGTTTAGGGCAATATGTTGTGCATATGGATGGCCATACATTCGTTTGGGCTTGTTGAAGGTACTTATGTTCTGCTAATGGTTTTCGTACTATGTACTTCAAAGTTCAAAGTATTATTAAATGTAGAAACAAATGAATTTTAGAAATAATTCTGTTAAAGAATATGCCGCTTCTTTAAGTTCATCTTAATTTTTCTTTAGCGTTATATAGAGAGAATGCAGCGTAATAAAACAAATGGGATAGAACAATAGTAATAAGCTATTTCACAAAAATTGCTTTACTTAGAAATTATTTTCTTTGTAACTGTGCCTTCACAGCTTGTCATTTGTACAGTCATTTTCTTACTTATTTCTCCTTCATACTTTTGTTTAACAGTTTAAGTGATGGTGAAAATTAAAAGTCTGCATCCGAAACCACATAATGTCTGCAGTTAAATTACAGGGTTTCTGGAAATTGGTTCTTATGATATGAATAAGGAAGTGAAACAGAAGACTTGCATCGTAAAACCATATTGGGGAGCCATTTGAACAGTATAATCATTTTCTCAGTGTACGACTTATATGCTTCACAAAGTTCACATAGCATGAGTCTTGTGGGAATTTTGAGTTCTATTGGAAATGAGAATTTATTAAAGTATTAACTCCTCCAGTTCTATGTAGTATGTACTTTATACTCAGTTTTCACGAACATTAGAACTCCAATTTGATTTTACCAGGGGATAGAAGTATGTCAGTGGAACTTCATAAATTTGACAATTCTCTTTGGAATATGGTTTGCAGGAATGTCTGAATTCGGGTATCGGTTGATACATCAATTTTTGATAGGATGAGTTCTTCTGCATGTAGCTTTCTGGTCACTAAATTGATTATTAATAAATCACGGTTTCCTGTCTATGATTTTATGGCTTTTCACATATAAGCCCTTGATATCATTATGCCTGAGAGGAAAACACTTCAAACACTAGACTTTATAAACAAAAAACCCTACTCACTTGTAATGAGAGAAGAACATAAAAGGAGTTTCAAATTTAAAGAATTAATTAGAGAATGATGAGTGGATATATGAGGTTTTGTTTTCCCTTTAATTGGGCCCTTGAAGTTTCTTCATATAAAACTTATAATTGTGAAGTTTTTTTTTTTTCTAATTCGCCAATGACTTTAATTTATTGTTTGTTTTGGCTGAGCTTAAGAAAAATTTCGTTATTTAGTCCGTATAGCAAAGATAATTTAAAAACTTAACTATAAATTGGGAGACAAAAATATGACAATTTAACTTTTCCAGGTACTTAATGACTGTGTTGGTTTTGCGGGACCACTCCTTCTCAATAAACTGATTCGCTTCCTTCAACAAGGTTTAGTAGAAACTGATGGTTTCCTTTTTGTCACGGAAAACATTGTCATTGATGCCATCACTTCATTGGTTTATTTTTTTTTCTTTCTGGAAAATACTTTGTAGGTGTAGTGGATTTTCGCAGTACTACAAAAAACTAGTTGCTTATTTAAATGTGGTAGATCAACCTATCACTTATCCAAATCACAGTATTTTAGGTTGGGGTGCTACAATGGATTTTATGAGTATTCCTTGTTTGTCTTTAGTGCCAGTTCTATTGTGTAGGACTAGGAGCTACTCCCTAGTAGGGTCCAGAGCATCTGTAGAGCGTTTACATCTGTTTCTATAATCGTACTAATTATAATCTTCTGCAAAACTACTAGTTGTCAAAATCAGCAAAAGCGGTAGTAACAATTTATCTGTTATCCAACATAGTAATAAAAGGCCTCAATTTGTTAAAAAAGGCAAAAGGAGACCTCTAAGAGTGCCACCATCTAATTTTTCATTTGATGACCTTTCTGTCACCGCACATCTTATCAAATGCAGTTCTTGATTTTTACATTCAATTGTATTTCCTAGTTCATGGAATTATCATTTAAGCTAGCATGTGATGGCCTTATTGTTTCCTTGATTGTTACTTACTAATGTCTTCATTGTGAAATTACTAATGGCCTACTCACGAAATTTGTCACTGTTCTGTTTCTTTTGCCAGGTTCGAAGAATATTGATGGCTATGTTCTTGCAATATGCTTGGGCCTCGTATCTATTTTGAAGTAACTATTCTGATTGTTGAACTTTGACAATATTAATATTGTTTTGTTGTCCCCCTATTTTTATCAGATGGTCTTCTCTCATCCTCTCTACCCCATCTCCACCCCCTTCTTTTGTCTCTCATTTTTAAGCATTGTTACAGTTACTTTTTACATTTAAATATCTATATGTTGCGTGCCCTCTGAATCTAAAGAAACACATTCATTACGATTCTTTTATTTAGGTTTGTCAAGTAAGTCTATCTCAGTTAATGCATTTCACAACCATTGCCCACACTAAGTGTGGTAAATCCAGTTTCTGTTTTAAACATGGGTAACTAGAAGGGTCATTTTAACATATGGGATACCGTTATTTGTCCATCTATGGACGATGCTGGTTTTATTTAGTTTTTCATTATTGTTGTGGGTCCAAGAGAGTGTTGGTATATTTCTTTAAAGCTTAGGTTGCGCATGGTCAACTATTATTGAATGCCTATTTTGTCCTTTGGGGTCCATCAAAGCGATAAACATCATGCTGTTTCCTGTTAAATTGTTTTTTTTTTTCCTCCAAGTTTTATATTCTGAAATTTGTGATTGAACGCTAACAAAGGAGCCTTTTATTTCTGGTCCTTTCCGATTTTATTTTTTATAATATCAAATCTGTACTTAATTTTCCGTAAACGTAAAAAACAATGCTTAATTTAACAGAACTTTATTGAAGAAATTTGCCAATTTTGCAGATCAGTTTTGGATACACAATATACTTTTCATCTTTCAAGACTGAAGTTAAAGTTACGATCTAGTATCATTACTATTATCTATCAGAAGGTATATCTTTTCCATATCCATTTTATTGTAACATACGATTTAAAATAACGTATTGTCTATTACATAATCTTTTTGTGGATGACCCTGAGGATATTGTTATGTAGGATTTGTTTGGGATTTCTACGAAATGTTACATTTCTGAAAATTCCAAACTTTTCTATGGTTATGTCATATATGCCTTCCTGTTGCAGTTTTGAGTAATTTAAAATACAGTTTTTGGTTTCATTTATTTATTTGTTATATTATTCTGGTCTTGGTGATGAAGGATTATTGCAACTAGTATTATTGGAACTCTGGGATTATTGCAACTTGGAAGTAAATAGTTATCTTGCAAAGTTGATGTGCATGCATCTGTGGGTTTTTCTTTTTTCCTCTGCTTTTACTGATTAGGCATTTGATCTTCTGTAAAAAACTCCCGTTGCTGTGTCTTAAGTTTGTTCTTTTTCGCCAGTGCTTAAGTATCAATCTAGCAGAACGATCAAAATTTACTGAGGGAGAAATCCAGACATTCATGGCTGTAGATTCTGATCGTACTGTCAACTTGTGTAACAGTTTCCATGATATGTGGAGGTAATGGTTTTGCTTTGCATCAAAGAACATGTTTATTTCATACTGTCCGTAGTTTCTAATGTTGAATTTAGTGTAAAGATATACTGTGATTTAAGGGAACTCACCTTATCAACCACATTTTACAAACTTCTACTTATGCCCTTGTTTAGATTAAATAAAAAGAAAAAGAAACTAATATAATAAGGGTATAATAGTATCTAGAAAAATTTAAAGACAATAAGAGAAAACTCTCCATATGTTTCTCACATCTCACTCTATCCTCGTGCATTAACTGTCATCTCACATTAAGTGCATCGGTGGTGCGATCTTCAGCATATGGTTTTCTTATCCATTCTCATGAATGTTTCAGCTTGCCATTACAAATTGGGGTGGCTTTGTTCCTTCTGTATACACAAGTCAAGTTTGCATTTGTTTCTGGTGTTGCAATTACCATCGCACTGATACCAGGTACCTCTCAGTATCCTATTTTTTTACATGGAGTTGAAGAAAAGCAGATCATACTTGTTCTGGTTTTATTTTATTTAATTAAATTTATTATAAGATGTGAATATGATGCAAACATTTATGACATTTTCTGAAAATTCAAATTCAGTTTTCCATAAAAAAAGTAATAAAGTGTGATACAAATAGTTACTTAGAAATGTGTAAAGAGCTATAAATTTGTAAAGAGTTGGTTGTAGGATCACTTTGGGCATTCTTTGCAATCATATTCAAATAGGATATTTGAGCTTAGGCTTGTTATGTCTTTTGATACTGTGGTTTAATTAATCATCCTTACCCATAAATGGAGGGTGGGTGTACTGTGACTTGTGAGATTGTGTGTGTGAAGTTGAGAACTTGGGAATATATATATACACACACACACATATATATTGTGCTGATTGAAACTCTATATCTTTTCTTGTAGTGAATAAATGGATATCTACATCGATTGCAAGTGCTACAATGAAAATGATGCAGCAGAAGGATGAGAGGTATATGTACTTTTTTACCTTACTATTTACACTTGGTCTGAACATAGTGATTGCATCCATAGAAAGCATATTAGTATTACAGTTGATCTTGAAAGCTTAAGTCGACAACAATGTATTTCAATCCTGACAAAAGGAAAAGGAATACTAATGCTCCCTGTCATGCGTAGCGCTGGAACTGATTGTGTCGTGAGACACAAAAATGATGTGGAACTGTATATACTTGAACTATAAGCATCTCAAAATAACCTAATTCTGACGCCAATTTTGGTTACTATTTATCTCCAAGGTTAAGCCAATAAGAAGAACAATGCATATCAGCTAACAGAACTCAATAAGAGCATTGCATTTAATCTTGTTCGGTTCTGAATTAGGTTACATTCACTAAATAATGCATGATGGTGCCTTAACCCTCTAAATATCAGTGCATTAAGTTGAACAACTTATTCACCAACTTTTCCATCTGGGAATTCGTGAAATTTGAGAGAGTTCTGTATCTGTTTGAAATAGCTCCATTTAGTGCTAAGGAATTAAGAGTTTGAATTTTAAACCAGGTTTCAGTTTACAAAGCGTCAACTGATATTTATATTCTGGCTAAGAATTCCTCTGTTTGGTACAGATTTTCCATGATCTGGACATTGTACATTTCTTATGATACTAATCAGTCACATTCCTTAAGATAATAATTTGGACAGCTAAGATTGAAATGATAAGGGAGGATAAGTATACCTATGTGGACAGCTAAGATTTAAATGATAAAATGTTCAGCTTCCACACTCGGGCTTTATATAATATTGGAAACACAACCCAAAATAAGTTAACCGAGCTAAAACCATGTAATTGCTTAAAACGTATACCTGTAGAGGGTATTCTACTCTGGGAATTTAGGAGATTCCAAAAACGATTATAGTCTCGATTAAAGTTTATTTAGATCCAAAAGTTATTTTCCATCATGAGGTGACATAGCTCTCTATTCAAAATTATTACTCTGCTCATTTAAATTGCTTTTGTCTGGCAGTTATTTATTTATTTTTTATTTCATGTCTATATACTGGTGATAATTATCCGCACTAAAGATTTAATTTTTTCTTTCAAGAATAGTTATTTATTTATTTATTTTATAGTACAGAATCAACAAAACAAGATGTACAGTGATGTCATGTTTTCTCAATAATCAATATTTTCATTCGGTAACATGGTCAATGCAGGATAAGGAGGACAGGAGAACTTTTGACATATATCCGCACTTTGAAGATGTATGGGTGGGAGCTTCTGTTTTCTAGCTGGTTGATGGAGACGAGATCATTAGAAGTTATGCACTTAACTGTAAGGCTCTACTTCTGTTATTAGCATACCCAAGAACAAGCAATTGACACAGATATCTTATCTGCCAGTGCTTGAGTTAACAGTTAACAGGATAGAATAATGCTTCATTTATTCACATTTTCTAGACACGGAAGTACTTGGATGCCTGGTGTGTATTTTTTTGGGCTACAACACCAACTCTTTTTTCTCTGTTCACATTTGGGCTTTTCACATTGATGGGACATCAACTTGATGCTGCAACGGTACTAACTGTTTCCTGTGATTTTAGTTTGCATAGGCACTTCCTAATAGCATTGGTGTAATTTTCAAGAAAGTTGACCTCTCTATGAATCTCAAATGCAGGTCTTCACCTGTCTTGCGTTGTTTAATAATTTGATATCCCCTCTAAATTCATTTCCATGGGTCATTAATGGATTAATTGATGTAAGTTTTCCTTGTTCCGTGGGTCTTGGTGTAAAGCATTTCTTTTACTTTTGTAATTATTGGTTGAAATGCATACATTCTCTTACTCTATCCCAGGCCATCATATCTCTCAAGCGGTTGACCAGATTTCTGTCTTGCTCTGAGCACAAATCTAAACTAGAAAAGACAGCTGGTTCTGCTTCATCATATATTTCAAATGACCAATCTGAGTTTACTCATGAAGATAAGGCTGTTGTGTTCCATGATTCCTGCTGTTCTTGGTCAAGCAGCGATGAAGAGCAATTGAATTTGGTTTTGAATCATGTGACTCTTGCTATTCCGAAGGGTTCCTTTGTTGCAGTAATTGGAGAGGTCAGATATGTGGGAAAAGATTTAAATTTGCTCATTATCACTTCATATCCAGTACCGTTTGTCTGTAATATTGATTGTACACCAAAAGATTCTCAGCTTATTTGTTAAATTGTTTAATGTTTATGAATGGGAAATAATTTAGCCAGTATATTCCTCTTGAAGTTGGTGCACTTTCATTGATTTGATGTTATATAAACGAGACACTTTAAACAGTTACTTATACTTCTGGTAACAGTAGATATCTACAAAGGCCGTGTAAAACCTCAAACCTCATAGCTATATAAAAGATGTCCTGATAAATCAATATAAATGAAATCCTGATAAATCATGTCAAATAGGGTCTGAAATAAAAGTTAGTGTTTTGGAGAGTGAAGTATTGTTATCCTGTATCTGTCAGTTGTCATATTTTTACCCTACTGTTACTTTGTACCTAGATATATGAATTTTGATTTACTACTAGACTATTGGATATGAATATTTTTTGTGAAGAATTAATTTGACATCTGCTGCTTTACCATTCAGTCTGTTCATTGAATTCTCAGGTCGGTTCTGGTAAATCATCTTTGTTGAGTTCAATTTTGGGGGAGATGCAACTTGTCCATGGATCAGTGTATTCCTGTGGTTCTATAGCATATGTACCACAGGTTTGTTTATTAGTTATAGAGTGGTTGCTGTACTTACACTCTTGTAAAATATAATTATCTCAAGCTTGCTTTTTGGAATGGTAGGTCCCCTGGATTCTATCTGGAACAATACGTGATAACATACTGTTTGGAAAGCATTATGACCCCAGAAGGTGCGGTTCATTTTCCAAAGCTAAAATTGTATAATATTAATATCTTCCTTCCCCTGCCCCTTCCTCTATGTTACACTGTTCAAATCTAATTTTTCATTTAAAATTTATTTCATGTCTTGAATATGCAAATTCTATTGGAAACACAACTAATATCCTGCTCCTGTGTATGAAACTATGAGGCCAGTTACAAAGAGATCATAGATGCATGTCAGGCCTGCCTGAGCCACTCCCAATTCAAGGGGCCCATTTCTAAATCATTATTGAATTAAGAAAAGGGTTGACCCTGTATATTTTGGGGCCTAGGGTGCCAACAAAAATTGGGTTTCTTTTGTAGCATATTAGGCTTATGACGTAAGTCATGATGTCAAATAAGTCTGCGATACATTTTGAAATCTTCAAGCTTCCCAAAGGCTAGTAATTCCAAAACTTTGAGTTTTGTTGTGTATGATGTCTCAATTAGCTTCTTCTTTTCGAGAAATAAAATATCATTTGAATAGATTTATTTATTTATTTTGGGATCTCTTTACAGAATTAATGTTTTTGGCCTCTCAAAGAAAAGGGGCCCTTCTACATGTACAAAATATTTTTTTTCTTATTGTGAATTTTTTTGTTTGTTTGTAGATACTCTGACACTTTAGAGGCAAGTGCGCTAAACCTCGATATTTCATTAATGGTTGGAGGTGACATGGCTTACATTGGAGAAAAAGGAATCAATTTGTCAGGTGGACAGAGAGCTAGAATTGCTTTGGCAAGGTTACATCTCTCTCTCTCTCTGTCTCTCTCTCACCAACACTATTCTTCTATTTTCTGTTTCCTTGAGTCTGATTAAATTTGTAACTTGGTGTGATTGCAGGGCTATTTATAATGGCTCTGATATGTTTATTCTTGATGACGTCCTTAGTGCAGTTGATGCACAAGTTGCCCGGTGTATTTTATATAAAGCCATTTTGGGTCCACTTATGAACCAGCAGACTCGTGTACTTTGTACCCATAATGTTCAGGTTATCTCTGTTTCTCCAGAGCTTTTTAGTTATACTGAGCTGAGCAGATCATCAAGACACTAGTTTTTATAATTTTTTTTATGTATATGAATTTCCTTGCATTGACTTTGATTTTGATATGATTTATTTGTTCTCTTCTTGCCTGCATCAGTAAGTTGATGACTTTTGATACATGATTGCTTGTCTTACACTTCTAGTTATTATGAAGATTTATTTTGTTTCAGTAGGTGAACTTGTTATTGCCACATTATTCGTCTGCTTTTTAAGACACTACAAAGCAACTTCAGGGCATAGAAAACCGTTAATATAATTTCGCTGAGGAGTTCCTTGGATAATGATTCAATTTATTTTCAATTACTGCACAGGCAATATCTTCTGCTGATAGAATAGTTGTCATGGATAAGGGACATGTGAAATGGGTTGGAAGCTCAGCTGATTTGCCAGTTTCTTCGTATTCAGCATTCTCTCCACTGAATGAATTTGATACTTGTTTACAAAATGAAAGACAAGAGTCCAGTGTCGTAGATACTCTTATGGAAAGCCAACAAACTCTCATCCTAGAAAAAGAAACTGTGCCTGCTTCAGATGGAACACAAGAGATTATTGAAGTTGAGGCGCGAAAAGAGGGCAGAGTAGAACTTACCATCTACAAGTGAGTAAAAAAAAAGTTTACAATTTCACACTACATTTAATTGAAAATCATTATTTATTCTCTTGATTTTTCTAATGATTTCTTAGTTATTATATTTGGAGATTTAGTATTTCACTTCATGTAAGAGATTACAAAAATCTTGTAGTGGATGTGGATATAGTTGGGGTTTCCAATATCAATCTTTTAGGGTTAACATTAACTAATATTAATCATTATTGCAGGAAATATGCCACATTTTCTGGTTGGTTGATTTCAGTTTTAATATGCTTCTCAGCAGTCTTAATGCAAGCTTCCCGTAATGGGAATGATCTGTGGCTCTCAAATTGGGTTGATGCAACAGGAAGAGGTCAGAAAGAATATTCCACATCCTTTTATCTGGTAAACAACTTCCCCAGTTTTCCATACTATGGCATGATTTTCCATTTTTTATCTAACTTGGCAAATTGAAAGGATTGGCTGGATTCTGGTTCTCTTATTCAAATGATAGAAGCTTCCAGGAAAACAACAATAGAAGGTTTTTGCCAAAGGTTTTCCGTATGGCAGCTCCCAATTCTGTATTTAGAATCGGATTGTCAAGATATCAAGTTTTTTCATGTTAATATAGATAGATAGGTCGTTATATGATTTATACTGTACTGAAATCCATAAAGCATATAACTCTTTTAATCTATTTTTCCTGAAATTGTGAAATTAGCTTATAGACAGCGCAATGTTGTAAGGTCAACTTTTATTATTATTATTATGAACATTTTTGCAAACAATGGCAAAAGAAAATGCATACAATTTCTTATTAAGATGTTTATTGTTTTTGTTGCACTAGTGCAGGTTATGCTTTGCATCTTTTGCATTGTAAATTCAATTCTCACACTAGTGAGGGCCTTCTCATTTGCATTTGGTGGCTTACGAGCTGCTGTTAAGGTGCACGATACACTGCTGAAAAGGATTATCAATGCACCTGTGCAATTTTTCGATCAGACACCAGGTGGAAGAATGCTAAACAGGTTTTATAAGAATTCTTCCCTATATTTTTATAGTTTCATCAAATATAATCTATTATATGACACATCTTTTTTTTTTTTTTTTTTTTTTCTGTAGGTTTTCTTCAGATCTATATACAATTGATGATTCTCTTCCCTTCATTCTTAACATTCTCCTAGCCAATTTTGTTGGCCTGCTGGGCATTGCAATAGTTTTGTCATATGTTCAGGTATCCGAAGCTACTTTTGTGAGACATTCTTCTGGAATTCCGTACTTTGGCCATCCTCATCATTGAAATGTTGTTTTAAAGGTTTATGTATGTCTTTAGGTCTTCTTCTTGCTTTTGTTATTCCCATTCTGGTACATCTACAACCAACTTCAGGTATTCTTCATACCCTTTAATTCATTTAATCATCTGAGCCAGGATTCAGGTGTAAACTTTTCAATCCACTGAGAACCTCAGGAACATTTAATTAATGTATGAAACATCATTGCCTACAAAATTATTTAGGTGGGGGAAATTGAATTCATGTGAAGTGTAATGTTCTTTGTGACGGGGCATCTGTAGGATAGTGACATAAAGTTAATTTTACATTAATTTACCATGGATTGTGGAACAATTGTTTCCCCCTTTTTAAGGGTATGGAAATTAACTTTTGTAAGAAATTTTTCTTTTTCTCCCTTCATGTCAACCAAATGAAGTACAATATTTTCATTTTTTTAATTAAATAAAATATTTCCATCCAAATAGAATGTGATTTGATCTAAGAATATGTCATATTACATTTCATATGGTATTAACATTGCTTGGAATTTTTTATTTTATTAAAGAAAAAGAATAATCTCATTGGTGACATATTATACAGTGCTTCTACAGATCAACTTCACGGGAATTGCGAAGGCTAGACAGTGTTTCTCGATCTCCCATCTATACATCCTTCTCAGAGACACTTGATGGATCATCAACTATACGGGCATTCAAGTCTGAGGTAGATATTTGTAAAAAATAAAAAATTGACTGCCAAGAGAAAATACCAGTATTTATCTTATGACATCATGCAGTAGAATATATAATCTCTCAAAGGAAAGGAAATGCATTCCTTTAACAAGCATAGACGGACATGCCTTAACAAAGATGCACCAACACCACTATAAATCTGATTAATTTTAAAGTGCAAGAATATTAGGTGCTGAAATTAGGGTTGTTGAAACTAGGTGAACATTTTGTATGCTAAATAAGTTTTATGTGCCTTAAATTTAGCATGCAGTTCAAAATTTCCAAAATGTTGAAAAATATATATTTCGTCCTTTTTCTGCAGGTAAAAGTTGTACCTTGGCCCTCAAACGGTGAACTAAGTTTGGAAATTACTGCTAGTTTAAGTGTCCTATTCCCACTTTGAAATGGGTGTATATTGGGAATACTTATCATCTGTAGTAGCGTCATTTTCTCCTAGTTGCACTGGTCTCATTAATAATGTGTGAAAAATATCAGTAGAGTATAGCTGTCATTATCCAGTTCTGTTAAAAAACAAAACAAGTAATTTTGTTTGTCCTGTCGTAGGTTGAAGAAGAGCATGGATCATGATGATAAATTTTGAACATACTTAATAGACAATGTTGAGACAGATCATGATGATAAGTTTTGAACATAATTTAACCAACCTCACTTAGTGGGATAAGGCTTTGTTGTTGTTGTTAGTAGACAAAGCGTACCACTTCTTGTAAGTAGTTCCTCAATGGTAAAACCTAAAAATTGTGGGACTGTCTAGGAAAAATAAAATGTTGAGACGGCTCATAATGGGTATAGTTAGAAGAACGGAATAAGGTGCACAAGAATTAGGCCATTTTAGTATTATTGTGTTCTTACATCTTGGATTCATAGCTTAGTATCATTTATTTAAGAATTTTATTTGGTAGAACAAAAGATGTACAAGAAGTCCATTATGATCGCTCCAACCAAACAGAAAACGAAGCCCAACTAAACTGAACAGAAAATACTTTTTTGTATCATTAAAACTATGGTTACCATCAGAGTGATGAAACTTAGAAGCTTGAAGAAATCAACCTTTCTGTTGTTTGTTCTTTCATTTTGATTCATACTATTGTAACTACCAACTTTGCTTTTTTGTTATTTTATTCTTGTTGGTCATGGTGATAATTTGTGCTTATAGTAAAATTCATAGAGATATTGCACTCAATCAGTTCCGGTAATGGACAGGACCTCTTTTTCGGCAGATTCACTGACCAGGTCAAATTGTATCAACAAACTTCATACACAGAGTTAACAGCAAGTTTGTGGCTTTCCCTTCGTCTTCAGGTACATCTAAGTAATTTTTTTTTTTTTGAGAAGAAACAAACATTTTATAAAGGAAAAAAGAGAAATACACTGAAGTGGATAAGAAATCCACCATTTACAAGAACAAGAAAACTCTCAATAGGATTTGGCTACAACAACAATAGCTAGACCTAACTCACTTTACTGCTGCTAACAAATCCCACAGTAATTGAGAAAGAGAGTAATTATTAAAATCATTTGAGACTGAAACCCATAGGGCCGCCCAATATTTTACTCTTCCCCAAAGTACTTCTACCCCCACACCCGTATAATCCTCAAAAATTCTTTTGTTACGCTCCAGCCAAATATTCCAAAAAACTGCCGATACCAGACAACCCCACAAAACTTTAGCTTTCCTCCCATTTCCTAGGGCCTGAAACTTGGTGCTTAGAAGCTCGAAACAACCTTTTGGAATGACCCAACTAGCTCTAACCTCCTGAAACAATTTCCACCACAGTTGAATCGTATAAGAACAATGGAGAAAAATGTGGTTGACACTCTCCTCCTTAACTTTGCACAAACTGCACCAATGTGGGGATAAGCAGATAAAATGGCTTCTCCTTTGAATTTGGTCGCAAGTGTTGAGCTTCCCTTTGGCCACCAGCCAGACAAGGATTTTGACCTTCATGGGGACTTTTGATTTCCAAATCTGTGAATAGGGTGGAAAATATTGCATAATCCCATTGTTACTCAAGAAGGAACGATAGGATTTGCATGTGAACAATCCTGATGCTTCCGGTTTCCACCTTCTGTTATCCGTTCTTGATTGAGACAAGCGAACCTCTTCCACTTTCTGTAATAATCTAGCCATCTCTTCTATCTCCGCCTCATTCAAATTTCTCCTGAAATCAAAATTCCAACTTAAAGAATTGGTAGAAAGATCCGCAAAAGTTGAAATGTTCTGATTGTGCATCCTCGATAGCAAGAATAATCTAGGAAATTGCTCTTTCAATGGTCCTCCTTCTAACCACCCATCCTCCCAAAACCTTACCCTTTCCCCGTTGCCCACCTCAAACTTACAGCAATGAAGAAACAATTGGGATCCACTCGAAATATCTTTCCATGGGCTACGGCTTGAACCCCTCATCGGAGGAACTGCGTTCCATCCGTTATTCTGTAGCCCATACTTGCTTCTTATCACCTTGTGCCAGAGAGAATGAGGTTCCTTTGGGAATCTCCACAACCACTTAGCAAGTAATGCTTCGTTCCGATTCCTCAAATTCCCCACCCCTAAACCTCCTTCCTCTTTACTTTTAATAACTATCTCCCATTTTACCAGGTGGTTTTTCTTTCCTTCCTCCACACCTTCCCACAAAAACCCTTTCATTAGTTTTTCTAGGCGTCCAATCACCCCACAAGGAATTTTGAACAAAGACATGTAGTAGATCGGCAAGCTTCCCAAAACAGATTCAATCAGAGTTAATCTACCTCCTCTGGATAAGAAGGCCTTCTTCCAGCTTTGAAGTCTTTTTTCCATCTTTTCTACCACTGGATCCCAAAACTTAAGTGCTCTCGGCCTACCCCCAAGAGGGAGTCCCAAATACTTTATAGGCCAGCTACCCACCTCACAACCCCAAGAATCTGCCAACCTATTTAATTTCTCACAATCTGAATTTATTCCAGCCAAAAAACACTTAGCTTTGTTGATTTTCAACCCTGAAACAGAACAAAATAAGTTGAGCACCTCTAATAGATTGTTCCAAACTCCCTCATCTTCTGCCAAGAAAAAAATGGTATCATCTGCAAATTGAAGATGAGAAATCTCCACCTTTTCTTGCCCAATGCATAAACCTTTGATGAGATGATTTTCTTGAGCCTTCTCCATTAACCTACTCAAGACATCGACTACTAAGGTAAAAAGAAAAGGTGACAATGGGTCACCTTGTCTCAAACCTCTTGAAGCTTGAAATTTTCCCCTAGGCCTCCCGTTGATCAAAACGGAAAAATTTGCAGAACTTAAGCATCCCTGCATCCATTTCCTCCATCTATTGCCAAATCTTTTTCTTTGTAAGACTTCGTCCAAAAATCTCCACTCGACATGATCATACGCTTTTTCAAAATCTATTTTGAGCACCAATCCCTCCTCTTTCTTCTGCCTGACCTCTTCTACCACTTCATTTGCAATAAGGACGGCATCCAAAATTTGTCGATCCTTAACAAACGCTCCTTGATTTGGAGAAATTGTGCTGCCCAAAACCTCCTTTAGTCTTGAGGCCAAAGTTTTCGCCATAATTTTATACAAACCAGTAACAAGACTTATAGGCCTATAGTCCGACACTTTCAAGGAATCTGACTTCTTCGGAATTAGACAAATAAAAGTTTCATTTGTCACCGCATTTATTATCCCTGTGTCGTAGAACTCCTCCATAATCTTCATGATGTCCACCTTCAAGATATCCCAACAATGTTGAAACATTTGCAAAGAATAGCCATCCGGTCCTGGCGATTTATCCTTTCCACAATCAAAAACTGCTCTTTGAACTTCGGCTTCCTCAAAAGGCCTCTCAAGCCAATCTGCCTCAAATTCGCTTATTGGGGCCCAATTGATACCTTCCAGGCCCCAACATGCCTCTTCGTTGCTACTAAACAGGGACTTGAAGAAATTGATGATATGTTCTTCTATCTCTTTCGAATCCTCTATCACTCCCCCGACATCCGGTTCCAACCTTTCTATATAGTTTCTCTTCCTTCTCCCGCTTGCAACTCGGTGGAAAAATTTAGTATTACCGTCCCCTTCCTTTGCCCATTCCACTTTACTTCTCTGCCTCCACTTTACTTCTTCCTTGAGAGCCAGATCTCCCACAAGGAAAAGTAGTTCTTCCCTCTTTCTTCTGGCATCAACATCTAGCCCTTCCATCCCCTCTCTCCTATCTAACTCCTCTAAGCTGGCCTCAGCTTCTTTAAAGTCTTTCTCGACTTCCCCGAAAGTCTCCTTACTCCATCTTTGCATCTTTTTTTTTATGGCTTTTAACTTGATCAGAAACTTGTAACCCTCCCATCCCTCCACCTGCTCAGATTGCCACCATAGATTGAACTTGTTTCTGAAATCTGGATGTTGTAGCCACATGTTTTCGAATCTAAAAGGACCTGGCCCCCATTTCACCTTGTTGGAATCTAGCTGGATAGGGCAATGATCAGAAATGACCCTTGCCAAAGCCATTTGTCTTACCTCTGGAAAAATCTCTTCACAACCTACAGAGAACAGAAATCTGTCTAGCCTCCGACACACAGGTTCTTCTCTGAAATTTGACCATGTAAATTGAGCGTTGAGCATTTCCAAATCCTTGAGTTCTGTTTCTCGAATGAAATCATTAAAATTCCTCATGCTTGTAGTCTCCCTTCCCCCATTTGATTTCTCGTTTTCGAATCTCACCACGTTAAAATCTCCTCCTACACACCATCTTGGTCCGCACAGGCCGTAAAGGCCAGCCAATTCTTCCCAGAACTCCCTACGCTCTCTATTTTTGCAAGGACCATAGACACCTGATAACCACCATTCCAACCCGTTGAGAGTCTTAATTTTTATGGAGACAGAGAAAGCTCCCACCAGAGATTCAGTAACTGAGATATGTTTGGTGTTCCAAATTACTGCTATGCCCCCAGAACTTCCTTGAGCAGGGGCGAAAATCCACTCTTTAAATCTGCTTCCCCACACGCTAGCCACAAGCCTCC
Organism: Malus fusca; assembly: GCA_035220775.1. Classification (NCBI taxonomy): domain Eukaryota; kingdom Viridiplantae; phylum Streptophyta; class Magnoliopsida; order Rosales; family Rosaceae; genus Malus; species Malus fusca. The sequence goes on along the minus strand of CM069067.1, from coordinate 26,527,790 downwards.
TATCAATTGATGTTTTCTTAGTTTCTTGTAATATAATGATATCGGGCTGTAACCGTCGGAACTGCTGTTTCAATATCAGTCTCTTCTGCCTGCTTCCCAATCCTCTAACATTCCAGCTAATTATCTTCATTAAGTCTGATAATACCCCTTTGAAGTTTCTTGTCTCCCTCGCTTCCACCCTTGCTCTTGCTGACTTTAACTTTCCCGATCTTCATTTCATGGAATAAAGACCTTTTCAGAGGAACCAAGGAAACTTTCATTCTTGACAAAAATTTGGAAGTTTGATCTTGTGCCTCACGTTTGACTGATACACAAGCCGACCTTTTCCTTCTACTGTACTTTAACATTTTCTTAATTTTTCCAGTATCCTTGAAATCAGACTGCTCCACATCTCCGAATTCTACCATATGATGCGTTTGATTAGGTACCTCTTCCGACGTCACCTTTGTTTCCAAATTTGTATCTGTGAAGAGATTGTGAAGCTCACCGTTGAAACGATCTAAAACATCGGATGGTTCTTTTTCGTCTTGTGAAGAGTCATCAATCTCCTCTTCTGAATCTGATGATTGTGACATGTATTCTTCTTCAACACTATCTGACAAATGAGACGAATCCAAGCCAAGAGCCTCTGTCCATCTCATCCTTTGATCAGATGGTTCCTCCTCTGTCGACCCGCCCGGTGACCGAACTGGATTTTCCTCTAATTCACAAACAGAATCTAAGATGGTGAGATTGGAAAATTGGATTTCCATCATTTTAGGCCTTTCAGAAGGAATCTGAACAGATCCGAATTCATGTGGGAGAAAGTGCTTCAGCCTTTTTCCAAGTTTGTCAGGTTCACCAAATCTCCCAAGGAAATTCGATTTGGAACAAGTGGGGGATCTTTTTGGGTCTCCATCGAAATGAGCTTCCTTAGCCCGTTGTCGATGAATTAAAATCTCTGGAGTAATCTTTGGCATGTTGCTCTCCCAAAGCAACCTCTTTTGTTCCGCCTGCAGGGATGGCTGCAAAAGGATCTTGTTTGATAGTTCCCTTCCTAACTGAAAATGATATCTCAGCCCATCAAAGTTTAGAATAAATGGGCCTAGATATGACCCAGCAAAATTATTTTGTAGGTCAAGACCCGCCAGGCTTACAAAGTCATTTAGATAAAAAACCTTGTTAACCGGGGGCCCACGCACCACCAAAGCTTTTTCTTTACTATTGAGACTAACCTCCATTTTTGATCTATTAAAATAATACCCACTTGTAGAACTTTGTGCTCCTTCGGTGGAAATACCACCGCCACCTACTTTACCCCATACTTCCAATCCTTTGGCTTTTTCCGAGAAGAACATTTGTGTGAGACTTTCTTTCCTTTTTGAATTCTTATAATCCGTTGCATCTGCTCTTTCGGGTTCTTCTATAAAGCTCGTCGATTCTGTCAGACTTTGTGCTTGAAGTGGCGTCCCATGCTTGCTTATAGAATAAGTAAAGTCGGGAGTTTGCTTTCTGTCATATCCGACAGTGACAGGGCATTCAAACTCACCAATCCGGAAACAGACACGTGTCCCCGGAGAGGGGACTGATTGTTGCGAATCTGCCTTCGCCGGAAGGATAGCTCCGGTGATCCTCTGTATCTTCAGATCCGTCTTCAAAGATCCAGTTGGTGAATTAGTTACTCCTCCTCCTTCAGCCGAAAGATTAGGTCTCTTTGCTGGCGAAAGTTGACGAATTTTAACCCTGAAGACTGATTCTCCATCTACCACATCAACGAACTCTGGAATAAAACCTGTGTCGTTGGGTTTCAATTTTAATTTTGCTTCAAGCAGAAAACCAAAGTTAGCGGTTCTTCGGTCGATTTCTACCAGACCTCCGCAAGCCTCTCCAATCTTCTGGAAAAATTTATTGGTCCAAAGGTGTGGCGGTAATCCTTCCAGAGCAACCCATCCGCCATAACTAACCGTTTTTCTGTGGTTTGAATTGATACTGTCCCACCATCCAGACAGCACCACGTCTGGTAGCTTATTCAAAGCTAGAGTTCCAAGTTGAACAATTTTTGTTGCTTCCTCTTCGTTCTGACAAACGAACAATGCCTTGTTGCATTGGAAAGGCGAGAGCCTAATTTCCATTCCCAGAAGATTTCGAAGTGAGGCCTCCACCTGTCTCCAAGGTTGATGTACCACCTGTCTCTCGCAAACAACTACGCTCCCCCAACTGTAGGATTCCTTGGAAATGTCTCTCTTATTCCAGATTTTCTTCGTCCATATTTCCTCTTTGGCGTTTCGCTCTTTGGCGTTTCGCTCTTCACAACCTAAACCACCATTTTACGTAACGTTGGTTATTACTATACATTTGTAGTCTGGAGCTTTATTCATCATTAGAACAACAAAATCTAAGTATATGGGATACAATTTAAGCTGTGAAGTGAACTTTCGAAACAGAAGTTTTCTTACCTGTAAGATTATATTATCAGGTCTTAAGGCTTAACATTGTCTGGTTAGAGTGAGAGTTTCATGCAAAAGTTTTACAGTTTAGGAGAAAGGTTGTACAGTTTAGGCCCACATCCTAACAGCTTAATCTTTTGGAAATTGCGGCAATGTCAACAAGTTTTATCCTAGTATTACAATGGTGATTATAAGGTTTTAATCTTGTAATTGAAACCTTCCAATTTAACTTTTATTCCTTAGAGGTTAGAGCCGACTTCCTAACAGTTCAAGTTCTGGGGAACTATGGTAAACCAGAAAAAAGTTAGCTGCTCTAACATTCTGGAATTTCATTTCTTGCAGTTGTTAGCTGCATTTATCATCTCGTTTATTGCTATCATGGCTGTTATTGGATCTCGTGGAAGTTTACCAATCAATTTCAGTACTCCAGGGTTGGTAAGCTCTCTAGACCTTCATCTATCTATAACTTCTACCTTTTACACTTGAATTTTTATTTTTGAGAGTTTAGTTAAAGTTGAAGTCTTTTATCTATTTGCATGTATTGTCAAAGTAAATAGTGTTAAAGAATGTGCATTCTTTTATAGGTAGGATTGGCTCTGTCTTATGCAGCTCCAGTTGTCTCTTTACTTGGAAGCTTTTTGACAAGTTTCACTGAAACAGAGAAGGAAATGGTTTCTGTTGAAAGAGCTCTTGAGGTACAAAGAAGGATATATGTCTTAAATTGATTCTGACAAATTACTTATACCTGATTTTACACTTCACAGTATATGGACGTTCCGCAAGAAGAAATGGATGGATTCCAATCCTTACATCCCAGTTGGCCTTATCAAGGACAGGTTGAATTCCACAATGTCACCTTGAGATATAAGCCGTCTTTGCCAGCTGCACTTCGTGATGTTAGTTTTACTATTGAAGGAGGGATGGAGGTTGGTCACATGCTCAGTCTCATGCTAAAGGTTTTTTCGGCTGGATTGCTTATTTAAATTTCTTCTTGATTGTTAATCAGGTCGGTATCATTGGAAGGACAGGAGCTGGAAAATCTAGTGTATTGAATGCCCTTTTCCGCCTCACACCAATATGTACAGGATGCATTCTTGTGGATGCCATAAACATAGCTAATGCTCCTATCAGGGATCTTCGTGCACATTTCTCTGTTGTTCCTCAGACTCCATTTTTATTTGAAGGATCATTGAGGTACTCAATTGATACGTCATTGTGGCTGTGGTGTATTTTGCTTTATGATATAGTCATGCGACGTTAACTTTTTAATCACATCAATTACTCTCTACAATTAGTCAGTTTGCACGCCCTTTGTTCAAAATTTGTAGGGACAACCTTGATCCATTCCGGCTGTGTGATGATATAAACATTTGGAAGGCTTTGGAGAGATGCCATGTTAAAGAGGAAGTAGAAGCAGCAGGGGGGCTAGATATTCACCTAAAGGAATCTAGGATGTCGTTTTCTGTTGGGCAACGGCAGCTTCTTTGCCTTGCACGTGCACTTCTCAAGTCTTCAAAGGTAAGACTTGTAAGATGACCCTTTTTTATTAATTTGGCTGGTGGACGGTGCGAAACACTTCAGGAACAGCACAATGAAATACACATATGGTAAATTGTAGTGACAGTGTAAAAGCCACTTCTATAAGTTTCTTGATGCAAAGTGAAAGAAAGGGTCATGATTCATTAGTTACAATTTTAATTGATTAATGACGTTTTTTTACCTTAGATTTGAAATAATCAAGTGTACATCACATATAAAGACTAATAATGTTAAATTTTCAGGTCCTGTGTTTGGATGAATGCACCGCTAATGTTGACACTCAAACAGCATCCATATTACAAAAAACCATATCCAGTGAATGCCGAGGAATGACAGTTATCACAATTGCTCACCGTATTTCCACTGTCCTGAATATGGACAAGGTCCTGGTCCTTGACCATGGTATGCTGGTATGTCACATTCTTATCTTTGTGTATATGTGCGTATGTGTTTGCCCGCAGTCATATTTTAATGGTTACTAATTGACGTCTATTATTTCAGTCATGAAATAAAGTTGTTTATAGTGAATGCATCCCTTATTGTGTCTTCCATCTTGCTATTTTCATTACTTACACAGAGTCTTGTTTGACAAGTGTTTAGTCATACTCTGAACACTCGTGATCCTTAAACCAATTTACACAACAGTCGCATGAACCCACAAGTCAATGCGCAACACCGGTTCCTTCGTTTAATGTTGGGCGAGAATCCACAATTCAGTTGTGAACTTTCTGGACACATGACTTAATACCCTTTTCACCATTTGATTATTCCTTGCTAGATGTAGGCCACATCACCAATTTTAAAATTAGTTTTAACAAAATGCTAATTGAATGTCAATCTCATCATATTCCGTGAGGCGTCATCTACCGTTGCAGTAGTGGGCTGGCTAAAGCTCTATTTACCTTCATTGCCTAGTCGAGTCTGGACACATATTTTTACTTTGTTCGCTGATCCTGTGTAGGTTGAACAAGGGAATCCGCAGGCTCTCCTAGAAAATGAGTTCTCCAGATTTTCAAGTTTTGCTAAAGCTTCGACAATGTGAGTACCAAACAAGTTCTGCTGTGCTCGTTGCCAGACGCCTTGCAATCTGCAAGTTTGATACGAAGTGGAAGTCATAGTTTATTGTAAGTTTGTAACTTGTCTGTGCTTATCGGTGTTATTGGCAATGAAGTAACGTCACAGTTAAATACAGGCATACAGGCATGTAGCCAAGGACAGTTTAACGTCGAGTATAAACATCAACTGATGAATTAATCTGTAATTGACCTTCTAGGTAGTGATATCTCAATACGTCTCTGCTGCTTGGGAAATCGAAAACCTGAAATCAGATGTAACCCGTTAGTATTTATGTTTGTTAGCTCTCATCATTGTGTTCATGGGTGTTGAATATGTGTGGAAGATCTAGTATTTCACATGGTCATGCATGCTATTCCATGGAAACTCTGGCTTGCACATGAATTGTTACACCATTATTCCATGGATACTTCTCACCTTGAGTATTTTGCTCTCCTCTAATACCGATGATAAATTTATTTGTCTCTTGACCAGGAATGAAATTGTGGGATACCTCTCAACAAATGGAAAGCGTCTATTTTGAAATTCTTGGGTAGATAATGACTACTCATCCCACGAATTGTTTAGAGACATTAGAGTAACCTCAAACCAGATTGCCTTGTTTCGAAAAAATGCATATGGACGATAATACAGTACTAATGTAAAGAAGCAGTAAGAGGTTCCCTCTTGGCAACAATTTTAGGGGTTTTTTTTTTTATAATTTTTATTTATTTATTTATTTTTATATATATCCAAGTCACTAACTCATTACACTTTAAAGAAAAACCCTTCGAACGCAATTAAAAATCAATTAGGTATAACGAGTTTAATAGATGACAGTCTCTTTGAAATACTTTTGTATAAAACTAATAGTTTTTCGGTGTGTTTTTTACTAAGATTTTTAATTCTAATTAATGACCATATTTTGATACTTTTCCTAGGGATCCTGTGATCGTGATCGTTCATCGTACATAGTGCGGTCATAAATCATTTCAAAATTTAAAATTTAAAATTAAATATAAATAGTACCTAACGAAAATTGACTGCACGATTTACGATAAACCATCACGATCATGAGATTCCTAGGATCCTTATAAAAAGGATTTGGCAAACATCGTTTTCCCATATTTTGTATTTTGTAGAACTGCCAGCTATACCTCTAAAATTAGGTCCACTGACTTAAGATTTTATTGATGCACCTTTAACCTTTTAACCGATCATTAGCGTGCCATTATAGCATAATTCAATCTTTGGTACCCTTTGGAAAGAGGGGATGAAAAAGTCTCCGACCCTTTAAAGGGACTTTTGATGAAATTATGTAAGAATCATAAAATAAAATTTTAAAAAGTTGTTTTTTTTAATTTTTAATTTTTTAGTTTAACTAAAGTAGCAGAGAAAGTGAGAATATTTGGCTACTCAAGGACCAAAGTCGTTGTGGCGATTCACAAATTTTCATGTTTATGATTAGAATCAGTCATATTATAAATCACTCTGTAAAGATCATCTATGTAAAGAATCAATTTAAACTAAGATTTTTTTAGACAATATGAAGCAAATAGATAAATGATTCGTTTAGTCAATTAGTTCTAGTATTTCAAATGTCTATCTATTTACTACAGATGATTGACTAAATAACCTAAGTTTTGTTTTTCTTTTGCAGCAATTTATAATAGGCTTTTTAGCCAAAATAGTCCCTGAGATTTGCATAACTCATTACTTTGGTCCCTGAATTTTGAAATCAATAGAAGTTGTTCCTGAGTTTGTCCATCATCAATCATTTTGGTCATTCAATGAAAAATTATGTTAAATAAAGACCAAAATGACAAAAATACCCTCAATTTTTGTCAAATCATTTGGTCCATTGTTCATTAAATTGAGGGTATTTTTATTTTTGTTATTTTGATCCTTATTTAACATAATTTTTCATGGAATGACCAAAATGATTGATGGTGAACAAACTCAGGGTCTACTTCTATTGATTTCAAATCTCAGTGACCAAAGTAAGAAGTTATACAATCAACTCCAGACTTCTTAATAAACCACAATCAACCTCCTTTCATACTACCCTACCCTAAAGTCAAATCCCTGCTGCTTCCTTGAAAGAGAAATGTCTTGAATCGCTAGATGATAATGGCAGACTCGAAGAGTTTTGAGTAGAAAATTCTAATCCTATATTAGTGAATTATGTTCGGAAATTAATGCTCGGAAGGTGGTTACATGGGTGCTTTAGGCTCCAATGCCAATGCCCTGCCCTCACAAGTGTCAAAGTAGCCAGCTTTAGTTCCACAAAGATTCTGGGACCACATTTGCAGTAGCATATGTGTAAGCAAGTTGGCATTTGGTATTTCAAATTATTCATTTCTGAGTATCTTATAGTGATGTGACTTGTAGAATGTTCCTGCTTTCCTTGATTTTTATGAATAGTAACATGCACCTATTTTTTTTCTTTCCAAGTTTCCCATATTGGAGATAATTATTGCAAGGAAAAAAAAATTAGTATTTGGTCCTCGGTCACTTTATTAGTTTTTAAATTTTGATTGAAGTTTTTGACATTAATTTAATAATGAATTTATATATTTTTTTACATCATTTTTTAGTATAAAATTTAACAATTGATTTACATATCAGTTACATAATTTTTTAAATAAAAATTATTAATTAATTTAGGGTTTTAATATTCACACTTTCATTAATCTCATAATTTATTTTCAATTTATACAAAATAAAATTTAAAATAAGTTTGTATTCATTAATTTTATATAGAAATATTTCAATTTTTTAGTTTTAAATGTACAGATCCATATAATTTGTTAGTTTTAAATGTACCCATTCTTGAATATACCTATTTGTTATATGAAAATGTACCCAAGGGTACGTTTGTTTGAACCCTACGTGCGTGTGTGTGTGTGTGTGTGTGTGTGTGTGTGTGTGGGTACATTCGTTTGATATCTTGAAAATTTTATATTGTCCAATCAAAATATTTTGAAATATTTTTCATTTTTTAAGTTGGCATTTTGTTAAGGTAAAAAAAACTTATTAATTAAAGGATGTTTCTTGTAATTTATATCCCACTAAATGTGGGATTTTAAATTTTGTAAAGTGTTAAACATAACTGCTTATATGAAAATATATTAATATTAATATGTTGAGGTGTACAAAATCAGATGACTTTGATAAAAAACTAAAAATCAATAAGGTTTCAATTAGGAAATATTGGTGGCTACGCATCCAAAGTCTCCCCTAATGGCAAAGTTCTATATTTTGATTATCACTGAATCCAGTTTGTCTTTCATTATTTCCTTCTCATTGAACACTACTTTTGAATAATGTTCATTGCAGGTGTTCAATGTACAACTGAGATTGACTTGGATGCAATCAGTATTAAAGATTACAGAAGAATACGTACGTACATCATTGGTTGCAACAAATTTCATGATTGCAGATGATTCATCGTAACATTTTTCAATTTTGTGCTAGGATACTTTAAACGGTACCGGTTTGCGTTGTCTCGACCCTCTGTACACCTGTATATTGTTATAAACTAAAATGTGAACTCTAACTGCCATGACAATTCTTGCATGCATGAGTAGAATAGGCTTGTTTTAAGTCATTTACTATTAAGAGTGAATGGTAACTACCCTATCCTACCTCTTGTTAGGAGTAATGAAGGTTCACAATCTTATCAAAGATGTGAAGCACCAGATTAATACTTTAGTCTATATGTTAGTTAAGGTAGTGATGAGTCAGCATAAGCTGTTGACCTCAGTATTTATGTATAAATACTCAATGTACACAGATATGAGATTAATGGAAAATACATTTCACACAATTCTTTCTCTCTCTACATTTCCCTTTCTCTCTCAAATCCTAATTCCTTACCTGCTAAAATTCTATTTTCTACATGGTATCTTCGCCGGAGTCCACCGACGTTGATCTCCTACTTCTGCGTTCTTGATTTTCTTGCATTTTCTCACTTGCCAAACAGATCTTGCCTCAATTCTTTCTTCAATTCTTTGTGTGCTTCGCTATGGCTACAACGGCGAACTCCTCCAACTTTTCTCCCCCTGCAAATTCTTCAGCTTCTGCTCCTCACACTGAGGTTTCCAATCCTCTCCTTGCTCCGATTGCCTCGGTCAATGTTCAGAACATCGCCGGTATGGTTCTAACGAAGTTGACTCGTCACAATTACATTACCTGGCGCAATTTATTTCTTCCAGTTCTGAAGCGATTTAAGCTTTTAGGGCTTATCGACGGCACCGATGTATGCCCCTCTCAATTTGTTTGTGATTCTGCTAGACTTCGTGTTCTTAATTCAGCGTATGACATTTGGTGTGAACGAGATCAAATCTTGATGATTTGGATCAATTCGACTATCTCGGAAGATCTTCTCCCTCTGACTGTTGGTATGGATGATTCTCGATCTCTCTGGCTTTCTCTGGAAAAACGTTTTGCTGGAGCTTCTTGTACACACATTCATAGTCTTCGTGCTAAGATTCAGACGATTCAAAAAGGTGATTCTTCGATGACTGATTATCTCAATTTAATTAAAGAAACTTCTGATAAATTGGCTGCTGCGGGTGAGCCGATTTCTAAGTCTGATTTGGTAGCCTATATTCTGTCTGGTCTTCCTGATGAATACGAGTCATTTGTTGACTCTATCGAAACTAGAAATGAGTCCATAACCTCTGATGAACTTCATGGTTTACTCTTGAGCAAGGAAATTTCTCTTCAAAAGCGTAAGACTCGATTGCCTGCATCTAATACATCTGCTCCATTTCATGCTCTTACTGCTCAATCCTTTACTACTTCTGGTCACCACTCTGGATTCTGAGGGAATCGTAATTTTGGGCGCAATCCCTTCACAAATCAAAATAGTGGAATTCTTGGTGCTGGTCCATCTCGATCTAGTGGTTTTCAGTCTAGTCAATCGAATTTCTCCTCTGGGAAATCAAATCCATGTCAGTTGTGTAATCAACATGGTCATCAGGCTCTTCAGTGTGGCCGACTCTCTCAATTTGTTTCTTCAATGCCTTCAGCCTACTCTTCTAAGGCTATGATTGAAGTACATAAGACTATACCAAATTAGTGGATCACAGACAGCTTCTCACCATGTTACTCCAGATCCTTCTTCTCTCAATTCTGCCATTCCTTACACTGGTAGTAAGCAGCTATTTGTTGGTGATGGTAAAGGTCTGTGTATATCTCATATTGGTCATGCTTTTATACGCACATCTAATGCTGCTTTTAGACTTAAAGATGTCCTACTTGTCCCTCAAGCTTCGCATAATTTGTTGTCTGTGTACAAATTTGTTCATGATAACTGGTGCTCTCTAACTTTTGATCCTTTTGGATTCTACATCAAGGATCTAAGAACTGGGAAGATGCTCTTCCAGGGCCCCAATGAAGGTGGTTTCTATCCATTCTACTGGAATGCTTCTGATGGTTCTTCTGGGATAACAGTCTCTCCTCGTGCGCTGATGGTTGCAAAGGCTGATATTTCTCTTTAGCATAGAAGGCTTGGACATCATTCTAATGCAGTTTTACACACTCATCATTTACCTGTAATTGGTTCAGTCAATAAATTGTCCATTTGTGCAGCTTGTCAAATGGGTAAAGCTTCTAAGCTCCCATTCTCTGTGTTGCCTTGTATCTTAGTCAAGCCTTTTCATTTGGTTCATGTTGATGTATGGGGACCTTCTCCTACTTCCTCTTGTACTGGTTACAGATACTACTTAATACTAGTGGATGACTTCACAAAATACAGTTCGTTATATCCCTTATTTCTCAAATCGGATGTTACTTCAGTTCTCAAGACTTTTATTCTCAAAGTTCAAACACTTTTTGCATCCAAAGTTCAATGTTTGAGATCAGATTCAGGGGGTGAGTTTTTAAGCAACGAACTTCAGGGTTTCTTTAATGCTCAAGGTATTACTCATCAGCTGAGTTGTCCTCACACACCTGAACAAAATGGGTGTGCTGAGAGGAAACATCGTCATGTTGTTGAAATGGGCAAGGCTTTACTCTTTCAGAGTGGTTTACCTCCTAAATTTTGGGTTGAAGCCTTTCAGACAGCAGTTTATCTCATAAACAAGTTGCCACCACAGACTTCTCTCTTAAGTCTATGGGCAAAATTGTTTCAAGCCTCACCAAAATATCATACATTGAAACCTTTTGGTTGTGCATGTTATCCATGGCTTAAACCTTACTCCAGTCACAAGTTAGAACCTAAGAGCAAAATGTGCATTTTTCTGGGATACAGTTTAAATCACAGTGGCTACATGTTTTATGATCCTATCACTGAGAAACTTTACATCTCTCGGCATGTTGTATTTGATGAGAGTTATTTTCCTTACCTTTATCACAATTTCTTAGTTCCTCAATCCTCTGCCATATCCAATTCCAATCCTGCACCTTCTCCAATTTCAGCGACCATACCTATACCAATCTCTTCTTCCAGTGCAGTTTCTCAACCTCAGGAATCTACACGTCCTGATATCTCCCATGCACCATCCATGTCTGCATCATCTCTCTCAGTCATTGATTCCAGTATTGAGGAACATGTCTCACCCCAAGCACCTCACAACACTCATCCTATGATTACTCGAGCAAAGTCTGGCATCTGCAAACCAAAAATTTTCACCGCTACTAAGCATCCTCTTCCTTCATCAGTGGATCCTCTCACCTAGATTCCATCCACACCAACTACTTATCTCCAGGCTTCTAAACATGCTCCTTGGAGGGCAGCAATGCAAGTTAAGTTTCAGGCCCTTCAATCCACAGAGACATGGGGTCTGGTACCTCATCATCCATCTTACAATCTTGTCGGTTGTAAATGGGTTTTCAAAGTGAAACATAAAGCTGATGGGTCTATAGAAAGGTATAAAGCACGTTTAGTGGCTAAAGGTTTTCATCAACAAGAAGGTTTAGATTTTTCAGAAACTTTTAGTCATGTGGCTAAACCACCAACCATCAGGATTCTTCTCTCCATTGCAGTTCATTATGATTGGTTTGTACATCAATTAGATGTTAGCAATGCGTTTCTACATGGATATTTGAAAGAGGATGTTTATATGTTGCAGCCCCCTGGTTTTGTTGATGTCTCCAAACCTACACATGTTTGCAAGCTTAAGAGATCTTTATATGGTCTTAAACAGGCTTCTCGTGCCTGGTATGAAGCCTTCTATAGTGTCATCCTTTCCTTGGGGTTTTCCTCTTCTGCATCTGACACTAGTCTCTTCATCAAGAAAGATACAACTATCACATTCATCTTGGTTTATGTGGATGATATAATCATCACATGCAGCTATTCTTCAGTCTGTCAAACCATTATCTCTCAGCTTCAAACTCTGTTTTCTGTTAAAGACCTTGGTGATATTCACTATTTTCTGGGTATTGAAGTGCAAAGGTCTTCCAAAGGCTTATTTCTTCATCAATCAAAGTATGCTTTGGATTTACTTAAGAAAACAGATATGTTGGGTGCAAAACCTTCGCACTCTAGTTAGTTCTTCTAAACTAGATCACTCTAGTACCCTTCTTCCTGATCCTACTTCCTACAGATCCACTGTTGGTGCTTTGCAATACCTCACCTGGACTCGACCGGATCTAGCCTTTGCTGTTAACACATGCAGGCCCCAAGAACCATTCATTTGCAGGCTGTCAAGCGTATCTTACGGTATCTCAAAGGTACCATTGACTCAGGGCTATGGTTTACAAAAGGTGCTCAACATCTAACAACTTGGTCTGATGCTGATTGGGCTGGCTGCCCGGTTGACAGACGCTCTACCAGTGGACATTATGTATTTTTGGGCTCAAATCTGGTGGCTTGGAGTGCTAAGAAACAAAAAACAGTGGCTCGGTCCTCCACTGAAGCTGAATACCGATCACTTGCAAACACTGCTGCAGAAGTCACGTGGATTTGCAAGATTCTTTCTGATATTTCCTTTCCTCTTCTCTGACCACCTGTCATTTTCTGTGATAATAAGAGTGCTATAGCATTAGCTTTCAATCCGGTTTTTCATGCTCGCACCAAGCATGTTGAAATTGATTACCATTTCATCCGAGAGAAAGTTCTTTTGGGATAGATTGGTGTTCAACATGTTGGCACATTGTCACAGATTGCTGACATTTTCACCAAGTCCCTTCCTGCTGAACGGTTTGCTTCCTTGGCTGACAAGCTTTCAGTTCGTCCTTCTACCTTCAGCTTGAGGGGGTGTGTTAGGAGTAATGAAGGTTCACAATCTTATCAAAGATGTGAAGCACCAGATTAGTACTTTAGTCTATATGTTAGTTAAGGTAGTGATGAGTCAACATAAGCTGTTGACCTCATTATTTATGTATAAATACTCAATGTACACATATATGAGATTAATGAAAAATACATTTCACACAATTCTTTCTCTCTCTACATTTCCCTCTCTCTCAAATCCTAATTCCTTACCTCCTAAGATTCTATTTTCCACACCTCTGCCCCTTGCCATGACAAAACGGGTGGACTTGCTCTTATAGCAATTATTCCGTATTCGACTGATTCCCCTATTAGTAGTTTGCAATTTGAGACATTTATGTGCTATAGAAGTAGAAGATACAAGTATAACTATGAACATTTTTTTTTCCTTCTCAATATGATATGAGTACACATATATCCATGCTAGAAGTCACGAGGGTCAACAAAAACCACCGATGAAGAAGATCGAGTGTTAATCCAATCAAACTGGCCGTCATCAGATGACGTCGTCTTCTCTCCTTGCTTTGCTTGATCAGCAAGCTTCTTAACGCACCACATATCTTCTTCCCACGACAACTTTCTCCAATGTGGGATTGCCTCTCTAACTGGGTCCCTCTGGCTCACCTCAGTCACCACAGCAGCACAACCATCGTCTTCTCTAGCCATGTTATGAACAAAGTTGCACAAAGCCTTCATGAGCCACTTTCCATTTTTACCCTCCATGTGTAGTCCGTACATGAAGTGGACCCCAAACTGCTTAAAAACGTTGGGAAACGAAGGCAATCGCAGCCATGGAAGCCATGCATCTAAAACCCTAGCCCCCACGCAGCATGCATACGTTAGGCTCGACACTCCCTTCACTTGCAACTTGAACACTTCTTTCGTGTTCCAAACACTGAGGATGGCAAAGTTTGTAGGCAGAGTAGTGTCCTTTTGTGGATCAAACTTGAGGAGGGACTTTTTCGGTAGGGCCATGAAAGTACCCAAATTGAGGTGACTAGATAAAATGGTGTGGATATCTTTGGGGAAAAATTCTGATTGGGCAAAAAGTTGGCAATAGATTGACTCGGCTAGCTTCGCTGGAAGTTGAACGATTGCAATTTTGGTCGAGGATATTGGCTTCTTGTGTGCATGGACTGGTTGGACCAATATTGTGGGTGTGCGAAACTTTTGGTATGCACATTTTATTGTGAACAGATTGATAGAGGCCTCGTTTGTACAGTCTGTGGCCATGTATGCATAGTTTGCTCCGTTTTGCTTGCACCATTCTTCCAAATGTGTGACTAGTTTTGTACCAATGCCTAGCCTCCTGCATGGAAATTAAATACATCAGAACAATAAGAAACATTTTACACTCCTTAAGGGATTCCACTCGCGTAATAGATAGTACTCTCGTATTAACTGTTTCATGACCATATTTTTTCCCGTTTAACACTTATAATTGTGGATCCAAAAAAGGGCAAAAGTAATGAACTCTGAACGTTCTTTATGTAATATGTACTTTGGCCACGAAACAGTCAATAGAAGGTCACAATCCTATCCCGCTCAATGAACAACGGATATGGAATGGGATATACCTACCATGAAGATAATTTATAAGTATTGCTAATTAATCGGCAGTTTCTTAGCACTCTTATATGCTAAGATATCAATTTATTTTTTCAGCAGGCTCGCTTTACATCCAAGGGAGGCTTTGTCTATAGTGAAGAAAAAAAGAAAGAGAGAGGAATCACAAAATATTGATCAAAAGGTGGGGTGGATAGTAGAGCACATGCACTGTGTGGATAAGGTAATATAGGAGAGGTTTCTTCAAGTATCGGTATTTTAGGGGTACACCACATGTCATAATACAACTGGAGAAGATAATATTTTTACGATGATGCACTTATTTTATGACACATGAAACGTCTTGTTGAATATTGGACAATTTGAAAAATTTCTCGTAATATATAGCTACGATAGACAATATGCATGGTAGAAATAAGGGAATAGGGGGGACTACATTCCATTTAAGATGTCATTTGCTTTCTTTAAATTTTTTTTGTAAGGTCGCTGGTGGATACATGTGTCGAGGACAGGCTAACTAGCTAGCTAGTTGCATGCTTTTGCTCCATTCCATGATACGAGGAACATTGCATTTCTCTTTTTGGTAGAATCTAATCTCCCTTTAAATCACTCTCACCTTCCTTTTTTCTTTTTTTTTTTCCTTTTTGTGAGGTGGGAATGAGATTAGAATCATCCACGTATATATTCACATGAGAGAGAGAGAGAGAGGAAAATAGTGAAAACTACTGTTGTAATTTCTTGCTTTCATAGCTAGCAAAAATTCATGCAAATATTAACATGCCGATCGATACCAAAGTTTTGGTCACTCTTATCTTCCTAATACAATTTTGTGGTAAATGATCTGCATGTTCATGTAGTTAATGGATTAATGGAATGAACATATTGAAGTTAGGTACAGAGAGAGAGAGAGAGAGAGAGAGAGAGAGAGAGAGAGAGAGAGAGAGAGAGAGAGAGAGAGAGAGAGAACCTGTGCGTGGGAGAGACCCTAAGTCCCAAAATATAAGCAAGCCTTACAAAAACTGAATTGCCTGATGTTGCCTCTTTTACACAACCCCTTATCACACCTACTATATTTTGTTCTCCGTACTCTGCAATCTGTTCACAACTGCGTTTTATTAATTTTAACGAAAAACCAAAAATGAACAAATATTAAATTGTATTTATATATATTGTCTATCATGCTCTAATTTTTTTTTCTATTTCTTCGCATACAAGTAATTAAAAGATGAAATAAAATTATGGAATTGTTAGTGACACTTCAAAATTCTAATTGTGCATGCATTTCAGATTTTTTTATATTTAGAAAGAAAATATACTTGTGACGAGTGCACAATGAAATTTTGGAGTGTCAATAAAAGTTGTGTAACATTAAACAATTAAACTAGGGTTTTACTAGCTAGTAATTAACATACACCTAGCTAACCAATATGTTATGGAACTACCCAATCATCTATTACCACATTATTTAGTTTGCAAATTTGATTTAAAAATTTAGTCTACCTAGCATTACTCCATGTATATATATTATCTGTTTTCGAAATAAAGTGTTGATGACGTAGAAGTTAATTACCAGCATAACGTGTGTCGGGAAACGGCGAATGCGACATGTAGGATCACCCATGAGATCAGTGACTAAAGTAGGGTTTCCACGCTCCTCAAGTTCACACTTCCTTTCCATCTCCTCCACCGCGGTCTTATCACGTTCTTCATCATACTCTCTCACCACCAGTTGAAGCAAAGGCACCCTTATTGGCGAGTTTTCAGCTGCTACCTTAGTTAGCACCATACTGGCTAGTAGTTTTAGTAGAGAAAGAAATTAAAAATGGTCGCAATAGGTCTTCTATTGTGTTTCTCTGTGACTCTTGTCTCTCTTCTTATTTATAAGTAGAGGTATGCTGATGGCACCAATAAGTTTTTGCACCGGGCACAGCCGCATGCATGATATATGTACTATACTTCATTTGGTGATTGACCACATGTTGTACCAATTATTGGCTTATAAGGTACATGATGACCATGCATATGCAGCGCACACAAAATATAATAATTATAGTAATGAAATCATTATCAATATAGAAACTTAAAGGAGAGAGAGAGAGAGAGAGAGAGAAAGAGAGAATGGTATTTAGCATGTGGCGTGTCAACTGGGATTATATTATGATAACTATATGATGGTGAGTGATAATCGAACTGATGAAAAATACTACTATTAATATATGAGAGATGATTCTCTGTGAACTGTGGTTATGACTTCCACTTTCACTCGTGTATGTACGCAAAATTATGTTATGAATATAGTTGGACGGTTGTGAGCGACTGTTAACTGAGTGTTACAATTTAAATTCTGTTATATGAATAGTTAACACCGTATGTATATGTATAACTATTGCTAGCACAATTTTAAACAAAATAGCAACATTTAGCGTATGTGCTCTTTTTCTAAACGAAAATAGTGAGAGTATGATCTAGATGTAGTATAAAGCTAAATAAATTAATTATACTAAAGCATCCTATCCTTGTGAATGTGGTCAGTAATACCTAATATATATGGTTAATAGATTAATACCCATATGTACGATACTGATATTCTTTCACCAATTATTGGTGTAGGTAGTGATAGAAGCATGCGAGTACCACGTAATTGTTGAGCATGTGAATGGTCCTGTAAGTGATCATATCCACAACCAAAAAGAATGTTTTTTTATACAAGAAACAGAGTATATACTAAAGCAAAGGGGTTATAAGCTAAAGTTTTATCTGGTGTTCCTTTCTTGGAAGTTTACTTGGCCCTTTTACATGTGAATATGTAATTTAAGGGCACTCAGCAAGAGACACGGTGTGTATCTGTGACCTTGTGCGTTGTGTATCTGATTTGGTGTTTGACATATTTACTAAGATTGTTATAGGCAATTGTTCAAAAACAAAAATGACATCAACCAAATATGGAAGGCAAGAAACTCAATTACCTTGTCCACATTTGACCCCGAGTTGTATAGAAAACTCGGATTGCATGTGAATTAACTATATGTTTACGATTTTGAATCGATGAACAGTTTCCTTATTGTACTCTCTATTTGCATGCGAAAAACTATGTAAACAGCATACCAAGATAAACTATTGTTGGTGCCATAATCGGACGGAGGCTCTAATTTGTCAATACGAAGTTTGCTTCGAGTGTTTCCTTCAATCTCAGCGCCAAATGAAGGCTTTAGCAAAAGAAGATTTCATCCATGCCACTGTTGGAGGCCACTGTTTGTGTAATGATGTTGTAGATTTGTGTGATTATACTTAACTTCTAAACCAAAGATTGAGTGCCGAATGGGACTCAAAGTTCTTTTCTATACCTTCGATGATTGAGGAATTGAAATTGTTTTGTTTTGTTTTTGTGCCTACCTAAAACGTAATAACGAAAGATGATGAAGTAAAACTGATCTTAATCACTCCATAGCTAAAAGAACAATACAATTCATAGAAATGCAGAAACTATTAACTAGATTGAAAGAAAATACACTTGAAATGGAGCAAGCCGTGAAACAAGCAACATTCAAGCCATGAGAAGCAGGCGCGATTCATGATATCAGGTTAAACTAAGTTGAAAATATTTGTCATCAATGAGGAAACTTAGTTGGGAGAGACATTAACTAAAATCATACTACAAGGTAGCAGAGCAATAAACATTGAGGATCACTTCGATCGATTGAGGATTGGTTTTGAAGAAAACTTTTGGATTGAGCTGAACGGCTTTTGAGAGTTTGGTTGAGCTCCGATTTGAATTTGTAGATTTGGTGTTTGAGCTCTGATTTGGACCCGTGATACTTATTCAAAAACGGAACTACACCATGGTCCAAACTCAACACCATGAAGTGATATAAGATGGATTGTGGCCATCCATGGTCGTTTTAGTCTCCAAAACGTAGTTTAAAGTTTTTTAATAAAAATCGGACCTTTCGGCTTCCGTCCGATTAATGTTGTTTTTGTTGTAGTCCTATTAGATTATGAATGTGATTGTGTAAATCCTAGTGTATATAGGGATATCAGATATTATCCTATTAGAGTTGTAATCTTATTAGGGTAATGAATTAACCTTCCCTACTACTATAAATATAGGCACAACGAGGTGGAATAGAACACACCTCACAATTACACATCTCTCTCTTTCTCTCTACTGTGCTGCACCCCCTCTCTCTCTGTCCTTTATATGATTAAATAAATTAGGCCTACAACACGTTATCAGCACGCTCTTGACACTGCGCTAAAGAGAGTTTGATCTTCAATCAGGGGAGTATTACGTTTTAATCATTCTTTTTATGATTAATTTATTATTTTATTGAATTGATCTACATGCTATTGATTCAATTTAATTTTTCTTTGTTGAATGTGATACAACGCATTGAAGATGCAATTCCGGCTTTCAGAGAAAGATCTTCTACAAATTCAAAGGCTCAGTTGTTTTTTGCCAATCAGGTTCCTTTAAAATAAATTAAGATATTTGAAAAAACCTTGAAGCATGAAAACATTCCCCATGAAGCATGAACCCCCTATATTTATATTTTCCTTCCAATTATATATATTGTATATGTGTTCATATATTTTGTCAATATATATACTTATTCATGAAATACGCAATTATTCTATGTGGAATTTGTGAGTCAAAGCATCGAAATTAATTTAGAAGCAATTAGGGTTTTCAACCCTAGAGTTTGGAAAATAAAAGAAAAAAAATCCGGCCGAACTGCAGCTCCACGCCGAACCGTCGCTGACATCAAGCCGAGTTGGCTAACCTATAGCCGCACCGCCACCTTGGAACGACGTTGTTTGACGTCCTGGACCTCTGCAGTAGCCTTTTGGGCTTTGTTGCACGACAGCCAGGCCGAAGGCCTGGTTTGGGTTTATAAAACGGGCCTGCAGCCGTAGCCCACTCCAACATTGCCCGAAGCTCTGTTAGGCTTGTACCTGAGCCCTAGGCCTATCACCAGCATGCCTGAAGCTTGTTGGGCTTGTCCCCTTGCCCGACATGCCTGCAATAGCTTCCATGGCTGCTGGGCTCGCCATGTCACGGCCCAACCACAAAGCCAGCTTCGGCTGGGCTTTGTAGCGCCACAACCTAAGCTAGCGAATGTTGGGCTTGCTAGCACTCCGACCCGAGACCACAACAAGCCAGCCTTTGTGACTGGGCTTGCCCAAAAAAGGCTCATAGCCTGCAGCTATGATTGGGCTGCCCCGTAGCAACCTGTGGCTCACTAAGCCCTTTTAGGGCCTTGCCCTCCACACGACACCCAAGGCCACCGATATTGGGCTGGTTTTTTTGAATCAATGCTATTTTTGGCATTCTCTATAATTTTAACTCGAATGTTATTATTCTTTTTGCTTCTACAATCAAACCTGAATGGTTACGATCTACTGAATTAATTAAAGTGACCAGCAGTCCATTAATCTGACAATTAATACAAAATTATTGGCCTGAAGTTCACTTTTTGGCAATTAACGATTTGATAAATTATTTTGTTTCTTTGAACCGTTGGCTACCTTTCATAGTCCCGAAGCACTCACACTTGAGTTCTTGAAGCAACCCAAATCCACTACACTTAGTTGTATATTGTATTTTGTGTTCTTACAGGTACCTCCTTTTATGAACCAAAAGTTCATAACTAAACTTGAGCATGTAGTTTCAAATTTAGTGCCCTTGAAACCCGAAGGTTTCTTAAAACAATACACCCATGTAAACCCGACGTTTTTCATGTAAACCATGTCTTAGAACTCGAATGTTCTAACGTTGATGCTTAGGGATATCTTATTTTCATAGCACCAATCACAATATTGTTCCCTCCATTCAGTGGATTGTTGAACCATAACAAGTTCGATTTCACTAATTTGGATGTTTCTTGACCGAAACCACTTTATGTGGGTACAAGACGTGAATCTCCACTTGACTATCAAGAAGCTGAGAAACCATTATAGCCAACAATGGCATGGAAGAGTTGAATAAACATCCGCCATGATCTTTATTTGAAGACTTTTGCCCGAAGCATTATAAATGGAAATACCTCCGGAATGAGGATTCCATGGCTCTTTGGCTCGCTTCTACGACCCGTTTAATCATGAAAGATATTGCCTGAAGCACACCATGATTACATCCATGAATGAGTACGATTCTGAAGTTTATAAATCCAATTTCGACTCGAGAATATTTTTTCTCGTCCTTCCATGTTTCTAACTTGCTTCTGAAGCAACAATGTAGAGAATGGAAGTTTACCAATTTCTCGAATCTGATTACTACCACACTTATGAGAGGAAGGTACCCCATCAATTCGTCTGGGAGGTACCAAAAGGTATAGACCCAGTTTCGACTGGAGTCTACTAAATGTTGGTGCCCTACTTCTGCAGGGATGTACCAAAGAGCATGCTCTGCTTCGACAAAGGTGCATCGAACGGTATTGCTCTGCTTCGGCAGAGGCCTACCAAACAGACCTCTCTAACTTCGGCTGGAGCCAACCGAACCTAAGTTTGGGTCTGTCTCTCTCACGATCCAATTTCGAGTTTATTTTTACAACCTATGGTAGAATCAGGGCCTGCCAAGGTGTGGCATCATGCCTGAAGTGTGATCCTTGGCACCTAAGACCTAAAACTTCAAGAATAAGGGATAATATTTCCAAACCTTAACCCTGCAGAATTTACTTCCGTCTCAATGGAATAGATCATTGGTTAAGAACCTATTTGTACCCCTACCAATGTCGTTAAGGAGTACCATTCTAGTAGTCAATATGTGAGACGAATTTTGCTCCACCAAACACCGTTGGAAAAGTAGAATTTTGACATGGATGACCATGTTGGCCGAATCCCCTCAGTAAACCATTTACTTTGTGAACATTTTTCTATGTTCTTGGATTCAAGTTTGGTGTATGTTTTAGTTATGGATAATCTTATTGATATCGTCCTTGAATATTAGTTAATTGAATCACGTTTCTTGTATAAATGTGACCGAATTTAATTAAACACGTGATTAGGTATGAATGTGGGAAAATTTGTTGTTTGGATGAATGCGATACTACGCACACTAACTTTTATACCTAAATCACATCTCTAACAACGACTTCGGGTCAATCTAAGCTGATTAAAAGCATCGGCACGCTCGTCGTTGTATGAATGGTACTAAATTACCATTTAAGAGACCTTATATTTTCCCCGTTCCGGATGAATGTCGTTGAGTTTTAAGGATATTTGAGAGAATAATGATCATGAATGAAACCATTAAAGAAAATAGAGCGGAATATCTTTCCACCACCTCCAAAAATGAGCTTGAAGCTTTGCTTTGCGGCAAATGGGTTGCCTCCCAATTGGTAACACACCATATGTAACCGGCTTAGAGCCGGGTGATTCGAGCAATTTACTTGCTTTGACATGACCTTTTGGGACACTTAGGTCGAACAATGATGCCACGACGCATCTCCTTACCCAAAGTAAGGATCTTGTGCCTATAAGCACACTTTGCCAAGCCTGCTCATTAGGGAAATTGATTTTCTAAATCATCCCTCGCAAAGATACGAAATCACCCATTTTCACAATGCATTGAAGGGAATATATGTGGACTATCCAACCAAAATGCGAACCATATAAATACTCATGGTTTTGGTTGATGAATTGGCAAACTGGTCATATGTTTGTCCACACACATTGCTGCTAAACCTCTTGACCGATTTTAAGGGTTCACCACCCTACTTATCCCATAAAGTCTGGAATATTGGATAATATTAGAGAGTTTATATCGACAGTTTTTGATAAGTATTGCATGTCTTTTGGGTTTACAATTGAACATCGAATTCCCATGTTTACCCTAAATAGCCTCACAGAGTGATCATCAAGCGCAATTTCAATGATCGCCCGGACCTTAGTGAACTCACCAAGCTTTCAGTTTTTCCTAGGGCTATGCAATCTTGTACGCAGTTATGTTGGTCGGCCTTGAGGCCCATTTTCACCCAACCATTTTCGACGTTATAGTTGGTTACTGGGTACAAACCTGACGTTTCGTATTTACGCATTTGGGTGTGCATTCCATGTGCCAAGATGCGCTGCTGCAACGTACCAATATGGGTCCTTAAAAGAAGGATGTGAATCTTTGTCGATTACGATTCTCCTTCACACTAGCTTTCTTAGAGCCCTTGCATGCGATCTCTTTACCGCTCATTTGCGGATTGTCACTTCAATGAGATAGTCTTCCTACCGTTAGGGGGAGATAAGAACGTCAACATTCTTGTAGAATGGCATGAATTTGCATGGACGTTGCCCACTATGTCTCATCTCGATCCTCGTACCGCACAAGTGTGATGAATTCTAGCTTTCAGAATGTTGCTCCGGACGCATTCCTTTGATCTAGCTAAAGTGATGAGATTATATACCAGCTGCAAACATGCATGCAAGGATAGACGTACTTAACAGACGTCGAGTTAAGATCCCCAAAGGATGTCCCGCCCCTGTTGAACGGTTTGGCACCCCCTGTTGGACGGTTCGGTACATCGACGAATTGTTGTACTTTTTATGCTCAAACGGAAACGAATTATAACGAAGTACCAAATATCAATGTTGTAGGTGAAAGCTAAAACAAACAATCTCAAACTAACACGAGATTTACGTGGTTCAGCGTAAAGCCTACTCCACGGGCGAAGCACGGCAAGGAATTTCACTAAACAAACGGAGATTACAAAAGAGTGTTTAAACTCTCACAACTCAAATCCCACAAATTACAAACCCTAAACCAAACGAGTAGAGAACTCAAACAAACGGAGAAGATTCTCCCAAATTGCTCTCTAACTCACAAACTCACAAATTGACTCTCACCAAATTGCCACACGAATGAGCCACACAAAATACACTAACCCTAAGGTCCTATTTATAGTGCATAGGACTTAGGTTACAATAAGAATCCTAATAGGAAGTAAATCCAAATCCTAATCAAATAGGTAATTAACAAAATCTCTCCTCAAAGGAAACCAACTAAGAAGTCAAAATCCAAACCCAAATAGGACACCAAAACCAAATAGGTAACACAAACCTAATTCTTTGCATCATCCTAATTTTGAGCCGTAAAAACCCAACACGAATAGCCAATCAATCTGTCTTGGCCTGAAGCACGACAAATCACTCGGTTCATAGGATTCACTTCCCTAGAAGAGGAAGGTCACATCATGATGCGAAATATATAAGCACACAAATTAAACCCTCTTTTGACAATTGTAGCAAAGTATGTAAATAGGGATCGTTCTAAACCGGGGATTAGGAGGGCTTGCTAAAACCTCTAAACCGACTCAAAAACAAAAAAAAAACAAAGTTAAAAATGTAAACAAAAGACTTTAAAACAAGAAAGTAAAAGGGGGATTTGGGTTTGGTGAAGTTAAAAGTAAAACAAACAAACTAAAACTTAAATAGATTTTTAGCTAGGCAGATTGTAAAACGAATTTGAGAAATAAGATGATGGATGGATTAGTTAGAGGTCCATTCTTCACACATGACATACTTGTACATGAATCGATTTCCAATTGCTTTTCAATAAACTATGATGCTCAACACCCCAGATTGACCGTGATGCACAAATTAACCCTCAGATTTTCCTTTACTTATTGAATTGGATGAATGCATGCGACAATCCAAATTATTCTCTAAAAATCCCCTATATGAATGCATAATAGAGATATAATCAGAGATCATTACGTTCAATGAAAATCATAAGTGTTGACGAGGCAATTGTAACTATGAATGCATGATACGTTTGCCAAGAATTCAATTAACGCGATTGTGACAAGCAACCTTCACTACTCATGAATATAAACTTGTAACAATTAGGTGAAACTCATTTATATTCTAGCATCTAATTTATGTATGAAAACTAAGTATGCATCCTTAATAAACATACAAGAATCAGTTATGAAGAAAATAGATAATTGAATTGCAATCACAACTTATCAAATCACAATTGGAAGAAATCAATTCATATCACAAGCATGTTCATGGCTTCAAACTTCCCCCCAACTAAATAGGGGTTTAGTTCCTCATGTTCACAAAACAAAGATAAACAGAATTATACATTGAAAACAAAAGAAAGAAAACACCTAAACGTTCCAACGATCCATGTTGGATAGCAAGCACGTACAAGAACTTTCCTCTTCTTCTTTGCTGCAACACAAGGTTGGAGTGATGTTTTGAAGGGTTGGTTATGTGGAGGAATGGATGGGAAAGAGTTTAGATATGTAGGGAGAGGCAAGGCAAGGCTTGGAGAATGGTTAATTTCTGGATGATTTCAATGAGGCTGCTGCCATGGGTATTTATAGGGAGAGGATGGACTTGTTTAATTCAATTTTCTGGTGGAAAACAACAAGGATGCACACGGCATTGAAGTGGAGAATAATGGTGGGTTAGGTCTTGAATCATCCACTCAATTTATGTGCACAATCTACTCATTTTCTGTTGAGTTGGGGATGAATCATCCACTCAAATGTCATGGTGAGTTAGGCATTGCATCATCTCAAATGTCATGGTGAGTTAGGCATTGCATCATCACTCAAATTTCTGGTGGAAAGCAACAAGGATGCACGGCAAGGATGTGAATTTCTGTGATTTTAGGGATGAATCATCTACTCAATTTCCTAGTGGGTTAGGTATTGAACAATCACTCAAATTTCTGGTGGAAGTGAGTCAATACCCACGACATTGATGAATTTCTGGGGTAGGCATGGTTTTGAGTGAAATTTTGGTCAATCCTTCTAGAAACCTATCCCTTCTTGCAACTTGTATTTGTTTCACCAGATTTTTAGCATGTTCCTAGCCTCTTTTGACTTCAAATTCGTCCAAACTCCTTGCTCCATGCATATGCACTTCATTCCAAGCCCAATTTTGCTCCTAAAAGCTCCAAAATGCTCCTTTTTACATACTTTGACAATAAAACCTGAAATTGCACGAAAATGACTTTAAACACTAAACTAACTAAGGAAAAACAACATAAATGCATGAGAACAAGCCAATTAAGTCGCATAAAAATGCTCCTATCAAATTCCCCCACACTTAGCTTTTGCTAGTCCTCGAGCAAAACAAGGAAATAAAACAAAACAAAACCAACAAACAACACCTAAACCTTCCAACGTTTGCCTCAGGGATTTCCAATGCACATGACATGTTAAAGATTATCATTCCCACAGATTTGAGTCAATTTAACACTTAAGCACATACTTAATCATAGTCACTACTTACTAGTTCACAATTAACCAATTAAAACAATGTTTTGAA
Source organism: Malus fusca (assembly GCA_035220775.1). Lineage (NCBI taxonomy): Eukaryota > Viridiplantae > Streptophyta > Magnoliopsida > Rosales > Rosaceae > Malus > Malus fusca. The sequence continues at coordinate 26,501,711 of CM069067.1, read as the reverse complement.
TGTAGTAACATGCCTTAGAGAATTCCCTCAATCCTTACAAGATATGCACTCTATTTTCACTCAGATTTTCTAACTACACACCCTATACTAGTTATATGTGAGAGAATTGATGTAGATATAAAAACGAATGCTCACATATATGTATCACAAAGAACGCAATTTCCGGAGTGAACAAGCATGTTTAGATATGATCTCATGAATGGAATGCTACTACTTAGATGCGAGAACCAGTGACACCATATGCTCATACCAAATTCAAACTCCACAAATTGAAACACATAACACTCAAGATAAAAGTTAAGGGTTGCAACGGGGCTTGGGGTATTGGTTAACAAAGAAAGGATAGGGAAAACAAACGTTCTTCAAGCATTAGTACGCAAAGTAATGAAATTAAGACTTAGAATTCACTTAGATTGCAGAAATTAACTTTAAAACACAAGGGAAGACTTAGACAACTCCTTAGGGTCGAATTCATTGTTTTGGACCCTTACTTCAACAAACAATACTTTGGAACACTTTTTCACATCTTTTCAACTCTTTTTTTCATACTTTTCATACTTTTTTCTTTATTTTTTTCTTTTTCCACGAAATTTTTTTTTTTTTTTCTTTTCTTTTCTTTCTACCCGTGCCTATGGCACACAATTGACAAAATAAAAACTTCCCCCACACTTGGTTTCTGCCACAAAGGAATTCAATTTGAATCATGCTTACTATACTTTAAGAACGAGGTTATGGATAGTCCTAATCTAGGCTAGGTGAGGGTAATGTGGGTTAACAAAGAAAAGGCTAAACAAGGCTCAATGGGGTTAACACCTACAAAACATAATGACATAGGGATTCACGGCTTTTTGGCTAAGGTGGTGGTCACTACACAACTTTATCTTGAATATGTGTTATGCTAATCAATAACATGCTTTGAATGAAATGGGCATGAGTTCTAGTGTTTGGAACTAAATGATGAAACGCCTTCTAAGTAGCAACCAAGCAAAGAATAATGAGATCATGCAACGACTTTAGAAAACAAAGAATGCACAGATTTTGACTCTCCAAATAAACGTTTAGGCTCAAGTCTCACAAGGTTGTATCGTTAATTTGAGTTCCTTCCTTCAAGCATGTTACAAAAAATGATTTTTCCTTTATGATTACATGTGAATTCATAAGTTATAACCACAACCAAGCATAAACCAAAGAGTAAATCAAACTTTTATCCATGTTTATAACTTTCTTTAACCGTCATGCAATTACAAACCGAATCCTCATTATTGTGTTGGAAGGTACCCTAAGACACAAACAAACACACAAAAACAACTCTTTTTTTAAAACAATTTTTCAAATTTTTATGGGATTTTCGGATTTTTGACTCAAAACACACTAAAACACACCAAAACAGCTTAAAAAGGCTTAAAAACAGTGAAAAACAACATTAGAAATTATGAGTGAGAAAACCCTACGAATTTGCATCAAAACACTTTGGTTAATTAAACACTTTGGTTACCCCCACACTTAAATCAAACATTGTCCTCAATGTTTCAAGCATAGACTAACACAAATAACAAACAAACAAACAAAACAGCAACTAAGCAATTTAACATGGCATAAATGAAAACAACAACAAAGAGAAGGTTTTAGGAACGCAAATCTGGAATTTGGAGTGCTCTCTAGGTCTCCCTTTGTTGCATGCATGGGTTGCCTCCCAAGTAGCGCTTGCTTTAACGTCGTACAGCCGGACGAAGAAGCCATTCACTCCTCAATGGAGTCCACGACATGCAAGGGAATGTCATCCACGGTATGCTCCTCAAAGTTCTCGTAGTACGGCTTCAAACGATGCCCGTTCACCTTGAATTCGTGTCCCGTTTTCAAGCTTTGGATTTGGACTGCACCATGAACAAAAACATTAGTAATAACAAAAGGTCCAATCCACTTGGAACGTAACTTACCGGGAAACAAACGTAAACGGGAATTGAACAATAGCACTTTCTGCCCAATTGCGAACGTTTTGCCTCTAATCATCTTATCATGGAACGCCTTGGTCTTTTCCTTGTAAATGCTTGCGTTCTCGTATGCCTCGTGCCGTATCTCATCAAGCTCATTCAATTGGAACTTCCGGTGACTTCCCGCTTCATCGAGGTTCATGTTAAACTTCTTGACGGCCCAATGAGCTTTGTGCTCCAACTCAACGGGGAGATGGCACGGTTTGCCATAGACAAGCCGAAAGGGGGACATTCCAATGGGTGTCTTGTACGCCGTACGATACGCCCAAAGTGCATCATCTAACCGTAAACTCCAATCCTTCCTTGTTGGCCCAACGGTCTTCTCTAGGATTTGCTTGATCTCACGGTTGGAAACCTCGGCTTGGCCATTAGTTTGAGGATGATAAGGCGTAGAAACCTTATGATTGACATTGTATTTCCTCAATAACGCCTCAATGGTCCGGTTGCAAAAGTGTGACCCTCCATCACTAATGATCACTCGTGGCATGCCAAACCTTGCAAAAATGTTAGTTCTAATAAAATCTGCAACCACTTTAGAATCATTAGTCCGGGTGGCCTTTGCTTCCACCCACTTTGACACATAATCAACCGCAAGCAAAATATATATAAAACCATACGAAGAAGGAAAGGGACCCATAAAATCAATACCCCAAACATCGAAAATTTCAACATTTAGGATAGAAACCTGCGGCATTTGGTCCCTAGCACCAATGTTACCCATTCGTTGGCATTTATCACATGTTAAGCAAAAAGTTCTAGCATCCTTAAAAATACTAGGCCAATAAAATCCACATTGTAATACTTTAAGGGCAGTTCTTTGTGTGCCAAAGTGCCCACCACATGCATATGTGTGACAAAAACTTAAAATTGAACGAAATTCAGAATCATGCACACAACGACGAATAATTTGATCCGGACAAAATTTCCACAAATATGGATCATCCCACACATAAAACCGTGCATCATGCCTAAGTTTATCACGTTGGTGCCTAGTGTAAGTGCTTGGAATTCGTTTTGTAACCAAAAAGTTCACCAAATCAGCATACCAAGGCTCACTAACCTTTATGGACAACAATTGTTCATCGGGGAATGTCTCCAAAATCGGCAAAACCTCCTCATTATGCACCATTCGGCTCAGGTGGTCAGCCACTACGTTCTCACTTCCCTTCTTGTCACGAATCTCTATGTCGAACTCTTGAAGTAGCAACATCCACCGAATTAGCCGTGGCTTGGCCTCCTTTTTGGTGAGCAAGTACTTCAATGCTGCATGGTCAGTGAAAACAATTACTTTAGTACCAATTAGATATGATCTAAACTTATCTAAAGCAAAAACAACGGCAAGAAGTTCTTTTTCTGTAGTGGAATAGTTCAATTGTGCATCATTCAACGTCCGTGAGGCATAGTAGATGACGTGTGGCTTTTTGTCCTTCCTTTGTCCCAAAACAGCCCCTAAAGCGTAGTCGGACGCATCGCACATAAGCTCAAAAGGTAGGCTCCAATCTGGTGGAACAATGATGGGTGCCGTGGTCAACAACTCCTTGAGTTGATTGAATGATGCCGTGCACTCCTTGGTGAATTCAAACGCCACTTCTTTTTGTAGGAGACGGCAAAGAGGTTGTGCTATCTTCGAAAAATCTTTGATAAACCTACGATAAAATCCTGCATGACCAAGAAACGAACGAACCTCTCTAACCGAAGTCGGAGAGGGTAAGTGACGTACTAGATCTATTTTGGACTTATCCACCTCAATGCCGTTTTCAGAGATAATATGTCCTAAAACTATGCCTTGTTTAACCATGAAATGACACTTTTCCCAATTAAGAACAAGGTTAGTTTCAACGCAACGTTTTAAGATCAAACTTAGATTATGCAAGCAACCATCAAAAGAATCACCAAAGACGCTAAAATCATCCATAAAAACTTCAATTATTTTCTCTACATAATCGGAAAATATGCTCATCATGCATCTTTGAAATGTAGCAGGTGCATTACATAAACCAAAAGGCATGCGACGATATGCAAATGTACCAAATGGACATGTAAAAGTGGTTTTTTCTTGGTCCTCGGGTGCAATGACAATTTGATTATAACCAGAATAACCATCAAGAAAACAATAGAAAGCATAACCCGCTAACCTCTCAAGCATTTGGTCAATGAATGGCAATGGGAAGTGGTCATTCCTCGTGGTGGCGTTTAGCTTCATATAGTCGATGCACACTCTCCAACCGGTTTGAATGCGTTGAGGAACAAGCTCATTCTCGACATTAGTTACCACTGTCACTCCGGATTTCTTTGGTACGCATTGCACGGGTGAAACCCACCTACTATCCGAGATTGGATAGATAACTCCACAATCTAGAAGCTTTATGATCTCCTTTTTCACAACTTCCATCATAGGAGGGTTAAGACAGCGTTGAGCCTCTCGAGATGTTTTAGACCCCTCCTCCAAAAGTATGCGATGCATGCACGTTGTTGGGCTAATTCCCTTGATGTCGGCCAATGTCCATCCAATGGCCGTTTTGTACTCCTTTAGCACCCTCACTAACTTGCTCTCTTCTAGTGCCGTGAGTGAGGATGAGATAATGACGGGCAATGTCTCATCTTATCCCAAGAAAACGTATTTCAAGTGACTAGGCAACGGCTTAAGTTCAAGTGTAGGTGGCTGCACAATTGAGGGAAGCAGTTTATTAGTCGAAACTGAACTTAAAATAGGTTTCAAAAACTTACCGTATTGTGATGGCAATGACTCAAGGGCAGCCACCATCTCAATGACTTCCTCACTAGGGGGCACGGCAATGGACTCCTCATTCTTGCCGTGGGGTTCCTTGGTGGCTGTTTCAATGTTTTTCATGTCCATTCCTTGTGCAATGACCAATTCAAGTGCATCGTCCTTCAAATTGTCAAAATGGTCCTGCGCCAAAGAATCAATTACGTCAATAGCAAAACATGAATGATTTTCATTAGGAAACTTCATAGAATTAGAGAGATTGAAATTGATAACTTCCCCATCAAATTCCATCGTCAAAGTGCCATTAAATACGTCAATCTTCGTACGAGCAGTTTTCATAAATGGCCTTCCAAGGAGGATGGGCAATGACGGGGCATGGTCCGATTCGTCCATCTCAAGTACATAGAAATCCGCCAGGAAGATCAAATGATTAACCTGCACCAAAACATCTTCCAAAACTCCCTTTGGATAGGCATTAGATCTATCGGCCAATTGTATGATTACCCCATCGTTTTTCAACTCTCCTAGGTTCATAGATGCATAAATTGAATATGGCATAACATTTATTGATGCACCTAAGTCTAGCATGGCAGATTCAAACCTAGTATTACCAATGACACAAGGAATCGTAAAACTACCCGGATCTTTGCATTTGGGGGGCAGTTTGCGTTGCAAAATGGCCGACACATTCTCACCTACTTTCACAACTTCCTTGGTCGAAATCCTCTTTCTTGTGGTGCAAAGTTCCTTTAAGAACTTGGCGTACCTCGGGACTTGCTTGATTGCGTCCAAAAGGGGAATGTTGACTTGAACTTTCCGGAATGTCTCTAGAATGTCCTTTTCAGCTTCTTCTTTCTTTGTTTGCTTAAACCTATTTGGAAAAGGAGCATTCGAAGGAAAAACATTAGTAGGAACTGAATTTGACACGTTCTTACCTTCCTTGGACGAATTGGATAGTTTAGGCCCACTTAAAGCTTGCGGCATTGGTGTGTCCACCCTTGCCGTGGCCTTCCCTTGTTCATCCTCTTCAATTATCAACTCCTCCACCTCGTTAGAACGTGATTTGGAAGGTTGGGGGTCAGATCCTACTTGCTTCCCACTCCGCAAAGTTATGGCTTTTGCAGATTCAAAACCACCATTTGGATTCACTACGGTTGAGCTAGGCAACTTGCCTTGCTCACGAAACTGCCCCATAAACTCGGCAATTTGTCCCACTTGCTTCTCCAACTCATCCACCTTCTTGTCCCTAGTTTGCATGCTCTGCGCCATAGAAGTTAGTAAATTCAAAATCTGATTATTATCAATAGAAGTACCTGATTTTTGGGCAGGTTGTGCTTGGGGTTGAGTTGGTGCAAACGGCTTTTGATAGAAACCCGGGGGTTGTTGCCTAAATCCGCTTTGTTGTTGGCCTTGTTGGGGTTCTCGCCATTTGAAATTTGGATGATCACGCCAACCGGGATTGTAAGTATTGGAAAAAGGGTCATTCCTTGGTTGGTATTGGTTGCCAAATCCCACGGCATTGAGGGTCTCCCACCCTCCATTTTCTATCAACTGTGGGCACTTGTCCGTAAGTGTTGGAAATGTGCCCTAAAGCCAATCATATGATGATACTTTACGGACATTTCACATGTTAAACTAATCTAGTTTACATATAAAGGGCAAACATTATTTTTTGAGCCGTCTCATATAAATGTTATATGCTTAAACGATAAAGTCCAAGGAATATATGATTGGGAGAATGCAATCTAATGAAGTTAGATTCATGAGACCATTCTTTCGTAGACACATCCTAAACGTTCCTGATCATAGGATTGCCAATTGGGCATTGACAGTCCGATAAGATCAGTACGTACTGTGCCTTCTCTCAGGGAGAGTGACTAGTCTCGAGTCATTGGTGTGTGTGACATCAAGACAAGTACGTAGGTGCTCAATAGAGAATGAGTTCACTGAACACGATCAACGAGGAGTTCTCATACTCATGTCACATGAGAACTCATGGTTGGGATAATGCAAATTAGTCTTTTGACCTGAGGCATCTTAGTTGTCTTGTGGTTAAGTCATTGATCTTTGATTATGTCAAAGTCACCCCATCAGGGTGTCCACGACATCATTGGGGTTAAGCCACTTAGTTATGGAGACAAGTGAATGTGCAACAAGGGATCTCTAACCTTCAAATGGTTTGAGGGAGAATACTCTATGATATGATTAAAATCTCTGGCCAGAGTATGAATGAGATTAGGGAATGCGTTCCAAATCACATTCAAGGTAATCATATAAGCAAACGAATCACATTGGATAGTAGACATGAATAAATAAACTATCAAACCAAACAATGTGGTCAAGAGTATTAGATTAGAGAAAAACCGTATTGCATTTGTAAATCCTGAACTGAATAGGTTCTCTACCTCTTCTGATTAGCTTGGGTAACCATGATATGCTGCTAGGTGTCACTCATGGTTTGTGGAAGCCCTAAACGTGTGTAATCACTAAAGGGAGAATTGAAAGTAAGTTTCAATTCACAATCGATGTAAAATGGTTTTAATCGCCCACTGCCTCGCTAAAAGGAACCTAATGGATCGTACACCGTGTAAGGTGGAGATTGAAGAAACAATGGAGATGAGTAAGAATAATTAAATGGTTTAATTATTTATGGCAAGGATTAATTAATATGTTAATTAATCAAACGAATAAGTTCGTTAAAGACCTCGGGATAGTTTTGGACCTTAAGGCCCAATGGGCTTCGAACGTCAAAGCCCATTGACTTAAGTTGTATGACAACTTAATGAATAAAGATTCACAAAGGCCCAAAAGCCCATATTCATTAAATGGCCGGCCATTTTGTGTAGAATTAGGGTTTTTGGTTCTTTAGGTCATTTAAAGAAGTGACTATATAAAGAACTTTATAGCCTAAAATTCACTAGTGTTGTTTTTAGAGAAAATTGGTGAGAACACAAAGCTTCCATTTCTCTCTAAGAGGCCGGCCACCTTGGAGGGTGCATCTAGCAATCCCACTACTCCAAGGTCACTCATTTCTTCTACAATCTAACCTTGGTGTAGAATCTTTAGAGGTTCTCTATTTTGGGAACTTGGAGAATCCAATTCTTTCAACCAAATCCATGGAGCTAAGAAGCAAGGAATGAAGGCCCTATCTCTTGGGTGATTATCCTTTGCATATGCAAAGAGGAATCTACAAAGGTAAATATTTCTCAACTAACAAATGTTGATTTAAAAGTTGAGTCAAGGTTCACCAATCTACTAGGCTTTGAATTTCATGGTTGATGTTTTTGTTTTTGAGTGCATGCAAGCATGATTCCGCCTTTAATTTGTTAATTGCATGCTATTGATGTTGCTCAAATGAACATGTTTTTCACAAAATTTCCTTCAGTAAGGTGGCCTTGCATGGAACACACGCCACAAGCTGCCACATTTTGCACTTTTGGACCTTCCACCACCTGAGAAAGCAAAGTAGTAAGGTTAGCCATTTGATTTTGAAGTTCGGTTATGGCACTTACCTCATTGACTTGATGTGGTCGTGGGTTACTCCTTTGTCCAACGCCTTCGTATTGTTGAGCATTCAACGCACGGTTGGAAATTAAAGTCTTTGCTGCCGTGGGGGTCTTGTCCACCAAGGCTCCTCCCGCCGAGGCATCTAGCATTTGACGTTCGATAGGTAGTAGCCCCTCGTAGAAGTATTGCAAAAGAAGTTCCTCCTTCATCTGATGCTGTGGACAAGAAGCAACAAGAGATTTAAAACGTTCATAATAAGTAGGAAAAGATTCACCTTCCTCTTGTTGAATTCCACTTATCCTTTTCCGTAGGAGGATGACTCGAGAAGTTGGGAAAAACTTCTCCAAGAAGGCCCGTTTCATGCTTTCCCATGATGTGACGGTTCCGGGCGCCAATTCGTACAACCAATCCTTCGCCTTTTCCAAGAGAGAAAAAGGGAAGGCTTTCATCTTCAAAATACTCCCATCAACATTGACGGGGGTCATGCTCGAACACACCACCTCGAATTCTTTCAAGTGTTTGTTAAGATCTTCCATGGACAACCCATGATACTTCGGAATGTGGTGTAACAAGCTTGACTTCAATTCAAATTCTTCTGTCTTTCCTCGGGCTGCTGCGGGGTATTGGATGCATAGAGGCGCGGCATTGTCCAATCCCGAGGCTGAAAGTTCTTTGATTGTTCGATTGTCCACCTCCATGTCTTTTTCTGCCTCCTCCTTTTCTTCAAATTCGGATTCAGAACTAGAACTAGGTGGACTAGGTTCTGGTACTTTCCTTTTCCTTCTCAAAGTTCGTTCAAAATTGTCGTCAAACTCCGATATATGTGCACGAACTGGTTGAGAACTACGAGTCATAAACTAGTACCTGAAATAAACAAAATAAAATTAAATTAAAACTAAAACACAAAAAAAAAAAAAGAAATAAAAAGAAACAATGGGGATTTAGCAAAGTTGCTAATCCCCGGCAACGGCGCCAAAATTTTGATGCGAAATATATAAGCACACAAATTAAACCCTCTTTTGACAATTGTAGCAAAGTATGTAAGTAGGGATCGTTCTAAACCGGAGATTAGGAGGGCTTGCTAAAACCTCTAAACTGACTCAAAAACAAAAAAAAACAAAGTTAAAAATGTAAACAAAAGACTTTAAAACAAGAAAGTAAAAGGGGGATTTGGGTTTGGTGAAGTTAAAAGTAAAACAAACAAACTAAAACTTAAATAGATTTTTAGCTAGGCAGATTGTAAAACGAATTTGAGAAATAAGATGATGGATGAATTAGTTAGAGGTCCGTTCTTCACACATGACATACTTGTACATGAATCGATTTCCAATTGCTTTTCAATAAACTATGATGCTCAACACCCCAGATTGACCGTGATGCACAAATTAACCCTCAGATTTTCCTTTACTTATTGAATTGGATGAATGCATGCGACAATCCAAATTATTCTCTAAAAGTCCCCTATATGAATGCATAATAGAGATACAATCAGAGATCATTACGTTCAATGAAAATCATAAGTGTTGACGAGGCAATTGTAACTATGAATGCATGATACGTTTGCCAAGAATTCAATTAACGCGATTGTGACAAGCAACCTTCACTACTCATGAATATAAACTTGTAACAATTAGGTGAAATTCATTTATATTCTAGCATCTAATTTATGTATGAAAACTAAGTATGCATCCTTAATAAACATACAAGAATCAGTTATGAAGAAAATAGATAATTGAATTGCAATCACAACTTATCAAATCACAATTGGAAGAAATCAATTCATATCACAAGCATGTTCATGGCTTCAAACTTCCCCCTAACTAAATAGGGGTTTAGTTCCTCATGTTCACAAAACAAAGATAAACAGAATTATACATTGAAAACAAAAGAAAGAAAACACCTAAACGTTCCAACGATCCATGTTGGATAGCAAGCACGTACAAGAACTTTCCTCTTCTTCGTTGCTGCAACACAAGGTTGGAGTGATGTTTTGAAGGGTTGGTTATGTGGAGGAATGGATGGGAAGGAGTTTAGATATGTAGGGAGAGGCAAGGCAAGGCTTGGAGAAAGGTTAATTTCTGGATGATTTCAATGAGGCTGCTGCCATGGGTATTTATAGGGAGAGGATGGACTTGTTTATTCAATTTTCTGGTGGAAAACAACAAGGATGCACACGGCATTGAAGTGGAGAATAATGGTGGGTTAGGTCTTGAATCATCCACTCAATTTCTGTGCACAATCTACTCATTTTCTTTTGAGTTGGGGATGAATCATCCACTCAAATGTCATGGTGAGTTAGGCATTGCATCATCTCAAATGTCATGGTGAGTTAGGCATTGCATCATCACTCAAATTTCTGGTGGAAAGCAACAAGGATGCACGGCAAGGATGTGAATTTCTGTGATTTTAGGGATGAATCATCTACTCAATTTCCTAGTGGGTTAGGTATTGAACAATCACTCAAATTTCTGGTGGAAGTGAGTCAATACCCACGACATTGATGAATTTCTGGGGTAGGCATGGTTTTGAGTGAAATTTTGGTCAATCCTTCTAGAAACCTATCCCTTCTTGCAACTTGTATTTGTTTCACCAGATTTTTAGCATGTTCCTAGCCTCTTTTGACTTCAAATTCGTCCAAACTCCTTGCTCCATGCATATGCACTTCATTCCAAGCCCAATTTTGCTCCTAAAAGCTCCAAAATGCTCCTTTTTACATACTTTGACAATAAAACCTGAAATTGCACGAAAATGACTTTAAACACTAAACTAACTAAGGAAAAACAACATAAATGCATGAGAACAAGCCAATTAAGTCGCATAAAAATGCTCCTATCACAGCACAAAATGAATATGTACTCGATCGCTATCTCAAATCATTTCTATCTCATAATATTAATCTGGATTACTTCTGAGACTTAAAGTTCTTGGTCCAGTATACTACTTTGGCTGAGATAATGGAATTGGAATAAGATTATCATTGATGATGTTTTCACTTATATGGTAGCTACCGACATAAATGAAAAGTGACGATATTGAACCGTGTTCCGTTAGGGATATCGCAATATCTTGGAGGTCCACGATATGACCTCAGTTGCGAAATTTTCAAATCATTCCAAGACTCACCTCACTTCATTACGCCACAAGTGGGACATGGTTAGAAGTTCTTGTTGAGCATATTCGAAGTACTTGTTGTTTTTATCCATCGTTGAGTCCCAACGACGATCGATGAAGACTATGCCGCATATATCATCCCGACCAAGACATGATACATCAACGAAGTCAACACCAAGACATATTGCGTCTACATCTACATTAGCAAAGCATCAGTAGATTGAAGTCATGCAAGCCGATTCCAGACAACCTTGCTGACCTCTACATGACGTCACTACTGAAGTCAACCTTCCAGAAGCTTGTCCGAGGAATTGGTATGCCTAACTATTCATATGCAATGCTTGTAGTTCTCATTTGGAAGTTCTGTCAAACTCAGGGGGAGTATCCAGAAGTATACTCACTTGATCTTAATGTACTCTTTTTCTTTATGATTAGGAGTATTTTTCCCACTGGGTTTTTGCTACCTAATTAGGTTTTGACAAGGCACCCATCTTAGGCTGATCATACCCCTGCGAGCTCTTCTACTTGTGTCCAAAAGATGTATAGTTTTGAATTAATGCAATTTCTCACGTTTCTCCTTAGTCTATGAGTTTTTCTCCCACCTTAGGTTTTACTATAGCGAGGTTTTGTGAGTTTTACCTTTTATACATTCTTCTGTTGATCTGAGACTCGCATTTGCTCATTGTGCCAACGACTTCATCAAATGTACTTACTTCATCACTGAAGACCTGATGCGCGATTTAGTTGAGTATTTACACACTCAAGGGGGAGTGTTGCAGTCCTATTAGATTATGAATGTGATTGTGTAAATCCTAGTGTATCTAGGGATATCTTGGAATATTCTATAGGGTTAGATATTATCCTATTAGAGTTGTAATCCTATTAGGGTAAGGAATTAACCTTCTCTACTACTATAAATAAAGGCACAATGAGGTGGAATAGAACACACCTCACAATTACACATCTCTCTCTTTCTCTCTATTGTGCCGCACCCCCTCTCTCTGTCCTTTATATGATTCAGTAAATTATGCCTACAACAGTTTTTAATTTTTCTGGTCAAATGTTGTTTTAATTATCTCTTTTGAGTTATTCCAAGTGGTTGTAATATTTTATATGTCATTGGAAGTAGCAATTGTAATCATTCAATCATTAATCAATTTCATCCCTTTGGGACTCCAAACTTTGTTTCAAGGGATTACGTTGGTAACCCTTTTGATTGCTTCGTACTATAGAAAAAAAAATTCATTTTTTATCAATTAAGAAACCTAGAAATAAATCAAACCCTACTTTGAGTTTTTAGCCTCCCCAGTTCTCCCTTTTATCTTTCCATTATAGATTTCAAACCCTGCTTAACAATTCAATTCCCACCATCGATCAGACTTCAATCAATAACATGAGTCGCCAATGTGAACAATTGATATGAAAAATTGTTACTAACATGAAAATTGGTTTTGAGTTTAGAGACCCATATGCCAAGAATTTTCATAGTTTCTTTGTTGTCCATGGCTTTGAAAATCATACTCAAAACCTAGATCTAGCTGAAGAATTTTGTTGCAAGAGTGATTTTTGGAAGTCCAGACATGGAAAGAAACGGTGTTAGGAGTTTCGATTCACATAAAAAAAAAAAAAAGAAGTAGATGGTAAGCCTAACATTACTCTTTTAGCATTGTATGAGAATCACCCTGCTCTTAGCCTTGTTGGTGGGTTTTTTTTAAAACTTTACTTATCAAGGGGAGGGAAGAGAGTTGGAACGGGAGTTCGAACTCGAAAGGCAAGGATAAAAACTCAACATTTTATCCATTAAGATATTGTACCACATATTGTTGGCAGACATGATTTTTGTAACATTGAATGAGCGCAAGATTTTTTAGGGCTGGTTGCTCCTACGCGGAATGATCGATAAGTCTGGACGTTGGACTTTGGTCTTACATATGTTAATACAATAACAAGTAATTAAAATTTTGGTCAAAGATTTAATTGCGAGTTGGGTTAACAATATTCTTCTACACTTTACAATAATATTCCACATTATCTAGAAGCAAAGTGAAACAAAAGGTATATAGGAAATGGAACAAATGCTTCTCTATATGTATAAATCTTTAAAAGTTGAGAGTGAAATTTTTTTGTAAGTATAAAATGGAACATTGTCTTGGAATTGATTCAAGTTTGCTTAATAAATATGAGCCTTTGCAATATTTTATCGCATGGTTCAGTTCCTTGGTTCTTAAAGGGCATGTTTAGACAAAATCCCAAGAGATAAAATAAATAATTGAATAAAGTTGATTTATTTTACCTTGCTAAGAATTTTTGGAGGATGATTCAGCAAGATTTTGGCCTTTGGATGCATATGCTATGTGATAAATATCTAGCAGGAGGGGAGGGAATGAACATTGTTTAATATTGTTATATGGAAGGAGGCTTCTAGTACTTGCAAAGGCTTCATTGATGGTGCTCAGTTGCTGAAAAAATGTTTGGTTTGGCATATCAAATTTGGTGAAAATATTAGATTTTGGAATAATTATTGGTTAAATTATAGGCTTCTTTTAAAATTTTCTCTTCAACGACTTCTGCCAACTATGCTTACGTCGTATGTGGCTGATTTTTATTATAGTGAGAATTGGGATATATATAGAACATTGATCTATTTCCTTCCTAAAGTAATTGTGGAAAACATTGTCAATATTTTTGTGGATAATATTGGTGGCTTGTCGTACAAGTGTACATATGGAGACCAACTAGTGATGGTAACTTTACTGTGAATTCTGCCTATGTGTTGGACCTAAGCGCTAAGATGAACTCTAAGTGACGATGAATCCTTATCTAAGAGTTGTATCTTCCTCCTTAAGTGCTCTCTTTTCTTTGGATTTTGTTGATAGACAAAATATTGACCAATGAACAATTAGTTAGACGGGATTGGCTACGGATTCTTGATGCAGCAGATATTAGGGTGCTTTTAAATAAAGTATTCATGTCTTCACAGACTGTTCCTTTGTTGCTAAGATTTGGAGAAGTTTTCCTATTCTTGATTAGTTTTTCATTGATGCATATTGTGGAGTAAAAAATAATCCCAAAAATCCAGAAAGTGACACGTGGACTTCTTCTCAAGAAAGACAAGATTGCCATCATTAAATGAGAAGGTTATCAAATATTTCCACATGTAGCTCAGCATCCTTGGAAGTTTAAACAGCGGACATGACTGCTCAAAGCTCCCCAGCTTGTGACATGGAAAAGTCAAAGACATTAAAGGTAGGATTAATTACTAAATCCTATCTTTAATACATTCCCAATTGAATGTCAACTTAATCAAGTAAGCTCACGTGCGAAATTATGTCAAATCTCATTTAACATCAAACAATTCCATCGATTGAGTAAGATTGTATGTGTGATAGCATCTACTATACCACGAATATCAATGAATCATTATCACAATCAATCAATCGACGATACCTCCATCATCCTCCCAAGATATTATCTCCTAATTAATATCTTAGGAGTATTATTTCCTCATTCATCCTACGGATGACATAACCTTGCCCAATGAGAACATCGCCACGTGTAGGGCAAAACCCTACACCTAGGCCGGCCACCTCCCTATAAATATTTCATCTCCACCAAACTTTGGTAAGCTTTTTCTATTCATACAAACCCTAAACACTTATTATTTTCAGAGATATTGACTTAGACGTCAGAGATCCATTGGCCAACCCCCTCCCTACCTCCCTCCACCTCGTGGTCGTGTGCGGCTTTGGTCTTTGATCAAAGGTGTTAACTGTTTTGTAGGTAAAAATTCGTCAAGACTAAAGATGACAGATTATTGCTACCACAAGTTGGTGCTCTCATTGAGAACTTGATTTAAACACTTGAAGAAGGTTCTCGCATTTGTGTTTTGAAGTTTTTCGTTATATAAGTAAATTTTTCCACACATTCCTATCTTTAGAATTTTTATATGTTCTTTGAATAGCTCTGGGGAAGAAATACAATGGTGAAAAATTATGAAACCACTACCCACTATACATCCTACATTCAAGGATATGGACCCGACGATGTAGATAGTGATGTGGCCTCGCACCGTCGCTCCTCGAGGCTCACCATGCCGAGGGGAGCAACTCTACCCGTGCAGTGCACCCTAGGCTGAGCTCAGATCGCTGCTCGTTTAGTGGCACCAAGAAATCCCCTCCAAAGCCCAATTTAAGAAGCTACAGTAGCAGTTGGGGACCAAGGTCGAGCCCAAGTCCACCATGCACAGCAACAAGACTAGGCACCAAACGAGGTGGCTCAAGCCGCACTAGGAGCAACCAGAGCCCAAGCCTAGTTGTAGGCCCCTATGCTCGAGCCCATCTTGCCCAGCCCACTCCAGCAACCTAGCTTGTATTCCAGACCAGTCTTAGACTGGTTTAACTGACCCTGCTCGAAGTTCCCAGACCAGCCAGACAAACCATCCGGCCTGCGATTGAAAGAGAGGTATTTTCTCCATTTTTTTGGGTAGATTTGACCCTTCCCAGCTTGAATTTTGTACTCGAAGTCTATTACACTTCCACTTCTTATTGAGATGCTTACGATCTAAGATTTTCGACCCCAAATGGCGAACAACACCTGTCTCAATAAATCGCAGATTTGACAAGCGCCTTCGCGCATCAGATAACCTTGGCGAATCAGCTCTTGAAGCACATCGAGACTCAACGCACTTTTGGCGATGTATCCCGAAGTGGGACGAGGGTAGGTGACGACGTTTTGTTCCACCATAGTCTCGATAAGTAACCATGAACCTAGAGTTCTGACAATGTGCACTCTTGCTTGGGCCCTTAAGTTAACATCTCGCCTCAGCCTGCAAATAACTGTTCACTCCTGACTAGGTCCATGGGTGAATGTTTATTCATGGTTAAGCACACACTCTGACGACCATCCCAGGCACAATTTCAAGCAAAGCGTCGGTTCGCAGCTTGGCCCGCAAGGAGCATCCTCTGAAATTTGTACCAGGTGGAATAACCTGGAATTTAAAATCTATATATGTGCTTGCCTAACGAGTCACCAACACTCATCAACTAAGATCAGATATGTCAATTTACTCATAGCGGAAGTAGTCAATTCAAGGCTTAGTTTACTAAAGTGTTCCTAGTTAACTAAGATCCAGTTCATTGCACATTTTAACTCTGACAATTTGAGTTGCATGGACTTATCTATTTAATAATAATGATGACCATATATCACAAGCAAAGAGTAAGATAAGTAAACTTGAAAAGCAATAAATTGCACGGGATGTTTTTGGCCGGAAAAAAACCCACCTTTAGGTTAAAAAACTGGGGACTCTCCACTGAGTCAAATCCAATAATGTAAACAAGGTTTCTACAAAGACCACAAGCTCAATTCCTAGATCCCTATCTATGGAGCAGCTTTATCCTTGTGTAACCTTGCTTTACATGAGATGAACTCCTTCGGTCTTCACTAAGTGGCAGCTTCTTCTGAGTCCTTCACCTTGTGGTACCAATATCGACTCAAATCACGAAATGATATGATATGATATGATATGCATATAAAATCTGGATTCAAATGACTAGTCAGATTCTCTAGTCAAACAGTTCAAGGAAGAAACTAACTTGAATCCAAAAGCTTGGTCTAAAAGGGAAATTTGGAAAAGTAACCATATTTTAGACCCCATATAGAATTATAGCCACCATTTTAATTTTATGATAATTCTAACCAAAACTTGATATAAAAGTACTAATATACCCTTAATGAAAATTTGGAAAATGAACCATATTTTAGACCCCATATAGAATTATAGCCACCATTTTAGTTTTATGATAATTCTAACCAAAACTTGATGTTGAGATCTTGAAGCATAAAAGAGGTAGCCTCCTCAATACTACCCAATACCCCTATTCTCGAACCCCTCTATTTCCTACACTTTTTTTATTTTTTTATTTTTTTTATTTTTTTTATTTTATCTATATATATATATATATGTATAGATAAAGAGAGAGAGAGAGAGAGAGAGAGAGAGAGTAGATATAGATATTCAAAAGTAATCAGAGAACGTGAGATTTGAAGATAACCTAGTAAACTAAACATAAAAATTAATTAGGAATTGAATCTCCGAAGCAAAATTTGAATCTAAAAATAGAAGAGCAAAACCCTTTTAAGCTAAAATCCGTGTGAGGTTTTTCTGCTAAACTGGTGATTGAAAATATAAAAGCCAATAATGTGATAAATCCCAATAATGCAATAAATCCTAAAGAAAAACATTCACATCATGCGCTGGAATGGAGTCTAATTGGATTCTTGCAAGTTTGGCGATTGTGGCCTGTCCCACCACAACGACTGCCCTTCTTCACTATCCTTTCCTCTCCCTAAGATGGGATTCTGTTTGTCTTGCGTCTTCCAGTTACAACTTGTCTGATTGGAGGTAACACAACTCTATTATGCACCTCTTCTGGCATACTCCATTCACTCTTGTTTCCAACAAGCCAAATGGGCCCCGCATACGCTAGCACAATTGCATTGGCTGTGTAGAATTTGGAGCACATAGTGTACACTAATGTGTTGCGAATTCGACATGCAGCAGTTGCATGGACACATGGAAGCTGGTCGAGATCAAACCTTCTACACATGCATGACTTGGCATTTAGATCAACTATATGATATAAGTCTGCCTCATGTACTTGCAATGCATAGCGATTAATGGAAGATACCTGCATAGTTGACAAGTGACAACCAACAACAAGAGACCAATTAATCATAATTATCATAATCTTTTATCAACTTGTTTATTTGTTCGAAACATTTTAACTCTGTTTTTGGTTAACAAAATATGTGCACTAACCACATAGATTTGGCTGTCATCCAACTCACTCAACCATGAAATATTACATGCCTCATGGCCACAACTGATTAAATAAAGAGTTAAGCGATGCTTTTAGCTTTTTGTCGGTTCCTTTTTTTTTTCCTTCGTCTGTTCTTGGTATGGATTCTATGTGAATTTAGGTGTCCAGTATGCATTAGGAATGTGAAAGTGCATAAAAATGTAAACAAATCATACATACCGACATACGTAAGCCTCTATTTTGATTCTTGTGCACATTTTCCTCTGCCCACTTTGTCAAAGTCGAATTCCATGCACTTGCTGTGTTTCGACGTTCGTTGAACCACTATTGGAGTATACCTCTAAGGTGATCCGTTAGACCAATGATAGGCAACTTTCGATGTTCACGAAACTTGGTTGCATGAAGTAGCCACTTGCTTGCCGATGATCACGCTAAGCAACATCTAATGAACAAGAATGATTAGTTTCAAATTTTCTTACTTCAAAAAATTCTGACACTTGTAACTGTTGGAAATGTGCCCTAAAACCAATCATGTGATGATACTTTACAGACATTTCACATGTTAACCTAATCTAGTTTAATATCAAGTGCAAAAATTATTGTTTAAGCCGTCTCATATAAATGTTATATGCTTAAACGATAAAGTCCAAGGAATATGTGATTGGGAGAATGCAATCTAAAGAAGTTAGATCCATGAGACCATTCTTTCGTAGACACATCCTAAACGTTCCTGATCATAGGATTGCCAATTGGGCATTGACAGTCCGTTAAGATCAGTACGTGCTATGTCTTCTCTCAGGGAGAGTGACTAGTCTCGAGTCATTGGTGTGTGTGACATCAAGACAAGTACGTAGGTGCTCAATAGAGAATGAGTTCACTGAACACTATCAACGAAGAGTTCTCATATTCATGTCACATGAGAACTCATGGTTGGGATAATGCAAAGTAGTCCTTTGACCTGAGGCATCTTAGTTGTCTTGTGGTTAGGTCCTTGATCTTTGATTATGTCAAAGTCACTCCATTCGGGGTGTCCACGACATCGTTGGGGTTAAGCCACTTAGCTATGGAGGCAATTAAATGCGCAATAAGGGATCTCTAACCTTCAAACCTTTTGAGGGAGAATACTCTATGATATGATTAAAAATCTCTGATCAGAGTATGAATGAGATTTAGGAAGGCGTTCCAAATCACATTCAAGGTAATCATATAAGCACACGAATCACATTGGATAGTAGACATGAATAAACTATCAAACCAAACAATGTGGTCAAGAATATTGTATTACAGAAAGACCGTATTGCATTTGTAATCCTAAACTGAATAGGTTCTCCACCTCTTCTGATTAGCTTGGGTAACCATTACATACTGCTAGGTGTCACTCATGGTTTGTGGAAGCCCTAAACGTGTATAATCACTAAAGGGAGAATTGAAAGTAAGTTTCAATTCACAATCGATTTGAAAGAGTTCTAATCGCCCACTGCCTCGCTAAAAGGAACCTAATGGATCGTACACCGTGTAAGGTAGAGATTGAAGAAACAATGGAGATGAGTAAGAATAATTAAATGGTTTAATTATTTATGGCAAGGATTAATTAATATGTTAATTAATCAAACGAATAAAGTTCGTTAAAAGACCACGGGTTAGTTTTGGGCCTCAAGGCCCAATGGGCTTCGAACGTCAAGCCCATTGACTTAAGTTGTATGACAACTTAATTCACAAAGGCCCAAAAGCCCAATAAAACCCATATGGCCGGCCATGTTAGAGAGAATGGGCTTTTGGTTCTTTAGGTCACTTATTTGAAGGGACTATATAAAGAACTTTATAGCCTAAATTCATTAGGGGTTTCTTTTGGAGAAAATTGGTGAGAACATGTCTCTCATTTTCTCTCTAAAAAGGCCGGCCCCCTTGGAGGGATTATCTAGCAATCCTACTACTCCAAGGTCACTCATTTCTTCTCCAATCTAACCTTGGTGTAGAGACTTAGAGGTTCTCTATTTTAGGAACTTGGAGAATCCTATTCTTCCATCCAAATCCATAGATTTAAGATGCAAGGAATGAAGGCCCTCTCTTTGGGTGATTAGCCTTTGCTTATGCAAAGAGGAATCTACAAAGGTATAAATTTCAACTCACTTTGATTTGAGTTGAGTCTTGGTTCATCAATCTACTAGGCTTTGAATTTCATGGTTAATGTTTTGTTTTTAAGTGCATGCAAGCATGATTCCGCCTTTAATTGTTAATTGCATGCTAATAGATGTTGCTAAAATGAACATGTTTTTCACAAAATTTCCTTCAGTAACTTGGTTGCACGAAGTTGCCACTTGCAATTATCATCCACACATCTAATTACCAAACGATCCTTAGTTGATCTTTCCACTTTAAACTCATAATTCTTCCTCATTGCAATCATAGCTAATTGTTTTTGCAACTCTTTCTTACTCGAGTACAATTGTCTGACCATAATATCTCCATCTATATTCAAATTTGCAATATTATCATAGTCTTGTATGCTCTTACGCTTGTTACGACGAGACGACGATAGATTGAAATTGACATCCTTAGACTGCACATTATCGAAATGGGTATTGTCATGATAGTCATCAGAAAACTCAAAACTCACATCTATTGAAGCCTCACTAATCTGGGCATTGTCTTGAAGAACTTGACTTGGTTGTTCATCACCCAAAATGTCATCATTCTCTTGAATTGCCACTGTTGGTGATGGGGAACTGCATGCAATTAGGTGTTCATCTTCAGGTTCATTTAGAGGATATGTTGTAACATATAACGGAATCTTGTTCGATTTTGCAGAAAGACTTTCACATACCCAACTAGTCACATCGTCGTTGTCTACAATCTCCATCATATTTTGTATCCCTAAGTTGCTAATGCATTGATAATGTACTGAGATTCTAAATTTTCTTGGACTAACACGAAGACGTTTCTATATACCTTGTATAAGATCTTGATGAGGAACTTTGGTTGACACTACCATTGCTTTCGCTTGACCATCTGTGTATTGGCTATCAACCCTCCTCCATCCGTAATGGACCACGGTCACAAATTGAGTCATATTCTGAAGGAAAAAAAAAATTAATTAGCGCATCTAACTAACCTGCAAATATATTAAAATTAGGAAAACGTTATAGAAAAAACTAATTAGCACCTATAACTAACCTGCTAAGGTTTTGGGTTTAGGGTTTCGGTGGTGAAAAATGGACACCTGCCTGCAGCAACGCCAAAACCTTAAAAATCAACGCCAAGCAAAAGCTCATGATTTTCCAATGCTTTACCAAAGCTTCCATGGACACCTCTCTTCCCCTGATTTTCTTCAATTGTTAATCTCTTGCTTTTTTTTTTGTGGTCAAAATCTCTTCCTGTTTTTTATTCTTGGTTAACTGATGTTGATTGCCATGAAGGTTTTATTTTTGTTGTGAGAAACCCTAATATTAAGGGTATATTAGTACTTTTACATCAAGTTTTGGTTAGAATTATCATAAAATTAAAATGGTGGCTATAATTCTATATGAGGTCTAAAATATGGTTACTTTTCCAAATTTCCAGGTCTAAAAATGGATTTAAAGCTTAAAACCAGACCAAGAACATATTGCAAACTTTAAAATAATGTAACCTTAATATACAATGATTGGGTGTTTAATGCATGAAGTTGGTTTTGCAGCTAGGGTTCCATAAATGAAGAAGAGGCAAGCTCAAAGCTTTGAAGGTACTCTCTCTCTAAAATAAATTATGAACCCCCAAATTGAAAACTGAAACCATAGAGACAAATATACCAAAGGAAATCTGATTTTTCATCAACCAACTTATCCTAAGGACACTTGTCGACTCCAAAGGAAATCTAGGCAAATTAATAGCCAGAAACTGACTACCATCATAAAGGTGTCGATTCGCCCATGTGGGCTGTCTTAATCTATGTGCCCAGACAGCTGGAAGTCAGTGCGCAAAACTGACTAGACAATTAACCTAGACAGAATGCAACACAGATAGAGATATGAGATGCACATGCATGAACAAACCTTTAACATGATGTGAGCCACGTCCTTGAACATTTAATTTCAGTAGCATCATCCCATAACCAGATAATGTAGTCTAGAACTAAATTGAGCATGTGGTACACAAATACAATGTTTAACAAGGAAAGCCAAACACTTAAAACTAGACTTTACATCTTCCACCTCACATCGAAGTAGGCAACACACCAGATGGAGAGAAAAAGTAACCCAATTGAGCTCAAGTTCAACTAGCAGCCTGCACTAAGCCCAACCACGAGCAGCCCGCTTGCCAGCCAAAAATGAACCATGTGCACTGTAGCCTTGGCACAGACGAGCAGAACACGAAGAAGAGCAGCACAAACCTGCAGGTCACCACCAAGGGCAGTTAAAAGCTCTGCTGCCCCAGCAGAGGCAAATTCAGGAAGAAGTAGAGAGGTTACTAGCTGAACGATTGAGGTTTCTAATGCATCGAAACCACTAACGAAGCACTCCAAAGAGACATAGCTAACATGAGCATGTGAACTTTCATAAGCAAGATCGAGCAAATGGAGCCCCTGCCCAAGTTTATCATGCCACATTTCACCATTTTAAGAGTGATGAAGACTCAGAGAGGCATTTAAAGCATTACTACAATGCGATAATCATTTACAGGAACAATGACTCCTTCATGTGCAAGACTTTCGACACTACTCTACAAGGTGAGGCTCGAGACTGGTTTCACACCCTGCCACCACATAAAGAAAAAAAGAAATCGAATGAGACGTTTCTTGACTATATAAAGAGGTTGAAGATCGAGAAGGCCGAGATTGTCGACTGCAATGACTCAATAGCCAATACGACTGGTAAACATGATCAATGGCGGAGCCAGGATTTCACGTGAGGAGGAGCCTCTCATAAATGTTAATGGATGTGTGGATTACCTATATCCAAAAATCCATTTTTACCTCTCATACACATATCTCAATTTCTAGCAGTTAAAGAAGAGTGTGTGAGATGTAAAAAAGATGTGTGAATAGCACTACCCCAAATGTTAAAAAAATTAAATCTAAATGGATAGTATCTACAAAAGTACAAACAAAAACAAAATATAATATGATACAAATCCAAAATAACAAATTCATCAATAGTATTACCAATTCACAACAATTACAATTGTACTCGAAGAATTTTCATATTTTAAAACCGTATAATGATAGGCTCGTCATCTATACTATTTAAAATATCTTTATCAATATAAGCAACCAAACAATTATTCGTCACAAATCACCCATTCGATTGTATAGGTTGCTCTTCACAATATAGCAAAAATGCTCGCTCAAGCTACAGACTGAAACAATTTTGATAATCAATTAAAAAATTGCAATAGATCAATTTAACAAAAACAAATTCATAATTGGG
Source organism: Malus fusca (assembly GCA_035220775.1). Lineage (NCBI taxonomy): Eukaryota > Viridiplantae > Streptophyta > Magnoliopsida > Rosales > Rosaceae > Malus > Malus fusca. Next base: position 26,478,148 of record CM069067.1, on the reverse strand, counting down.
AAATTTGGAAAAGTAACCATAATTTAGACCTCATATAGAATTATAGCAACCATTTTAATTTTATGATAATTCTAACCAAAACTTGATGTAAAAGTACTAATATACCCTTAATATTAGGGTTTCTCACAACAAAAACAAAACCTTCATGGAAATCAACATCAGTCAACCAAGAACGAAAAACAGGAAGAGATTTTGACAAAAAAAAAAAAAAAAACAGCGAGAGATTAACAATTGAAGAAAATCAAGAGAAGAGAGGTGTCCATGGAAGCATTGGAAAATTAGAAGCTTTTGCTTGGCGTTGATTTTTAAGGTTTTGGCGTTGCTACAGGGAGGTGTCCATTTTTCACCACCGAAACCCTAAACCCAAAACCCTAGCATGTTAGTTATATGTGCTAATTAATTTTTTCTATAACTTTTTCCTAATTTAATATTTTTGCAGGTTAGTTAGATGCGCTAATTAAATTTTTTTTCTTCAGAATATGACTCAATTTGTGACCATGGTCCATTACGAATAGAGGAGGGTTGATAGCCAATACACAGATGGTCAAGCGAAAGCAATGGTAGTGTCAACCAAAGTTACTCATCGAGATCTTATACAAGGTATATATAAACGTCTTCATGTTAGTCCAAGTGAATTTAGAATCTCAGTACATTATCAATGCATTAGCAACTTAGGGATACAAAATATGATGGAGATTGTAGACAACGACGATGTGACTAGTTGGGTATGTGAAAGTCTTTCTGCAAAACCGAACAAGATTCCGTTATATGTTACAACAGATCCTCTAAATGAACCTGAAGATGAACACCCAATTGCATGCAGTTCCCCATCACCAACAGTGGCAATTCAAGAGAATGACGACATTTTGGGTGATGAACAACCAAGTCAAGTTCTTCAAGACAATGCCCAGATTAGTGAGGTTTCAATAGATGTGAGTTTTGAGTTTACTGATGACTATCATGACAGTACCCATTTCGATAATGTGCAGTCTAACGATGTCAATTTCAATCTATCGTCGTCTTGTCGTAACAAGCGTAAGAGCATACAAGACTATGATAATATTGCAAATTTGAATATAGATGGAGATATTATGGTCGGACAATTGTACTCGAGTAAGAAAGAGTTGCAAAAACAATTAGCTATGATTGCAATGAGGAAGAATTATGAGTTTAAAGTGGAAATATCAACTAAGGATCGTTTGAAAATTAGATGTGTGGATGATAATTGCAAGTGGTGACTTTGTGCAACCAAGTTACAAGTGTCAGAATTTTTTGAAGTAAGAAAATTTGAAACTAATCATTCTTGTTCTTTAGATGTTGTTCAGCGTGATCATCGACAAGCAAGTAGTTATGTTGCTGGCCAATTTATAAAGTCAAAGTATGAGGGGGCATCACGTGTATATAGACCTAAAGACATCATTGAGGATATGCGAGCACAAGTTGGGGTTAATATGAGCTACGAGAAAGCTTGGAGAACAAGAGGGCATGCATTTGACATGATCTGAGGGTCGCCAGAGGAATCTTTTGCCCCACTTCCTGCCTATTGTGCCATGTTAGAAAGTAAAAATCCTAGGACAATAACACATATAGAAACGGATGACAATAATCACTTTTTATACTTTTTCATGGCAATGGGAGCCTTTATAAGAGGATTTCGTGGTTCTATAAGGCCTGTGGTAGCAGTTGATGGGACTTTTCTAAAGGGTAAATATCTGGGCACCTTATTTGTTGTTGTATGCCATGATGGGAAAAATCAAATATATCCTTTGGCATTTGGTGTGGGTGACTCAGAAAATGACGCTTCATGGACATGGTTTCTTACAAAACTGAGAAGTGCCATTGGAGAGGTAACATACTTGGTGTGTGTATCTGATCGACATGGAAGCATTGGTAAAGCTGTGCAAATTGTGTTTCCAAAGGCATATCATGGAGCTTGTATGTATCATGTAGCTGGCAACATGAGGAATAAATTTGGTGATGATGAAACGATGTTTAAGTTATATTACACTGTGGCAAAAGCATACCTTGTGTCAGAGTTTAATAGTGTTATGACTGATATTTGGGCAATCAAAGATGGAAAAGTAGGAAAATATCTTCAAGAAATTGGGTATCATAGATGGGCTCGGGCACATTTCAGTGGAAAGCGATACAACATGATCACAACCAACATTGTCGAATCCATGAATGCAAAACTGAAGGATGTTCGAAAGTTGCCTATCATTGCTCTAGTGGATCACCTTAGAGGTATACTCCAAGAGTGGTTCAACGAATGTCGGAACACAGCAAGTTCATGGAATTCGACCTTGACAAAGTGGGCAGAGGAAAAAGTGCACAAGAATCAAAATAGAGGCTTGCGTATGTCGGTATGTATGATTTGTTTACATTTTTATGCACTCTCACATTCCTAATGCACATTGGACACCTAAATTCACATAGAATCCATACCAAGAACATATGAAGGAAAAAAAAAAAAGGAACCGACAAAAAGCTAAAAGCATCTCTTAACTCTTTATTTAATCAGTTGTGGCCATGAAGCATGTAAGATTTTATGGTTGAGTGAGTTGGATGACGGCCAAATCTATGTGGTTAGTGCACATATTTTGTTAACCAAAAACATAGTTAAAATGTTTCAAACAAATAAACAGGTTGATAAAAGAATATGATAATTATGATTAATTAGTCTCTTGTTGTTGGTTGTCACTTGTCAACTATGCAGGTATCTTCCATTATCACTATGCATTGCAAGTACATGAGGCAGACTTATATTATATAGTTGATCTTAATTCCAAGTCATGCAAGTGTAGAAGGTTTGATCTCGACCAACTTCCATGTGTCCATGCAATTGCTGCATGTTGAATTCGCAACACATCAGTGTACACTATGTGCTCCAAATTCTACACAGCCAATGCAATTGTGCTAGCGTATGCGGAGCCCATTTGGCCGGTTGGAAACAAGAGTGAATGGAATGTGCCAGAAGAGGTGCAGAATAGAGTTGTGTTACCTCCAATCAGACAAGTTGTATCTGGAAGACGAAAGACAAACAGAATCCCATCTTAGGGAGAGGAAAGGATAGTGAAGAAGTGCAGTCATTGTGGTGGGACAGGCCACAATCGCCAAACTTGCAAGAATCCAATTAGACTCCATTCCAGCGCATGATGTGAATGTTTTTCTTTGGGATTTATTACATTATTGGGTTTTATATTATTTGGGATTTATCACATTATTGGCTTTTATATTTTCAATCACCAGTTTAGCAAAAACACCTCACACAGATTTTAGCTTAAAAGGGTTTTTGCTGGTCTATTTTTAGATTCAAATTTTGCTTTGAAGATTCAATTCCTAATTAATTTTTATGTTTAGTTTACTAGGTTATCTTCAAATCTCACGTTCTTTGATTACATTTGAATATCTATATCTACTCTCTCTCTCTCTCTCTCTCTCTCTCTCTCTCTCTCTCTCTCTCTCTCTCTCTCTCTCTCTCTCTCTCTCTCTCTCTCTCTCTCTCTCTCTCTCTCTCTCTCTCTCTCTCTCTCTCTCTATATATATATATATATATGTATGTGTATATATTGATAAAAGAAAAAAATAAAAAATAAAAGAGTGTAGGAAATGGAGGGGTTCGAGAATAGGGGTATTGGGTAGTATTGAGGAGGCTACCTCTTTTATGCTTCAAGATCTCAACATCAAGTTTTGGTTAGAATTATCATAAAACGAAAATGGTGGCTATAATTCTATATGAGGTTCAAAATATGGTTACTTTTCCAAATTTTCATTAAAGGTATATTAGTACTTTTACATCAAATTTTGGTTAGAATTATCATAAAATTAAAATGATGGCTATAATTCTATATGAGGTCTAAAAAATTGTTACTTTTCCAAATTTCTTTTAAACAAATTTTTTGCAAGATAGATGACAGAGTAAAATACAAATACTAGTATGAAAACTGGGACGCAAAACGGATTTGTTGGGACCTAGGCGGTGGAATTTGAAAGACTGCAGTAGAGAACAAGTATGCTAAAAGTAAAGTGAGGATGGGCCTATCCCCACCATGGTCCTTTCTTCCCTCTGCCACTGAACATGACGTTCAAGAAGCATATTGGAGTAACTATGGAGGTCTACATCGACGACATCATGGATAAATACATATGAAATTCTCAAATTAAAAAGTGGATCTTTTTGCATACGAGGTTCAAAACTTCAAATCCCCTTCATTTAATATGTGCTTCTGAAGATGTGATAGCTCAAAGCCATGCTAAGTATCGGGCTGTAAGCATGGGCCTGCCACCTACGTCAGTCCGACATTAAAATCAACTCAAACACGAGATCAGATTCACTGAGGCACACATGAAGGAAGAAGGAACCATTTTGCAGAGAAAGTGAGAGAGAATCAAGTGAATAAAGAAAAAGAAAAATGGGGATAGCAGCAGCAATATGAGTGCTTTCACCTTTCCCATTCTACTATTGGTTGTGGAGTTACCCACAAACATGGGTAGAGCTGTGTGGGAAGGGGCGTGACCCATGCAAAGTGATGGCCTATGTGGCTCATTGCCTCCCCCTCTTTACTTTTGTCCCCTCGTTGCCTTTGGCCAGTTCCTCAACTTCAGGTTAGTCCATTTTATTGGTGTTTTTATTTCTTGTTTCAAGACATGGGTAGTTTTCACTTTTCTATTTTATTTGGATGTGTTTTTATGTTATGGAATTTGGGTTCATTGATTAGGTAGTTGGGGAAGCTTTTTCTTTTTGTCTTTTAATGGCAGGAATTAACTGTTTGATTAGTCAATTGATGACATGTTCTGAATCTGTATGACACAGTAGGATTGAGAAATTCTTTCTCATCATGCTTAATTAGTTCATGTTCATGTTGGTCATAGTTATGTGTCATGCTGCACAGCTTGCTGCTATGGTTGTTTGGTCGCTCTTGAACTGAATATCCTTTATGGGTTTTTGTGATACGTATATTTTTCATGATCGGATATGGAGATCAGGGTGCATTTTAATAGAAACCAATTGTGGTTCAGCTGTTGATTGTGATGCTCGAATTGATAGTGTGTGAGATCTTTCATCATTTCTATGAATATCCTAATTATTCGACTATAAAGATTTAATAAACTATTTCAGCATTTTGTTCTGAAATTTCTGTTGATAACAACATGCTTTCGCACTTCAACCAAATAATTGGAGCAAACTGGTGCTGTATGCATTACTGTGCGGTCATCACGCTGAAGATTATCGGCAGAAGTTGAAATAGATGAAGTCTGAAGTGGGAAGAATAATGAGAGTGAACTATGGCCTTGTAAGATAGTCCCGACGGTGGACTCATTATTATTTCCATTGAATTTCAAGTACAATGAAAATTGCTTGATGTAATTGTAGCCTACATTTCAGTTGTATGTGACAAGAACCAAAAGCGCTGAATATTTAAAAGATTAATTAAAACATATAAGAACTTGGTGATCAGAGTACTACCTTAATCATTCAATGTAACTGTGATTTATGTCAGACCAAGAGTTCTGCAGTTGGGGTTTTCTCTTTAAAAAATCGATTGTTTGAGATATATAAGTGATAATTTTCCTGTCAATTTGTAGGGTCTATCAGTTGCTCGGTGAATCTGGTACGTATTATGGAGTACGTTTTGGGAAGAACATTCCCTAGGTGACAGAATTTCCCTTTGGGTACATAAAAGATCCTCAGTATGTGGGGAGCATTTTAAGTGTTTCTGCATGCGTATCGTAGGTACCATTTCAGTACATTTGGTTGTGGACGTTGGGATATGTTGGAATGATATATGTGGAGTCAAAGGAAGATCCTGCAACTCGTGCAAAACCACTCTCATAATTCAAAATTTAAATTAGACCAGAGAATCGGTTAACCATACCCATAACCGTGTACCCATTTAACCATAACCGTTTACCCATTTAATCATAACCCTTTACCCGTTTTTGAACCCGTTTATCCTTTTTTTACCCATTTACCCATTTTTCACCCATCTACATGTTTTTTTTTTAACAACTTGAAAATTACAAAAGAAAAATTTGTCATAATTTTCGTTTTCTCACAATTAAACACCTTTATAGGTACATTTTAGCATGCATTTTCCTATTTTAATCATTTAAGTCCTTATACAATTCCAATAATTGAAATAATAGTTTATAAATGATATTTTTCTGCTACACCCAAACAAAAGCGAAGTACCAAATCAATTGAGTTAGTATCACCATTCATCAATATGCATAAACAGAAGGTTTACATTCCATGATTTTTCGCACACCTGTATGCATAAATTGAATTAGTATCACCAATAACTCCAAAGTAAAAAACAAAAATAAAGTAATCTGGACAGTGTTGGGATTTCTGAAGGTTGCTGTAAAATGAAGATTTAAGGATGGTGTACGATTTCCTGTCTCATTAATTAGTTGTTCATGTAAAGCACATCTAATTTTGGTGTTCTTTCAGCAGCATAGAAAATGCTTCATTGGAGAATGCGTTATCTTCGGCCATAGAAATTAGGATAACGTTTCTTTTTTCTAACAAGTAAATTTTCGGTCCAACATCACGTAATGTTATCATCTGGTAATTTTTTGGTACGACGATCATTTGCACCTATGTTCGAATCTGTGACCCTAATCCCGAAGATAACCTCCATAGCCACATGAGAAATTAACACGATTTGAGTGAAAAGTATAATATAAAATTTGGTTGTCAAATAGAATCCATTCCCTTCACCAATGAGATTTAACAGGATCCCTACTAAAAGCCATCAAACTAATTTCAAATTTTTTTTATTTTAATTTTACATATATTAAATTAAATGGGTAAATGGATACCTGTTATAACCGCGAGTAGTACCCATAACCGATGGATACCCATTATAACCGCGGGTAATACCCATAACCGTCCATTTAAATTTCCGGATAAACGGTTACACCCATCACTGTTTGTTTGTCTAAACGGTTACCCATAACCGTAGTTACCCAAATCCATTGGTATTTTGCCCATCCCTAGGTTGAGCTTATGTTATTAAAATGTAATGTGTTAGTTAAGTCTCATAAGACTTGATATGTGACAAGTGTTCTAATCTCAGTGTAGTATAGAATGGATGGCTGAGATTGAACCTTGAGTTGTATTTCTCTCTCTCTCTCTTCTCTCTCTCTCTCACACACACACACACTCTCAACGGTTATATTTTATCTTGTATGAGCTCATATGCTTAGTGTGCTGAAATATATGGAAGATGTGCAGAGTCACATTCTCTGTATTTTTTATCAGAATTCTTCTTCCTCTTTCTTCAAGTTTTCTGAGTATTCTTCCATAAACATCATCAAAATTCTCTGTTTGAATCTAACTCACTAACATGGCCTCAGAGCCAGTTTGGGTCTGAATTTTCTGGGCGTCATATCTGTGGGGGATTGAGCTCAGATTCACGACAAAAGCTCATTGCAGTGATTCGAGTTTGTATCTGTGGTCTAGTCTAACATGGCTAGATCTGCAGGAGGAGAACTCAGGACGCCAATCTTCAATGGAGAGAATTTTGATTTTTGGCAAATCAAAATAAAGACCATTTTTCGTTCACACGAATTGTGGAATCTGATTGAAAAGGGTTACGATACTCCGATGAAGAAGGAGGAGGAGCTCATAGAGACGGAGAAGAAGCTGATGTGAGACAATGCAGTCAAGGATGCTAGAGTACTTGGAATCATCCAAGGTGTTGTTTCAGATCAAATTTTCCCAAGGATCGCAACTCAGGAAAGTGCAAAGGCTGCATGTGGCATATTGAAACAAGAATTTGTTGGCGATAAACAAGTAAGATTTGTGAAACTTCAAGGTCTTCGACGAGATTTTGAGTATACTCGTATGAATGAAAATGAATCACTCTTTGTGTATATTGCTAAATTGTTTGATCTGATTAACCAAATGAGAAACTATGGTGAAGATCTGAGTAATCAAAGAATAGTGCAAAAACTGTTAATTAGTTTGGCTAAATCTTATGATAGTATTGCATTAGTGATAAAAAAAATACTAAGGATTTGGAGACCATAAATGTTGAGGATGTAGTTTCTATTCTAAAAGGTTATGAGGAAAGACTTGATAGGCACGATGCGAGTAGCACGGAGAAGGTATTTGCTAGCTTGAACATTGCATCTAAACCAAACAGGTTTAATGGTCAAGCTAACAATGAAAAATATCAGAAGAATTTTAGTCAAAAGGAAAACAGTGGAGTAATAAGACTGATTGGAGTAATAAGGTTGTTGTTCATGTGAAAAATGATGCAAACAACACTAAGGATAAGTGTAAATTATGTGATAGACTTCACTATGGGGAATGTTGGGTTAAGAACAAAGTCAAGTGTCACAAGTGCAACAATATTAGGCATATTGCAAGATACTGCAATGTAAACAAGGCTGTGCAACAAGTAAATTTTGCTAATCAGGTTGAAGAAACCAGTAATCTGTTTTATGCTAGTCACTCTAGTGAAGTGAAGAAGATGAATGGTGTGTGGTACATAGATGGTGGATACAGTAATCACATGACATCCAGAGAAGATTTACTAGTTGATATTGATAGAAATGTGAAAGCCAAAGTCCAAGTAGGTACTGGAGTTTTGGTTGATGTTGCGGGAAAGGGAACATTGGTTATTGAGACAATGAAGGGTAGAAGATATATAAGGGAACTGATGCTTGTACCTGGTCTTGCAGGGAACTTGCTTAGTGTAGGCCAGATGACTGAGCATAGTTACTTTCTTCTGTTTGGAGACTATAGAGTGGATGTGTTTGATGACAGGTCTCTAAGTAATCTGGTGGTTAGTGTGAAACAGAAGGAAATAGGTGTTTTCCTTTGATTTTCAGTACAAACAAGGAGCTTACATTGAGTACAAAGTGTGCTAGAATGTGCAAAGATGTGGCACAAGAGATTTGGCCACTTGAATTTCAGGAACCTCAAGCTATTGCAGAATCAAGGAATGGTGTTAGGACTGCCTGAAATCCAAGATAGTGATGATGTGTGCCAAGGGTGTGTACTTGGGAAGCATCATAGGGAGTCATTTCCTAAGGAGACTACTTGGAGAGCATAAAAACCACTGGAATTGGTGCATTCTAATGTTTGTGGACCTATGTAGGTTCCAACCATGAGTGAAAATAGGTATTTCCTCACATTCATTGATGATTATTCAAGAATGTGTTGGATCTACTTTATGAAACAAATTAGAAGTGTTTGGGATATTTGATAGTACCATATTTATGCGCCTTAGTTAGCTAGTTCTTGTGCATTTAAGTTGTTTTTCCTTAGTTAAAGTAGTCTTTTAAGCTATTTCCATGTGTTTTCAGGTTTTAAGGGCATATTATACAAAAAGATGCATTTTGGAGCCTTTTGGAGCAAATTAGAGCTTGGAATGGACATCATATGCTTGGAGCCAAAAGGATGGACGAAATTGAAGATTTGAAGATGATGTTTCCTACTTGAACAAGGTTTCCTAGTTGAAGTAGGAAAGTCCCTAATTGAAGATGGAATCCTAGTTGAATTAGGATTCCTAGTTGAAATAGGTTTCCTAGTCGAATTCGGATTCCTAGAAGATGAAGATTCCTACTCAAACAAGGTTTCCTACTTGAAGTAGGAAAGTTAAATCCAAATGGCATCAAGTTTCAGCAACAAAGAAGTTTTCCAAGTCCAAGAAGGAAAAGGAATCCAAGATGAAGAAGGATTGACAAAGACAAACTTTCATAATCCTAATGTACAAAGATTTCAGCTCCAAAAGGGAATCCTAAACACTTTAGGACACCTTATTCCTTCTAGAAGCCTATCCCTTCACAATCAGCCTTATCCTCTCCTTGCCGCACCTAGCCTTCTAGAAAATCTGATTTCCTTGCCTTGCAAGGCTTTCTAGAAGCCTTATCCACCCTATCCCTTACCTGCCGCACCTAGGAGGCATTTTCCCATTCAAAATCTGATTATTTTAAGTCTTTTCCTGATGGGTTTTAATTATACAAGTCCTAATCTGATTTGCTAGGGTTTTTGGGGCCTATATATACATGTTTTCAGCCTTTGTCGCGGGTACCACCTCCCATATTCATAAATCACGCCAGAATTTCATTCACCTTCTCTGCCGCAACCCTCACTCACCATCCGCCATAATTCTTGCCCTTAAACACCCTTGCCGCACCCCCCATCAATCCTAAACCCTTCCATACCATCTCCTACCCATTTATCCATACAAATAACCCCTAGAACCTGACTTTAGACCAAGTGCCGCAGCAAGGAGGAAGGAAGACTCGTGGATGCACCTGCTGTCCAAGTTGGATCATCTAGGTGTTTTCTTTCTTTGGATTTTAATGTCTAAATTTATGTATTTTTGTTTTGCGAGTATGAGGAACTAAACCCCCCTTGGCTAGGGGGGATTCAAAACCATGTTTATGCTTGCTATATGATTTGATTACTTCTAATTGCGTTTCATAAGTTGTGAATTCAATTTACTTATCTATATGAATTAAAACTGATTTGTGTATGTTGGTTAAGAGGGCCCTCTTAGTTTGCATGCATGAATTTGATGCTAGGATATAAGGGAATTTCACTTAATTGTTATGAACTTATATTCACAAGTAGTAAAGGTTGTTGATCACAATCACGTTAAGTAAATTCTTGGCATAAGTATCATGCGCTTTCATAGTTACGAGTGCCTCGTCAATGCTTATGATTTTCATAGAACTTAATGATCCTTGCTTGAATCTCTATTATGCGCTTTCATGTAGGGAACTTGTGGGGAATGCTTTGGGTTGTCGTATGCAATTCATCCAATTCAATAACTTAAGGAAAATCTGATGGTTAATTTAAACGGACCTAATTAACTTGGGGCGTTGAGAATTCGTGGTTTATTGAAAAGCAATTAGAAATCGTTTTGTATGCAAGTGTGACATGTGTGGAGAAGAACCCCTTAGCTAGCTTTTTATCCATTCACTTTTATCAATTTCGTTTTAGAATCTGTTCCATTTACAAAGTTTTGTTTTTATTTTCAATTTTCGTCAAAACCAAATCCCCATTTATTTTAAAGTGTTAGATTAGTTAGAAATCAATTTAGTTTGTGTTTTTAAGTGTCTTGAGTCAAGTTATAACCTATTTTCGTCCAAATTTGTGTTTGTGTTCAAAACTGCCTAGATTGTGTTTTTAAGGCAGTTTTGAGTTTTTGTGCTGTTTTGAGTCTTTTGGTTTGTTTTAGTGTTTTAAAGTTTAGTTTTGCATTCTTTGAGTCTAGTTTAGTGTTTTAAACTTTGTTTTTATGTTTTTGAGTCAGTTTTCAAGTGATTTAGACGAAAGAGGAAGAATCCAGAACCTAGTGAATCTAGTTCAAATTCAGAAGCCGAAGTTGAGTTTGAAGAGGAGCAACCCACGGCAAGAGTGGGTGAAGTAGAGGCAGCCATGGCACAAGACAATCGTACAATCAAGGAGCTTTCGGCTTTGGGATTGGACAATGCCGCACCCCTATGTATTCAATATCCCGCGGCTGCCCAAGGAAAGACTGAGGAATTCGAGTTGAAGTCTAGTTTGCTACACCACATTCCGAAGTACCATGGGTTGTCCATGGAGGACCCTAACAAGCACTTGAAAGAATTCGAGGTGGTGTGTTCAAGCATGACCCCCATCAACATTGATGGGAGTATATTGAAGATGAAGGCCTTTCCTTTCTCTCTTTTGGAAAAGGCGAAAGATTGGTTATATGAATTAGCGTCCGGAACTGTCACATCTTGGGAGAGCATGAAACGGGCGTTCTTGGAGAAGTTTTTCCCCACTTTTCGAGTCATTCTTCTACGAAAAATGATGAGTGGAATTTAGCAAGATGAAGGTGAATCTTTTCCTACTTATTTTAAATCTCTTGTTGCTTCATGTCCACATCATCAAATGAAGGAGGAGCTTCTTCTACAATACTTCTACGAGGGGCTTCTACCAATCGAACGCCAAATGCTAGATGCCTCAGCGGGAGGAGCCTTGGTGGACAAGACCCCCACGACAGCAAAGACTTTGATTGCCAATCGAGCGTTGAATGCTCAACAATACGAAGGTGTTGGGAAAAGGAGCACCCCACGGCAACACCAAGTAAATGAGGTAAGTGCCATAACCGAACTTCAAAATCAAATGGCTAACCTTACTACCTTGCTTTCTCAGGTGGTGGAAGGACCAAAAGTACAAAACGTGGCTGTTTGTAGAGTGTGCTCCATGCAAGGACACCTTACGGACAAGTGGGAGACCCTCAATGCCGTGGGTTTTGGAAATCAATACCAACCAAGGAGTGACCCATTTTCTAATACTTACAATCCCGGTTGGAAGGATCATCCAAATTTCAAATGGCGAGACCCCCAACAAGGCCAACAACAAAGTGCATTTAGGCAACAACCCCCGGGTTTCTATCAAAAGCCGTTTGCACCCACACAACCTCAAGCACAACCTACCCAAACTAATTCAGGTTCGTCCATTGATAATGATCAGATTTTTCAGTTACTAACTTCTATGGCGCAGGGTATGCAAAACAGAGACAAAAGGATGGATGAGTTGGAGAAGCAAGTAGGGCAGATTGCGAAGTTCATGGGCCAATTTCGAGAGCAAGGAAAGTTACCAAGTTCAACCGTTGTCAATCCGAGGGGAGGATTCGAAACTGCCAAGGCCATCATGCTAAGGAGCGGGAAAGAAGTAGGAACTGAGCCACAACCATCGAAATCTGCCCCCAAGGAGGACGAGAAGTTGCGAATTGAGGAGGAGGACCAAGCAAAGGCCACGGCAAGGGTAGAAACACCCTTGCCGCAACCACCCAAGCATTCCAATTCGGCCACCATAGGTAAGGAAGGTCCAATTCAAGTTAATTCTAATGTCATTCCTCCGAATGTACCGTTTCCTAGCAGATTTTTGCAAGCCAAGAACGAAGAAGAGGAAAAAGATGTTCTTGAGACGTTTAGGAAGGTGCATGTCAATATCCCACTCCTTGATGCTATAAAGCAAATCCCGAAGTATGCCAAGTTTTTGAAGAAGCTGTGTACAACAAGGAAACGGATTCGGGAGAAAGAGGTGGTACAAGTAAGTGAGAATGTATCTGCATTGTTGCAAAGAAAGTTACCACCTAAATGCAAAGATCCAGGTAGTTTCACTATCCCTTGTGTTATTGGCAATACGAGGTTTGATCATGCTATGTTAGATTTACGTGCATCTATAAATGTCATGCCATATTCTGTTTATGCATCTATGAATCTAGGAAAGCTTAAAAATGATGGTGTTATTATTCAATTAGCCGATCGATCTAATGCATATCCCAAAGGAGTGTTGGAAGATGTTTTGGTGCAGGTAGACCACTTGATTTTTCCTGCAGATTTCTATGTGCTTGATATGGAGGACTCAACCCACTCTCCACCATCACCACTCTTACTTGGGCGACCATTCATGAAAACGGCTCAAACCAAGATTGACGTGGCCAAGGGAGCAGTAACTATGGCCTTTGGTGGTGATATGATTAACTTTAAGATTTCTGAATCGGTTGAGAATACTAATGATGTTCATTCTTGTTGTGCCATTAATATAATTGAAAATATAGGGCAGGAATGTTCAACACTAATCAAGAAGAATGTACCACGAACCACCATCGAGGAGGGAATTGGAGTGAACAACAAGAAGTGCACGGCCCCAATCTTGAATTCACCAAATCTGGCCGAGAGCAACCCTTGTTGTTCTGTTCATTGTGCTGCCACTTCTTTGTCGTACGTAGGTAAGCCACCTATACCAATTTCAATCCCCATTTCAACTATTAGGTACCTTGTACGGTGCAGGTACCTAATCGAATTCAACGTGGGGGGAGAGTTCATGTTGATATGGAGAAGCAAAACACCACGATCAGAAAGGATCATTATCCCATTCCATTCAAAGATCTAAAGCATGAAGTGGTTCGTAGGACAGGTTGCAGAAACACCCCTCCATGCCGTGGGGTCCAATAAGGCTTCAAAGGAGTATCGTCCGGCTGCAAGACGTTAAAGAAAGCGCTACTTGGGAGGCAACCTATGCATTCAACAAAGGAAGACCTAGGAAGCACTCCAATTCCAGATTTGCGTTCCTAAACTCTTCTCTTTGTTGCTATTTCGTTTCTGCCATGCTTAGTGTGTTTAGTTGCTGTTTTGTTGTTTGTTTGTTATTTAATGTTAGTTTATGCTTGAAACATTGAGGACAATGTTTGATTTAAGTGTGGGGGGGGTAACCAAAGTGTTTTGATGCAAATTCGTAGGATTTTATCACTCATAACTTCGAATGTTGTTCCTTGCTGTTTTTAAGCTGTTTTAGAGTGTTTTGACATGAAAATCCGAAAATCCCATAAAATTTGAAAAAATTGTTTTGAAAACCCCAAAAAGAGTCGTTTTTGAGTTGTTTTTGTGTGTTTGTTTGTGTCTTAGGGTACCTTCCAACACAATGATGAGGATTTGGTTTTTAATTGCATGACTGTTAAAGAGAGTTATAAACATGGATGGAAGTTTGATTTACTCTTTGGTTTATGCTTGGTTGTGGTTATAACATATGAATTCACATGTAATCACAAAGGAAAAAATTAGTTTTTGTAACATGCTTGAAGGAAGGAACTCAAACTAACGCTACAACTTGTGAGACTTGAGCCTAAACGTTTATTTGGAGAGTTAAAAATATGTGCATTGTTGTTTTCTAAAGTCGTTGCATGATCTCATTATTCTTTGCTTGGTTACTACTTAGAAGGCGTTTCATCATTTAGTTCCAAATACTAGAACTCATGCCTATTTCATTCAAAACATGCTATTGATTTGCATAACACATATTCAAGATGAAGTTGTGTAGTGACCACCACTTAAGCCAAATTGCCGTGTCCCCTATGTTCATTTGTTTTGTAGGTTTTAACCCCGTTGAGCCTGGTGTAGCCTATGTTCTTTGTTAACCCACACTATCCTCACCTAGCCTAGATTAGGACCATCCATACCCTTGTTCTTGAAGCATAGTAGAGTATGACCCAATTGAATTCCTTTTGATCAATGTAGTGCAGAAAACAAGTGTGGGGGAAAGGATTTGTTATGTGTGCGTGTGCCAAAGTCTTTAAAAAGGCATGGATAGAAAAAAAAAATTCGTGGAAAATAAAAAGAAAAAAAAGAAAAATTGTGAAAAGTATGGAAAAGAGTTGATAAGATGTGAAGTTGAGCTCTAAAGTGTTGGTTGTTGAAGAAAGGGTCCAAAACATTGTATTTGACCCTAAGTGTTGCATGAACTTCCCCTTTGTGTTTAAGGTTGATTTTTGCATTCAAAAGTGAATTCTAAGTTTCAATTTCATTACTTTGCTTGCTATTGCTTTAAGAACGTTTGTTATCCATATCTTTCGTTGTTAGCCAATACCCTAAACCCCGTTACAACCCTTGACTTTAATCTTGAGTGTTGTGTGTTTCAATTTGTGGAGTTTAAAATTGGTATGAGCATATGGTGATCCCTGAGGCAAACGTTGGAAGGTTTAGGTTGTGTTTTGTTTATTTCGTTTCGTTTCTCTTTTGTTTCTTTGTTTTGCTCGAGGACTAACAAAAGCTAAGTGTGGGGGAATTTGATAGGACCATATTTATGCGCCTTAGTTAGCTAGTTCTTGTGCATTTAAGTTGTTTTTCCTTAGTTAAAGTAGTCTTTTAAGCTATTTCCATGTGTTTTCAGGTTTTAAGGGCATATTATACAAAAAGATGCATTTTGGAGCCTTTTGGAGCAAATTAGAGCTTGGAATGGACATCATATGCTTGGAGCCAAGAGGATGGACGAAATTGAAGATTTGAAGATGATGTTTCCTACTTGAACAAGGTTTCCTAGTTGAAGTAGGAAAGTCCCTAATTGAAGATGGAATCCTAGTTGAATTAGGATTCCTAGTTGAAATAGGTTTCCTAGTGGAATTCGGATTCCTAAAAGATGAAGATTCCTACTCAAACAAGGTTTCCTACTTGAAGTAGGAAAGTTAAATCCAAATGGCATCAAGTTTCAGCAACAAAGAAGTTTTCCAAGTCCAAGAAGGAAAAGGAATCCAAGATGAAGAAGGATTGACAAAGACAAACTTTCCTAATCCTAATGTACAAAGATTTCAGCTCCGAAGGAGAGTCCTAAACACTTTAGGACACCTTATTCCTTCTAGAAGCCTATCCTTTCACAATCAGCCTTATCCTCTCCTTGCCGCACCTAGCCTTCTAGAAAATCTGATTTCCTTGCCTTGCAAGGCTTTCTAGAAGCCTTATCCACCCTATCCCTTACCTGCCGCACCTAGGAGGCCTTTTCCCATTCAAAATCTGATTGTTTTAAGCCTTTTCCTGATGGGTTTTAATTATACAAGTCCTAATCTAATTTGCTAGGGTTTTTGGGACCTATATATACATGTTTTCAGCCTTTGTCGCGGGTACCACCTCCCATATTCATAAATCACGCCAGAATTTCATTCACCTTCTCTGCCGCAACCCTCACTCACCATCCACCATAATTCTTGCCCTTAAACACCCTTGCCGCACCCCCCATCAATCCTAAACCCTTCCATACCATCTCCTACCCATTCATCCATACAAATAACCCCTAGAACCTGACTTTAAACCAAGTGTCGCAGCAAGGAGGAATGAAGACTCGTGGATGCACCTGCTGTCCAAGTTGGATCATCTAGGTGTTTTCTTTCTTTGGATTTTAATGTCTAAATTTATGTATCTTTGTTTTGCGAGTATGAGGAACTAAACCCCCCTTGGCTAGGGGGGATTCAAAACCATGTTTATGCTTGCTATATGATTTGATTACTTCTAATTGCGTTTCATAAGTTGTGAATTCAATTTACTTATCTATATGAATTAAAATTGATTTTTGTATGTTGGTTAAGAGGGCCCGCTTAGTTTGCATGCATGAATTTGATGCTAGGATATAAGGGAATTTCACTTAATTGTTATGAACTTATATTCACAAGTAGTAAAGGTTGTTGATCACAATCGCGTTAAGTAAATTCTCGGCATAAGTATCATGCGCTTTCATAGTTACGAGTGCCTCGTCAATGCTTATGATTTTCATAGAACTCAATGATCCTTGCTTGAATCTCTAGTATACGCTTTCATGTAGGGAACTTGTGGGGAATGCTTTGGGTTGTCGTATGCAATTCATCCAATTCAATAACTTAAGGAAAATCTGATGGTTAATTTAAGCGGACCTAATTAACTTAGGGCGTTGAGAATTCGTGGTTTATTGAAAAGCAATTAGAAATCGTTTTGTATGCAAGTGTGACATGTGTGGAGAATAACCCCTTAGCTAGCTTTCCATCCATTCACTTTATCAATTTCGTTTTAGAATCTGTTCCATTTACAAAGTTTTGTTTTTATTTTCAATTTTCGTCAAAACCAAATCCCCATTTATTTTAAAGTGTTAGATTAGTTAGAAATCAATTTAGTTTGTGTTTTTAAGTGTCTTGAGTCAAGTTATAACCTATTTTCGTCCAAATTTGTGTTTGTGTTCAAAACTGCCCAGATTGTGTTTTTAAGGCAGTTTTGAGTGTTTTTGTGCTGTTTTGAGTCTTTTGGTTTGTTTTAGTGTTTTAAAGTTTAGTTTTGCATTCTTTGAGTCTAGTTTAGTGTTTTAAACTTTGTTTTTACGTTTTTGAGTTAGTTTTCAAGTGATTTAGCAATCCCTCCTAATCCCCGGCCTAGAACGATCCCTACTTACATACTTTGCTACAATTGATAAAAAGAGGGTTTAATTTGTGTGCTTATATATTTCGCATCAATATTCAAGAAGTTTAGAGCTATGGTCGAACTGCAATGTGGTTACTCACTGAAGAAATTGAGAACTGATAGGGGTGGAGAATTTTCTTCCATTGAGTTTAATGCATTCTCTTAATCAATTGGCATGGAAAGGTAGCTCACTGTGTCCTACACCCCACAACAAAATGGAGTGGCAGAAAGGAAGAATAGAACAATAGTGGAAATGGCTAAGAGTATGTTGCATACGAAGGAGTTACCCTACAAGCTATAGGGAGAGGCAGTCAACACTGCAATCTATTTATTGAACAAATATCCTACAACTACATTAGACAATGTTGCACCATTTGAAGCTTATAGTGGAAGAAGACATGGGATTAAACATCTCAAGGTATTTGGTGTTGTGTGCTATTCTTTAATACCTGGAAATCTGAGACATAAGTTAGAAGCATCAAGTGCAAAAGAAAGCACCTATTTCCCCTCTGTTTCACACTAACCACTAGATTACTTAGAGACTTGTCATGAAACAAATCAACTCTATAGTCTCCAAACAAAAGAAAGTAACCATGCTTAGTCATCTGGCTTACACTAAGCAAGTTCTCTGCAAGACCAGGTACAAGCATCACTTCCCTTATATATCTCTTGCCCTTCATTGTCTTAATAACCAGTGCAATGATCACAAACGATTTCTACGTGATAAGATGGGATGATGCATCACTTTTCTTTGACGTATTCTCTGAAAATTTTATGCACTCTTAATAACTTTTGTTTTAGTCTTATGACCTTAAAACCAATGAGTTAAGGAAAAATTTAAACAAACTTCTCGCACGTTTATATTTTAATGCAACGGGAAGTATAGAAAATCCTTAGTCTGGTCTAAAACGAGGAACACATGATTGAAATCCACCAAACTAATATGTCTTAAATTTGTGATGATAAAACTGAAATCTGAATACTAGAACAAACAACTAGGCTTCGAATGGCTATCATAAACCTATTCCTACTAGAAAACATAATGATGCACCCGCCTTAGCCACTGCCGATATAGGTAATTGCCATTGAATTTCAGGGTCGGCCCTTGTTCAAGAAACTGGGAATATGATTTTAATGTAAAATGGCATTAGAAGGCAACTGAAAGTTGTCTAACTTGTGAAAGAGATGGAATGATGCACCGGCTTTATCCACTTGTTTGGGATGTAGTTCTTGATGATGCTTGTTGGGACATTTGTACTTGTCATGCTCAACAAAATGCTACTTTTGTAAGGAACTGACAAGCATGGAGGAAAATACGGAAAACCTTCAGCACCAGATACCCATAATCATGGAAGCAAGAAGAACAGTTAATTGTCTCATTGCAACCAGCATTGTTGCTTGGACAGCAAGCTACAGAGGTGTGTAAACATCAATTGTGTTCTCGAAGTAACAGGATGCCAGCCTAGTCCTTTCTATTCAAGCTCACTAAACAATGTGATCCCTCCAGCAGGAAAAGAACTAGTTCTAATATTTTGTCATCTCATAATGTATCCTTGTAGTAGGATTGTCCTTGAATTATTTTGGTGTCGGATTCATACTTCTGTATGGAATTCCCTTGTCCATTTAAACGATTTGGGACTATCAGACTATGTTAACACTCAGAACGTCGATTGCAGAAAAAATATATCCTACATTTATTAATCAACATTGCCTTAATGGTCCGTTATACAAACTGGGGTTTAGATTGTGTAGTAATACAAGAACAAAAGTAATTAAATCACTAATCAGAGTGAGCTTTAACCCCTCTTAGACTAGAGCTAGGGACACATTGAAATTGGAAGTGCATTTTTAACAGCTTCAGTGTCAATGTGCTTTAACTTTTTTGTCTTGGATGAAACAATAACACAGTTCTTCTCTTCTACATTGGGGACGAATAGTTTCCCCTTGTCTGCAAAGCCAAATAATGCAACGCTGCAAAACAATGACATTATGAGTTGAAGGGTATCGATGTGTTTTAGAAGCAACTGATTTGAAAATCAAAATCCAATGGTGAGAAAAATAAATCCCACGATAAAAAGGAAATGGAGTACATACGCATATATTCAAAGTTCAAACAAGTACTTATCTAACGCAAGGAAACTAGTATTCACATATGTAATTTACTAGGGTTTTTGGCGTGCATTTGCAAGTTGGATAGCTGCGGTGTTCGTAGTTTTCACACCAGCTGTGTCATTGATAAGAGCGGCAAGCTAAAGAAGATAAAAAGGAAAACATTAGAAGTTGATCATGCTTCATTCATTGACTATTTTGCAGGCAAAACCGCAAAAGTCCTTGATAAAATTTAACCATTGCTATGAATGAAGGAGGATTGAGATCACGAAACAAAAACGGTTTCATTTTGGCAGCCGGAGACATGAGGAATCTTTTGTAGGAAGCTACAACTATGTAATGTTTAACGAGGAATCTTTTGTAGCAAAAAAAACAATCAAGAGCATTCTCAAATTTGTAGTAAGCACTTAATAATATAGTTCTAGTTTACTCGAGTATGAAGCTGCGCCTCGCTAAATCCTTAATTGTTCACATGCCACATTGTAAAAAAGAACCATAAAGAACATTCTTGTCGACAGTTTTCTTTGCATTATTGTTCTGTGATGCAAGAAGCGGGACTCATTCGGCTACTTTTGAAGTCTGGCTGAAAATTTGAAAAAACTGTATCTGCTATCCAAGTAGCAAAACACGTTGAGTATGAGAAACCAAGTACGTAAGGAAGACAGTGAAATAGAACACCTCCACAAATGACTGAAATTACAATATTTTACCAGATGCATTCTTGAGTCTTGAAAATTCAAATCCATTTTCTCGTTATCATTTTATAAAATATTCTCCAAAAACGTTACCAGACAGGCCCTAATGCTTTTAAATAACATGGGGATAAACTAATTGCCTAAATGATTTTAAAGAAGAATAATAGAGATAATTGTGCCAACCAACATTAAGGAGTCAAACCATGTCAATATAGTCAGCAGGCTCAGGAAAATGATCATCAGGATCATACAAATCAGCCCATCTCACATTCTTATTCAACTCATAAGCTTGTTGTTGAATTAATATCTTGTTTTCTCACATTCTTATTTAACTCGTAAGCTTGCTGTTGAATTATAATCTTGTTTTTGGTCCAAGGAGATGTTCCAGCCCAAAGAAAAGCTTATGAATGTGCTACAAAATTCTAGCAAAAGATGGTCAGTGCATCACGCATGCATATAAAAATGCTAGAAAGTTCTAGCAATATTTAAATAGGATGGTGGCAATTAGAAGTATCTAGAACCACAAACTTATGGTTATGATGAATTATTCCAATTCCACCGACTTAGTAAGTCGGTTGATCATGGCTATAAATATGAGTGTGTGTGCTGCTATGTAAACTAAGTAAGAAGTAATGACAGTGAGAAGTAAGAAGTAAGAAGAAGCAACAAAGCTTCTAAGAGTGTAAGAAAAGTTTGTGAGTATTTTCTTATATTTGTTTGTTGTGAGAGTTAAAAATCCTTGTGCAATACTTTGAGTGTTCCTCCTCTCTCTTGCCTATCAATTTTCGTTGCGTTACAAACATTCTTCTTTGTGAGATAAACATATCCAAAGTAGTGAAGTCTCTTTAAGCCCCAACAAAGTGGTAACAGAGCTATGACTAGCAATGCTATGGCTGCCTTCCAAGTTCTAACACTGAACAATAATTTTGATTATTGGAGTATCAAAATGAAGGCCCTTTTGGGTTCACACAATGTTTGGGAAGTCGTAGAGAAATGTTACAGTGAGCCAGAAGATGAAACTACTCTATCCCAACCCAAGAAAGAGAGTTTGAAATATTTAAGAAAGAGAGACAAGAAGGCTCTCTATCTCATTTACCAAGCATTGGATGACAATAACTTTAAAAAAAATCTCAAGTGCAACATTTGCCAAGCAAGCATGGGAGAAGCTCTAAATCTCTTACAAATGAGCTGACCAAGTGAAAAAGGTTCCTCTTCAAGTATTGGGAGGTGAGTTTGAACTTTACAAATGAAAGTATTTGAATCAATGTCCGATTATTTTTCAAGAGTCTTAGTTGTTTCCAATCAATTAAAAAGAAACGGTGAAAAGTTGGAAGATGTTAAAATAATGGAGAAGATACTACGCTTGCTGGATCCCAAATTCGAGCACATCGTCGTGACAATTGCAGAAAACAAAAAAAATCGAAGAAGTGGCTATAGAGCAACTAAAGGGTTTGTTGCAAGCATACGAAGAGAAACACAAGAAGAGACAAGGGATTGATGAACAACTCCTCAAGCCGCAAGTCCACCCAAAGAAGAAAGAAGAAAGCTTCGATAATAAGAGAAGCCAAAACGTAAAAAGTTGTGGCCAAGGTCGCTGACGTGGACGTGGTTGGAACTTCAACAACCATAACAACTATGAAAGAGGAGAGAGCTCAACAAGAGGTCGTGGAAGAGGACACTTAAATTTGAGGTATGATAAATCTCAAGTTCAATACTAAAATTGTCAAACACTCAAATTTGAGGTATGATAAATCTCAAGTTCAATGCTATAATTGTCAAAAGTTCCGGCATTATGCTTAGGAATGTAGAGCTCTAAACAACAGACTTGATGAGGCGGTCAATTATGTGAAAGAGAAAGAAGAGAATGGCATTGTGCTACTAGTATGCAAGAACAATGATGATGACCAAGAATATACATGGTACCTTGACATCGGCGCCAGCAACCACATGTGTGGAAGAAGAAGTATGTTCGTAAAGGTCAATGAATCAGTGAGTGGCAACATTTCTTTTGGAGACAAATCCAAAATACCCGAAAAAGGAAAAGATAACATCCTTATTCCCATGAAAAATGGCAGTCACCAATTAATTTTGAATGTCTATTACGTGCCAAATATGAGAAGCAACATTTTGAGTTTGGGTCAACTCTTAGAAAAAGGTTATGATATTCATATGAAAAATTATAGCTTTTTTCTTAGAGATGACGAAGGAAAATTCATTGTCAAGGTGTAAATGTCAAAGAGTAGAATGTTTCCTATGAATATTCAAAACAATGTTTCAAAGTGTCTCAAGACATGTTACAAAGACATAACCTAGCTTTGGCATCTTCGTTTTGGGCATCTTAACTTTGGAGGATTGAAGTTATTATCTAAGAAGGAGATGGTGAGAGGCTTACCGTGTATCAATCGCCCTGATCAAATTTGCCAAGGATGTTTACTTGGAAAACAGTTCAGGAAAAACTTTCCAAAGAAGTTGAAGATAAGAGCTCTCATTCATACCAATGTGTGCGGTCCAATAAAACCAAGCTTTTTCGGTAAAAATAATTATTTCCTTCCCTTCATTGATGATTTTTCAAGGAAAACCTAGGTAAATTTCTTGAAGCATAAATCAGAGGTCTTTGGAGCATTCAAGAAGTTCAAAGCCGCTGTAGAAAATGAGAGTGGTTGCAAGATCAAAGCCATGATATCTGATCGAGGAGGAGAATTCACTTCGAAGGAATTTCAAGAATTCTGTGAAGCCAATAGAATTCGTTGACCTTTGACAATTCCAAGATCCCTTTAACAAAATGGAGTGGCGGAAAGAAAAAATCAAACTATGCTCGACATGGCTAAAAGCATGCTCAAAAGGAAGAGATTGCCTAAGAAGTTATAGGCAAAAGTTGTAGCATGTGTTGTCTACCTATCCAATCGATCTCCAACAAGAAGTGTGTGGGGAAAGACTTTGCAAGAAGCATGGTGGAAGAAAGTCAGGTATTTCCCATCTAAGAATTTTTGGAAGTATAGCCCATGTACATGTACCAGATGAGAGGAGAACCAAACTCGACGATAAAAGTGAGAAGTTCATCTTCATTGGCAATGAATCAAATTCAAAAGGCTACAAGTTGTATAATCTGAACAATGGGAAGACAGTGATCAGTTGAGACGCGACATTCGATGAAGAAGGAGAATGAGATTTTGGATCGCATGCAAGTGATCTCAACTTCTTTCCTCAATTTGCAGAAGAGACTAAACAAACAAAGATGGATCAAGCAAGAGAAGTTCACAATAATCCACTACTCCACCTGCTTCACCAACATTAACCATTCATGGAAACTCACATGCATCGACATCATTAAGTGGGACTCTAAATGAAAGGGATGAACCAACAAGAAGTACATGAGATCTCTATGAGGTCACTGAAAGACTTGATAATCCTACACTTCTAAAAAGCAGTGCAAGATATTAAGTGGAGAAAAACGATGGATGAAGAAATCAAAGCAATCCAAAAAAATGATACATGGGAACTCGCTCTTCTTCTGAAAGGACACAAACCCATTGGAGTCAAGTGGGTGTACAAGACAAAGAAAAATTTCAAGGGAGAGGTCGAAAGATACAAGGCAAGACTAGTGGTGAAAGGCTATAATCAAAAAGCTAGAATCGACTATGATGAGGTATTTGCACCCGTTGCTTGTTTGGAAACTATACAATTACTAATTTCTTTAGTAACTCAAAACAAATGGAATATTCAACAAATAGATGTAAAGTCAGTCTTCCTAAATTGAGTCACTAAGAAGAAGTCTACATTCAGCAACCATCAGGCTATGAAATCAAAGGGCATGAAAACAAGGTTCTAAAGCTGAAGAAAGCCCTCTGTGGATTAAATCGAGCACCAAGAGCATGGAATAGTCGCATTAACAAGTACTTCCAGGAAAATAACTTCACCAAGTGCCCTCATGAACATGTTGTCTACGTCAAAGTGAAAGATGGAGATATTTTCATTGTGTGCTTATATGTGGATGATCAAATCTTCACTGGAAGTAATCCAAACATGTTAGAAGAGTTTAAGAGCGTAATGACCAAAGAATTTGAGATAACCGAGATCGGGCTATTGGCTTTCTACCTAGGCATTGAAGTTAAGCAGAAGGAAGAATGCTTTTTCATCTCCTAAGAAAGCTACACAAAGGAGATGCTGAAAAAGTTCAAAATGGTTGACTGCAGGTCCATAAGCATGCTAGTGGAGTGTGGAGTCAAACTAACCAGGCAAGACGAAGGAGAAAGTGTAGATCCAACATTTTCAAAAGTTTAGTTGGAAGCTTGCGCTACTTGACATGCACAAGACCAAACATTCTCTATGCCATCGGATTAGTCAGTCGCTACACAACTACACATTTGAAGACCGCCAAAAGAATTCTTCGATACCTTAAAGGTACAGTTAACTTTGGCTTGTTCTATTCAAGTTCTGATAACTACAAAATTGTTGGATATAGCGACGGTGATTGGGCAGGAGATTCTGACAAGAGACAAGTACTATTGGCCTTGTGTTTTTCATGGGAGACACTGTTTTCACATGGATGTCGAAGAAGCAACCGATTATCACACTCTCTACCTGCGAAGCTGAATATGCAGATGCTACCTCATGTGCCTGTCATGCAATTTGGCTGAGAAACTTGTTGAAATAATTAAGCATGCCACAGGAACGACCAATAGAGATCTATGTCGACAACAAGTATGCAATGGCCCTGGCAAAGAATCCAGTATTCCATGACAGCAGCAAACACGATGTGCAAGTGGAATATGTGAAGTCTCAAGACCAAATTGCTGACATATTCACCAAGCCACTCAAATAAGAAGATTTTGTCAGACTAAGGAACTCAATTGGTGTCACAAAATAACATTAAGGGGGGGAGGTTAAATTATAATCTTGTTTTTAGTCCAAAGAGATGATCCAACCCATAGAAAAGCTCATGAATGTGCTAGAGAATTCTAGCAAAAGGTGGTCGGTGCATCATGCGTGCATATAAAAAATGCTGGAACGTTCTAGCAATAGTTAAATAGGATGGTTGCAATTAGAAGTATCTAGAACCACAAACTTACAACTAGGATGAATTAGTCCAATTCCACCGACTTAGTAAGTCGGCTGATCACGTCTATAAATGTGAGTGTGTGTGTGTGTGTTGCTATGTAAACTAAGTAAGAAGTAAGAAGAGTGAGAAGGGAGAAGTAAGAAGAAGCAACAAAGCTTCTAAGAGTGCAAGAAAAGTTAGGCGAGTGTCTTCTTGTACTTGTTTGTTGTGTGAGAGTAAAAATTCTTGTGTAATACGTTGACTGTTCCTTTTTTCGCTTGCCTATCAGTTTTCGTTGCGTTACAAACATTCTTCTTTGTGAGATAAATATCTTCAAAGTAGTAAAGTCTCTCTAAGCCCCAACAAGTAATAAAAACAACTATGCATATTCTTATTTTATCATGGTTATTATTATATTTAAATATACTTTATTTCATATTTTACATATTTTATGTATGTAACCTATTCTCATCGTTTGAGTAGTGGTTATTCGTTAGGTTAACGCACAATACTTTTAAGTTCATTATAATAATATATAGTTGTTGTTGTGCCTAATGAGATGGGCCTAAAGAAAGCCCACTACAGAATGAGAAAGATCATGACTTTGAGCCTATAAGTCAGCTCACAGAACTTAGTAGACAGACCACTATTGCAGTAACGAAGAAGATGACCACTATCAAATAATTGCTCTTGACCTTGGATTGTCTACCAACAAGAAGGAACGAGCACATAACTTTTTGGCACAAAATTCCAAGGATAGGTCTGTCTATGCAAATAGTTGGCAAGCTATTTGCACTTGGCCTTGTGATGAGCGTTGCAGTCAGTATGTGTTGATCGGGGAGACCATGCAAATAGCCATGTGCAAATGTCACTTCCTCCACCGTATCAAATGGAGCTTATAATCTGTGCTTACACATTCGATGCATTAAGAGCCCATGACTTTTGGGGCTCACTTGGGACCTATATAAAGGGACTGAGTACCCCTTATAAGCGGCTGATTCCAAGAGAAAAAAATTACATAATATTATAGAATGTAGAGGGGAAGAGTGGGTCTAAGATTTCTCACATCCCAACTATCAAAATCTATTTTGAAAATCTTCAAAGAGACGGCATTTGAGTTCACAAATACATTGGTGAATAGAAAAGAACTCTCTGGACACTTATGAACAACTCTGCATGTTTGATGAATTTCCCAGATATGAAGGGAAACTGCAAAATTGTGACACGACAACCTTCAGTTCCACTATCATCCTGCTATTCTGGTAACCTCTCCTTCCTTTTACTCTACTCATTCATTCGCTTATCAGTTTAAATCAATTTCATATATTTCCTTGTATGTTTGAAATAGTTGCTTCGTGTGATTGAACTTTTTCCAAATAACTCCGGGTGATAAATTCATCATATTTTTATAAATTTCTTGTTTGAGTCCCTAATTGCCAAACTAGTGGAGAGTATCTCCGGTCGAATTAATGCAAAGTTATATGTCACGGTTCTCAAAAAGGATGGTTTTTAAACTGTATTCTACTTACTAAACTTGTTTCACACCCATATTGAAGTTTTACTGTAAACCTCATAGTCTAGTCCCCATTAAAAGTTAATCTTTGTAGGATTTGATAAGCTCATATTTATACATATTTTACATCAAATTCTCTCGTCTTTTCTTAGTTAGTTTCTTATATTTTTGAGTTATTTACTTTGTTTTTGTGTTTTATCGAATTTATCTAGCTAAGAAAATAAAATTAGCACAAGTAAGATTTTAAGTGACAAAAGTCGTAAAAATTATCTTGTTCACTTATTTGATTTCAATTTCCAGTATTTTGTTTTCACAAAAATATAAAAGTTAAAAATTGAAATGATTATCAAATAGTACAAAAGGTTTGATGCCATCTCCTCATACTCCATTACAGGCTGCCTTAAGCTGGCCAGCGAGAAAGGTGCAGAAATAAGAAATAAAAGTGGAAAGAAGACGCAGCACATGCGGGAAAAAGAAGAATAAAGGGGAAGGCAGGTCACATGCGGGAAAAAGTAGGAGAAAAGAAAGGTGAAAGCAGCTGGAGGATAGGAAAAAGAATTAAAAAAAGAAAAGCAAAGAAAGAATATGGGGAGAAAGTCAGGAGAGAGACGTAAGTAAACGGAGGAGGACAGCTGCCTTAGGCAGCGCGAGAGCTAGAGAAGGAGAGCAGTTAATCGCGCGGGCAGAGGAAGGTCAGTGGGAGGACTGTGCAGGAAGGAAGGTGCGGAAATAGGAAGGGAGAAGCAACGCTGCCTTTTGGGGCAGCTGGCGAGACGTGCTGGCAGCTGGGGGAGAGCAACACGGAAGGAGGGAACTGCCAAGAGGCAGCAGGAAGGCGCAGGAAACAGAGCAGCAAGACAGACACAGCGCGGAAATAAGAGGGAGAGAAAAGGCGCGAAGAAGCGAGAGCTGCTTTGGCAGCCACTGTGCCTCGAAATAAAAGGAGCTGGAGGACTGTGCTGACAAAGGCGGGCTCGAGCTTAAGCACACTTCCTCATTTGGTTTTATTTTTCTTAAACTCATGTTTAATTTAATTTGCTTTTCAATTATATTAAACATGTGTAATTAATTTCTGTTTGGTTAAAGGTGAATTTGAAACCATGGATAAATGTTTATTATGATTTGATTTACTCCAGTTATGAATTTATGAATGTTGGATGTGGTTTACTTTTCTGTGTTGATTAAGAACTTGTTTATGTATGTGGGTTGAGGGTCGACACTTAATTTGCATGCTTAGACTTGATGCTAGGATATAAGGGAATTTCACCTAATCGTTATGAACTTATATTCATGAGTAGTAAAAATCGCTAGTCACGATTGTGTTTAGTAAACCCTAGGTTGGATTAACATGCGTATTCCATAGTTATGAATGCCTAGTCGATGTTTATGATTTCCATTAAACTTAATGATCTTTGATATGTCTCTCTATCATGCGTATTCCATAGTTAGGAACTTGATAAGAATAATTTGGTTGTGATGCGTATTCCGTCCAATTCAATGAATCTAGGGAAATCTGAAAGTTAATTTAAGCGGACCTAATTAACTTGGAGCATTGTCATTTATTCGTTTGTTGAATTCATAACTGGGAATCAAATTGTATACATATATTCATGTGTGGATAAGGAACCCTCTAACTAACGTCTCATCATTTTAATTCTATAAAATATATTTTCTTTGAAGTTTGTTTTTAAGTTTCTGTTTTAAGTTCAATTTCATCAAAAATCAATCCCCCATTCATTTTAAGTGTTAGATTTGTTAGAAATCAATTTAGTTTGTGTTTTCTTGAGTTTTGAATTATTTTGAGTCTTTTGATTTGTTTTAGATTATTTGTTAGTTTTATTTTGAGTTATTCTAGTTAAGTGTTTTGAGTCTAGTTTAGTGTTTTAAATTTTGTTTTTACGTTTTTAATTTAATTTTACTTTGGTTAGCATCCCTAGTTAATCCCCGGCCTAGAACGATCCCTACTTACATCATTACTACAATTGTCACAAATAGGGTTTAATTTGTGCGTTAACTTATTTTTCGCATCAAATTTTTGGCGCCGTTGCTGGGGATTAGCAAATTTGCTAATCCCTTGTTTATGTTTTTGTTTGTGTTTTATTTTATTTTATTTTATTTTACGTTGATTTTTTTTAGTTCTCTTTCTTTGATTTTAGGTATTAGAGAAGTAAGACATGGATTTTAATAGCATTCACGCTCAATTGGCAAATCTTACTTCTCAATTGACTCAGAATGCTGAAAGGGCCACAATGCCAAGTGTCCCTACATTTGGTACATCGTATGGGCAAGGATATCAAACTCATCAATGTCCCCAATTTTCTGCAAATGAAGATGTTTGGGGATATCAAGGTCATAACCAATCAAGGGGCAACATGTTTTCCAACGCTTACAATTCGGATTGGAGAAATTATTCAGGTCATAGGTGGGGAGAACCTCAACAGGTTCAACAAAGTGGATATTGGCAACAAGATGAGGAGTTTTATTCAAGATATTGGTTTAAAAGAAATCAGAATGTTAGCAGAAGGGTAGTTATATATGGTAATTGGTAAAAAAATACCAAAAAGTAGCTTTCCGTCAGCACGCGTCGACCCTAGGACCTAATGAAACCTTTAAAACCTGACATACCAACACACCACATGCACATTATTGCAAAAATTACTACTTAATCAATATAAATTTATGTCCAGGATGGGCCATGGACTACCCTAGTCTCCATGTGGCTCCGCCACTAGAATCCACATAATAAATTTTCATCTACATTCTATTGAATTTACATTAAAAATAAAAAAAATAATATTTAATAAACAACTGATTGAATCACTTTATTGTCAGCCCCTTGTGAGACTAAGTCCACCCATTCCCCCTTAGTGTAGATAACGTCGTTTGTTCAAAAAAAAAAAAACCAATCATTTGACAACTAATTGAATCACATTTGTATGCACGTGCGAAAGACCTCTTTTTCTAACCGGCATGCGCCTCTTAAGTGTTTAAAAATAGAGAGAGTAATATTTAATAAACAATTGATTGAATCACATTATTGTGCGCATGCGAAAGACTTTTTTTATCATCGGCAGTACGCGTCTCTTAAGATGTTTTGAACGTGTTTAAAAATAGAGAAAATAATATTTAATAAACAACTGATTGAATCACATTATTACTAGCTCATTGTGAGGCTAAGCCCACCCCTTTCCCCTTAGTGTGGATAATATTGTTTACTCGAAAAGAAAAAAAAAATTCATTTGACAACTAATTGAATCACATTATTATTCACGTGCAAAAGACCTATTTTATAACCGGCACTACGCGCCTCTTAGGAAGTTTTGAACATGTTTAAAAATAGAGAAAATAATATTTAATAAATAACTAATTGAATCATATTATTGCTAACCTATTGTGAGACTAAGCCCATCTCCTCCCTCTTAGTGTAGATAATATTGTTCGTTAAAAAAAAAACACAATCATTTGACAACAAATTGAATCACATTATTATACGCGTGCAAAAGACCTTTTTTTAATACCCGGCACTACACGCATCTTAAGATGTTTTGAACGTATTTAAAAAAATAATAATAATATTTAATAAACAACGGATTGAATCACATTAGTGCTAGTCCATTATGAGGCTAAGCCCACCCCCTCTCCCTTAGTGTAGATAGTATCGTTTGTTGAAAAAAAAAACAATCATTTTACAACTAATTGATTCACATTATTATGCGCGTGCAAAATACCTTTTTTATAACAGGCACTACGCGCCTCTTAAGATGTTTTGAACGTGTTTAAAAATGGAAAAAATAATACTTAGTAAACAACTGATTGAATCACATTATTGCTAGCTTATTGCGAAGTATTAATTATAAAAAAAATTAATTTAAATTTAAAAAAACCACTATACAAAAAAAAATTTAATTATTAAAAAATACTATTTTATGATGAAAATACCCCTGCATTATTTGATGCATAATATTCGGCTGCTTTTGAACTTTTTTGTCTTGGAGACATTTTGATCCAAATATTTTTGGTGAAGCCCTGACCCTAAATTGGGGCGTTGGCTTTATATCTACTAGCCTTCATGCACACGCTCACGCGCGTGCATAATGCATTTTTTGAATCACGACGTGCTACGCGCGACTTACACGTTTTAAATGTATTTATATCCATGAATTGACAAAAGGAAAGTCAAATATTTGAAGTAAATGAATAATCTTAGATCATGCTAGAAAAAACTCCTCACAAACCAATCAAATCAGCTGAATTCTATAATAAAATCGATCTTTCAATTTCCATCTACATTCTATTGAATTTACATTAAGAATAGAGAAATAATATTTAATAAACAACTGATTGAATCACATTACTGCTAGTCTATTGTGAGGCTAAGCTCACTCCCTTCCCCTTAATGTAGATAATATCGTTTGTTAAAAAAAAAAACAATCATTTAACAATTAATTTAATTACATTATTATGCTCGTGCGAAAGACATTTTTTTATAACCGGCATTACACGCCTCTTAAGATGTTTTGAATGTATATAAAAATAGAGAAAATAATATTTAATGAACAACTGATTGAATCACATTATTGCTAGAGAATTAATTATTAAAAAAATATTGTTAAAATGACAAAAATACCCCTGTATTATTTGGTGCATTATTTTGGGTTGTTTTTGAAATTTTTTGTTTTTGGGGGCATTTTTGTCCAAAAATTTTTTGTGACAACCTGTCCCCAATTCTATGATTTTATAAATTTTAAAAGTATGAATTTACAAAAATGCCCTCAGAGGCGAGGGTATTGACTTTCCTTGACCAACGTATTGTGGGACGTACAAAATATTATTTTAGTGTATTTCTGTAGTACTTGAAAATATGGCCGCGTAGGCGCAAGTAGAAGCTGATTGGAGTAATGATATTACCATTTATTATTTTATATAATTTCCTAAGTACCATTATATTATTTTAAGATTTTCTTAGGATAAGAAATAGAAAGAAGTAGAAGAAGAAACTGAGGGGGAGAAGGGAAAAAAGAAAGAAAGAAGATGGGCACTGGCAAATCAGAAATGAGGAGAGAGGGAGAGTGACGAGTGAGAGAGAAGAACCAGGAGGGAAAGGAGAGAAGAAGAAAAGGAGGGAACCCAAAACGGGTCTTCCTTGACCCGTGTGACTCGGCCGACGAGAACCATAAAAATCAATGCTTTCCTGGCCAAATTCTGATGAATTAACCCAAACCACCACCTAGAAAAAAGCCCCACAACCTCCCCTCTTCCTTTTTCATCCATTAATTGGTGGATTTGAAGCTTAGGTTTTGTGATTTTGCACCGACGGCTTCGAGGGCACCCACGGCGGCAATCCACCATTTCTGAAACAATTCCATACAATTACCACCACCAATTGACTTCCCTTGAGGTCTAGAACAAACCCCAAACAACATTGGAAGCGCCGGAGCGCTGGAGGTGACGGATCGAAGTCACCAAATATAGGGTTTCCGGTGGGTTTTAGCAAAATTGGAGCCTTTCCAGGCCAAAATGGACTTGGCCACAGGTATAAAGTTTGCTCTACTCTTTGAGATCTTCATTTTTGCAATTTTTCAGAATTTTTAAAAATAGTTGAGTTTTCCAGCGAGCCAGGACGGCCGACCGCCACCCGCCACTCGCGGCGGCGCGTGGCCAGGTGGTCGTCGATGTTATTCTTAGGCTAATTAGATGCCTTGAGTTCAGTTTTGGTAGTTGTATGACATAGGTTGATTGTTGGAATCTAAATTCTCTACTTTACGTTAATAGGTCATTGTATAAATCGACGATCTGACCGTTAGATCGTCACCAAACTTTAATACGTTATAGTACGTAATATTTTAGGACCATAGGAATTTACAGATCAGGAATCCGAGATACGGATCTTCCCGAAATTGGATTTGTAAGTTCATAAAATAAAAGGTTAACCGCCACTTGGTTTTGACAATTGGCGGAGATCCGACCGTTGGATCGTAATGGGACTTTAGGATGTTGTTCTAAAAGTATAATGTGGATCTTTGGAAGCAACGGATCAAAAATCCGTATGCAGATCTTACGAATTGAATTACTTAGGGATGTGTTTTATGTAAATTGTGTATTTTATCAGTACGAACTTTGAGATGTGATTTGATAATTGTTCATAGGCGACGATGGTTCGTGATGTCTTGATATGCGTGCTAGGGAGTCGTAGTGCGGACCTCAGGTAAGTGGGTCTTTTCCTTTTTATTGTATATTATATATATATATATATATATGTATGTATATATATATGTATGTATGTAGATATATATATGTATGTAGATATATATATATATATATATATATATGTATATAGATATATATATATATATATATATATGTGTGATTGACAATTCCACAACATTTATAAATTGCTTATTGCGTATAATTACTGTGAATGCTTTGAAATACTAATGTGAACTACGAATGGCTTGATCCCTGTTTAGGGTACGTAGGCAGTCTAACGAGACGTTAGATGCAGCCATACAATATTTGAAACAAAAACCTTGTTTGGGAATTGAGCAATGTAAAGGAAATTGGTGAAAATATGAGATTTAACCTTTATATTTTTAGTGATTGGATGTTGGTCATAAATCGATGTGGAAGGAATCAAGAAATCGAAATAAGGAAACGTAAGTAATGATAGTTAATTAAACTAGTGTTTAGTTGGACTTATCCCCGATAATTATTTCTGAAAATAAATAATTCGAGAGTGGGACGTTATAGATTGTGTATTTTACGCCACATTATATATATATATATATATGTATGTATGTATTGGAAAAATACTATGATATGGTTGAGTTTTAGACTGCATTATGGCATATCCATGCGTATATTACCTGCACATAATTATTGTGAATGCTTTGAAGTGCGAAGGTGAACGCAGAACACACAGGTAAGTTCAGGTGAGTTACAGTATTAGTTGAAATGATTGAGTTATGGCATGATCACATATATGTTTTAGGCAACTCCGACATTGTCGTACAGGTTGCCTATGAGTTGTATATGTCATATGAGATGCATTTAGAGCTCATAAACCTGCACCCCGATGTTAGTGCTCCCGCCCGTGGCCAGAGCACAGTCTTTCACGTGATGTTCACCTCCCGCACCTTACGCTCACCTTGGATCCAAGGTAGGTGCACAGGCCTATCGTACAGACCACTATAGGTGGTTCCGACTCGTAGGTGACCCGCGATTATTCGCACAGTCTTCACATGATCGTAGCACTTGAGCGTACTTATTTACAGACCATTATAGGTGGTTCCGACTCGTGTGCAGGGATATATGATGAGCTATGGATAAGTCGTACAGGTCACTATAGGTGACTCCGACTTATGAGCTAGCATATGTGATGAGATATGGATAAGTCGTACAGGTCACTATAGGTGACTCCGACTTATGAGCTAGCATTGATTGATGAGATATAGTTGTAGTCATACAAGTCACCACAGGTGACTCTGACTGGCATGCTAGTATGGGTTATTAAGCACTTGATTATTTATATTGCTAATGAGATGTTGTGATGTGGTATACTTTTAGATTTAATGTTAGTATACTTTTGATTTCATGTTTATCCGTAGTATGATTTTCTGGAAGCTAAACAGGTATTACGGTGAGGGATTATATCGTTTAGAAGATTTTTTATTAAAGCTTTATTTTCTAGCCTCACTCTTGTTTTATCCCTCCATGTCTACTAGCAGAGCTTTCGTATCGACAAGGATTTGTGGCAAGTCTTGGTATTGGAGATTACCTTCAATGGTATGATTTTCAATCCACTCTACTGTACTTTACTTATGCTCTGACATCACGTGTGAAATGAGTTCATTTCTGCTCACGGTGCACTCTTGTATTTAGACACTTTTAGGTTTAAATTTATTCACTTTTTCCACATCATCACACTTTATGGTTTCGTCACCTTACAGGTGTCGGCCAGCACAGGTCGATTCGGAGTCTTAGTGGACATTCAGGGTTGGGGTGTGTCATTTTTGGTGAACCAAAAGGGGTTGTTGGCTTTATATATAAAGAAATATATATATATATATATATATTGTTGCAGTCCTATTAGATTAAGAATGTGATTGTGTAAATCCTAGTATATCTTGGAATATATCTTATATTCCTATTAGGAGTTGATTACCTATTAAAAGTTGTAATCCAAAAAGGATAAGGAATTAACCTTCCCTACTACTATAAATAAAGGCACAATGGGGTGGAATAGAATACACCCATAATTACATATCTCTCTCTTCTCTCTACTATTGCCGAACCTTTCTCTCTCTTTATGGCCTCCATAATTGTTCAGTAAATTATGCCTACAACACGTTATCAGCACGCTCTTGACACTGCGCTAAAGAGAATTTGATCTTCAATTTGGGGAGTATTACGTTTTAATCATTCTTTTTATGATTAATTTATTATTTTGAATTGATCTACATGTTATTAATTCAATTTATCTTTTCTATGTTGAACGTGGTACAACCCATTGGAGATGCAATTCCGGCTTTCTGAGAAGGAACGTCTACAAATTCAAAGGCTTTTATTGTTTTCTGCAAATCAGGTACGCTTAAGGAAGAGGGAGAGGGCGTCAGGTAGTTGACAGCCGACACTCCTAGGTTACGTCAAATCCTTGTGAAAATGAATCTAGAACGAAATCGAGCTAAAGCTAGGGCGTCACCCGTAAGTGGCGCGCTGTGTGGCTCGAGCATAGTGATAAATGAGCAAGGGTCGCTGTATCTCCATCGGCACCCGAATGCAGTGTTAAATGAGCAAGGGGGTCATAGAAACTTCTTTTTGAACGACTCCACTCAAAGTTGTTTGGAAGCATATAGTCCTATCAACTTTAAACAGGATACACAAAAGAAGTACTTTGATCCTATTAAACGGGGGAGGGTGAAGAAGCTAGGACAGAAGGGTAGAGTTCAAGAGAGTAGAATGCGTTTAGGAATGTGGAATATAGGAACCTTAACTAGAAAGTCTATGGAAGTAGTGGAAGTTATGGTGAGGAGAAGGATAAGTATTATGTGCCTACAAGAAACTAAGTGAGTTGGTCTTAAGGCAAAGGATCTAGGAAACTTAGGTTTTAAACTTTGGTATTCGGGAACAAATAGAATAAGAAACGGTGTTGGCATCATCGTGGACAAGACCTTGACACAAGATGTTGTAGATGTCAAAATGGTAGGAGATAGAATTATGGCAATCAAGATTGTAATAGGACAAGAACTCATCAATGTGATTAGTGCGTACGCACCTTAAGTAGGGTTGGATACGAGTTTGAAGGAGAAATTTTGGGAAGATCTTGGAGACTTGGTGTAAAGAATTGCTCAGACGAAGAAGGTATTTATAGGAGGAGATTTAAATGGACACGTGGGTAAGGAGACAGGCAACTATGGAGGTTTTCATGGTGGCCATGGTTTTGGGGAGAGAAACGAGGATGGGGAAGCCATCTTGGATTTTGCAATGGCATATGATCTATTCTTAGCCAACACCTTCTTTAAGAAGAGAGAAGAACATGTGATCACAAGAGTGGGTCGGCAAAAACACAAATAGATTTTCTTCTAATGAGGAAAGGGGATCGTATAACTCGTAAGGATTGCAAAGTTATACTGGGAGAGAGCTTGGCTAATCAACATCGCTTGTTGGTGATGGATGTACATATCAAAAGAGAGAGAGAAAAGAACAAGACCTGGAAGTGCCCAAGGACTAGATGGTGGAATCTAAAAGGAGAAAAACAACCCATTTTCAAAGAGAAAGTAATCACCCAATGCGTGTGGGATAGAGAGGGGGATGAAGAAAATTTTGTGAAAAACATGTTCATTTGAGCAACATCAATAGCATGCAATTAACAAATTAAAGGCGGAATCATGCTTGCATGCACTCAAAAACAAAACATCAACCATGAAATTCAAAGCCTAGTAGATTGGTGAACCTTGACTCAACTTAAATCAACATTTGTTAGTTGAGAAATATTTACCTTTGTAGATTCCTCTTTGCATATGCAAAGGATAATCACCCAAGATATAGGGCCTTCATTCCTTGCTTCTTAGCTCCATGGATTTCGTTGAAAGAATTGGATTCTCCAAGTTCCCAAAATAGAGAACCTCTAAAGATTCTACACCAAGGTTAGATTGAAGAAGAAATGAGTGACCTTGGAGTAGTAGGATTGCTAGATTCACCCTCCAAGGTGGTTGGCCTCTTAGAGAGAAAATGAAGAAACAAGTTCTCACCAATTTTCTCTAAAACAAACCCTTATGAATTTTAGGCTATAAAGTTCTTTATATAGTCACTTCTTTAAATGACCTAAAGAACCAAAAAACCCTAATTCTACACAAAATGGATATGGGCTTTTGGGCCTTTGTGAATCTTTATTCATTAAGTTGTCATACAACTTAAGTCAATGGGCTTTGACGTTCAAAGCCCATTGGGCCTTAAGGTCCAAAACTATCCCGAGGTCTTTAACGAACTTATTCGTTTGATTAATTAACATATTAATTAATCCTTGCCATTAATAATTAAACCATTTAATTATTCTTACTCATCTCCATTGTTTCTTCAATCTCCAACTTACACGGTGTACGATCCATTAGGTTCCTTTTAGCGAGGCAGTGGGCGATTAAAACCATTTTACATCGATTGTGAATTTGAAACTTACTTTCAATTCTCCCTTTAGTGATTACACACGTTTAGGGCTTCCACAAACCATGAGTGACACCTAGAAGCATATCATGGTTACCCAAGCTAATCAGAAGAGGTAGAGAACCTATTCAGTTTAGGATTACAAATGCAATACGGTCTTTCTCTAATCTAATACTCTTGACCACATTGTTTGGTTTGATTGTTTATTTATTCATGTCTACTATCCAATGTGATTCGTTTGCTTATATGATTACCTTGAATGTGATTTGGAACGCATTCCCTAATCTCATTCATACTCTGGCCAGAGATTTTAATCATATCATAGAGTATTCTCCCTCAAACCATTTGAAGGTTAGAGATCCCTTGTTGCACATTCACTTGTCTCCATAACTAAGTGACTTAACCCCAATGATGTCGTGGACACCCCGATGGGGTGACTTTGACATAATCAAAGATCAAGAACTTAACCACAAGACAACTGTGATGCCTCAGGTCAAAGGACTAATTTGCATTATCCCAACCATGAGTTCTCATGTGACATGAGTATGAGAACTCCTCGTTGATCGTGTTCAGTGAACTCATTCTCTATTGAGCACCTACGTACTTGTCTTGATGTCACACACATCAATGACTCGAGACTAGTCACTCTCCCTGAGAGAAGGCACAGTACGTACTGATCTTATCGGACTGTTAATGCCCAATTGGCAATCCTATGATCAGGAACGTTTAGGATGTGTCTACGAAGAATGGTCTCATTAATCTAACTTCATTAGATTGCATTCTCCCAATCACATATTCCTTGGACTTTATCGTTTAAGCATATAACATTTATATGAGACGGCTCAAACAATAATGTTTGCCCTTTTATATGTAAACTAGATTAGTTTAACATGTGAAATGTCCGTAAAGTATCATCATATGATTGGCTTTAGGGCACATTTCCAACAATCTCCCACTTGCACTAGAGCCAATCAGCTTGTTCATCTGTTATGATTCCTCTTCTGTAGTCATTTCATAAATGGCTGAGTAGTAAGCCTAGACAATGGATATCTATATGTTATCCATAGAAGCAACCTTGAGAATATCGACGTCACCATTATACATGATTCCCAATCATGTGGTTCAGTCTCTCATATGAGTTCGGATCTTGATGAGACCTTGATTCCCTGGCTTGAGCTATCGCCCCATTAGTGTCATACACTTTCTGGTTGGAACCGAATAGAGAGTTCATAAATGAACTTTCCTATCCAAACAACATTGTTGTAAACTTCTATATGGCAATATATTTTGCATTCATAATGGAACACACTAAAGTCATTACTTTAATGTTTCCATCCAAATATCTCTTTAGTCATAATAAAGAGATATCTGTTTATCTCTTCATTCATAATGAAGAAACATCCAATGATGGATTAGATTCACAATCTAATACATTTACGCTTCCATTACGTTACTCTAATTCTTCCTCATTCTTCGAGGAACCTATCCTTTAGTATTTCTCAAATACTTAAGGACTCACTTGACAGTTGCCATGGTTCTGATCCTGGGCTTGCATTGATATCACCTTGTACCTTTCTAGGTACAACTCATATCAATGTTTCTCATACAATATGAAATACATAAATCACTTTTCTACGTATGCATAAAGGATTCGATTTACGCATTATTTCTTTGGGAGTCAAAGGGTACGTTCCCTTTGAGAAGAGCTACCTCCTAGTCTCACTAGAGTTGTTCTTCTTATTGAAGTTTATCATCATATGAGAAACTTCCTAGCATCCTTTTGTCTATTATTAGGGCATGATATAATCCAATTATATCCTAAAATCTATCATTATAGATTTCCATCCCATGTATATAGACTATGTCTCCCATATACATTCTATCTTTATAGAATGTTTAAAGTCATAACTTTAACAATGAAGTATTCTTTTCATTTCCAAAATTAATATATCATACATATATTTAAATTTAGGAACATGATTAACTCCCACTAATCTTTTGTAAACCTAGTAAACAAAAGATTCATTTATATCTTTATGAGAAATCAAACGTTTTGATCTTTCTCTCATAAGACGCTTATGGCTCCTACTAGCTTGCTTAGATCCATGATGGTTGGATCTCTACAACTTACATGTTTTGTGATTCATAGTTTTAGACATATATTATTAGGACTATCTTAATAATGGTTTCGGAAACCTATATTATGTCCAAACATTGAATCAACATTTAGTTGTAGCCAGCTATCTTCGAATTAATTGAAACTAAGACTACGTCAAAAATGGTTCCTTCAAAGTCAACCATTCTCTTTGATTGTAGCCACCTTAAGCTACCAATTAGCTATGAAGGTTTCATTATTTTGGGTCAAATGGTACTTTACCATTTCCTTGAGTATATATTGTATATACACTCAATGTAGTCATAAAGTTCAAACCATTCAACTGAGACGGTTTAAAATTCTTTTTTACTACCTTGGAGCTTGTGGTATAGGAACTAGGTTGTTATATTTGTTGATTATCATCTTGTCTCTCAAAGAACCCATTCTTTTGAGTTCTATTCCTAGTTCATTTGCACTAAGGCAAATCACATTGTAGGATTACAATGAACTACTCAACAAACAACATTTGTTGGTTGGTTTATAGAAGTGATATCCAAAGGTTAATTTAAGGATATCCACAAGATAATTTTTAAACAAATATTGCTTATTAGCACACAACCCCAAATCTTAACATGATTAAGATTTGTCTTTCTTTCCAACTACATCCTATGGAGTCATGAAAAATTTTGGAAGATTTTCTAATTGACAATCATATTGTTTTAGAAGTATATATCCTATATATGGGTAATTGATAATGTCCAACGAACTAAATCTTATTCAAGTTCGTTCTTCTCCTAATGGAAAAATCCATTATGTTATGATGCTTCTTTCCTTGATATTTTTCAAGGAAACTATTCTAAAGTGTTACCATTCCTTGGATCAAATCTAAGGATGTATTTACTTTAGACGTCTTACTCATCAACTTACATTTCTTGAATTCTTTGAAACCTTTTACAAAGTATTCGGACTTGTGTTTATTCAAAATAAACTATAGTCCAACCGAGAGTGATCTTCGGTGAATGTCAAACAACATGAGTAGTATTATGTTGTGGACAAGTGCCACTAACATCTAAGTGAATTAACCTCAATAACTTTGTGATTCTTTCTTCTTTCCAAAAGAATAAAGATTCGAACATTTCGCCTCTATACAATTTTGACAAGAAGGTATTGGATCCGGATCTAACTATCCAAAGCATCCATCTATGACCAACTCGTAATTTATGTTTTAGAGGTATCACAACTCAGTTGGGATTAGTCACTATCTTGCAACCTTTTGGGTTTTAAGCATCATTATATTCTAAACAGTTAACGCTACCATATCATCTCTACTATAGAGACAATCAATTAGATTACTATAATCCAATCAGTGATTAATAAAGAACAATGTTTTGTCAAATAAAACATTCATCCATCTCTACTATAGTGACGGAATTAAGTTCCTTAAAATTGGAATGTAAAGACAATCTTTGGTTTTTCCAATTTCTTTGATAGTTAATATGAGGAAGTTAGTACCATCTGCTTTCGCAGAGATCTATATTTTATTCACGTTCCGAATGTGAAGTACTTTCTCTTCTCTCATTAATCTTCTACTTCTTATTAGCCACATTTTTACAACGATTGTAAAACATAGTTACTAATACGGAATCAAGCATTCAAGTAGAAGAACCAACTGTTTTGAACTATTCAAGAACAATTTACAACACCTTTGAAAGGTGTGTTCTTGACATTTGCAAGACATTTCTTGCAAATACCCCTTCCAATGTCCATCCTTTCATAGAGAAAGTTTGTTCCCTTGGAGTTAATTTTATCTTCTTCATTTGACTTCTCCTTTGACTACAATAGTCATGGTCCCTAAACTCCCACTATCTCTCTTGAAACCTTTTTCAATTGTGTTATACACATCAAACATTTTGGAGAGTGTGTGGTTATTGTTCACTACATAGTTTACAATAAACTTAGTGAACCATTAGGATAGGGACATAAAGGTGAAGTCCTAGCTTAGTTTCCGTCTCGTTAAGTGGTTTATCACTTCAACACTCAATGATTCAAAATCATCATAAGTCCATGTTGATGGACTATTTTTGTCAACCAACCATTATGTTCTAAACATAATTATAAACTTTCAAGAGTTGTTCAAGGCAACTCTTATTTCTTCATACAACAATTTGTAAGTGAAGAATCATGGCACTAAAAGTGTCCTTGTCTTTATGCTAATCTTCGTAAGTTCCTTTGTTCATATAACGAAGGAATAAGCATTGGTTGTTTGTGTTGTCCTCTTCATGATAGATATTTCTAACATGTTCTTCCAATGATACATTATCAATAGGAAGATTGTGAGGATGAGACTTCTTAGGTACATGCACAATCCTTTTAATACAATCTTTGGGATTGTGTTACCAAGTCCGGAAACTAAAACATTCGGATTTTCTTTGTCAAGTTTTGGATAGCGTTTGCAAATATATTGGTAAACAAATACATAACGAATATAAATTGATTGATTTTAAGCCATTTGATTCGGGTCTTTAAATCAAATAGCACCACCCACTATTTTTGGCAAATTCCATATCCCTCATTGGAATTCGAGAGTTTTGGAGGAAACTCTTAGTAGGTTATGGGAGACTCACTATTACCAAGCCCACCTCACAATGATATGATGTTGGCTAGCAATAATAATAATGAGAGAGTACACTTACTCATTTGCAACTAATGCAAGTACCCATCAATTTGGCCTCTAGAGAATGATGCCTCAGAATTATATCATGTTGGCGTCATTGCACTTAGTTAAGTCATTCCCACCATGCCTAGTTCGTGTAGGGGTTCAAGCATAGCCTCAGAATTATATCATGTTGGCTAAACTCGTTGCCTACCTCACTTCATCATGTATGTATATAGAACTCCTCCTGAGTGTAAGCATGCACTTTGTACTCCCCCATTATAGGGTGAAGCCGGTGTACAAGTCACAAACGATTGGATCTACCACGGTGGAAGGCCACGAAAGAGTGTTCTAAGCACTCTCACGCTTTTCAACTTAATAATGGTTTGGTT
Source organism: Malus fusca (assembly GCA_035220775.1). NCBI lineage: Eukaryota > Viridiplantae > Streptophyta > Magnoliopsida > Rosales > Rosaceae > Malus > Malus fusca. Next base: position 26,435,303 of record CM069067.1, on the reverse strand, counting down.
GAGGGTTTTAGGTCTCATCACATAAACATATTCATTTTAATCTTTATTAAAACAATTTTGGTCCTATTACAACTATTGGTCCATTTGATTCAATTTAGTTGTATATAATACTCCCACTATACTTATAAAACGGTTTTTAAAGCAAGAGTATATGATACTACTAACATAAGGTTTGCATTCATTTGATGGACTACATAGTTGCCTTAGGGCCTTAGGATGACTATGAACCTTTGTTTAGATTCAACACGAGCCTAGTGTTGAATCTCGGACTAGGGATGGAGATTGATTTTAGTTACGCGTTTAATCACATTAAGGCGTGTTGTCTTAGGGGCGTTGGACCCTCTACTCCATTTTCATGCATATCAAATAAAGCAAGAAATAAGTACTTCAAAGTAAAGGTGAGCTTATGCTCATTACAACATTTGCATAATTCAAATTACTTTAAAGTAAAGAAGAGCTTATGCTTTTTTACAACATTTGATCAAATCAAATTACAACCAAAATTAATCTACACATTCCCATGGTTCAAACAAATTTGAAACGGCCTTTCACATAACTCAATTATCGTAGGCTTAGGTTCATAATCACCCTTTAATTAATCAACACTTTAATTAATTAAATTGAATGCAACATTTTCATTTGGTTTTTGTATCCATAAAATTGATTTAAATGGAGCTAAATAAAATGAAAATCCAATTCTCATTTAAAGAGACAAAACAATTTTTGTTCCCTACTTAATTTGGGCCATCATGCAATAACCACAACTTTTTGGGCTATATTGCGAAACACAAACTTTTGGGGTCACTTTGTAAAAACACAAAAGTCCACTACTTCATGTAATTACAACTAGAACCCAAAAATTTCATCAAATACAAAAAACTTCATTAAAGGAGCAAAACAATTTGTCCTTTAGCGTTTTTGGGCCTTAACGTAAAAACGTAAACTTTTGGGCTAAAATACAAATACACAAAAGTATCAAAACTTTATGTAATTGCACAAAAGGCCCAAAAATACCCTACATGTAGGGTGGCCGGTTTTAGGGATAAAATAGAGTGGAGATAAGTCCAATTGTACAAAGTTTATGAAAGTGGATTTTGTTAGGTGAGGTAAAGATGAAACATATATGATATATATTGAATTTATGTCAAACTTTTATAAAAGTTTGTCTACCATTAAAGCCATTAATGATATATATTGAATTTATGTCAAACTTTTATAAAAGTTTGTCTACCATTAAAACCATTAATAATACTTTACCAATAACCATCACCCACTAAAATTAAACCAAAACTTTATGTAAAAACATAAAACTTTTTTAATCAAAACTTCAAAACTTTTTGTTCTTGGCAAGAACTTCAAGAACATTGAAGAACACTCATGAAAACTCATAATAGCTCCATGAATGTTTTCACTCACCAAAACTCAAATTTTCACCACTCAAAATATAGCTAACATCCTAGGGTACTTAGGGGTTCCAAAAGTCACTTTAAAACCATTTTAACAAGACAAACATGAACCCAAAAAATCACCCTTTGGATTTGGCCGAATTTCCCCAAAAACATGGCACCAAATTTTAGCTCCAAAATTCATGCTCATATGAACTACATCTACAACATTTGAGATGGCAAATTTTCTAACAAAAATTACATTCAAAGAAACAAGAATAAAGCTTGTAACATATTACAACTTTTAAATCAAAAACTATGAACTACAAAACCCAAAATGATTCACCAACTACTAGACCTAGGCTCTTGATACCACTTGAAGGAAATTTTGTGAAAAACATGTTCATTTGAGCAACATCAATAGCATGCAATTAACAAATTAAAGGCGGAATCATGCTTGCATGCACTCAAAAACAAAACATCAACTATGAAATTCAAAGCCTAGTAGATTGGTGAACCTTGACTCAACTTAAATCAACATTTGTTAGTTGAGAAATATTTACCTTTGTAGATTCCTCTTTGCATATGCAAAGGATAATCACCCAAGAGATGGGGCCTTCATTCCTTGCTTCTTAGCTCCATGGATTTGGTTGAAAGAATTGGATTCTCCAAGTTCCCAAAATAGAGAACCTCTAAAGATTCTACACCAAGGTTAGATTGAAGAAGAAATGAGTGACCTTGGAGTAGTAGGATTGCTAGATTCACCCTCCAAGGTGGTTGGCCTCTTAGAGAGAAAATGAAGAAACAAGTTCTCACCAATTTTCTCTAAAACAAACCCTTATGAATTTTAGGCTATAAAGTTCTTTATATAGTCACTTCTTTAAATGACCTAAAGAACCAAAAAACCCTAATTCTACACAAAATGGATATGGGCTTTTGGGCCTTTGTGAATCTTTATTCATTAAGTTGTCATACAACTTAAGTCAATGGGCTTTGACGTTCAAAGCCCATTGGGCCTTAAGGTCCAAAACTATCCCGAGGTCTTTAACGAACTTATTCGTTTGATTAATTAACATATTAATTAATTCTTGCCATTAATAATTAAACCATTTAATTATTCTTACTCATCTCCATTGTTTCTTCAATCTCCACCTTACACGGTGTACGATCCATTAGGTTCCTTTTAGCGAGGCAGTGGGCGATTAAAACCATTTTACATCGATTGTGAATTTGAAACTTACTTTCAATTCTCCCTTTAGTGATTACACACGTTTAGGGCTTCCACAAACCATGAGTGACACCTAGCAGCATATCATGGTTACCCAAGCTAATCAGAAGAGGTAGAGAACCTATTCAGTTTAGGATTACAAATGCAATACGGTCTTTCTCTAATCTAATACTCTTGACCACATTGTTTGGTTTGATAGTTTATTTATTCATGTCTACTATCCAATGTGATTCGTTTGCTTATATGATTACCTTGAATGTGATTTGGAACGCATTCCCTAATCTCATTCATACTCTGGCCAGAGATTTTAATCATATCATAGAGTATTCTCCCTCAAACCATTTGAAGGTTAGAGATCCCTTGTTGCACATTCACTTGTCTCCATAACTAAGTGATTTAACCCCAATGATGTCGTGGACACCCCGATGGGGTGACTTTGACATAATCAAAGATCAAGGACTTAACCACAAGACAACTGTGATGCCTCAGGTCAAAGGACTAATTTGCATTATCCCAACCATGAGTTCTCATGTGACATGAGTATGAGAACTCCTCGTTGATCGTGTTCAGTGAACTCATTCTCTATTGAGCACCTACGTACTTGTCTTGATGTCACACACACCAATGACTCGAGACTAGTCACTCTCCCTGAGAGAAGGCACAGTACGTACTGATCTTATCGGACTGTTAATGCCCAATTGGCAATCCTATGATCAGGAACGTTTAGGATGTGTCTACGAAGAATGGTCTCATTAATCTAACTTCATTAGATTGTATTCTCCCAATCACATATTCCTTGGACTTTATCGTTTAAGCATATAACATTTATATGAGACGGCTCAAACAATAATGTTTGCCCTTTTATATGTAAACTAGATTAGTTTAACATGTGAAATGTCCGTAAAGTATCATCATATGATTGGCTTTAGGGCACATTTCCAACAGGGGAAGCTAGCCAAATGTGGGATTCCATGGCTAGTTGTATCTGAAAAGTAGCAAAAGAGGTATTAGAATGGTCCAAGGGCTTTGCTCCACACCAAAAGGAATCTTGGTGGTGGAATAAGGAGGTACAAACAAAGGTGAAGGCTAAGAAGGAATGTTGTAAAGCCCTATACAAGGATATGACTGATGAAAATGGTGAAAGGTATAGAATAGCGAAGTAGGAGGTGAAGAAAGCTGTGAGAGAAGCTAAGCTAGCGGCGTATGACGATATGTATAAGCGACTAGATACCAAAGAAGGAAAGTTAGATATCTATAAACTAGCTAGAGCAAGGGGCCTAAACCAAGTGAGGCGCATCAAGGATGAGGATGTAAAAGTTTTTGCTACAGAGAACGCGGTCAAAGACAGATGGAGAGGTTATTTTCATAATCTTTTCAATGAAGGACATGAAAGGAGTACTTCTTTGGGGGAGTTGAGTAACTCAAAAGAGTGTAGAAACTACTCATTTTACCGCCGAATCAGGAAGGAATAAGTGGTTGCAGCTTTGAAAAAGATGAAGCATAGAAAAGCAGTGGGCCCAGATGATATACCAATTGAAGTGTGGAAAGTTTTGGGAGAGACGGGTATAGTATGGCTCACAGACTTTTTCAATAGGATTTTGAAAATGAAGAAGATCTCAAATGAGTGGCGAAAGAGCACTTTGGTGCCTATCTACAAGAATAAGGGCGACATACAAAATTGCATGAACTATAGGGGTATTAAGCTAATGAGTCATACAATGAAGCTCTGGGAGAGAGTCATTGAGCATAGATTAAGGCAAGAGACACGGGTTTCGGACAACCAATTCGAGTTCATGCCAAGGCGCTCAACCATGGAGGCAATTTATCTTTTACGAAGATTGATGGAAAGATATAGAGATAGGAAAAAAGATTTACACATGGTATTTATAGATTTGGAAAAAGCGTATAATAGGGTCCCAAGAGACATTCTTTGGAGTATTTTAGAGAAGAAAGGAGTACGAGTAGCATATATCCAAGCTATAAAGGATATGTATGATGGAGCAAAGACTGCAGTAATAACTCATGAAGGACAAACCGAAAGCTTCCCCATAACTGTTGGGTTACATCAAGGCTCATCCTTAAGTCCTTACCTTTTTGCATTGGCAATGGATGAGTTAACAAGACATATTCAAGATGATATTCCTTGGTGTATTCTTTTCGCAAATGATATAGTGTTGATAGATAAAACTCAGGAAGGGGTAAATGCGAAGCTTAACCTTTGGAGAGAAGTGTTGGAATCTAAAGGTCTTCACCTAAGCCGATCAAAGACATAATATATGGAGTGCAATTTCAGTGCAAATGGAGGTCAAAATGAGTTAGGGATGAGGATAAGAGATCAAGAAGTACCAAAGAGCGACCGTTTTCGCTACCTAGGATCTATCTTGCAAAAGAACGGGGAATTAGATGGAGACTTCAATCATAGAATACAAGCTGGATGGATGAAGTGGAAGAGTGCATCCGGCATGTTGTGTGACCGCCGTATGCCACTGAAGCTCAAAGGAAAATTTTATAGGACGACAATAAGGTCGGCGATGCTGTATGGCACGGAATGTTGGGCGGTGAAGCATCAACACGTACATAAAATGGGTGTAGCGAAGATGAGGATGCTTCGTTGGATGTGTGGGCACACAAGAAATGATAAGATTAGGAATGAGGATATCCGAGGTAAAGTAAGAGTAGCCAAAATTGAAGGAAAAATGAGAGAAAATCGGTTACGGTGGTTTGGACATGTGCAAAGAAGGCCTACTGACGCTCCGGTTAGAAGATGCGACTACGATACAGAGGTCCAGGGCCGAAGGGGTAGAGGAAGACCTAGCAAAACTTTGGAAGATACTCTAAAAAAAGACTTAGAGTACTTGGATCTAACGGAGGACATGACACAAAACCGAGCGCAATGGCATTCTAGGATTCATATAGCTGACCCCACTTAGTGGGAAAAGGCTTTGTTGTTGTTGTTGTAGGTACGCTTAAAATAGAGTAAGATATTTGAAACAACCTTGAAGCATAAAAACATTCCCCATGATGCATGAACCCCCCTATGTTTATATTTTCCTTCCGATATATATATATTTGTTTCATGCATTACGTAATTATGCTATGTGAAATTTGTGAGTCAAAGAATCGAAAGAACTTAGAAGCAATTCAAGTTTTTCAACCCTATAATTTTTTTCGGAAAAAGAAAGAAGAGAAAAAAAGGGGGAAGAAAAATCATCTGTTTTTTTTTTTTTTTTTTTTAGCTGAAATCGCACCAAGCCTAAAGCTTGGGACAACCCTTTAGGCCTTCTGCCCAAATTGAATCAGGCATGCCGCTTGGATCCCTTGTGCATGGGCTTCACGCCCACAGCTCGTTCCAGAAGCAGCAAAAGCTGCTGGGTTTTTCGCGCCTCGGCCCATCACCAGTAGCCTTGCGCTAGTGGGCCTCGCTCCGCTGCCACATGCTGCCTTTTTGGTTGTTGTTCAGCCCGTGTCCAAAAATGGCCTGTTTTTTTTTCTCCTCTGCAGCCCGCCAGGGCTGCCTTTCTCCTTCTTGGAATTTTTAGCCCATTCCTCTACATTAGGACTAGCAGTCCGCAGGAAAAAGGAAAAAAATTCCAGCAGTCCGCTGGGGTTTTTTTTACAGCCCAAGCCCTTATTGGGCTTCTCTTTTGTCAAGGCCCACAACCCAATTTGCTGGGTTGTTACTCATTTACCCCGTGCCCAATTCGGGCCTAATTTTTTCTGTGGCCTGCAGCCAACATCCAATAATAAATGGGCCTAGTCAAATTTTATTTTCTTTGTTTCTACGATCGACCCCGAATGGTCACGATCTATTGAATTAATTAAAACTGACCACCCTTCCATTAATCTGACAATTAATCCAAAATTATTGGCATGAAGTCCACTTTTGGACATTAACGATTCAATAATTTATTTCTCTTCTTTGAACCGTTGACTCATTTTCGTAGTCCCGAAGCCCTCACACTTGAGTTCCTGAAGCAACTCAAATCCACTACACTTAAATCAGCATATTGCATTTTGTGTTCTTGCAGGAACCTTTCTTTTATGAACTAAATGTTCATTAACTAAATTGAACCTGTAGTTTCAAATTTAGTGTCTTTGAAACTCGAAGTTTTCATAAAACAATACACCCATGAAAACCCGACGTTTTTCATGACAACCATGTCTTAGAACTCGAATGTTCTAACTTTGTTGCTTATGGATGATTCATTCCCATAGCACTAATCACAATCTTGTTCCCTCCAATTCAATGGATTATCAAACCGTCACAAGTTCAAGTTTCCTAGTTTGGATGTTTCTTATAGAAACCACATTATGTGGGGGTACAAGACGTGAATCTCCACTTCATTATCAAGTAGCTGTGAAACCATTGAAGTCAACAATGGCATGGACAAGTAGAATAAGCCTCCGCCATAATCTTCTTTTGAAGACTTATGCCTGAAGCATTACAAATGGAAATACCTCCCGAACGAGGATTCCATGGCTTTTTGGCTCGCTCCTACGAGCTGTCTAATCATGAAATATATTGCCCAAAGCACACCATGATTACGTCCATGAAGCAACAAGTGTAGAAAGCGGAAGTTTACCAAATTCTCGGATCTGATTACTACCACAAACATATGGTCGAATCAGGGCCTGCCAAGGTGTGGCATCATGCCTAAAGCATGATCCTTGGCATTTAAGACCTAAAACTTCAAGAATAAGGGATAATATTCCTGAACCTCAACCCTGCAGAATCTACTTCCGTATCGATGGAATAGACCATTAGTTATGCACCTGTTTGTGCCTTTACCAATGTTGTTGAGGAGTACGATTCTAGCAATCAATATGTAAGACTAATTTTGTTCCACCAAACATCGTTGGAATAGCAGAATTTTGACATGAATGGCCTTGTTGGCCGAATCCCCTAAGTAAACCATTTACTTTGTGAACATTTTTCCATGTTCTTGGATTCAAGTTTGGTGTATGTTTTACTTATGGATAATCTTATTGATATTGTCCTCGAATATGAGTTAATTGAATCATGTTTCTTAATACATGTGACCGATGCAATTAAACACGTTCTCTGGATGAATACGTACTATGCACACTAACTTTACACCTAAATCACATATCTAACAATGACTTTAGGTCTATCCAACCTGATTAAGAGCATTTGGCATGCTCCTTGTTGTATGAATGGTACTGAATTACCATTTAAGGGACCTTAAATTCTTCCCGTCGTTAAGTTTTTAAGGATATTCGAGATGACAATGATCATAAATGAAACCACTGAAGAAAATATAGTGAAATATCTTTGCATCACCTCCAAAAATGAGCCCAAAGCTTTGATTTGGGGCCAATGGGTTGTCGCCCAATTGGAAACACGCCACATGTGGCCTAACTAGAGTCGGGTGATTGAGCAGTTTACTTGTTTTGACACGACCTTTTGGGACATTTAGATAGAACAATGATGCTACAGCGCATCTTCTTACCCGAAGTAAGTATCTTGTGCCTACAAGCACACTTCGCCAAGCCTACTCATTAGGGAAATTGATTTTCTATATCATTTCTTGCAAAGATACGAAATCACCTTTTTTCACAGCGGATTCAAGGGAATATATGTGGACTAATCCAACCAAAATGTGGACCATATAAATACTTATGGTTTTGGTTGATGAATAAACAAACTGGTCACATGTTTATCCACACACATTGCTACTAAACCTCCTGGCCGATTAAGGGTTCACCACCTTAGTTATCCCTTAAAGTCCATGAGACTGGATAATGCATGAGAGTTTATATCGACGGTTTTTGATAAAGTATTGCATGTATTTTGGGTTTATAATTGAACATCGAATTCTCATGTTCACCCCAAATAGCCTCGCTTAATGATCATAAAGCGCAATTTAAATGATCGCCCAGGTTTTGGTAAACGTACCAAGTTTTCGATTTCTGCCTAGGGCTATGCAATCTTGTAAGCAACCATTTTGACGTTACAGTTCATTACAAGGAACGAACCCAACGATTTTCGTATATATGCATTTGGGTGTGTATTCTATGTGCCAAGTTGCGCCGCCGCAACGTACCAACATGGGTCCTAAAAAAAGGATGTGAATCTTTGTCGATTATGATCCTCCTTCACACTAGCTCTCTTAGAGCCCTTGCACGCAATCTCGTTACCGCTCATTTGCGGGTTGTCACTTCAATGAGACAGTCTTCCCGCCATTAGGAGGAGATAAGAACGTCAACGCTCCTGTAGAACGTCGTGAATTTACGTGGACATTGCCCACTATGTCTCATCTCAATCCCCGTACTGCACAAGTATGATAAGCAAATGCGATAAATTCTAGCTTTCAGAATGTTGCTCCATACGCATTCCTCTGATCTAGCTAAAGTGATAAGATCATGTACTAGTTGCAAACATGCTTGCAAGGATAGACGTACTTAACGGATGTCGAGTCAATATCCCTGGAGGGTGTGCCGCCCCTATTAGATGGTTCGGTACACCGGCAGATAGCCAATCAATCTGTCTTGGCCTGGAGCACGACATATCATTCGGTTCATAGGATTCACTTCCCTAGAAGAGGAAGACACGGCACAACAATGAATTCATGCTTGATCGCAGTCTCAAATCATTTCCATCTTATGAGATTAATCCGGATTACTCCCGAGACTTGAAGTTCTTAGTCCAGTATACTAGTTTGGATGACCTAAATGGAACTGAAATGAGATTACCATCGATGATATTTTCACTTATATGGTAGCTACCGTCATAAATGAAAAGCGACAATATCAAACCGTGTTCCGTTGATTAAGTGACAACGTAGAATTGATTGGACAACCGAAATTACAATCCAGATTAAATTCCTTACCAAAGTGTGTTTTGGACCTGTCGTTCCTACACTACCCAAGGTAACCCTATTGTGTCACAAGTGGGAAAGGAAGCGTTATGAGATGAATGAAATAGTGTGATATGATGCATATCTTACGGCATAAGGTTTCTCTCAAATGTCCTGTGATTGATAGCAGCATGATGAAATGTGGTTAGTGTTTTCTCCACGGGGATATAGATACGGAGATTTACATGTAAGTTCCTGAAGAATTACATGGACTGGTTCAAATAGTTCCAAAACCACGGAACACCTTCTTAATTTGTTTGAGGTGTTCACTTACAATCCAACGGATGTGGTATACCCATCTAAGTGATTATTTGATCAATCAGGGATGAATTATGCCCTTGCGTGTTAAACTATGAAGTCTTATTCCAAATTGCTAGAGTTACAGTTTATGTCGTTGACGTGAATCTCACTAAGACTCCAGAAGAGCTTGAGAAAACTGCCTCACACCTGAAGATGGAATTAGAGATGAAGGATCTTAGAAAAACTCATTTATGCCTTGACCCGAAGTTCAAGCGTTGTTCTGACGGTACCTTGGTCTACCAGTCGAACTACACCCCGTAGGTGTCACCTTTGAGTATACCTTTGATCGTCCATACGTTATAAGTAAATGAGACATTGGAAGAGGTTATGGAATCTGAAATTCCATATCTAAGTTCAACTTTGCACTTCGTTGTACTTAGCTCTTTGTATTTAGACATAACATCTCATTCGCTGTTGATCTATTGGTAAAGATGCAGCACCGCACCTACACACAACCACTGAATTGGTATTAAAGACTACCCTGAAGGTACTACGAATTTGGGCAAATCCCAGCGCATCTCGAGCGGATCCGACCCCTTGATCCTCAGAATGATGCTTGCCTTGTTTGTTATGTTGACACTGTACTTATCAAACACACACAAAGCAAAATCCCAAAATGGTTATTTCTTTACCGTTAGGGATATCACAGTATCTTGGAGGTCCTTTATATGACCTTAGTTGCAAAATCTTCGAATCGTTCTAAGACTTACCTTACTTCACTACGCCACAAGTGAGACATGGTTATGAGTTCTTGTTGAGCATATTCAAAGTACTTGCTGTTTTTCATCCATCGTTGAGTCCCAACGACGATCTATGAAGATTATGTCGCATGTATCAACCTGACTAAGCCATGAAGATTATCCATGAAGTCAACGCCAAGACATATTGCGTCTACGTCTACATCAGCAGAGTATCAGGAGATTGAAGACATTCAAGCCGATCCCAGACAACCTTGCCGACCTCTACACGACGTCACTGCCGAAGTCAACCTTCCAGAAGCTTGTCCGAGGAATTGGTATGCCTAAGGGCTGGTTTGGTATTGCTGTGCTTTGAAAAAAAAAACTGTTTCAGCTGTGCTGTGAGAATAAGCTTATTTTTGTTGCTTCACGTTTTTAGTTTTTTTTCACTCAAAACTGTTAAAATAAGCTGTTTTTAAGTGTTTATCAAACAACTTTTTAAGCTCAGCTTTTTTTTATACCCACTTTTTATAAAATCACCTCAGTATCAAACCAGTATTATCATATGCAATACTTGTAGTTCTCATTTAGAAGTTATGTCATACTCAGGGGGAGAATCCAGAAGTATACTCACTTGACCTTAATGTACTATTTTTCCCTACGATTAGGAGTATTTTTTCCACTGAGTTTTTGCTACCTAACTAGGTTTTAACGAGGCACCCATCCTGGGCTAATCATACCATTGTGAGCTCTTCTACTTACGTCCAAAAGACATATAGTTTTGACTTAATGCAACTTCTCACTTTTCTCCTTAGTCTATAAGTTTTTCTCCCACCTTGAGTTTTACCATAGCGAGGTTTTGTGAGTTTTACCTTTTTATGCATTCTTCCGTTGATTTGAGACTCGCATTCTGTCATTGTGCCAACGACTTCATCAACTGTACTTGTTTCATCATTGAAGACCTGATTCACCATTTACTTGAGTATTTACACACTCAAGGGAGAGTGTTGCAGTCCTATTAGATTAGAAATGTGATTGTGTAAATCCTAGTATATCTTGGAATATCTCTTATATTCCTATTAGGAGTTGATTACCTATTAAAAGTTGTAATCCTAAAAGGGTAAGGAATTAACCTTCCCTATTACTATAAATAAAGGCATAATGAGGTGGAATAGAATACACCCACAATTACATATCTCTCGCTTCTCTCTACTATTGCCGCACCTTTCTCTCTCTCTATGGCCTCCATAATTGTTCAGTAAATTATGCCTACAACATATATATATATATATATATATATATATATAACAATAAGGGGGAAGAGGGTAGGCTTAACCTCACAATGAGCTAGCAATAATGTGGTTCAAATTTGCCTTTGACAATAATTGAACCTAAAATCTTTCACTTACAAGTGAAGAGGAATATCACTAAACCGTAGTACTAAGTGATTATTTATACATATTATTACTAATGAAGTTAATTTTGTCACCATCATTGTAAATTTTTCCCAGTTTAGCTCAACTTCCTCATTGTTTTCTCTATTTCTTTTGAATCAAACTCCAATGTGGTAATGGTAGGTTATGTCAGACATCTTTCACTTTTTGAAAGCCTCCATTGTTTATCATTGACCAAGAAATAAACACCGATTGACCGTCCACCGTTGAACTCAACAACTTCTCTCTCTCAAAATTGGGATTCAACATGTAAAGAAAATTTTTGAGGGAAAAACTTGTGTAGAGAAAACAAGTGATGGTGAAGCTCACCGCTCTCTTTATTATCATTGAATGAGTTTGAATTTCGAAATCTGTGTAGTGAATAAATATAAATTTAAAAATTTAAGTTTATCCAATGATAATAAATAGGATGGTGATCATTATGAGCAAAAATGAACTCACAATTTTTCTGGCTTTTAGGAGAAATTTTTCGGCGTTCCTGGCACACGAAATGAGTTGGCATTCCCAACAAATAACAATTTGCCACCTAGCTCTTTCATTTTTCTGGAATAAAAAAATGCCAAATGTTAATCTTTTTTTTTTTTTTTGAACAAATCAATATTATCGACACTAAGGGGAGGGGGTGTCGCCTTTGGCGAGAGTTGAACCTAAGACCTCTCACTAATCAGTGAGAAGGAATACCACTAGACCGTAGTACTAGTGGCAAATGTTAATCCTATATCAATACAATTCCTAATCTAACCCTAATATCAAGAACTCTCAGTAACTCAGACCAACAAACACATAAAACCCTCCACGCCGCCGCCATACCAGCAACAACCCACCTCCACCGACGGTCGGCGAATTCATCCGCGACATCCCGTCTCTTCTCACTTATTTCCTCGTTTTCTCTCTCATCTTCCCTCCGTTTTCTCCTTCTCTTCGGCATAGGACCCAAGATGGTCGACGACAACTGCAATCCTTAAATCTGCTATCTCCGATTTCCGATCTAAGAATCAGTGAGGTCGCTGACCTCTCGTATGTCCTTATCCGGCAAAAGAAAAAAAAGGAAGAGAAAAGGAGAAGGAAAGGGAAATGGAGAGAAATTGGTGAGGCCTGGAGGAGCAAAAGAGGGATGGGTGGGGTGAGGGTGTCACTAGTGAGTTGGTATTCGCGGTACCTAGAAAAATTTATCGGCTTTTAGACCATGTACGAAGCAGGCATTAAATTAGTGTTCTCGGAGATACGAAAGCCGGTTAGGCTGAAACCATAGGATTCGAAAGCTCTGGCTCTTAGTTCTGCTCATTGTTACAATTGTGCAGATTAATGCATTTTAGCTGAACTTTTAGCCGAGCAAATTCCGAAGAAATTTTAAATCCCCTGCGGATTGGAATTAAAAACAGTGTCCATGTACTGGCCTCTTTTTCCGTTGTTGTATTTACAAATACACCTAATCCTCAGAAACAGTCTCACTAGTAAAAGACCAAGGCTTTTAATTGACCTTCACCATTCTTTTCTTTCAGTAAGTATTGTGTTGAAGTATTCTTCCTGATATGGCTGCTGCAAGTGCTTTCGTGAAATCGGGATCCTTTGTCATGGAAGAAGCCATCTGCTCCACCAAAAATTTGCGAACTTCGGGTGTTTCTGTTCTTATTTTTGTGCTCTTGGCATCAGCAGTACTGGACTTGGATTTGGTCAAGTCAAGAGTAATTGTAGGTCCAGTTGAGCAAGGGACGGATCCTATTGCCACGCAGTGGTTTGAGCCCGATGTTGCTTCAATTTGGGAAGGGTTGGGGTGGTTGTGTTCACCTTCATAAGTTGCCACCAAAATAGATTGGTCCTCAACACTTCTTTGAACCTGAAAAGCAAACCACTTAGACAAAATTACATTTAACGTATAAGAACAATGAAAAGCAAACGAAATCGTCTATTTACACTAAGTTTTAAGCAACAAGAAGGAAGGTTAAGGAATTCACTCACCTTCTTTTTGACAGGGCAGCTTGGAGCAAAAGAGCATTTGAAGTAAGCTCTAGGACAAGGATTATCCCTAGTAACTTTTTGGCCATATTTCCTCCATTGATATCCATCTTTCACAACCTATTAAAATACACATAAAATTGCTCAATACAACAACTCAAATAAATAAAATTGAGTTCATTGTAAGTATGTGACATTGATTACGGATTGAGGACTAACTAATTACCAAGCTTGTATCAGATGCTTCGGTCTGGACACAAGCCCTTGAAATCTTAGCCTTGACGATCTCTTCTCTTGGTTTCTTGTACGACTCTCCATCACTGGAACTGCTCTCCGAATTTCCATTCACTGCTCCATTCATGATATTATTACTGTTTGTGTTGTTGTTGCTGCTTTCGGACTTTCTTTTCTTTGAAATTGGGCTAAGCTCCTTCTCAGGGTTCTTGCTCATGTACTCCAACAGTTGGCTTCTCAAAGCATTGTACTTCTCTCCCATCACCGTCAACATTTCGGTTAGCTTCTTGTTCTCTGCACTCACTCGGTGCAATTCTTCAAATAGAGCACCACTCTGAATCAAAGCAGATCATAAACCTTTTAGCCATGGAACCCAAGCAGTTATATTTCTTGATATCAAACTACATATGCTCTGATACCATATGTTAAGCTTTCAAATAGACGCTTCAGCGGTCTACTACTAATTAAACATTTATATTTCATGGTAGCGAAAATCCTAAACGCGTGCTTCAACGGCCTACTACTATATATATAGTTCATGTTTCAAGTGTTAAAGAGGTTGTATATTGAAGTTTTATAAGCAGTAGATTAGTTCTTCCTAAAGAAAAAGATTGTGAAAAATAAATAGTAAAATATCCTTATAAACCATGAAGGCAGGCCTTAATTGGCAACCACAAAACAAGAAGATAGAGAAGACAAGGTGGAGAAAACTAAGCAGCCAACCTCTTCTTTAGGTGAAAGCTGCCTCCCAAAGTCGATCAATATTTTCCTATGCACCTCTTTTTTGATCATCTGAAATTAATCAAAGCAAATATTTAAACTTCTATAAGTTCATGAGCAACTTTTATAAACAATTAAGCAAAGTGATGTAACTATTTATTCGTGAGATTTTACTACATATAATTTTCGACTTACCGGAGTATCATCGAAAAGTCTGAGAGGCATAAAATTAAGATCCAAAGAAGCATCATCATCATTTGCAGCTGAGTAGTCCATTTCCTTTGAAATTAACAACACTAGCTCTTCCTTCCTTGTATTAATCCTCAAGAAAATCTCTCAAGCCCTCAAGTTTGACCTAAATCTTGACCAAGTAGTTGTGTGAAACTGTCTTGAGTTTTACCAAAATGAAAGGCAGTTTAATATATAGAACCAGAAAAAGCTCTCATAAGAGATGAGTAGAGAGAGGAAACTGGGGAGAAAGAGAGAGAGAAGGAAAGATAAGAGATGAGTAGTGTCAGTGAAGAGCTGTATATAGACTGGCTTTTGGTGTGCGTTTATAAGAGGAATAATTATATATAAGAACTGCAAGTTCTACGACGTGTCGGTCGTCATGGAGTTTGAATTTCTTTCTACTTGATTTTTCTAGTCAAGCACGCCACACCAAGAATTAAATAACTCATTTGAATTGTATTGTGTGTGTATGGTAATGAATTTATTTTACTTTTAATATTTTAATAATTTATTATTTTATTTTAAAGAATAGTGGAAGGAAGCAAGAGAAGTTCTATATTGACCCGATGATGTCTCTGTCATACTATTATAATAAGTTCTACTTTTTCTGTTTTTCTAATTGGGGTAATGAATATCGTATCAATGAGTAATATTATGGGTTTGCTTTTCTGTCACGTTTTGAACTTCGAAGCATTTTTTCCACGTTTAATGAATCTATGTATTGTTTTTTGTTTTTACATGGATGAAAAATGCATATATCTTTAAAAAAAAAATTAATGAGAAGAGTTTGAAAACTTTGAATTTTAACGATAAGGATAAAATAAAGGGTAAATTGAATAGTACTAAAATTGACTTTTTAAGTGTAAAAATATGGTATTTCATTAAAATGAACAGTACCGGAAGTTTTTCATTAAACTTTTTTGTATCTTTTTGTATTTTTTGATTCGCATGTCCAAACCTGCCAACGCATTTATTGTAAAATTTCAAGTGAAGGATATTTTACAGTTTTACAAAGACACAAATTAAACTTTTGTTTATTAGCAGTGATAACTTGAACTTGGAATTGGAATCACATTCCATTTATCTAAAAACTGGTTGATTTGAAAAAAGAGAAAAAAAAAAATTTACATTAAACTAATATTTCATAAACAATCGATGAAGATCTACATTGGACAGTAGATTTAGAACTAACCATGAGGTGGATCACCATCTAGGCAAACTAACATTCTTCATTCTCCCTGCAGCTAACTTTTACAACTTCTTTGTGCACATGCATGGCACATATGTTTTACGGACAGCATTAGGGTTAGTTTACGGTACTTTTTAAGAAGAAAAAAAAAAGGTATTAGTATTTTTTAATTTGAACATGAATTTTGTAATGCAGTCACATCTACGTATAACATCTTTACCTTAATAGTGCAATAAAACATTCATAACATACCTTATTAGAGCCTGAGATAAATAACAAAGTCATTATTATGTGTTATTAATTAACTAAGACTAGCAGATGCTCACACACGGGTAAACAATTTCATTTTATTTATTTATTTTATTATGAAAGTGTGATTACTTTTAAAAAAATAAAAAAAAAAAAGTTATGAAAATTGGAACAATGATGAGCAATTGTGTTTTTTATTTTTAAATAGGGCATGTGATACTAACATGACTGTTAGGTTGCTGTAAAAAAAGGGCAAAATTGATGTTTATGTAATTACTAAATTGTTTATGTTTTTTTATTTTTGTTCAGTTTTGGTGAGAGGGTTTGTCACATCTCGGCCCGGGGTCCACCACGTCCCAGGCTCGCTCCACCACCGTAGCACGATATTGTCCGCTTTGGGCCCCGACCACGCTCTCACGGTTTTGTTTCTGGGAACTCACACGAGAACTTCCCAGTGGGTCACCCATCATGAGAATGCTCTCACACGCTACTAGCTTAACTTCGGAGTTCCGATGGAACCCGAAGCCAATGAGCTCTCAAAAAGCCTCGTGCTAGGTAGAGATAGGAATATACATTTAAGGATCACGCCCCTGGGCGGTGTGGGATGTTACAATCCACCCCCCTTAGGGGCCCGACGTCCTCGTCGGCACACTTCCGGCCAGAGCTAGGCTCTGATACCAAATTGTCACATCCCGGCCAGGGGTCCACCACGTCCCGATCTCACTCCACCACCGTAGCACGATATTGTCCGCTTTGGGCCCCGACCACGCCCTCACGGTTTTGTTTCTGGGAACTCACACGAGAACTTCCCAGTGGGTCACCCATCATGGGAGTGCTCTCACGCGCTACTCGCTTAACTTCGGAGTTTCGATGGAACCCGAAGCCAGTGAGCTCTCAAAAGGCCTCGTGCTAGGTAGGGATGAAAATATACATTTAAGGATCACTCCCCTGGGCGGTGTGGGATGTTACAGGGTTGAAATAGTAATTTTATACGGTTTTAGTTGACAATCAGGATTCTATTAATAAGTAGTTTAAATAATCATATTTTGACAAAAAAACATTTAAAAAAAATACAAAAAAAAAAAACTATAACCGTATCATTATTAAGTAACTATAGTAATGATTCTTATGTAACCTTAGGTTGTAAACTTTAACAACATTTTTTAAACTTCGTTAAATATGAATGTCAACATCAATAGATCAATAGTCTTAATTATTATTATTATTATTTTGAGGGGGACAACTGGTAGCAAGCCACAATTATCTACCCCTTCCAGGCCTGAAGAGGCTTTAGGGAATTTCACTCTGCCCGTGGCCATAGTCCAGCAGACTCACCAGCTCAGAGCATTAAACTTGGGTGTCCGTAGAATTTATGACAATATTTCTTCTATATATATATATATATTCTACATGTGTTAGAAAACTAATTAGCAACATGGGGTGCCCTGTGTTAGAAAACTAATTAGCAACATGGGGTGCCCAACTTCATATAAGCACATAATGTTCCATAATTTTCACATGTAGGATTTCCATTCTCAATATATTTGTGTGTGTGTATATATGTGACAACCCGTCCCAGATTTTATTAATTTATGAATTTCAAAATGTGAAGTTACGAAAACGCCCTAGAGACGAAGGTTTTGACTCTCATTGACTAGCTTGTGGTGAGATGTACTAAATATTCTTTTAGCGTATTCTTGAGGTAATTGACGATACGAACGAGTATGCGCAAGCGGAAGTGAATTTGGAGTGACGAACCAAAAGTATTTTGAAGAAATAACCTTTCTAATTATATTATATTATGGCATACTAATTAAGAGGACAAGTGCATGTGTGTGAGTGGGTGTGTGTGTGTATGTAACGGGAAAGGGGGAAGAAAAAAGAAGAAGAAGAAGAAGAAGAAGAAGAAGAGAAGAGAAAGAGAGGGGCTGCTGCCCAACCAGAAAGAAGAGAGAATGGAGGGACCAATCAAAGGGGGAAGAAAGGAGGGAAATGAGGGAGAGTGAGGTACGGGGGAAAAACGGGGGGGAAACGGGTACCCAACCCGTGACCCGTGCAAAACCCGTCCACTCCTCCATATTTTCCGGTGGTTTTCCACCGGATTTCTCACGAATTGGACCAAGTCATCACTCCCAATCATCATCTAACCCTTCCTTTTTCCCATTATCACCCAAAATTGGAAGGAATTTGGGGGTAATTGAAGGGTTTTTCAAGGTAGTGCGCCAGAGGTGGGGTGGCGGCAATCCACCATTTCTGAAGCAAATCCCATCAACCACCACCACCATTAGACCCCCCTTGAACCCAGAAACAAAGCCCAAGCAGTGGTGGAGGGTCGGAACACGTTTTGAGGTCGAATTGAAGCACACCTAATTTTAGGGTTCCGACGGGTTTTGATAAAATTGGAGCCTTTCCAGGCCAAATTGTCCTTGGTCACAGGTATGAAAGTTGTTTTACTCATTGAGATCTTCAAATCTACAAATTTTGGTAATTTTTAGAAATAGTTGATTTTTCCGGCAAGTCAGGGCGGCGAGTGCGGCGGCGCGTGGCCTGAGGGCCGCCAATGCTATTTTTAGGCTATATAAGATGCCTTGAATTCAGTTTTTAGAATTGAATGACGTAGATTGATCGTTAGAACCAAAATTCTCTAAGATACGTTAATAGGCCATTGCATGAATCGACGATCCGACCGTTGGATCGTCATCAAACTTTAATAGGTTATTACTCATAATATTTGAGGAATATAGGAACTTACGGATTGGGAATCCGATGTACGGATCTCCTCGAATTGGATTTGTAAGTTCGTAAAATAAAATGTTAACCGCCACTTGGTTTTGGCAATTGGCGGAGATCCGACCGTTGGATCGTTCCGAAACTTTAGTATGTTATTCTAGAAGCATAATGTGGATCCTGGGAAGTTATGGATCAGAGATCTGACTTGTAGATCTTCTGGACCAAATTGCGTGACTTATGTGCGATGTAAGTTATGTATTGTATCAACGAGAATTCTGAGATATGGTTTGATAATTGGTCACAGGCGCCAATCATTTGTGACGCCTCGATGTTCGTGCTAGGAAGTTGTAGAGCGGACTCCAGGTGAGTGGATTTGCCCTTGCTCATCTTATGTTTCATGATTTATAATTCTATAAACGCTTTTAAATAAAACTGAGAAATTTATGCCATGACATATATATATATATATATATATACATACATATTTATATGTTATAAAATACTATGAGATGGTTGAGTTTAGATTTCATCGTGATATATCCATGTGCGTATTACTATAAATGATTATTGTGAACTACGAATGGCTTGATCCCTGCTTAGGGTACGTAGGCAGTCTAACGAGACATTAGATGCAGCCATATAAGAAATGAGATTAAATAATCGAGATCATAACCTTGTTTAAGGAATTGAGCAATGTGTGTGGGCTCACATCTCGGCCCAGGTCCACCACATCCCGGGCCCGTTCCACCACCGTAGCACGATATTGTCCACTTTGGGCTTACCATTCCTTCACAGTTTTGTTTTTGGGAACTCACGAGCAACTTCTCAGTGGGTCACCCATCTTGGGAGTGCTGTGGCCTCATTCTCGCTTAACTTCGGAGTTCCTACGGAACCCGAAGCCAATGAGCTCCCAAAAGGCTGAAGGAAATTTTTTTTTGTCCTAGCTAAGAACAAGTATGAACATTTGAATACACATGCAAGCTATTAACACTTTAAAGTAGGCAGGCATCCAAAAACAATTCATAAAACCCATGACTTTCAAAGCCTAGTATATGGTGAACCATTAAACTCTTTAACAACATTAAAGAGAAGTAAAGATTTAGAGTTTCTTTACCCTTGAAGCTCATCCTTGTTTACACAAGGGATTCACCCAAGTGGAGGGCCTTCAAGTCACCTCCAAGCTCCTTGGATCCTCCTTGTGTTATCCTCCCTTTAGTGCTCCTTTGAAGATTTGAGGAAATGAGGATTTGTTCTCCAAAACACAAAAAGTTTGATGTCTCTAAGTCTCTTCACCAAGGATGTATCTTGTGAAGATGATATGGATGACTTAGGGAAGAAGAGATTGCTAGATGTCCCTCCCCTTAGTGGCCGGCCTCTTGGAGAAAAAGGAGAGAAAATGTTTCCCCCAATTTCAACAAGAAAACCCTTTTCGAAAACAAAGCTATAAAGTTTAATTTATACTTCATTACAAGTGAGTGGCAAACTTGTAATTAATCCAAGCTTGCCCATTCACCCTAATGCCCGGCCATATTAATGTTATTGGGCTATTTGCCCATTTTGTTTTAGTTGTCATACAACTTAAACACAATGGGCCTTTTGGACCAAAACGCTTTTGGGCCCCGAAACCCAAAACCAACATATAAGCCCAATACGAACCTTTCGTAAAATTAATTAACTAATTAATTAATCTTGACCATTCTTCAATTAAACCATTTAATTGCTTATCCATTTCATTTAATTTCTTCACGTGTACGATCCATTAGGTTCCAATTAGCGAGGCAGTGGGCGATGTTACTCTTAACGATCGATTGTGAATTGAAACCACATTTCAATTCTCCCTTTGATGATTAGTGTTTGCTAATCATTAGGGCTTCCACAAAGCATGAGTGACACCTAGCAGTATGTCATGGTTACCCAAGCTAAGTAGAATTGGTTGGAGAACCTATCCAGTTACAACTACAATGCAATATGGTCATTCTCTAATACAATACTCTTAATCACATTGTTTAAGTGATAGTTTGTTTCATGTCTACTATCCAATGTGATACTTTCCTATATGATTCCCTTGAATATGATTTGGAACAAACTTCCTAAGGCATATTCATTTGCTTTGGCCAAAGACTTTAGAATCATATCTTAGAGTATTCTCCTTCCACCATGGAAGGTTAGAGATCCCTTGTTGTGCATTCATATGCCTACATGACTAGATCGCTTGACCCCAACAATGCCGTGGACAATCCGAAGGAATGCCGTTGACATGATCAAAGATCAAGGACCTAACCATTAGACATCTATGATGCCTCAGGTCAAAGGACTACTTTGCATATTGCAACTTTAGAGTTCATACATGACATGTATGTTCAAACTCTCTTTTGATTGTAGTTCAGTGTACTCGATTACTCTTTCGAGCACCTATGTGTTTGTCTTAGTGTCCAACACCAAATGACTTGAGACTAGTCATACTCACGCTTGAGTCAACATAACACATACTAACCTCAGCGGATTGTCAATGCCCAATTGGCAATCCTATGGCTAGGAACTTTTTAGGAATGAACATAAGAGAAAGGTCTCGTTAATCTAACTCATTTAGATCACTTATCTCTTAGACCAAATACATCCCTTGGATTCCCTTATTGCTTAAACACATGATACAATAAATAGTGATTAACAATAAGCTTTGCCCTCCATTAAACATATAAAAGTTTAATACATTAAGTATTCCAAAAAGCTATTACATCAAATAAGTGGCTTTGTGGGCATACTTCCAACAATCTCCCACTTGCACTCAAAGGCATCCTCCCATGTATCTAATACCCATCTTATCCATATGACGATCAAGCTGGATTTGAGACATTGGCTTTGTCAGTGGATCTGCTACGTTATCGGCTGAAGCAACTTTGAGGATATTGACTTTCCCCTCGGCAGCATATCTTCTTATGATATTAAAGCGTCTGTCAAAATGCTTGTTCTTTTGATGTGCCCTGGGTTCCTTGGCTTGAGCTATCGCCTCACTATTATCACAGTACAAAGTTACTGGTGATTTAATGGTTGGAACCACTCCAAGTTCAGTGATGAACTTCTTCATCCAGAACGCTTCTTTGCCCGCTTCAGCTGCAGCGACATATTCAGCCTCTATCGTGGAATCAGCAATTACACTTTGCTTCTTTCTTTTCCAACTGACAGCCCCACCATTTAGAGTGAATACATATTCGGAGTTGGAACTTCTATCATCGACGTCAGATTGGAAATCTGTGTCTGTATAGCCTTCCACTCGCAATTCTGACGCTCCTCCATACACGAGGAACATGTCCTTAGTTCTTCTTAAGTACTTAAGGACCATCTTGACAGCTGCCCAGTGTTCTGATCCTGGGTTAGATTGATATCGACTTGTAATGCTCACAGCATATGCAATATCTGGCCTTGTGCATATCATGGCATACATGAGACTTCCTATGGCGGAAGCATAAGGAATATAACTCATTTGCCGCATCTCTTCAGGAGTTTTAGGTTCCATGGATTTAGAAAGGTGAATTCCATGTCTAACAGGAAGAAAACCTTTCTTAGATTGTTCCATCTGGAACCTACTTAGCACCTTATCAATGTACATAGATTGGGATAATCCAATTAATTTTCTGGATCTATCACGATAGAGCTTTATCCCAAGTACATAAGATGCATCTCCTAAATCTTTCATGTGGAAGGTTTTAGACAACCACACTTTTACAGAAGAAAGTATTGCAGTGTCATTCCCGAATAGTAATATGTCATCTACATATAACACTAGGAATACAACTGCATCCCCAACGACCTTTTGATAAACACAATTGTCGTCTTCGTTTTGAGTAAAACCAAACGTTTTGATTTCAGTGTCGAAACGAATGTTCTAGCTCCTGGAGGCTTGCTTAAGTCCATAAATGGACCTTTGAAGCTTGCATACCTTAGTCTTTTCAGACTTGGACACAAAACCTTCGGGTTGAGTCATGTAGAGCTCTTCCTCTAGGTAGCCGTTCAGAAAGGCCATCTTCACGTCCATTTGCCATATCTCATAATCATGGTACGCAGCTATAGCAAGCAAAATCTGAATGGACTTAATCATGGCTACAGGAGAGAAGGTTTCTTCATAGTCAATCCCTTCTATTTGCCTGTAACCCTTGGCTACTAATCTAGCCTTATAAGTCTCCACGTTCCCATCAACGCCTATCTTCCTCTTGAAGACCCATTTGTTTCCAACAGGTACAATACCTTCTGGAGGGTCTACAAGAGTCCAGACCTGATTTTGATACATGGAATCCATCTCGGATTTCATGGCCTCTTGCCATCTCTTTGAATCAATGTCGGGCATTGCTTCAGTGTAGTCTCTAGGGTCCTCCTTTGTTTCATTGTCACCTAGAAGGTACAATTCATCAAAGTCATTGTCTAAGCCATACCTCTTAGGTGGCTTACTAACCCGTTCAGATCTACGTGGAGCTAGGGGTTCAGGGACAGGGTTGTCAATATGTCGAGTGCTTTTTTGTGGTTCATTATTAATCTCATTAATTTCCATCTGTTTGCTTATGTTTCCTTTGAGAACAAATTTTTCCTCTAGAAATTTAGCAGTTCTGGCGACAAAGACTTTCTGGTTGTCAGGATGGTAGAACTTATATCCCATAGTTTCTTTAGGATATCCCACAAAATAGCATCTTACTGATCTCGCTTCAAGCTTAGTAGCTTCAAGCTTCTTGACATATGCTTCACAACCCCAAATCTTAATGTGTTTAAGACTTGGCTTTCTTCCATGCCATATCTCATAGGGCGTTTGTGAAACTGATTTGGAAGGTACTCTATTAAGCAAGTAAGATGCTGTATATAGAGCGTATCCCCAGAATGTTACTGGTAGATCAGCAGAACTCATCATAGAACGAACCATGTTCATCAAGGTTCGATTTCTCCTTTCAGAAACTCCATTGAGTTGTGGAGTTCCCGATGGAGTCCACAGTGATATTATTCCACACTCTTTGAGATAATCTAGGAACTCGTTACTCAGATATTCACCCCCTCGATCCGATCTTAGGATCTTTATCTGTTTCCCAGTTTGCTTCTCTACTTCATTCTTGAATTCTTTGAACCTTTCAAAGGATTCTGACTTGTACTTCATAAGATACACATAGCCAAACCGATAGTGATCGTCGGTGAATGTGATATAGTAGGAGAAGCCTCCTCTCGACGTAGTAGACATAGGTCCACATACGTCAGTGTGGATTAACCCTAGAATTTCAGTGGCACACTCTCATTTTCCAGTAAATGGAGATTTGGTCATTTTCCCTTTCAAGCAACATTCACAAGTACCCATCTGGTCATTACCTAATGGGTGGATATATCCGTCTTTCGACATCTTGTGAATCTTATCAAGGTTCACATGTCCAAGTTTAAGATGCCACATCTTTTCTTGGTTAACTTCTTCTCTAGCCCTTTTGGGTTTTGAGGTATTCCTGCTTGCAATATAGTGCATCCCACTATTCGTCTCTAGGTGAAAAAGTCCATCTATCATATTACCATGAGAGATAATACGACCGTTCAAGTATAAAGTGCAACTCATTTTATTAAACAATACTGAGTGCCCATCTCGTAAAAGCTTAGAGATGGAAATCAAATTCTTTATACATGAAGGAAAATATAAACAATTTTTAAGTTCCAGGACTTCCCCAGAGGGTAGGTTAAGCATGTAGGTGCCTATTGCTTTCGCCGAGATTTTAGTGCCGTTCCCAACTCGCACAATCATCTCCCCATTGCTTAGTGACTTGCTCCCCACTAGTCCCTGCATCGTATTACAGATATGTTGACTAGCGCCTGAATCAAATATCCAGGAATTGGAGCTCACTGTAAAAGAACTCTCTATGACAGAAATAGTCTCTTCAAAAGTTCGTGTCATAAGGCTCGCAATGCGCACCCTGTATTTCTTCTTCCAACGTTCATCCTTTCCACAATGAAAGCATGTTCCTTTGGATTTTTTTGCCTTCTTCTTATGCAACCCTTTCCTTATCATTGCATTCTCACTCCCACTGTCCATTTTGAAACCTTTTTCAAATTTACAGCACATGTCAATCATCTCTTTCAAAGAATGATCAAATCTATTCACTTTATAGTTTACAATAAACTTAGTGAAATCATCCGAGAGAGATGCAAGGAAAAAAGTCTTGGGCCATTTTCCCATCGATGGAAGTTCCTAAACTTTTAAGATCTTTAAATATCTTTTCCATCTTTTGTCCATGTTTGTGGACCGATGCCCCCTTTGCCATCTTGGCATTCATTAGACTACAAACATTTGAGAATCGTACATTACTAGTCTCAATGTCATGCATCTTATGCAAACTTTCAACCATGGCACAAGAAGTGTCCATGTGCTTATGTATCTTCATAAGCTCCTCACTAAGTGAAGTGAGGATTAAGCATTTGGCTTGTAAGTCATTCTCATAGCGTCTAACATAATTTTGACACTCCTCCTTTGAAGCTAATTTCGTAGGAGGTACATGAGGAGGGGATTGCTTAAGCACATACAATATGTCTTTCACCTTTGAGACATTCTCAATGTGGCGATACCAAGCAAGGAAACGTTGGCCCTTAAGGCCCCTTTTGTCAAGTATAATGGTGGGTATAATTTTAGGCATGTCGTTCACTACATAACATAACAGAAATCGTATTAGATTGTTTGTTTAAAACTATTTGATTGGGTTTTTGAATCAAATAGTACCACCCACTATTTTTGGCAAATTCCACATCCCTCAATAGAATTCGAGAGTTATATTG
The DNA here is from genome assembly GCA_035220775.1 of Malus fusca. Taxonomy (NCBI): domain Eukaryota; kingdom Viridiplantae; phylum Streptophyta; class Magnoliopsida; order Rosales; family Rosaceae; genus Malus; species Malus fusca. The sequence continues at coordinate 26,409,289 of CM069067.1, read as the reverse complement.
AACTCTTAGCGGGTTATGGGAGACTCACCATTACCAAGCCCACCTCACGATGATACGATGTTGGCTAGCAAAAATAATGATGAGAGAATAACGCATTATTCATTTACAACTTTTGTAATTACACATCCGTTTGGCCTCTAGAGAATGTTGCCTCACGATGATACGATGTTGGCACCATTGCACTTAGTTTAAGTTATTCCCACCATGCTTAGTTCGTGAAGGGGTTCAAGAATAGCCTCACGATGATACGATGTTGGCTATCCTCGTTGCCTACACTCACCTCATCATATGTTTATGGACTCCTCCTGGATGTAAGCACATACTTTGTACTTCCCCATGATAGGGTGAAGCCGGTGCATGAGTCACAAACGCTTGGAGCCCACCACGGTGAAAGGCCTACGAAGAGATATTCTAAACATCTCTCGCTTATCAACTTAATATTCGTTTTGAGGGAGTAGTTTTGGGCTACATCAAAACATTTTAATCACATTAAAAGAACTTGGGCCTATCACAACCATTGGTCCAAGTTAATATGAATTTAGTAGTTTATAATACTCCCACTATTTCGAAGAAATAAGTGAGACTATATAGAACTACTAACGAATGCATTGCATCCTCATATGGACTATATAGTCATATTAGGTCTTAGGATGATTATGAACCGTTTAATTTGATCCAACACGAGCCTTGTGTTGGACCCTGGGTCTAAGGTAGGTAGTTGTTGATTTTAGTTACGCGTTTAATCCAATTAAACCGTTATTTCCTATTGGGCGTTGGACCCAACTATTCCTTTTAGCATACATATAAACAAAAGGAATACATGAAATAATAAGAAGGGCTTATGCCCTTTTACAACACAAATCAAATGATGGACTTATGTTCATTTACAACAAATTGAATTAATCAAATTACATTCAAATCTACACTACTAAAACCCAAACATTCATAATGTAAATCGGCTAATCACATAGCTCAATTATCGTGGCCATTGGTTCATAATCATCCTTTTCTTAATCAATCAAAATTAACTAAGAAAACAACTTTAAACAATTGGTTTTTGGATCCATAGAATTGATTTAAATGGGACTAAGTGAAATGAAAATCCAATTCTCATTAAAGAGACAAAACCATTTTGTTCTCATTTTATTTGGGCCAAAAGGAAACTATGACCACAACAATTGGGCCATAATGCAAATACAAAAACTTTTGGGGTCACTTTGAAAAAACACAAAAGTCCACAACTTCATGTAATTTCAACTAGAACCCAAAATTTTATTAATGTAAAAACATCATTAAAGGATCAAAACAATTTGTCCTTTAGAGTTTTTAAGCCTAAACGTAAAAACGTAAACTTTTGGGCCAAAATACAAAAACACAAAATTATCAAAACTTTATGTAATTGCACAAAAGGCCCCAAAAGTACCCCACTAGGGGTTGGCCGGTTTTAGAGGTGTGAATGAGTGTGAAAGGGTTTTATGCAAGTTGTGAATGCATGTGCAAATGCAAGTTGATTTTGGTGGGTGAGTTATTGGTGAAATTGATGGTTTGTAAGAAAAATAAAGTCTATGACAAAACATTAAAACCATTTCATCACTTCTCACCAATAACCATCAACCATCAACTAAAAAACCAAAACTTTATGAAAAACATAAAATTTTTGAATCAAAACTTCAATCCTTTTTGTTCTTGGCAAGAACTTCAAGAACATTGAAGAACACCATGAAAACTCATAATAGCTCCATGAATGTTTTCAATCACCAAAACTCAAATTTTCACCACTCAAAAGAGGGCTAATATCCTAGGGTACTTAGGGGTTCCAAAAGTCACCTTAAAACCATTTTAACAAGACAAACATGAACCCAAAAAATCACCCTTTGGATTTGGCCGAATTTCCCAAAACACATGGCACCAAATTTTAGTTCCAATATTCATGCTTAAATGAAATACATCTAAAACATTTGAGATGCTAAATTTTCTAGCAAAATTTATATATTCAAAAGCAAGAACAAAGCTTGTAACATTTACAACATTTAAATCACAAAATATGAAAGTCACAAAACCCAAAAGGATTCACCATAAACTAGGCCTAGGCTCTGATACCACTTGAAGGAAATTTTTTTTTGTCCTAGCTAAGAACATGTATGAACATTTGAATACACATGCAAGCTATTAACACTTTAAAGTAGGCATGCATCCAAAAACAATTCATAAAACCCATGACTTTCAAAGCCTAGTATATGGTGAACCATTAAACTCTTTAACAACATTAAAGAGAAGTAAGGATTTAGAGTTTCTTTACCCTTGAAGCTCATCCTTGTTTACACAAGGGATTCACCCAAGTGGAGGGCCTTCAAGTCACCTCCAAGCTCCTTGGATCCTCCTTGTGTTATCCTCCCTTTAGTGCTCCTTTGAAGATTTGAGGAAATGAGGATTTGTTCTCCAAAACACCAAAAGTTTGATGTCTCTAAATCTCTTCACCAAGGATGTATCTTGTGAAGATGATATTGATGACTTAGGGAAGAAGAGATTGCTAGATGTCCCTCCCCTTAGTGGCCGGCCTCTTGGAGAAAAAGGAGAGAAAATGTTTCACCCAATTTCAACAAGAAAACCCTTTTTGAAAACAAAGCTATAAAGTTTAATTTATACTTCATTACAAGTGAGTGGCAAACTTGTAATTAATCCAAGCTTGCCCATTCACCCTAATGGCCGGCCATATTAATGTTATTGGGCTATTTGCCCATTTTGGTTTAGTTGTCATACAACTTAAACACAATGGGCCTTTTGGACCAAAACGCTTTTGGGCCCCGAAACCCAAAACCAACATATAAGCCCAATACGAACCTTTCGTAAAATTAATTAACTAATTAATTAATCTTGACCATTCTTCAATTAAACCATTTAATTACTTATCCATTTCATTTAATTTCTTCACATACATCCTTACTCGGTGTACGATCCATTAGGTTCCAATTAGCGAGGCAGTGGGCGATGTTACTCTTAACGATCGATTGTGAATTGAAACCACATTTCAATTCTCCCTTTGATGATTAGTGTTTGCTAATCATTAGGGCTTCCACAAACCATGAGTGACACCTAGCAGTATGTCATGGTTACCCAAGCTAAGTAGAATTGGTTGGAGAACCTATCCAGTTACAACTACAATGCAATATGGTCATTCTCTAATACAATACTCTTAATCACATTGTTTAAGTGATAGTTTGTTTCATGTCTACTATCCAATGTGATACTTTCCTATATGATTCCCTTGAATATGATTTGGAACAAACTTCCTAAGTCATATTCATTTGCTTTGGCCAAAGACTTTAGAATCATATCTTAGAGTATTCTCCTTCCACCATGGAAGGTTAGAGATCCCTTGTTGTGCATTCATATGCCTACATGACTAGATCGCTTGACCCCAACAATGCCGTGGACAATCCGAAGGAATGCCGTTGACATGATCAAAGATCAAGGACCTAACCATTAGACATCTATGATGCCTCAGGTCAAAGGACTACTTTGCATATTGCAACTTTAGAGTTCATACATGACATGTATGTTCGAACTATCTTTTGATCGTAGTTCAGTGTACTCGATTACTCTTTCGAGCACCTATGTGTTTGTCTTAGTGTCCAACACCAAATGACTTGAGACTAGTCATACTCACGCTTGAGTCAACATAACACATACTAACCTCATCGGATTGTTAATGCCCAATTGGCAATCCTATGGCTAGGAACTTTTTAGGAATGAACATAAGAGAAAGGTCTCGTTAATCTAACTCATTTAGATCACTTATCTCTTAGACCAAATACATCCCTTGGATTCCCTTATTGCTTAAACACATGATACAATAAATAGTGATTAACAATAAGCTTTGCCCTCCATTAAACATATAAAAGTTTAATACATTAAGTATTCCAAAAAAGCTATTACGTCAAATGAGTGGCTTTGTGGGCATACTTCCAACAAAGGCCTCGTGCTAGGTAGGGATGAAAATATACATTTAAGGATCACTCCCGTGGGCGATGTGGGATGTTACAATCCACCCCCTTAGGGGCCCGACGTCCTTGTCGGCACACTTCCGGCCATGGATTGGCTCTGATACCAATTGTCACATCCCGGCCCGGGTCCACCGCATCCCGGGCCCGTTCCACCACCGTAGCACGATATTGTCCGCTTTGGGCTTACCATTCCCTCACGGTTTTGTTTTTGGGAACTCACGAGCAACTTCTCAGTGGGTCACCCATCCTGGGAGTGCTCTGGCCTCCTTCTCGCTTAACTTTGGAATTCCTACGGAACCCGAATCCAGTGAGCTCCCAAAAGGCCTCGTGCTAGGTAGGGATGGAAATATACATTTAAGGATCACTCCCCTGGGCAATGTGGGATGTTACAATATATATATATTGGAAATATAATTAAGTAGCCGAGCTTCTTATAGGGTTGTATGTGTTGGAAATATGCCATAAAAGTCAATCATGAGATGATACTTTACAGATATTTCACATATTAAACTAATTTAGTTTAAGGGAAAGTGTTATTGTTTAAAGCCATCTCGTTAAATGTTCTATGCTTAAACAATAAGTCCAAGGAATATGCAATAGAGAATGTAATCTAAGGAAGTTAGATTCATGATACCTTTCTTTCTCATACACATATCCTAAATGTTCATGATCATAGGATTGTAAATTGGGCATTGGCACTTCGATAAGATTAGTACATATTATGTCTTCTTTCTTTAGAGAGTGATTAGTCTCGAGTTAATGGTGTGAAAGACATCAAGATAAGTATGTAGCTACTCAACAGAGAGTGAGTTCATTGAACGCGATCAACCAGGAGTTCTTGTACTCATGTCATATGAGTTCTCACTGGTTGGAAAAATGCGAAGTAGTCATATGGCCTGAGACACCACAATTGTCTTGTGGATACGTCTTTGATTATTTGATGATGTGTCAATAACCTTATGGTTTGTTCCATGCATTGTTGAGATCATTGATTCTGTGAGTATACAACAAGTGATATCTAACTTTCAATCGTTGAAGTACAATACTCTATGATATGATTTAAGAGTCTCTAGTCAGAACACATGAATATGATTTAGGAATCACGTTCCAAATCACATATAAGTGTACATGTCAGTGTACAATAATGGATCTTTAACCTTCAAACAATTGAAGAAGAATACTCTATATGTTATGATGACGAATTGGCCATAGTACATGAATAAGATTTTGGAAGTATGTTCCAAATCACATTCAAAGTAATCATATGAACAAGAGAATCAAATTGGATAGTAGACATGAATAAACTATCAACCAAACAATGTGATAAAAAATATTGATATAGAGATACATCGTATTGCATTGTAATCTCAAATTGAATAGGTTATTCACTTCTTCTACTGAGTTTGGGTAGCCATGACATATTGCTAGGTATCACTCATGGTTTGTGGAAACCCTGAAGATTAGAAATCACTACTCTTCACTAAAGGGAGAATTGGAACAATCTTTCAATTCACAATTGATTAGCAAAAGTTCTAATCGCCAATTGCCTTACTGACTAGAACCTAATGGATTGCACACCGTGTAAGCTAATGATTGAAGAATACAACAGAATTAAGTAAGAACAATTAAATGGTTTATTTTATTATTATGGCTAGGATTAATTAATATGTTAATTAAACAAACGAATAAATTCATTTTAAACCTTGAGTTAGTATTGGGCCTCTAAGTCTCATGCTTCGAACCATCAAGCTCATTAACTTAAATTGTATGACAACTTGAAACACAAGGGGCCCAAAAGCTCAATGACTTGACATGGCCGGCCATTAGAGAATGGAGAGGGATTTCACTTAAGTGGAAAACACTATATATAAATGGCAATATAAACTCATCCCTCATTTGGGTTTTCAAGAGGTGAAAGGGAGGAAAAAACTCTCTTTTCTCTCTTGGAGGTTGGCCCCTAGGAGAATAATCTCTAGCTATTTTCTTCTCCTAGGTCACTCATCTTCTTCCTAAATCAAACTTGGTGTCGAAACATAAACGTCTCTTACTTTGGTGGGTTGGGGAATCCATTCAAGCATCTAAATCTAAGAATCCAAGGAGACAAAATAATGAAGATGAAGGTTGTGGAGTCCAAATCAAAGAGAGGAATGAAGGCCCTCACTTTGGGTGATTATCCTTTGCATATGCAAAGTGGATCTACAAAGGTATAACAAATCTCAACTGAAATTGGTACGAGGCGGAATATCCTGCAAATAAAAATTAAGTTTGCATAGTAGAATAGTCAGATGAGCTAGTCAACTAGTTACAAGTTTGTCAGTGACCTAAAGTATAATTGCAAGAACAAAACTTAATTAACTAGTACGTCTGACTAGCCAGAGTCTACCCAAATTTGTCTCACAACAACAATTCCCAAACTTGAACACATTCACATATCATTTCATTATGCCAATGACAATTACAAAGAAATTATGAATTAAAGTATGTTGGATTGACTAGTCAAACTCGCGAGTCAACTAAGTACATATTCGTTAGTTAACCAAACATAAATCGATCAATCAAACTTAGTTTACTACAAGTTATCCTAGTCAACAACAATTCAGTTCATTACTCATAATATGCATTATAAACTTAGTTGCAAACACATATCAAATAACAACCCATAAGATGCATGAAACATATGCTAATAAATAAGATATGTGGACAAGTTTAAGAAACAAAGAACACAATAAGTTTTTGGCTGGAAAAACCCACCTTTGGGTAAAAAAAACCGGGAACTCCACGGAGTCCAATCCATTAGTGCAAATAAGGTTCTTACAAAGTATCACAACAAGCTTAGTTCCTAGATCTAATCTACATAGTAGTTTTACCCTTGTGCAACCTTACTTCGCACATCTTCAGTCTTCACAAGATGGCAATTCATTTCCCTAAACTCTTCATCTTGTGACACCGAGACTAACACAAACAAAAGAAAACGATATGATGATGAAAATTATATGAAATCTGGATTCAACGACCAGTCAGTTTCTCTAGTCAAACAGTTAAAGGAAGAAACCAAATTGAATCCAACCTAGGTCTGTTTAAAGATTTGAAACTTATGAAAAACTAGACCATTGAAAAATGCAGCCCTTAACTCAGAAATATGTGTAGTGTTTTGGTGCGAAAATTATATTAATCGAAATTAACCCAATTAAGTTTTAAATTTTAATGCTCGCAAGTGTACAAATCGTAGTATAATTATAGTAGGCAAGCACAAGATTGTTCCAACTAAAATTGATATAATTCTAATTATCTAACTTAATTTATACTTCACTTGAATTGGAATTGTTCGATTAATGATTTGAGAAAAATTTAGGACTTGAGATTCTACATGGATAAAATGTAAAATGAAATTAACAAGTGATTGAGAATGATGAACAACTTGCAAAGAAAATTATAAATCAGTTGTGAAAGACACTAGAGCATTGGATTCAGCATAACCAATCCTACTTTATTCCAACAATTAATCATTAACGAATAAACATCCATCTAGACAGTCTAGTTCCTTTAATTCATATAGTATCCATGACATCTAGTTACTATGTATACCCCTATGTGCTAACAATCTATGACATCTAGATAACTAAACACATACAAATTTATTATGATTTGGGAACTAACTAAAGGACCGTATGAAACCTAGTGTATGGCATCTACATCAAGGAATTCATGGTACCATTTGCAGGACAATCAAACTGAATTAATAACATGGCATCTGCGTTAATTTGCATCTCATACACTCAATTCAAACCAAAGTGGTGGCCAATCACCAAGATTAAAATCAAGCTAATAAACACAACAAAATGATACTCGAAGTGAATGAAAATTCATTAATAATTAAACTGAAGTTTCAAGAATTCATAGCGAAAAGAAATTAGTTCCACAACATAATCGGATATATTATTGAATCCATAAAATTAAGAAGAAAACTAAGTTTAGAAAAACCCTAAAAATCTCATTGCTTTGCCGCAGCCTTCTTACCGTGCCTTTTCTTTCCTTCCTTGTGGAATGATGATCAGTTTGCCCCCTTTTAATTCCTCTTATTTTCTCTTTCTTTAATGACACTTTTACTTCCTTCTTATGCTTGTTGTCTTATTCCTCATTTTCTTCTTCCCTCTTTCATTCATTTCTTCAATAATGAGCAACCCCAATTGTTGATAAATTAAGCAAGTAGACTTTTACCACAGTGGTGGAAAGGTGTTGAGCCCTTGCAAGACGATGTGAGTTCAACCTCGTCGGCGACTAATCCAACACCTAATCTAACAAAATCTATCGTTTGACAAAAAAAAAAATCATCGATAAATTAATTCCAATCAAACTCCAGCCGTTCCTTTTTGTTTCTTTTGTCTTTTCCCTTCAACTTCATTCTTTCATTCTCCGTAACCAACCAAAGTTTAAAACCAATCTGTTGTGTAACATCCCACATCGCCCAGGGGTGAGGATCCTGTAAGCCTTATATGTTTATTCCCATCTTTACATAGCACGATGCCTTTTGGGAGTTCACTGGCTTTGTGTTCCATCGGAACTCCGAAGTTAAGCGAGTTCGCGCGAGAGCAATCCCATAATGGGTGACCCACTGGAAGTTCTCGCGTGAGTTCCTAGAAACAAAACCGTGAGGGCGTGGTCGGGGCCCAAAGCGGACAATATCGTGCTACGGCGGAGTCGAGCCCGGGATGTGGTGGGGGCTCGGCCCGGGATGTGACAATTTGGTATCAGAGCCAATCCCTGGCCAGAAGTGTGCCGACGAGGACGTCGAGCCCCTAAGGGGGGTGGGTTGTAACATCCTACATCGCCCAGGGGTGAGGATCCTGTAAGCCTTATATGTATATTCCCATCTCTACCTAGCACGAGGCCTTTTGGAAGCTTACTGGCTTCGGGTTCCATCAGAACTCCGAAGTTAAGTGAGTTCGCGCGAGATCCCCATGATGGATGACCCACTAGGAAGTTCTTGTGTGAGTTCCTAGAAACAAAACCGTGAGGGCGTGGTCAAGGCCCAAAGCAGACAATATCGTGCTACGGCGGAGTCGAGCCCGGGATGTGGTGGTGGCTCAGGCCGGGATGTGACAATTTGGTATCAGAGCCAATCCCTGGCCGGAAATGTGACGATGAGGATGTCGGACCCCTAAGAGAGGTGGATTGTAACATCCAACATTGCCTAGGGGTGAGGATCTTGTAAGCTTTATATGTATATTCCCATCTCTACCTAGCACGAGGCTTTTTGGAAGCTCACTGGCTTCGGGTTCCATCGGAACTCCGAAGTTAAGCGAGTTCGACCGAGAGCAATCCCATGATGGGTGACCCACTGGGAAGTTCTCATGTGAGTTCCCAAAAATAAAACCTTGAGGGCGTGGTCGGGGCCCAAAGCGGACAATATCGTGCTAGGCGGAGTCGAGCCCAAGATGTGGTGGGGGCCCAGGCGGGGATGTGACAATTGCCTTGTGCCTCTTCGGTTACTAGCTACAACCATAGCCTTTATATTGCCCTCTTCAATTCTCTACTTGATTCCAAACATTAATTGTATTTCCCAATGGACATCCTCCAATTTCATTCCAATGAGTAACCTGAAAAAAGATTGAAATAAAACTAATTTAAGCCACATGTATTTTCTAAATTGCAATATGTAAATCCATAGTCTACACTTCAATCAATGGCCATAGGCATTTAAACAACCACCTGATTATATTAATATTAAGAAATTAACATGATTTTGATCAAATTCATTAGTTTGACTATAAAAACTCAAAGTCATTTAATTCCTCTCATTTAAATCCTACATATCATCATAAAATGTAACTTCCAAGGTGAAATAAATAATAAATTAAATATGCGCTCATCATGTTTACACATATTTGATGTATGAGAAAAGGTTATGCAACTAGGTTTTAAGTGAAGAACACAAAAGAAATCACAAAGCCTTTTAATACACTCTTGAAAAATATAAGCTTTCTAACCTAAAACAAATGAGATGTTAAGAAGATTTGAGGAAGAATTTTCATGGATAGTTTATAAAAATTCAATAAAGAACATTACCAAGAAAATGCTTGATTCTTCTAGGGCATCTAAGATGGAGATGAAAAACAAAGACTCTCTCTAAAATTAATCTCATTCAGCCAAAAACCAAATAAGCCCTAGCTGCACTTTTAAAGAGAGGCATGAATGTTTCAGACAAGGGGAACAAGGAGACACATGTCAAAAGCCAAAGCAATCATTTCAAATCAAGGGTGAGAAAACCACACTTGGGAAAAAAGTGTCAGTCAGCCCATGTGGGTTGTCTTAAAGTGTGTGCTCAGCTAGCTGGAAAGCAGGGAGCAATTCTAACCAGACAACATCACTAATCAAAATACAATAGAAATTTTAAATGTGAAATATATATGCATGAACAAAACTTTAAAGTGATGGTCCAAATCTTTGAGCAAATATTTCCAACATTAGTAGCCCTTTGTGCAGAGAATGTCCTAAAACTAATTTGAGCACGTGTGGTACATATACAATATTGACAAGGAAAACCAAACACAAGTCTAGACTACACAACTCTCATTGTGAATTTGAGTTGAGTCATGATTCACAACTACTAGGCTTCGAATTTCAGGGTTAAGTTTTGTTTTTTATTGCATACAAGCATGCTTATGTTATTTATTTAATTGTTAAATGCATGTATCTATGTTGCTCCATGAACTTAGTTTTATCAAATTATTCCTTCAGAATCGCGAGGTGTGTGACATTAGTAGTACACTGGAGAAGGGTTCTGCTGTATAATTCCTTCGAAGTTGATACTTGCGATTTGCGTCCAGTGTAATAGGGTTAAGTTTAAAACATGCAAAACGCGTCATTTTAAGAAAATTCAGTTAAGTTGGGTTCGGTTTCTAAACCAGTGAAACTGAAACCGAACTAATAAATTTCGGTTCGGTTTGTTTTTTCTAACTTGGTTTGGTTTTTCTTCGGTTTAGTTTTTTTCCGACTTTGACGTAGTGTTCGGTTTAGTTTTTTCCGCTTTTCGATTTTCGAACACACCCTAGATAGTAATGTTCAAATACCAAGAATTTTATCGAGAATTTGACTTCCTCATTGTCGTGCAGCTAAAAGGAGACTATTCTTAAACAAATGCCATAATTATAGTTTTGCGAAAATTAATTAATCTGGAATGACGATCATGCTGTTAAACCGCGTACACATCAGCAGAGTAAACTATCAGTAGAAATAAATCATTTACAAATTATGATTGTATATAAATATATGCGTGTATATATGATAACAAAGACATGTTACTTAGAATAAACTTTTACTACGTATTGACCCTTGTCAAAGCTGTTTTTTGTTGAATATACATGATGAATTGGAATTATATATTAAAACAATAAATGTTTATGCTGAGTGTAAATCCACTCAAAAATGGAAGATTGATTAAGGTGAATCTGATGGTAAATAACCATGGACTTTTTCATTCTTTCTTTGTTTTGTGAAAAGCCAAAAGTATTACGTCTTAAATTTCGTCTCTCCTTCGGAAAATAAAAAAGGGTTTTTCCAGTGTATTCTTTCACATGCATGAGTGCATATTTTATCGACAAAAATGCAAGGAGATTATCTTTTTGGACCATATTTAATAAACCACATGATGTGGTAGTTGGTGGTTGACCTCTTTTTTAATGATTTAAAGAAGGAATCAAACCATCAACTAGTACATTATGTGGTCTACAAAATATATATGATCAAAATAAATGGTCTCTCTAGCTTCATCCTTTATGGACTTCACAAATCAGTCTCCCTCATTCCTTAGTATAAAGTTTCAAGGCTTCCTTTGATATTTTCTTAGCCAAAGATCAATAAAATCCTTACTAATTAGCCTATCAATGGGGTAATTTTTTGACATAATTAATAAAATATTTATAATAATTATGCATAGGTTAATGAAGCGTGCCACATGGGTTTAAGCTAGTTAGAAAATAACTATTATACCATTTTCTCTGCACTTCATTCCATTCCTTCTTCTTCCCTCTTACAACTCAAAAATCCAAAATACAAAAATAATCCAAAAAATCCACAAGGCAACATGTGGACTTTTACCCAAGAAAGACATGATTGCCCTCATTAAATAGGCAGGCTTCTCAGATACTCCCACGTGTAGCTCAACATCCCTGGAAGTTGAAGCAGCTGACTACGATTGCTCAAACTTCCCGGCTTGTGGCAAGGAAAAGTCAAAGGCAATAAACATAGAATCAATTACTAAATTCCATCTTTAATACATTCCTAATTGAAGATCAACTAAGTAATCTATATTTCAATCAATTAGGGATACTTCTACCATTATCCCAATATATTATCTCCTAATTAATATCTTAGGAATATTCTTACCTCATTCATCTAACGGACGACACACCTTGGCCAATCGGATGTTACCATGTGTAGGGAAAAACCCTACACCCATGGCCGGCCACTACCTCCCTAAAATACCTCCATCTCCACCAAATTTTAGTAAGCTTTCTATATACAGAAAACCCTAAACATTCACTCTATTCAGATATACTAACTTAGACATCGGAGATCCTTTGGCTAACCCTCCTTACTCCTCCCCCCAATCCTCATAGGCGTGTGAGGCTTTAGTCTTTGATCGAAGGTGTTGATTGTTTTGTAAGTACTTTTCTTCAAGACTGAAGACGACAGAAATTGTCTACCACACTATGTACCTAGAAATTCACTTGCATATGGTGATTGAATTAATCTCATGAGCATACAGTACTTTATGATCATTGAGATTTTTAGGTTATCTTCCTTTTGACATAGGAGATAATCAAGTTTAGATGCAAAAATTAAAAACATAAACGTGCTTGACTTTCGGATACAGTTGCTAGTTATTAAATGAATTATCAAATCAAAGAGTAATTCAAGTATTCAAACTGGTTTTGAATTTTCAAATGGCTTGCATTGTGGTTAATTTTGGATTAAAAATATTGGTTAAAGTTAGACTTTGAGATTGCCAAAAAGCTTAATTGGACGGTGGGGTGCGTCACCAAATGAAATCACGAGCTTGATCGCATAAGCAAAAAATAAGTCAAAACCTAATCCGTGAGGACAAAATAAAGAAGTACAAGAAGACTCAACCCTAGCTAAAGACCACGACCAAATGAAACACCAACCCCAAAATATAGATATTATAGACTCGCATCGCACGGTAGAATATGAATATGATGAATAAAATTAGGGTTTGATAGGGTCGGTCAGTCCACCGAGTTAAGCTTGCAAAAATTGTCCACGCATGCTCTCATTCATGAATGGTTTTTTCCGTACGTCCATATCCAGTTAATTTCATGAATTTGGATATATTGTTGGACTTCAAAATGTTCTGGTCTTACTTACAAGCACATGTTTGAGACTTATACACGTACTGCCCCACTTCAACTTGCAGAATTGGTAGGGAAGGGAAGGGAGGCTCAACCACTAAAAGTACATTTGATCCCACCAATTATACAGTGGATGATATAGCACAGAAACGAAGAAAGAAACGAAGTCGTGCAAAAATAGGGACATAAGTTACATAAGTTTAGAAAATAGCATAAGATTATTAGAAAATTTAAGTTAAAAAAAGAAAAAAGAAAAGAAAGAGACAAAGAAGATTACAGAGATACTGACCTGGACATTGACTATGGAGAATGTTGTAATCTTGTCACCCACTCGTGTCGGCTATATGGCTTTGCGCCTAAAAATGAAAACTGATACATGTAACTAATAAGTACATTGGAACCCACCAATGTTAAGGAGAATACATTTTTGAACGACATTTGTACATGATATGCCAGATGATACATGTAACTAATATTTAATAAGATAAATTCATTAATAATGTAATATGTATATATCACTTGACATATATCATAGGATACAATAATGTGACTAAAATATGTGAACTTCATTTTTGAAAACTATTTAAATAATTTACCATGAAATACTAGAATATGTTGTAGGCCTATTTGATTGAACGGTCTAGGGTTTAAAGAGAGAGAGGGCCGACTATGGTTAGAGAGCAAAAAGATTGATTTAATTGTGAGGTGTGTTTGATTCACCCCATTGTGCCTTTATTTATAGTAGTAGGATAGGTAAAAACTTTTCCCTTTAGGATTACAACATTTAATAAGTAATCTACTCCTAATAGGAATATAAGATACATTCACATATCTACTAGGATTTACACAATCACATTCCTATTCTAAATATGACTGCAACACTCCCCCTTGAGTGTGTACATACTCAACAAACCATCCCATCAGATCTTTAGCAGATAAGGTAGAATAGTTGATGAAGTCATTGGCACAACGGGTGATCACGAGTCTCAAATTTAAGTGAAGTATGCATTTGTAGTAAAACTCACAAAGCCTCGCTATGGTAAAACCCAAGCCATGGGAAAAACCCATAGACTGGGGAGAAAAGTGAGAAGTATGCATAATGTCTTTAAACAAACGTCAAACAGGACGAAGGTAGTGAACTCAATGGAGTCTGATCATCTCAGGATGGATGCCTCATTAAAACCTCGTTAGGTAGCAAAAACCCAGTGGGAAAAATGCTCCTAATCGTAGGAAAAAGAGTACATTAAGATCATGTGAGTATGCTTCTAGATACTCCCCTGAGTTAGACATAACTTCTAAATAAGAGAACTACATGTGATTCAACTTAGATAATTTACGCATACCGATTCCTTGGACGAGCTTCTGAAAAGTAGACTTGGGCAATGACTTGGTGAAAAGATTGGCCAGGTTGACCTGGGAACGGATTTGCTTGACTTCAATGTTCTGATGCTGTTGTCACTGGTGTGAGTAAAAGAACTTCAGCGCTATGTGCTTGGTGTTGTCTCCCTTGATGTATCCCTTCTTCAACTGCTCGATACATGCTGCATTGTCTTCAAAGATCATCGTAGGAAGGTCAATGACTGATGTAAGGCCACTAGTGCTTCAAATATGTCCCATAATTTCTCTCAACCAAAAACACTCACGCGATGCTTCACGCAGGGCGAGAATCTCAGCATGGTTCGACGAAGTCGCAACTAGTGTTTGCTTGGTAGACCTCCAAGATATAGCGATGTCGCCAATGGTAAAGACATAACCCGTTTGAGAATGTGCTCTATGTGGGTCAGACAGATATCCAGCATCTGCGTAACCAACAAGGCGAGAATCAATCCGAGGACCATAGGGGGTGGCAATACTCGAAGATTTGTGGGTATAGAACAATCCCAAATCCGTTGTACCCTTGAGGTAGCGGAAAATGTCTTTAACACCATTCCAGTGCCTGCGTGTGGGCGTATTGCTGTATCTTCCCAAAAGATTCACAGCGAAGGAGATGTCAGGTCTAGTGCACTGAGCCAAGTACAATAAAGCCCCAATTGCACTTAGGTAAGGAACTTCGGGTTCCAAAATCTCTTCCTCATCCTCATTTGGACGAAAGGGATCTCGTTTAACATCTAGAGTCCGAACGACCATAGGTGTATTCGAAGGCTTCGCCTTATCCTCATTAAAACGACGCAACACCTTTTGGGTGTAGTTCGGTTGATGTACTAGAATTCCATTCGAATAATGCTAGATCTCCAGGCCAAGACAGTATCGAGTTTTCCTAAGATCTTTCATCTCAAATTCCGATTTCAAGTGTGCAGCAATTTCCTCAAGCTCTGCGGGAGTCCCAATAAGGTTCATGTCATTGACATAAACTGCAACGATTACAAATCCAGAATGTGACTTTTTTATGAACATGCATGGGCATAATTCGTTGTTCACATAACCCTGACTTGTCAAATACTCACTCAGACGGTTATACCACATATGCCCGGATTGTTTCAATCCGTAGAGTGACATCCTCAACCTAATTGAGAGAGTGTTCCGTGGTCTAAAACTATTTGAACCAGTCAATGGAAGTCTTTCTGGAACTTTCATGTAAATTTTCGTATCTAGATCCCCATAGAGATAGGCGGTTACCACGTCCATAAGCTGCATATTCAGTTTTTCAAAAACTACCAAACTGATTAGGTAGCGGAACGTTATAACGTCCATTGTGGGGGAATACGTCTCCTCCTAATCAATCCCAGGGCGATGAGAGAAGCCTTACGCTACGAGGCGTGCTTTGTATTGCACTATTTCATTCTTCTCACTACGCTTCCTTACGAAAACCCATTTGCAGCCAACAGGCTTCATGCGTGGTGGTCTAGGAACGATAGGTCCAAACACCTTACGTTTCGCAAGCGAATCGAGTTCGACCTAGATTGCTTGTTTCCAGTTTGACCAATCGGTTCTACGTCAGTATTCATTGACGGAACGTGGTTCAATGTCATCGCTAAGCATGATGTCAGTAGATACTGAGTACACGAATGTATCATCAACGATCATCTCATTCCTATTCTAAACCTCATCCAATACTGCGTAATGGACCGAAATCTCACAATTCTCAAGAGGGCGACATGTTTCGTCTAAAGCATCACTGTAATTTAGAATAACCTCATGCGTTGGAACGAATGAGTGAGCGATGGTCTGATTCAAACTCGAGTCATTACTTGGTGCCATTTTCCTCATCCGGGGTTGTGAATCCTTTGAACCCACACTTCAGGGTCGGAGCAAATGATTGGTTAGCTGCCAATGTACCTTGCCGCGTGGAGGGTGCGACCTCCCCACCTTCGGGGACGGTTTGGCATTCACAGGCAGGTTGTTGACGTACACATGGTACATCTATCCTTGCAGGTGTGTTTGCAGCGAGTATATATGATCTTGTCACCTTTGCTAGATCATTAAAAGCATCCGGCATGCTTTGAGCAATGCTCTGAAGATCTATAATTCGTCGCACCTCAATTTTAGACTGGGCAGTGCGGGGATCTAAATGAGACATAGTGGGAGCATACCATGACAATTCACGGCGTTCTACGGAAACATTAACATGCTTACTCTCCCTAACGACGCAAAGACTGTCTCATCAAAGTAACAATCCGTAAAATGTACAGTAAAAAGATCTCATGTCAAGGGTTCTAAGTAGCGAACAATTGATGGCGAATCATAACCGACATAGATTCCCATTTTTCTCTGAGGACCCATTTTGGTATGTAGCGGCGGCGCTATTGGCACATAAATGACGCACCCAAACACCCGTAAATGCGAGACGTCAGGCTCGTATCCAGTGACCAATTGTAACGGTGAATGTGGTTGAGTAGCAGTGGGCCTCAGGCAGACCAACATAGCTACGTATAATACTGCATAGCCCCAGGCAGATACCGATAATTTGGTTCTCATAACCAAAGTCCGAGCTATCAATGAAGGCGCTTTATGAAAGCTTCTGCCAGGCTGTTTTGGGTGTGAACATGGGGTACAGGATGTTCCACATCAATCCTTACTGACATGCAATAATCGTCAAAAGTCTGTGACATAAACTCTCCAGTGTTATCCAGTCAAATCGACTTAATCGGATAATCAGGGTGGTGAGCCCTTAGCTTAATGATTTGAGCTAGGAGTTTAGCAAACATGGCGTTGCGTGTGGACAACAAGCAAACATGTGACAATCTTGTCGATGCATCAACCAACACCATAAAGTATCTAAATGGTCCACATGTTGGTTGGATAGGTCCACAAATGTCCCCTTGAATCCTCTGAAGAAACTTAGGGGGGTCATGAATAATCTTTGTATATAAGGGTTGAGTATTCAACTTCCCTAAAGAACAAGCTTTGCATGGCGGAAGTCTAACATAGGGATGTAACTTATGCCCGTGTGAAGATTTGAGGATACGACTCATCATGTCACATCCAGGATGTCCCAAACGGTCATGCCAAAGCAACAAAGTGTCCTCGAACTCAGGCATAGGGCCGGCCACACTGTGGGGTTCTATCCTGCGAATGGTTGTGATGTTCAACCTACTCGGCAGACGTTCCAGCTTCTCGTGAATACGTTTCTGGCCATATTCGTATGAAGTGATACAAAGAAATTCATAATCATTATCTTCAGTGGTTTCAATATGATATTGATTATCTCGAATATCTCTAAAACTATGCAACGTTCTTCCGGAACGTGGAGAATATAGTGCCTCCTTAATGGTCAAGATTGTACCATTAGACAACATGATACGTGCCTTTATGTATCCTTCAATCATGTTGGATGAGCCTGAGAGAGTTGCCAAAGGAGCTTTCTTGGGTATTAAGTTAGTAAAATAGTGTCGTTCACGCAAGATGGTGTGCGTGGTTGCACTATCTGCTAGACAACTAACTTCCCCACTAGACATACCTAGAAATAAATTGATTGAATTGGTCACATATATAAATATAAGTCCATTCATTCAATTAAGCAATTCAAGAAAACAATATCCATTCAAATAACAATCCATAATTCAAAACAAACCAAAACCAAACAAATTATTCCAAATACTTAGAAAAATTGTTCAAAATTAAACCATAAACCTAAAAAATAGGGGGAGGGGGGTAGGGGCCGGCCACTCCTAGTGGGTTTGTCCATTAGGGGTAAACACCCTAAAAACATCTCTAATTTATTCGTCCATAGGTGTTGACGCCTCTTGAAAATTCGATATCTCCATTGATGTAGTTGCTGTTGGAAATATGCCCTGAAAGTCAATCTTTGAAAGAAACCTTTCAGGACAATGAATGGATGTATAAATGACTCTTATACATCAAATGGCAAAGATACTAATTAGGACTATCTCTATAAACGATATATGTCCTAAATAGTGTCCATGGACAATGGATTGATGGAAGATGTAATCTAATGATGTTAGACTACAGAGACCTTCTTCACATAACCATCATGTCCAAAAGGTTCCTAGTCATAGGATTGTCGGAGGGATACTGACAATGCATAGACCGGTACATACGGTGTCCGCTTCAATTAGAAGGATGGAAAGTCTCATCCCATTCGTGTAGTGACACTAAGACAAGTATGTAGGTGCTCATTAAGGGAATGAGTTCACTGAACACAATCGAACGAGAGTACTTGCATGGAGGTCTACTCACATGTCAAGCAAGTAACTCTAATGGTTGGAATAATGTAAGTAGTCCTTTGACCTGAGACATCATCGTTGTCTTGTGGTTAAGTACTTGATCTTTGATTATGTCAAAGTCACTCTATCAGAGTGTCCACGGCATAGTCGGGGTTAAGCCACTTAGTCATGAAGGCAAGTGAATGTTCAACAAGGAATCTCTAATCCTCGTTATGAGAGGATGAATACTCTAAGATATGATTCGGGAATCTTCGGCCGAAGTATCGAGCGTAATAAAGGAAAACATTCCTGTACGACTCAATTGAATCATATAAGAAGGAATAATCACATTAGGGGTTTGACATAATATATCCATACCCTAGTGATGTGATTGAGAGTATTGTTTTAGAGAAGGATCGAATTACATTGTAATTCCAACTGAATAGGTTCTCTGAACAACTTCTACATTAGCTTGGGTAGCCATGATATATGGTTAGATGCCACTCATGGCTTGTGAGTTCTTCTAGATGATTAAATGTAGTCGTCAAAGAAGAAGGTGAATTAAAAGTAAGTTTTAATTCACTAAGTGATTGGATTAACTATAATCAATTGGATTGGTGCCAATCACCTCACTGCCTTGCTAATTAGAACCTAAAACGATTGTTCACCAATACACTCTTGTAGTGAGTAATTAATGGATGATGGAAATAATTAATTGGATTAATTAAGTGTTGTGATTAATTAGAAAGTCTAAAGAAATCATAAAAGCGATATAAGATCGTTTTGGGCTTAAAGAAACGTTCGGGTTTAATTGGGCCCATTGGGCTTTTATTCAAGCATTGGATGACTTGAAATAAATAAAAGCCCAAAGCCCAAACAACACTAAAGGGGCCGGCCATATAGAGTGAAAAGGAGAGATATGTAGTCAAGTTGTTGGCTAGGTCTCTTTGGCTATAAAAGGAACTTTATAGCAAATGTTTTCATTAGGGTTTTTTGAAGTGTTTGAAGAACAAAAGAGAAAAAGAAATATAACTCTTTCACACTCAAAGGGCCGGCCACCTTAGGGGGAATTTATCTAATCATCATTTTCACCCCTTTGGTTATTCCTTCATCCTTCTCACTACACTAGTGGGTGAGGATCTTTAGAGGTTTTCAATCTTGGAAACTTGAAGAGAACCTAGGAGCACTCATTCTAACAAAGTGGAGGAGGCAAGGAAGGAGGCTAGGCTCAAGGAGTTCAAGGAGCAAAGGTCTTGGAGGTGGTCCATCCTTGGTCTAAGATCTAGATCAAGAGGTATAAAACTACTCCTTAACTTTGTTCTTAACTTATATGTTTTGATGCATCTTACATAAACCTATGCATCTTGAAGGGGATTTATTTGACTAGTGCTTTGATATTATTTGATAACATGCTTCCGTTGCTTTCGTATATAAATTTTGAATTGTATATGCATGCTAGTCAATATGAAATCCCACATGAAATCTCATAAATTTCCCTTCAAGTGGTATCAGAGCCAAAGGTTTATGTATAATGTGTCATTTTGGATTTTATGCATATGGGTTTTAATTTAATGTTTGACATATTATTTCTTCATTCAAAGTATGTTTATCTTTTGTTTTTCAAATGTTGAAAAATGTGAATCAAATGTTGAAAAATATATGCATGCAAAAAGGTGTTTTGGATGCATGAATGAAGATTGAGTTTTGAACAAGTTTAACATGTTATTGCTTCATTTAAAATATGTTTATCTTTTATTTTTCAATAGTTGAAAAAAATGTGAATCGTATGCAAAAAGTGTTTTGTATGCATGAATGAAGAATAAGTTTTGAACAAAATTTTGGGGTTTTGAACCAAAAGGGAGGGCACGGTTTTGGGGTGGTTTTTGGGTTGTGTTTGTGTTTTATTGTAAACCACTCACACATCCTTTTATAGCTAGAAAGAAGAGTTCTTGTCACTTTTGTTTTTGGGTTTGAAAAATCACCAAGAATGTACAAATCTTGAAAATGTGTTCATGGTTTTGTTCTTGGTGTTCATGGTTTGGTTTTAGGTGAAAATGGTTTTATTTGGTTTTCATGCATTGTTTTGTGGTTTTGGATGATGTTCATACCATCCATAACCATATCATAAATTTATTAAATCCTAGACTTGACTAGGAGATTTCCATCAACCCTTTTTCACTAAAGTCTTTGAAGCAAAACCAAGTGACAAGCAAAATTTAATTTTTTCTACATAATGTTGATTTAATGCATGTTGTGTAAGATTGTGTAAGAAACCTCCCATCCCACTTAATGTGGCCGGCCTCCCTAGTGGATTTATCCACTTGTGGGGCTATTTTGTAATTTTGAAAAGTTGATATTTACTTTCAAGTATTTACGATTATACCCTAACTTTTCATATTTGCATAATAGGCCCCATCCATATAAAAAGGTTAAAATATTTGATTTTAATTTTATTGGTTGTTTAAACTCATAATATTATTATGCCCATATGCACTAAATCTAAATGTTTATGTTGTATTCCATATGATTATTTAATGTGATTAAGTAGTTAGAAAAATGGGTGACTATGGACTTATGCCTTAAACGATAATTGAGCTATGAGATAAGGCGCTAAACTCAAATTGTTTGAACCTTGGGAATGTGTTTTAATTACTGTTTTAATTGGACCTTGTCACGTTTGACACTAATCTATCTCTCCCTCTTAGTATGTGTAATTTGTAGGAATTTGTACAAATCGGTTTGTAATTCTTATTACTTCTTAAACTCTTTTAGTTAGTTGATTCCCTCTAGTGCTAGACTAGAGTTTCTTTAACTATTGGTAAGGAGACATAACTAAAAGAGGGTTTTGACATGAGATTAAAGATTAAATGGGTCCAATGCCCTAATTAGCAATGAATGATTGTCTTTCATTTCTAATGGCTCAATGAAAATGTTTTAATTGGATTGAAAAGCACGTAATTAAATTGACACAACCTCCCCGAGTTCTTATTCAACAATGTTGGCTCGTTGTTGCAATAACCTAATAAGTCCATGGTCATCCAAGAGCCTAAGATAACTATAAAGTTCAATTTCAAAGGAATGCAAAAACCGTAGTAGTAGTAGTTACTTCCAATATTTGAAAAAATTCGTTTTTGATATTGATTTGTTTTTCTTAAAACAAATAGTGGGAGTATCATACGCTACTAAACAATAATGAATACAATTAGTAGTTATATATATCTCCAATATTTTGAAAAATGTTTTGATATTGATTTGTTTTATGAAAACGAATAGTGGGGATATCATATGCTACTAATTTCATTAACTTTGGACTAGTAGTTATAATAGGACAATTTATTTTAATGTGATTAAATAAATAAAATTGATGAGACCTTAAAATCCCTCAACCAACCAACAATATTAAGTTGAAAGCGTAAGAGTGCTTTGAACACTTTTTCGTGGCCTTCCACCGTGGTAGGCTCCAATCGTTTATGACTTGTACACCGCCTTCACCCTATCATGGGGAAGTGCAAAGTGCATGCTTATACTCAGGAGGAGTTTATTTAAAACATTTGATGAGGTTAAGGTAGGCAACAAGTGTGGCCAACATCGTATCATCGTGAGATCATACTTGAACCCCTTTCTAAACCGGCATGGTGGGACAAAACTTAACTAAGAGAAAAGGTTCCAACATCGTATCATTGTGAGGCATTTTTCTCTAGAGGCCAAAAAGATGGGTAATCACAAGAGGTTGTTGTGAATGGGTACTTGTACCCTCTCATTATTATTTTTGCTAGCCGACATCGTATCATCATGAGGTGGGCTTGGTAATAGTGAGCCTCCCGTAACCCGCTAGGAGCTTTCTTTGAAATCTCCCGGATTCCATCTTGAGGGATATGAAATTTGCTAAAAATGGTGGGTGGTGTCATTCGGTTTAAAGACCCGAATCGTTTGACTTAATCAACAATCAAACTAATTATTTTATTGTTTATGTATATAGATATGGTTGGAAGCACACTCGCGAAAATACTCGACAAACATTGCCTAGAGGGGCACAATTTCCCATCGTGGTTTCGTAATGTCAAGATTCTCCTAACCTTGGAGAAGATTGTTTACGTGCTAGACAAGGCTCCACCTCACATACCTCTTGGCCCCGACGCCACTGAGGATGAACGTGCTAAGTATGACAAGCACGTGGAGGATGATACATAAGCCAAGTGCTATCTGTTGGCTTCCATGAATGAGGAGCTACAGAGACAGCAAGAGGGCATGGACAGTGCATCTTCCATCATACTCCATCTTACGGAGTTATATGGTGAAAGGACGTGCAACCGTCGCTTTAGCACTGTCAGTGAACTTGTGAAGACCAAGATGGTCAAAGGGGCTCCAGTGCATCAACATGTACTGAAGATGATAGGACTCATTGAACAACTGGAGAACCTAGGTACTCCACTTGACGGGGAATTGGCCCAGGACTTCGTATTGGCTTCTCTTTCTAATTCATTCTCGCAGTGAACTACAATATGAATAAGATGGATAGTACTCTCTCTGAGTTACTAAACATGTTAGTAACTGCCGAGAAGACTATGAAGAAAGAGAACGTTGTAGGGACTGCTGCAGTAGCCTACAACAAGCCATCCTTCTCAAGGCTAAGCCGTAAGGCAAAGGCAAAGGGAAGGAGAAGAAGTCCCCCACTCCTAAGCACAAGGAGGAGTGAGGAAAAAGAAGGCAAATGAGCCCAAGGGGACTTGCCACCACTGTGGAAAGGAGGGGCATTGGAAGAGGAATTGCAGGTTATACCTTGCAACTCTTAAGGACAAGCCACAAGGTATGGTTTATGTTATAATCTTCAATTCTAAATGTTAGATCTTCTAAATATTTATATTTGATATAAAGGGCTAATCACTTGTATAAATGTATATAGGTGGAGGAGCCAAGTAGAAGAGGAACGAGCAAGGAAAATGTGGAGAAGGGTTCGGCCACTATGTTTTGCTTACTACTTAGGAAGTTTGTTAGGCATTTAAAGATTGTCTTTAAACTTTCTTATTTTGTTAAGAACTAATTATATGGCTTCATTTGATGGAAGACCATTATTAGTGCCTAAATGTATAAAGGCATTTAAATGTATAGAACTAATACTTTTTGTATTAAACATTATGAATGTTTGAATTATCATATCAATGTAATGTGATGAATGCCTTCTACTATACTATTTCCTTAAAGTAGTGTTATGAATTGAATATTGTCTTGTTGTATCCTAAGATGAGATACAAGATTTATATCACTTATTGTAAAGTGATAACCAAACTTTAGACTTATCAATTATGGATAGATCTCACATGTTGGACATAAAAGGATACAATGGATCTTTAGATTTGGTTCCAATTGTCTACCTATGAGTTCTATATGAATTGACAAAGGTCTAGAGATTCCTTTCTTGAAGAAAAGGAAGATCACATTATAATGATATAAGTAATAAGAAAAACGTTTCTTATATGGTTATCACTTAGAACACAATAATCAAGATCACTCTTGATTCAATTAGTAGTTTTGAACAACTAATTGGGCATTCTTTAAATTGTTTTAAAATGTCAATTGTGTTAATGATTAAACCAAGAAAGAAGTGTCTAAATCTATAAAATGTTTAAAGACTTTAGTCACTTAATAACGAGACATTAACTTAGTGAAGATTGAAACAAACGAGCTTGAAAGGTTTTAAAGCTACTACACAATGTCTTCTACCCGTATACTCCACGTTTATACATTTTGAATGTATGAAGGGATTTCTCATTAAAGTCATGAGAAATAGTGGGAGGTGTGAAAAAGGAAATAAACTTGAATATGATTGGTTTATAGTTGTCCAAAGAATAATAGTACTTGTCTATTATTAAGAGTTTGTAATTTTAATTGTTAAAGGACTCAAGCTCTTCAAACGTTAAAATTCTATGTTGTGTGACATTCTAAAGAATAGTCTTTGAATGTTGGTTTCGTCAACCTAGCATAAAATGGTTATATGTTGGGATTTGTCCATCATTCTCTTTTATGAGAACAAGCTAAGTACAAGGCATATGGACAAGTTGATGAAACAAAAGGGAATAGTTTCAAAATGAGTCACAACATATGGTTTAACAACAAGACAATCCAAGTTCAACATCTCATGTAACTATAATGCTCAATGTATTTTTGATAAAGAATTATATCAACCACCTAGAAGGAATGGTTGAGTTTCTATATCCTTAGTAGGAGCCATGCTTCCACTAAAGACTTGGATAATTCTTATATGACTACATTAAAGGTCTTAGTATGACTAAAACTTGAAGTATGGTGTATGACACCATATAATTTAAATGAATAGACTTGATAAAGCAAGTCACACATTTCAAATAGAGTTACTTTAGAAGAAATTCTTTTGTGTATGTTCGTTTAAATAACTTGTGTTAGCTAGCGTTGTTGATAGTCTCAAAATAGTTGAGACATCATCAATAAGCTAATGGATCTTAATGATTGTCAATAGATCCAAGACAAGTTAGTGGGAGCAATATGCATTCAAATCAAGAAAATGTAAGTGTTAATTTTTGAAATGAATGCTAAGTTACAACAAGGCCAGTGGGAGTGATGTCATAATTTGAGCAACAAGATATGAATAAAGTCTATTTGATAGACTTGATAAAACATAGATGTTACTCAAAAATGACAAAATTGTGACACGATCAATTTTGAAGTATAGACTTGAAATTGGACTTAATGATATAGCAAGGCTATCTCAAGAATGTTTAATGGGGAAATTAAATCTCAAATGTTGAAGATTTGAGAAAGTATTTTCTTATATGATAGAAAATCACTTTAATGACCCTTATAACGATATGTGTCATAAAATCACAAAAGAGGGACACATGTATGGACTTGTGAGTTGACATCTAAAGGTGAAAAAAACCACATGGGTTGTCACTTTAAGATATTACTATATCCCAGGATCAGAACCAAAGCAACTGATAGAGTATTATTGCCTTTAAGAAAGGAACATCAGAGTCGGACTCTGGAAGCGTGCATTCACTTAGGTTATTAACCAAAGTGAAAATAACCCATTTTGACAAATGGAACTTCATAATGGATGAAGTACTAATCATATAAGAGTATTGTTAGTAATGTACTACAATGGTCTCAAGGTTGGAGCAAAGTTTGTATAAAGTATACAAACGAAATATATGACGATATATTGTTTTAGAAACTGCTTCAAAAGGTGTTTTGAATGGAAGGGGTTCTTTTAGAACCAATGATTGAATCCAAACCATAAGGTCGTTAGTAGGATACTACGATGTAATGGGGCGATAGCTCAAGCCATGGAATCAAGGTCTCATCGAAGTATTCAAACACAAGAAAGAGACATCATCAAATGTTTTAGAAACAATTGATAAGTGAATCCCTTTTAAATAAAAGGATTAATGCATAACCAAGTTAACCGACGAGCATAAGCTCTCTCAACTAGCATTTATAAGATACACTAGTGATTGACTTTAGTGCAAGTGGGAGATTGTTGGAAATATGCCCTGAAAGTCAATCTTTGAAAGAAACCTTTCAGGACAATGAATGGATGTATAAATGACTCTTATACATCAAATGGCAAAGATACTAATTAGGACTATCTCTATAAACGATATATGTCCTAAATAGTGAATCCATGGACAATGGATTAATGGAAGATGTAATCTAATGAAGTTAGACTACAGAGACCTTCTTCACATAACCATCATGTCCAAAAGGTTCCTAGTCATAGGATTGTCGGAGGGATACTGACAATGCATAGACCGGTACATACGGTGTCCGCTTCAATTAGAAGGATGGAAAGTCTCATCCCATTCGTGTAGTGACACTAAGACAAGTATGTAGGTGCTCATTAAGGGAATGAGTTCACTGAACACAATCGAACGAGAGTGCTTGCATGGAGGTCTACTCACATGTCAAGCAAGTAACTCTAATGGTTGGAATAATGTAAGTAGTCCTTTGACCTGAGACATCATCGTTGTCTTGTGGTTAAGTACTTGATCTTTGATTATGTCAAAGTCACTCTATCAGAGTGTCCAAGGCATAGTCGGGGTTAAGCCACTTAGTCATGAAGGCAAGTGAATGTTCAACAAGGAATCTCTAATCCTAGTTAGAGAGGATGAATACTCTAAGATATGATTCGGGAATCTTCGGCCGAAGTATCGAGCGTAATAAAGGAAATCATTCCTGTACGACTCAATTGAATCATATAAGAAGGAATAATCACATTAGGGGTTTGACATAATATATCCATACCCTAGTGATGTGATTGAGAGTATTGTTTTAGAGAATGATCGAATTACATTGTAATTCCAACTGAATAGGTTCTCTGAACAACTTCTACATTAGCTTGGGTAGCCATGATATATGGTTAGATGTCACTCATGGCTTGTGAGTTCTTCTAGATGATTAAATGTAGTCGTCAAAGAAGAAGGTGAATTAAAAGTAAGTTTTAATTCACTAAGTGATTGGATTAACTATAATCAATTGGATTGGTGCCAATCACCTCACTGCCTTGCTAATTAGAACCTAAAACGATTGTTCACCAATACACTCTTGTAGTGAGTAATTAATGGATGATGGAAATAATTAATTGGATTAATTAAGTGTTGTGATTAATTAGAAAGTCTAAAGAAATCATAAAAGCGATATAAGATCGTTTTGGGCTTAAAGAAACGTTCGGGTTTAATTGGGCCCATTGGGCCTAAACCCATTGGGCTTTTATTCAAGCATTAGATGACTTGAAATAAATAAAATCCCAAAGCCCAAACAACACTAAAGGGGCCGGCCATATAGAGTGAAAAGGAGAGATATGTAGTCAAGTTGTTGGCTAGGTCTCTTTGGCTATAAAAGGAACTTTATAGCAAATGTTTTCATTAGGGTTTTTTGAAGTGTTTGAAGAACAAAAGAGAAAAAGAAATATAACTCTTTCACACTCAAAGGGCCGGCCACCTTAGGGGGAATTTATCTAATCATCTTTTTCACCCCTTTGGTTATTCCTTCATCCTTCTCACTACACTAGTGGGTGAGGATCTTTAGAGGTTTTCAACCTTGGAAACTTGAAGAGAACCTAGGAGCACTCATTCTAACAAAGTGGAGGAGGCAAGGAAGGAGGCTAGGCTCAAGGAGTTCAAGGAGCAAAGGTCTTGGTGGTCCATCCTTGGTCTAAGATCTAGATCAAGAGGTATAAAACTACTCCTTAACTTTGTTCTTAACTTATATGTTTTGATGCATCTTACATAAACCTATGCATCTTGAAGGGGATTTATTTGACTAGTGCTTTGATATTATTTGATAACATGCTTCCGTTGCTTTCATATATAAATTTTGAATTGTATATGCATGCTAGTCAATATGAAATCCCACATGAAATCCCACAGAGGGTGCATGGGTCATCCTTAGCTAGATACTCAGTCTGCAGTGCATCATGGATGTGTCTTCGTATGAAGATCATTGTAGTAGTCTTCTGAGCTTCGTCAACAGGTTTGTCGGCGATAGGTGCCTCGATAGTGGCTCTAATGCCCTTTGCAGTCAGATGGAGCTTCACATCTTGAACCCACTTCAGATAGTTTCTTCCAGAGACTTCTAGAGGGGAGAAATTGAGCTTGTGTAAGTTCGACATGTCCCTAAAACAGAGGGAAAAACGTGAGTAGTCATATGGTAAGCCATAGACATGTATCGTAGAACATATAGGTTCTATAGACATGTATTGGTTTAATTTATGCATAAAAGCTACAGGTTTCATGTGGTATGTTTTGAACGAAAACTTCAGGTTTCAAGGGCACTAAATTTGAAACTATAGGTTCAATTTAGTTTTATGAACAATTAGTTTATAATGAGAGGTTCCTGCAAGAAACACAGAATGCAATATACTAATTTGAATATAGTGGATTTGAGGTTCTTCGGGAACTCAAGTGTGAAAGCTTCGTTACTTCGACAGTATGTGACGGTTCAAAGTATAAAAATAAATTATTGAATCGTTAATATCCAAAAGTGATATTCAGGTCAATAATTTTGGATTCATTATAAGATTAATGGACTGCAGGTCACTTTTAATTAATTCAATAAATCGAGCCATACGAAGTCGATTGTAAAAGCTAAATAATATTAAAATAATATTATGGGTCGAAAATATAGCCCTAAAAATATGTGGGCTTGGTGCCATGAGCCAAAAACTCGGGTTGCTGCTAGAAGTAGCCCGCGGGGTGGTTGCAGGCCCGAAGGCCTACGAGGTGGCTAAAAAACCCTAGTCATAGCTAGGTTTCATGTATGTGCCGAAAGGGAGGGCACATGCAGGTCCAACGAAAGCTGGCCTTGGATTGGGTGCGCGAGGGATTCGCCCAGCCTTGTAGGCTGGTGCGGGCTGAGGGAAAATTCCCAGCCAACTGGGCTGGGTTGGATGAAGGTTACGGGCCTGGGCTACATGGAACCCAAGCCAAAGCTTGGTGCAGTCCAAGAGGGAGCAGCAAGCCACGGGTCAAAGCGCAAACTGGCTTAGGGCTTCATGCCTATCAAATTGACCTCAAGCCAAGGCCTGATGGTGGTGTGCATAGTGATGGTGCGGTGGGTGTGTCACACCATGCCCAATTCCTTTTTTTTTTTCAAAAATCCCTTAGGGTTTAGGAAACCCAAATTTGCTTCTAATTTATTTTATATAATTTGACTCACAAATTCCACATAACAATTTAATTGTGCGATGCATGAAACAAATATTTATATTGACAAATATATGAACATGTACAATATATATATATATATATATATATACATATCGAAAGGAAAATATAAATATAGAGGGGTTCATGCATCATGGGGAATGTTTTCATGCTTCGTGGACGTTTCAAATATCTTCTTTTATTTTAAGCATACCTAATTAGCAGAAAACAAATAAGCCTTTGAATTTGGTGGATGATAGCCTTCTCCTACGATGCGTCAATTCCTCAGCTTCTGGCAAGAGCGTGCTGATAACGTGTTGTAGGCCTATTTGATTGTGCGGTGTGTTTAATTCACCCCATTGTGCCCTTCCCTTTAGGATTACAACATTTAGTAGGTAATCTACTTCTAATAGGAATATAAGATACATTCCCATATCTACTAGGATTTACACAATCACATTCCTATTCTAAATATGACTGCAACATAAGAGGATTAATTTTTTTTTTTTTAAAACTAAGGATTCATCATAATAAATGCTAAAAGTAATAACTGATATGCAAAAACATCCACAAATCGTTTTCAACTGGGGGTGTATTTAGTAGTGCTTTTAAAATGACTGAAAGCACTTTTGATGAAAGTGCTTTTGGAACCAATCCTTAGTAAAAATGCAAGTGAACCCTCGAACAGCAGTGGAAGTGCTTTCTGCAAGAAACACATAATTTGTGCTTCTTTTAAAATGCACTTCAATTGCTTCTAGAACGCAAAAATATTTTACCAAGAGTGATTTCATTCATTTTAAAAACACTTCTAAATAAGCTCTTAATTCTTTTATTGATGGGAAACAAACAATCAACCGATAAATTAACATTTCAATTTAACAATTTGATTTTGAATTGGTTTAATAGGTTTAAGGTTATGGTTTATGGTGTTTAATCCCTTAAATAGGAAAAGAATAATAGTTAGTAAAGAGAGCGAGGAAGAGTTGAGAAAGATAGCTAAGAGAGTTATTTAATATCATTAGATTAGTTTGTACGTTTGTGAATCCTTTCGTGGACGTGACTAAAAATTTGCAAGGTTTATATTTTTCGGTGACCGTGGACATTTTTTAATCATTTTTTGCCGTGTAACTTACACGGCGTGACTAAAGATTACAAAATAATACCTTGAGGTCAAGAGATCCAAGTATAAGCTACAAAGAGTTGCCAACAAAAAGGAGGAGCTTGGTCTAAATAGACTAGACCAAAATTACATGACAAGTTCTAATTGATCAATGCTTCTACAAATAAAGTTTATCACAATGCAACATTGCATGACAAACTTAAACCACTAGAAGGATGATTATTACTAGCATTATAGAGTCTCAAGTGGATACATCAATCGCAAATAGGGTGGTGATGATACTCTTTTACTCTTTTTATTAACTTTGTTCAAGCTGATGAGCATGAATAAAGAACAGTGTGAAATGATAAAAATACTGTGTGTAAAAGTTAGCTCCCTAACCAATAATAAATTGAATTTATTGTTTTGAACTCACTTCCTCTCTATTTGTCACATCCTTTTTTTTTTATTGATTTGAACTCATAATAAAAAAAGTTTTTATGGAATATTGTTTTGGTATATAGTGCTTTTTCCGATTGAAAGAGTATGAATTGCATTCAACGATCAGCATAATGAAAAATATGGTGTGCAAAACAGGATTTTGTAAAAAATAAACCTTTTGTCCCAAGCAACCAGTAATCATTTATTGATACAACGATATTGTACTTTTGGTGAAAATATTTTTATAACCAATCATTTGTAAAAACGCAAGTGAATCTTGAAACAGTACTTGAAGTGCTTCCTAGAAGAAGCACATAACTGGTGCTTGTTTGAGAAAGGACTTCAAGTGCTTTTAGAATCCAAAAATATTTTCTCTAAAAGCACTTTCAGTTATTTTAAAAGTACTTCCAAATAAGATCTTAATTAGGTCAACCAACCAAATAACTCAACTATAATTAGGAATCGCAAGTGAGTGATTGCTTTGATAATTAAAGTCTTCCTCTTAAACCCACATCGACTTGAGTTTAATCCTTCATCCATCATTTTAGTATATATTAGTGTAGAATATTGCTTGTACTAAATAAAAACTTCGAAATTTTCCTACTTATAATTAAGGAGAAATACAACTAAACCACCATAATAATTTTTTTTTTTAATAGGCAATATCATCTACACGAATGAGGTGGGAAAGTGGGTTAAACCTCACAATGGGCTAGCAATGATGGGATTCAAATTTGCATTTGACGAGAATCGAACCTAAAACATCTTACTTATAAGTAAAGAAGAATATCACTAGATCGTAGTACTAAGTGGCCAAATTGCAAAGAAATATAAAGTCATCTTCAATAAATTGGGGATAAATAAATTGAAGGAGATTCATACGAGAAGAGAGATGCTTCCTCTCCTTTACAAATTTACAACGTTCGCATTCGACGCCATGCGTGAGATCAGCTTCACCTGGGAGATGCATGGAGTTGCCAGATCACAATCATGGTGGTCCCCCGAATTCGTCAATTTTCCAAATAAAAATTCAAATCCCACATGTCGATATTACCCCATGTATAATTTATTTTTGTTCATTGTGGAATGATTGATAATATTCTATTGTTTTTCCATAAAATACAAACTCATGCATGTCGAACCCAGATCATTTCCGGATTATTTGAAACTGTGCTTAAGGATCAAATGATTCGGGCCATTGAAATTTGATCCAACGGCTACAATTATTATAATTTTTAAAGGAACTCCCTGTTTGTAGCAGTTTGATCAAATTTCAACGGTCCGGATTATTTGATCCTTAAACTTAGTTTCAAATGATCCGGAGAGGATATGGGTTGATGCATGTCCTTTTCTCTAAAATTGTTACTCACTAGTGATGTCCCGTCCTTAATATATTTATTTCAATCTTTGTATAATTGGAAAGGTCTAATCCAAAGCATTTAAATTACCAAAAACTTGATTGAATTGCCTCAATAATATATTGCAGCCGGAATTGGAACAGTGCTTCTATTGAGAGAGAAACATGTCTAATTTCTCCCAGAAGACAAATATTAAACGGATTAAAAAATAAATTAAATATAAATTTGCCAGAGTCTTCTGATCAGGAGTTCTAGGGATGCTTTTTATGTGGATCGCATCTTTTCAGTTCAATTGGAAATGAATCACATGTACACGTTCGGGTTTGACATAAAAAAATAATACATATAATTGTTGATACAAATGCACGTGAAATCTATGTCCGTCTGGGTGATAGTTGTCATGGGTGTGGTTTCGACCCACTTAGTGAAGTAGTTTGTCGTCATGATCATCATGCCTCTGCCCCCAGTAGCAAGTGGCATTGATCCCACCATGTCGATCGCCTACTACATGAATGGCCATGGGCTTGTCGGTGGATGGAGCTCACTAGCAGGTAGTGTAGGTGCTGGCTTAAAGCGCTGGCAGCTGTTGTGACATCCCGTTCCCTAACGTTGAAATTTTTTTATTATGCTCCTAACGGGCTAAATGGAAATCCTTCGTGGATATCCAAGTCCTTATTTCTAGGTGGTATGTGTTCTTACGAACATGTGAGCGTGAACAGGCATAAATCAGATGATTTTTGCATGTTTCCCAATAAGGGGAAAAATTATAATTTTGCACTCTTGCGAATTTATTACTTGTTTATCGAGACAACAAGGATCAAAAGGAATTCACTTCGAATCATGCTTTACTATGCTTTAAGAACAAGGGTATGGATGGTCCTAAACTAGGCTAGGTGAGGAAAACATGGGTTAACAAATAACGAAGGCTAACAAGGCTCAATGGGGTTAAAACCTACAAATCACAATGACATAGGGCACACGGCTTTTTGGCTAAGGTGGTGGTCACTACACAACTTCATCTTGAATGTGTGTTATGCAACTCAATAACATGCTTTGAATGAAATGGGCATGAGTTCTAGCATTTGGAACTAAATGATGAAACGCCTTCTAAGTAGCAACCAAGCAAAGAATAATGAGATCATGCAACGACTTTAGAAAACAAAGAATGCACAGATTTTAACTCTCCAAATAAACGTTTAGGCTCAAGTCTCACAAGGTTGTAGCGTTGGTTTGAGTTCCTTCCTTCAAGCATGTTACAAAAACTGATTTTTTTCTTTTATGATTGCATGTGAATTCATAAGTTATAACCACAACTAAGCATAAACAAAGAGTAAATCAAACTTTCATCCATGTTAATCACTCTCTTTAACAGCCATGTAATTACAAACCGAATCCTCATCATTGTGTTGGAAGGTACCCTAAGACACAAACAAACACACAAAAAACAACTCTTTTTGGGTTTTTTAAAACAATTTTTCAAATTTTTATGTGATTTTCGGATTTTTACTTCAAAACACACTAAAACACATCAAAACTGCTCAAAAACACTTAAAAACAGCAAGGAACAAGTCTCCAAGGTAAGGGTGATAAAATCCCACGAATTTGCATCAAAAACACTTAGTTACCCCCCCACACTTAAATCAAACATTGTCCTCAATGTTTCAAGCATAAAACCACACTAAACAAAAAGAAACACACAAACAGCAAGTAAATAACAAAATAGGCAGATTCGAAATAAACAACAAAGTGAAGAGTTTAGGAACGCAAATCTGGAATTGGAGTGATTCCTAGGGCTTCCTTTGTTGAATTGCATGGGTTGCCTCCCAAGTAGCGCTTTCTTTAACGTCTTGCAGCCGGACGAAGAACACCTTCACTCCTCCTTGGAACCCACGGCATGCAGTGGGATCTCCTCCACAACATGCTCCACAAAGTTCTCATACATTGCATCCTTGAACGGAAATGGATAGTGATGTTTGTTGATGGGTGCGTTGTGTTGCCTAAGGTTCATGTTTATGCGCCCACCATTGGGAATTTGCTTGGGTACCTGCACCAAAGAAGGGAACCACCTATTAATTTTAATGGGAATTGGATTTGGACTAGGTGTCTTACCTTGGTGTTGGGATGAAGTGGCAGCAACATGAATTTTTTTCCTCGTGGTGTTCTCGGCCACATTGGGTATCTTAAGGGCAGTGGCCGTGGGGTCCTCATGCTCCACTCCAATGCCCTCATCTTGCATGGTTCTTGAAGCAACCTTTGTGTTAGGGGCTGAATGATCCGTCCCTATCTTTTCTATTGTATCAATAACATAACAAGAACGAACAATGTTAGGAGTCTCAATGGATTCAGAAATTTTAAAACAAATCATATCACCACCAAATGTCATAGTTACTTCTCCTTTGGCTACATCAATCTTGGTTTGAGCCGTTTTCATGAACGGCCGTCCAAGGAGAATGGGCAATGAAGGAGCATGATCTGATTCATCCATCTCAAGAACATAGAAATCCGCCGGAAAGATCAAATGATTAACCTGCACCAAAACATCTTCCACAACTCCCTTTGGATAGGCATTAGATCTATCGGCCAATTGTATGATTACACCATCATTTTTTAACTTGCCTAGGTTCATAGATGCATAAATTGAATATGGCATAACATTTATGGATGCACCTAAGTCTAACATGGCAGATTTGAACCTAGTATTACCAATGACACAAGGAATGGTGAAACTACCCGGATCTTTGCATTTAGGAGGTAGTTTACGTTGTATCATGGCAGACACATTCTCACTTACCTGTACCACTTCTTTCTCCCGAAAACGTTTCTTTGTTGTACAAAGCTTCTTCAAACACTTGGCGTACTTCGGGATTTGCTTGATTGCATCCAAGAGAGGTATGTTAACTTGAACCTTCCTAAATGTCTCTAGAACATCTTTTTCCCTCTCTTCATTCTTGAATTGCAAAAATCTGCTAGGAAAGGGCACATTGGGTGGAATAATGTTAGAATTAACCAAACTTGGACTCATCTTACCTAGGGTGGACGGATTGGATGGCTTAGGGGCCATGGGTGCTTGCGGCAAAGGTGGTGCTACCTTTGCCGTGAGTGGACTTGGTGTCTCCTCTTCCGATTTCAACGTTTCATCCTCTTTGGGACCTGATTTTGGTGGTGTAGGACCTGTCCCAACTTCTTTTCCACTCCTTAGCATGATTGCATTTGCGGTTTCAAAGCCTCATTTTGGATTCGCAATGGTTGAACTAGGAAGCTTTCCTTGTTCTCTAAACTGCCCAACAAACTCCGCAATCTGCCCAATTTGCTTCTCCAATTGATCTACCCTAATGTTTGTGCTTTGCATTGCTTGGGTTTGCTTTTCCTGCCCATGAGTCAACTTGGTTAGTATCTTAAGAAGTGCATCTTTGTCTAGGGACGTACCTGAAACATTTGGGTCAGATTGCGGTTGGTTTTGATTGGGTGTGTACGGCTTGGTGAAGAACCCCAGGGGTTGTTGCCTAAAGCCTCCTTGGTTTTGAGGTTGCTGGGGCTCCCTCCACTTGAAATTTGGGTGGTCTCTCCACCCCGGATTATACGTGTTGGAGTATGGATCATGTCTTGACTGATTTTGGCTTTGAAACCCAATGGCATTCGCACTCTCCCATCCGCCATTCTCGATGAGTTGAGGACATTTTTCGGAGACATGTCCTTGGATAGAACATACGCCACACACCACAGGTCCTTGCATCTTCATTCCCTCGGCCATCTGTGAAACAATAGAAGTAAGATTAGCCAATTGTGAATGAAGATCGGAAGTTGAACTTACCTCATGTACTTGGTGCCGTGGGGGTCCCCTTTGGCCTACTCCCTCGTATTGTTGAGCGTTCAACGCTCGATTAGAGATCAAGATCTTGGCAGCCATGGGTGTTTTGTCCACCAATGCTCCTCCCACCGAAGCATCAAGCATTTGACGTTCTAGAGGTAGGAGACCCTCGTAGAAGTATTGCAAAAGCAACTCCTCCTTCATCTGATGCTGTGGACAAGAAGCAACAAGTGATTTAAATCATTCATAATATGTAGGAAAAGACTCACCTTCTTCTTGCTGAATTCCGCTTATCTTTTTGCGTAGGAGGATGATGTGAGAAGTTGGAAAGAACTTCTCCAAGAACGCTCTCTTCATACTCTCCCACGATGTGACAGTGCCGGGAGCTAACTCATATAACCAATCCTTGGCTTTATCCATCAAAGAGAATGGAAAAGCCTTCATCTTCAAAATACTTCCGTCAACGTTAATGGGAGTCATACTAGAACAAACTACTTCAAATTCTTTCAAATGTTTGTTAGGATCTTCCATGGACAAGCCATGGTATTTAGGAATATGATGAAGCAAACTTGACTTTAATTCAAACTCGTCCGTCTTACCTTGGGCAGCCGTGGGGTATTGGATGCACAAGGGTGTGGCATTATCCAAACCTGAGGCGGAAAGCTCCTTGAGTGCACGGTTGTCCACCGCCATGCCTTGGACTTCTTCAAATATCCCTGCCGTGGCTTCCTCCTCCTCTTCTTGTACGTTTTCTTCAAGGTCAGATTCGGAATTTGGTGGATGGTGTTCTTGCTGGTTTCTACCTCTTCTCAACTTCCTCTCAAAATCGTCGTCAAAATCCAAGATGTTCGCACGAATCGTTTGAGAGCTTCTAGTCATACATTAGTACCTAAGAAACAAGAAACAAAATTAGGTCAGAAACTTAAAACAAAGTCAGAAACAAAGTGAAATAAAAGAAACAAAAACAATCCAAGGGATTAGCAAAATTGCTAATCCCCGGCAACGGCGCCAAAAATTTGATGCGAAATAGATAAGCACACAAATTAAACCCTCTTTTTGTCAAGTTGTAGTAAAGATGTAAGTAGGGATCGTTCTAGACCGGGGATTAGGAGGGATTGCTAAACACTTGGAAACTGACTTAAAGACTCAAAAACAAAGTTTAAAACACTAAACTAGACTCAAAGAATGCAAAACTAAAGGTTAAAACACTTAAACAAACCTAAAACTCAAAACAGCAACCTAATGACTCAAAACTGCCTAAAAACCACTTTCTGGGCAGTTTTAAGAACCTAACAAGAACTTGGACGAATTTGGGTGAAAACTTGAATCAAAACACTTAGAAACACAAATCAAAACACTTTCTAACTAATCTAAGACTTCAAAATAAAGGGGGATTTGTTTTGGACGAAAATTGAAAACAAAACAGAAACTTAAAACTAAACAGATTGTAAAACGTTTTTGGATGAAAAGGATGGATAAAAGGCTAGTTAGGAGGTTCTTCTCCACACATGTCACACTTGCAAACAAAACGATTTTCAGTTGTTCTTCGATAAACTATGGATACTCAATGCCCCAAATTAACCGTGAATTGCACTAATTAACTTTCAGTTTTTCCACAAGTTATTAGATTGGATGATTGCATACGACAACCCAAAACATTCCCTACAAGTTCCCTACATGAATTGCATAATAGAGATACAAGCAAGAATCATTAAGTTCTATGAAAAACATAAGCATTGACGAAGCATTCGTTACTATGAATTGCATGAAACTTATGCCAAGAATTCATTCAACGCGATCGTTTTCAAGCGACCTTCACTACTTGTGATTATAAGATTGTAACTATTAGGTGAAACTCCCTCATAATCTAGCATCATATTCATGCATGAAAACTAAGCGTGCACTCTCAATCAACATACACAAATAAGTTATCAATCAAATAGATGAACGAATTGGATCCACAACTTATGAAATAACAACTGAATTTAATCAAATCATACTGCAAGCATGAACATGTATTTCGAATCCCCCCCTAGCCAAGGGGGGTTTAGTTCCTCATACTCGCAAAGCAAAGATACATAACTTTAGAAATTAAAATCCAAAGAAAGAAAACACCTAGAACGCTCCAACTTGGCAGCAAGCTCATCAACGATATCTCCTTCCTCCTTGCTGCGGCAGAGAAGTTTAGAACAGGTTTTTGGGGTTATTTATGGTGTAGAATGGATGGGGAATGGTATGGAAAGGTTTAGGGTTGATGGGTGGTGCGGCTAGGGGTTGTTTTTGGCAGAAATTATGGAATATGGTGGTGGAAAGGTGCGGCAAAGAGCAAGGAACAAATTCTGGCGTGAATGATGTGAATGGGAGATGGTTCCTACGGCATAGAATGAAAACACATATATATAGGCACCACAAACCCTAGAGAAATTAGGTTAGGCAATGGGCTAGGGTTTAGGTGCTGCAAAGGGTGAAAATCCACAAGGAATTAGGTTAAAACAATCAGATTTTTAGTGGGAATAAGGCCTAAGGTGCGGCTAGGGTTAGGGTTAGAGATGGGCCTTCTAGAATGCCTTGCAAGGCAAGGAAATCAGATATTCTAGAGGCCTAGGTGCGGCTAGGGTTAGGTCATCCAAAAGCCCAAAGCCAATAATAGAAACTCTCGAAAATGGAAACCTCCAAGAATAGAAACTTCCAACTTTAGA
Source organism: Malus fusca (assembly GCA_035220775.1). Classification (NCBI taxonomy): domain Eukaryota; kingdom Viridiplantae; phylum Streptophyta; class Magnoliopsida; order Rosales; family Rosaceae; genus Malus; species Malus fusca. Next base: position 26,370,230 of record CM069067.1, on the reverse strand, counting down.
AACTTTGGTTTCCAATTCTGAATTCTTTGTTCTTCACTTTCATTTCTTCATTTCTTAAGCTCCTTTGACCTTCAAACTTGTCCATTCCTTGTGCTCCAAGCATGTACTTTTCAATCTAAGCTCACATTTGCTCCAAAAAGCTCCAAAATGCATCATTTTATGTAATGTGCCCTTTAAACCTGAAAACACATGAAACTAGCTTAAAAGACTACTTTAAACTAAGAAAACATAACGAAAATGCATAAGAACTAGCTAACTAAGGCGCATAAATATGCTCCTATCAGTAGCCTAGTCAAGCGCACAACTAGGAGTGGTTTGGTATGGGATCCCAAACTGAAAATAGGATCCCGAATTTCAAACCGAAAATTTCCGGAATGAGAATTTGAAGACCACCCAAACCAAAATTTCGGTATTCCCAAGTTTTGGCATTCTTGAAATATTTTCGATATTTCAGGATGGCTTGGTATTCCCAAATTTCATACAAATTGAAATAGCAATGATTCATATCAAGTTAAATTAGCATGCAACCAAAATAAAATAATTAACAAACCCAAAAGCAAAAAACTAAGTTAATAACCTAATATGTTCGAAAACTAACAATACAATTTTTTGATTTCATGTTGAAGAAATAGACACATTTGTGGGAGGTTCGTACTGACAGATGTGGCGATAAAGAGCTATGGTTACTACCTGTTGTTTGGATCAAAACTTGAACTTTGGGCCACGAAGAGAGATGGCCGAAGTCCAGCCGAAGCCCAGAAAGCAGAAATGGCCCTTGCCGACTAGGTGCAGCTCATATGACCATTTGCTCACCTACCCAAAGGCCAAGTGGTATAGACTGATCAGCTATACAGCCTATAAAGTACTTTATAGTGGCAGTACAAGTAAAATAGCTAATGAGTCACTGCCTTCCAAGTTGCAGTGGGGCAAGTTTGCTGCTACTGAAGGCCAAGCCAGGTTGTCTATAAAAGAAGAAAGAGAAATCAGGAATAAGGACACTCAAACAAATAAACAAATGCAAGCACAAACTCTGCTCAAAGCCAGATTTGCCTTCAAAACGAAGCTGTAGTCAGCCCAAGCCTTTATCCCTCTCGGGATAAACCTTAATTCAAACCCTTGTAATAGCTCTGCTACCTTGTTCAAACTTGCTGTAGTATTTATTTCTCCTTATAAACTCATCTCCTTATCCCCCTTTCTAAGCCTTTAGACCCTTGATAAACCACAAAGATAGGACCCTGCAAGACGATCAGACTTGCCCGACAAGGTTAAACCTTGCCCGTCCTTCTTTGTTTCTTGTCTTTTCATTCATTAGCCTAGCAATATGTTGTGTACTTCTAGTTGTATTCAAGTTATTTCTAGTAAAATGACTATCAAAATGACTATCAAAAGACTCTCTCAGCACTTAAAAGTTAATCTTGATTGTGAGCCTCAAGGCCTACACCTAAGGCCCCACCAAGGCACTTTTCAAAGTTAACTCTGTCCTTCTCTTTCAGCCTTGCCCGACGAGCTTTGCCCGACAAAGCCCGACAGTGAAGCAGAAGCCCGACAGCAGCCCTCAACCAGCGCCAACCATCCCGGGGAGCTGTGTGCTCGTCGGCCAGGAGACATCCCCGACGGAAATTCCTAACGCGAACATAGTTTTGGCACGCCCGGTGGGATACAACTTGATCAAAGAGACATCTGTCAAAAATGCAGGAAGATTTGCAAACCACCTTGTTGCAAATGCTACAAAGATTGGAGATCGCCTCCACAGACTTCAAAAATAAAACAGACCTGGTTGAAAGACCAGTTGTTCCTATATCTTTACCTAAATTTGGGGAAAAGGATGATAGGGAGAAAAAGAGACGTAAAACCAGCCAGCTAGAGGAAGCAGTGGAGGACAAACCTGCAGATCCTTTCTCAGAGGCCCCTATAAATATGATCAGTATGGCGTGGGCTGAGAAGTGAAAAGAAAAAGTTACAAGGGAAGTAGAAGAAGGAAGATTGGCTGACAAATCCACAGGAGGGGCGATCAAATCACCCGAGTATCCAAAAGCAGCCATAATCAAGGGGATGGTTATGTGCAGTAAATGCTAATGCGAGTGCGAGCTCGAAATCCCCCCAGCTGGAGTCCTCATTGATCATGAACTGATCAGAAGGAAGGAAGAAGAAGAAAAGAAAGAAGCCCGCGAAAAGGGCAGTCGGGCAACAAGAAAAGATACTTCCCGAAGCGTTTTTCAACGATTAGGAGGTGATTCCCAACCCAAAGCTTTATCAGAAGTATTTCGAAACCACGAAGCTTCTGAAGAGGCAGAAGATATGGAGGCTAAAATACGGAGGGGTGCAGATCATCCTCAATATGGCCATATGGGGAAGGAAGTCAAGAGGATTGATGGGATAACAAATCCTGTTAGAAAAGGGAATCCTGCCCACCTCGGGCGAAAATGGTACGTGGTCGGAAAGAATGGACAGCCTACCAAACAAATGGGAGCCTCCATGGTCAGGAGAGTCCAAAGGCAGCACAAAGCCTACATGAATTCCTTGAAGACCCCCGCAACATCTGAAGCCTCCAAAAATCTAAAGTTGGAGAGAACATCATCTGGGGGGATTAGTCAGCTCTGCTGGAGGAGAAAAAAAAGGTGGAAAAAGCCAACAGCAAAACAGAAGGCGAGGGAAATCATGTGCCACAAAACCTGCACCCTGGGAAGTATAGGATCTTGAGGAGAACTCAAGAAGATATGATCATGGTACCAACCCCTGGATTCAAAACAAAGCCTATTTGTTTTGGGACTGTTTCACCAGAAAGAAGGCCACCTTCTATACCATTGATAGATCCTTTTGGTGAAGTTCCAAAACAAACACTGTATTCAGGCATGGATCAACATGAGGGGGCACCAGAACCACTGCTTCCAGCAGATGCTATGGCTTGGTTGGACGAATTCATGGACCAGATAGGGAACAAGAAAGAAGAACTGCCCGAGCCTAGCAACTTTCATATCAACATGGCATATGTGCTATCCGCCATGTTTGGTGCCATACCTGATCAGCCCGCCACTATGGAAGGTGATTACTTGACAACTGAGCCAATGATGGCACATGTTAATGTGGAGGTGGTCCAAGAGGGAGAATCGAGCAAGACTGAATCCTCTGAAACACCAAAAAATGGTCCTGTAAGGATCTATACTGACAAGATGGTGTTTAGCCGCCCAAACACTTTGTTGGCCAATCACCTTAAGCCCATATACGTTACAGCTTATTTGGAGGGGGTGCCCTTCAAAAGAATTTTGATTGATGGGGGTGCAGCTGTTAATGTGTTGTCGGCCAAACAGATGAAGAAAATGGGGAGAATCACAGAGGATCTTATCCCCACAGACCTCACAGTTTCAAGTTTCTCGGGCGCTATCACCAAGACGCATGGAATATTGCCTTTAGAAGTGGATTTGGGATCTAAACAGATCATGCTGGCATTCTTTGTGGTGGACTGTACCTCCACATATGTAGCCTTACTCGGAAGAGATTGGATCCATCAAAGTCTTGCCGTACCTTCCACTTTTCATCAACAAGTGGTTGTTTATCATGAGGCAGGCGCAGAAGAACCAGGCTTTTGGGAGATGGTAGAGGCCGAATCACGGCCATTTCTTCCCACAGCCAATGTGGCAGAGGCAAGTTTCTACAACCCCAGCGTAGGAATCTTGAAATGTTAAGGAGCAGACAAGAATGACCGCCCTACCAAGGTGACGGCCCAAAAGCTTTTGGAACAAGGAATACTCCTTACTGAAGAGGAGTGGGATAGGCCTTGTATCATCCCAAACCCCCTACACCATCAATGACTGAACAAAAAAGGAAGGATCAGGTAGTGGCAGTCAGGTCCCTGATTAAAAGACTGTTGGTGTATGGGAAGGGAAGAAGGCAAGAAAGAGAGCTCTTGGACAAAGAACAGCAGGAATGGCAGGTAGGAGCTTCAATCAGCCAGAATGAAAGTAAGGAGGAATCTTGCAGAGAAGAATTGGAGAGGGCCATTCAAATGGCCGAATGCATATATGACCTAGATGGGCCAGACGACTTGCCCGAGAATCCGGAGCTAGTCGAATTTTTGTGTGCAGAACCAGATAAGCCACCACCAGAAGTCCAGGATCCTCTGGAAGTTATTGATCTAGGGACAGAGGAAGATCCAAGACCAATACAAATCAGTGGTTTATTGGAGGTTGATGATCGGGCAAAGATTATCTGTCTTTTGCAAGAATTCAAAGACTGTTTTGCTTGGCATTATACTGAGATGCCAGGTTTAGATTCAACCTTGGTGGAACACAGAATGCCTATCAAGGAGGGATATAAACCTGTTAAGCAAGCACCACGAAGGATGTCGAAAGAGATAGAAGAAAAGGTCAAATAGGAGATTGAAAGGCTAGTAAAAGCTGGCTTTATCAGACCAGCTAAATATGTGGAGTGGTTAGCCAACATGGTACCCGTTTTAAAAGCTATAACAAAAGCAGTACGATGCTGTGTTGATTATAGAAATATTAATGGCGCCACACCAAAAGATGAGTATCCCATGCCCATGGCTGATCTATCCATAGATGCAGTAGCAAAGCACAAAGTTTTATCTTTTATGGATGGAAATGCCGGATATAATCAGATAAAGATGGCCCCAGAAGATATACATAAAACAGCTTTTAGGTGTCCCGGTCATGTGGGGGCATATGAATATCTGGTCATGCCATTCGAGCTTAAAAATGCTGGTGCAACCTACCAAAGGGCAATGAATGCCATCTTTCATGATTTGATTGGCCAGAGCATGGAGGTGTACATTGATGACATCGTGGTGAAATCTAAAATAGAAGGACAACATCTGATAGACCTCAGGCAAGCATTGACAAGAATGAGGATCCACCAATTGAAGATGAATCCAAAGAAGTGCGCGTTTAGAGTAAGAGCGGGCAACTTCTTGGGATTTCTGGTTCATCAAAGAGGGGTGGAAGTGGACAAAAACAAATCTCGGGCAATAATGGAGTCGCCCCCACCTACCAACAAAGTGCAACTTCAGAGGCTGCTGGGCAAAATTAATTTCTTGAGGTGGTTCATTGCAAATTTAGCAGGCAAGATCCAGCCGCTGACTCCTTTGCTAAGATTAAAAGATAAAGAAAATTTCGAGTGGGGACCACTACACCAAAAAGCCTTCGACAACATCAAGGTCTATCTGACTTCTCCACTAGTGTTGGTGCCACCTAAAAGGGGAAAACCCTTAAAACTATATATCTCTGCCTCAGAAAAATCAATTGGGAGTTTGCTAGCTCAAAATAATGAAGGCGGGAAAGAGCAGGCTGTGTACTACCTCAGTAGAATTTTGACCGAGGTAGAGACAAGATATTCCCCAGTAGAGAGATTATGTCTGGCTCTATATTTTACTGCTAGTAAGCTAAGGCATTACATGTTACCTTGTCACGTGCACATCATCGCCAAAATAGATGTGATAAAATACATGTTGTCAAAACCAATGCTAGCAGGAAGGATTGGAAAGTGGATTCTGGCATTATCAAAGTTCAGTTTTCAGTATGTACCCCAAAGGGCAGTCAAAGGCCAAGCAATTGCTGATTTCTTGGCGGAGCATCAAGAATCTCAAGATGAGGTAATCAATATCCCGGGAAGCCTGAAAGTTACTAGCGTCTGGATACCGCCAAGAGAAGATATCTCGGGCAAAGAGGAGTGGGTCCAGCAAGAGATAAGAAGACTGACTGGCATCTGGATCGCTCCTTGAAAGCTGTATTTTGATGGTTCTTATACTCAGAAGGCTTCAGGAGCTGGGATTGTGATTATCAACCCTCAAGGGGTTTCTCATTATTACTCATTACTCCTGGATTACCAAGGAAACACCAATAATCGGGCAGAATATGAAGCCTTGATAATTGGTTTGGAAATTTTAATGGATCTGAGGGCAATGGAGGTAGAGGTATTCGGAGTTCAAATGCAGACATATCGCCATGGCGGGATATTATTTGGCAGCCACGCAATTGCTGAGCTATTGGAATTCTGAGATATCAGTTAATCATGTTCCCAGAAGATCCAACCTAGCAGCCAACGAAATGGCGCAACTAGCCTCAGGGGTGCCACTATTGGAAGAAAATATGTGTTGCGTGTCGAGATTCAAAGAAGAAATCTTCCTTCCATCTTGGAAAGAGGATTCAATCTGGATGTAATGGTCTAAGAAACTGAGGTAGAAGATTGGAGGTCGCCCATCATCCATCATTTAAAAGATCCTTCTTCCCCCACAAGCAAGAATGATAGGCAGCAAACAACTAAATATGTCCTATGGGTGAAGGACCTGTTAAGAAAAACTCCAGATGGTTTACTATTGAAGTGCTTAGGCCAAGAAGAATCCATGAGAGTAATGGTCGAAGTACATGAAGGAGTGTGTGGAGCACATCAGGCTGGAACAAGGATGAGGTGGTTGCTCAGGAGGTATGGTTATTTCTGGCCCGACATGGAAAAAGATTGCAAGTCCTATGCCCAAGGCTGTGAAGAATGTCAAAGGCACGAACCTCTCCAACACGTGCCCTCGGTACCCTTAAATCCAGTGGTCAAGCCTTGGCCCTTCAGAGGATGGGCGATAGACTTCATCGGGCAGATTTATCCAGCTTCTAGCAAGGGGCATACTTTCATAATTGTGGCAACGGATTACTTCACTAAATGGGTGGAAGCCTCAGCGGTAAAATCCATTACTTCAGCCACTGTCAAGAATTTTATCGAGACTAAGATTCTGCATAGATATGGGGTGCCCGAAACAATAGTAACGGATCGTGGGTCATCTTTTATTTCAAAAGAAGTTGAGGAGTTTGCAAGCAAGTACAAAATAAAGATGATCCAGTCCAGCCCGTACTACCCTCAATCAAATGGCCAGGCAGAGGCCAGCAACAAGATCTTGGTCAACATTATCAAAAGAATGGTAATAGATAGTCCAGAGAAGTGGCATGAAAAGCTGGGGAATACTTTGTGGGCGTATAGAACTTCCAAGAGGGCAGGAACAGGGACAACTCCTTATGCATTAACTTTCGGGCAAGATGCGGTGCTCCCCATAGAGATCAATGTGAGTTCTGTCAGGATTCAAAATCAATTTGGGTTACACAGTGAGGAGTACATCGAAGCCATGTGTCAAGGAATGGAAGACTTAGATGTAGCCCGAATTGAAGCCTTGAACCAGATTCAGGAAGGAAAGAAGGTTGTTGCCCGAGCTTATAATAAAAAGGTGAAGATGAAGTCTTTCAAGGAAGGGCATTTAGTGTGGAAGACAGTCCTCCCTCTAGGAGCTCAGCTTAAGGGCTTGATAAGCTCATATTTATACATATTTTACATCAAATTCTCTCGTCTTTTCTTAGTTATTTCCTCATATTTTTGTGCTATTTACTTTGTTTTTGTGTTTTATCGAATTTATCTAGCTAAGAAAATAAAAATAACATAAGTGTGATTTTATGTAATAAATTCGTGTCAAAACTGTTTAGCTTTTAAATTAAATAATATATATATATATATATAATAATAATTGCTTGTTTTGTAGAATAAGTGAAAGTGGTAGGCGCAGGATAGGAATAAAAAAACAGCATGATGGAAAGCATGCAAGGATAAAGAAATATAATAGGGGAGTGCAGTGTGGATGATGATGCTTGGCAGCTGGAAATAAGGCCTCGGTGGGGTTTGTGGAGCACGCAGAAATAATTGGCAGGAGATGGCTGCGTTTTGGAGGTCGGCATGCAGGATAATAATTACATAAAGAAAGCAAGGCAGCATGTGAAGAGGGGGGGGAATAAGGAGAGAAGGAGAGCTGCCTTTTGGCAGCTCGAGAAGGACGCGCGGAAAAGGGAGAAGGCAAACTGCCTTTGCAGCTTGTGAAGCAGCGGGCTGGGAGAACGCTGCCTTGTCAGCGTGGAGGGGGAGTGTGCGGAACGAGAGAGCAGTGAGGATTTGGAAGGCAGGAGAGCTGCCTTGTGGCAGCTCGTGAGAGACAGGTGACCAGGAGAGCAGCGTGAGACGGGAGGGGATTAGAAGGCAGCAAAGCTGCCTTGGAGCTGAAGGAGGTGCGGAGAGAGTCAGCAGGAAGCTGACGCGAGGAACAGGAGCTGCGAACCAGGGGGGGTCTCGGGCGGAATAGAAAGCTTGAAGGCTTCGAGCACAGGAGCAGCACGGGGACAGAGGAAGAAATTCCTCTCTCGGTTTAATCCTCCAAACTTATGTTTATTTTATGGTTTAATTTATGAATAATGTGTAATTAATTTCTGTTTAGTTAGAGGGAAATTTGAAACCATGAATATTTGTTTATTATAATTTGATTTACTCCAGTTATGAATTCTTGAATGTTGGATGTGGTTTATTTTTCTGTGTTGATTAATAACTTGTTTATGTATGTGGGTTAAGGGTCGACACTTAATTTGCATGCTTAGACTTGATGCTAGGATATAAGGGAATTTCACCTAATCGTTATGAACTTATATCCATGAGTAGTAAAAATCGCTAGTCACGATTGTGTTTAGTAAACCCTAGGTTGGATTAACATGCGTATTCCATAGTTATGAATGCCTAGTCCATGCTTATGATTTCCATTGAACTTAATGATTTTTGATATGTCTCTCTATCATGCGTATTCCATAGTTAGGGAACTTGATAAAAATAATTTGGTTGTGATGCGTATCCCGTCCAATTCAATGAATTTAGGGAAATCTGAAGGTTAATTTAAGCGGACCTAATTAACTTGGAGCGTTGTCATTTATTCGTTTGTTGAAGTCACAACTGAAAATCAATTTAGGTTGCATATGTGTCATGTGTGGAGAAGAATCCTCTAGCCAGTCCGTCGTCCATCCATTCACCTTAATTTCATGTTTTTGTCAATTCTGTAATTTATTTAAGTTAAATTTACTTTTCATCAAAAATCATTCCCCCATTTATTTTAAAGTGCTAGATTTGTTAGAAATCAATTTAGTTTGTGTTTTCTTGAGTCTTGAATTATTTTGAGTCTTGTAATTTGTTTTAGTTTATTTGTTAGTTTTATTTTGAGTGATTCTAGTTAAGTGTTTTAATTTTAGTTTAGTGTTTTGAATTTTGTTTTTACGTTTTTAATTTAAATTTTACTTTGATTAGCAATCCCTCCTAATCCCCGGCCTAGAACGATACCCTACTTACATCTATACTACAATTGTCAAAAAGAGGGTTTAATTTGTGCGTTAGTTAATTTTCGCATCAAATTTTTGGCGCCGTTGCCGGGGATTAGAAAATTTGCTAATCCTTTGTTTGTGTTTTATGTTTTTGTTTGTGTTTATTTTTGGGTTTTGTCTTTTACTTTTGATTTTTGATTTAGTTTTATTTCTTTGAAAAAAACAAAAAAAACAAAAAAAAAACAAAAAAAAAAAAAAACAAAAAAACAAAAAAAAAAAAACAAAACAAAAAAAAAAAACAAAAAAAAAAACAAAAAAAACAAAAAAAAAAAACATAAACATTTATATAAATAAAACACAAAAATATTTACATATATATATATAAAAAAAAAAAAAAAAAAAAAAAAAACTTAAATGCATAAGTATTTTACAATAACTTTTAAACTAAGAGCTTTCATTGGTCATTGGTAGGTGGTGCCTCGGAGGTCGACGGAGCCCCTGAAAGACGAAGCGCCAGAGTTGGATCATTCGGAGCCTCAATACTTGGTGCTGCTCCCGAGGACGAAGGCAACATAAACCTCGGGAGTAACGTCATAACCGTTGATGATCACTCTGAATCCGCACTTCGGACTCCTGCAGCTGATCAAGCTTCCTCTTCATGCTTGTGGAGTAATTGGTTGCGAGCATGTGCAAATCCCTGTTCTCATGCCGAAGCACTCTGACCTCCTGCCGAAGACTAGCCACTTCAGCCATCAACGACTCCACCTGACGAGTTCGTGCAAGAAGGCGCTGGCCCATGTTTGATACTGAGCCTGCGCATCGGACGCTGTAGGCCAAAGAGTCCTGGACAGCTAGTTCGTCGGACCGCCTAGAAAGTATCCTAGTGTCTCTAGGAGTGAGCAGATTTCTGGCCACCACCGATGCGGTTGTTTCATTCATCATCATGGAATCCCCAACTGTAAGAGGACCATTCGGGGATATGAAGGACGGCTGCCAAATGTTGGTTGGAGAAGATATATCACTATCTTCCCCAACATTCAAGTTAAGGCGACGGTCAGAAGGGCAAGACATTTTCTGAAGGTGTTGAGAATGAAGAGTCGGAATGATCAAGATTAAAAGAAGTGCAAGAGGGAGTGTTTACAGGAGGGAGTTTTACAGGGGGAGCTTAAGTGTGTTGTGGAACAAAAATGAGCGTTCTTATAAGAAGAAGAAATCGTTGAGGCATCACTCAGCAGTCGAAGAGGCGCCCTCTCGCAACTCGAAGAGCCGGGCTCCTTTCGCAAAAGCCGGATTCTTTTCTCAAAAGCGGCGTCGCCGTTCTCAAAAGTCGGGCGCCTTTCTCAAAAGTCGGAGCGGTCAGGAATCACGAGGCGAGCTGTTTTTCCAATTTTGTCGTCACTCGTCACGCGCGCTGTCAGCTTTGCGCAAATTACGGGTGGCTTTTTCAGAAAGCGCGTGACCTGTACTGTTCATCCATCCACCGGCTGCCGACAGGGGTAAAGTAATAGTTTCGGTTATGAAGAAAAGTTCTATAAACGTCTACCTTCGCCTTCAACAGCAAAGGCAAACTCTCTCAACACTTCTTCATCTCCGAAATTTTTCATCTCCGAAAATGCCTTTCCATCAAACCCTCTCGAGTTTCTCTGTGTTTCTCATTCCCTGGGATACCTTTGCAAACAAGTCATCTAGAGCTAGAGTATTTCATATCATGAAGGTTAAAAGCAAGAGTATCTCATATCACGCTTTCTCCCTGTCCTTGTCCTTGTCTTTGTAATAAGGAGAAAGCGGGCAATCAGCCAGCATTCGGTGTCAATCTTCCAATCTAAGAACCGACTGCCTGGAAATCCTTCCTGATTGCTTACCTAGCATTGCTTACCTAGCATTGCTCTCGAGTGCTCATCTTCAACCGCTGATGTACTTCCGAAGAAGACGCCACATCTGCCTGGAGAACAGCCAAGGCAAGTGAAAATGTTACTTGAAGCATGTGGAGACAAGGTGTTGCTTCATCTTCAAGATCAAGTCTCATTTTCCTTGCTAAGAAGTTCTCCAGCCCAGTTCAAGCATACACCTGTGGAACGATACTTCTTCAAAAGCAAAAGTATCCCATATCATCAGAGTCAGAGGCAAAGATATCTCATGGCACGCTTTTCCTTTTCCCTTGCTCTTGGCTACGAGTCAAGGTGAAAGAAAGGAAATCGGTCGGCACTTGGACAGATTGAACAAAGAAGCAGACCACCACCTCTACCTCGTGCCTACCTGCCATGCAGAAGAACAAAAAGAGAAGAATGTAGCCTGAGACTCAATCAACCCGGCAGAAGGAGTCCGAGTTGAAACCAAGAGCTCGAGAAGCTTCAACAACACCACCAATCAAGTCTCATTTTCCTTGCTAAGAAGTTCCGAGGCCAGTTCAAGTTCAAAGCTGTGGAAAGTCACCAAACAGGACCAATGTTCATTTATTAGTTTTATTCATTATCTTTTATTTTCATTTTCAATTTTTCGTTTGTTTTCTTTTATATTTTCTTGCGTGCGTAACTGATTTATTTCTTTTCTTTGCAGGAACTTTTGGTTATTTCCACCCTTGAAGTTGATTGCAGAATTTTAGCTTGGGGGTCATCGCTTGATTTTTCTGCAAATTAGGGAAGTTTTCAGTCCTATTGCTTTATTTTGTTTCTTTATATTTATTTATTTTATTTTTATATGCATTTTTTTATATTTTCTGACATTGGGGACAATGTCTAGTTTAAGTGTGGGGGTAAAGAGTATAAAAATGAACAAATTGAAAATTTTTGTACCTTCGACTTTGAACTGGTTTCATTTGTTTCCATGTTATTGCTTTGTTTTCTTAATTAGTTTTGTTTTATTTAAAAAAAAAAAAAATCCAAAAATATTTCCTTGTTTTCCTTATTGTTTTGAATTAGATTTTTTGTTAGTTTCCCGACCCAATGATATAATTGGATAAAATTTGAACCATGATTATCAAGAACTTAGTTAACATGTGTTGTGTGAAATTCCTAATTCTCGTGTTAGTTTGTACATATTTGATCATCTTTGAAAAACTAAACGCACATAGCCTTGTTGATGTGAAACTAAAGCATGATTTAAAGCTCCATATGTGAATTTAGTGACCATATACATCCTATGTGAGTTTTTGAGCCTATTGAAAGTGTGTGCATTTTTCATACACTCCTATTCTTTCATGTGTGATGAACTTATGTGAAATATTTCTCTAGAACTTGCATAACGATCTTTCGAAATATTTGTCATTGATTGCATGAACTTGAAAATGATAGAGGCATTAGGTTTACCACCATGGCCCAAATAACCTTGTTTCCCAAAGAAAAATGATATCATTAGATTGCCAATTTGAGCCGTATATGTGAACCTTTTATTTCTTATCACCAGATATGTCTACCCTTATGCCTGAAATATTTTTTTTCCTTACCCTTTCCAAGCAAGCTAATGAGCAGTGCGAGATTGTCTTACGAGAAATGTTTGTGAAGTATTTGGAGGGTGTTTGGCAAAAGAATAAGTGTGGGGGTTTTTCATATTTGTTTCTGTTAAAAAAAAAAAAAAAAAAAAAAAAAAGATTGTATAAAAAGAGAATAAAAAGTTTTTAAAGTTTCAGTTTTTGGGTGTGGTTGGAAATGTCAGAAGAATCGTTGGAGAGCTTGAGTTCTTATTTATCTAAAGAAAAGAATTGCTTGTAATGTAGCTTGGAACTTTTGTTTTCCTATTCTTTCGTTTCAATAACCCTATCCCTAAGCCTCATTACATCCAATAAAAGTCCTCTTGATTTAAGTTTTGTAATTATGATTGTGGAGAAGTGATCTTTATGCAAGCTTATGGTAGAACTTTCACATTTGATTCTTTGAGAGAAACACATTAAAACTAAACACATGTGTGATTGAGTGCAAATCCAGTGAGAAGGTCGCTAGTTTGCATATGGTGATTTTTAAAATAAAAATTTGAAATTGCATTAGCATGACTATCTCACACACTACACTTCAAGGATGTTTCAAAGATTACTGCTAATATTTGAGTAAGGAAAATGAACTTGAATTGCTTGTTGGTTTTAGCTATGGTTCTTGATAATTTGTGTTCTCGAATGAAATTCTATGAGGGTCATATAAGGGGAAACTAATAATTTTCATGTTAGTACTTTTTCTGTTTTCGTTTGTTTTGCTCGAGGACTAGCAAAAGCTAAGTGTGGGGGTATTTGATAAGCTCATATTTATACATATTTTACATCAAATTCTCTCGTCTTTTCTTAGTTATTTCCTCATATTTTTGTGCTATTTACTTTGTTTTTGTGTTTTATCGAATTTATCTAGCTAAGAAAATAAAAATAACATAAGTGTGATTTTATGTAATAAATTCGTGTCAAAACTGTTTAGCTTTTAAATTAAATAATATATATATATATATAATAATAATTGTTTGTTTTGTAGAATAAGTGAAAGTGGTAGGCGCAGGATAGGAATAAAAAAACAGCATGATGGAAAGCATGCAAGGATAAAGAAATATAATAGGGGAGTGCAGTGTGGATGATGATGCTTGGCAGCTGGAAATAAGGCCTCGGTGGGGTTTGTGGAGCACGCAGAAATAATTGGCAGGAGATGGCTGCCTTTTGGAGGTCGGCATGCAGGATAATAATTACATAAAGAAAGCAAGGCAGCATGTGAAGAGGGGGGGGGGGGAATAAGGAGAGAAGGAGAGCTGCCTTTTGGCAGCTCGAGAAGGACGCGCGGAAAAGGGAGAAGGCAAGCTGCCTTTGCAGCTTGTGAAGCAGCGGGCTGGGAGAACGCTGCCTTGTCAGCGTGGAGGGGGAGTGTGCGGAACGAGAGAGCAGTGAGGATTTGGAAGGCAGGAGAGCTGCCTTGTGGCAGCTCGTGAGAGACAGGTGACCAGGAGAGCAGCGTGAGACGGGAGGGGATTAGAAGGCAGCAAAGCTGCCTTGGAGCTGAAGGAGGTGCGGAGAGAGTCAGCAGGAAGCTGACGCAAGTCAGCAGGAAGCTGACGCGAGGAACAGGAGCTGCGAACCAGGGGGGGTCTCGGGCGGAATAGAAAGCTTGAAGGCTTCGAGCACAGGAGCAGCACGGGGACAGAGGAAGAAATTCCTCTCTCGGTTTAATCCTCCAAACTTATGTTTATTTTATGGTTTAATTTATGAATAATGTGTAATTAATTTCTGTTTAGTTAGAGGGAAATTTGAAACCATGAATATTTGTTTATTATAATTTGATTTACTCCAGTTATGAATTCTTGAATGTTGGATGTGGTTTATTTTTCTGTGTTGATTAATAACTTGTTTATGTATGTGGGTTAAGGGTCGACACTTAATTTGCATGCTTAGACTTGATGCTAGGATATAAGGGAATTTCACCTAATCGTTATGAACTTATATCCATGAGTAGTAAAAATCGCTAGTCACGATTGTGTTTAGTAAACCCTAGGTTGGATTAACATGCGTATTCCATAGTTATGAATGCCTAGTCCATGCTTATGATTTCCATTGAACTTAATGATTTTTGATATGTCTCTCTATCATGCGTATTCCATAGTTAGGGAACTTGATAAAAATAATTTGGTTGTGATGCGTATCCCGTCCAATTCAATGAATTTAGGGAAATCTGAAGGTTAATTTAAGCGGACCTAATTAACTTGGAGCGTTGTCATTTATTCGTTTGTTGAAGTCATAACTGGGAATCAAATTGTATGCATTTATACATGTGTGGATAAGGAACCCTCTAACTAACGTCTCATCATTTTATTTCAATAAAATATATTTTCTTTAAAGTTTGTTTTAAGTTTCTGTTTTAAATTTACTTTTCATCAAAAATCATTCCCCCATTTATTTTAAAGTGCTAGATTTGTTAGAAATCAATTTAGTTTGTGTTTTCTTGAGTCTTGAATTATTTTGAGTCTTGTAATTTGTTTTAGTTTATTTGTTAGTTTTATTTTGAGTGATTCTAGTTAAGTGTTTTAATTTTAGTTTAGTGTTTTGAATTTTGTTTTTACGTTTTTAATTTAAATTTTACTTTGATTAGCAATCCCTCCTAATCCCCGGCCTAGAACGATACCCTACTTACATCTATACTACAATTGTCAAAAAGAGGGTTTAATTTGTGCGTTAGTTAGGGCTTTGGAAAGTGGAGCCCGACATGGGAAGGTCCTTTCATTATCAGCCGAGTATTGGACAAAGGAGGATACTACTTGGCGGACCTTGAAGGAAATAGGCAGAAACATCCTATTAATGTCAAATTCTTGAAGAAATATTGTCCTACATTATGGGATGTTAGAGATTGTTATATTGAAGAGGATGCAAGGTAAAGCAAGCTTCAGGATATCAATGCACAGTGTATGCTCATCAGCCATTCAAGAAGATAGAAAGACAAAAGTTGATAAAATAATGTTTATTTCATTTCGACAAATTGGTGAAATTTACAACAGATTCAATTTCCGACATATTACATTTGATTCCTTCTGGATGCACAATTGTTATTTTCAGCTGGTTTTCCGATGTCTTCATAGATGGAATCCGATCAGGTGATCGGGTTGTGCGGCCAACATGGGCCTGGCAGAGGATCCTCGGACAGAGTCATCACCATATGTGATGGTGAAGCCTGATTTACCAGGACAGCAAGCAGGGAAGCAAGCCGTCAGGAGGAAACCGCCTGACCAAGGGTGTTTGAGATAGCGGGGTGATCGACCAAAGGTGTTGGAGATAGTGGTTATCTGATGAAAACCCTTTTTCTCAAGAAAAGGGAATTTTAGGAAACCCCACTTGAAATCTGAAGAACTCATTTTTACAGTTTTTCGGGAGAAAGCTCAGAAAGAAGAAACACTTGGGGAGGATGATTTGTTGAGAAAGGTGAAATTTATAAAGAGTACCAGAAAGTAGTTCAAGGGTCGGGGGAAGATCAAGAGACTCCGGAGGGTGAATCTCAACCAAGAGATACAAGTTCCAAGAGCAAAGGTGCAGGCGCATGCAGCTCTTCAATTAATATTTGCGCCTGGAATTCCAGGCTAAATATCAATTGAAGGGGGCACTGTTTGGATAAAAACTTGAACTTGGGGCCACGAAGGGAGATGGCCCAAAAGGGAGGCCACGAAGGGAAGATGGCCGAAGTCCAGCCGAAGCCCAGAAAGCAGAAATGGCCCTTGCCGACTAGGTGCAGCTCATATGACCATTTGCTCACCTACCCAAAGGCCAAGTGGTATAGACTGATCAGCTATACAGCCCATAAAGTACTTTATAGTGGCAGTACAAGTAAAATAGCTGATGAGTCACTACCTTCCAAGTTGCAGTCGGGCAAGTTTGCTGCTACTGAAGGCCAAGCCAGGTTGTCTATAAAAGAAGAAAGAGAAATCAGGAATAAGGACACTCAAACAAATAAACAAATGCAAGCACAAACTCTGCTCAAAGCCAGATTTGCCTTCAAAACGAAGCTGTAGTCAGCCCAAACCTTCATCCCTCTCGGGATAAACCTTCATTCAAACCCTTGTAATAGCTCTGCTACCTTGTTCAAACTTGCTGTAGTATCGATTTCTCCTTATAAACTCATCTCCTTATCCCCCTTTCTAAGCCTTCAGACCCTTGATAAACCACAAAGATAGGACCCTGCAAGACGATCAGACTTGCCCGACAAGGTTAAACCTTGCCCGTCCTTCTTTGTTTCTTGTCTTTTCATTCATTAGCCTAGCAATATGTTGTGTACTTCCAGTTGTATTTAAGTTATTTCTAGTAAAATGACTATCAAAAGACTCTCTCAGCACTTGAATCCGATTTGAATATATCTTCATTGTTCAAACCAGATCTAAGTTCTAAGCCCTCGGGCATGTAATTATTTGATCATTTAAAAGTCCTTGGCCTCAAGGCATAAAAAAGAACCTTATGTGAACTTAACCCATCCACGACAGTCCTTGATAAACAAGAAGTCCGAAGTTACTTGGGGCGCAAGTAATCGACCTATTCCTTAGTTTTATTTCTATTATATTATGATTATCCTAGAACGCTTGAGCACGGAATGAGTTCTGATAGGAAGCCTCAAGGCCTACATCTAAGGCCCCACAAAGGCACCTATTTGGGTTCATTCCGTTCTGCGGACTAGAACGTTTGAGTATAAGAACGAATTCTGATGGGAAGCCTCAAGGCCTACACCTAAGGCCCCACAAAGGCACCCATTTGGGTTCGTTCTATCTCTCGGACTCGGGTAATCAGAAGTATAATAGTTATAAGACTCCTGCAATCAATGGAACAAATATTGTGTGTTCAAGCACTGGTTTAGTTATTGATTGGAAGCCTCAAGGCCTACACCTAAGGCCCCACAAAGGCACCTGTCATAACTAACACAGTTTCTCGGGCATATATATATATATATATACAACTAAAACTCGACATCCATTTCACATATGCCATGCTGAAGATGGCAGTGGCACGCCTGAGCACTTAAAAGTTAATCTTGATTGTGAGCCTCAAGGCCTACACCCAAGGCCCCACCAAGGCACCTCTCAAAGTTAACTCTGTCATTCTCTTTCAGCCTTGCCCGACGAGCCTTGCCCGACAAAGCCCGACAATGAAGCAGAAGCCCGACAGCAGCCCTCAACTGGCGCCAACCATCCCGGGGAGCTGTGTGCTCGTCGACCAGGAGACATCCCCGACAGAAATTCCTGACGCGAACACCTGTAGACCACACCACTTATATTGCTACTAGTAGTTAGCAACAGCTCAAATGTATAATAATATATATATATATATAAATATAAATATATATAAATATATATATATATATAAATATATATAATAACATATATAATATTATTTTCGGTTCGGTATGGGATTACAGAAAAATTGAGTAGACAGTACTGAATCCCATATCGAAATTTCGGGATTGGTTCAGTATTTCATCCCAAAAATTTCGGGAATTTTAGTTTGGGATTGGGACTTTTTTGGTTTGGGATTGAGATTTTTTTTTTGTTCGGTTTGAGATTTTCAGAAAAATTTTCCTGCCCTACGTACAACTATAGGAAGTTACGAACTTCAAGTAAGAGTTCAATGGAAAACCTAGATGGGTTGATTCATCCATTGGATATAGCAATATGTGCACAATCATTAAAATAGTGAAATTACGAAGTGGAGGTTATTAATTGACAGAAATAAAAAGTACACTAGTTTAAGAAAATAAAAAGTGCATTAGTTTTCTTAAATAACAAGTGCATTAGTTTAAACAAGTAGGATCTTGAGTTCATGTAGTTTTTTTGGTAATTTCGTATTTATTTATTTAATAAAATTTTATATTCAGTTAATTTTGTTGCATATTTTGATATTCAATTTGGTATTAGAACAGGTTTAGTTATTCGAGATTTAATCTACCGGTACCATGTCAGTTTGTTATCGTCTTTCGCTTTTTTATTGTTCTAGTTTTAATTCAACGTGAAATTATCGTTGTTTGTTGTAGTAAAAGGAACAGTGCGCTAGTTTAAGAAATTTAGATGATGAGAGTGGGGGGATTACAGCTGGGTCAAATTACTAGACCAAATCAACTAATCAAGACAATAATGAATCCAAAACCTAACCCTTCCAGATACATCCATTTCCAAATAAATCCCGTTCGCTAGGGTCGGGTGGGGACCTGCAGGACTTGCCTACTTGGGTCTTCTAACTATTTGTAGTCAAAGAATGGGGTTGGGCTTAGCCTAAAAGGATGAGGTTGGGCTTAGCCTCATAATGAGGTAGAAATAATGTGGTTCAAATTCGCCTATGGCGAGAATCGAACCTAAGACCTCTCACTTACAAATAAAGAGAAATACCACTAGACCGTAATATTAAGTGGCACTAGCTATTTTTAGTTTAAAGCATTGTTTAAGTCTTGCACTTCAAATTGTGTAAAAACATTTACTTTTACCCTTGAGGTTTTAGGTTTGTTTTTCTCTTCGCTTACTAATAATTGTAACAAAACAAACAAAAAAGAAAGTATAAAACGTGTATTTTTTTTTTTCCTACTAGCACTGAAGTCAACAAGTAACAAGATATCCTTCTTACACACGCTTTATGACTATGAGCATCAAAATTATGAAATAATTAATGTATCATAATATGAATAGATAACACCGATCTAACAAAAGTTGGTAGGTTTATTTGCAACGAATAATGTATAAGAGGTCGTTTTCAATTAAATCGTATGGCTTGAATGTTTGGTACCACAAACACAGAAGTGACATGCAAGTAGCTAAATGCCAAACTCAAGAAGCATCATTGGTGACCAAGATTAGTATACTTTTGGCAATTTGGCACGTAACGGTCAAATTATCCATTGAACCTGTAAACATTAAGTCTGCCTCTCCCATTCAAGAATTTTAAGGGATTTTTCATGTCTACGTTAAGTTAATTAATTTATATATACAACCTTTGTTAAAAAAAAAAAAATAATAATTATATACGACCAAATTGATGAGTACTAATCTTGAAATGGTAGGAAGAAGTTTAAGAAGCAAATGATTTGGTCTTCCGTCTTTGCACGTGTGTGAGACTGAGAATTCTCAAAGTTGTTCCTCCTTGATTCAACTGCATGCATGTTATAATTTTCCAAAAGTTCTGATGAGAACACTATGCTTTGTTTGGTACGTTGGTTAAGGTGAGTAATTGCTTCCGGAAAACAAAGATTGACTTTGTGAAAGCAAATTTCTTCCTCCTTGATTTTGGACAAAATTGCACCTACAAAACAATTAATACATTTGGTCAAGGCCAAGAGCCTCACGCGCCCACGATGAATGTGGAGGTGGGGGGGGGGCTTTGGCCGAAGAACCTCCGATGCCAAAGTTAGAATTTAGAGAGAAAGTGTTTGATAATTTTCAGAGAATTTTAGCAAGAGAGTTGGAAGTGAACTTTGAGGAGAATGAAGGGGTTTAAATAGGAGAGTGGCCGGCCTCCTTGGGTGAGAGAGGACCGGCCCCCTAGCTCCCTTTGTGGGCTAGGTTCTTGATTTGAGTTTAATTTGAGAGTTATGGAATAATTAGCTAATCAATTAGTCAATTAATAGAATATTTGTAACATCCCACATTGAAGGAAATTTTGTGAAAAACATGTTCATTTAAGCAACATCTATAGCATGCAATTAACAAATTAAAGGCGGAATCATGCTTGTATGCACTCAAAACAAAACATTACCAATGAAATTCAAAGCCTAGTAGTTAGGTGAACCAAGACTCAACTCAAGAACAAAGTGAGTTGAGAAATATATACCTTTGTTGATTCCTCTTTGCATAAGCAAAGGATAATCACCCAAGAGATAGGGTCTTCATTCCTTGCTTCTTAGCTCCATGGATTTGGATGGAAGAATTGGTTTCTCCAAGTTCTCAAAGTTGAGAACCTCTAAGTCTCCACACCAAGGAAAGATTGATGAAGAAATGAGTGACCTAGAGGAAGTAAGATTGCTAGCTATGTTCCTCTAGGGTGGCCGGCCTCTTAGAGAGCAAAGAGAGCTTTTGTTCTCATCTTTTCTCCCAAAAGAAACCCTAATGAAGAAAAGGCTATAAAGTCATATTTATACATTTGTTCATTGGAGTGGCAAACTTGTAATAAGTCCAAAACCCACTCCATTATCAATATGGCCGGCCATAGGGTGTTATTGGGCTATTTGGGCCTTTGTGAATATTTAGTCATTAAGTTGTCATACAACTTAAGTCAATGGGCTTGACGTTCGAAGCCCATTGGGCCTTGAGGCCCAAAACTAACCCGAGGTCTTTAACGAACTTTATTCGTTTGATTAATTAACATATTAATTAATCCTTGCCATAAATAATTAAACCATTTAATTATCCTTACTCATCTCCGTTGTTTCTTCAATCTCTGCCTTACACGGTGTACGATCCATTAGGTTCATTTTAGCGAGGCAGTGGGCGATTAGAACTCTTTCAAATCGATTGTGAATTAAAACTTACTTTCAATTCTCCCTTTAGTGATTATACACGTCTAGGGCTTCCACAAACCATGAGTGATACCTAGCAGTATGTCATGGTTACCCAAGCTAATCAGAAGAGGTGGAGAACCTATTCAGTTTAGGATTACAATGCAATACGGTCTTTCTCTAATACAATACTCTTGACCACATTGTTTGGTTTGATAATTTAATCATGTCTACTATCCAATGTGATTCATTTACTTATATGATTACCTTGAATGTGATTTGGAACGACTTCCTAAATCTCAGTCATACTCTGGCCAGAGATTCTTAATCATATCATAGAGTATTCTCCCTCAAATGGTTTGAAGGTTAGAGATCCCTTGTTGCGCATTTACTTGCCTCCATGGCTAAGTGGCTTAACCCCAACTATGTCGTGGACACCCATTGATGGAGTGACTTTGACGTAGTCAAAGATCAAGGACCTAACCACAAGACAACTATGATGCCTCAGGTCTAAGGACTACTTTGCATTATCCCAACCATGAGTTCTCATGTGACATGAGTATGAGAACTCCTCGTTGATCGTGTTCAGTGAACTCATTCGCTATTGAGCACCTACATGCTTGTCTTGGTGTCAATCACACCAATGATTCGAGACCAGTCACTTTCTCTCAGAGAAGACATAGCATGTACTGATCTTAACGGACTGTCAATGCCCAATTGGCAATCCTATGATCAGGAACGTTTAGGATATGTATACGAAAGAGAATGGTCTCATTAATCTAACTTGTTTAAATTACATATTCCTTGGACTTATCGTTTAAGCATATAACATTTATATGAGACGGCTTAAAACAATAATCTTTGCCCTTGATATTAAACTAGATTAGTTTAACATGTGAAATGTCCGTAAAGTATTATCATATGATTGGTTTTAGGGCACATTTCCAACAATCTCCCACTTGCACTAGAGCCAATCAGCTTGGTCATCAGTGATGATACCTCTTCTGTAGTCATTTCAAAAATGGCTGAGTAGTAGGCCTAGACAATGGATATCTATATGTTATCCATAGAAGCAACCTTGAGAATAACGACGTCACCATTATACATGATTCTGAATCATGTGGTTCAGTCTCTCATTTGAGTTCGGATCTTTGATGAGACCTTGATTCCCTGGCTTGAGCTATCGCCCCATTAGTGTCGTAGTGTCGGTACACTAGAGACACTTTCTGGTTGGAACCGAATAGAGAGTTCATAAATGAACTTTCCCATCCAAACAACATTGTTGTAAGCTTCTATATGGCAATATATTTTGCATTCATAATGGAACACACTAAAGTCATTACTTTTAATTTTTCCATCCAAATATCTCTTTAGTCATAATAAATACTTAAGTATTTCTTAAATACTCTAACGTTACTCTAATTCTTCCTCATTCTTTGAGGAATCTATCCTTTAGTATTTCTTAAATACTTAAGGACTCACTTGACAGTTGACATGGTTCTGATCCTGGGCTTGCATTGATATTGTCTTGTACCGATCTAGGTACAATTCATATCAATGTTTTTCATACAATATGAAATACGTAAATCACCTTTTTGCGTATGCATAAAGGATTCTATTTATGCATTATGTTTCTTTAGGAGTCAAAATGGTACGTTCCCTTTGAGAAGAGCAACTTCCTAGTCTCACTAGAGTTGTCTTTTGATTTGAAGTTTGTCATCATATGAGAAACTTCCTAGCATCTCTTGTCTATCATTAGGGCTTGATATAATCCAATTATATCCTGAAATCTATCATTATAGATTTCTATCCCATGTTTATAGACTATGTCTCCCATATACATTCTATCGTTCTAGAATGTTTAAAGTCATAACTTTAACGAAGAAGTATTCTTTTCATTTCCAAAATTAATATATCTTATATGTGTGTGTATATATATATATATATATATTTAAATTTAGGAACATGATTAACTCCCACTAATCTTTTGTAAACCTAGTAAACAAAAGATTCATTTACATCTTTATGAGAAATCAAACGATTTGATCTTTCTCTCATAAGACATTTATAGCTCCCACTAGCTTGCTAAGATCCATGATGGATGGATCTCTACAACTTACATGTCTTGTGATTCATAGTTTTAGACATATATTATCAAGACTATCTTAATAATGGTTTCGGAAACCCATATTATGTCCGAACATTGAATCATCATTTAGTTGTAGCTAGCAATCTTCGAATTAATTGAAACCTAGACTACGTCAAAGATGGTTTCTTCCAAGTCAACCATTCTCTTTGATTGTAGTCACCTTAAGCTAACAATTTGCTATGAAGGTTTCATTATTTCGGGTCAAATGGTACTTTACCATTTCCTTGAGTATATGTCGTATATACACTCAATGTAGTCATAAGGATTTTTCATTCTTATTTCTTTCGAATTAAGAGGTGCAACCCTATGACATAGTCATAAAGTTCAAACCATTCAACTGAGATGGTTTATAAATCCTTCTCGACTACCTTGGAGCTTGTGGTATAGGAACTAGGTTGTTATATTTGTTGATCACTATCTTGTTTCTCAAAGAACCCATTCTTTGAGTTCTATCTCTTGTTCATTTGCGCTTAGGCAAATCATATTGTAGGATTACAATGAACTACCCAACAAACAACATTTGTTAGTTGGTTTATAGAAGTGATATCCAAATGTTAATTTAAGGATACCCACAAGATAATTCTTTAAACAAATATTGCTTATTAGCACACAACCCCAAATCTGAACATGATTAAGTCTTGTCTTTTCTTTCCAACTACATCCTATGGAGTCATGAAAATTTTGGAAGATCTTCTAATTGACAATCATATTGTCTTAGAAGTATATATATCCTATATATGGGTAATTGATAATATCCAACAAACTAAATCTTATTCTAGTTCGTTCTTTTTCTCAATGGAGAAATCCATTATCTTATGATGCTTGTTTCCTTGATATCTTTCTAGGAAACTGTTCTAAAGTGTTACCTTTCCTTGGATCAAATCTAAGGAGGTAAATACTTTAGACATCTTACTCATCAACTTACATTTCTTGAATTCTTTGAAACCTTTTGCAAAGTATTCGGACTTGTGTTTATTCAAAATAAACTATAGTCCAACCGAGAGTGATCTTCGATGAATGTCATACAACATGAGTAGTATTATGTTGTGGACAAGTGCCACTAACATCTAAGTGAATTAACCTCAACAACTTTGTGATTCTTTATTCTTTCCAAAAGAATAAAGATTCAAACATTTTGCCTCTATACAATTTTAACAAGAAGGCATTAGATCCGGATCTAACGATCCAAGGCATCCATCTATGACCAACTCGTAATTTATGTTTTAGAGGTATCACAACTCAGTTGGGATTAGTCACCACATTGCAACCTTTTGGGTTTTAAGCATCGTTATATTCTAAACAGTTAACACCACCATATCATCTCTACTATAGAGATAATCAATTAGATTACAATAATCTAATCATTCATTAATAAAGAACAATGTTTTGTCAAACAAAACATTTATCCATTTCTCATACGGAATTAAGTTCCTTTATTCAATTGGAATGTAAAGACAATCTTTGTTTTTCCATTTTCTTTGGTAGTTCATATGAGGAAGATCTACATTTGATTCACGTTTCGAATGTGAAGTACTTTCTCTTCTCTCGTTAATCTTCTACTTCTTATTAGCCACACTTTTACAATGATTGTAAAACATAGTTACTAATACGGAATCAAGCATTCAAGTAGAAGAACCAACTGTTTTGAACTTTTCAAGAACAATTTACAACACCTTCGAAAGGTGTGTTCTTGACACTTGCAAGACATTTTTTGCAAATACCCCTTCCATTGTCCATCCTTTCATAAAGAAAGTTTGTTCCCTTGGAGTTATTTGCCTTCTTCATTTGACTTCTCCTTTGACTACAATAGTCATGGTCCCTAAACTCCCACTATCTCTCTTGAAACTTATTTCACTTGTGTTATACACATCAAACGATTTGGAGAGCGTGTGTTTATTGTTCACTATATAGTTTACAATAAACTTCATGAACCATTTGGATAGGGACACAAAAGTGAAGTCCTTGCCTAGTTTCCGTCTCTAGAAGTGGTTTAACACTTCAACACTCAATGATTCAAAATCATCATAAGTCCATGTTGATGGACTATTTTTGTCAACCAACCATTATGTTCTAAACATAATTACAAACTTTCAAGAGTTGTTCAAAGCCCCAAAAGTACTCCCATTGAGGGAGTGGCCGGTTTTGGTGAGTAGTGTGAAGCCATAAAATTTTTGAAAATTTTTCAACAAAGTCATAAAGCCATGCAAGTGGAAATGGGTTGGTGGGAAACATGTGTGTAAGAAAAAATATCAATTATGTACATTAATTCAAACACTCTATCAACATTTCCATCACCATTAAAAAATTGTCTTGTTGATAGAAAAGTCACACCAACCAATACAAAACAAAGACTTTATGAAATTAACTAAAACTTTGAATCAAAACATCAAACCTTTTTGTTCTTGGCAAGAACATACCAAGAACATTGAAGAACATCCATGAAAACCCATAAGAGCTCCATGAATGTTTTCAATCAATAAAACTCAAATTTTCACTACTCAAAATGGGGTTAACATCCTAGGGTACTTAGTGGTTCCAAAAGTCACTTTAAAACACTTTTAACAAGACAAACATGAACACAAAAAATCACCCTTTGGATTTGGCCGAAAATCCCCAAAAACATGGCACCAAATTTTAGCTCCAAAATTCATGCTCATATGAACTACATCTACAACATTTGAGATGACAAATTTTCTAACAAAATTTACATTCAAAGAAGCAAGAATAAAGCTTCTAACAAAATTTTAGCTCCAAGAATAAAGCTTCTAACAAAACTATGAACTACAAAACCCAAAAGGATTCACCAACTACTAGACCTAGGCTCTGATATCACTTGAAGGAAATTTTGTGAAAAACATGTTCATTTAAGCAACATCTATAGCATGCAATTAACAAATTAAAGGCGGAATCATGCTTGTATGCACTCAAAACAAAACATTACCCATGAAATGTTGGAAATGTGCCCTAAAGCCAATCATATGATGATACTTTACGGACATTTCACATGTTAAACTAATCTAGTTTACATATAAAGGGCAAACATTATTGTTTGAGCCGTCTCATATAAATGTTATATGCTTAAACGATAAAGTCCAAGGAATATGTGATTGGGAGAATGCAATCTAATGAAGTTAGATTAATGAAACCATTCTTTCGTAGACACATCCTAAACGTTCCTGATCATAGGATTGCCAATTGGGCATTGACAATCCGTTAAGATCAGTACGTGCTATGTCTTCTCTCAGGGAGAGTGACTAGTCTCGAGTCATTGGTGTGTGTGACATCAAGACAAGTACGTAGGTGCTCAATAGAGAATGAGTCCACTGAACACGATCAACGAGGAGTTCTCATACTCATGTCACATGAGAACTCATGGTTGGGATAATGCAAATTAGTCTTTTGACCTGAGGCATCACAGTTGTCTTGTGGTTAAGTCCTTGATCTTTGATTATGTCAAAGTCACCCCATCGGGGTGTCCACGACATCATTGGGGTTAAGCCACTTAGTTATTGAGACAAGTGAATGTGCAACAAGGGATCTCTAACCTTCAAATGGTTTGAGGGAGAATACTCTATGATATGATTAAAATCTCTGGCCAGAGTATGAATGAGATTAGGGAATGCGTTCCAAATCACATTCAAGGTAATCATATAAGCAAACGAATCACATTGGATAGTAGACATGAATAAATAAACTATCAAACCAAACAATGTGGTCAAGAGTATTAGATTAGAGAAAGACCGTATTGCATTTGTAATCCTAAACTGAATAGGTTCTCTACCTCTTCTGATTAGCTTGGGTAGCCATGATATGCTGCTAGGTGTCACTCATGGTTTGTGGAAGCCCTAAACGTGTGTAATCACTAAAGGGAGAATTGAAAGTAAGTTTCAATTCACAATCGATGTAAAATGGTTTTAATCGCCCACTGCCTCGCTAAAAGGAACCTAATGGATCGTACACCGTGTAAGGTGGAGATTGAAGAAACAATGGAGATGAGTAAGAATAATTAAATGGTTTAATTATTTATGGCAAGGATTAATTAATATGTTAATTAATCAAACGAATAAGTTCGTTAAAGACCTCGGGATAGTTTTGGACCTTAAGGCCCAATGGGCTTCGAACGTCAAAGCCCATTGACTTAAGTTGTATGACAACTTAATGAATAAAGATTCACAAAGGCCCAAAAGCCCATATCCATTTTGTGTAGAATTAGGGTTTTTGGTTCTTTAGGTCATTTAAAGAAGTGACTATATAAAGAACTTTATAGCCTAAAATTCATAAGGGTTTCTTTTGGGAGAATTAGAGAGAACATGTCTCTCATTTTCTCTCTAAGAGGCCAACCACCTTGGAGGGTGCATCTAGCAATCCTACTACTCCAAGGTCACTCATTTCTTCTTCAATCTAACCTTGGTGTAGAATCTTTAGAGGTTCTTTATTTTGGGAACTTGGAGAATCCAATTCTTTCATCCAAATCCATGGAGCTAAGAAGCAAGGAATGAATGCCCTATCTCTTGGGTGATTATCCTTTGCATATGCAAAGAGGAATCTACAAAGGTAAATATTTCTCAACTAACAAATGTTGATTTAAAAGTTGAGTCAAGGTTCACCAATCTACTAGGCTTTGAATTTCATGGTTGATGTTTTGTTTTGAGTGCATGTAAGCATGATTCCGCCTTTAATTTGTTAATTGCATGCTGTTGATGTTGCTCAAATAAACATGTTTTTCACAAAATTTCCTTCATGAAATTCAAAGCCTAGTAGTTAGGTGAACCAAGACTCAACTCAAGAACAAAGTGAGTTGAGAAATATATACCTTTGTTGATTCCTCTTTACATAAGCAAAGGATAATCACCCAAGAGATAGGGCCTTCATTCCTTGCTTCTTAGCTCCATGGATTTGGATGGAAGAATTGGTTTCTCCAAGTTCTCAAAGTTGAGAACCTCTAAGTCTCCACACCAAGGAAAGATTGATGAAGAAATGAGTGACCTAGAGGAAGTAAGATTGCTAGCTATGTTCCTTTAGGGTGGCCGGCCTCTTAGAGAGCAAAGAGAGCTTTTGTTCTCATCTTTTCTCCCAAAAGAAACCCTAATGAAGAAAAGGCTATAAATTCATATTTATACCTTTGTTTATTGGAGTGGCAAACTTGTAATAAGTCCAAAACCCACTCCATTATCAATATGGCCGGCCATATGGTGTTATTGGGCTATTTGGACCTTTGTGAATATTTAGTCATTAAGTTGTCATACAACTTAAGTCAATGGGCTTGATGTTCGAAGCCCATTGGGCCTTGAGGCCCAAAACTAACCCGAGGTCTTTAACGAACTTTATTCGTTTGATTAATTAACATATTAATTAATCCTTGCCATAAATAATTAAACCATTTAATTATCCTTACTCATCTCCGTTGTTTCTTCAATCTCTGCCTTACACGGTGTACGATCCATTAGGTTCCCTTTAGCGAGGCAGTGGGCGATTAGAACTCTTTCAAATCGATTGTGAATTGAAAGTTACTTACAATTCTCCCTTTAGTGATTATACACGTCTAGGGCTTCCACAAACCATGAGTGATACCTAGCAGTATGTCATGGTTACCCAAGCTAATCAGAAGAGGTGGAGAACATATTCAGTTTAGGATTACAATGCAATACGGTCTTTCTCTAATACAATACTCTTGACCACATTGTTTGGTTTGATAGTTTAATCGTGTCTACTATCCAATGTGATTCATTTACTTATATGATTACCTTGAATGTGATTTGGAACGACTTCCTAAATCTCATTCATACTCTGGCCAGAGATTCTTAATCATATCATAGAGTATTCTCCCTCAAACGGTTTGAAGGTTAGAGATCCCTTGTTGCGCATTTACTTGCCTCCATGGCTAAGTGGCTTAACCCCAACTATGCCGTGGACACCCACTGATGGAGTGACTTTGACATAGTCAAAGATCAAGGACCTAACCACAAGACAACTATGATGCCTCAGGTCGAATGACTACTTTGCATTATCCCAACCATGAGTTCTCATGTGACATGAGTATGAGAACTCCTCGTTGATCGTGTTCAGTGAACTCATTCGCTATTGAGCAACTACATGCTTGTCTTGGTGTCAATCACACCAATGACTCGAGACCAGTCACTTTCCCTAAGAGAAGACATAGCATGTACTGATCTTAACGGACTGTCAATGCCCAATTGGCAATCCTATGATCAGGAACGTTTAGGATATGTATACGAAAGAGAATGGTCTTATTAATTTAACTTGTTTAAATTACATTCTCCTAATTACATATTCCTTGGACTTATCGTTTAAGCATATAACATTTATATGAGACGGCTTAAAACAATAATCTTTGCCCTTGATATTAAACTAGATTAGTTTAACATGTGAAATGTCCGTAAAGTATCATCATATGATTGGTTTTAGGGCATATTTCCAACACACATCGCCCAGGGGAGTGGATCCTCTAGGCCTTATGTACATGCTCATCTCTACCTAGCACGAGGCCTTTTGGGAGCTCACTGGCTTTGGGTTCCATCGGAACTCCGAAGTTAAGCAAGTTCGGACAAGAGCAATCCCAGGATGGGTGACCCACTGGGAAGTTCTCATGTGAGTTCCCAGAAACAAAATCGTGAAGGCGTGGTCGGGGTCCAAAGCGGACAATATTGTGCTATGGCGGAGTAGAGGCCGGGATGTGACAATATTGATTAGCCAATAAAAGGGGAAAATGAGGTAGAAATTATAAGGCATGACCGGCCCCCTTGGGAGAGAAGGTGACCGACCTTATGTGTGTTTTTGGGAGTAATTGGTAGTTTAATTGGTAATTAATGGATTAATTAGGTAATAAATCCATTAATTAATCAATTAACATAATTTAAAAGAAATGTTTTGGGAATTACCTTGTAGGAAGGAGGATGGATGAAATAGG
Organism: Malus fusca; assembly: GCA_035220775.1. Classification (NCBI taxonomy): domain Eukaryota; kingdom Viridiplantae; phylum Streptophyta; class Magnoliopsida; order Rosales; family Rosaceae; genus Malus; species Malus fusca. The sequence continues at coordinate 26,340,131 of CM069067.1, read as the reverse complement.
TTTTGAATTGTTACCTATTTTGGGCACTTTTGACTTGATTGAAAGATGATTGTCTGCTGCTCGCGTCTAGGAACTCCAATGTGCCTCAAGGGTATTCTTGTCATGTTTACCCAAAGATCCACGTGTCGCCTTGTGATTATTTTTGGCTCCACAGACTTCACAATGACTAACTAGATAACTGAGTTTTATTTTTTCCAAAACTGCTTCTATAGTGCTGTGAAAATAAACAACTGTGAAAAAAGCAAGTTAGTGTTTGGTAAACTGTAGTGTTAAAAGTGCTTTAAAAAAAAAAACCAAGATAGGATTGTCAATATGAAAGTTTCATTAATTAGTATTGTTCACCTGCCTCCAATGAAAAAAAAAACATTTTTTTGAGAAGCATGTCTAAAGCTATTTCTATTTTCTACGCTGTTGTCGACCCATGATTTTGAAAGAAAAAAAAAATCACTTTTTTTTTTCATTTATCAAACACAATTAAGACCCCAAAGTTGCCTGTAAATTTTTTTAAGCAAACCCCAAACGGGACCTAATTGTCATCACCATGTGAAAAGTATAAGACAATTGATGTAGACGGTTCTCTCTTTTTCTCTATCAATATAATATATTACGGTTATTATGTAGAAAAATTAAGTTAAAGCTAGAACTGTTGCAGTCCTATTAGATTAGGAATGTGATTATGTAAATCCTAGTATACCTTGGATATCTCTTATATTCCTATTAAGAGTTGATTACCTATTAAGAGTTGTAATCCTAAAAGGGTAAGGAATTAACCTTCCCTACTACTATAAATAAAGGCACAATGGGGTGGAATAGAACACACCGACAATTACACATCTCTCTCTTCTCTCTCTATGCCGCACCCTCTCTCTATATGGCTTCCATAATTGTTTAGTAAATTATGCCTACAACACGTTATCAGCACACTCTTGACGTTACGCTAATGAGAGTTTGATCTTCAATAAGGGAGTATTACGTTTTAATCATTCTTTTTATGATTAATTTATTATTTTGAATTGATCTACATGTTATTAATTCAATTTAATTTTTCTTTGTTGAATGTGATACAACACATTGGAGATGCAATTCCGTCTTTCTGAGAAGGATTTCGTACAAATTCAAAGGCTTTTGTAGTTTTCTGCCAATCATGTATGCTTAAAATAAAGTATGATATTTGAAACGACCTTAAAGCATGAAAACATTCCCCATGATGCATGAACCCCCCTATGTTTATATTTTTCCTTCCAATATATATATTGTATATGTTCACATATTTGTTTCATGCATTACACAATTTTTACTATGTGGAATATGTGAGACAAAGAATTGAAAGAAATTAGAAGCAATTAGGGTTTTCCAAACCCTAGGAATTTCGAAAAAAAAAAGAAAAAAAAGGGGAAAATTAAAACTTCGGAAATCTGCGGATGAGCCGCACCACCACTCCGACCTGATGCCAAAGCCGATCCTGCAGCTCAAGGCTTGGGTGCTGGAACGATGTTGTACTGACGTTCCTGTGAGGCAGCAGCCTTTTGGCTTTCGGCTTTGGTTTTGAAATTCGTTGGGCCCCCTTTTTCTCATTCCAGCCTGTGCTAGACCAAGCCATCATTTGCTAGGCTTGTCTCACATCCCACCTCAGAAGCCAGCGCATTCCTGGGCTCCTCACAGTTTGGCCCACTTCCTATTACAAGCTTGTAGCTTGCTATAACCTGGGCTGCATAACAGCCTTTCCCAAACCCAGTAGGCAAATTTTGTTCTGCTTTGATGGGCTGCTTTTTCCCCTAAGCCCACTTAGGCGTCCTTCTGTTTTAGCTCGAGCCTAAAATAATGGACCTATTATGTCAGCCTGCAGTTGCATTGATGAGCCCCTGCCCTTTGACCCGCCCTGTCCTATGGGCCATTTTTTTTCCTTTCTCGGCCCTCTGCCACTTAAAGCCATCTGGGCTGCTTTGCAGCCATGACCCGAGCCCAAATTTGGTCCTAATTTATTTGTGTGGCCTACAACCAACATTAAATAATAAATGGGTGTAGACAATTGTCCAAAAAAAAAGGGGTCTAGACAAATTTAATTTTACTTCTACGATTGACCCCGAATGGTCTCGATCTATGAAATTAATTAAAGGGACCTGCAGTCCATTAATCTGATAATTAATCCAAAATTATTGACCTAAAGATCAGTTTTGGACATTATCGATTCAATAATTTATTTCTATTCTTTGAACCGTTGACATCCTGTCGTAGTTCCGAAGCGCTCACACTTGAGTTCCCGAAGAACCTCAAATCCACTATATTTAAATTATTATATTGCATTATGTGTTTCTTGTAGAAACCTTTCTTTTATGAACTAAACGTTCATAAACTAAATTGAACCTGTAGTTTCAAATTTAGTGCCATTGAAACCTGAAGTTTTCATAAAACAATACACCCATGAAAACCATGTCTTAGAACTTGAATGTTCTAACTTTGATGCTTATGGATGATCCATTCCCGTAGCACCAATCACAATCTTATTTTGACATTTCTAATAGAAACCATTTTATATGTACGTACAAGGCGTGAATCTCCACTTAACTATCAAGAAGCTGAGATACCATTGAAGCCAACAATGGCATGGAAGAGCTGAATAAGCCTCCGCCATGATCTTCATTCGAAGACTTATGCCCGAAGAATTACAAATGGAAAATACCTCTCAAACGAGGATTCCATGGCTCTTTGGCTCGCTTCTATAGACCGTTTAATCATGAAAGACATTGCCTGAAGCACACCATGATTACGTCCATGAATGAGTACAATTCTGAAGTTCATAAATCCGATCGAATTTTGACTGGAGAATACTTTTCTCATCCTTCCATGCTTCAAACATATGGTAAAATCAGGGCCTGCCAAGGTGTGACATCATGCCCAAAACGTGACCCTTGGCACCTAAGACCTAAAACTTCAAGAATAAGGGATAGTATTCCCAACCTTTAACCCTGCAAAATCTACTTTCATCTTGATGGAATAGATCATTGGTTATGCACATGTTCGTGCCCCTACCAATGTTGTTGAGGAGTACCATTCTAGTAGTCAATATGTGAGGCTAATTTTGTTCCACCGAACACCGTTGGAAGAGCAGAATTTTGACATGGATGGTCTTGTTGGCCGAATCCCCTTAGTAAACCATTTACTTTGTGAACATTTTTCCATGTTCTTAGATTCAAGTTTGGTGTATGTTTTACTTATGGATAATCTTATTGATATTGTCCTCGAATATGAGTTAATTGAATCATGTTTCTTAATACATGTGACCACTTCAATGAAACATGTGATTAGGTAGGAATGTGGGAAAGTTAGTTGTCTGGATGAATACGTACTACGCACACTAACTTTATACCTAAATCACATCTCTAACAACGACTTCAGATCTATCCAACTTGATTAAGAGCATTGGCATGCTCCTTGTTGTATGAATGGTACCGAATTACCATTTAAAGGACCTTAAATTCTCCATGTCGTTGAGTTTTTAAGGATTTTCGAGAGAATAATGATCATATTTGAAACGACTGAAGAAAATAAGAGTGAAATATCTTTGCATCACCTCCAAGAATGAGCCTGAAGCTTTGATTTGAGGCCAATGAGTTGTCTCCCAATTGGGAATAAACCACATGTGGTCGGCCTGGAACCTGGTGATTCAGCAGTTTACTTGATTTGGCACCACCATTTGGGACACTTAGGTCGAATAATGATGCTACAACGCATCTCCTTACTCGAAGTAAGGATCTTGTGCCTACAAGCACACTTTGCCAAGCTTGCTCATTAGGGAAATTAATTTTCTATATCATTTCTCGCAAGGATATGAAATCACCTTTTTTCATAGTGGATTCAAGGGAATATATGTGGATTAATCCAACCAAAATGTGGACCATATAAATACTTATGGTTTTGGCTGATGAATCGACAAACCGGTCACATGTTTGTCCACACACATTGCTCTTAAACCCCTTGGCCGATTAAGGGTTCACCACCCTACCTATCCCTTAAGGTCAGGGAGACTGGATAATGCCAGAGAGTTTATATCGACAACTTTTCAATAAAGTATTACATGTGTTTTGGGTTTATAATTGAACATCGAATTCCCATGTTCACCCCAAATAGTCTCGCCTAGTGGTCATAAAGCGCAATTAAAATGATCGCCCGAATTTTGGTAAACTTACCAAATTTTCGGTTTCTGCCTAGGGATATGCAATCTTGTACGTAGTTATGTTAGACTGCCTTGAGGCTCATTATCACCCAACCTATATGACGTTATAGTTGGTTACTGGGTACGAACCTGACGATTTTCGTATTTACGCATTTGGGTGTGCATTCCATGTGCCAAGTTGCACCGCCGCAATGTACAAATATGGGTCCTCAAAGAAGGATGTGAATCTTCGCCAATTATGATTCTCCTTCACACTAGCTCTCTTAGAGCGGTTGCATACGATCTCTTTACCTCTCATTTACGAGTTGTCACTTTAATGCGACAGTCTTCCCGCCGTTAGGGGGAGATAAAAACGTCAACGTTCCTGTAGAACGTTGCGAATTTGCATGGACGATGCCCACTATGTCTTATCTCGATAGTCGTACCGTATAAGTGTGATGAGCAAGTACGATAAATTCTAGCTTTCAAAATGTTTCTCCAGACGCATTCCTCTGGTCTAGCTAAAGTGACGAGATCATGTACCAGCTGCAAACATACCTGCAAGGATAAACGTATTTAACGAACGTCGAGTCAACATCCTGGAGGGTGTGCCACCCCTGTTAGACTGTTTTGAAGGAAATTTTGTGAAAAACATGTTCATTTGAATAACATCATATAGCATGCAATTAACAATTAAAGGCAGAATCATGCTTTCATGCATTCAAAAACAAAACATCAACCATGAAATTCAAAGCCTAGTAGATTGGTGAACCTTGACTCAACTTTAAAACAACATTTGTTAGTTGAGAAATATTTACCTTTGTAGATTCCTCTTTGCATATGAAAAGGATAATCACCCAAGAGATAGGGCCTTCATTCCTTGCTTCTTAGCTCCATGGATTTGGTTGAAAGAATAGGATTCTCCAAGTTCCCAAAATAGAGAACCTCTAAAGATTCTACACCAAGGTTAGATTGAAGAAGAAATGAGTGACCTTGAGGAAGTAGAATTGCTAGATAATTTCCTCTAGGGTGGCTGAATTTTAGAGAGCAAAGAGAGCTTTTGTTCTCATCTTTTCTCCACAAAAACCCTAAGGATGAAATGGCTATAAAGCCAAGTTCACTACCCTCCTTAATTATGGGCTAATTGGGCTAATTGGGCCTTTGTGAATCATTATTCATTAAGTTGTCATACAACTTAAGTCAATGGGCTTTGACGTTCGAAGCCCATTGGGCCTTAAGGTCCAAAACTATCCCGAGGTCTTTAACGAACTTATTCGTTTGATTAATGAACATATTAATTAATCATTGCCATAAATAATTAAACCATTTAATTATTCTTACTCATCTCCTTTGTTTCTTCAATCTCCACCTTACACGGTGTACGATACATTAGGTTCCTTTTAGCGAGGCAATGGGCGATTAAAACCATTTTACATCGATTGTGAATTGAAACTTACTTTCAATTCTCCCTTTAGTGATTACACACGTTTAGGGCTTCCACAAACCATGAGTGACACCTAGAAGCATATCATGGCTACCCAAGCTAATCAGAAGAGGTAGAGAACCTATTCAGTTTAGGATTACAAATGCAATACGGTCTTTCTCTAATCTAATACTCTTGACCACATTGTTTGGTTTGATAGTTTATTTATTCATGTCTACTATCCAATGTGATTCGTTTACTTATATAATTACTTTGAATGTGATTTGGAACGCATTCCCAAATCTCATTCATACTCTGGCCAGAGATTTTAATCATATCATAGAGTATTCTCCCTCAAACCATTTGAAGGTTAGAGATCCCTTGTTGCACATTCACTTGTCTCCATAACTAAGTGGCTTAACCCCAATGATGTCGTGGACACCCCGATGGGGTGACTTTGACATAATCAAAGATCAAGGATTTAACCACAAGACAACTGTGATGCCTCAGGTCAAAAGACTAATTTGCATTATCCCAACCATGAGTTCTCATGTGACATGAGTATGAGAACTCCTCGTTGATCGTGGTCAGTGAACTCATTCTCTATTGAGCACCTACGTACTTGTCTTGATGTCACACACACCAATGACTCGAGACTAGTCACTCTCCTTGAGAGAAGACATAGCACGTACTGATCTTAACGGACTGTCAATGCCCAATTGGCAATCCTATGATCAGGAACGTTTAGGATGTGTCTACGAAAGAATGGTCTCATGAATCTAACTTCATTAGATTGCATTCTTCCAATCACATATTCCTTGGACTTTATCGTTTAAGCATATAACATTTATATGAGACAGCTCAAACAATAATCTTTGCCCTTTATATGTAAACTAGATTAGTTTAACATGTGAAATGTCCGTAAAGTATCATCATATGATTGGCTTTAGGGCACATTTCCAACAATCTCCCACTTGCACTAGAGCCAATCAGCTTGTTCATCTGTGATGATTCCTCTTCTGTAGTCATTTCATAAATGGCTGAGTAGTAGGCCTAGGCAATGGATATCTATATGTTATCCATAGAAGCAACCTTGAGAATATCGATGTCACCATTATACATGATTCCCAATCATGTGGTTCAGTCTCTCATATGAGTTCGGATCTTGATGAGACCTTGATTCCCAGGCTTGAGCTATCGCCCCATTAGTATCATACACTTTCTGGTTGGAACCGAATAGAGAGTTCATAAATGAACTTTCCCATCCAAACAACATTGTTGTAAACTTCTATATGGCAATATATTTTGCATTCATAATGGAACACACTAAAGTCATTACTTTAATGTTTCCATCCAAATATCTCTTTAGTCATAATAAAGAGATATCTGTTTATCTCTTCATTCATAATGAAGAAACATCCAATGATGGATTAGATTCACAATCTAATACATTTACGCTTCCATTACGTTACTCTAATTCTTCCTCATTCTTCGAGGAACCTATCCTTTAGTATTTCTTAAATACTTAAGGATTCACTTGACAGTTGCCATGGTTCTGATCCTGGGCTTGCACTGATATCGCCTTGTACCTTTCTAGGTACAACTCATATCAATGTTTTTCATACAATATGAAATACATAAATCACCTTTTTGCGTATGCATAAAGGATTCGATTTACGCATTATTTCTTTGGGAGTCAAAGGGTACGTTCCCTTTGAGAAGAGCTACCTCCTAGTCTCACTAGAGTTGTTCTTCTTATTGAAGTTTATCATCATATGAGAAACTTCCTAGCATCCTTTTGTCTATTATTAGGGCATGATATAATCCAATTATATCCTAAAATCTATCATTATAGATTTCCATCCCATGTAAATAGACTATGTCTCCCATATACATTCTATCGTTATAGAATGTTTAAAGTCATAACTTTAACGAAGAAGTATTCTTTTCATTTCCAAAATTAATATATCATATATATATTCTAAATTTTAGGAACATGATTAACTCCCACTAATCTTTTGTAAACCTAGTAAACAAAAGATTCATTTACATCTTTATGAGAAATCAAACGTTTTGATCTTTCTCTCATAAGACGCTTATGGCTCCCACTAGCTTGCTAAGATCCATGATGGTTGGATCTCTACAACTTACATGTTTTGTGATTCATAGTTTTAGACATATATATTATTAGGACTATCTTAATAATGGTTTCGGAAACCTATATGATGTCCAAACATTGAATCAACATTTAGTTGTAGCTAGCAATCTTCGAATTAATTGAAATTAAGACTACGTCAAAGATGGTTCCTTCAAAGTCAACCATTCTCTTTGATTGTAGTCACCTTAAGCTACCAATTAGCTATGAAGGTTTCATTATTTCGGGTCAAATGGTACTTTACCATTTCCTTGAGTATATATTGTATATACACTCAATGTAGTCATAAAGTTCAAACCATTCAACTGAGACGGTTTAAAATTCTTTTTGACTACCTTGGAGCTTGTGGTATAGGAACTAGGTTGTTATATTTGTTGATTATCATCTTGTCTCTCAAAGAACCCATTCTTTTGAGTTCTATTCCTAGTTCATTTGCTCTAAGGCAAATCACATTGTAGGATTACAATGAACTACTCAACAAACAACATTTGTTGGTTGGTTTATAGAAGTGATATCCAAAGGTTAATTTAAGGATATCCACAAGATAATTTTTAAACAAATATTGCTTATTAGCACACAACCCCAAATCGTAGCACAATTAAGATTTGTCTTTCTTTCCAACTACATCCTATGGAGTTATGAAAATTTTGGAAGATCTTCTAATTGACAATCATATTGTTTTAGAAGTATATATCCTATATATATGGGTAATTGATAACATCCAACGAACTAAATCTTATTCGAGTTCGTTCTTCTCCTAATGGAGAAAATCATTATCTTATGATGCTAATTTCCTTGATATCTTTCAAGGAAACTCATCTAAAGTGTTACCTTTCCTTAGATCAAATCTAAGGAGGTAAGTACTTTAGACGTCTTACTCATCAACTTACATTTCTTGAATTCTTTGAAACCTTTTGCAAAGTATTCGGACTTGTGTTTATTCATAATAAACTGTAGTCCAACCGAGAGTGATCTTTGGTGAATGTCAAACAACATGAGTAGTATTATGTTGTGGACAAGTGCCACTAACATCTAAGTGAATTAACCTCAACAACTTTGTGATTCTTTATTCTTTCCAAAAGAATAAAGATTCGAACATTTCGCCTCTATACAATTTTGACAAGAAGGTATTGGATCCGGATCTAATGATCCAAAGCATCCATCTATGACCAACTCGTAATTTATGTTTTAGAGGTATCACAACTCAGTTGGGATTAGTCACTACCTTGCAACCTTTTGGGTTTTAAGCATCATTATATTCTAAACAGTTAACGCTACCATATCATCTCTACTATAGAGACAATCAATTAGATTACTATAATCCAATCAGTGATTAATAAAGAACAATGTTTTGTCAAACAAAACATTCATCCATCTCTACTATAGTGACGGAATTAAGTTCCTTAAAATTGGAATGTAAAGACAATCTTTGGTTTTTCCAATTTCTTTGGTAGTTCATATGAGGAAGTTAGTACCATCTGCTTTCGCAGAGATCTATATTTTATTCACGTTCCGAATGTGAAGTACTTTCTCTTCTCTCATTAATCTTCTACTTCTTATTAGCCACACTTTTACAACGATTGTAAAACATAGTTACTAATACAGAATCAAGCATTCAAGTAGAAGAACCAACTGTTTTGAACTATTCAAGAACAATTTACAACACCATCGAAAGGTGTGTTCTTGACACTTGCAAGACATTTCTTGCAAATACCCCTTCCAATGTCCATCCTTTCATAAAGAAAGTTTGTTCCCTTGGAGTTAATTTTATCTTCTTCATTTGACTTCTCCTTTGACTACAATAGTCATGGTCCCTAAACTCCCACTATCTCTCTTGAAACCTTTTTCAATTGTGTTATACACATCAAACATTTTGGAGAGTGTGTGGTTATTGTTCACTACATAATTTACAATAAACTTAGTGATCCATTAGGATAGGGACATAAAGGTGAAGTCCTAGCTTAGTTTCCGTCTCGTTAAGTGGTTTATCACTTCAACACTCAATGATTCAAAATCATCATAAGTCCATGTTGATGGACTATTTTTGTCAACCAACCATTATGTTCTAAACATAATTACAAACTTTCAAGAGTTGTTCAAGGCAACTCTTATTTCTTCATACAACAATTTGTAAGTGAAGAATCATGGCACTAAAAGTGTCATTGTCTTTATGCTAATCTTCGTAAGTTCCTTTGTTCATATAACGAAGGAAATTTTGTGAAAAACATGTTCATTTGAATAACATCATATAGCATGCAATTAACAATTAAAGGCGGAATCATGCTTTCATGCATTCAAAAACAAAACATCAACCATGAAATTCAAAGCCTAGTAGATTGGTGAACCTTGACTCAACTTTAAAACAACATTTGTTAGTTGAGAAATATTTACCTTTGTAGATTCCTCTTTGCATATGCAAAGGATAATCACCCAAGAGATAGGGCCTTCATTCCTTGCTTCTTAGCTCCATGGATTTGGTTGAAAGAATAGGATTCTCCAAGTTCCCAAAATAGAGAACCTCTAAAGATTCTACACCAAGGTTAGATTGAAGAAGAAATGAGTGACCTTGAGGAAGTAGAATTGCTAGATAATTTCCTCTAGGGTGGCTGAATTTTAGAGAGCAAAGAGAGCTTTTGTTCTCATCTTTTCTCCACAAAAACCCTAAGGATGAAATGGCTATAAAGTTGCCTTTATACCACCTCACAATGGAGTGGCAAACTTGCAATTAAGCCAAGTTCACTACCCTCCTTAATTATGGGCTAATTGGACTAATTGGGCCTTTGTGAATCATTATTCATTAAGTTGTCATACAACTTAAGTCAATGGGCTTTGACTTTCGAAGCCCATTGGGCCTTAAGGTCCAAAACTATCCCGAGGTCTTTAACGAACTTATTCGTTTGATTAATTAACATATTAATTAATCATTGCCATAAATAATTAAACCATTTAATTATTCTTACTCATCTCCTTTGTTTCTTCAATCTCCACCTTACACGGTGTACGATACATTAGGTTCCTTTTAGCGAGGCAGTGGGCGATTAAAACCATTTTACATCGATTGTGAATTGAAACTTACTTTCAATTTTCCCTTTAGTGATTACACACGTTTAGGGCTTCCACAAACCATGAGTGACACCTAGCAGCATATCATGGCTACCCAAGCTAATCAGAAGAGGTAGAGAACCTATTCAGTTTAGGATTACAAATGCAATACGGTCTTTCTCTAATCTAATACTCTTGACCACATTGTTTGGTTTGATAGTTTATTTATTCATGTCTACTATCCAATGTGATTCGTTTGCTTATATGATTACTTTGAATGTGATTTGGAACGCATTCCCAAATCTCATTCATACTCTGGCCAGAGATTTTAATCATATCATAGAGTATTCTCCCTCAAACCATTTGAAGGTTAGAGATCCCTTGTTGCACATTCACTTGTCTCCATAACTAAGTGGCTTAACCCCAATGATGTCGTGGACACCCCGATGGGGTGACTTTGACATAATCAAAGATCAAGGATTTAACCATAAGACAACTGTGATGCCTCAGGTCAAAAGACTAATTTGCATTATCCCAACCATGAGTTCTCATGTGACATGAGTATGAGAACTCCTCGTTGATCGTGTTCAGTGGACTCATTCTCTATTGAGCACCTACGTACTTGTCTTGATGTCACACACACCAATGACTCGAGACTAGTCACTCTCCCTGAGAGAAGACATAGCACGTACTGATCTTAACGGACTGTCAATGCCCAATTGGCAATCCTATGATCAGGAACGTTTAGGATGTGTCTACGAAAGAATGGTCTCATGAATCTAACTTCATTAGATTGCATTCTTCCAATCACATATTCCTTGGACTTTATCGTTTAAGCATATAACATTTATATGAGACGGCTCAAACAATAATCTTTGCCCTTTATATGTAAACTAGATTAGTTTAACATGTGAAATGTCCGTAAAGTATCATCATATGATTGGCTTTAGGGCACATTTCCAACATGTTTGGACGCCCTTGTTGGACGATCCAGTACACCGGCGGATAACCAATCGATCTGTCTTGGCCTGGAGCACAACAGATCACTCGGTTCGTAGAATTCACTTTCCTAGAAGAGGAAGACATGACACAAAAAGAATCCATACTTGATCGCAATCATTTTCATCTCATGAGATTAATCCGAATTACTCCCGAGACATGAAGTTCTTAGTTCAGTATACTAGTTTGGATGAGCTAAATGGAATTGAAATGAGATTACCATCGATGATGTTTTCACTTATATGGTAGCTACCAACATAAATGAGATTACCATCGCTGTCTCAAACTGCGTTCCGTTGATTAAGTGACAACGTAGAACTCATTGGACAACCGAAGTTACAATCCAGGTCATATTCCTTACCAAAGTGTGTATTGGACCTGCCGTTCCTACACTGCCCAAGGTAACCCTATTGTGTTACAAGTGGGAAAGGAAGCGTTATGATATGAATGAAATAGTGCAATATGATGCACGCCTTATAGCGCAAGGTTTCTCTCAAACATCATGTGATTGATAGCAACATAATGAAATGTGGTTAGTATTTTCTCCATGGGGATATAGATGCGGAGATTTACATGTAAGTTCTAAAAGAATTACATGGAATGTTTCAAATATTTCCAAAACCACGGAACACCCTCTTAACTCGTTTTGAGGTGTTCACTTATGGATTGAAATATCCAACGGATGTGGTATACCCGTCTATGTGATTATTTGATCAGTCAGGGATATGAATTATGCCCTTGCGTGTTAAACTATGAAGTCTTATTCCGAATTGCTAGAGTTACAGTTTATGTCGTTGACACGAATCTCACTAAGACTCCGGAAGAGCTTGAAAAAACTGCCTCGCACCTGAAGATGGAATTTGAGATGAAGGATCTTGGAAAAACTTGTTTACGCCTTGACCCGAAGTTGAAGCATTGTTATGACATTATTTTGGTCTACGAGTCAAACTATACCCCGAATGTGTTACTTTTGAGTATACCTTTGATCGTCCATACGTTATATGCAAATGAGACCCTTGAAGAGGTTATGGAATCTGAAATTTCATATCTAAAGTTCAACTTTGTGCTTCGTTGTACTTAGCTCATTGTATTTAGATAAGATATCTCATTCACTGTTGATCTTGGCAAAGATGCAGCACCGCACCTACACGCAACCACTGAATTGGTATTAAAGATGTACCTTGAAGGTACTACGAGGGCAAATCCCAACGCATCTTGAGCAGATCCAACCCCCCTGATCCTCGGAATGATGTTTGCCTTGTTGTTATGCTGACGCAGGTTACTTATCAAACCCGCACAAGGCAAAATTCCCAAATGGTTATGTCTTTACCCTTAGAATATCGCAATATCTTGGAGGTCCACGATATGACCTTAGTTGCGAAATCTTCGAATCGTTCAAAGACTCACCTCACTTCACTACGACACAAGTGAGACATGGTTAAGAGTTATTGTTGAGCATATTCGAAGTACTTGCTTTTTTCATCCATCGTTGAGTCCTAACGACAATCCATGAAGACTATGCCGTATGTATCAACCCGACCAAGCCATGATACATCAACGAAGTCAACACCAAGACATATTACGTCTACATCTACATTAGCAAAGCATCAGGAGATTGAAGTCATGCAAACCGATCCCAGACAACCTTGCTGACCTCTACACGACGTCACTGCCGAAGGCAACCTTCTAAAAGCTTGTCCGAGGAATTGGTATGCGTAACTATTCATATGCAATGCTTGTAGTTCTCATTTGGAAGTTATGTCAAACTCAAGAGGAGTATCCAAAAGTATACTCACTTGACTTAATGTACTCTTTTTCCCTACGATTAGAGGCATTTTTCCCACTGGGTTTTTGCTACCTAACTAGGCTTTAACGAGGCACCCATCCTGGGCTGATCATACCCTTGTGAGCTCTTCTACTTGCATGCGTCCAAAAGACGTATAGTTTTGACTTAATGCAACTTCTCACTTTTCTCCTTAGTCTATGGGTTTTCTCTGGGGTTTGTAATTTGTCTTGGGTTTTGTTTGTGTTCGGAAATTGGAGGAAAATTAAGCAAATTGAAGCTGGAAGTAGTTGTTTTTTTTTTTTTTTTTAAAGAAGAGAAAATTCCTTCCAAGGCAACAACCACCACAAACAAAGAAAGCCAGAGAAACATGACCAACAGAACACAAGCAAGCGAGAAGGGGAATACAAAAGAAGTTACCAAATTAGGCTAACATGTCTTCCTCATCCCACAACAGCCCTATCTAAGAAGGAGGACATGGCAAGCCATCTTTGTTCAAAATTCTCACCATCGAAGATGGGGGTCTAACGACCAAACAGAATTGCTCATCTCCACTTCACTAAATCCAGCGATAAAGTTCGCCGCTTCATTCGCTGATCTTGGCACCCAATACCATATGCAATTTTGAAAAAGACACCCTATTTGCAGTATGAGACTTAAAATAGGATATATCTCCCAGTTGCAGTTTTCGGCACCTCCATTTAAGTAAAATATTATTTGTTTGCAATCAACCACAGCTGCACTAGAGGCATGCATTTCCTTTCTTCTAACTTTTAAACACATTTTCCTTTAGTCTCTCACAACAATACCTACATAACTTTTTGAAGCCCCCGCTTTCCAACTCTCATCAACATTAATTTTTAGCATTTGGGAAGGGGGTGGAGACCAGGGCCGGTCCCGCTGAACTATTTGCCTTGCTTCCTGTTGGGTTAACCTTGCTTCCTTTGCCTTCATAAACAAAGCATAAGCACATTGAATGGCAAGAACTGTTTGCATAGGAGAATGAGGTTTATGATTAAAAATGAACTTACATCGGGTTTTCCAGATGTGCCAACATGTGAAAGCCAATAGTGTTCAAATTCTCGCCCTTTCCACCTTATCCCTGAAATTCTCCTGGAACATTTTTAAAAGTCAAGCATCAAAAGTAATAATAGAATTCCTATCAACTTTATAATTTAGTGGGCCTCCAAACCAAACCAACTCAACCCAAGGACAAAAAAACAGAAGATGTTCTACTGATTCCTCGTACTCATTGCAAGTTGGACAAATGGGTGAAGTAACACACCTTCTTTTAGAAAGGTTCAATTCCCTAGCAATAACACCTTTGATTCCTTTCCATAAGAAGTTTTGAATTTTAGGAGGGGCCTCGAGGCCCCAAATCCCTTTCCACACCGCTTGATCAATATGCCTTGAAGAGGAAGGTCGCAAATTCCGTCTTCTACCATTATAACCCGATCTGATAGAGTAAATCCCCCTCCTATCTGTAGGCCAGATGAATCTATCATCCCTCATGGAATCACCCACATGTATATTAGAGACTATTCTACAATCATCATCAAAGGTCAAATCACAAATTGGGTTCAATTCCCAAATTCTATCCACCGTGCTAATAACCGAGGCAACAAGCATTTCTCTGTCCACATCTACTTTATTGAGAGGAATTGAGTGACCACAATTAATACTCGGAACCCATTTATCAACCCAAAATTTTATTTGATTTCCACTCATAACTTGCCAGTGCACACCCATTAACAGCAATTCTCTTCCTTCAAGCAAGCTGGACCAAACCCAGGAAGCACGCCCACCCTTCTTGGCTTCCAAAAATGAGACATAAGGAAAGTATCGCTCCTTTAATACCTGGGCCCACAGAGAATTCAGATCAAGGATTAATCATTAGCATTGCTTGGCAAGGAAAGCAATATTAAACTCTTTCAGATTCCTGAATCCCATTCCCCCCCTCACTTTTTGAATAACCCATAGTTTCCCAACTAATCTAGTGAATTTTTCTCTCGTTTTCTCTTTGCCCCCACCAAAATCTAGCAAGAGCAGCATCAATCTCATTACATAAGGTATCTGGGAATTTGAATATATTCATTGGGCATGTTGGCACCACTTGAGCAATCAACACCTTACGTTCGGCCAAAAAAAGGAAATGTTGTTTCCACCCTTGTATTTTCCTTGGAACACGATCTTTAACATAGGCCAACGCCTCTTTTTTTGAACTTCCCCAATCTGTCGGAATTCCAAGATATCTCCCTGGGTCCTCCACTTGTGGCATATTCAATATTCTACAAAGATCCTGGCAAACTTCAACTAGTGTGTTAGCACTAAAATAGACAACTGACTTTTGCAAACTAATCTCCTGGCCGGATGCATGACAGTAGGCATTGAGTAAATTTACAATGTTTTGATTGTTGTTTCTTTTGGCCTTAAGGAAAATCAAAGTATCATATGCAAATAAAAGATGAGAGAGGCATGCTCCATTAGCACTGATCCAAATTCCTTCCACATATCCCATTTCAGTAGCATTTCTAATTAAAAGAGATAAAACCTCACTGACAATAAGAAATAAGTATGGTGAAAGTGGGTCACCTTGCCTCAATCCCCTTGTCGATTTAAATCTCCTTCCCGGATGCGCATTAATTAAAACCGAAAACTCCACCGTCGTAAAACAATTCATCACTGATGAGTCGATTTTATATTATGTATTTAGCCCTATTCTTAGTATATTTTGGTTAATATTTTGAAAGAATTTTGATACTTTGAATTGTATTTTCAATATAGGACTTTCGACTTCCTCTTGAGCAAAACATGATCAAATGGAAGAATTTTGGAGTAATTCCAGTAAGACGTTTGTGAGCCACTTATCTTGATCGTGTTAAAATACCAAATTTTTCCACCAAGCGGTTATTTTCTGACGATAAAATAAAGTTGCAGTGCACGGTGCTGGAAAAATGACGTTTTGGGCTTGAATTGCATTTTTGGAGCCCAAGATGACCTCTGATGGGTTCGTGGTCATCTGAAGATGTGTGCAGAATGTCCTGATCTTCAAAACAAGCTATCATTGGCCAAATTTGGAGGATATTTGAGGCTAAAACGTGGCTGGACATTTATTCACCATATTCTCTTTATTTCCTAAGATATTTTATTATTATTTAGTTTTCTAGTCAGAATAAAAGACTACATTTTAGCGTTTTTGCAATGGCATAGCAGCATATATTGCTTTGCAGTTCTCAATTTTAGGCTACATTTTCTTTTATGCAATTTTGGAGATAGGGAAAATTGTTAGGGTTCTTGGAGATTTTCTACTTCAAGGTGATTTCATTCCTTTTCTTCATAATAATATTCTCTATGCTTTTAATTATGAATATGCGTATCTAATCTGTTTTGATAGGGCAAAGCCTTGAGCCTTAGCATGAATATGTAATTTTTATTTAATTGCTTATGATTGATTGCATGCATGCTTTGAATTATTGATCACTAATTTAAACTATCTAATTGTCTTAATGCTTGGCCACCATTAGGATATTTAGAAAAGTAATTTGATGCAATTTTGGTCAGAAGGTTCCCTGAAATTGACGATGGTTTCTTGTGATTAATAATTATAATTTCACTTAAGATGAACGCCACGTTTTAAGGGTTGCATGGTTTTTCAAAGGGTTTTCATAAAGCATAATGAGTCTTTCATATTTCGATTTGATCCAAACGTCCGGACGGATTATATGTTAGATATACGTTCTATGTTAAAGGTTTCAAGTAGAATATAAATTAGGAAAACCTAACCTTCAAAGTGGCATGTGTAAATCATAAGTAATTGGTAAAAATGCATAGGATTGCTAGGTGATAGCGGAACCCTAGTGCTTTTATAAATTGGTATTTAAAACTCTTTTCTTTTATCATATCAATTAGGGAAAAATTACTATTGGTTTTTAATTAAAATTCGTTTTGTATTTTACCCAAATTCAAAATCTATTTTCTCAGTTTTTAGTTTTAAGTAATTGAATAGGAATTGTTTTTACAGAAGTTATCCAGATAGTCATTGTAGAGAAACGACCTTGCATGAGCATCTATACTACAACATCCTTGTACTCTTGCAAGTATTTTGTGTGATTTTGACTTCCTTTTCGTAGGTGAGAAAATCCTATCAATCACCAAACTCACCCAATTTCTATCAAAGCCCATCTTCATCATGACAGTCTCAAGAAAATCCCATTCCACCTGGTCATATGCCTTATTCATGTCAAATTTAATTCCCAGCACATACTTTAGCTTTGCCTTCCTGAGCTTAAGAAAATGAAAGACTTCATGGGCAATGATGATATTGTCTTGAATTTGTCTTCCTTCCACAAAAGCATTCGATTCACGGTTTTGGTATTGTTGGTTCTTTTTCGTTAATCATCATTTTTTCTCTTATTATTTTGAATTCCTCTTATCCAGTATAGTATCAAACACAGTATAAATAATACTCATTAGTCTGATATTGCACCAAAAGCCCGACTAGTTTATTCAGTACTATCTGACGACTATTTATCATGTCTGACTGAAATAGTCAGTATAGTCCGAAATGTTAAACGTTGCCATAAACTACTTCCAATTTAAACGAGTTTCACATGCTCTTTGTAAAGGATTCTTCACATTTTACATGGACAGTTCCCACTTTACGATGGGCCAACACGAATTCGGCCCATAAAATACCCAAAACAACAAAAGTTGGATTATTTTGGATTATTTTAAACAATTTACGGAGAAACTCCTAGGGTTTGGCGAGTTATTTCAACTTGGCAATATATATGTACTGTCTACTGCTTGTTCACTTTTCAATTTATGAAAGATCAACTTGTGTAGCTAAAGTATGATGTGCTTGTCAATTTATGAAAGATCAACTTGGCAATATATATGTACTCTCTACTGCTTGGATGATTGTCAAGTGAGATGGAATCACTGTATACAGACGTACTGGCTTGGTTTTAAACAATTTTTTTCCTTTTCGAAGAATCAATAGTTAGATATAGCGGAGAAGAGTTTTGGTACGGTTGTGCTTGAAACCAAATTAGTTGCCAAGTTATGATGTGTCTTCTTTTGTGTGATATTTGTACTGCCCGTAAGCTATATATGAAGAAAGAAGTAAACACAATTCTAACTCTCCTAGGCTACCGTCTCATAAGTTTGTTCGCAAACTTGAATGGGAGGATATATATATTGTACTGTGATACCAAATGGTTTACCTGAGGAACTATGGTGAAGCGTTTCTGTTGGATTTCATTTGGAACGCCACTGTCAAATTTTAGCTTACTTTGACTCTTGTATGAAACTTTTTGTTTGAACTTGGATTGTTAATTATGCACCTGTTGGTTTAACTGAAAGGAACTATATTCTTTTTAGCACATTGTTTATAAGAGCATATTGCATAGACATGTTATGTTACGCATCCACTTAGACATGTATGTACCGACCAGAGATCATTATGCAACTGTATTTTATCTCACTTCGTTTTGTGACGCAATCTGCATTATGTCCTTATGTAAGCTTTCTGGATGATTGATGCGGGCCCAATAAGAATGTCGATCAATTATCTTCTGAAGCTCCTTGGTGAAGGCTTTTCAATATTGTCACCATCTTCTGGCAGCTTGACAGCCGTGGAGGTTCCGGCCCCAAAGGGTGCCCCAAGAAACGGTGCAATGAGGTAGACCCATTGTTGACCCTAAAAACTACCAAGCCTACGTGGCGCGCAGGCCGAGTAATTAGTAAGTTAACTACGTCCTTCGGTGAATGCGGGGCGTGCCAACTCGTCGGCCGAGCTCGGCCGACAAGTAAATTTGTTGATGTTGCGTTGGGTTCGCTGCTGACTTCTTGATCTTGCGATTGTGGCCGATGAAGGAACACGTCTCGGCCTTCGGGTTCTAAAGCCTGAAGACAAGGCTGCTAACTTAGCGAAGTTCAATATCCAATTCGGCTTCCAATGTGCCGAATGTAGTAACTCGTAACACCTCACTTCGCCGAGAAGGCTGATGAGATGACCTCGACCAATAAGGATTCAGAAATCCTTCTCGACCGAGACTTGGATAGGTAATCAACCGTCCTCACCGCAGTGTTGTTGATGCCAACGGAAGATGCTGCGAGATCGGCTGATTCTACGATGACAGAGCTATCTATGCCGACTTAAGATATCACCGGTTGCTTTCACAGTGCTGTTGATGCCAACAGAAGATGTGTCAGCGAAAAGAGAAAATAAAAAAATCTCAATTGTTGAGAGAGTTTGCGCAGGGCAGTTGTGTGTTGAATTGGGCGGGGGCCTGAATGATGTACAGCCTCCTCTATTTATAGCATTGGATACCTTTAAGGTCGAGTTAAAACCCTACTCGGACTAGGTCTTCTTTTCCTGATCAAACACCAACTCGACTAGTCCCATTTTTACTATAATTGTGAACCTAGTCCTTTATTAAGCCGGATTCACTTCCGGGTTATTAATCCTGCTGAGACTCCTTATTGCGCCAGGACTCGACTCGTCTTGCAGCATGACCTAACCGACCTAGGTTTGGAGGCCCACGCACTAAACGATCCATGGTACCCTTGTCGTAAGGCCTTCCGGGCCGAGAATGATTCTATACTCGGCCCAAACTGATATTTTGGGCCCAAACACCCATATGGCTTTGTAATTGTTTGCACCTATGGTTAGTCCTATTGTTCTCACTGTGTTCATTGAAGCTCCTGTTTGGGTTAATATTTGAACCTTGGGCTGCAAGTATGTGGAAGCCCAAGGACGCCGATTAAAAGAAGATTTGCCCAAAGCCCAGCATCAAACCCAAAGACAAGTTGGCGCCTTCCCATTAATGCATAGGTCATGTGCCTATGATTTAAAATGTCAAGTGATGGGGACTAACTCACAATTAGCCAAAAAACATTTTTCAATGGCAACACAAGTAAAAAGCTGATGACTCACTACCTTCCAAGTGATTTCGGGCAAGAGCAAAATCACTGCAGTCGGGCTAATCTGCCTATAAAAGGAGGAAGAGGCCCAGAGACAAGGACACTCAACCAATCAAACAAACAAGCATACAAACTCTGCTCTCAAGCCAGATTTGCATCTAAAAGCTGTAATCAACCCAAATCTCAGTCATTTTCAGGATCATTCCCTACAAAAGCCATCTTTTGTCTAGTTTAGAAATTCTACTATCACCCCTAGTGGCATAGTATCGATTTCCTTGAAGAAACTTGTTTGCCATCCATCCCTTTTTAGTGAATAAACCCTGTAAACTCAAAAGAGAAGTGATTGCAAGAAGTTTAACCTTGCCCGACAAGGTGAAATCTTGCTCAAAGCTCTTTGTTTCTTTTATAAGTTAATATATCTATTGCTTAATGTCTTCTCCAGCATTTATTCAAGTCATTTCCATCAGTTTTTCCATTATAAGAGTTCCATTTGCATCTGGATCTGGCTAGTTTATGGATAGGCTATCATTAAAATCAATCAAGAACCAAGTAAATGACTTAAGGGGATCTGATGTGAAATCCCGACCCCGAAATTTCATTATTCATTACGTATTTCGTTATTTAAATCCGTATTTCACGATTACGTTATTTTTATTAGTTAATTTTAATTCTGTTAATTTTGGGAATTAAATCGAATAGTTTCGGGTTTGAACTTTAGTAATTAGTCTTTAAATTCGTTGACCTTTCGAGGTCACAAGTAACGTTTTCAAATAGGTCTCGAAGCCACGAGCGCATAGGCGAAAGCCGTTTGCGAGTCCGGGTTATAACGGTATAGTTACGGACATTTGAAGTTGTTTTACTAAACTAGTTTTAAATTATTTAAACTCCCACTTTGTGGGAAAGAGGCCCAATCAGTTAGAAGAGGAAGGGAACCAATTAGATTTTAGAAAAGGTTAGGTAGCAGCCAATCAAAGGGAAGAAAAAGAAAAGAGGGATTTTTCCCCTTCCATTTCGTCAACTCGTGCACCCACAAACCCAATTTCAACCCGGCTGAATTCTGGCCAATCTCCACCATTTTTCAGGCCATTCTCACCCCTCCACCACCTGCAACTTATTCCACAACCTCTCATCTACCATATTTGCTCAAATTCAAGGGTTTTTAAGGCCAATTTTGAGTAGAACCGTACCGGAGAACTCGGAGGTTCTCGACGGCGATTCATCGTTCTGGCGAGTCTCACCATCTACCACCACCCTTAATCAACTCCCCTTGGACCCAAAAACAAGACCCAATCAGTTTTAGAGGCGTTGGAAGATCGAGGAAGTTGAATCGAAGAACACCTATCTTAGAGTTTCCGGCGGGTTTGAGTGAAATTGGAGCTTTTCCCGGCCAAATTGCACTTGGCCACAGGTATGAAACTTGCTCCACTCACTGAGATCTACTTTCCTGTAAAATTTGATAATTTTTGGAAATAGTTGAATGTTCCGGTCAGTTGGGGCTGCCAACCGCCACCCTCGGCGGCTCATGCGGCGGCGCGTGGCCAGTGGGCTGGCGATGTCTTTCTAAGTCTAATTGGATGCCCTGAATTCATAATTGAAATCCGTATGAAGTGGTTTGATTGTTTGAACTTAGTTTCATTATGATACATCACTTGATCAAAATTTGAATCGACGATTCGACCGTTGGATCATCACCAAACTTTAATGCGCTATAGAACATAATATTTGAGGATAGCTGGAACTGACAAATCGGGAATCCGATATACGGATCTTCCCGAATTGGATTTCTAAGTTAGTAAAATTAATTGTTGGTCGCCTCTTGATTTGGCAATTGGCAGAGATTCATCCGTCGGATCATAATGAAATTTTATTATGTGGTTCTAGAAGTGTAATGTGTATTTTGGGAAGTTATGGATCATAAATATGATATGCGGATATTCCGGTTTAGATTTCTAGGGTTATGGACCCTATTATCGACCTTGATCGACGATTGGCTCTTTAGTCAACTAGTCCGAGTTCTTCTAGTGTGTCAGCTATCATAGAGTGTGGTTGAGATTTCATGGAACTTGATGGGCTCATTGTGGTGACGTGTCCTTCTCATTTGACGCATGTCTTGAATCGTTTATAAAGTTAAAATTAGTATTAATAGAGGCTCAGTAAGGCTTTGCGGCTTATCACGATGAGTGACTTTAATATTTGTGACATGGTGATTACCCGATTCTTTATATTAATATCCTCTGTGGATATGACATGGTTTTATAAATGTGTTTTCTGTTAAAATGTGATTCTTTTATAATTGGCCATCAATCTATTTTTATTAAATGTGATTCGATTCATGGATTGGTAATATTTGTGAAAAAAGTGATTCAAATTGCATATTGAAATGTTTTGTAAATTGAGGGCTAGTTGGAGACTATGACCCTGCTTGGTTAATCCGCATTAGGGGGTCACTAGTGGTCTTGCTTGGTTAATCCGAATTGGGGGACCATATTATAGATGGATCGCGCTTGGTTCATCCGCGTTGGGCGATCCTTATAGCCATTTATACTTAGGGGTGATCATGCTTGTTTAATCCGCGTTGGGTGATCACTGCCTAATAGTTGTATGAGTGTGACTTTGCTTGGTTAATCCGCATTGGGGGGTCACTACCTACCTAATTATCTTGACCCTGCTTGGTTAATCCACATTGGGGGGGGTCACTAGTGGTCCTGCTTGGTTAATCTGCATTGGGGGACCATACTATAGATGGATCGCGTTTGGTTAATCCGAGTTGGGCGATCCTTATGGCCATTTATACTTGGGGGTGATCATGCTTGGTTAATCCGCATTGGGTGATCACTTCCTGACAGCTGTAGAATTGACTCTGCTTGGTTAATCTGCATTGGGAGGTCATTGCCTGCTTGGTTACTTTCTTAAGGGTGGCTCTGCTTGGTTAATCTGCTTTGGGAGGCCACTTCTTGTTTGGTTACTTATGTAGGCTTCGGCCGAAATGCATCACTATAGCCCTAGTTTCTAGTGTTTTCATGAATTATAGTTTTGGGAACCTTGTGTTTTGATTTAGAAAAGCCATTGGATGTCTGGGTGACTCATTCAGAGATTTCAGAGACTCGATATTGATTTCTTACGAATGATTTATATTCGAGGTTTATAAACAGTGATTGATGGCTGATTCTATTATTATTATCACATACTTTCACTACTACAAAATAAAGCTTTCATGACACTTATTAAATTTTTTAATGATATTTTTTTATTAAAAACGTTATTAAAATAAATCGATGACGCAACTAAAAAAACCAACGGGAAGGATTTATAAAAAAGAAGAGCGTCCTGCGAATTCCTCAAAACTTCCTAAACCCTCATGACTCATTCACTCCACTACCCAACCCACTCCCAGCCAACTCCCAGATAAAGAATGAAATATCAACGCTCTCTTTCTCCTCAAGGCGGAAGACT
Source organism: Malus fusca (assembly GCA_035220775.1). NCBI lineage: Eukaryota > Viridiplantae > Streptophyta > Magnoliopsida > Rosales > Rosaceae > Malus > Malus fusca. The sequence goes on along the minus strand of CM069067.1, from coordinate 26,316,196 downwards.
CACCATCTTTCTATCTCTCCCTCTCTTTCTCTCTCTCTGGGACGCCCAATCTTCATCACACAGTCTTCATCACGAACACTCACTGTCTTTCTATCTCTCCATCTCTTTCTCTCGCTCTGGGACGCCCACAGTCTTCATCAACCAGATTGATTGTTTCCCCCAAATTTCACTCAAAACCTAATTGTGTAAGGTAAGTTTGTTGGAATGGTTATGGGTTTTCTAGAAAATAATTTCTATATTAATCTCTTTTGTGAAGTTGTATTGATTAGTCCGAGCTATGTGGCTGGACAGATTTTAGTTTAGCCTTGTCATTTGCTAAAGTAGTTGTTGTACAAATTGTAGTTTAGCCTTGTCATTTGCTATGTTGGATAACGAGATTGATCATCGCTTTTTTTTTTTTTTTAAACTTTGTGATCCCCTTAATACCAATTTTGAATTAGATTAACTATTACTTTTATCCTCTTTTTTTTTTAATCTTTAGATTGTGTGTTCTTGTGGGAGTTGGTGTTTATAGCACACCACATGTTTGATAAAACTCCTCATAAGCTCTGGTTTTGTTTTTTATCTTTAGCTTGCAACAGTTTATATATTGTTCCTTCATGCAATCTTGTTATATGTTTTATTCTAATATCAATCAATATAATTGTTTTAGAATGGATAAATCTTGGATGTCTATAGATAGAAGAACAATCTTGATGGATTGTTTGGATTTGTAGATCCTGGCAGAATCTCTCAAAAGGCTGGCAAAAAGGAACAAAGATCAAATGCACTGGCTCTTAGATTACAGAACTGCAAAAAAGGACAATTAATTTTTGCTCCGTATAACAAAGGGTTATTAGTACTATGTGTTTCAAATTTTTTGTTCCTAACAGATCAATAGTTGACCATTATGTAATAAAGAATGCAATTATTTATGTTTTGTAGGTTTCATTGGTTGTTGGCTATTATTGACCCCTATGAGGAATTAGTGTATTATATGGACTCGCTTAATTGGATATAGATCGATCCTGGAATGAAGGACATTGTTGAACTGTAAGTATTTGGATATATGTTTGTCTTTATTTCATGCATTTCAAGATTTGAATATATTCATGTGTTCTTATCCTCTATGTGCAGAGCACTGAAGATGTTTAAAGCTCAAAAGGGAATAAAGGGTCAAAAAAATATCAATTGGAAAGTAGTAAAGGTAAGGAACATTGTGTTTTGACTTTAAATTAATTTGACTAACTTACATTTTATATGATTTTATTTGTATATGCAGTGCCCTTTGCAAGAAAAAACTGTAGAATGTGGATCTTATGTGATGAAATACATGAAGGAAATCATTGATGATCCGAACTGCTCAATTATTACCAAGGTTGGTACTACTATTACAAAGAGCACTTAAGCGGGTGTATTCGCTACTATCTTATTAGTATTAGTTCTTTGTAGGTAATTTATAGTTCAGGCAAATTAAATTACAGCTAACGATGGTTTTTACTCAAATCATTGGCAACCCATGAAGGAAATCGGCATAACTGAACTAAATTACTTGAATGTTCACACTATTGATGATGAGATGGATTGTTGTTAGCATGATTTGTAGTGTTTAATTAAAGTTAATTACAATAGAAATTGGAACTTTTGAATCTTCCAAAAGATGCCCAATTGGATTTTAGCTCATCAAAAGCATCCTGGGTATTCGTGTATTGAGTTGATTCAAGTCATCAATGTGTTTGTTTTTGTTTTCCTTGTCCGGATTCAGATTCTAATTCTTGATTTATTTTTTGTGTTCAATAAAATTGTAATGCTAGTCTATCTTTAGTTTACGTTTGAATGTGATAAATAAATAGGTTCAGAGCTGATTTTGTTAAGCCATGTTGTGTTTGAGCTTGGTGTTATTCACCATCAAGATAAGGTCCAGCTTGACATTTTATTAGCTCTATACCGAGTGAAAAAAAAAACACATTAGCGAAAAATATGAGTAGAGAGCCCTTGTTCTTTCTGGGCATGTTGATGCTAATTGACCACCTCCTTATTAGTTAAATGATTGAAATTAGTTCTTGTCGTGACATGTTCTCTTTGGTTATGATTTGTTGCAGTTCAAAGAAAAAGCTATATACACTCAACAGGAAATTGATGCATTAAGAATAGAGTGGGCTGAGTATGTTGATGACTTCATCCCAATAGATGAAACACTATATTAGCTAGTTTGTGAAATTTTAAATTAAGTGTACTTATAGTTTTATTTTAGTAGGAAACTCTACACATTATATTGTCTTTTGTAATACTTTGGTAATGGATAAATTATAAATTTATGAAGCAATAATGTTTAATTTGAGGTAAATATCTTGCTTCTTGGATGAATTATGTAAGTCTTTTTATATATGCCATCATACATATTTTAGGACATGTATTGAATCGTTTATGACACACTTTGTGTGTCGCTGGTAATATTCAATGACGCTACATTGCTATAGTATATGAAGCTATACAGATGTCATGTTTACTATATCATGACGCTCATTCCTCTGTTTATGACACATATTCTGCATCTCAAATTGAAATAGATGACACGCTTTTTTAATTCAATAACGCTTGTTAGGTATCTCCAAAAGCTATACATGACCCTGTGCGTATGTCATGATTAGTATACCATGACGCTTATTCCTATGTTTATGACACTTATTCCGTGTCTTTAATGGTAATAGATGACACAAGTTCTTAATTTAATGACGCTTGTTAGGCGTCCTTAAAAGTAATACATGACACTCTTTCAACGTCATAAAAAAAATATCTTTAATGACACCCACAAAGATAATGCTAAACCCTTGCATCATTAAACTTTTAACATGACCCATAAAATGCGTCATGTATGTAAAAATTGTAGTAGTGTTTGTATTATTGTCACTCACTCGAGCTTCGCAGCCTATCTGAGTTCTTGATGTCGATGCACCATTCCCATGGTGTAGGCACTGATTGTACAGATGTCAGGTCTGAAGAGATTACAAGAGGTCGTTTGGTATTTTGGTTGGATTCTGTTGAGTGGTCTGGAATCTCTACTCTTGCTCATTTCCATAAGGTAGTCCGACCTTAGAATCGAGTGAATATGAATTGTTCATACTAGACATTGTGCATAAATTAGACTTATCATGTTAGTGTTGGAAATGTGCCCAAAAACCAATCATATGATGATACTTTACGGACATTTCACAAGTTAAACTAATGTAGTTTAAATATAAAGGGCAAAAGATTATTGTTTGAGTCGTCTCATATAAATGTTATATGCTTAAACGATAAAGTCCAAGGAATATGTGATTGGGAGAATGCAATCTAAAGACGTTAGATTCATGAGACCATTCTTTTGTAGACACATCCTAAACGTTCCTGATCATAGGATTGCCAATTGGGCATTGACAGTCCGTTAAGATCAGTACGTGCTGTGTCTTCTCTCAGGGAGAGTAACTAGTCTCGAGTCATTGGTGTGTGTGACATCAAGACAAGTACGTAGGTGCTCAATAGAGAATGAGTTCACTGAACACGATCAACGAAGAGTTCTCATATTCATGTCACATGAGAACTCATGGTTGAGATAATGCAAAGTAGTCATTTGACCTGAGGCATCATAGTTGTCTTGTGGTTAGGTACTTGATCTTTGATTATGTCAAAGTCACCCCATCCACGGGTGTCCACGGCATCGTTGGGGTTAAGCCACTTAGCCATGGAGGCAATTAAATGCGCAACAAGGGATCTCTAACCTTCAAACCGTTTGAGGGAGAATACTCTATGATATGATTAAGAATCTTTGGCCAGAGTATGAATGAGATTTAGGAAGTCATTCCAAATCACATTGGATAGTCGACATGAATAAACTATCAAACCAAACAATGTGGTCAAGAGTATTGTATTAGAGAAAGACCGTATTGCATTTGTAATCCTAAACTGAATAGGTTCTCCACCTCTTCTGATTAGCTTGGGTAACCATGATATGCTGCTAGGTGTCACTCATGGTTTGTGGAAGCCCTAAACGTGTATAATCACTAAAGGGAGAATTGAAAGTAAGTTTCAATTCACAATCAATTTGAAATGGTTTTAATCGCCCACTGCCTCGCTAAAAGGAACCTAATGGATCGTACACCGTGTAAGGTGGAGATTGAAGAAACAATGGAGATGAGTAAGAATAATTAAATGGTTTAATTATTTATGGCAAGGATTAATTAATATTTTAATTAATCAAACGAATAAGTTCGTTAAAGACCTCGGGATAGTTTTGGACTTTAAGGCCCAATGGGCTTCAAACGTCAAGCCCATTGACTTAAGTTGTATGACAACTTAATGAATAATGATTCACAAAGGCCCAATTAGCCCAATGAAACCCTATGGCCGGCCATTTAGAGATGGAGTGGGTTTTGGACTTATTTACAAGTTTGCCACTCCAATGAATTAAGGTATAAATATGACTTTATAGCCAAAATTCATTTAGGGTTTCTTTTGGGAAAATTGGAGAGAACACTAACTCTCCTTTCTCTCTAAAGTGGCCGGCCCCCTTGGAGGGTTTAGCTAGTAATCTTTCTCCTCCAAGGTCACTCATTTCTTCTCCAATCTAACCTTGGTGAAGAGACTTAGAGGTTCTCAATTTTGGGAACTTGGAGAACCTTTTCATCCATCCAAATCCATAGATCTAAGATGCAAGGAATGAAGGCCATCTCTTTGGGTGATTAGCCTTTGCTTATGCAAAGAGGAATCTACAAAGGTATAATTTCTCAACTCACTTTGATTTGAGTTGAGTCTTGGTTCACCAATCTACTAGGCTTTGAATTTCATGGTTAATGTTTTGTTTTAAGTGCATACAAGCATGATTCCGCCTTTAATTGTTAATTGCATGCTAATAGATGTTGCTTAAATGAACATGTTTTTCACTAAATTTCCTTCAAGTGGTATCAGAGCCTAGGTCTAGTAGTTGGTGAATCATTTTGGGCTTTGTAGTTCATAGTCTTTGATTTAAATGTTGTAATATGTTACAAGCTTTATTCTTGTTTCTTTGAATGTAAATTTTGTTAGAAAATTTGCCATCTCAAATGTTGTAGATGTAGTTCATATGAGCATGAATTTTGGAGCTAAAATTTGGTGCCATGTTTTTGGGGATTTTCGGCCAAATCCAAAGGGTGGATTTTTGGGTTCTTGTTTGACTTGTTAAAAGTGTTTTCAAGTGACTTTTGGAACCCCTATGTACCCTAGTTTGGTTATATGTTATTTCCCTTAAGTTTGAATGGTTTTGGGATGTATTTGGGTGAAAAATGTTCATGAAGCTTTTATGTGTTTTTCATGAATGTTCTTCATTGTTCTTGAAGTTTTAGCCAAGAAAAAAAAGTTTGGTGTTTTGATTCAAAGTTTTGATTTATTTCATAAAGTCTTTGTTTTGTGTTGTTAGGTGTGACTTATCTATCATCAAAACATTTATTGAAATTTTTTGAAAGGTGATAGAAATGGTGATGGGTGTGTAAGAAGTACTTCTCTTACACACACACCACTTGCATGGTTTTGTTCACACCAAACTATTTCCACTTGCATGGCTTTATGACTTAGTTGAAAAATTTTCAAAATTTTTGTGGACTCACTCTCCAAAAACCGGCCACCCTACAAGTGGGGTGTTTTTGGGGCTTTTATGCAATTACATAAAGTTTTGGTACTTTTTTGTATTTTGTAGTTTGACCCAAAAGTTTACGTATTTACGTAAAGGCCCAAAATCATTAAAGGACAAATTGTTTTGTTCCTTTAATGAAGTTTTTGAATTTATTGAAATTTTTGAGTTCTAGTTGTGATTACATGAAGTAGTGAACTTTTGTGTTTTTACAATATGAGCTCAAAAGTTTAAGTTTTGCAACATAGCCCAAAGGTTGAGGTTATTGCATTTTTGGCCCAAATTAGGTTGAGAACAAAATGGTTTTGTCTCTTTAAATGAGAATTGGATTTTCATTTCATTTAGCTCCATTTAAATCAATTCTATGGATACAAAAACCAAATGAAAATGTTGCATTCAAGTTTAATTGGTTAAAGCGTTAATTAATTAAAGAAAGGGTGATTATGAACCTAAGCCTATTATAATTGAGCTATGTGAAAGGCCGTTTCAAATTTGTTTGAACCATGGGAATGTGTAGATTAGATTTTGGTTGTAATTTGATATGATCAAATGTTGTAAAAGAGCATAAGCTCTTCTTTACTTTAAAGTAATTTATTTTGATCAAATGTTGTAAAAGAGCATAAGCTCTTCTTTACTTTGAAGTACTCATTTTCTTGTTTTATTTGATATGCTTGAAAATGGAGTAGCGGGTCCAACGCCCAATAAGACAACACGCCTTAATGTGATTAAACGTGTAACTAAAATCAATCACCATCCCTATACCGAGATTCAACACAAGGCTCGTGTTGGATCTATTCAAAGGTTCATAATCATCCTAAGGCCCTAAGACAACTATATAGTCCATTAAATGAATGCAAAGCTTATATTAGTAGTATCATATACTCTTGCTTTAAAAAACCGTTTTATAAGCATAGTGGGAGTATTATATACAACTAAAACAATCAAATGGACCAATAGTTGTAATAGGACCAAATTGTTTTAATAAGATTAAAATGAATGTTTATATGTGATGAGACCTAAAAACCCTCAACCAAACCATTATTAAGTTGACAAGCGTGAGAGTGCTTTGAACACTCTTTCGTGGCCTTCCACCGTGGTGGGCTTCAATCGTTTGTGACTCATACACCGTATTCGTCCAGTTCTGGGGTATGCAAAGTATGTGCTTACATTCAGGAGAAGCCTATAAACATATGATGAAGTGAAGGTAGGCAACGAGTATGGTCAATATGATATTCTTCTGAGGCCATTCTTGAACCCCTACTTGAACTAGCATGGTGGGAATGACTTAACTAAGTGCAATGGTGCCAATATGATATTCTTCTGAGGCATCATTCTCTAGAGGCCAAATAAGATGGGTACTTGCAAGAGATGCAAATGAGTAAGTGTACTCTCTGAGGTGGGCTTGGTAATAGTGAGTCTCCCATACCCTACTAAGAGTTTCCTCCAAAACTCTCGAATTCCGATGAGGGATATGGAATTTGCCAAAAATAGTGGGTGGTGCTATTTGATTTAAAGACCCGAATCAAATGGCTTAAAAACAATCAATTTATATTCGTTATGTATATGTTTACCAATATATTTGCAAACGCTATCCAAAACTTGACAAAGAAAAGCCGAATGCTTTAGTTTCCGAACTTGGTACCACAATCCCAAAGATTGTCTTAAATGGATTGTATATGTACCTAAGTAGTCTCATCCTCACAATCTTCCTATTGATAATGTATCATTGGAAGAACATGTTAGATATATCTATCATAAAGAGGACAACACAAACAACCAATGCTTATTCCTTCGTTATATGAACAAAGGAACTTACGAAGATTAGCATAAAGACAAGGACACTTTTAGTGTCATAGTTCTTCACTTACAAATAGTTGTATGAAGAAATAATAGTTGCTTTGAACAACCCTTAGTTAATGCAAACACTAGTGCTTGTTTCTTTGTTAAAAGAACAAAGAACTTGAGAAGAAAGCACAATGGCATGGACACTTTATGTGCCATGATTCTTCATTTACAAATTGTTGTATAAAGAAATGAGAGTTGCCTTGAACAACTCTTGAAAGTTTGTAATTATGTTTAGAACATAATGGTTGGTTGACAAAAATAGTCCATCAACATGGACTTATGATGATTTTGAATCATTGAGTGTTGAAGTGTTAAACCACTATAAGAGACGGAAACTAGGCAAGGACTTCACTTTTGTGTCCCTATCCAAATCGTTCACTAAGTTTATTGTAAACTATATAGTGAACAATAACCACACGCTCTCCAAATTGTTTGATGTGTATAACACAATTGAAATAAGTTTCAAGAGAGATAGTGGGAGTTTAGGGACCATGACTATTGTAGTCAAAGAAGAAGTCAAATGAAGAAAGCGAAATAACTCCAAGGGAACAAACTTTCTTTATGAAAGGATGGACATTGGAAGGGGTATTTGCAAGAAATGTCTTGCAAAGTGTCAAGAACACACCTTTCGAAGGTGTTGTAAATTGTTCTTGAAAAGTTCAAAAAAGTTGGTTCTTCTACTTGAATGCTTGATTCCGTATTAGTAACTATGTTTTACAATCGTTGTAAAAGTGTGGCTAATAAGAAGTAGAAGATTAATGAGAGAAGAGAAAGTACTTCACATTCGGAACGTGAATCAAATGTAGATCTCTGCGAAAGCAGATGGTACTTACTTCCTCATATAAACTACCAAAGAAATTGGAAAAACCAAAGATTGTCTTTACATTCCTAAAGAAACATAATGCATAAATAGAATCCTTTATGCATACGCATAAAGGTGATTTACGTATTTCATATTGTATGAAAAACGTTGATATGAGTTGTACCAAGATCGGTACAAGACGATATCAGTACAAGCCCAGGATCAGAACCATGGCAACTGTCAAGTGAGTCCTTAAGTATTTAAGAAATACTAAAGGATAGATTCCTCAAAGAATGAGGAAGAATTAGAGTAACGTAATGGAAGCGTAAATGTATTAGATTATGAATCTAATCCATCATTGGATGTTTCTTCATTATGAATGAAGAGATAATCAGATATCTCTTTATTATGACTAAAGAGATATTTGGATGGAAACATTAAAAGTAATGACTTTAGTGTGTTCCATTATGAATGCAAAATATATTGCCATATAGAAGCTTACAACAATGTTGTTTGGATGGGAAAGTTCATTTATGAACTCTCTATTCGGTTCCAACCAGGAAGTGTCTCTAGTGTACCGACACTACGACACTAATGGGGCGATAGCTCAAGCCAGGGAATCAAGGTCTCCTCAAGATCCGAACTCAAATGAGAGACTGAACCACATGATTCAGAATCATGTATAATGGTGACGTCGTTATTCTCAAGGTTACTTCTATGGATAACATATAGATATCCATTGTCTAGGCCTACTACTCAGCCATTTTTGAAATGACTACAGAAGAGGTATCATCACTGATGACCAAGCTGATTGGCTCTAGTGCAAGTGGGAGATTGTTGGAAATGTGCCCTAAAACCAATCATATGATGATACTTGACGGACATTTCACAAGTTAAACTAATGTAGTTTAAATATAAAGGGCAAAAGGTTATTGTTTGAGTCGTCTCGTATAAATGTTATATGCTTAAACGATAAAGTCCAAGGAATATGTGATTGGGAGAATGCAATCTAAAGAAGTTAGATTCATGAGACCATTCTTTCGTAGACACATCCTAAACGTTCTTGATCATAGGATTGCCAATTGGGCATTGACAGTCCGATAAGATCAGTACGTGCTGTGTCTTCTCTCAGGGAGAGTGACTAGTCTCGAGTCATTGGTGTGTGTGACATCAAGACAAGTACGTAGGTGCTCAATAGAGAATGAGTTCACTGAACACGATCAACGAAGAGTTCTCATATTCATGTCACATGAGAACTCATGGTTGGGATAATGCAAAGTAGTCATTTGACCTGAGGCATCATAGTTGTCTTGTGGTTAGGTACTTGATCTTTGATTATGTCAAAGTCACCCCATCCGCGGGTGTCCACGACATCGTTAGGGTTAAGCCACTTAGCCATGGAGGCAATTAAATGCGCAATAAGGGATCTCTAACCTTCAAACCGTTTAAGGGAGAATACTCTATGATATGATTAAGAATCTCTGGCCAGAGTATGAATGAGATTTAGGAAGTCATTCCAAATCACATTCAAGGTAATCATATAAGTACATGAATCACATTGGATAGTCGACATGAATAAACTATCAAACCAAACAATGTGGTCAAGAGTATTGTATTAGAGAAAGACCGTATTGCATTTGTAATCCTAAACTGAATAGGTTCTCCACCTCTTCTGATTAGCTTGGGTAACCATGATATGCTGCTAGGTGTCACTCATGGTTTGTGGAAGCCCTAAACGTGTATAATCACTAAAGGGAGAATTGAAAGTAAGTTTCAATTCACAATCGATTTGAAATGGTTTTAATCGCCCACTGCCTCGCTAAAAGGAACCTAATGGATCGTACACCGTGTAAGGTGGAGATTGAAGAAACAATGGAGATGAGTAAGAATAATTAAATGGTTTAATTATTTATGGCAAGGATTAATTAATATGTTAATTAATCAAACGAATAAGTTCGTTAAAGACCTCGGGATAGTTTTGGACTTTAAGGCCCAATGGGCTTCGAACGTCAAGCCCATTGACTTAAGTTGTATGACAACTTAATGAATAATGATTCACAAAGGCCCAATTAGCCCAATGAAACCCTATGGCCGGCCATTTAGAGATGGAGTGGGTTTTGGACTTATTTACAAGTTTGCCACTCCAATGAATTAAGGTATAAATATGACTTTATAGCCAAAATTCATTTAGGGTTTCTTTTGGGAAAATTGGAGAGAACACTAACTCTCCTTTCTCTCTAAAGTGGCCGGCCCCCTTGGAGGGTTTAGCTAGTAATCTTTCTCCTCCAAGGTCACTCATTTCTTCTCCAATCTAACCTTGGTGAAGAGACTTAGAGGTTCTCAATTTTGGGAACTTGGAGAACCTTTTCATCCATCCAAATCCATAGATCTAAGATGCAAGGAATGAAGGCCATCTCTTTGGGTGATTAGCCTTTGCTTATGCAAAGAGGAATCTACAAAGGTATAATTTCTCAACTCACTTTGATTTGAGTTGAGTCTTGGTTCACCAATCTATTAGGCTTTGAATTTCATGGTTAATGTTTTGTTTTAAGGGCATACAAGCATGATTCCGCCTTTAATTGTTAATTGCATGCTAATAGATGTTGCTTAAATGAACATGTTTTTCACTAAATTTCCTTCAGTTAGTACTTGGAATCCATGTGGGGAATTATGTAGGGATCCTTTATTAAAATTTGTGAATTGATATGGGACCTTATTGATTGAATAACATAGTAAATGTTGATATCATGCTTCTTTGATTTTTAGGATTGATTAATTAGAATGATTGTGGAATGATGTGGGATATGATTATTATTATTATGATTAGTCTCGTTGCTCAATGTGGCTTGAGAATAATATTGTGCTTTGTTGGTTCTTGGGTATGTTACATGTTGTGGATTAAGGTTTCATGTTGAAAGCATAGTGATTTATATGATGGATGAAGTGGAAATGTTGATTGTCATATTGGATTGTTATGTAGCCCTGAATCTAGTACCTTCATACTTGTCAAGTTCTAATGATTGATTGAGGAGTGTTATATCTTTCGGCTTGAACGTACTATGGTAAATGTAGATGGGTAATGAATGATGAACTACGAATGGCTTGATCCCTGTGTAGGGTAAGCAGGCAGTCTAACAGAGGTTAGATGCATCCATGAAGTGTACGAAAAATTACTACGTAGTTGGATCGTGAGTTGTGTTTGTGCATATCTTGGAGGTGAAGGAAATTTTGTGAAAAACATGTTCATTTGAGCAACATCAATAGCATGCAATTAACAAATTAAAGGCGGAATCATGCTTGCATGCACTCAAAAACAAAAACATCAACCATGAAATTCAAAGCCTAGTAGATTGGTGAACCTTGACTCAACTTTAAAACAACATTTGTTAGTTGAGAAATATTTACCTTTGTAGATTCCTCTTTGCATATGCAAAGGATAATCACCCAAGAGATAGGGCATTCATTCCTTGCTTCTTAGCTCCATGGATTTGGTTGAAAGAATTGGATTCTCCAAGTTCCCAAAATAGAGAACCTCTAAAGATTCTACACCAAGGTTAGATTGAAGAAGAAATGAGTGACCTTGGAGTAGTAGGATTGCTAGATTCACCCTCCAAGGTGGTTGGCCTCTTAGAGAGAAAATGAGAGACATTTCTATCTAATTCTCCCAAAAGAAACCCTTAATTGAATTTTGGCTATAAAGTCCTTTATATAGTCCCTTCAAATAAGTGACCTAAAGAACCAAAAGCCCATTCTCTCTAACATGGGTTTATTGGGCTAATTGGGCCTTTGTGAATCATTATTCATTAAGTTGTCATACAACTTAAGTCAATGGGCTTTGACGTTCGAAGCCCATTGGGCCTTAAGGTCCAAAACTATCCCGAGGTCTTTAACGAACTTATTCGTTTGATTAATTAACATATTAATTAATCCTTGCCATAAATAATTTAAACCATTTTAATTATTCTTACTCATCTCCATTGTTTCTTCAATCTCCACCTTACACGGTGTACGATCCATTAGGTTCCTTTTAGCGAGGCAGTGGGCGATTAAAACCATTTTACATCGATTGTGAATTTGAAACTTACTTTCAATTCTCCCTTTAGTGATTACACACGTTTAGGGCTTCCACAAACCATGAGTGACACCTAGCAGCATATCATGGTTACCCAAGCTAATCAGAAGAGGTAGAGAACCTATTCAGTTTAGGATTACAAATGCAATACGGTCTTTCTCTAATCTAATACTCTTGACCACATTGTTTGGTTTGATAGTTTATTTATTCATGTCTACTATCCAATGTGATTCGTTTGCTTATATGATTACCTTGAATGTGATTTGGAACGCATTCCCTAATCGCATTCATACTCTGGCCAGAGATTTTAATCATATCATAGAGTATTCTCCCTCAAACCATTTGAAGGTTAGAGATCCCTTGTTGCACATTCACTTGTCTCCATAACTAAGTGGCTTAACCCCAATGATGTCGTGGACACCCCGATGGGGTGACTTTGACATAATCAAAGATCAAGGACTTAACCACAAGACAACTGTGATGCCTCAGGTCAAAAGACTAATTTGCATTATCCCAACCATGAGTTCTCATGTGACATGAATATGAGAACTCCTCGTTGATCGTGTTCAGTGAACTCATTCTCTATTAAGCACCTACGTACTTGTCTTGATGTCACACACACCAATGACTCGAGACTAGTCACTCTCCCTGAGAGAAGGCACAGTACGTACTGATCTTATCGGACTGTCAATGCCCAATTGGCAATCCTATGATCAGGAACGTTTAGGATGTGTCTACGAAAGAATGGTCTCATGAATCTAACTTCATTAGATTGCATTCTCCCAATCACATATTCCTTGGACTTTATCGTTTAAGCATATAACATTTATATGAGACGGCTCAAACAATAATGTTTGCCCTTTATATGTAAACTAGATTAGTTTAACATGTGAAATGTCCGTAAAGTATCATCATATGATTGGCTTTAGGGCACATTTCCAACAATCTCCCACTTGCACTAGAGCCAATCAGCTTGTTCATCTGTTATGATTCCTCTTCTGTAGTCATTTCATAAATGGCTGAGTAGTAGGCCTAGGCAATGGATATCTATATGTTATCCATAGAAGCAACCTTGAGAATATCGACGTCACCATTATACATGATTCCCAATCATGTGGTTCAGTCTCTCATATGAGTTCGGATCTTGATGAGACCTTGATTCCCTGGCTTGAGCTATCGCCCCATTAGTGTCATAGTGTCAGTACACTAGATACACTTTCTGGTTGGAACCGAATAGAGAGTTCATAAATGAACTTTCCCATCCAAACAACATTGTTGTAAACTTCTATATGGCAATATATTTTGCATTCATAATGGAACATACTAAAGTCATTACTTTAATGTTTCCATCCAAATATCTCTTTAGTCATAATAAAGGGATACCTGTTTATCTCTTCATTCATAATGAAGAAACATCCAATGATGGATTAGATTCATAATCTAATACATTTACGCTTCCATTACGTTACTCTAATTCTTCCTCATTCTTCGAGGAACCTATCCTTTAGTATTTCTTAAATACTTAAGGACTCACTTGACAGTTGCCATGGTTCTGATCCTGGGCTTGCATTGATATCGCCTTGTACCTTTCTAGGTACAACTCATATCAATGTTTTTCATAGAATATGAAATACATAAATCACCTTTCTGCGTATGCATAAAGGATTCGATTTACGCATTATTTCTTTGGGAGTCAAAGGGTACGTTCCCTTTGAGAAGAGCTACCTCCTAGTCTCACTAAAATCTATCATTATAGATTTCCATCCCATGTATATAGACTATGTCTCCCATATACATTCTATCGTTATAGAAAGTTTAAAGTCATAACTTTAACAATGAAGTATTCTTTTCATTTCCAAAATTAATATATCATACATATATTTAAATTTAGGAATATGATTAACTCCCACTAATCTTTTGTAAACCTAGTAAACAAAAGATTCATTTACATCTTTATGAGAAATCAAACGTTTTGATCTTTTTCTCATAAGACGCTTATGGCTCCCACTAGCTTGCTTAGATCCATGATGGTTGGATCTCTACAACTTACATGTTTTGTGATTCATAGTTTTAGACATATATTATTAGGACTATCTTAATAATGGTTTCGGAAACCTATATTATGTCCAAACATTGAATCAACATTTAGTTGTAGCTAGCTATCTTCGAATTAATTGAAACTAAGACTACGTCAAAAATGGTTCCTTCAAAGTCAACCATTCTCTTTGATTGTAGTCACCTTAAGCTACCAATTAGCTATGAAGGTTTCATTATTTCGGGTCAAATGGTACTTTACCATTTCCTTGAGTATATATCGTATATACACTCAATGTAGTCATAAAGTTCAAACCATTCAACTGAGACGGTTTATAAATCCTTCTTGACTACCTTGGAGCTTGTGGTATAGGAACTAGGTTGTTATATTTGTTGATTATCATCTTGTCTCTCAAAGAACCCATTCTTTTGAGTTCTATTCCTAGTTCATTTGCTCTAAGGCAAATCACATTGTAGGATTACAATGAACTACTCAACAAACAACATTTGTTGGTTGGTTTATAGAAGTGATATCCAAAGGTTAATTTAAGGATATCCACAAGATAATTTTTAAACAAATATTGCTTATTAGCACACAACCCCAAATCTTAACATGATTAAGATTTGTCTTTCTTTCCAACTACATCCTATGGAGTTATGAAAATTTTGGAAGATCTTCTAATTGACAATCATATTGTTTTAGAAGTATATATCCTATTATATATGGGTAATTGATAACATCCAACGAACTAAATCTTATTCGAGTTCGTTCTTCTCCTAATGGAGAAAATCATTATCTTATGATGCTAATTTCCTTGATATCTTTCAAGGAAACTCATCTAAAGTGTTACCTTTCCTTAGATCAAATCTAAGGAGGTAAGTACTTTAGACGTCTTACTCATCAACTTACATTTCTTGAATTCTTTGAAACCTTTTGCAAAGTATTCGGACTTGTGTTTATTCATAATAAACTATAGTCCAACCGAGAGTGATCTTCGATGAATGTCAAACAACATGAGTAGTATTATGTTGTGGACAAGTGCCACTAACATCTAAGTGAATTAACCTCAATAACTTTGTGATTCTTTCTTCTTTCCAAAAGAATAAAGATTCGAACATTTCGCCTCTATACAATTTTGACAAGAAGGTATTGGATCCGGATCTAACGATCCAAAGCATCCATCTATGACCAACTCGTAATTTATGTTTTAGAGGTATCACAACTCAGTTGGGCTTAGTCACTATCTTGCAACCTTTTGGGTTTTAAGCATCATTATATTCTAAACAGTTAACGCTACCATATCATCTCTACTATAGAGACAATCAATTAGATTACTATAATCCAATCAGTGATTAATAAAGAACAATGTTTTGTCAAACAAAACATTCATCCATCTCTACTATAGTGACGGAATTAAGTTCCTTAAAATTGGAATGTAAAGACAATCTTTGGTTTTTCCAATTTCTTTGGTAGTTCATATGAGGAAGTTAGTATCATCTGCTTTCACAGAGATCTATATTTTATTCACGTTCCGAATGTGAAGTACTTTCTCTTCTCTCATTAATCTTCTACTTCTTATTAGTCACACTTTTACAACGATTGTAAAACATAGTTACTAATACGGAATCAAGCATTCAAGTAGAAGAACCAACTGTTTTGAACTTTTCAAGAACAATTTACAACACCTTCGAAAAGTGTGTTCTTGACACTTGCAAGACATTTCTTGCAAATACCCCTTCCAATGTCCATCCTTTTCATAAAGAAAGTTTGTTCCCTTGGAGTTAATTTTATCTTCTTCATTTGACTTCTCCTTTGACTACAATAGTCATGGTCCCTAAACTCCCACTATCTCTCTTGAAACCTTTTTCAATTGTGTTATACACATCAAACATTTTGGAGAGTGTGTGGTTATTGTTCACTACATAGTTTACAATAAACTTAGTGAACCATTAGGATAGGGACATAAAGGTGAAGTCCTAGCTTAGTTTCCGTCTCGTTAAGTGGTTTATCACTTCAACACTCAATGATTCAAAATCATCATAAGTCCATGTTGATGGACTATTTTTGTCAACCAACCATTATGTTCTAAACATAATTACAAACTTTCAAGAGTTGTTCAAGGCAACTCTTATTTCTTCATACAACAATTTGTAAGTGAAGAACTATGACATTAAAAGTGTCCTTGTCTTTATGCTAATCTTCGTAAGTTCCTTTGTTCATATAACGAAGGAATAAGGATTGGTTGTTTGTGTTGTCCTCTTCATGATAGACATTTCTAACATGTTCTTCCAATGATACATTATCAATAGGAAGATTGTGAGGATGAGACTTCTTAGGTACATGCACAATCCATTTAAGACAATCTTTGGTCTTGTGTTACCAAGTCCGGAAACTAAAACATTCGGATTTTCTTTGTCAAGTTTTGGATAGCGTTTGCAAATATATATTGGTAAACAAATACATAACGAATATAAATTGATTGATTTTAAGCCATTTGATTCGGGTCTTTAAATCAAATAGCACCACCCACTATTTTTGGCAAATTCCATATCCCTCATTGGAATTCGAGAGTTTTGGAGGAAACTCTTAGTAGGTTATGGGAGACTCACTATTACCAAGCCCACCTCAAAATTATATCATGTTGGTTAGCGTTAATAATAATGAGAGAGTACGCTTACTCATTTGCAACTAATGCAAGTACCCATCAATTTGGCCTCTAGAGAATGATGCCTCAGAATTATATCATGTTGGCGTCATTGCACTTAGTTAAGTCATTCCCACCATGCCTAGTTCGTGTAGGGGTTTAAGCATAGCCTCAGAATTATATCATGTTGGCTAAACTCGTTGCCTACCTCACTTCATCATGTATGTATATAGAACTCCTCCTGAGTGTAAGCATGCACTTTGTACTTCCCCATTATAGGGTGAAGCCGGTGTACAAGTCACAAACGATCGGAGCTACCACGGTGGAAGGCCACAAAAGAGTGTTCTAAGCACTCTCACGCTTTTCAACTTAATAATGGTTTGTTTGAGGGTTTTAGGTCTCATCACATATAAGTATTCATTTTAATCTTCATTAAAACAATTTTGGTCCTATTACAACTATTGGTCCATTTAATTCAATTTAGTTGTATATAATACTCCCACTATACTTATAAAACGGTTTTTTAAAGCAAGAGTATATGATACTACTAACATAAGGTTTGCATTCATTTGATGGACTATATAGTTGCCTTAGGGCCTTAGGATGACTATGAACCTTTGTTTAGATTCAACACGAGCCTAGTGTTGAATCTCGGACTAGGGATGGAGATTGATTTTAGTTACGCGTTTAATCACATTAAGGCGTGTTGTCTTAGGGGCGTTGGACCCTCTACTCAATTTTCATGCATATCAAATAAAGCAAAAAATAAATACTTCAAAGTAAAGGTGAGCTTATGCTCATTACAACATTTGCATAATTCAAATTACTTTAAAGTAAAGAAGAGCTTATGCTCTTTTACAACATTTGATCAAATCAAATTACAACCAAAATTAATCTACACATTCCCATGGTTCAAACAAATTTGAAACGGCCTATCACATAGCTCAATTATCGTAGGCTTAGGTTCATAATCACCCTTTAATTAATCAACACTTTAACTAATTAAATTGAATGCAACATTTTCATTTTGTTTTTGTATCCATAAAATTGATTTAAATGGAGCTAAATGAAATGAAAATCCAATTCTCATTTAAAGAGACAAAACAATTTTTGTTCCCTACTTAATTTGGGCCATCATGCAATAACCACAACCTTTTGGGCTATATTGCGAAACACAAACTTTTGGGGTCACTTTGTAAAAACACAAAAGTCCACTACTTCATGTAATTACAACTAGAACCCAAAAATTTCAACAAATACAAAAAACTTCATTAAAGGAGCAAAACAATTTGTCCTTTAGCGTTTTTGGGCCTTAACGTAAAAAACGTAAACTTTTGGGCTAAAATACAAATACACAAAAGTATCAAAACTTTATGTAATTGCACAAAAGGCCCAAAAATACCCTACATGTAGGGTGGCCGGTTTTAGGGATAAAATAGAGTGGAGATAAGTCCAATTGTACAAAGTTTATGAAAGTGGATTTTGTTAGGTGAGGTAAAGATGAAACATATATGATATATATTGAATTTATGTCAAACTTTTATAAAAGTTTGTCTACCATTAATTGAATTTATGTCAAACTTTTAAAAAAGTTTGTCTACCATTAAAACCATTAATAATACTTTACCAATAACCATCACCCACTAAAATTAAACCAAAACTTTATGTAAAAACATAAAACTTTTTGAATCAAAACTTCAAAACTTTTTGTTCTTGGCAAGAACTTCAAGAACATTGAAGAACACTCATGAAAACTCATAATAGCTCCATGAATGTTTTCACTCACCAAAACTCAAATTTTCACCACTCAAAAGATGGCTAACATCCTAGGGTACTTAGGGGTTCCAAAAGTCACTTTAAAACCATTTTAACAAGACAAACATGAACCCAAAAAGTCACCCTTTGGATTTGGCCGAATTTTCCCAAAAACATGGCACCAAATTTTAGCTCGAAAATTCATGCTCATATGAACTACATCTACAACATTTGAGATGGCAAATTTTCTAACAAAATTTACATTCAAAGAAACAAGAATAAAGCTTGTAACATATTACAACTTTTAAATAAAAAACTATGAACTACAAAACCCAAAATGATTCACCAACTACTAGACCTAGGCTCTGATACCACTTGAAGGAAATTTTGTGAAAAACATGTTCATTTGAGCAACATCAATAGCATGCAATTAACAAATTAAAGGCGGAATCATGCTTGCATGCACTCAAAAACAAAAACATCAACCATGAAATTCAAAGCCTAGTAGATTGGTGAACCTTGACTCAACTTTAAAACAACATTTGTTAGTTGAGAAATATTTACCTTTGTAGATTCCTCTTTGCATATGCAAAGGATAATCACCCAAGAGATAGGGCATTCATTCCTTGCTTCTTAGCTCCATGGATTTGGTTGAAAGAATTGGATTCTCCAAGTTCCCAAAATAGAGAACCTCTAAAGATTCTACACCAAGGTTAGATTGAAGAAGAAATGAGTGACCTTGGAGTAGTAGGATTGCTAGATTCACCCTCCAAGGTGGTTGGCCTCTTAGAGAGAAAATGAGAGACATTTCTATCTAATTCTCCCAAAAGAAACCCTTAATTGAATTTTGGCTATAAAGTCCTTTATATAGTCCCTTCAAATAAGTGACCTAAAGAACCAAAAGCCCATTCTCTCTAACATGGGTTTATTGGGCTAATTGGGCCTTTGTGAATCATTATTCATTAAGTTGTCATACAACTTAAGTCAATGGGCTTTGACGTTCGAAGCCCATTGGGCCTTAAGGTCCAAAACTATCCCGAGGTCTTTAACGAACTTATTCGTTTGATTAATTAACATATTAATTAATCCTTGCCATAAATAATTTAAACCATTTTAATTATTCTTACTCATCTCCATTGTTTCTTCAATCTCCACCTTACACGGTGTACGATCCATTAGGTTCCTTTTAGCGAGGCAGTGGGCGATTAAAACCATTTTACATCGATTGTGAATTTGAAACTTACTTTCAATTCTCCCTTTAGTGATTACACACGTTTAGGGCTTCCACAAACCATGAGTGACACCTAGCAGCATATCATGGTTACCCAAGCTAATCAGAAGAGGTAGAGAACCTATTCAGTTTAGGATTACAAATGCAATACGGTCTTTCTCTAATCTAATACTCTTGACCACATTGTTTGGTTTGATAGTTTATTTATTCATGTCTACTATCCAATGTGATTCGTTTGCTTATATGATTACCTTGAATGTGATTTGGAACGCATTCCCTAATCGCATTCATACTCTGGCCAGAGATTTTAATCATATCATAGAGTATTCTCCCTCAAACCATTTGAAGGTTAGAGATCCCTTGTTGCACATTCACTTGTCTCCATAACTAAGTGGCTTAACCCCAATGATGTCGTGGACACCCCGATGGGGTGACTTTGACATAATCAAAGATCAAGGACTTAACCACAAGACAACTGTGATGCCTCAGGTCAAAAGACTAATTTGCATTATCCCAACCATGAGTTCTCATGTGACATGAATATGAGAACTCCTCGTTGATCGTGTTCAGTGAACTCATTCTCTATTGAGCACCTACGTACTTGTCTTGATGTCACACACACCAATGACTCGAGACTAGTCACTCTCCCTGAGAGAAGGCACAATACGTACTGATCTTATCGGACTGTCAATGCCCAATTGGCAATCCTATGATCAGGAACGTTTAGGATGTGTCTACGAAAGAATGGTCTCATGAATCTAACTTCATTAGATTGCATTCTCCCAATCACATATTCCTTGGACTTTATCGTTTAAGCATATAACATTTATATGAGACGGCTCAAACAATAATGTTTGCCCTTTATATGTAAACTAGATTAGTTTAACATGTGAAATGTCCGTAAAGTATCATCATATGATTGGCTTTAGGGCACATTACCAACAGGAGGCAGGGTATGTTAGAGATACAGATACTTGGTGACGTCACGTGTCGATCCTGGACGTATGTTGGGATCGGGGCGTGACATCTGAACTCCCTCTATTCGAACATACAAGACTATGAACTGAAATTCCTTATTTGCAAGGCAAGAAAAAGAACTTAATGTGGACTTAACCCATCCACGAAAATCCTTTGATAACAAGTAGTCTGAGTAACTTAGAGCGCAAGTAATTGACTAAACACAATCTTGTTCTACATCTGCTATACTGAGATAGCAGTAGCATGCCTAGCACTTGATTAGTTTTGATTGTGAGCCTCAAGGTCTACACCTAAGGCCCCACAAAGGTACCTTTCAAAACTAACTCTATCCTCTTCTTGCAGCACATCAGTAAGTAAGAGCCTGACAACACATCCAAAGTGCCAATCCCTTGGGAAGCTGTTCTGAGAGCCGAGAAGCCTTCTCCGAAGAAATCTTCGCTCGAACAGCTCCTACTATTTTCCTGCACAACTGTGAAAATGAAACGAAACGTTTCAAGAGATCATCCTGAAATAGCATTGAGATTGAGGTGGTTGGCATCCTTGTTTATTTTGGCTTGCCATATTCTTGTTTCTACATTTTTTTTCCTTGTTTCTACATAAATTTAAGAATGTGTTCATTTTGCCCGTGAATTGTGTGATCTGAGTTTATTAAAATAATAGCATATAACATGACAATTATTTATTCATTGTAAATAAACGGGTTTACAGTGAACCCGAGAATGTTAGGAGAATCTTCCTTGACACCGAGTGTGTACTCCTCATGTCTAGCTTTTTAACATGATGAAACACAGACACAAATGGGTATACAATTGGGCATAGCTGTTCGCGTCAGGAATTTCTGTCGGGGAAGTTTCCTGGTCGGCGAGATACACAGCTCCCCGAGAGAGGTTTGGCATCGGTTGAGGGCTGCTGTCGGGCTTCTACTTTACTGTCGGGCTTGTCGGGCAAGACTCGTCGGGCAAGGCTCGTCGGGCACGGTTCGTCGGGCACGGCTTGTCGGGCAAGGCCTGTCGGGCAAGGCTGAAAGAGAAGGACATAGTTAACTTTGAAAGGTACCTTTGTGGGGCCTTAGGTGTAGGCCTTAAGGCTCACAATCAAGGTTAACTTTTACGTGCTCAGGCGTGCCACTGCCATCTTTAGCATAGCAGATGTAGAACGGATGTTGAGTTTAGTTATGTACATATATATATATATATATATATATATATATATATATATATATATCCGAGAGACCGTATTGATTATGACAGGTGCCTTTGTGGGGCCTTAGGTATAGGCCTTGAGGCTTCATATCCATAACCAATCCAACACTTGGACATATACACTGCCGGTTCCATTGTCGCACATAGTATTACCACCGTTATACTTCTGATCAGCTAGTCTGCAGAGCTTAGAACAAATCCAAATAGGTGCCTTTGTGGGGCCTTAGGTGTAGGCCTTGAGGCTTCCTATCAGAACTCATTCCATACTCAAACGTTCTAGCCCACAGAGCTTAGAACGAATCCAAAGAGGTGCCTTTGTGGAGCCTTAGGTGTAGGCCTTGAGGCTTCCTATCAGAACTCATTCCATACTCAAACGTTCTAGAATAATCATAATTTAACAGTGGTAAAACTACGAGATCAGTCGATTACTTGCGCCCCAAGTAACTTCGGACTTCTTCGTTTATCAAGGATTGTCGTGGATGGGTTAAGTCCACATAGAGTTCTTTTTTATGCCTTGAGACCAATGACTTTTACATGATCACTCTTATATGTCCGAAAGATTAGAACTTAGATCTGATTTAAATAGTGAAGACATCTTTAAATCGGATTTAAGAACTGAGAGAGTCTTTTAATCATCATTTTACTAGAAACAACTTGAATACAACTGAAAGTATACAACATATTGCTAGTTTAATAAATGGAAAGACAAAACCAAAGAGGGTCAGGCAAGGTTTCACCTTGTCGGGCAAAACTGGGCGTCTTGCAACTTCCTATCTTTGTGGTTTATCAGGGGGTTTTGAGAGTTTAGAAGAAGAAGGGGTTTGAGAGGTGAGTTTAAAGAGAGAAATCGATACTACAACAAGTGTTTTAGACAAGGTAGCAGAGCTATAAAAAGGGTTGAGTGAGAGTTGATCCCGAGAGGGATGAAGGCTTTGGCTGACTACAGCTATCGTTTGAAGGCAAATCTGGCTTTGAGCAGAGTTTGTGCTTTTGTTTGTTTGTTTGAGTGTCCTTAATCCTGATTTCTCTTTCTTCTTTTATAGACAACCCAGCATGTCCTCCTGTAGCAGCAGCCTTGCCCGAATGCGGTTTGAGGGTGATGACTCATCAGCTTTTTTACATGTAATGCCACCATAAAGTACTTTATGGGCTGTGTAGCTGGTCAGTCTATACCACTTGGCCTTTGGGTAGGTGGGCAAGTGGCCTTCATGAGCTGCATCAAGTCAGAAGAGGCCCTTTCCTGCTTTTCTGGGTTTCGGCCGGGCTTCGGCCAAATTGATGGGCTTCGACCGACTCTTCCTTCAAGCCTCATTTTGGGCCAGCCCCTTTCTGGAGCCCAAAGTTTAAGTTTTGGTCCAAACAGTGCCCCTTTCAATTGATATTTAGCCTGGAATTCCAGGCGCCAATATTGATTGAAAAGCTTCATGCGGCTGCATCCTTGCCCTTGGAACTTGTGTTTTTTGGATGAAATTAATGGCACCTGGAGTCTCTTGATCTTCCCACGACCTTTGAACTGTCCTCTGGGTCCTATAAATTCTGGCTTGGAACCCCTTCTGTCAAGCCATCCAATCCTCCTCGAGAGAAAACTGAGAAATGGGTTCCTCAGCTTTGAATGGAGTTTCCTAAAACTCCCTTTCCGTGAAAAAGAAAAAAAGTTTTCATCAAATGACTGCTATCTCCAACATCCTTGGTCGAACATCCCGCTTTCTCCAACACCTTTGGTCGAACATCCCGCTTTCTCCAACACCCTTGGTCAGGCGGTTTCCTCACGAAGGCTTGCTTTCCTGCTTGCTGCCGTCGTAAGTCAAGCTTCACCATCACATATGGTGGTGACTTGGTTTGAGGATCCTCTACCAAGCTCATGTTGGCCGCACAACCCGATCATCTAATCGGGCTCTATCCACGAAGACATCAGAAAAACCAGTTGAGCCATCATTGTATTCCAACAGAATTGAATGTAGCATGTCGGATTTGAATCGTTGTAATCTTCACCAATTTGTCGAAATGAAATGAATATTGTTTAGCAATTTTGTTTTTCTGCTTGAATGATTGATGAACATATACTGCACCTTGGTATCCCGAACGAACCTTGCTTTACCTTGTATCTTCTTCAATATAGCAATCTCTTACATCCCATAATGTAGGACAGTATTTTTTTTAAGAACTTAACATTAATGGGATGTTTCTGCCCATTTCCTTCGAGGTCCGCTAGGTAGTATCCTCCTTTATCCAAAACTCGACTAATAATGAAAGGACCTTCCCATGTCGGGCTCCACTTTCCAAAGCCCCTGAGCTGAGCTCCTAGAGGGAGGACTGTTTTCCATACTAAATCTCCCTATTTGAAAGACTTTATCTTCACCTTTTTGTTATAAGCTCGGGCGACAGCTTTTTTTCCTTCTTGAATCTGGTTCAAGGCTTCAAATCGGGCTACATCCAAGTCTTCAATTCCTTGACACATGGCTTCGATGTATTCTTCACTATGTAACCCAAATTGGTTCTGAGTTCTGACCGAACTTACATTTATCTCCATGGGGAGCACCGCATCCTGCCCGAAAGTTAAAGCATAAAGAGTTGTCCCTGTCCCTGCCCTCTTGGAAGTTCTGTATGCCCACAAAGTGTTTCCCAGCCTTTCATGCCACTTTTCTGGATTATCTATCACCATTCTTTTGATGATGTTGACCAAGATCTTGTTGCTGGCCTCTGCTTGGCCATTTGATTGAGGGTAATATGGACTAGACTGGATCATCTTTATTTTGTACTTGCTTGCAAACTCCTCAACTTCTTTTGAGATAAAAGATGGCCCACGATCCGTCACTATAGTTTCGGGCACCCCATACCTATGCAGAATCTTGGTCTCGATAAAATTCTTGATCGTGGCTGAAGTTATGGATTTTACCGCTGATGCTTCCACCCACTTGGTGAAGTAATCCGTTGCCACAATTATGAAAGTGTGCCTTTTACTAGAGCCGGATAGATTTGCCCGATGAAGTCCATCGCCCATCCTCTTAAGGGCCAAGGCTTGACCACTGGATTTAAAGGTACTGAGGGCACATGCTGGAGAGGTCCATGCCATTGACATTCTTCACAACCTTTGGCGTAAGACTTGCAATCTTTTTCCATGTCGGGCCAGAAATAACCATATCTTCTAAGCAACCACCTCATCTTGGTTCCCGCCTGATGTGCTCCACATACCCCTTCATGTACTTCGGCCATTACCCTCATGGATTCTTCTTGGCCCAAGCATTTCAATAGTAATCCATCTGGAGTTTTCCTTAGCAAGTCCTTCACCCACAAGACATACTTGGTCGCTTGCTGTCTATTCTTTCTGCTTGTAGGCGAAGAGGGATCCTTCAAATGATGAATTATAGGGGACCTCCAATCTTCTATTTCGGTTTCTAGAGCCATTACATCCAGGCTGAATCCCCTTTCTAAGATAGAAGGGAGGTTTCTTCTTTGGATCTCGACATCTACTCCATATCTTCTCTCCTGTATTGGCACCCCTGAGGCTAGTTGTGCCATCTCGTTAGCCGCCAAGTTGGATCCCCTGGGAACATGATTGACTGATATCTCAGAATCCCAGAAACTCAGTAATTGTGTAGCCGCCAAGTAATATCCTGCCATGGTAATATGTCTGCACTTGAACTCCCCGTTTAGCTGGTTTATTACTAACTCTGAATCTCCAAAGATCTCCACCTCTACTGCCCCCAGATCCATCAAGATTTCCAGACCAATTATCAAAGCCTCATACTCTGCCCGATTATTAGTATTTCCTTGGTAGTCTAGGAGGAATGAATAATAATGATAGACCCCATGAGGGTTTATAATCACAATCCCTGCCCCTGAAGCCTTCTGAGTGTGAGATCCATCAAAATATAACCTCCAATGAGTGATCCAGAGACCAGTCACTCTTCTTATCTCTTGCTGGACCCAATCTTCTTTGCCCGAGATATCTTCTCTCGGCGGGATCCAAATGTTAGTGACCTCCAGGCTTCCTGGGATATTGATTACCTCGTCTTGAGATTCTTGATGCTCGGCCAGAAAGTCAGCAATTGCTTGGCCTTTAACCGCCCTCTGGGGTACATACTGGAAACTGAATTCTGACAATGCTAGAATCCACTTCCCAATCCTTCCTGCTAGCATTGGCTTTGACAACATGTATTTTATCACGTCTGTCTTGGCGATGATGTGCACGTGACAAGGTAACATGTAATGCCTTAGCTTGCTGGCAGTGAAATATAGAGCCAAGCATAATCTCTCCACTGGGGAATATCTAGTTTCTATCTCGGTAAGAATCCTACTGAGGTAGTAGACTGCCTGCTCCTTCCCGCCTTCATTATTTTGGGCTAGCAAACTCCCGATTGACTTCTCTGAGGCAGAAATATACAGCTTTAAGGGTTTTCCCCTTTGAGGTGGCACCAACACTGGTGGAGAAGTTAAATAGGCCTTGATGCTGTCAAAGGCTTGTTGGTGTGGTGGTCCCCACTCGAAGTTTTCTTTATCTTTCAGTCTTAATAAAGGAGTCAGCGGCTGAATCTTGCCCGCTAAATTGGCAATGAATCTCCTCAAGAAATTAATTTTGCCCAATAACCTCTGGAGTTGTACCTTGTTGGTAGGTGAAGATGACTCCATTATAGCCCGAGCTTTGTTTTTATCCACCTCCACACCTCTTTGATGAACCAGGAATCCCAAGAAGTTGCCCGCTCTTACTCCAAATGCGCACTTCTTTGGATTCATCTTCAATTTGTGGATCCTCATCCTTGTCAAAGCTTGCCTGAGGTCTACCAGATGTTGTCCTTCTGTTTTGGACTTTCCCACGATATCATCAATGCATACCTCCATATTTTGGCCAATCAGATCGTGAAAGATGGTATTCATTGCCCTCTGGTAGGTTGCACCAGCATTCTTGAGCCCGAATGGCATAACCAAATATTCATATGCCCCCACATGTCCGGGACACCTAAAAGCTGTTTTATGTATATCTTCCTGAGCCATCTTTATCTGATTATACCCGGCATTCCCATCCATAAAAGATAAGACTTTATGCTTTTCTACTGCATCTATGGATAGATCGGCCATGGGCATAGGATACTCGTCTTTTGGTGTAGCACTATTAATATTTCTGTAATCAACACAACATCGTACTGCTTTTGTTATAGCTTTTAAAACGGGTACAATGTTGGCTAACCACTCTACATATTTGGCTGGTCTGATAAAGCCAGCTTTTACTAGACTTTCGATCCCTTCTTTGACCTTTTCTTCTATCTCATTTGACATCCTTCGTGGTGCTTCCTTAACCGGTTTATATCCCTCCTTGATGGGCATTTTATGTTCCACCAAGGCTGAATCTAACCCTGGCATCTCAGTATAATGCCAAGCCAAACAGTCTTTGAATTCTCGCAAAAGACAGATAACCTTTGCCCGATCATCAACCCCTAATAAACCACTAATCTGTATTGGTCTTGGATCCTCCTCCGTCCTTAGATCAATAACTTCCAGATGATCTTGGACTTCTGGTGGTGGCTTATCCGGTTCTGTACACAAAAATTCAACCAGCTCCGGGCTCTCGGGCAGGTCGTCTGGCCCATCTAGATCATAAATGCATTCGGCCATTTGAATGGCCCTATCCAGTTCTTCTCTGCAAGATTCCTCCTTGCTTTCATGATGGCTGGTTGAACCTCCCACCTGCCATTCCTGCTCTTCCTTGTCCAAGAGCTCTCTTTCGTGCCTTCTTCCCTTTCCATACACCAACAGTCTTTTAATCAGGGATCTGACTGCCATTACCTGATCTTTCTTCTTCTGTCCAGTCATTGATGGTGTAGGGGATTTGGGATGATACAAGGTCTATCCCACTCCTCTCTAGTAAGGAGCATTCCTTGTTCCAAAAGCTTTTGGGCCGTCACCTTGGTAGGGCGGCCGTTCTCGTCAGCTTCTGAACATTTCAAGATTCCTACGTTGGGGTTGTAGAAACTTGCTTCCGCAACGTTGGCTGTGGGGAGGAATGGCCGTGATTCAGCCTCCACCATTTCCCAGAAACCTGGTCCTGTCGGTCCCTCTTCATGGTAGACAGCGACTTGTTGATGCAGAGTGGAGGGTATGGCAAGACTTTGGTGGATCCAGTCTCTTCCAAGTAATGCTCCATAAGTGGAAGTCCAATCTACTACAAAGAATGCCAGCATGATTTGTTTAGACCCCAAATCCACTTCTAAAGGCAATATCCCATGGGTCTTGGTGATAGCGCCTAAGAAGCTAGAGACTGTGAAGTCTGTAGGAATAAGATCCTCCGTACCTCTTCCCATTTTCCCGATTTGCTTGGCTGGTAACACATTAACAGCTGCTCCGCCATCTATCAAAATTCTCTTGAAAGGCACCCCTTCCAAATGAGCCGTGACATATATGGGCTTCAGATGATTGGCCATCGAGGTGTTCGGGCGGCTAAACACCATTTCGTTGGTATAAATCCTTAAAGGACCTCTTTTGGATGCTTCAAAAGTTTCAGCCTTGCCCGATTCTCCTTTTTCGACTTCCTCTACATTGACATGTGCCATCATTGACTCAGTTGTCAAGTAATCACCCTCCATAGTAGCGGGCTGATCAGGTCGGGCACCAAACGTGGCAGATAATACGTATGCCATGTTGATATGAAAATCATTAGGCTCGAGCAAATCTTCTTTCTTGCTCTCAATCTGGTCCATGAATTCATCCAACCAGGCCATGGCATCAGGTGGTAGTAGTGGTTCTGGTGCCCCCTCCAATTGATTCCTGCCCGCATCCAACGTTTGCTTTGGAACCTCACCAAAAGGATCCACCAATGGCAGAGAAGGTGGTTTCCTTTCAGATGAAACAGTTCCTAAACAAACAGGCTTTGGCTTCCATCCGGGGGTTGGTACCATGATTAAATCTTTTTGAGCCCGCCTCAAGATCCTATACTTCCCAGGGTGCTGGTTCTGCAGCACGTGATTCCCCTCGCTTTCTTTTTTGCTACTGGCCTTCTCCACCTCTTTCTTACTTTTCCAACGGAGTTGATTACTTCCTCCAGATGATGTCTTCTCCAGTTTTTTATTATGGGAGGCTTCTGATGTTGTCGGGGTCTTCAGGGAATTCATGTAGGCTTTGTGCTGTCTTTGAACTCTCCTGATCATAGAGGCTCCCATCGGTCTGGTAGGCTGTCAATTCTTTCCAACCACGTACCATTTTCGTCCGAGGTGGGCAGGGTTATTTCTCTTGACAAGATTTGTTATCCCATCATTCTTCTTAGCTTCTCCCCCCATATGGCCATATTGAGGATGATCCGCACTTCTTCGTATTTTGGCCTCCATGTCTTCTGCCTCTTCAGAAGCTTCACGATTTTGAAAAACTTCTGATAAAGCTTTAGGCTGGGAATCGCCTCCTAAACGTTGAAAGACACTTCGGGAAGCATCTTTTCCTGCAGTCCGTCTAGATTTCTCACAGGCCTCCTTTCTTCTGATCAACTCCTGATCAATGAGAACTCCTGAGGGTGGTATTTCGAGCTCGCACTCGCATTGGCACTTGCTGCATAAAACCATCCCTTTGATTATGGCAGCTTTTGGATACTCGGGCAACTTAATTACCCATTTTATAGTTTTGCCAGCCAATCTTTCTTCATTTATTGGCTCCGTGACTTTTTCCTTCCCCTTCTCAGCCCATGTCATATTGATCATATTTATTGGGGCTTCTGAGAAGGGCTCTGAGGGTCTGTTCACCACTGCTTCGTCTAACTGGCTAGTTTTGAGCCTTTTTTTCTCCCTATTATCTTTTTCCCCAGGCTGAGGTAAAGATGTAGGAATACTTGGTCTCGGGACCATACCAGCTTCCTTTTTGAAATCTGTGGAGACATTTTCCAATCTTTGCAGTATTTGCAGCAGGGTAGTTTGCAAATCCTCTGGTAATCCTGGCATATTGCTTTGATCAAGTGTGTCCCACTGGGCGTGCCAAAACTATGTTCGCGTCAGGAATTTTCGTCGGGGAAGTTTCCTGGTCGGCAAGATGCATAGCTCCCCGATAGAGGTTTGGCGTCGGTTGAGGGCTGCTGTCGGGCTTCTACTTTACTGTCGGGCTTGTCGGGCAAGACTCGTCGGGCAAGGCTCGTCAAGCACGGCTTGTCGGGCAAGGCCTGTCGGGCAAGGCTGAAAGAGAAGGACATAGTTAACTTTGAAAGGTGCCTTTGTGGGGCCTTAGGTGTAGGCCTTAAGGCTCACAATCAAGGTTAACTTTTACGTGCTCAGGCGTGCCACTGCCATCTTTAGCATGGCAGATGTAGAACGGATGTTGAGTTTAGTTATGTACATATATATATATATATATCCGAGAGACCGTATTGATTATGACAGGTGCCTTTGTGGGGCCTTAGGTATAGGCTTTGAGGCTTCCTATCCATAACCAATCCAACATTTGGACATATACACTGCCTGTTCCATTGTCGCACATAGTATTACCACCGTTATACTTCTGATCAGCTAGTCTGCAGAGCTTAGAACGAATCCAAATAAGTGCCTTTGTGGGGCTTTAGGTGTAGGCCTTGAGGCTTCCTATCATAACTCATTCCATACTCAAACATTCTAGCCCGCAGAGCTTAGAACGAATCCAAATAGGTGCCTCTGTGGGGCCTTAGGTGTAGGCCTTGAGGCTTCCTATCAGAACTCATTCCATACTCAAACGTTCTAGCCCGCAGAGCTTAGAACGAATCCAAATAGGTGCCTTTGTGGGGCCTTAGGTGTAGGCCTTGAGGCTTCCTATCAGAACTCATTCCATACTCAAACGTTCTAGAATAATCATAATATAACAGTGGTAAAACTACGAGATCATTCGATTACTTGCGCCCCAAGTAACTTCGGACTTCTTCGTTTATCAAGGATTGTCGTGGATGGGTTAAGTCCACATAGAGTTCTTTTTTATGCCTTGAGACCAAAGACTTTTACATGATCACTCTTATATGTCCGAAAGATTAGAACTTAGATCTGATTTAAATAGTGAAGACATCTTTAAATCGGATTCAAGAACTGAGAGAGTCTTTTAATCATCATTTTACTAGAAACAACTTGAATACAACTGAAAGTATACAACATATTGCTAGTTTAATAAATGGAAAGACAAAACCAAAGAGGGTCAGGCAAGGTTTCACCTTGTCGGGCAAAACTAGGCGTCTTGCAACTTCCTATCTTTGTGGTTTATCAGGGGGTTTTGAGAGTTTAGAAGAAGAAGGGGTTTGAGAGGTGAGTTTAAAGAGAGAAATCAATACTACAACAAGTGTTTTAGACAAGGTAGCAGAGCTATAAAAAGGGTTGAGTGAAAGTTGATCCCGAGAGGGATGAAGGCTTTGGCTGACTACAGCTATCGTTTGAAGGCAAATCTGGCTTTGAGCAGAGTTTGTGCTTTTGTTTGTTTGTTTGAGTGTCCTTAATCCTGATTTCTGTTTCTTATTTTATAGACAACCCAGCATGTCCTCCTGTAGCAGCAGCCTTGCCCGAATGCGGTTTGAGGGTGATGACTCATCAGCTTTTTTACATGTAATGCCACCATAAAGTACTTTATGGGCTGTGTAGCTGGTCAGTCTATACCACTTGGCCTTTGGGTAGGTGGGCAAGTGGCCTTCATGAGCTGCATCAAGTCAGAAGAGGCCCTTTCCTGCTTTTCTGGGTTTCGACCGGGCTTCGGCCAAATTGTTGGGCTTCGACCGACTTTTCCTTCAAGCCTCCTTTTGGGCCAGCCCCTTTCTGGAGCCCAAAGTTTAAGTTTTGGTCCAAACAATAGCTATATAAACTTTGTCCACTAAACTATGGCCTAAGGATTATTGATCTTAAGAATAACACACACAAACATAGATTCATTATTCAACCCAAAGTATGATATTGTAGAGTAGTAGGTTGGAGTTCTGACATCCAGCTATGAGTATGTCAAGCATGACAATTGCTCCCACCTCGACTCCCGCCAATTCTCCCACTTGTACATTGTTTAAATTTTGATCAGAGTCAGTCTCAATCATGTTGCGAGATTCTATGCATGTTTTTTTTTTTTTTTTTGGAATTACTAATGTTTTTTAGTTTATTACAAACAAATGTGGATTGTCTAGTAGTTAGGATCTTTCTTTTCAACTTATTAT
The DNA here is from genome assembly GCA_035220775.1 of Malus fusca. NCBI lineage: Eukaryota > Viridiplantae > Streptophyta > Magnoliopsida > Rosales > Rosaceae > Malus > Malus fusca. The sequence goes on along the minus strand of CM069067.1, from coordinate 26,283,895 downwards.
GTTTTTCAAACCCTACCCTTTCTTTAGTGAAGATTATAATAGTAATATGGTTTGTATTTAAAAAACAAAAAAACTTCCAGTATTATGCAATGTCGCTAATTAAAAAAAATTAGTAAATTTCAACCTTTTTTATAAAATTTAGTAAATTTCTACCTGGTTCTCTAGATTTGTTTCAAGTTTCTACTTCTTAAGTTGAGACATGAAGTTTTAATATTTAATTTATTGAAAGTTGGACTTGTGGAGGTGCCATGCCATCTCATCTAAGCTATCTTTCAAGACTTCATTGACTCTTTTCTCATGTGTGAATGCAAATTTCCGCCGTCTCTTCCTTTGATGAAATTGCACCTGCAAAATAATAATACCTTCAATCATGGCCAAAAGACTCATGCGCCCACAACTTGGGGGAATGGGGCTTTAGCAGAAGAATCTCCAATGCCAAAGTTAGAATTATGAAAAGAATGTATTTAGGAGTTTGTGGGTAGCAAATGGCTTAGCATTTTATTAGGATAAGTGTGGTATTTATAGGCGGGTGGCCAAGCCTTTGGGTGGAGAGTGGCCAGCCCTTTATGGTGGTAATGGGTGAATTATTGCAAGATATCATGTGAAATAATATCTTGCAATTATCATAGTAATTATTCTCAAATTAAATAGGAAGTTTTGGAGGTTACCTTATTAAATAAAACCAATGAGGAGTGATGAGAGGAATTTGAATAAATTCCATAAAGACCACCTTTGACTCTTCCTTGATTGAGTCGTTATTATCCGTTGCATATGCGTGGAAATCCCGGTGTGCCTCAAGCTTAATCTTGTCTTTCTTGTCCAAACATCCACGTGTCACCTCCACGAGTTTGGGGATTATTTTTGGCTCCACAAATGCCAACACATGCTGGGCTGCTCACAAGGAAGGGCAGTAGGTGTAAAGATCTCCAATTGCTTAGGAAACATAAGATTGTTTCCTAATTTGATGCAGATTCCCACTTGGATTTGAAATTAGATCCTTCTAGGAAAGGGAAATAAATTACCTCCAAAGTCTATTTAAGTCTACCTTAAGTAGAGGACTAAATCAACTTCGGCGAGCAACTATTTAACAAGAAAGAGAGAAAGCTAAATGATATTTGTTTCCCTTCCCCTAGCAATCTTCTTCACTTGCCCGTGCAAAAAAACCGTCTTTCGTTGCTTTCTTCGTCATCATGCCTCACCAAGTTAAGAAAAAAAAAATTAGTTTTCCTTGTCTTCTTAATTTTTTTTTTAGTCTCGAGCCTTGATATTTGGCTCAACAGGGGTCGAGAATGTGGTGAAAAGTGGCTAGCAAAGCCACGGCATCATTGTTGTGAATGGTTTGGTGCAGTAGCAGCTCGGCTTGGGCCAAGGGCTGGCGGCACGAGCTGAGCTAGGCGCGCGGCTGGCTTGGGCCAGGGCTGAAGCGCTGGGGCGCTACTCTTTAGGCCATTGGGTTTGGGCCCGTCCGAGAGAAATGTGAGAAAAGAAGGCACGGACGCGCCAGCCCCCCTCTAATTGGATTGGGCCGAGATGCCTTTGGGCCGAGAAAGATATGGTAGGGGCCTGTGTGCTAAGATCATGGCTTGGGTTCAGTGCGCTAGGTCCATGGGGTAGTCAACTAGGCTTCGACTTGGCGCGCTGCTCCATGTAATTTTTTTTTATGTGTAGCCGTCTAATAATTCTTTCTTGCGTCTTTGTAGGATTTCTTTGAACATGTCTTCTTCAAGTCACAAGAGCAATGATGGTATTCCTCGTTGTATCGTCAAGGCGAGTCTTTGAGTGGGGTACTTTAAGGCTGCTCACGTCAAAATTGATTCTGACAAATCGTTCAAAGACTTCCTCGAGGCATACAAACATGCCATTCTGTCTGGGATGCATATGAAGCGTGACAAGGAGGGGAGCTGTCATGAGCCATGTAGTAAGGCTCGGACAACTATCAAGTTTCACCCTTACTACTTCGTGTTGAGATTCACTTTTTCCATGCCAAGTTTCTTCCAAGAAGTACTCTGATCCATGAAGTGTTCCCCCGCTTAGTGTTCTCCAAATGCGGTTTGTGTGATGGTGGGGTTCCTCAATTTGAGCCAATTCTTCGATTTGGACCTAACCGTCAACGAATTCTAGTACTTCCTTGACATAGGCCGTATTGATAGAGTTGGGCAACTACAATCCCACCACAGGCTCTTTGATCATTCGAGCAAGGGAGATCATACCTGGGCCAAGGAGACTTTAGAGATAAGTACAGGGTGGGAGTTTAACTTTTCCCCTGAGCTGCTCGTTCTGACGATTTTCATCACCGGTAAGTAAACTGCATAGTCTTTAAGTTATTTTGTGCTTTTGCTAAGCTGCTCTCTAATTTACTGATTGTCCGCCTTTATCTATGTAGACTCAAAATTTTTCTCAACTCCCAAGACTTCTCCTGACATGAAGAAAGTGCACATTGCTTTAGGTATCCTTGCTAAGTACCGTGAATGGTGTTGGTTGCTTAGTCCTTTTCACCGAGAGAAATGTGGGCTGCCCCTGATATAGAAGATAAAGCGGATCAAGGTAGAGGCATTGGCTCGTCCAATCACTATCGTAGAGCCCGTTGCAAATGAAGGTGGAAAAAAGAGACCTTCCCCTCCTGCTCAAGAGATGCCGGTTGAGAAAAAATCGAAGACTTTCTTTGCTGCCCATGAAGGTCCGCATGTTGTCGAGAAGCTTATGATTTACTTAACTTCTTCCAAAGGGAACAAAGATGAGGCTGCTAAATCTAAACCTGTGACGCCTGCCATGCCGAAGATGGCTAGTACGATTGCTAATAGGATTGCTCAACATAGAGGTTCCGTCGTGCCCCTAGTGCCAATGTCTATACCAAGACACCCGTTGGGAGCTAAGTCCGGTTCACCTTTGGAGAGGCTTACTATGAAGAGCGATAAGGTGGGTTTTGCTAGTAAAGTGGCGCCTGGGCCTATTCCTCTTGCTGCTGAGATTGGTTCGCCTGCTGAGAAAGAGGAGTTTGTTCGCGTGGGCAGTTGTGAGAAAATCCACCAAGCCTGTTTCTAGAGAGTTTGCTGAAATATGTGCGCTTTTGAAGCCAGATTTGCTTGAAGACATGGACGCGTGTGCCAAACGGTGGAAGGGTGGTGGCCATGATGGCTCGTATGATTTTTTTTTTCTCAATAAAAATTCTACCTTTGTTTATATATACATTTTTTTGGATTCAATTTTTGAAAAAAATATAAAAACATATTTGATGGGTTACATATTTTAGCCTAGATATTGTTTTATACAATTTTCATTATTACTAAAAGACAACTTGGCCAAACACATTTTACACTTACTTTTGTATTTGAAAAATGCAAAACATTACCAAACATACTCTTATTAAACATGTTTTAGATAGACCTTTGATTTTTGGAGACACATTTGTCTAAAATATGTCTTAGTGAATTGAAAATTTTCAAAAATAACCTTATAAGGTTCATTAGATTTGTGACAAGAAACGTTGCAAAGGATCAAAAGATTAAAAAAAAGTCTCAATAGTTAAAATGAAAGAATGCATTTAAAAAGCTGTAGACTAGTCAAGCGTACAACGACAGGAAGTTAGGAACTTCAAGTGAGAGTTCAACGGAAAACCAAGATGGGTTGATTCATTCAATGGATTTAGCGATATGAGCAAAATCATTAAAATAGTGAAATGATGAAGTCGAGATTATTAATTGAAAGAAATAAATAGTACACTAGATTAAGAAAATAAAAAGTGCATTAGTTTAAACAAGTCAAGAAGTAACCTCTTCAGTTTATGTAGCTTTCTTGGCAATTATGTATTTATTTGTATAACAAAGTTTTATATTCAGATAGTTTGTTGCATACTTTGATATATGATAGGCTTTTTACCACATGCGCGAAAGGGTTAAAACATCTATAATACTTGCAAGAATGACAAGGTTATTGTAGTATAAAACAATGTTGTTCTCCACAAGGATTATTAAATATTTTGAAACAAACCAACTTCCAATTAATTATTGTAGGCCTAATCAGATAAATGGTCCATGTGGTGACAAGGTAATCGGAAGATAGCCCTCATGGTAAAAAAATTAGGATTTAAACCCTCGTGGTGCTCATCTATTAGCAAATTTAGTCCAAAAGTAATTTTTTTGTTAAATGTCTGTTAATTAAAGGGTAGACATGTACTTTAACTTGTGCACCTTCTTCTTCCTCGCCTCTCTAGTCTCTCTGTTACATACACTCTGCGGGATCAAACATACAGCATCCGAAACAATGTTGCTCTCTCTGCTACAATTCCTAGTTGCATTAAATGAATGTATTTTCTTTTCTTTTTTGTCCTTGTAGATTCAAGAACCCAGAGACAAAACAAATAAAAATTAAATTGATACATAGTTTCTCAGCACTCAAACAGTAGAAATTAAATCAAATCCCAGAACAAAGAGAAAAAAAAAAAAAAAAAAAAAAAAAAAACCTTTGCGGGTTTGGAGCTCTTCACTTGTAGGAGTGGCAGTGTTGGTGTTGCACCTTTTCGCAGGCATCCAATTCATGACTAAATTATGTTCATGATTTGATTCATCAATATATGTAGCCAATATACAACCTAGCCATTATTATTTTATGGTGAGCCTTTTTGTCTTTGTGTTGGCAAGGAATACAAGTTTAGTTTTATTGCGTAAAACAAAAACAAAGAGTTTGAAGTGTCGTTACCGTCGTTAACAAGCGGAGGTGGGGCAGCTGGTTTGGGTGAAGAAGAAGAAGAGGGTTTGAAGAAGGCATTGATCTTTGATTGCATTGCATGAATACATCGGATTTGAATTGAATTGGATTTGATTTTACTAAGCTTCCATCATTTGATTTTAATGTACATTTTTATCCCTAAATTTAATTGACATTTAACGGAAAAATTACTTTTGGACTAAATTTGCTAACGGACTAATACCACGAGGGTTTAAATCCTAATTTTTTTACCACGAGGGCTATCTTTCGATTACCTTGTCACCACAAGGACCATTTATCCGATTAGGCAGTTATTGTAAAGCAAAGATTTGGGATGATTGATTTTATGACCTAATTTAATAAAAAACGAATTTAATTTATGAAAGAAGACAAATATGCAATATAAAAGATGAGAAAAAAGAAACAGTTTAGTAAAAATCAAATTAAGAAAGCACTAGGGATCTGCCATCACCTTAACAATCTTATATAGTTCTTTCAATTACTTATGACCTATACATGCATATTTTGAAGGTTAGGTTTTCCTAATATATGCCTACTTGGACCCCCAATATAGAGCGTATATCATGTTGGAAAATTTAATAATAATATTATTATATTAAATTTATTAATTGAATGGAAATTAGAAGTGGAGCATTTTGGTAGAAAGATGTGTCTACTCAAATGAAGAGTTGCAACTTTTGACTCTTCATGAATAGTCACATGCTTTCCAAAGAGGTATCTCATATTCTACAAATACGGAAGCCTCCTATAATCACAAAATAACTTTTCATTGTCTACGTAATCATACATAGAGTGCACTAAATATTAGAGAGTCTCATTGAGTCCATATGAGAGGGTTTTCAACACAATCGTGGTTCATGGAGCCTTGTGATTTGGAGTGCTACTATTACAAGGACGTGGTCGTTGTATCTTGGGAGACATGCAATGATCAACCATGAGCACTGTAGTGGGGCGTAAACTTGTCTTCAAGATAAAGTGTATAACACTTGCCTCGACCGTATTTCCAAGTTTCTCTAGTCCATTATGTCATGTTCATTTAAATTTGGTTACTCGTGTGCATGCATTACTTTGATATATAACTGCATGAATTATTTCTTGATTTTATATGTGATTTAATATAGCAATTAGATTCTAATTTTTCCAACAATCTTAAGACAAGATTGACCCTCAGTGGTGCCTCAAGATTCTTTGCAACAATCATTTTTATATTATTCTATTTAATAGTTACGCATGAAAGGGTTTACGTTTTGATTGAAAAGTTTAGGTTTGGTTGCTATAATTTTGTCATCAATTCCGAATTGGCATTACATAAGTGTTAATTCATAGTTGCTGCTTGTTTTGCATGATTGCATGCGTGGGTTTTTCATGTTCATTGGGATTTTACCACCTACAAAAGTAGAGATAAAAACACTTTAAAATACTTGCAAGAGTACAAGGTTATCGTAGTATAGCAACTCAAGCAAGGTCGATCTCCACATGGATTGAGTGAATAATTTATGTTAAAACCAAATCTTAATTAATTATTTGAAAACAAAGTTTGGAAGACGGTGGTTTTATGACCTAAATTATTGAAAACGAATTTAATTAAAAACAATTAAATAAATTGGAAAAATAAATAAAACAAAAGAAAATAGTTTTGAAAATAAATTTGAGCACTAGGGTTCCGCCGTCACCTTAATAATCCTACGTAGTTCTTCCAATTACTTATGAATTACACTTGCATATTTTGAAGGTTAGGTTTTCCTAAAGTATATCCTACTTGGAACCTCCAACATAGAACGTATATGTAACATGCAACCCGTCCGTGGCGTCCAGATCGAATGTGAACATGCAAGACTCATTAAGTTTTGTGAAAACCTTTTGAAAAACCATATAACCCTTAAAACGTGTCGTCCATCCTAAGAGGTTACACATATTAACCACAAGAAGCCAACGCCAATTTCAGGGACAACCCTCCGCCAAAATTGCATCAAATTACTTTTCTAAATGTTATAATGGTGGCCAATCATCAAGACAATTAGATAGTTTAAAGCACAGTGATTAATAATTCAAAACTTGCATGCATAATATCATAAGTAAATTGAAAAGAAGCTACATATTCTTGCTAAGGCTCGTGACCTCGCCCTAGCAAACAAAACTAGTTACAAACAATCATAAAACAAAATATTATTAAAGACATGGATAGAAAACACCTTGAAAATAAACTTGAATTGTCAAAAACCCTCTAAAGCCAAAGTATTGCGTTCTCCCTTTCCCTTTAACCTAATGGCTAAATACCTTTATGCTGTGTCTTCTTTTGTGTGATATTTGTACTGCCCGTAGGCTATATATGAAGACAGAAGTAAACACAATTATAACTCTCCTAGGCTACCGTCTCATACGTTTGTTCGATAACTTGAATGGGAGGATATATAAACTGTACTGTGATACCAAATGGTTTACCTGAGGAACTATGATGAAGCGTTTCCGTTGGATTTCATTCCACTGTCAAATTTCAGCTTACCTTGACTCTTGTATGAAACTTTTTGTTTAGACTTTGATTGTTAATTATGCACCTGTTGGATTTCATTATGTCCTGATGTGAAGGCTTGTCAATATTGTCACCATCCTCTGGCAGTTTGACAGCCGTATAGGTTCCCGCCCCAAAGAGCGCCCCAAGAAATGGTGCAGTAAGGTAGACCCAAATGGCCCTAATGTTCTCACTGGGTTCGTTGAAGCTCCTTTTGTTTCCCTGCACAATTGTGAAAAGGAAACAAAAAGTTTCAAGACATCATCTTGAAATTGCATTGAGGTGTCTGGCATCCTTTTATATTTTGACTTGCTGTATTCTTGTTTCTACATAAATTTAGGAGTGTGTTCATTTTTCTTGTGAACTGTGTATTTACTAAAGACACATATCAACAATATAGCTCCATGTCAGCAGCACACTCAGCATTATTGTTTGCTCCCTAAATCCGCCATGGTGCCTTGCGGGCATACCGGGGATTTGCTCACATACGAGATTGGTGGGGTGCGGGAGTGCCACTACTAGATGCCGCTAGTAGACGGGATTTGAATGATTGAGGTTGCGCCCGAGTTTGACTTCGAACCAAGAGATTGTGCCATTGAGTAGGAGTTACTCAAATTAAGGTTCTTTGTTTGCCTTAAAAATAAGGACTTTACTTATATGGAGAGATAGAACAATATGTAAATGACAAGGTTGCTTGGAAATATAAATGACAGAGGAAAGTGACTAATATTACAGATTGCTTGTAGATTAAATGACTGAAAGAGGGTTGTACATAAAAGTTACAAATAAGATCGATACTACAAGTGAGTAGCAGAGCTAATAAACAAGAAAAGCAAAGGATGCTTGGCTAAAAATAAATGTCTACAAGGAAGCTGATGAGCTAATTTGAGTAGAGTTTTGATTGGTTGTTTTGAGTGTTTTGTTTGTTTGTTTGAGTGTTTTGTTTGTTTTTTTGAGTGTCCATAATCCTTGTGCATCTGCTCCTTTTTATAGAAGTATGGAGGAAACCCTCCTGCTGAGGTTTTGTATTTGCCCGAAAGAAGCTTGGGCAGCTTGCATTTCCTTACTTGGGTAGCTTGCATTGCTTTTGCCAACTTGCATGTAGAAACAATATTAAAAGGGGAATTTGCATCTCCACCACATGTTTTTAGCACATGTTTTCCCACTTATAATAAACTAACATTTAAAAGAAGCAAGTTGGCTTCTTTCACATGTTCTTAGCATCCACACCCGTATGTTGCCTTCCAACCCATTTGCAAGGATGCATATATCTTGATTAAACAATGCTTGACAAATCTCCACCACCAAAACAAATTGGAAGAACAATATTATAGTGTCCAACCCCTCCACTTGCATCTAAATATCTTTCCAAGTTAGCTTTCTTGCATATTAATCCTCCAAATGCCATATTTTACCCAAATTGCCCAAATAAGTAAAAATGGGTATATTTTGAGTGCAAACAGTGCCCCCCAAGTTTTACAAATTTGAGCAAAGTTTGTGAAACTTACAGCTCCAATGCTGCTAGGATTGATGTCGAAGGAAGAGGCACGTCTACCCCTTCGGTTCTTTTGTCGTTGATAAACTTTGGCAAAATGAGCAAGGCAATTTGGTAGTGCAACTAGCATTGAAAAGAATGTTGTCTGACTTGTGTTCCTTCTTGTTGATACCAAAAAACATAGGAGCATCCTCACTGGTTACCGAGATAGTAAACTAGAAAAATGCCCGAAGTCGGGCAAACTGGAAAAGAGAGTTAAGAGAGAAATAAACTTGGGCAACTATTCTTTTTTGTCTTTTTCTTTTGGCCTCTTTTCATATAACATAATATAATAATATATATACATATATATAGATATATATGTATAAGGCCCATTCGGGCAAGGTGGAAGAAAGAGAGAGATAAGGAGACAAAGAGAAAGAAAAAGAGAGAAAAACAAAAAAAAGAAAAAGGGAGAAAGAGAGGAATGCCCTTTCGGGCAAGAAGGGGATAGAAGAGACAAAGAGAAAGAGAGGAAAAAGGAAAAAGGGAGAGAGAAAGAAATAATAATAAAAAAGTAAAAAGAAAAAAAGAAAGAAAGAGAGAGAGAGAGAGATAGAGAGCCCTTTCGGGCAAAATGGAAGAAGAAAGAGAGAGACAAGGAGACAAGACTGACAAGGAGAAAGAGAAAGAGAGAAAAAGAAAGAGAGAAATAATAGAAAAAGAAAAGGAAGAGCCCTTTCGGGCAGCTTAAAACAGCAAAAAGCTCATTCGAGCAAATTAAAAAGCAAACCAGATATATATATATATATATATATATGGAAGGCCCATTCGGGCAAGTGCAAGTACAATATATATATAATATTAACCCTTTCGGGCAAAGAACTTACATACATATAAAATAAAATATAACACTATATATATATAACCCATTAGGGCAGACTACATAGGATAATATATAATAAAATATATATATATATATGTATGTTAACTTTTAGGCAGACAAAAACTGAGGGAGAGACAGGAAGAAAGAGAAAAGAGAAAGAAATAATAAAAAAGTTAAAAGAAAGGGAGAAAGAGGCACTTTTCGGGCAACAACAAAAGAAAAGAAAGTCCAAGTCGGGCAAACTGGTACACAGTTTATTCGGGCAAACTGCCCAGATTTTTTTTTTTTGTTGTCTTTTTTCAAAGCTATACATATAATATAATATATCTATATATATATATACAAAAAGCCTTCGGGCAACATACTTTACCATATAAAATATATATATAAAAAAAAAACTATATATATAGCCCTTTCGGGCAACATTTTATAAAATATATTATAATACTATATATATATATATATAGAATACAGCCCTTTCGGGCAAAGCAATTTGACTATATAATATAATATAGTATAATATAATAGATATAGATACATAGATATAAAAATAGCCCTTTCGGGCAGCAGAAAGACAGGTGAGAGAAAGCCATTCGGGCAAATTGGGTGAAGCCCCTTGGCTGCTCAAGTGTTATTTTTCTCTCAACACTCAAATCTTTTTCTCTTTTTAAAATTGAGTGTAGAGAGATCATACCCACCATTTAAATTGGCCATGCCATATAGCTTGGGAACCATAGGAGGTGGCCATCCATGTTTGATCCCAAGCTTTGTCCTCCTTGAGATCTCGATGCGGACAACATGCTTGTGTTGGCGGGGAAGAGTGTAGGAGCTATTTTCTTCTTCTTCGATCTCCACATGAGGTGTGGGCTCGTGCCCCCCGAGCGTTGGTGTTTGGCCTATACTAGCCATCATCTCCATCTTAGCTTGGTCTCCTACAACCATATCCATTTTCATGGATTTTTCATTGGGTGGGGCCATTGTTTGGCCTTCATCAATGTGTATGATTTGTTCTTCCTTGGTTGTAGTAGGGTGAGTGTGCTTTGTAGAGGGGATTTGACACATTTGATCTATCAACTTTCTCAAAGTCTCTCCAAAAGTTGTATAGCTTTCCTCCACCCTTTTAAAACACTTAGTCACTTCTTCACCATACTCGACGCTTGCCACAGGAAGTTTGGACACCTTCTCTAATTTGCCCACATCCTCATTGTAGAGCTCTTCATCCGGATGATCATGAGTTGGCATCTCATATACTGGCTTATGTACTCATTGGAAGCATTTTGATACACAAAGCCATTTGTTGGCCTATCATAGTATTCATGAATGTGATTGTCTTCAAAAGAATAATAACCTTCGTCATAGCCATAAGTTGGCCAATCTTCAAGATTATTATTTATTTGATGGCCATTATTTGGCCGACAATCATGCTCCATGGGACTTGAGTATTCTTCAGCCATGTACCCATAAGTTGGCAACTCATAGGTTGGCTCTATGTGATAGCCATAGCTTGGGCGCTCTTCAACACCGTTATCCTCCTCATACTCCGAAAAAGCATATTGAGAAAAATCATGAACATAAGGATTGTTCGTAATCTAACTCTATATAAGGGGTCCCACCGAGCGTGCCAAAATATGTTTGCTCCCTAAATCCGCCATGGTGCCTTGCGGGCATACCGGGGATTTGCTCACATACGAGATTGGTGGGGTGCGAGCGTGCCACTACTAGATGCCGCTAGTAGACGGGATTTGAATGATTGAGGTTGCGCCCGAGTTTGACTTCGAACCAAGAGATTGTGCCATTGAGTGGGAGTTACTCAAATTAAGGTTCTTTGTTTGCCTTAAAAATAAGGACTTTACTTATATGGAGAGATAGAACAATATGTAAATGACAAGGTTGCTTGGAAATATAAATGACAGAGGAAAGTGACTAATATTGCAGATTGTTTGTAGATTAAATGACTGAAAGAGGGTTGTACATAAAAGTTACAAATAAGATCGATACTACAAGTGAGTAGCAGAGCTAATAAACAAGAAAAGCAAAGGATGCTTGGCTAAAAATAAATGTCTACAAGGAAGCTGATGAGCTAATTTGAGTAGAGTTTTGATTGGTTGTTTTGAGTGTTTTGTTTGTTTGTTTGAGTGTTTTGTTTGTTTTTTTGAGTGTCCATAATCATTGTGCATCTGCTCCTTTTTATAGAAGTATGGAGGAAACCCTCCTGCTGAGGTTTTGTATTTGCCCGAAAGAAGCTTGGGCAGCTTGCATTTCCTTGGGTAGCTTGCATTGCTTTTGCCAACTTGCATGTAGAAACAATATTAAAAGGGGAATTTGCATCTCCACCACATGTTTTTAGCACATGTTTTCCCACTTGTAATAAACTAACATTTAAAAGAAGCAAGTTGGCTTCTTTCACATGTTCTTAGCATCCACACCCGTATGTTGTCTTCCAACCCATTTGCAAGGATGCATATATCTTGATTAAACAATGCTTGACAAATCTCCACCACCAAAACAAATTGGAAGAACAATATTATAGTGTCCAACCCCTCCACTTGCATCTAAATATCTTTCCAAGTTAGCTTTTTTGTATATTAATCCTCCAAATGCCATATTTTACCCAAATTGCCCAAATAAGTAAAAATGGGTATATTTTGAGTGCAAACAATTATCATAGCTAGGTTATTATAGTTTGTTATAACAAAAATGTAACTAATCATAGCCTAAGTTTGATTAGTCTTTACTTAAGTCATTAATCAATTATTGACAAATTTATAAATACCCCAATGTAAATTACTATTCATTGAATGAAAGATACCTTTCTAATATTTATATCATAGCATATAACATAACAATTGCTTACTCATTGTAAATAAACTGGTTCACAATGAACCCGAGAGATCATTTGGGATTTAAATAGTTGGTGTATGAATTGGTGCCTCCTCTAGGATTAAGAGAGAACCTTTCTTATCACCGAGTGTGTATCTCCGGATCCTCACTGCTAGCTCTTCATCGTCCACTAAACTATGGCCTAGGATTGATTATTATTCAGAAACATAGATTCATTATTCAGCCAAAAGTATGATATTGTACGGTAGTGGGTTGAAGTTCTGACATACCCAGCTGTGAGTATGTTATGCATCACAATTGCTCCCACTGCGATTCCCGCCAATTCTCCCACCTATAGATGGTTTAAAATTTGATCAGAGTCAGTCCCTATCATGTTGCGAGATTCTATGCATGGTTTTATTGGACTGAATAGTTTTCTTTTTAGTTTATTACAAATAAGTGGTGGATTGTCTGGTAGGTGGTCTTGTTTTTTCAACTCGCTATATTTTGAATTCAAACTCTACATTTTCGTTAGTGTAAATTAAAATAGTAATATGACTTGTATTGAAATATTGAAAAGAAAAAAGAACAAAAAAAAATATAATATTATGGTGTGGCAAACTTAGACTAGATTCACAAGCAGGCGCTCTGTCCACAAATGCAAAGTCGTGTAATTTGTTTTTTTGTTTTTTTGTTTTTTTTTCCGCTTATGACATTACATTGTTAGATTAGATAAAGTCGTTGCGTATAAATTATTCTCAATGATCTGATCAGTCTTTTGAAAACATTGTAATTAAAAAAATATTAACTTTCTGTTGACTTTTTGTGTATATTATTGTAATCTTGGAATTCTTAGTTTAGTATAATTTTATGTAAATTATTTCTTTCCTTATTGATAGGGTTGTAACATCTTATAAATCCTTGAGAGATAAATAGACACACAATTATTCTAAAAGAGCATTCTCTTCTCTTTCTACCTTTTCGATAAAAAAAAGTTGGTACATTTCTAGCTTTTTTTATAAAATATATCTCATGTTGTAAACATTCCTAGAATAAGTATGATTGTGTAAATCCTAGATTAGATTTGATTCTAGTTATCCTTTCCTATTACAACTTGTATTACTTGGAGGAGAAGGAATATCTTGTCACTTCTATGAGACAGTCTTCCCGTCGTTAGTGGGAGATAAGAACGTCAACGTTCCTAATGAACGACGCGAATTATCGTGGACGACTCCCACTTTGTCTCATTTAGATCCCCGCACCGCTCAGTCTGAAGCTGAAGTGCAGCGCATATGAGATCTCCAGAGCATAGCTCAGAGCATGCCAGATGCTTTCACCGATCTAGCGCGCGTGACAAGATCACATATTCCAGCTGCGAATACGCCTGCAAAGATAGATGTACCAAATGTACGACGGACTACCCTCCTGGAAGCCCGGGACGCCAATTCTGGTGATCCACGTACATTAGCGGCTAGCCAATCCTCTGCCCCTACACAAAAGCGTGACAGACCCCTTGGTTCAAAGGATTCACACCCCGGGAAGAGGAAAACCACGGCACAAGGTCCTGAATAGCCTACCGTGAATCCGATTATCGCTTACTCATTTTACCCAACTCATGAGGAAATTCTAGATTATGGAAGCGTCCTTGAAGAGACGAATCCTCCTCCCGAGAATCGTGAGATTTCGGTCTATTATGCTAGCTTAGATGATGTGTGGCGTAGAAATGAGATGATTGTCGACGATGCATTAGCATTTGCAGTAGCTACTGAGATCATGTTGAGCGATGACATTGAACCGCGTTCCGTTGATGAATGTCGACGTAGAGCTGATTGGTCAAACTGGAAACAAGCAATCCAAGTCGAACTTGATTCAGTTGTGAAACGTAAGGTGTTTGGACCTGTAGTTCCTACTCCTCCACATGTGAAGCCCGTTGGCTACAAGTGGGTTTTCGTTCGGAAGCGTAATGAGAAGAACGAAATTGTGCGTTACAAAGCTCGTCTTGTAGCACAAGGTTTCTCACAACGCCCCGGGATTGACTATGAAGAAACTTACTCACCCGTTATGGATGTGATTACTTTTCGATACCTTATCAGTTTGGTAGTTTCCGAAAAACTGGATATGCAGCTGATGGACGTAGTAACCGCGTATCTCTATGGGGATCTTGATACGGAAATTTATATGAAAGTTCCCGAAGGACTTACATTGACTGGTTCAAATATTTCCAAACCCCGCAACACGCTCTCAATTTGGCTGAGGCGTTCACTATACGGTTTGAAACAATCTGGAAGAATGTGGTATAACCGTCTGAGTGAGTATTTGACTAGTCAGGGATATGTGAACAACGAACTATGCCCTTGTGTGTTCATTAAGAAGTCACATTCCGGATTTGCGATTGTTGCAGTATATGTCGATGACATGAATCTCATCGGAACTCCTGAAGAGCTCGCGAGAACTGCTTCGCACCTGAAGTCGGAATTTGAGATGAAAGATCTGTTAGAAATGTGCCCTAAAGCCAATCATATGATGATACTTTACGGACATTTCACATGTTAAACTAATCTAGTTTACATATAAAAGGCAAACATTATTGTTTGAGGCGTCTCATATAAATGTTATATGCTTAAACGATAAAGTCCAAGGAATATGTGATTGGGAGAATGCAATCTAATGAAGTTAGATTAATGAGACCATTCTTTCGTAGACACATCCTAAACATTCCTGATCATAGGATTGCCAATTGGGCATTGACAGTCCGTTAAGATCAGTACGTGCTATGTCTTCTCTCAGGGAGAGTGACTAGTCTCGAGTCATTGGTGCGTGTGACATCAAGACAAGTACGTAGGTGCTCAATAGAGAATGAATTCACTGAACACGATCAACGAGGAGTTCTCATACTCATGTCACATGAGAACTCATGTTTGGGATAATGCAAATTAGTCCTTTGACCTGAGGCATCACAGTTGTTGTCTTGTGGTTAAGTCCTTGATCTTTGATTATGTCAAAGTCACCCCATCGGGGTGTCCACGACATCATTGGGGTTAAGCCACTTAGTCATGGAGACAAGTGAATGTGCAACAAGGGATCTCTAACCTTCAAAATGGTTTGAGGGAGAATACTCTATGATATGATTAAAATCTCTGGCCAGAGTATGAATGAGATTGGGGAATGCGTTCCAAATCACATTCAAGGTAATCATAAAATGCAAATGAATCACATTGGATAGTAGACATGAATAAATAAACTATCAAACCAAACAATGTGGTCAAGAGTATTAGATTAGAGAAAGACCGTATTGCATTTGTAATCCTAAACTGAATAGGTTCTCTACCTCTTCTGATTAGCTTGGGTAGCCATGATATGCTGCTAGGTGTCACTCATGGTTTGTGGAAGCCCTAAACGTGTGTAATCACTAAAGGGAGAATTGAAAGTAAGTTTCAATTCACAATCGATGTAAAATGGTTTTAATCGCCCACTGCCTCGCTAAAAGGAACCTAATGTATCGTACACCGTGTAAGGTGGAGATTGAAGAAACAAAGGAGATGAATAAGAATAATTAAATGGTTTAATTATTTATGGCAAGGATTAATTAATATGTTAATTAATCAAACGAATAAGTTCGTTAAAGACCTCGGGATAGTTTTGGACCTTAAGGCCCAATGGGCTTCGAACGTCAAAGCCCATTGACTTAAGTTGTATGACAACTTAATGAATAAAGATTCACAAAGGCCCAAAAGCCCATATCCATTTAGTGTTGAATTAGGGTTTTTGGTTCTTTAGGTCATTTAAAGATGTGACTATATAAAGAACTTTATAACCTAAAATTCATAAGTTGTTGTTTTTAGAGAAAATTGGTGAGAACACAAAGCTTCCATTTCTCTCTAAGAGGCCAACCACCTTGGGGGATATTGTCTAGCAATTCTATTTCCTCAAGGTCACTCATTTCCTCTCCAATCCAACCTTGGTGTAGAATCTTTAGAGGTTCTCTATTTTGGGAACTTGGAGAATCCTATTCTTTCAACCAAATCCATGGAGCTAAGAAGCAAGGAATGAAGGCCCTAACTCTTGGGTGATTATCCTTTGCATATGCAAAGAGGAATCTACAAAGGTAAATATTTCTCAACTAATAAATGTTGATTTAAAAGTTGAGTCAAGGTTCACCAATCTACTAGGCTTTGAATTTCATGGTTGATGTTTTGTTTTTGAATGCATGAAAGCATGATTCCGCCTTTAATTTGTTAATTGCATGCTATATGATGTTATTCAAATGAACATGTTTTTCAACAAAATTTCCTTCAAGTGGTATCAGAGCCTAGGTCTAGTAGTTGGTGAATCATTTTGGGTTTTGTAGTTCATAGTTTTTGATTTAAAAGTTGTAATATGTTACAAGCTTTATTCTTGTTTCTTTGAATGTAAATTTTGTTAGAAAATTTGCCATCTCAAATGTTGTAGATGTAGTTCATATGAACATGAATTTTGGAGCTAAAATTTGGTGCCATGTTTTTTGGGAAATTCGGCCAAATCCAAAGGGTGATTTTTTGGGTTCATGTTTGTCTTGTTAAAATGGTTTTAAAGTGACTTTTGGAACCCCTAAGTACCCTAGGATGTTAACCCTCTTTTGAGTGATGAAAATTTGAGTTTTGGTGAGTGAAAACATTCATGGAGTTATTATGAGTTTTCATGAGTGTTCTTCAATGTTCTTGAAGTTCTTGCCAAGAACAAAAAGTTTTGAAGTTTTGATTCAAAAAGTTTTATGTTTTTACATAAAGTTTTGATTTAATTTTAGTGGGTGATGATTATTGGTAAAATATTATTAATGGTTATAATGGTAGACAAACCTTTTAAAAGTTTGACATAAATTCAATTAATGGCTATAATGGTAGACAAACTTTTTTAAAAGTTTAACATAAATTCAAAATATTTCATCTTTACCTCACCTAACAAAACCCACTTACAAAAACTTTGTAAAAATCATATTTTTTCTATCATGGCCGGCCACCCTAATAGAATAGGGTATTTTTGGGTCTTTTATTCAATTACATAAAGTTTTGATACTTTTGTGTATTTGCACTTTGGCCCAAAAGTTTACGTTTTTACGTTAAGGCCCAAAAACGTTAAAGGACAAATTGTTTTGCTCCTTTAATGAAGTTTTTTTTGTATTTGTTGAAATTTTTGGGTTCTAGTTGTAATTACATGAAGTAGTGGACTTTTGTGTTTTTACAAAGTGACCCCAAAAGTTTGTGTTTCGCAATATAGCCCAAAAAGTTGTGGTTATTGCATGATGGCCCAAATTAAGTAGGGAACAAAAATTGTTTTGTCTCTTTAAATGAGAATTGGATTTTCATTTTATTTAGCTCCATTTAAATCAATTTTATGGATACAAATACCAAATGAAAATGTTGCATTCAATTTAATTAGTTAAAATGTTAATTAATTAAAGGGTGATTATGAACCTAAGCCTACGATAATTGAGCTATGTGAAAGGCCGTTTCAAATTTGTTTGAACCATGGGAATGTGTAGATTAATTTTGGTTGTAATTTGATTTGATCAAATGTTGTAAAAGAGCATAAGCTTTTCTTTACTTTAAAGTAATTTGTTTTATGCAAATGTTGTAATGAGCATAAGCTCACCTTTACTTTGAAGTACTTATTTCTTGCTTTATTTGATATGCATGAAAATGAAGTAGTTGGGTCCAAGGCCCCTAAGACAACACGCCTTAATGTGATTAAACGCGTAACTAAAATCAATCTCCATCCCTAGTCCGAGATTCAACACTAGGCTCGTGTTGAATCTAAACAAAGGTTCATAGTCATCCTAAGGCCCTAAGGCAACTATATAGTCCATCAAATGAATGCAAACCTTACGTTAGTAGTATCATATACTCTTGCTTTAAAAAACCGTTTTATAAATATAGTGGGAGTATTATATACAACTAAATTGAATCAAATGGACCAATAGTTGTAATAGGACCAAAATTGTTTTAATAAAGATTAAAATGAATATGTTTATGTGATGAGACCTAAAACCCTCAACCAAACCATTATTAAGTTGAAAAGCGTGAGAGTGCTTAGAACACTCTTTCGTGGCCTTCCACCGTGGTAGGCTCCAATCGTTTATGACTTGTACACCGGCTTCACCCTATCATGGGGGAGTACAAAGTGCATGCTTATACTCAGGAGGAGTCTATATACATACTTGATGAGGTGAGTGTAGGCAACGAGGATGGCCGACATCGTATCATCGTGAGGCTATTCTTGAACCCCTTCACGCACTAAGCATGGTGGGAATGACTTAACTAAGTGCAATGGCGCCGACATCGTATCATCGTGAGGCAACATTCTCTAGAGGCCAAATTGATGGGTACTTGCATTAGTTGCAAATGAGTAAGCGTACTCTCTCATTATTATTAATGCTAGCCAACATCATATCATTGTGAGGTGGGCTTGGTAGTAGTGAGTCTCCCATAACCTACTAAGAGTTTCCTCCAAAACTCTCGAATTCCAATGAGGGATATGGAATTTGCCAAAAATAGTGGGTGGTGCTATTTGATTTAAAGACCCGAATCAAATGGCTTAAAATCAATCAATTTATATTCGTTATGTATTTGTTTACCAATATATTTGCAAACGCTATCCAAAACTTGACAAAGAAAATCCGAATGTTTTAGTTTCCGGACTTGGTAACACAATCCCAAAGATTGTCTTAAATGGATTGTGCATGTACCTAAGAAGTCTCATCCTCACAATCTTCCTATTGATAATGTATCATTGGAAGAACATGTTAGAAATGTCTATCATGAAGAGGACAACACAAACAACCAATGCTTATTCCTTCGTTATATGAACAAAGGAACTTATGAACAAATAAGAGTTGCCTTGAACAACTCTTGAAAGTTTGTAATTATGTTTAGAACATAATGGTTGGTTGACAAAAATAGTCCATCAACATGGACTTATGATGATTTTGAATCATTGAGTGTTGAAGTGATAAACCACTTAACGAGACGGAAACTAAGCTAGGACTTCACCTTTATGTCCCTATCCTAATGGTTCACTAAGTTTATTGTAAACTATGTAGTGAACAATAACCACACACTCTCCAAAATGTTTGATGTGTATAAACACAATTGAAAAAGGTTTCAAGAGAGATAGTGGGAGTTTAGGGACCATGACTATTGTAGTCAAAGGAGAAGTCAAATGAAGAAGATAAAATTAACTCCAAGGGAACAAACTTTCTTTATGAAAGGATGGACATTGGAAGGGGTATTTGCAAGAAATGTCTTGCAAGTGTCAAGAACACACCTTTCGAAGGTGTTGTAAATTGTTCTTGAATAGTTCAAAACAGTTGGTTCTTCTACTTGAATGCTTGATTCCGTATTAGTAACTATGTTTTACAAATCGTTGTAAAAGTGTGGCTAATAAGAAGTAGAAGATTAATGAGAGAAGAGAAAGTACTTCACATTCGGAACGTGAATAAAATATAGATCTCTGCGAAAGCAGATGGTACTAACTTCCTCATATGAACTACCAAAGAAATTGGAAAAACCAAAGATTGTCTTTACATCCCAATTTTAAGGAACTTAATTTCGTCACTATAGTAGAGATGGATGAATGTTTTGTTTGACAAAACATTGTTCTTTATTAATCAATGATTGGATTATAGTAATCTAATTGATTGTCTCTATAGTAGAGACGATATGGTAGCGTTAACTGTTTAGAATATAATGATGCTTAAAACCCAAAAGGTTGCAAGATAGTGACTAATCCCAACTGAGTTGTGATACCTCTAAAACATAAATTACGAGTTGGTCATAGATGGATGCTTTGGATCGTTAGATCCGGATCCAATACCTTCTTGTCAAAATTGTATAGAGGCGAAATGTTCGAATCTTTATTCTTTTGGAAAGAATAAAGAATCACAAAGTTGTTGAGGTTAATTCACTTAGATGTTAGTGGCACTTGTCCACAACATAATACTACTCATGTTGTTTGACATTCACCGAAGATCACTCTCGGTTGGACTATAGTTTATTATGAATAAACACAAGTCCGAATACTTTGCAAAAGGTTTCAAAGAATTCAAGAAATGTAAGTTGATGAGTAAGATGTCTAAAGTACTTACCTCCTTAGATTTGATCCAAGGAAAGGTAACACTTTAGATGAGTTTCCTTGAAAGATATCAAGGAAATTAGCATCATAAGATAATGATTTTCTCCATTAGGAGAAGAACGAACTCGAATAAGATTTAGTTCGTTAGATGTTATCAATTACCCATATATATAGGATATATGCTTCTAAGACAATATGATTGTCAATTAGAAGATCTTCCAAAATTTTCATAACTCCATAGGATGTAGTTGGAAAGAAAGACAAATATTAATTGTGTTAAGATTTGGGGTTGTGTGCTAATGAGCAATATTTGTTTAAAAATTATCTTGTGGATATCCTTAAATTAACCTTTGGATATCACTTCTATAAACCAACCAACAAATGTTGTTTGTTGAGTAGTTCATTGTAATCCTACAATGTGATTTGCCTTAGAGCAAATGAACTAGGAATAGAACTCAAAAGAATGGGTTCTTTGAGAAACAAGATGATAATCAACAAATATAACAACCTAGTTCCTATACCACAAGCTCCAAGGTAGTCAAAAAGAATTTTAAACCGTCTCAGTTGAATGGTTTGAACTTTATGACTACATTGAGTGTATATACAACATATACTCAAGGAAATGGTAAAGTACCATTTGACCAGAAATAATGAAACCTTCATAGCTAATTGGTAGCTTAAGGTGACTACAATCAAAGAGAATGGTTGACTTTGAAGGAACCATCTTTGACGTAGTCTTAGTTTCAATTAATTCAAAGATTGCTAGCTACAACTAAATGGTGATTCAATGTTTGGACATGATATAGGTTTCCGAAACCATTATTAAGATAGTCTTGATAATTTATGTCTAAATACTATGAATCACAAGACATGTAAGTTGTAGAGATCCAACCATCATGGATCTTAGCAAGCTAGTGGGAGCCATAAGCGTCTTATGAGAGAAAGATCAAAACGTTTGATTTCTCATAAAGATGTAAATGAATCTTTTGTTTACTAGGTTTACAAAAGATTAGTGGGAGTTAATCATGTTCCTAAAATTTAGAATATATATGATATATTAATTTTGGAAATGAAAAGAATACTTTTTCGTTAAAGTTATGACTTTAAACTTTCTATAACGATAGAATGTATATGGGAGACATAGTCTATATACATGGGATGGAAATCTATAATGATAGATTTTAGGATATAATTGGATTATATCATGCCCTAATAATAGACAAAATATGCTAGGAAGTTTCTCATATGATGATAAACTTCAATCAGAAGAACAACTCTAGTGAGACTAGGAGGTAGCTCTTCTCAAAGGGAACGTACCCTTTGACTCCCAAAGAAATATTGCATAAAGAGAATCCTTTATGCATACGCAGAAAGGTGATTTACGTATTTCATATTGTATGAAAAACGTTGATATAAGTTGTACCAAGAAAGGTACAAGGCGATATCAATGCAAGCCCAGGATCAGAACCATGGCAACTGTCAAGTGAATCCTTAAGTATTTAAGAAATACTAAAGGATAGGTTCCTCGAAGAATGAGGAAGAATTAGAGTAACGTAAAGGAAGCGTAAATGTGTTAGATTATGAATCTAATCCATCGTTGAATGTTTCTTCATTATGAATGAAGAGATTAACAGATACCTCTTTATTATGACTAAAGAGATATTTGGATGGAAACATTAAAGTAATGACTTTAGTGTGTTCCATTATAAATGCAAAATATATTGCCATATATAGAAGTTTACAACAATGTTGTTTGGATGGGAAAGTTCATTTATGAACTCTCTATTCGGTTCCAACCAGAAAGTGTATGACACTAATGGGGCGATAGCTCAAGCCTGGGAATCAAGGTCTCATCAAGATCCGAACTCATATGAGAGACTGAACCACATGATTGGGAATCATGTATAATGGTGACGTCGATATTCTCAAGGTTGCTTCTATGGATAACATATAGATATCCATTTCCTAGGCCTACTATTCAGCCATTTAAGAAATGACTACAGAAGAGGAATCATAACAGATGACCAAACTGATTGGCTCAAGTGCAAGTGGGAGATTGTTGGAAATGTGCCCTAAAGCCAATCATATGATGATACTTTACGGACATTTCACATGTTAAACTAATCTAGTTTACATATAAAAGGCAAACATTATTGTTTGAGGCGTCTCATATAAATGTTATATGCTTAAACGATAAAGTCCAAGGAATATGTGATTGGGAGAATGCAATCTAATGAAGTTAGATTAATGAGACCATTCTTTCGTAGACACATCCTAAACATT
Source organism: Malus fusca (assembly GCA_035220775.1). Lineage (NCBI taxonomy): Eukaryota > Viridiplantae > Streptophyta > Magnoliopsida > Rosales > Rosaceae > Malus > Malus fusca. Next base: position 26,261,092 of record CM069067.1, on the reverse strand, counting down.
CCTGATCATAGGATTGCCAATTGGGCATTGACAGTCCGTTAAGATCAGTACGTGCTATGTCTTCTCTCAGGGAGAGTGACTAGTCTCGAGTCATTGGTGTGTGTGACATCAAGACAAGTACGTAGGTGCTCAATAGAGAATGAGTTCACTGAACACGATCAACGAGGACTTCTCATACTCATGTCACATGAGAACTCATGTTTGGGATAATGCAAATTAGTCCTTTGACCTGAGGCATCACAGTTGTTGTCTTGTGGTTAAGTCCTTGATCTTTGATTATGTCAAAGTCACCCCATCGGGGTGTCCACGACATCATTGGGGTTAAGCCACTTAGTCATGGAGACAAGTGAATGTGCAACAAGGGATCTCTAACCTTCAAATGGTTTGAGGGAGAATACTCTATGATATGATTAAAATCTCTGGCCAGAGTATGAATGAGATTGGGGAATGCGTTCCAAATCACATTCAAGGTAATCATAAAATGCAAATGAATCACATTGGATAGTAGACATGAATAAATAAACTATCAAACCAAACAATGTGGTCAAGAGTATTAGATTAGAGAAAGACCGTATTGCATTTGTAATCCTAAACTGAATAGGTTCTCTACCTCTTCTGATTAGCTTGGGTAGCCATAATATGCTGCTAGGTGTCACTCATGGTTTGTGGAAGCCCTAAACGTGTGTAATCACTAAAGGGAGAATTGAAAGTAAGTTTCAATTCACAATCGATGTAAAATGGTTTTAATCGCCCACTGCCTCGCTAAAAGGAACCTAATGTATCGTACACCGTGTAAGGTGGAGATTGAAGAAACAAAGGAGATGAATAAGAATAATTAAATGGTTTAATTATTTATGGCAAGGATTAATTAATATGTTAATTAATCAAACGAATAAGTTCGTTAAAGACCTCGGGATAGTTTTGGACCTTAAGGCCCAATGGGCTTCGAACGTCAAAGCCCATTGACTTAAGTTGTATGACAACTTAATGAATAAAGATTCACAAAGGCCCAAAAGCCCATATCCATTTAGTGTTGAATTAGGGTTTTTGGTTCTTTAGGTCATTTAAAGATGTGACTATATAAAGAACTTTATAACCTAAAATTCATAAGTTGTTGTTTTTAGAGAAAATTGGTGAGAACACAAAGCTTCCATTTCTCTCTAAGAGGCCAACCACCTTGGGGGATATTGTCTAGCAATTCTATTTCCTCAAGGTCACTCATTTCCTCTCCAATCCAACCTTGGTGTAGAATCTTTAGAGGTTCTCTATTTTGGGAACTTGGAGAATCCTATTCTTTCAACCAAATCCATGGAGCTAAGAAGCAAGGAATGAAGGCCCTATCTCTTGGGTGATTATCCTTTGCATATGCAAAGAGGAATCTACAAAGGTAAATATTTCTCAACTAATAAATGTTGATTTAAAAGTTGAGTCAAGGTTCACCAATCTACTAGGCTTTGAATTTCATGGTTGATGTTTTGTTTTTGAATGCATGAAAGCATGATTCCGCCTTTAATTTGTTAATTGCATGCTATATGATGTTATTCAAATGAACATGTTTTTCAACAAAATTTCCTTCAAGATCTAGGTAAGACTCGATACTGTCTCGGTCTCGAGATAGAGCATTGTTCGGATGGAATCTTAGTACATCAATCGAACTACACCCAGAATGTGTTGCGCCGTTTTAATGAGGATAAAGCGAAGTCTTCGAGTACTCGTATGGTCGTTTGTACGCTAGATGCAAAGCGAGATCCCTTTCCGTCCGAAGGAGGATGATGAAGAGATTTTGGAGCCTGAAATTCCTTATCTAAGTGTGATAGGCACTTTATTGTACTTAGCTCAATGCACTAGACCCGACATCTCCTTTGCTGTTAATCTTTTGGCAAGATACAGCAATGCACCAACACGCAGACATTGGACTGGCGTGAAAGACATCTTCTGTTACCTTAAGGGTACTACGGATTTGGGCTTATTCTATCCCTACGAATCCTCGAGTGATGCCGCACCTTATGCTCATCGGGTTGATTCTCGCCTTGTTGGTTATGCCGACGCTGGATACTTATCTGATCCGCACAAAGCGCGTTCTCAAACGGGTTATGTCTTTACCGTTGGAGGCACCGCAATATCTTGGAGGTCAACTAAACAGACCTTAGTTGCCACTTCGTCTAACCATGCTGAAATTCTCGCCTTACATGAAGCAACTCGGGAATGCTTTTGGTTAAGAGCAGTAATGGGCCATATTCGAAGCTCCTGTGATCTTCATCTCGCCGTTAAAGCCCCGACGACGATTTTTGAAGACAACGCAGCTTGCATCGAACAGCTCAAGAAGGGTTACATCAAAGGAGACAACACCAAGCATATTGCGCCGAAGTTCTTCTTTACACATCAACAACAAGAGCATCAGAAGATTGAAGTCAAGCAAATCCGATCACAAGACAATCTGGCCGACCTCTTCACCAAATCACTATTGAAGGCGACGTTTCAGAAGCTTGTTCATGGAATTGGTATGCGTAAACTTTCTGAGTTGTAACTTTGCTATTTCTCTTTGGAATTATGTCAAACTCTGGGGGAGTATCTTCTGGATACTTGCTTGATCTTAATGTACTCTTTTTCCCTACAATTAGGAGCATTTTTCCCACTGGGTTTTTGCTACCTAACTAGGTTTTAATGAGGCACCCACCTTGGGCTGGTCATATCCCTGATGACGTCTTGTAGACGTTTCTTTTGACTTTGCATTTCTCACGCATTTTTCCTTAGACTATGGATTTTGTCCCTACTCGGGTTTTTGCCATAGCCTTAGGGGTTTTAGTGAGACTTACTACTTATGCAAGTTCCTACCTTATTGAGAATAAGCGTTGTTCCTTGGAATCAATGCCGACGAGTCGACTTCCTCAACTTCTACATGATGCTGAATCTACCTTAAGTATTTGCACACTCAAGGGGGAGTGTTGTAAACATTCCTAGAATAAGTATGATTGTGTAAATCCTAGATTAGATTTGATTCTAGTTATCCTTTCCTATTACAACTTGTATTACTTGGAGGAGAAGGAATATCTTCTCTCCCTTTACTACTATAAATAAAGGCACAATGTAGGAGGGATAACAACACACACATTCCCCTACAATTCTACAAACACACATCTCTCTCTTCTCTCTCTCTGCCGCCGACCCTAGTCTCTCTGTCAGATAAAAATAGACCACAACATCTCAAGATTTGTTTCAAGTTTCTACTTCTTAGGCTGAGACAATATTGGGAAGAGAGATTATATTCACACACCCAAAATTACTTCATCTACACCTTTTTACTTTTTTAATATTTTCTACACACCACTAACACTTGATAGAAAAATATTAAAAAATTAAAAGGATGTGGGAGAAATCATTTAGGATGTGTGAATATAATCTCCCTATTGGGAACCATAATTATCTTTCACCAACTCTTTATCTATTATCATGCCACCAATTAAATATCACAAAACTCTTTCCCACAAACTGAATTTCAAAAGGAATAATTTCAATTTCAAAAGGAATAACTTATGTTGATATTTTATAGCTTGAGCGATTAAAAGTTTGTAGCTCATACATTTGCTTTTTGAAGTTGAAAAAATTATTCCCACAAAGGGGTTTGTAACTCGACCGATTAAGAGTTTTAAATCATACAATTGATATTTTGTATTCATACTCAACATGAAAATCATTATTCTTAAAAAATTAAATTTATAACTAAATTTTATTGGATTTTGTTTTTGCCTGTGTTCTAAAAAAGGGCCTAGGCGGCCGCCTAGGCGCTGGGCGGTGGTGACCCGAGATGTTTTCTTGCAAATCGGTTGGAAAAATTGGCTAGGCTCTAGGCGGCTAGGCGGCTTTTTTTTATTTTTTTATTTTTTTTTTATGAAATTAAAAAAAAAAATCCTATCTAAGTCTAAGTGCATATGCAAGTGAAGCTAATATGGCTCAAGGATGGATTGTGGAGGGTGGCGATGAAGAACTTGAGCTTGGTTCAAGAATTGGAGAGACATCGGAGGTAGGTAGTTCCCTAGAGCCTAGGAGGAGTCCTAAAGATGTTGAAGTAAGAGAACTTCATGAAGAAGATTTTATATCAAATGAGGACACGGAAGAAGATGAAGGAGATGATGAAGAAGTTGAGTTTGAGTCCGACACAGAGAGAGTCTTGGAGGGATATGGTGAAGAAGAGTTTGATGCCTAACTTTGTAAATTTGCAAGTATCTCACATTACTATATTTCCTTATTTTCCTCCTATTTTGCATTTTATGTGGTTTTATATTGTGAACTTGTTGTACATGTGTCATCCTACAATACTCCTCACTATGGTTATATGGCATATATGCTTAATGTGTTTTCAAATTTTGGACTTGTTGGATACTCTTTTTGCATTTTATCATTCTTTTATTATCTTATCCATGGATTTCATACAAGTATATTTTGTTGTAAATGTCAATATGCACTTATTTACAAGATATACAAGTATATTTTGGACTAGCGCCTAGCGTTTTTTAGAACCTTGGTTTTGGCATTAAGATATTATATTGTTATCTATTGCGGGTATACAATTAAAACACTACATGCATGTAAGTAACACACATAAATAATTGGAAGAACTCTAACCTAAAGAAGCTCCTACACCAGCCATGGAATCAGATTCCACCGAGAAGAAAAACACCAAGTCTTCTGTGAATTCCTAGCCTTAACACAATGCTCTATGGAAAGGTTTTTGTCGTGTGTTCTAGTCTTATATAGGCCAAAGATTTAAAGTCCCTTCCATAAAGGAGACACTAAATCTACTTTCTTGACCTCCAAGTAATGTATCATAGTTATAATCGTATAAGGATTTCATCAATCATATTTCCTATATAAGACTCACAATATAGGATTGATATCTTTGGGTAATAAAATCACAATATATATTATTCTCTAATGATACATTCATATTACATATAGTAGACCATATTAAGGTTGATTTATGTCGGACAAATCCAACATTCTCCCACTTGGTCTACGAAATGCAATATTCATGTTCAGCCTTAAGATTAGAGACTAATACAACTTTAATGGCCATGTACAGTGATTTCATCCCATCCTTACTCAAGTTTTTTTCAAATAAATCGTAAAAAATGGAACTAATAAGGTTGTAAAGTTGTCATAACTTGAACCTTCATAATCACACATGTCGAACTTTTTATCCACATGAAACACCATCAAACTATGATCGAGAGATGAACTCCTATTTGTAATTTTGTCTTTCCTTATATCATCTCAGATCCTCTTTATGGTAACCATGTGATTACACTATATGCTTTATACAAGACTGCATACTTGTCAATACAAGTGAGTGTCACTCAATGAGTGATCACAGCCTTTCTGCAATTTAAACATGTATGGAAAAATATCAAATAATGCAAGCAAGATTTACCTAGATGCATGTATGTATTTAACCTTATGTGAACACTTAATCAGAAAACAAGTTCATACATTCAAAACCTTTCAGTAACAAACTACAGTCTCCATAATCCTTTGTGATAACAACTCACTTATTCACTGCAAAACTGACAAAATAACATCTACTCCCACTAACTCAGCATATCAAAATCTAAGATCAAACCCATATTCTTCACATGTTGCTTAAAAGCTGCAACTGACAATGCTTTATTCAAGGGATCTGCAAGCATTGAAGCAGTGTCAATGTAGCTAACCTTGATGAGTTCTTGTTTGATCTTATCTCTAATAAGTTTGTACTTGATATGCATGTGCTTGGTCCCTGAAGACCTCTTGTTATTCTTGGAGTAGAACACAATTGCAGTGTTGTCACAAAAGATTTGCAGTGGTCTAGCAATGATTTTCAGCACATTTATCCCTTCTACGAATTTACCAATCCACACAGCCTGTGAAGTAGCTTCAAATCATGCCATGTATTCAGCCATCATTGTGGACATTGCAATGTTCTTTTGTTTCATGCTTTTCCAAGAAATAACACCTTCTGCCATCATGAATATATAACTAGAAGTCGATTTCAATGAATCTCGACATCCTGCAAAATCTGAATCATAGTAGCCAACAATTTCCAAGTCTTTGCCCTTCCTGTAAACTAGCTTATAATCTTTGGTATTATGCAAGTCTCTCATCACTTTCTTGGCTACGATCCAATGTGCTTGTCCCATATTGGACCGATATCTTCCCAATAGACTTAATGCAAAAACTATATCAGGTCTAGTGCAAACTTGTGCATACATTAAGCTACCAAGCCCTGAAGCATATGGCTTGTCATCCATTTCCTTCTTTTCAATATCATTTTTGGGAGATTGCTCTTTACTTAATTTATCTCCCTTAGTGACTGGCACTTCACTGCAATTGCAGTTTGACATATTAAACCTTTTTAGGATCTTATCAATGTATCCATTTTGCGATCAGTTAAGTAATCCTCTCTTCTTGTCACGTGTAATTTCAATTCCAAGAACATATGAAGCTTCTCCCATGTCTTTCATCTCGAAATTATCACTTAACAAGATTTTTGTTAATGTATCCATTTTATCAATGTGTGCAATTTCAATTCCATTTTATAAACCTTTTCAGGATCTTATCAATGTATCCATTTTCAATTTCAATTCCATTTGCATCTAATTGGCTTGGATCATTCTGGTAAAACTGCAAGTTCCCAAACTCCATTCTTCGGCATTGACTCAAGTTTTGATTCTATAGCTTTTAAACATTCCTCTTGTTGCAGACTATTTATTGCTTCTTTGTAAGTTAATGGTTCCCCAATGTCAAATGTTAGCCATATTCAGATACATAACAAAATCATCTGAGATTGCATGTTTTCTTAATCTTGTTGATTTTCTAAGTGCAGGTGCAATATGGTCTAGAATTTCTTCTTTAGTTTGATTTTGTGTCTGCACTGCATTAGTTGCACCATCATGTATTGCTTGGTCGTCCACTACATCATTATCATTATTTATTTGAACTTCGTGTGCACCATTATTTGTAACTGGAGCAGCATGCTCCAAAGTTAAATGATTGCCTTCATCAAGAATAATATGACGCAGTGAATCAGTGTTAATGTGCATATCACTTCCTTTTGTTTTCTGTGTTGTATTTTCTTCATTTTACTCTTCAAAATCATCTCATTGTTTGTTGCTTCCATTGATCTTTCCTCTATGAATTTTACTTTTCCAGTTTCAATATACCTCATAGAATAGTTGGGACAATATAACCTGTAGCCTTTTGTTCCCTCAGGTATCCCACGAAATAACAACTCACTGTCTTAGGGTCTAGTTTCCTTTCTTGAGGGTTATATACCCTTGCTTCAACCCAAATTCATAAATGATGCAGACTTGGCTTCCTTTTGTACCATAATTCGCAAGGTGTTGTAGTCACAGATTTGCTGGGGACCCTATTGGATATATAATTTGCAATCTTGATAGCATCACCCCACAAGAATACAGGTAAGCTTGTAGCACTCATCATGCTTCTTACCATGTCTTTTAAAGTGCGATTCTTCCTCTCTGGTACTCCATTTTGTTGTGGAGTACCAGGATTCGTGTATTGGGCCACGACTCCTTCATTTTGCAAGTAAAGTGCAAATGGTGCAGGATTTATGCCGTTCTTAGTGTATCTTCCATAGTATTCACCCCCTCTATTGGACCTCACCACTTTAATCTTTCTGTCTAGTTGTTTCTCAACCTCAGCCCTGTAAATTTTGAAGGCCATAAGTGCATCGGATTTTTCAAAGAGCAAATACAAATAAAAGTATCTTGAGAAGTCATCTATGAAGGTTATAAAATATTTATCACCATCATATGTTGAAGTAGGGAAATGTCTGCATATATCAGGTGCACAAGCTCAAGCAAATCAATGCTTCAGGTTGCATCATTTTTGTATGAATTTACCATTTTTCCTTTTAGGCATTCAATACATATGACATGATTATCTTGTTCAAGTTCTGGTATTACACTAGTCTTGCTCAAAGTTTTAACCCTTTCAATCGAAATGTGACCTAATCTTCTGTACCAAAGAGTGGATGATGTCTCAGTTTGATTAAGTATTTTTTGTCCAACCATATTAGCCATGTAACAAGATTCTTTGCAGTTAAGTTTGAATATGCCACAAATATGAAAACCATTCCCAATAACTTGCAAATTCTGATAAATAATGGAGCCACTGTCATTTATTGATAATTCAAATTTCTTCTTAACAAGTTAACTAACTGACACTAGATTCCTTCTAATTGAAGGTACATAACAGAGATCTTGCAAATCCAAAATAAAACCAGACTCTAACTTAATCCTGACTATTCCAAAGAACTTGACAACAACTTTGTCACCATTTCCCCCGATCACTTAGATTTCATCCCTCTCTTGGCACCCTCATATTTATGAAGCCCTGCAAAGAATTTGTCACATATGTTGAAGCACCACTGTAAATCCACCATGAATCTCTAGCAAATTCAATGTTATTTGTTTTAAAATACCATAATACTTCACCTTTGTTAATCACAATATTACCTTTTCACTTGCCACTTTTAGTCCACTTCTTATATTTCTGATAGTTTCTTTTCATGTGTCTAGGTTTCTTGAAAAAGAAGCACTTTCCTTTGATACATTTGGAACTCTTTTTTCACACCAAGCTTTGATTGATTCAATCCACCCTTCTCATTATCGGGTTTTTGCACATTGTTCTTGAACTCAGTCACCATATTTACTTTCTTCTCAATGATCTCAAACCCGATATGTTGTTCTTCATGCGCACATATAATCAATTCATTCAAACTCCATTTTTCTTTCTGCGCATTATATGTGATCTTCAATTGTGAGTATTCATTAGGCCACATGAACCAGGAATGCATCACTCGTGGGAACATCTAGTGCATTCAAGTTTGCACCAATGTCCATCAGCTCCAAGATGTGTTCTCTCACACATCCCAAACCATTATATTTCTTTGCCATAAGTTCATTCATGAGATTACCTATTTCAGCTTTCTCTGATTCCTTGAATTTCTCGTGGATCGAGGCTAGATACTCCTTGGCACTCTCAGAATCTGGTATTCCTTCTCTAACTATTTCAGACGTGATCTTTTTTTATCACCAAAAGAGCAATACGATTTGCCTTTTCAAATTTGGCCTTGATATCAGCAGCTGCATCTACAGCAGGTTATGGAAAAGAGTCATCCCTAATAGCTATGTCAAGATCCATCAATCCCAGACATATATCTATGTCTTGCTTCCACTTTTTGTAGTTTGTACCACTTAAGGTTTGAACTGTGTTCACAACATTCATAACTGGATGAATAACATACACACTTTGCATTAAACATCCCAATAACTTCATAAGACAAGATTAACTCAACACATGCGGGCTGATGAATTAAATGCTTCTAACACTAGTATATGCATTATATCAGTTACCTTCATGGTAGTTTCTAGCACTTATGAGAAGATGGAAATACCACAGCTGGTACAATACACATATTATGTTATGCCATTTAAATTCTAACCATGAAAACATGATAACACCTATAGGCAGATGAACTGCATCCATGTTATGATTTTAAATGCAATTGTGAGCAGCAATTTGATTATATTACTCAGCTATTTCATGATAAACGGCTAGGCTTGAATATATGATCTAACTGGGCAACATAGATACTGACCACGCAAACTTTATAGGCACTAACATACCATTCATTCATACAGATTATATGAGTATTAATCATGACAACAATCGTAGGTTTAAACCATATAACCTAGGACTATGATACCAATTGTTATTTATTGAGGTTATACAATTAAAACACTACATGCATGTAAGTAACACAAGTAAATAATTAGAAGAACCATAACCTGAAGAAGCTCCTGCAGCAGCCATGGAATCAGATTGCACCGAGAAGAAAAACACCAAGTCTTCTGTGAATTCCTAGCCTTAACACAATGCTCTATAGGAAGCTTTTTGTCGTGTGTAGTCTTCACAATGACCAATGTTTATATAGGCCAAAGACTTAAAGTCCCTTCCATAAAGGAGACACTAAATCTACTTTCTTGACCTCCAAGTAATGTATCATAGTTATAATCGTATAAGGATTTCATCAATCCTATTTCCATATAAGAGTCACAATATAGGATTGATATCTTTGGGTAATCAAATCACAATATATAGTATTCTCTAATGTTACATTCCTACTGCATATAGTAAACCATATTAAGGTTGATTTATGTTGGACAAATCCAACATAAATTTCTATTTCACCCTCAAAACTAATACCAGAATCTTGTTTGTAACACAAGCGATATTTCTAGTTACTCTAAAGGAGAGATGAGTGTTTGAACATGCGACGCAATGTGTTGAAGATAGAGGAAGACCTTAACCATTAGGACAATACACCACTTAAATTTACATTAGAAACTTAGAAAGAGATGAACTTACAGCTCTAGTGTCGGTGGCCATATCAGTGACAACAAACGTGAGGTTGAAGTTAATAATGCATTTAACTCCAATTATTGGATGACTCCAACTCCCTGAAAGAACTGTCACTCCACCTCCCATTATTGGATGAAATATCACCTTCAATGCAAATGCAGCACAAACCGATGCCACAACTTGTGCTCCCACATATACTGGCACCTGTGCTAAAACTTACCCTAGTTAACATTAGCCCGAGAATCATGACCGAGAAGTTATTTTTGCACTGCCACTGTGTTCCCGATGCACCTTGTTTGTAGCCTTTGGGTCAAATATATTAAAAAAGAATCAACATATATAAATAAAAATCAATACTCTGAAGATCTAGAAGACTGGCATTTTGGTAATTATTTCTGAGATGCAGTGGCCATTGTGTGTTCATAGCTTATCACTCACATGTTTCCTCGAGAAGTGCTTAAGTGCAACAAAGGCAGTGGTGGCAGAAGGGTTGAGATGGGCCCTAGAAATATGGCATGTCGATAGAATGACAATCATGACAGCGAGGCCGGTGGATGCTGCAAGGTCTAAGAGGGACTCTGAGCCTTGTGTCTTTTGGTTTACTATAGATGTGGCTGTCCCAACAAATATCAGTATGAAAATGCTTAGGAATTCAGCTCCCACCTGGTTTTTTGGCACGAACCCATTACAGATTAGGCATCAAATAAAAATGGGTTAGTCTTAGATTTCAAATCTGGTAAATATTCTTTAGCATATGTAACGAGAAGATTGCACAAATATGGCCTGAACTACTGAGGGCATTTGCAGTAAATGAAGAAAGTTTGAGTTCTACCATAAAATTATTCGGCAATATGGAGAGTAGCCTATGCAAAGTCTCTTTTCCCATCAATTTGGGATTGATTCTTAATAGTAAAAGACCCCATTTTTGATAAAAACGATAAAAAAGAGGGATTCCTACTGTTGGGAAAATTACAAGGAAATTGTAATATTCTTCTAAGAAGCACGTAGACAATCAGGTTGAGGCAAGGGTATCTTGCTCTCTTTAAGGGGATTCAATCCCACTGCGGCTTGACAAAAGTTAATGAACCGGTGCAGCAATATATCTCTTGACTTGTCCCCTCCAGGATACAACAGCCCAACTAAATTGTGTTTGACTCAAACCTTTCTGCACAAAGAGAGAAGAGTCCAAAGCTCTACCACAAGAACACCCTTCTTTGGCCAATATAAGTAAAAGATACAAAGTATGGAGGAATAAAGATTGTAGTTATTAGGAAATTGGTAGTGGGATCATAAATAAAAAGACATGAGAAAATGCTAATAATTATATGTTTATTATCACCCTTGGTGAATAGGATAATAAACACAAATTAACAAGGAAAAAAGGTTACAAGAGTTACAAAAGATGAAAAGCTAAAGACTCTATCTTAATTTCCCACTAACCACAAATAATGACAAATAAACCTATGGATGCAAATTTCCGCCATCTTCTCCTTTGACGAAAATGCACCTGCAAAATAATAACACCTAAGATCAAGGCCAAGAGCCTCACGCCCACGATAAATGGGGGGTTTTGGCCGAAGAATCTCCGATGCCAAAGTTAGAATTTAAGAGAGAAAGTGTTTAGGGAAGTTTTAGGGAGAGAATGAACTTAGCATTTTAGTGGGGAAAATGGGACTATTTATAGGGGTGTGGCCGTCCCTATTTGGAGAATAGGGTCCGGCCACTTTTGGTGGAATTAGGGATTTAATTGCAAGATATTATGTGAAATAATATCTTGCAATTAATCTAGGCAATCAATCCTAATTTAAATAGGATAATTGGGAGTTACCTTTTGAGTGGGGATTTGATGAGGAGTGATGAGAGGGATTTGAATAAATACTATTTTGATCACCTTTGACTCTTCCTTGATTGAGTCGGTATTGTACGTTGCATGCGCGTGAGAATTTCAGTGTGCCTTGAGGGTAATTTTATCCTTTTTACCCAAAAGTCCACATGTCACCTCCATAATTTTCTTGATTATTTTTGGCTCCACAAATGGCCCCACACCTGTTAGGCTGCTCGCATGAAAGGGCAGCAGGTGTAGAGATCTTCCCTTGCTTTAGGAAACATAAGATTATTTCCTATTTTCAGGTAGATTCCCATATTAATTGGAAATTAGATCCTTCTAGGAAAGGGAAATAAATTACCCTAAAGTTTATTTAAGTCTACCTTAAGTAGATGATTAAATCATCTTCAGAGAGCAATTTATTCTACCTTACAAGAGAGAGAAAGTAAGAGGATATTTGTTCCTCATCCCTTAGCAATCTTTTACACTTGCTGATGTGGTAGAAACAAACACACAAATTAAACCCTATAAACTATGCAATCGTAGTATGAGTAAGAAGGGATCGTTTTATTCCGGGGATTAGAAGGGATGCTAATCAACACCAATTAAAGTTATAAAACTGAAAACTAAGTTAAACTAACAACAAAACAGTGAGGGGAGAGATTTTGGACGAATTTAATTAAAACAAAAGTAAATTGCAGCAAGTAAATTAAGTTGTGAATGAAATATGGATGAAGGGATAGCTAAAGGATTCTTCTCCACACATGAAACATATGCTTACAAATCGATTTCCAGTTATTCTTCCCATAAACCATGAATGACAATGCCCCAAATTAACTGTGAACAACACTAATTAACTCTTAGATTTTCCTAAGTTCATTGAATTGGACTCAGCGACGCAACCAAATTATTCTTCTCAAGTTCCCTAACTATGAAAGCATGATAGAGATACATCTCAAAGATCATTAAGTTCTGTGAAAATCATAAGCATTGACAAAGCATTCGTAACTATGAAAAGCATGATACTCCTGCCAAGAATTTAGTTAACTCAATCATGACTAGTGACTTTTACTACTTACAAATATAAGTTCATAACGATTAGGTGAAATTCCCTTATATTTTAGCATCAAATTCATGCATGCAAACTAAGTATGCATCCTTAATATACATACAAGAATAAGTTCTCTATAAAGCAGATAAGTAAATCGCATTCATGTTTTATGAAACAATAACTGGATGTAATCAATTTATATAAAACATATGATCATGGCTTTGAATTCACCTCTAGCTAAAAAAAACTTAGCTACACATGTTAATCATAACTAAAAAATAATCTAAAATAAACATTGAAACTTAAAATAAAGATACAGAGAACCCAAAAAACTCCAGCGACTTCAATGGAAGATTGCAGGTTACGGCACACTCCCCTCCTCTCTAATTTGCGGCAATAATGTATATAAAGGAAAAAGGCACAACTGAATCCCAGGAGGAAAAAGATTAGGTTGTTTGAATTATTTTAGGACTCCTTGAATCAGATAGGAAGTGTTGGAATGTGATAAGGATTCCTCCTTGTAGCTGGAGATAAGATAAGGTAAGGTTGGATAAGATAGGATAAGATAAGGTTGGATAAGATAAGGTTCCTGTCCAACTAGGATTCCTCTTTCTTGTGTAATTCCTTGTCTTCCAAGCCTCAACTTTAATTTCACTAGATTTTAGCACATATATGGCACCATTTAAACACCAAAATCGTCAATCCATCTGCTATCCAAGCGTGTTGTCCAATCCAAGTCCAAAACTGCTCCAAATTGCTCCATTTTTCCATTTATTGTCATCTTTACCAATTGGACCTACAATAATACAAAAATAACATAAATTACCAAACTAAATCGAAATTAACGAAGAAAATGCAAAGAAATAAGATAACAAAGTCGCATAAATATGCTCCTATCAAATTCCCCCACACTTAGCTTTTGCTAGTCCCCGAGCAAAACAAAGAAAACAAAACAAAACCTAAACCTTCCAACAATTGCCTCAGGGATTTCCAATGAAACATGACATGTTAAAAATCACTACTCACATAGATTCTAGCCATCCTTACTCTTGAGCTTATACTTAACCGCAATAACCACTTACTAGCTCGCATTTAATCAATTAAAACAACATTTGAAAATAGTAACATGCCTTAGAGAATTCACTCAATTCCTCACCGGATATACTCTCTATTTTCACACAGATTTTCTAACTACACTCCCTAAACTAAGTAAGTATATGTGAGAAGATTGATGTAAACATGTAGACTAGCACTCACATATGTTATAACCAAGAAGGCACTTTCTGGAATTATTAATACAAACATGTATGTGATCTCATGAACAGAATGTCATTACTTAGAAGCGAGAACCAGGGATTCCATGCTCATACCAATTTCAAACTACATATATTGAAACACATAACAACCAAGATAAAAGTCTAGGGTTGTAATGGGGCTAAGGTATTGGCTAACAAAGAAAGGTCAAGGATAAATAAAGGTTCTTAAAGTGATAGTAAGCAAAGTAATGAAATCAACACTTAGAATTCAACTTTTGATTGCAGTACCCAACTTTAAACACAAAGGGAAGATTCGTACAACTTTAGGGTCAGATTCACATTTTTAGACCCTTCTTCAACAGCCAACACTTATGAACTCATTCTCACTTCTTTTCAAAGAAAATAGGCTAAATAAGGCTCAAAGGGGTTAAACCTACAATACATATGCAAGGGATAAGGCTTTTTGGCTCTGGTGGTAACTAAACAATTTCATCTTGTTATTTGTTATGCAATCAATTTTATGCTTTGAATGAAACAAGCATGAGTTATAGTATTTGGAACTAAAATGATGAAAAAGCATTCTAAGTAGCAACCAAGCAAAGAAATAATGAGATCATGCAACGACTTTAGAAAACAAGAATATCACAGATTAATAACTCTCCAAACTAAGAATAGTCTCAAGTCTCATAGGGTTGTAGCGTTAGTTTGAGTTTCTTCCTTCAAGCATGTTACAAAAACTGATTTTTTTTCTTTGTGGTTGCATGTGAATCAAACTTCCACCTATGTTTGTAACTTTCTTTAACAGTCATGCAGTTAAAACCAAATCCTCATCATTGTGTTCGAAGGTACCCTAAGACATAAACAAGCAACCAAAACAACTCTTTTTGGTATTTTCTCCAAAATTTTCAATTTTTTTTTTATTTTTTATTTTTCAAAATTTTGCTTTTATGACACACAATAAAACACTTTAAAATAGTGAATAACAACATTAGTAGTGATAGGTGGTGAAATTCGGAAAGAAATCATGAAAATCATTATGTTTACCCCCCCCCCCTTAAACCAAACATTGTCCTCAATATTTCAAAAATAAACTTAAACAAGAAAGCAATATAAAGATAACTAGCAAACAAGACAATCATGGCAAAGTAAACACAATAAAGAGAAGGGTAAAATAGAGCAAATCTGGTTGCAGGAGCCGAAAATTCCATTGTCTCTTTATTTGAACACATGGGTTGCCTCCCAAGAAGCACTTGCTTTAACGTCTTCCAGCCGGATGATACCTCCATTTAAACTTCACTAGGACCAACAACATCAAGAGGTACATCCTCCACAACATGCTCCTCAAAACTTTCATGCATTAGATCTATAAACAGAAGGGGATAGTGATCCTTCCTGATTGTGGCGTTGAGCTTCCTAAAGTCAATGCACACTCTCCCACCAGCTTGGATTCGATTGGGCACCTGAACCAAATAAGGTAACAACCTATTAGTTGAAATGGGAATTGGAATTGGAATAGGTGGCTCAAAAGTAGCAGCACTGTCAAGAATTTCAGAGGTGGTGCTCTCGGCCTTGGGTGCTTTGATGGCAGTGGCTTGTCTCGTGTCAGCCACTCCAATTTCCTTTTCAATGGTTGTTTTAAATACATCCTTCTTGATAGGTGTTGAACGTTCCTGCCCTATATTTTTAATCACATTAATGGCAAAACAAGAACGAACATCATTAGGATACTTAACAGATTCAAAAACACTAAAATTAATCACATCGCCATCAAACTCCATAGTTAACGCTCCCTTGGATACATCAATCTTGGTTTGCGCTGTTTTCATGAAAGGTCTTCCAAGTAAGATTGGCAATGGTGTAGAGTGGGTTGAATCCTCCATCTCAAGCACATAAAAATCTGCTGGAAAAATCAAATGGCCTACCTGCACCAAAACATCTTCCAAAACTCCTTTCGGATATGCATTAGATCGATCATCCAATTGAATAATGACACCATCATTTTTAAGCTCTCCTAGATTCATAGATGCATAAACGGAATATGGCATGACATTAATGGTAGCACCTAAATCTAGCATAGCATGTTCAAACCTTGTATTACCAATAGCACAAGGGATAGTGAAACTACCTGGATCTTTGCATTTAGGTGGCAGCTTTCTTTGCAAAACTGCAGAGACATTTTCACTTACATGTACCACCTCCTTCTCCATAATTTGTTTCTTTGTTGTACAAAGCTTCTTCAAAAACTTAGCATACTTCGGAACTTGCTTTATTGCATCAAGAAGCGGGATATTGACTTGAACCTTCCTGAAGGTTTCTAAGATGTCTTTTTCATTCTCTTCTTTCTTAGATTGCATAAACCTGCAAGGGAAAGGCACATTTGGGGGAATAGGGTTAGAAGGAATTGAATTCGAACCAACCTTACCTAAATTGGGTGGCATAAGAGCCTTAGAAGGTTACGGCAAGGATTGTTCTTCTCTTGTTGTGGCCTTGTCCACTGCTTCTTCTTCTTTGGGCAGCAGTTGTTCGTTCTTTTTTGGCTTTGTTTGGACGTTTTTGGATTGGTTCCAATCTCTTTACCACTTCTCAAGGTAATAGCCTTAGCAGTTTCAAAACTTCCCTTTGGATTGACAATGGTTGAACTGGGAAGTTTGCTTTGTTCTCTAAATTGTCCCATAAATTCTGCCATCTGCCCAATTTGATTCTTCACTTCGCCCATCTCTTTGACTTGATTTTGTAAACCCTGAGTCAAAGCAGTTAGTGATTGAAAATTTTATCAGAATCCATTGACGAATGGTTGGGATTGTTGTGGGGAAGATTATGGTGGCTGCATAGGTCTTGAATAGAACTCCTCAGGTTGCTGCCAATATCCTTCTTGTTGAACTTGTTGAGGTTCCCTCCACATAAAATTTGAAGGATCTCTCCCACCTGGGTTGTAAGTGTTGGAAAACAAGTCGTTCCTTGATTAATTATGGCCTTGATAACCCCAAGCATTAACACTATCCCAACCTCCATTCTCAATTAATTAAGAATGTTGATTAGTTTGATATCCTTGCCTAGAGGACATACCAAATGTAGCTACACTTTGCATTGCAGTCCTTTCGATATACTGCGACAAAAGAGATGTAACATTTTCCATTTGAGCTTGAAGATTAGCAATTGCCATGTCTTGCTTCTCTAGTACCTGAAATCAAAGAAATAAACCTAAATCAAATATCAAAAGAAAAATATACTAAAAACAGAGGGATTAGCAATTTTACTAATCCCCGGCAACTGCGCCAAAATTTGATGTGGTAGAAACTAACACACAAATTAAACCCTATAAATTATGCAATCGTAGTATGAGTAAGTAGTGATCGTTATATTCTGGGGATTAGAAGGGATGCTAATCAACACAAATTAAAGTTATAAAACTGAAAAATAAGTTAAACTAACAACAAAACAGTGAGGGGAGAGATTTTGGACGAATTTAATTAAAACAAAAGTAAATTGCAGCAAGTAAATTAAGTTGTGAATGAAATATGGATGAAATGATAGCTAAAGGATTCTTCTCCACACATGAAACATATGCATACAAATCGATATCCAATTATTCTTCCTATAAACCATGAATGACAATGCCCCAAATTAACAGTGAACAACACTAATTAACTCTCAGATTTTCCTAAGTTCATTGAATTGGACTCAGCGACGCAACCAAATTATTCTTCTCAAGTTCCCTAACTATGAAAAGCATGATAGAGATACATCTCAAACATCATTAAGTTTTGTAAAAATCATAAGCATTGACAAAGCATTCGTAACTATGAAAAACATGATACTCCTGCCAAGAATTTAGTTAACTCAATCATGACTAGTGACTTTTACTACTTACAAATATAAGTTTATAACGATTAGGTGAAATTCCCTTATATTCTAGCATCAAATCCCTGCATGCAAAGTAAGTATGCATCCTTAATAAACATACAAGAATACGTTCTCTATAAAGCAGATAAGTAAATCGTATTCATATTTTATGAAACAATAACTGGATGTAATCAATTTATATAAAACATATGATCATGGCTTAGAATTCACCTCTAGCTAAAAAAAACTTAGCTACACATGTTCATCATAACTAAAAAATAATCTAAAATAAACATTGAAACTTAAAATAAAGATACAAAGAACAAGTTGTTTGAATTTATGAAACATTGAAACTCCAGCGACTTCAATGGATGAATGCAGGTTACAGCACATTCCCCTCCTCTCTAATTTGTTGCAATAATGTATATATAGGGTAAAGGCACAACTGAATCCCAGGAGGAAAAAGATCAAGTTGTTTGAATTATTTTAGGACTCCTTGAATCAGATAGGAAGTGTTGGAATGTGATAAGGAATCCTCCTTGCAGCTGGAGATAAGATAAGGTAAGATTGGATAAGATAGGATAACATAAGGTTGGATAAGATAAGGTTCCTCTCCAACTAGGATTCCTCTTTCTTATGTAATTCCTTGTCTTCCAAGCATCAACTTTAATTTCACCAGATTTAAGCACATATCTAGCACCATTTAAACACCAAAAATGTCAACCCATATGCTATCCAAGCCTGATGTCCATTCCAAGTCCAAAACAGCTCCAAATTGCTCCATTTTGCCATTTATTGTCATCTTTACCAATTGGACCTACAATAATACGAAAATAACATAAATTACCAAAATAAATGGAAATTAACGAAGAAAATGCAAAGAAATAAGATAACAAAGTCGCATAAATATGCTCTTATCACTTGCTCGTACAAATGACTAACTTTCCTTGCTTTCTTCGTCTTCACGCTGCACCAAGGTAAGAAAATTTTTAATTTTCCTTGTCTTCTTAATTTTTTAGAGCCTTGGGGCTTGAACTTTGGCTCGACAGGGGTTGAGACTGTATGAAAAGATGGCTGGAAAGCCACGGCATGGCTGTCGTGGGTGGCTTGCTACTGTCGGCTCAGTGCGGCGACAGCTGGCTGGGCTAGGTGTGGCTCAGATTAGGTTGAGCTGATGGGCGCTGAGGCACTAGGCTAAACTTGGCACGGGCCAGGCTGGTGCGGTGGATTGGGCTACGGAGGCGTGAGCCTCCTTCCTTGCTGGGCTCAAACTCGTGTGTGAAGAAAGCTGAAAGGGGCCGAGAGCTGCTGAACTTGTGGGCTGCCGGGCTTGGCCCGTTTGAGTGGGCTAAGGGGTGCATTAGGGCGCCTGCCCCTGATATGCCTCTTAGGCTGAAAGCGAGCTAGACCAAGTCGTGGGACCTGGCGTGGTTGCAGGGCTTCTACGGTCTTGGGGCATAGGGGCCTGATACGCATAAATATATATATATATATATATTTTTTTTTTTTTTTTGTGCAACCCTTTAACGAATTTTCCTCGCATCTTTGTAGAATTTCCTCGAGCATGTCTTCTTTAAGCCACAAGGGTGATGATGGTGTGCCGCCATTGTACCACCAAGGCGGGTCTTTGAGTAAGGTGGGCTACTTCAAGGTTGCTCGCTTTAAAATTAGCTCCGATGACTCGTTTAAAGACTTTCTTGAGGCATATAGGCACGCCATTTCATTGGGGGTGCGTGTGAAGCGTGTCAAGGAAGATAGGAACTGTGAGCCATGTAGTGGGGCTCGGAGAGCCATCAAGTTTCACCCCTACTACTTTGTGTTGAGATTTACCTTCCCCAAGCCGCGTTTCTTCCAAGAAGTGCTTTGCTCCATGAAGTGTGCCCCCGCTCAATGTTCTCCAAATGTGGTCTATGTGATGGTGGGGTTCCTCAATCTAAGCCAATTCTTCGACTTGGATTTGACCGTCAACGAATTTTGGTACTTTTTTGGCATAAGCCACATTGAAGGAGTTGGGCAACTGTGATCCCGCCATAGGTTATTCGATCATTCGAGCAAAAGAGATCATGACTGGGCCAAGGAGACTTTGGAGATAAGTAGAGAGTGTGAGTCTGATTTTTTCCCTGAGCTGCGTGTTCCGACGATTTTCATCATCGGTAAGTAGACTACTTAGTCTCTAAGCTGATTTGTACTTTTGCTTAGCTGCTCTCTGATTTATTGATTGTCCTCATCTGCTTATGTAGATTCAAATTTGGCTCAACTCCCAAGACTTCTCCATATATGAAGAAGGTGCATGTTGCTCAAAGTATCCCTTCTAAGTACCATGAATGGCATTGGTTGCTTAGTCCTCTTCGTTGGGAGAAAGGTGGGCTGCCCTTGAGAGAGGAGATAAAGCGGATCAAGGGGAGGCATTGGCTCGTCCGATCGCTGTCGTGGAGCCTGTTGTGAATAAAAGTGGACAGAATAGATCTTCCCCACCTATTCAAGAGATGTCGGCTAAGAAAAAGTCGAAGACTTCATCCACTGCTCATGAGGGTCCGCCTGCTGCCGATAGGCTTGTGATTGATTTGACTTCTTCCAAGGGAAAGAAATATAAGGCTACTAGATCTGAGCCGGTGACGCCTGTCATGCTGAAGGTGGCTAGCACGATTGTTGACCGAATTGCTCAGCATAGAGGTTCTGTCGTGCCCCTAGTGCCGAAATTTATGCCAAGACGTTCGTCGGGAGCTAAGTCTGGTTCACCTTTGGAGAGGCTTGCCACTATGAAGAACGATAAGGTGGGCTCTACTGCTAAAGTCTGATTCACATGCTGAGGAAGAGGAGACTGCTTGCGTCGGTAGTTGTGAGAAATCCACCAAGCCTGTTTCTGGGGAGACTGCTGAGATTTAGGTGCTCTTGAAACCAGATCTGCTTGAAATCATGGATGAGTGTGCCAAGCTTGTTGTCGGTGTTAAATGGGTTGTTTGCCCAAGTTCTTTTGCGAAGCATATGACCGAATATAGAAAGACTGCTATACTTGCTATGATGCAGAAAACGATGATTTCGGCATCCAAGTCTATACTGTTTGACCAAAATGATACCAAGGCTGCCAATGAGGTGGCAAAGACATGGCAGTTGAAGCTTAATCCTCTATCGAGAATATCAAGAGGTTGGAACTTGAGCTCGTCGCTTTGAAGGGGTCTAATATCTCTACCCCCACTTCTCTGTAGCTTGAGACAGCTCACCAAGAAATCGTTGATTTGAAGACTAGGCTTGACGCGATCCAAGTTAAGTATGAAAGTATAGAAAAAGAGATTGGATGTTACATACCTTAGATTCAAGATCTTGAGCATGCTGTTTTTTAGTTTTGTTCTGCTGCTTATGCAAAGGATGAAGAGTTGATTGCTGCTTATAATTAAGTGATCCATTTCAAGAAGATCGTTGATAGGCTTGAACCCCAAGTGTTGGAATTCCAAGGTGCATTGAAGATCAACGAAAGTCTGAAGAAGGTAGTGGATGAGCTGCAGCGCGTCCGTGTTGGCCTACTCGAGGAGAACGCGCAACTGAAGAGTGAAAAGGTTGGGCTCGAGGCTTCGCTTGTTTAGAGTCGGGCCGATTTCTATAAGCTAGGTTATGTAGATCATCTCTTTGGTAGGCCGTCTGACTTTGAGTTTGTCGAGAAAGACTTCAAGACATTCTCTATTTCTCCAGAAGACTTGATTGCCTTTACTTTTGAGGCTTCCATTGGTGAAGTACTCGAAGAAGTTGGTGCCCAGGCTGGGGCAGCCGAGGGTGAAGCGCTGGATGATGCTGCTACTGAGAATGTTGCGGCTGCTGAAGGTGTGGCAATCGAGTAGTCGTGGGATGTCCAAGTAACTACAGAGTAGTCTTCTAGGTAGCCTTTAGGATTTTCTTTGTTTTCCTTGTTTCTTTCTTGCTTTGCTTTGCTTGAACTCCTTCTGCCTTTGCTATTCATTTATCAATTTTGCTAGAAAATTTAATAAACTTGCTTCCTTCACTTTTCTTCATCTTCGTTTCTTTTGTTCACACCCAACCTTTAACCTTTAGACCAGCAGCAGGCGTGTTGCTTTTCTATAAATAGACAGGCCCACGTAGCTTATGCAGCCATAGGTGTTGGTGTAGAATTTTTGCAAGGTTGTTAGCCATAGGGTCGGCAGCTAGATACCTTACTTACATAAGCAAACGAGTCTGCGTGACCACTTGGCTGTTAACCTTGGCTTTCTTCAATCCTTTGAGTTGTGTGGCCTGCATCGCAACATACTAAAGATTTTTGGGTCATGATATTCACTAACCTTTCGTATCATAAGTACGCGGTTATATGGAATTTCGTAAGCAAAGGTTAGAGAAAACTTCTTGCTTTTATTTAACCAATTTTGTGGGTTGCGTAGCAAGTATCATAATACTTTAGGAATTAGGGTAGATCTTAAATGATCATTTTGTGCTTTGACAGAGGTGAAGCTTATCGACTGCATAGCATGTCGGCAATGGATAAAGCTTCGTATATGCACGCTAACTTGTTTAACCTTTCACAAAAATGTGTGGTTGTAAAAGTTTAGCGTGGCTTACTGTTCGAAGGCAAGTCGTAGGCAGTCTTCTGGAAACTGTAGGCTACCTTAGTGCACTTGGTAACAGCTTCAGGGTTCTACAGTAGCCGTCCATAGGGTGTACTACATAATATGCCTCATCTGTCTTTGAGGCCTGGTTCCACACGGATTAGGCCAAGAGACCCAAAATCCTTCAGTTAGCTAAGCCTTGAAAAAGACCATTGTGGCTACTTCTAGGAATCCCGTCACAAGTCATCGTGCACCTAGTTACACCAGGGCAGCCCCACTCATCCACGTCTGGATATTTGAAGTGTATAGTTTATCTTTTCGCATCGAAGAGCAAACCCATGTGGGTGTCGAGGAATTGGTTTATCCTCTCGCACTGGAGAGCATGGTTGGTCCCCAAGAGGTGATAAGTTGTTGTAAGCATGTAGCTGAGCCAAGTTGTAAATTACTTATGAATTCCACATTGAAAAAAGAGTGAAACAAACAAAAACTTAGATGTAAGGTAGAAACTGCATAACAACTAGATAGTCATCGGCTTGCGAGGTGGTGCCCGTCGAGTTGCTTGAGTCTTCAGACTTTGATGTAGCGGAAGGTCACGCATGGTACTTTCTCAAATTTTAGGTGTTCCACTGCTTTTCAATCTCTTTGTCGTTCATGGTGGCAAGGGTGTAACTACCCTTGCCGCCTACTTTGCTGATCTTGTACGGACCTTCCCAGTTGGGATCCATCTTTTTAAAGCCTTTTCTGCGGGCAGTGATGAAGGCTTTTCTTAGGACTAGATCTCCGGGCTGGAACTGCAGGATCTTGGCCCTTTTGTTGTAGTTGGCGATGAACTGCTATTGGTAGGCTGCGATGCGAGTGATGACCTTCTCACATTTCTCCTCTGCCATATCTAAGTTTGTGGCCATCTCCTTTATGTTCTTCTTGATGCTTGGCACTAGAGTGTTGATACTTGGCACGATGACATTGGGAAGAATGATTACTTCTGAACCAAATGCCAAAGAGAAAGGAGTCTCACCGGTTGCTCGTCGTTTGGTTGTACGATATGCTCATAGACATCAGGGAAGTTCGTCTGACCATTTTTTCTTTCTTGTTGGAGAGGGATTTCTTGAGGCAGCCGACAATCGTTTTGTTGGATGCTTCGACCTGCCCATTGCCTTGGGGATACCTCGGCATGGACATGTGTTGCTTAATGCCATATTTCTAGAAGAACTTTGCCTACAAATTGCGGGTCCTTGTCTGTGACGATGGATTGAAGATGCCAAATCGACAAATAATGTTCCTCTATATGAAGCGCTCTATGTCTGTCTGAGTTATGGTTGTCGTGGACTATGCTTCCACCCACTTGGTGAAGTAGTCAGTTGCCACGATCATCATGCCTCTACCCCTAGTAGCAGGCGGCATTGGCCCTACCAAGTCAATTACCCACTGCATGAACGGCCAATGACTCGTCTGCAAGTATAGTTTGCTGGCAGGCAGTTTTAGTACCGGCTTGTAGCGTTGGCAACGGTCATACAGTTGTACTAACTCCTTAGCGTCTTGATGCATAGTAGGCCGGTAGCAGCAGAGCCTTTTGTGCTAAGGATCGGCCTCCGTAATGATTTCCACAAATGCCTTCGTAGATTGAACTTAGAACCTTTAAGTCATCGGGAGGTGCTAGGCAGCAAAGATGTGGTCCAGTGTAAGATCTTCGGACGAGAATGTCGTTCCACATGTAGTAACATGCTGCCTTTGTTTGGAGCTTTCTAGACTCCAATCTTTCCATGGGGAGTATGTCATTGACCAGATGGTCTATAATGGAATCTTGCCAGTTTGGAGTTGTACTAACCTGTGACACCTTGGCTGCTGGCTTCGCCTCTATGCTTGGCTTGTCTAGGTACTCAACCGGAATAGAACGTTTGAGTTGGTGATTGAAGGCGGAGCCTAGGCCGGCTAGCGTATCCGCGTGGGTGTTGTATGCCCGCGAAACTTGAGTGGGGGTGTAAGTTTGAAAAGCCTCGAGTTGCTTTCGTACCTTCTCTAGGTATTATGCCATCTTCAAATGTTTTGCCGTGTACTCCTTAGTAGTCTGGCTGGTGATTATCTGGGAATCAGAATGAATTGCAAGCTTTTTCAATGCCAAGTCTTTTGCCATTCGGAGGCCTGCTAGTAAGGCTTCTTACTCTGCTTCGTTGTTAGATGCTTTAAAGCTTAGAGTGATTGCCTGTTCGAGCATCGAACCATCTAGGGTGATAAAGACCACACCTGCTCTCGAGCCCTTGTACTTGGATGCACCGTCGACTTGCAAATGCCATAAGTCTCCATTGGGTGAAGCAGGCATGGCTAGGGCGTGCTCGATTGCCTCTAGGGCATCATTGGGTCATTATGTTGTGTTGCCTAGGCTAGCCATGTGGGGTCGATAAACTGAGCCGTATTGGCCATGTTCCAACACCCATTTCATCACTCGCTAAGAAGCGTCTAGACCATGTAGGATTGATCATAGAGGATACTGAGTCATGACGATGATTGTGTGAGCTGGAAAATATGGTCTGAGCTTCCGAGCCACAACAACTAGCACCAAAATTATTTTTTCCATCTTTGGATATCTGGTTTTCGCATCGAGAAGAGCTTTAGAAATGTATAATACCGGTAGTTGAGCCCCCAACTCTTTTTGTATGAGGGCAGAGCTCACTGCTACTTCCAAGACTGCCAAGTAAATATATAAATCCTCTGCTGCTTCCGTCTTGGATAGTAAGGGAAGTGATGTCAAATACTTCTTTAGGTCTTGGAAAGCTCTTTCGCACTCATCATCTTATTTGTCTCGTTGTGCCCTCTTGATAACTTTGAAAAAAGGCTTGTATTGATCAGTGGACCACGAAACGAAGCGGTTGAGTGTGACTGCTCGTCCGATCAAGCTTTAGATCTCATTCAAGGTAGTTGGAGATTTCATCTATAGGATTGCTCAGATTTGCTTAAGATGTGCTTCGATTCCTCATTGGGTTAAGAATCTGCCTAAAGATACTCCAAATGTGCATTTGGCGAGATTGAGCTTCATCTTGTACTTTCTAAGGATGCCGAAAGTTTTCGCCAAGTTGCCAATGTCGTCTGATCGCTGCTTGCCCTTCACCATGATGTTATCGATATAGACCTTCATGGTTACTCCAATTTGCTTCTTGAACATCATGTTTACAAGTTGTTGGTAAGTGGCTTCAGCGTTCTTGAGGCCAAAAAGCATGACCTTGTAGCAGTAGGTGCCTCGCTCGATCACGAACGCGATTTTCTCCTTATTGGCCTCGTGCATGGCCATTTGGTTATAGCCGAAGTATGTGTCCAAGAAACTGAGCAGCAGGTTCCCGGAAGTTGAATCTACTAGTAAATCGATTCGGGGAACTAGATAAGGATCATTTGGGCATGCTTTGTTGAGGTCAGTGTAGTCTATGCAAACCCTTCATTTGCTTTTCTCTTTCTTCATCACTAGCACGATGTTGGAAAACCATGCTGAGTGTGCTACCTCTTCTATGAATCTGGCCTCCAATAGTTTGTCGATTTCTGCTTCGATGATCACTACTTGCTCGGGTGCAAAATGTCTTCTCTTTTGGATCACCGGTTTGGCAGCAGGGTCAATGTGCAGCTTATGGCAAGCTATCTTAGGGTTGATGTCGGGCATGTCGGAAGGTGACCATGCAAAGACATCACGATTTTCCCTAAGGAAAGCCGTGAATTCCTTCTTTTTCTTCGGGCTCAAACGTGAGCCAATTCTAACAGTCTTCTCTGGCTGCTGGGGATCAAGAATGATGTGATCGGCGTCCTCTTTAGGTTTCCATCCCGTCTCATCTGCTGGCGCATTGATTTGGACACCATCTTCTTGATCTATCTGTTGTAATTGCTATTTGGTAGCTTCGTCGTCCTTTTGGACCTCAGTACCCTCTATGGGGGTAAAGGTCTTCTTTGTTTTACTCCTTCAGTACTTGCATAGTGCATCGTCGAGATGTGGCCTGGTCAGACTTGATTTCTCCGACTTCTGGTCCTGGGATGCGAAATCGAATTTTTTGATACTTGACAGAGGCTACGGCATCCAGCTTTATCAGCCAAGGTCACCCTAGAATCCTATTGCAAGGAGACGAGTCGTTTACTATCATGAACATCTTATTTGAGACAACTGGTTGTGTTCTCACGTCAAGTGTAATGTTGCCGATGGCAACCGAGGTGCGTCCATTGAATTTGGTGAGTACCTCCGCTCGGCTTATGATTGTGCCTTTTAGGCCCATCTTCTGAACTACTGATAGTTAAAGTAAGTTAACTGCACTTCCATTGTCGACCATCATTCTGTCGACTATAGCATGGGCTAGTTGGACAAATACCACTAGTCTGTTCACCGAGCCTTATCCCAAAGTGCATGCTTTTCTGCTAGGGCGAAAGACTCTGCCAAAGTTAGATCTTCATTCATGATCAATTCTTTAAACAACAGGTGGTCTGCTGGGAGTCCTTTTTGGAAAGCCACATTAGTTATCGAGTCGTCACATCTGACTATCTTTGCCTTATCTGCTTTAAGCCTTTTCACATAGTCGCAAAGCGACTCTTTTGGATTCTTCTTCACATTGAACAAGTGGTCGGACTTTTTCTTGATCAAGCGGTAGGATGAGTACTCTTTGGTGAAAACCAAAGAAAGCTCATTAAAACTCCGGATGGATTGTTGCGGTAGGGTGTGGAACCAATCTTGCGCCTGACCTTGTAAAGTGGTGGCGAATATATTGCATATAAGAGCATCGTTGTTCCGATAAAGGACCATTATGCTTCAGTAATGCTTCAAGTGCCTTCCAAGTTTCTATCTCAGTTGAATGACGTGAAATATGGCATCCTGAACTTGCGTGAAGGCTCTGCCTGCTCGATTTGGTCTGTGAAGGGTGACCTGCTTATGTTGGTCATGTCCTGTCGTAGCGTCTTATCAGTGATCTCGTTGCGTTGGAAATCGGGCAATCGCTCGGTCAATAGCCTCTTTACTTCTTTTTAAATTTACGTTTGTTAGGGGTGGCGGAGCTCTCAGCTACCCCCGGTCGTGACCTACTGGTTTAGGCTACTCTTCCATGTGTTCAGCTCGTTTATGTCGTGGCTGCGGTGCATGTGGTACGTTCTTAGCAGGCAAGCGAATTTCTCGCATGCTGCAGGTTAAACTTGAGCCGGATTGAGTGACTATTTCTCTTCGTTCGTCGTGCTGCCTACTCCGATGTATGGTGAATGATGCTCTTTGCAGTCCTAGCCACGAATGAACACTTCACCTAGAAGGTTGCTCATGTTGATTATCGGAGTGTAGCCCCAACCGTGAGTGTATGCTCGTCCGTGGGCCTAACTGAGAGTGCACGCTCCTCTGCGTGCTAAGACGAGAGTATATACTATCTCGAGGGTCCAGTCAAGAGTGTACATTGCCAGAACGCTCAGTTCGTGACTTGTCGAGTAGTTGCTTGCCGGGACGCTGTTGGAGAGGTTCATCATCTGCCCTTATCCTACTTCAGGACACCTCGTATGGGGCACGTTGCATCTCTAAGCACTGCAATGGCTAATTCACCAAGGTCGTCTGTTGTGCAAAGGAGCTTGTCAACTCTATGACTTGTCGAGATAAGTATGGAAGGTATGCGTCGCCTCGAGTAGTGGAAGTGTAATGGACTCCATGCACGAGATTTAAGCTGGGATATGTCAAATCTGCGGAAAAAATGAGGTGAAATATCCCTGGTTCAATCATCGATCCAGAAATCTAAAGCCTGGACAGTTGAACCGATTTTGGACCAGTTTGGGCTACTTAGAAGGCCAGGGGAGTGGGCTGGGCCATATGTGTGGGCTGCTCCACGTGCGGCACGCATGGGCGATAGGCCTGGGCTCGGCTCGGAAGTGTGCTAGGCTCACGCTGAGTCGCATCACGGGCCGGCTAGCCTTGGGCATGGGCTCGTGCTGGTTTGAAGGAGAATTTCCTGCATTTCATGTATTCAAGTGGGTAAAGCCTAAAAAAACCTTGTTTGTGGTAGAATAAATATTATAATCTTCATGTGACCATCTCTTTGTGCGTACCTCCCTTCCATTCCAATCTTTTCATCTCCTTTTCTACAGATTCAGTTTTATCACGATATTTTATCTTTTGTTATTATTAAGAAATGTCAAAAGTAGAGACTGTGTTTCGATGTTTTGAGTTCGGATCTCCCCTCACGCAGTAACGCTTGAATAATTTGAATTGAAGTTATCATCCAAGCTTGACTCCCAACTAGGGATGGGCAACGGTTATGGCGGGCGGGTAATCGCGGTTATTTACCCATAACCGTTTATGCTTATACCCGCATAACCATTTACTTGTTGGGTAATTGCTTAAACGGTTATACACATACCCATAACCGTTTACAAACGGTTAACCATACCCATAACCGCATACCCATTTAACCGTAACCGTTTAATACCCGTTTACCCATTTACCCTTTTTAACCCGTTTATCTTTTTCTTTTTTTACCATTACCCATTTTTCACCCGTCTACATGTTTTTTAACAACTTGAAAATTAAAAAAAAAATTGTCATAATTATTATTTTTTTTTTTTTTACAATTAAACACCGTTATAGGTACATTCATCATAGATTTCCGTATTTTAATTTTTTAAGTTCTTATACCATTCCAATAATTGAAATAATAGTTTATAGACGATATTTTTAACTGTTACCAATGAAGGTAAATATAATATTTGCTAAGTATTATTGGGTTACAAAAATTGTTTAGAAGACATTTCTGTCAAAGCATTTCTGTCAATTTCACGGTTACCCGCAAAGAATTTAAATTAATTTGGCGAATTCCTCGATGATGAGAATCATCATTCCTGTAGCAGTGTTATTGAGAGAATGACCGCTGAATTCCTTTCTAATTTATTGGGTGCTAAGTATTATTGGATCAAGAACATGGTTTGTGTTAGTTTTACATATATAAAATAAATGGGTAAACGGTTACCCGTTTATAACCGCGGTTAATACCCATAACCGCCCAATTAAATTTCACGGGTAAACGGTTATACCCATAACCGTTTATTTATCTAAACGGTTACCCATAACCGTAACCATTTAATTTAAATGAGCGGTTAACCGCGGTTACCCATAACCAATGGGTATTTACCCATCCCTACTCCCAACAGCGAAATGCTTCTTTTTCCTTTTGATTGCTTTTCGTTCTTTAGGTTAGTACTTTTTGCGACCAAAGAAAAAATATAGCTATAAATCCCATAAATTAGCTTTGAACTGACTTATTGATGGATGAGTCAAGGAGGGAGCCTGCACAGCGCATGAAGAAACCGAATTTAACCAAATACAATCGGAGGCTTGTTGAGGCCCAAAATTAGCATCAACATCAACATTAAAGTTAGCCTCTCAAAATATGATGGAAGGAAATAGAAGAGAAAACACTAGTTAAGTTTACAATGTCTTTGGAAATAGTTCTAATTCGTCAAGGTATCAAGCAGCGTCGAAGAAGACAATCAATAAGAATTTTCGAATCATCCTCCATAATAATTCTCTGATAGCCTGCAAGTTTAACATGAATGAGGCCCATTTTGAGAGCAGTAGCTTCAACCATGAGGGTGTTTAAGTTACCAAAAAGTTTTGTACCAACAACATGAGGACGACCACCATAATTTGATAATGAAACCACCACCAGCAGATAAGTCATGAACTGAACTGATGAGTCCATATTATACCATATATTTTACCCTATTCTTAGTTATAGTTTATTGGTTATTTTGGTAGAATTTTGATACTTTGTTGTATATTTTCAATGTAGGACATTCGACTTCCTCTGGAGCAAAAAGTGATCAAACTGATGAGTTTTGGAGTGATTCCAATTGAAGGATGTTCGTGATTCTTTTAAGATGATTGTATCAAAATTTCAGATTTTTCTACCAAGCCATTTGACCGTGGCGATGAAATAAAGACCCAGTGCGCAGCTTTCCCAGATTGATGTTTCTGGACGTTTTGGGTATTTTGGAGGTCAAGATGGCATATTTTGAGGAATATTCCTTCTGAACATTTGTTAGGGACGTCCCAAGCTTTAAAAAGAGATCTTTTGGGACTAAATCGGAGTTGATTTGGTTGGTTAAAAGTCTGGTTTTCTGAGAAGTCCGAATTTCAGTTCAAATAGGAAACCTTTTATTTCCTAGTTATTTTATTCTATTATGTTTCTTAGTTTTTAGAAGACCTAGAAAAGGTAGGATTTTATTTTGTAGTAGTATAAATAAGGCTTTTTAGCTATTAGGGTTAGAGAGGAGAGGAGAACGCATCAATTTGGAGAACTTAGCTAGGCTTTGACGTTTTGTATTTCAAGGTGTTTTCTATCCTTTTTCTATTTCAATAAAATTTCTTTTGTTTTATGGTTGTTAGTTGATGTGTTATAAACTAGCACTCATATTAAACCCTCTTATTGACAATTGTAGTAAAGATGTAAGTAGGGATCGTTCTAAGCCGGGGATTAGGATGGATTGCTAATCTACTTGAAACTGACTCAAAAACACAAAACTAGGCTTGAAAACACTTAACTAGACTCAAAGAACTCGAAACAAACTAAAGAGACTCGAAACAGCACAAAATAATCAAATAGACTCAAACTAGACACTAAAGGGTGATTTGGACGAAAATTAATTTTAACTTGACTCAATACACTTAAAACACAAGTTCGGACAGATTCTAACTAATTTGACACAACAAAGTAAAGGGGATTGGGTTTTTGATGAATTTAAAGTAAAGACAAGTAGATTAAAGACTTAAACAAGTTTGGCACGAAATTGGGGGAAAATGTGGGTGATTGGCTAGCTAGAGGTCCTTCTCCACACATGACACACTTGCATACAAATCGATTTCCAGTTGCTTTTCGAATAAACCATGAACATCAACGCCCCAGATTAACCGTGAACAGCACTAATTAACCCTCAGATTTTCCTTAAGTCATTGAATTGGATGGATAATGCATCGGCAACCAAATTATTCTTCAATAGTTCCCTACATGAGCAGCATAATAGAGATACAATCAAAGATCATTAAGCTTTGTGAAAATCATAAGCATTGACAAGGCATTTGTAACTATGAACAGCATGATACTCCTGCCAGGAATTTACTTAACACGATTATGACTAGCAACCTCCACTACTTATGAATATAAGTTCATAACAATTAGGTGAAACTCCCTTATATTCTAGCATCAAATTCATGCATGCAAACTAAGTATGCATCCTTAATCAACAAACAAGAATAAGTTCTGAATCAAACAGTTAAGTAAATTGCATTCACGATTTTTGAAATCACAACTAGAAGTAATCAATTCATATTGCAAATATGTTCATGGCTTTGAATTCTCCTCTAGCTAAAACGAGTTTAGCTCCTCATGTTCACAATTAAACAAAGATAACTTAAATTAAACATTGGAAACAAAAGATGGATTACACCTAAAAACGTTCCAGCAATCCAACAATCTTGAATGGCAGGCACGGCTCCAAGCTATCCTCTCCTTCCTTGCAAAATTGCGGCACAAGGGTGAATGGTTCTGAAAATATGCTATTGTGTATGGTGAATGGGTGATGATTTGAAGTATGATGAAGGATGGGGGTGGGTCTGAACGGTGCGGCACAATGTTATATTTAAAGGGAAAGATAGCTAAAACCCTAATTAATTTTGGAGACAGATTTGTACACCAGATCCTCAAAGAAAAAGGGCAATTAAATGTCAGAATCCAAGAGGAAAAGGGTAACAAGGGTGCGGCAAGGAAAAGAAAAGGGGAAAGGTGTTTGCCTTGCACGGCAAGGGAAAGGGAAAGGGAAAGGTGGTGCGGCAAGGAAAGGAGATAGGACTAGGTCTTCTAGAATCATTATTTAAGTGTCCTAAAATAATTAGGGATCCTCTTTTGCAGCTGAAACCTAGGTGGTGAAGGATTAGGAAAGGGAAAGGACAAAATAAGGTAACTTTGGCTAACATTCCTTCTTTCTTGCTGGATTCCTTGATTTCTTGTCTTAAATTTATTTCCTTCATTTCTTTGCTCATTCCTAGCCTCCTTTGAACTTCAAATTCGTCCATCCGCCTTGCTCCAAGCATGTGCTATCCATTCCAAGCCCAAAACTGCTCCAAAATGCTCCAAATTGCACTTTCTTGCTACTTCAGCCCTTTGGACCTACAAACACACGAAAATAGCTTAAAATACTAAAATAACTAGGAACTAACAACATAAATGCAAGAAAACAAGCTAACTAAGTCGCATAAATATGCTCCTATCATTAGTAACTAATTTTCGTTTGCTAGGGCGAGGCCTTGAG
Source organism: Malus fusca (assembly GCA_035220775.1). NCBI lineage: Eukaryota > Viridiplantae > Streptophyta > Magnoliopsida > Rosales > Rosaceae > Malus > Malus fusca. The sequence goes on along the minus strand of CM069067.1, from coordinate 26,227,855 downwards.
CCTTAGCAAGAATATGTAGTTTCTTTTCAATTTGCTTATGTTATTATGCATGCAAGTTTTGAATTATTAATCACCGCTTTAAACTATCTAATTGTCTTGATGATTGGCCACCATTAGGATATTTAGAAAAGTAATTTGATGCAATTTTGGCGGAGGGTTGCCCCTAAAATTGACTAAGGCTTGTTGTGGTTCATATGTGTAGCTTCTTAGGATGGACGACACATCTTAAGGGTTATATGGTTTTTCAAAAGGTTTTCACAAAACTTAATGAGTCTTGCATGTTCACATTTGATCTGGACGCCACGGACAGGTTGCATGTTAGATATACGTTCTATGTTGGAAGTTCCAAGTAGGATATATTTTAGGAAAACCTAACCTTCAAAATATGCATGTGTAGTTCATAAGAAATTAGAAGAACTACAAAGGATTGTTAGGGTGACGGCGGAACCCTAGTGTTTCTTTAAATTGTTTTCTAGTTGATTTATTTAATTGTTTTTAGTTTAAATTTATTTTTATTATTTTAAATCTCAAAATCAATATTTTTTCAAACTTTGTTTTAAATAATTAATTAATAGTTGGTTTTAAATACAAATTATTCATTCAATCCCTGTGGAAAACGGCCTTGCTTGAGCCATTTATACTACAACTACCTTGTTCTCTTGCAAGAATTTTGTGTATTTTTATCCCTACTTTTGCAGGTGGTAAAAATTCCTATCAAGAAAGAAACCTACATCTTGAGGAGGGGGCTTCCTTTGAATCATGTGTGGAGAAAGGCTAGCTTGAGCATTCAAACAGAAGCCACTAGAGTCAACAGCATGAGAGGAAAAGGGGGAATAAGGAGGTTGGTAGTTGAAGTCGATTGGTTTTCAGTTGTGGCTAACAATAATATGCTACATTTTGATACGCTCAAGAAGTTGACCACCAGATTAGTTTATTGGAACCAAATTCATGCACCACCCTATGTGGAGGAGATGCACAAACTCGACTACTTGTAAAAGAACAAACAATCATAATATCATCTTAGAACCGGTGGGGTACTAGCCAAAGGCTCTTCGATGGCCAAGTTGGTAACCAATTTATGAGACTCAAGCAACAACCAAGACAATAGAGTATGTGATAATTGTGTTTCTCGAAATGAATCCTAGAATGGTGTATTTATACTAGTCGAGAGATAGTCCTTTTAAGATATAAAATACGTATTAAGTTAGGAGAATCCCAAAGGATATCTAGGAGTAGATATTGCATCCTCTTAGAATTTTGATTACTTGCGGCATATGCCAATCCATAGATTGTAGGAATTTTCAAGAATATAGAAACTTATATGATCTATGACCTGATCAAGTTTCCGTATCTGGCAGAACAAGAATGGTCAATCTTAGAGAAGTCGATGGACTTCGCCTACCTTTCTGGGACGCAAGATGATGGTGGCATCGCTAGTCTGTTTGTGCAGCTTAAGCTAATTGGAACTGTTGGGTACATGACCAGAATTGTTAGATACTTATATTTCGATCCATCTTACTCCAACCCTTGAAAATTGTGGTCCCACAATTTCCCTTAACTATTTATCTAAAGGGTTGTTCCACTTAAAGATAGATAATTAGCCAAAGATCATGCCTTTCGTAGTAAATCAGAATACATACTATTTATAGTTCTTCTGACACATGGCAATCCAACCTCATAGTTGTTGCATGTTGCAAGGTAATTGAGATGTTCCGGAATCATACATGTGCTCCTGAAGATCGTGCCATAAATACTGCAATAATAGGGATGCCTTAGTTGTGTGTGTACGAGAAATGAGAAATTACTTTTTACGTTTCTAACCTATTTAGATCGTCGAATTCGTAGATCTCAAGGCATGATGATCCAGAATCAACAGTAGGATGAATCTAAAATATCTTCGGATTTCTTCTTTGTTTTCTTCACACTTCAAAGTGTTTAAGCCTTCAACTTTATTTTAAGATTTCTACAGAACCTTTGATTATTGAACCTTCTACTTTGATTGCCATAAATTCTCACTTCCAATGTTTTCCCCAAACCTTTCAAATCGAGATATGTCTTATTTGAATGTTCTTCATGCCTTTATAGCAAACTACGACTTTCACTAGACCCTCATGTGGTCAGAGTACGGAGTAAAGAAGATGATGAAGCCTTCGTTCGCCATCGTCGAAATCTACTAAATGACTACAAGGTCTAGTTGGAAGCCAACCAAAACATCCAAGTAGCTTTGCCTGATTCTTCTGATCCTTATCGTTCATGTACCAGAATCCACCTATGGTACTAAGATTTGAGTCTAAAATTCCCTCTATCTACACTCTTGAAGGAGATTTTGTTGTGATACAATGTGGCCATCTGCAATCTCACTCATGCCTCCTTTTTGCATTATCACCTGCTTCGAGCTAAGTGAATGGTATGAAGCAAACCCTTAGGATTCAGGAATTTCGCATGTTGTACACCATGTGGAAAAGTTTAAAGACACATTACTTCTTCCAATCACGTCCAAGTCTTCAATGGGGAGCATATATCACCGACTTACTCTGGCATGATCAAGACTGGTATAAGGATGTCCTGGTGGTTCTAAGGATGCCCTGGTGGTCGACAGGAACTAGGAAGGCGACATCTCCGAGGTTCGATTCTGGAATGTTCCATCTGTTAATCTATAGTGCGGCAATGATGTGAGAAAGATTGTGTCGGCCAGAGCTAATCGATCGAGCCTTCGAGGTCATTCCTGCAGAACACCACAACTAGAAGTGGCTTATTCCTCTTGGGTTGAATGGGGAGAATGACAAGGATGCTACCATCAAATGCTGCTTCGACTTTGCTATTCTTGAGCCGTTTTGTATTTGCTTAGAAATGCTAAAAAAGGAATTCATTCGAAACTTAAAAAGTGCCCAATGAATCTTAAACAAAAATTCATTAGGGACTATGTTACGTCCACGTGGATCTAGAACACCTTTGGAATCTTTTTGTTAGACTATATATGTGTTGGACCTAAGCCCTTTTGAACGGACTACACTTAGCTAACTTAGCTAAGACATTTCCACATATTGGAGCTCTATTGGAATAAAATTCCTTTTGTGCATTTCCTAGTTTGGATGCCTCTTTCGAACCTGCTTAGGCACGAGACCACTTCATAACATACTTGACTTAGTTCACTAGTCCGGGATAGAAGTAATCGTACTCGGGGTCTAACTTCAACACCATAACTTAGATGATTTTCGGATCGGGCATTTCATTATTCCGTCGTATGGTCAAAACCCGAGATTGAATGTTATAACCCACAACCCTTAGGTTGTATAAACTTTCTGGAAGCCAGATGATGCATTGAAAATTTATGGATCAAGGGGTCATGTCCTCGTGTTCATAGTCTGCCTATCACAGCCGTGCTTAATACGACTCGAGCCTTATAAGCTGCTAACAGGAACACCACAAAATGGATTATAAGAGACTCATCTGCATTATCACTTTTGAGTTTTTAGACTTGCACTTTTGCAGAGTTTCAAATTGTATGATATTTAGGATATTGGGGGATTCTTGTACCTCAAAAAAAAGAAAAAAGAAAGAACAAACAAACGAAAGTCATGCGATAACCAAACTAAATTCTTAATATAAAAGAATGGGGGTTTGATTTGCGGTGATTGAACCCTGAATTGGACTGCCTACATATAATCGAGAAGGAGAATCAAATCACATGTGTAATTCTAATAAAAGATGAAACAATGTGTTTTGCATGGGGGTTCATCTTTGATGAAGGTGCCTTGACTTAGGCAGACTTTGGAGATATATTCTCCAATCTATACGAAGACGAGCATCGTTGAGATCAATTGTGGTTGGACCCATGATGGAGGGACTACATATCTTTTCATGCTGAGGAAGAATCAAACGACATGTAGTTCGTTGAAGGGTCTATAGTGATATTGGTAGTGCTTGAGGACATTCCACCTTAGGTTGATCAGAGTTCATTTTCTATGTACAGGGCTACAAGCTCTTTTGTCTTCAGGCACCTCCTGACCTTTATAGATGCAACTAAGTTAAGGGTAGGCTTCTTCATCGGGCGCCGATTTTCCTCTTTATCGATGAGCTCAGACTCGCCTTGATTATTCTTCTCAGCGGGTTTCTCTTTCCTAGTGTTGCTCTTAACGAACTCCAAGCAGCCCCCTTGATCGATTAGCTACCCAATATGATCTTTAAGTGTGCGGTAGCTCTGCGTGGTGTGACTAGTAGACTGGTGGAAAGAGCAGTGCTCGTTTAGCTTTTAATTGGCCATATGGTCAAAAAGAGGTTTGAGCCTTTTAAGGTAAGGTGTCCTTGATGCTATGAAGGACATTGCTGATAGTAGTGTTCAAGATTGTGTACTACTTCAGCTTGAATGGAGCTTGCTTATTCTTGCGTCCTCTCTAGTCATTCTTACGATCGTGATCCTGGTCGGAGCTCTTCTTTTGGGTATTATTGTCCCTATCTGTGAGGTCATCAGGGACATCAAAGCACTCCGCCAGGGTGGCTTAATGTTTTTCAATTCTTTCGAATTGATAGCTAAAAATTGAGATGAGAGTGCGTGAAATAAGAATGCGCTTGTTGATAGCACTACCCTATTTGAAATGGAAATTGCACAAAACGTGTAAAATGAAACAAAAATTAAATTTTAAAGGGTTAAATGGAAAGTTTTCAGTTTCAAGTTTCAACAGAAAAAAGCGAGAATGAAGTCGAGTTTCAACGAGAATTATGCGTATTTTTATATATGGAAAAAGAGGGGTGTCTTGAAATTTCAATGCATTGGGAGTGTGTCTACCACACTAGTAGAAAGAGGAATTTCCTCTCACTGGCTCACTTCTCTGTAACGAATAATCGCCGGGCGAGTGTAAGCAAGGCACGTGATCGTCACCTCACCTCGGGTACTCGGAAACAGTATCTAGGGCTTGCTACTGAGTGCTGACCATTCAACTCTTTCGCCCTAAGAAGGAGACGAAGAGGGGGAGAGAGAGAGACCCATTTGCCCTCATTGACTGTCACTCTCCACTGTAAGTCTCTCCTTCTCTCGCTACAATCTCAGCTTAAGAACTCAAAATTTCTTTGATTATGGCAACCCTTTGCTATTGGCATGTTGAAATGTGGTCTCAAATTTTGTGGGTTAGCGAATTTATGCATTTATTTTTTCGCATTTGAACTGTAGTTTATGCGATTGAAGATTGAAGCATTAGATTGAGATGGAAATTTAGTTTTATTGCAATACAAATTACTTTGTTCAGAACATGTTTAGAGAAGCCGGGTTTTGTAAGTATGAAGAGAAACTGTTCAATTTTTGGGTTTTTTTAGAGAAACTGTTGTCATTCTTGAGTAATATGCAGAGAAACTGTTCTGATTGTTGGGTTTTTGTATTCATTAGTTTCAAACTCGCTTAAAGCATTTGATTGTTTATTCAATTTCTCGTTATGCTCAAATTATTTATCACCTTGACCTTTAGGAGTGGACATGCTGTAATGTCCATTAAACTGTCTCCTTGCAAGTACTCCAGTTTTGTGTGTTTGGAGTTTTTTGGATTTACGAAACCAAGTCTGTTTTCAAACAATGATTTGTGATGTTTGTATACAATCCAGATGGACTACAGCTCTGAAGATGAATCTGATATTAGTGATTCCGAGATCCATGAATACAAAGATAAACCCTATGAGCAGTTACGGGAGGGAAAATATAAAGTAAAGGGTCCTAATGGGACTCTTAGATGCCCCTTTTGTGCGGGGAAGAAGAAACAAGATTACAAGTTTAAGGACCTCCTCCAACATGCTTCAGGGGTGGCCAAAGGTTCTGCTCTCAGAAATGCGAAGCAGAAAGCCAACCACCTTGCCTTGGCACTCTACTTGGAGAATGATCTAGCCAGTGAAGGAGACCAAATACAGCGTCCAACTTTACCGGCTCCTGTTGCTCAGCAAGAAAAGCAAGAAGACCTCTACGTGTGGCCTTGGACTGGCATTGTTGTAAACATAGTGAGCCAGCCAAAGGATGGAAAAGATCTTCTAGATTCGGGATACTGGATGAGAAAGTTTTCAAAATATAAACCTTCAGAAGTTCGTACTTTGTGCAATGAAGGCAATCCAGCTGCATGCGCTGTAGTATATTTTAGTAAAGATTGGAATGGTTTTGGGAATGCTACTGATTTTGAGAAAATGTTTGAAACCGACTGTCAAAGTAAAAAGGATTGGAATGCACGAAAGGAACAACCTGGCTCAAGCATCTATGGGTGGTGCGCTCGTGCTGATGATTATCATTCCCAAGGGCAGATAGGGGAGTTTCTTCGCAAGACAGGAGAGCTAAGAACGGTATCTGACATTGTACAGGAAGCAGCTAGAAAAAGAAATGATGTTGTGTCAAGCCTGGCCAATGAAATTGATATGACAAATGAAAATCTGGATGAACTGCGATACAAGTACAATGAGAGGACACTGTCTTTAAGTAGGATGCTTGAAGAGAAAGACCGGCTGCACAATGACTTTGTTAAAGGTTTTGTCCTGCCCCTTCTCCTATGCTTTGTTTTTTATGTGCATGCGTATAGCACATCCTCTTGTTTAAATGTACCTATGCATTTGGATTTTATTATCTTTGCTTGATTTGTTGGGGTTCCTTGACGAACTGTTTTCGTGTTTATCAGAAACGAGAAAGATGCAACAAATGGCAAGAAATAATGTTCAGAGAATATTAGAGGAACAAGAAAAATTGAATTATGAGTTGGAGTCTAAAAAAAAGAAACTTGATTCCTGGAGCAAAGAATTAAACAAACGGGAAGCACTGACTGAGCGTGAGAGGCAAAAACTTGACGAGGATAAGAAGAAGGTAACATATATGACATACTTGTACCACTCCATATTTTGCATTAAAAGAATTTAAAGTAAGCATTGACTTTACTAGCAGTCCATACGTTGCATTTCTGTTTGCTATCCTTGTATTCTGGCAGTTAGCTACAAATAGAGACAAATTTTGTTTAATTGGAATTAATTTTATTAGTTAATCAGAGCTGTAGATATTTCAAGAATTTGAATTGTCAAATTCTGTAACTTAGAATCATTTCCTGTCTGTATAAGATTTAAGTTATACCCAGTTTCATATGTGATTAATGTGAGACTGGAACAGTTTGAGACCTCAATAAAAGGGGTTAATTGTCTGCATTAGGAGTTAAGTAGTAAATAGTCAGTTAGCGTTTATAAAAAATGATTCATTATTTCCATTTAATTTCTGGGATGCATCAAAATTATTTGACTTCTATTTCATATTGGTTTTTTATTTTATGGGGTTTGTGATATCCAGTTTGGTTTTTAAATTGGTCAATAGTTTATCCTCATAATCATACAAGTTAAGCTCTGATAAACTTATCCCTGTAATTCAAACACAGCCATGTACATAAGCATTGCCATGTGTTAAAAATTCAAATTTAGAAATGCGCAGCCAGTAGGTAAAGCTGTTGCTTGGTTTGTGTTCTGGGTACTAATATAGTTTGCCCCTCCAGAATGATGACAGAAACAATTCACTCCAATTGGCTTCCGAGGAGCAGAAAAAGGCTGATGAGAGTGTCTTGAGGCTGGTTGAAGTGCAAAAGGTGTGGAAATTTAGTGTTAAGCTCAATAGAAACTGCAAAACTTCCTTGCTATATCTGTCTTTTCCATGGTTTTCACTGACTAGGAATCTGAACTTTTCAGAGAGAAAAAGAGGATGCCTTAAATAAAATACTTGAGTTAGAAAAGCAGCTGGATGCTAAACAGAAGCTGGAGATGGAGATTGAAGAGCTAAAAGGGAAATTAGAGGTGATGAAGCATCTAGGGGATCAAGATGATGATACTGTTCAATCAAAGATAAAAGAAATGGAAGATGAATTAGGGGAAAAAGTTGATGAACTTGAGGATTTAGAATCTCTAAATCAAACTCTTATCACCAAAGAACGCCAAAGCAATGATGAGTTACAAGAAGCGCGTAAAGAATTAATAGTGGTATGCATTTTTTCCTCCTTTTTATTTTGAACTTTACTTATTAATAGTTATACTTAGTTTATATACCCTGCTATAAGGATGCCCCCATTTTAAGAAAAGTAAGGACCATATTGTTGAGGCTGGGCCTACACTGTGGTTCCACAATGAAAACTGTCCGGTTTTTTTAATACTCAATTAAGAGCATCCAAGAAAAACAACCGAATTGGAAGCCATTTTGGTTACCATCTGATCATTACCTGGTTTGTTGAAACACTGGTCGTCAATTTCTTTGTCAAAAATTCTTTAACAATAGGTTTTAGATTTTGTTGATTTTTCGCAAGGATGATTGTGGGGAAGCCTAAAAATATATGGCTCAGATCATTGGACCCTTCACATTTTAGTTCTTTATAAGTTTTTTTTTTCAATGTTTTGGCAGGGTTTATTAATCTAGGTGGGGTAGAGTTAACTTGGCCAAAAAACATGAGAGCTGATACCTAAACTCTAAATGGGTGCAGTTTATTTAACATAATTTTACCTGCTGTTAGATTGGCACGATCCCACATGCGTGAAGTCACCTTTATAATGGTGGACTATATATATGTCTACGTGGATGAAGAATGTTCGTTTATTAGATTGTCTCACAAGTTATGTTTGTCAATTATCAAACTGGAATAGTGACAAGATGGAACCATCTTAATTTTGTATATTGATTAATAATATAATACATACATTTTTATTTATTTATTTTGTATAGACTTAACGTACTTTTGATATTCTATGAAACATATATCCCACTTTCGAATGTTTAAATAGTGACTTATTATGACTATTCTCTCCTTGTTACATTGCCTTGGAAGGTAATCGAATTGGAAGCTAGAAAAAGTACATTAAGAAAGAAAAAGAAGCGGCCAAAGTGCTTTAGAGTGATGAGTTGGTAATCTATGGTAAATTCTGTTTTAGTAATCATCTAACCTCTCGTGCTTTTTGTTTGGCATAATCACAGCTCAGACGAGAGTATAAGATAGAGATTGGAAAATGCTGGTAGTCGTGTTTTCTGTTTGGCATAATCTTGTGGTTCATACTTATAAAAACAAAAATATACTTCCCTTATCTTGTCAGAGAAGGAACAAATAAAAAAATTATTTGTAATTAGCATATTTTCATCATATGATAAAGAGAGATAATGAAGTCATGAAAGCTCTTACTGTTTATTCAGGGTTTGAGTGAAATGTTGAGTGGTCGATCTAATATTGGGATAAAGAGAATGGGTGATCTTGATCAGAAGCCCTTCATGAACACATGCAAGGAACGATTCACTCTTGAGGAAGCACAGGTGCAGGCCTCCACTCTATGTTCCTTGTGGCAGGACAATCTAACAAATCCTGATTGGCATCCTTTCAAGGTTATAACAGTCAATGAGGAGCCCAAGGTATGATTCTTAAATACCTTCAAATTGATGGTTTCGGAACTCATTTATATACCAACAATGCAAGTGGAGATGTGCACTCCAACTTGCAGTGGTATCATGATAAAAAGCTTATCTAGTAACTCGTTATTTCAACAAATACACACAATATTCTTGTTTTGTTAATTTTTGTTTTCAACTATTTCCTGGTGTTTTTGTAATCATTATACCAATTCTGGAACATAAAATTAGTATCTGGGAAGAACTAGGCACCCTACAAGAGTTTCAAACATGGAAAATTTTAGGATTCTAATCATAGGTGTGCTGTGTTTGGCAACCAACACAGTTTCTACAATTATATGTATGGCGGGAGGAGTTATGCTATCTGCTTGTGATAATTTATGATGGCCCTGCTACGTGTATGTTTTTATTTCTTATACCCAGGTATAAATCAGAGTTACCTTGCAAATGTATTGATAACTATGTAATAGGAGTTTGTTTTTTTCATCTGTTTTGTGTTAATAGATTTTGGGTAAAAGTTGTGCTGAATAACAAATTCCTTGCTGAGGATGCAGTGTGAAAGAAATTTAGAGATTGAAGTTCTTATGCATGTGAAGATACTACATGTATTTATGTAAATGTCGTGTTAAATCACCCATTCATAATGACGAGGAGGTGGTAAGAAGATGATTAATTATCTGAGATGCCATGTGATGCAGGAAATACTTGATGAGGAAGATGAGAAGCTACGAAATCTGAAGGAGGAGTGGGGCAATGAGATACATGAGTGTGTCGTTACAGCCTTGAAAGAACTTAATGATTACAATCCAAGTGGGAGGTATGTTATCTCTGAACTTTGGAACTTCAAAGAAGGAAGGAAAGCCACACTGAAGGAGGTTATCAGTTTTGTCTTAAAGAGTATTAAGACACTCAAGCGAAAGAGAACATGAAACGAAGGTTCGTTTCATTATTATTTGGAAGTTAAATGTTTCTCAAGATATTGGATTACTGTTCTCTTGTTGGGGCAATTTGTTAAATTCTCTGTTTGGATGCATTCATGATTGCACCAATGATAATCCTCAGCTGTATTTAATTTTATTAAAATGGATAGATTTGAGACATGCATTTGATGTCCTCGGCAATTCATCAAACCACTTTAGATATTGCTGTTGATTCGTACTCCACTTTGTCTTTCTTTTGTTTTATCTCTATGCATCTCGTGCGAATTCAACCTCTGAATATCGTTGTTGCAGGCACTCAATTGCGTTTAAATGACTTGAATCTCGAGGATTCGAGCAACGCATTAGTGTATAGAATCGTCGACTGTTGGAATCAAAACCATTCTTCCCGTTAAGATTTGTTCTCTTACTATGTGAGGTGTATTGTGGCAGGCCTGGTAGCAAGAGGTAGAAGATGAACTCCAGAGCAGCGAGGGTCGATGGTAAATCTACAACCAGTGGGCAGTGGTTGGATCGGATGGCAGGGAAATCATGTTTCGCAGGGAGACTCTACTTTGTCTGATTGCATCTACTCTACTCCTATGACTACTTGTGAACCTCTATTGACGACTCTACTACATTTTAATTTTAAATGCCGAGAGAATACCTCCAGGACAAAATGATTTATAATTTGAAATTTTATTTTGGATTAGAGATTTGAATCCAACGCGAAAGTTATGCTTGGAATCAGAAAATATTTTCGAGAAATTTGAACGGAAATGTAAAATGTATGTAGCTATAAATGTAAACAATCATGCAAATGGCGGATCACAGTGATGGGGCATTTTTCTTCAATGCATTTCTGTTCAAACATTTCCCCTCCACTTGACAAGAACTTTCATTGCATTAATATAACGTCGCGCTTACAATAAGTAGTTGTCACGTAAGTTTCTCTACTATTTTCGTAGGTGTGGGCCATCAGCAGCCCCATTTTTACGAGAGAAACTTAGATGGATTGAGTACATTGTCACGGTGGTATCCTACACATAACATTGTGTTATAACTTATTTCAGGGCAACATTGCGACTATGTTCAGCAACGTCCATGACACAAACCCGCACCATAGGGACATTTGGACTTCATTGAATTATAGCCTCCCTCTACGCCTCCAAGCCCGTCTCCTTTTCCAAAACAGAGATTAATTATATTCTTCTCCTGGTATTGTCAAATTCCTCTTCTTGGTCGTCCATGACTACATCACTGCTCTCTGGCACTTGGCCCATGTGGTCTCCGTGCTCAAGCCCATCTACGAGTTCGCCGCCATGAAGAAGAGATATGAGCTGCTAAAAAGGGGAGGGTTGTGTTGGCCTTCGTGCCCGTTTTCGACTACTTGACCATCTGCGAGATTATTGATGCGGTTTTCAGGTCTGTTCGGGCGAAAATTTCTCTGGGAAATGATTCTCGGATCTCAGCACAACTCCCCAAGGGATTGGCACTTTGGATGTGTAGTCGGGCTCTTGCTTGTTGATGTACTACAAAAAGATGACAAAATTAGTTCTGAAATGTGTCTTTGTGGGGCCTAAGGTGTATGCCTTGAGGCTCGCAATCAAAACTAACTGAGTGCTAGGTGTGTCACTGCTAGCTCAGTATAGCAGATGTAGAACAAGAATGTGTTTAATCGATTACTTGCGCCCCAAGTTGCTCGAACTTCTTGTTATCAAATGATTGTCATGGATGGGTTAAGTCCATATTAAGTTCTTTTTCTTGCCTTGTAAACAAGGACGTTTAGTTCATAGTCTTGTATGTTCGAATGAAGGGAGTCCAGATACCCTTAAGTCATTTGTTTAGTCCTAGATTGCTTTTAATGAAGACATATTCATTAAACTAATCATATCCAGATGCAAATAAGACTCTTAAAGTAGGAAAGCAGGTGAAAATAATTTGAATACATATTGGAGAATGCATTAAGTAATAGATCTACAAATTTAGAAAACAAACAAAGAGCTTCTGGAAAGATTTCACCTTGTCTATCAAGGTTGAACCTCTTGCAGTTAATTCTCTTTGGATTAACAAGGGTTTATATGCTAAAAAGTGATGGATGGTAAACAAGTTTACACAAGAAAATCAATATTACGCCACTAAGGGAGATAGCAAAGCTTTTAAACTAGAGAAAGATAGGCTTTCTAAGAAAATTTGGACAAGAGATAGCTTGTCGCTAAAGAGGACTGAATATGGGTTGATTTCAGCTTTTGAATGCAAATTTGGCTTGAGAGCAGAGTTTGTATGTCTGTTTGTTTGATTGGTTGAGTGTCTTTGTCTTTGTGGCCTCTTCCTCCTTTTATATGCAGATTAGCCTGACTGCTGTAACTTTGTTCTTGCCCAAAAACACTTGGAGGGTAGTGAGTCCTCAGCTTTTTACTTGGAATGCCACTAGAAAGTGTTATTTGGCTGGTAGTAGGTTAGTCTCCATCACTTGTCACTTCAATAGTAAGCACGTGGCTTGTATTTGGCTGAGAATGCTTCAATTTGCCTTTGGGCTTGGTGCTGGGCTTCGGGCAAGTCCCTTTTTAGTTGGCACCCTTGGGCTTTCCTTCATCTAAGTCCAATGTTCAAATATTAACCCAAACAGGGTCAGTTGTGGTGCATAACAGGTAGGATTATGGGGGTTTTCTGTGAGGATTGTGGTCGGTGGCTATTATGGTGATTGTAAATTTGGTTGGATTGCTATCGCAGAGTGTGTTTTACTACGTTTGCAGAAATAAGGATTAATTCCTCAAGTTGACGTCTGATCCTCAATTTAATTATTATTATCAAAAATTTAATAGAGTGACTCTAATTGCGATTTAGTATTACGTTCTATTGATATTTCTTTTTACATGTAAGTAAAAGGAATATCACTAGACCTTTCACTTACAAGTGAAAAGGGATACCACTAGATCATAGTACTAGTTTCACAAGAAAACTGTTGTTAACGCTCTACAAATCTCATTTTACACTTGACATAAATATATTTTTCTTTTTAATTATATAAAGTTTAGCAGTGTATGAATACATAAGCGCACCGAAGAAAATTCAAAGAAACGATAAATTTTTAGTTATGACAGGAACATGGGTGGTACACCACATGTTTTTATGTAAGTGGTGGGAAATTTTATTTTTTAAGTTATTAACTTTTTAACACACATATCCCACTATTTATATAGCAACACCTGGTGTACCATCCCCGTGTGAGTGGTACACTGAAAAATCTCTCCAAAGAAACTGAGATAGTGGATCCCACGGCCACCTGCCAACAATACCATGTCATTTTCACCTGAAGAATAAAAAATAAAAATAAAAATCCTGTGTGTCTGTATTTATTTCATATTATCACTTTGGCATCCATTCGTCCTTTCTGTTTGTTCTTTGTTCCTCTCTCTCGAGTCTCTCTGCCTCTCGTTCAGCGCATGAAGCCAAGAACAAACCAAAAACACCAAAAAATTAAAACAAAACAACCGTTAAAAAATCAAATTACAGCCATTTTAAGACCCCATAATATTTATCTCCTTCTTCCTCCACCGACCTTACGACGCATAAAAATCTGGATGCACATCTTCTCTACCACCATATCTCTCTCTCTCTCGATCGAAACCTCAACCTCGCTTTCTGGCTTCCTTCTCCTTTGAATACGCAAGTTCTCGATGCACTTCCTTAAAAATCGTCGGATTTTTTTATGCCATGTTGATGTTCTTCTGATTTGAGGTTGGTCTCAATTCCTTTTCATTTGTATGCATATTTCGATCAATTAATAAAAAACTTGGAGTTTGGTTGAATGATTTTTGACGGGTTTGTGTTGTTTTTAATTGTTGTGTAGCAGAGTTGATCGGGGTTCATGTAAATCCCGTCGATTCAATTGGATCCGCTGCATGCGTATTTGATTGAATTTGTGACTTGGGTGTTCAAATCTCACGGTTTTGGTCCAACTTCTTGGTGGATTTTCACTGCGGAATGCCGCTCTTTCCGAAAATTGATTCGATTCAAATTCGTGAGGTGTGGAACAACAATCTTGAGGAGGAATTTGCATTGATACGCAAAATTGTCGATGACTACCCATATGTTGCCATGGACACTGAGTTTCCGGGCATTGTTATTCGTCCGGTGGGCAACTTCAAGAACAGCTACGACTACCATTACCAAACCTTGAAGGACAATGTGGACATGCTCAAGTTGATTCAACTCGGTCTCACGTTTTCCGATGAGCAAGGGAACTTGACCTCTTGTGGAACTGATAAACAATGCATTTGGCAGTTCAATTTCCGCGAGTTCAATCTCAATAAGGATGTATTCGCCAGTGATTCTATTGAGATTCTGCACCAAAGCGGCATCGATTTTAAGAAAAACAATGAAAAGGGTATTGATGCAAAGCGGTTTGGGGAGCTCCTAATGTCGTCTGGGATTGTGTTGAATGATAATGAGCATTGGGTCACTTTCCATAGCGGCTATGATTTTGGATACTTGCTGAAGCTTTTGACGTGCCAGAACTTGCCCCAAACTCAAGCAGGGTTCTTTAATTTGATCAATATATACTTTCCGACAGTATACGATATCAAGCATCTGATGAAGTTTTGCAATAGCCTCCATGGTGGATTGAACAAGCTCGCGGAACTGTTGGAAGTGGAGAGAGTAGGTATTTGTCACCAGGCAGGTTCAGATAGTTTGCTTACGTCCTCTACATTCAGAAAATTGAAAGAGAATTTCTTTAGTGGTTCTTTGGAGAAGTATGTTGGGGTCTTGTATGGTTTAGATGTGGAGAATGGACAGAATACTTTCTGAAGAGAGAATAACAGGAAAAAGAAAACAAGACCCGAATTTTTATTGAAATCTTCTTGTGCACAACTGTGGTACTTGTCACCTGTCGTTGCGTGCACTTTGTTGGATTATTGGATTATTGGATTGACGGATTAGGTTGCATTCGCGTATAAGACCATTGTTGGCGTGTGAAAACAACCGCGTCTGGTGGAGGTATGTGTGAAGGTATTTGAGCTTCAATTCTATTCAATCGTCCAATATTTTCTAGGTGTCTACTAATTAATCTCCAATTTTATCACTGGCGGGTTTTTGGGAAACTCCGTTTCTGTTCAAGTTGATCCTTTCTCCACCTATTATGGTCTCCATGGTTTATGCACGTTACGTTAGAATGCGTAGGCTGCTTCTTTTGTTAATTTCTGTTGCTAATTCCGTTAAGTTTACAACGGAAGTGTAATATATTGGATTTCTTGTGCCTTACTCTATGTTTGCTAATGTTGCCATTCCATTACATTTTGGTCACTTAAAATAGCCTTGTCTTTCTTGAAGTGAAATATGCCTTGATGAACATTTCAGTGCTTATAAAATAAAGGCCTTTTAGCCAAAATAATCTCTTAGATTTGCATAACTCCTTATTTTTGTCCTTGAGATTTGAAATCAATACAAGTGGTCTATGAGATTGTCCACCATCAATCATTTTGGTCATTCCGTGAATAGTTATGTCAAATAAATATTAAAATGACAAAATTACCCTCATTTTAATAACAATTGGCCCAAATGATTTGACAAAAGTTGAGGGTATTTTTGTCATTTTATCCTTATTTAATGGAGATTGTTCACAGAATGACCAAAATAATTGATGGTTGCCAAACTCAGAGACCAATTCTATCAATTTCAAATCTCAGGGACCAAAATGAGGAGTTATGCAAATCTCAAAGACCATTTTGAATAAAAAGCCTAAAATAAAAACACAATGGTTTCAACAATTGAAAAACAAAAACAATGATAAAATTAGAATTTTTATCAAAAGAGCCATAAGGTAAGGAAATCGAATTTCCATCGTCTTTAAACGAGTTTCGGCGACCAAACTTGCACAAAAACATACACAGGGACAAGAACAGCTACTAATTACAATCACCCAGTTCCACAAATTCAACAACCACAGTTTACGACACTTAGTACTACGTGGGAGGTCTTAAGTTCGATTCTCACCATAGACAAATTTGAACCACATTATTGCTAATCCATTATGAGATTAAGCTCGTTTGTTCTTAAAAAAAAATAAAAAAAACCACAACTTACAATTAGAAACGTGTGTGTGTGTGTGTGTGTGTACATATATATAAAACTCAACCGGTCATCCTTACCAGGGTGGCCACCCTCATTACAATCAGTTACATACTAGTACACGGCCAGTGCCAAATTTTGCCCCCTTTGGGACATGGTACTCGTACGCGCAAATACTCTCCGTGTGACCCATTTTCAAACACTACATTTCCCGAAATACACACTTTATAGCTCGAGAGAGCTCTGCCTAGGGATGGGCAAATACCATTGGTTATGGGTAACCGCGGTTAACTGCTCATTTAAATTAAATGGTTACGGTTATGGGTAACCGTTTAGATAAATAAACGGTTATGGGTATAACCGTTTACCCGTGAAATTTAAATGAGCGGTTATGAGTATTAACCGCGATTATAAACGGGTAACCGTTTACCCATTTATTTTATATATGTAAAACTAACACAAACCATGTTCTTGATCCAATAATACTTAGCACCCAATAAATTAGAAAGGAATTCAGCGATCATTCTCTCAATAACACTGCTACAGGAATGATGATTCTCATCATCGAGGAATTCGCCAAATTAATTTAAATTCTTTGCGGGTAACCGTGAAATTGACAGAAATATCTTCTAAACAATTTTTGTAACCCAATAATACTTAGCAAATATTATATTTACCTTCATTGGTAACAGTTAAAAATATCGTCTGTAAACTATTATTTCAATTATTGGAATGATATAAGAACTTAAAAAATAAAAATACGGAAATGTATGATGAATGTACCTATAATGGTGTTTAATTGTAAAAAAAAATAATAATAATTATGACAATTTTTTTTTTTAATTTTCAAGTTGTTAAAAAACATGTAGACGGGTGAAAAATGGATAATGGTAAAAAAAAAAAAAGATAAACGGGTTAAAAAGGGTAAATGGGTAAACGGGTATTAAACGGTTACGGTGCGGTTATGGGTATGGTTAACCGTTTGTAAACGGTTATGGGTATGGGTATAACCGTTTAAGCAATTATCCAACGGGTAAATGGTTATGCGGGTATAAGCATAAACGGTTATGGGTAAATAACCGCGATTGCCCGCCCGCCATAACCATTGCCCATCCCTAGCTCTGCCTTCAAACAAACACAAACAAAAAAATTGAACAAAAATTTCACAAATCAATCAGTCTATCAGTAACATTAGAGAGAGCTTTGCCTTCACATCCTTCAGCTGAGCCAAAAGATCTGCTGGTTTTATGCCTGAGCTCATGGACTTTAATCATCTCAATTACATAAAAAATTAAGAAGAAAAAGAATTAGACAAACCAAAATTCGATTTCAAAAGAAATTAAACGAGGAAGATGAGAATTTAGCAGATGATATTAGTTGCTGGAATTGGGTTGCGGTGGCAGGTTGGGGAAGCGTAGTAGCGCGGGATACCAAAGCAGACAAAGCAGCGCGGGTTGCCAAAGCAGACAAAGCAGCGCGGGTTGCCAAAGCAAATGAAGCAGTGCGGGGTCTTAGACCATCTCCAAAGAAGATGTCAACTTTTAAACATAAAATTTAATTTTGAAGGCTTATGTGGCATATTGATCTTTTTTTTAAAATTTTATTCTCCATCCGTTATGTTAAATTTAAACTATTATTTGTTATATTATTTACTCATCATAAGTGTGATTAGTATTTTTAAAAAAAGGATAATAATAATAAATTGTAAAAAGCATTTATTACTCATTAAATATAGATTTGAAGCCAACTCCCTCTGTTGCCATTCCATGTCATACTATTTAGGAATTAACATTTTGGTTGGAAAACACCACTGTTGGCTTTTTTTACCGTTATTGTTGATCTGGACTTTTTGACATCTCATTTGGAGATGCTTTTAGCGGTCTTGTGATATTTTGGGGGGTTCGCTAAGAACTTCTAGTGAGGGGTTGAGTCTAAGTGAGTATTGGTTAATCCCATTAAACATAATCCAGCTACCTAACAAACATGGGATTAGATTAATAATTAATTCAATTCAGTCCAATAAAAGTTAGTGAGTCCAAACAAACACACCCTAAGATGACAAGAAGGTAGAGAATAAAAAATCAAATTGACAAAGAACTATAGACCTAATAGAGAAACCTAAACGATTGATTGTTTGATTTGTGTAAAGTATTACAATGTATATATGGTTATATTAATCCTTATTTGGGTAAGAATGCTACAACAATTACAATTGAAATTACATCCAATAATAAATGCGATAATTACATAGATGATTCCGAATTGATTTTTTTTAATCTAACAAAACCTATATGTTTTTAGATAAATGACATTGTTTTTTACATCTACTTTCCTTTCTCTCTCCATGAAAGACCTTCCCTATGTGTGAGGGTGTTGACCCTAAAAATTACCAAGCCTACGTGGCGCGCAGGCCGAGTAATCTATGAGCTAACTACGTCCTTCGGTGAATGCGGGCGTGCCAACTCGTCGGCCGAGCTCGGCCGAGGAGTAAAATTTATTGATGTTGCGTTGGGTGCACGGCTGACTTCTGCGTCTTGTGATTGCGACCGAGGAAGGAACACGTCTCGCCCTCTTGGGTTCTCGAACCTGAAGACAAGGCTACTAGTCTTACGAAGTTCACGAATCGTCGTCGTCGGATTCAGTCACAGTGATGGTATTCGTTAGAGTAAACTCTCGCCGAATCGACACCAAAGTGTAAGGGCACAAATACTCAAAGCAGATATGTGTCTTAACAATAAACGTGGTTCGGCCGTCGAATTGCCGAACTCTAAATCTCACTCGAGAGTATATAATCATAAACCAACTCGGCATGCAATGTGCCGAGCCTAACAAACTGTAACACCTCACCTCGCCGAGAAGGCTAATGAGATGACCTCGACCAATAAGGATTCGGAAATCCTTCTCGATCGAGACTTGGATAGGAAACCAACCGTCCTCGCCGCAGTGCTGTTGATGCCAACGGAAGATGCTACGAGATCGGCTGATTCTACGGCGACAGAGCTATCTATGCCGACTGAAGATATCACCGGTTGCTTTCACAGTGCTGTTGATGCCAACGGAAGATGTGTCAGCGAAAAGAGAAAATAAAAAAATCTCAAGTTGTTGAGAGAGTTTGCGCAAGGCAGTTGTGTGTTGAATTGGAGGGGTTTTGAACGATGCACAGCCTCCTCTATTTATAGCACCGGATACCTTCTAGGTCGAGTTAAAACCCTACTCGGATTAGGACTTCTTCTCCTAATCAAACAACAACTCGACCAGTCCAATTTTCACTACGATTTTGAACCCAGTCCTCTATCGAGCCGGATTCACTTCCAGGTTATTAATCTTGCCGAGACTCCTTATTGCGCCAGGATTCGACTTGTCTTGCGGCATGACTTAACCAACCTAGGTTTGGAAGCCCACGAACTAAACGATCCATGGTAACCTTGTCGTAAGGCCTTCCGAGCCGAGAATGATTCTATACTCGGCCTAAACTAATATTTTGGGCCCAAACAGAGGGTTAATCTCACCGATCTGTGTGAGTGGTTCCCAATCGAGTCCAATTTCGGTGCCTTCAATCCTAGCTACGGTTGGGATCGGTGGGTTTTCTTTTGTTTCTTTCTCCTTCTCTTTCTCCTCTTCCATATGTTGTTTTCTTCCCTGGGTTTATGGGCCGATTTGCCTTCTTCTTTCCCCTATGTTGTCTCTCATCCATATTCATTCAATTTCCAAGCTTCAGTCACCCTTTGTAGCAATTTGTTGCGATGTTTTGAGTTGGTGTGCTTTGATCTGGTGCTTGCACTGGGTCGGGTGTTCCTTGCACCCCCACCTTCTCTTTACTGTCTGCCCTTGTTGGCAGTGTTGCTCGTGGTCTGCCATGAGCTTCTTTCACTTGGTTGCAGGTTCTCTGGTGTCTGTGGCTTTTCTTGGAGTGAAGCTTGGATTTGGTTGCTGATATCGGTGAGGCGATGCTTTGTTTGGGGTGCGACTTTGGCTAGATCGACATGCATGACTACTGTTTTGGTGGTTGCAGCGGCGACTATGGCGGAAGACGCAACGGCTCTGGTTGTTTTTGTGTTTTCATTGTTTTGGTATCAACTTTTGGTTGGGCCTTTGTTGTTTGGTTGTGTTTTTGTTTTTGGGCCTTTGTGTTGTAATGTTTGTGGTTGGTATTGCATGTTTCCTTTGCTCCAAAAAAAAAAAAAAAGTTTAAAGTCATTTTTATTAAAAAAAAAAAGACTCATTAACTCTCCTTCCTCCCAATTGTCTTATAAATTCGAGATCCCGACCCTATACATATATGAATATACTCCTTGTTGTAAATACAAGATTAAGAGAGCATTAAAGTGCGAGGGCCATTGAAGTCTACCGAAATAAGAATCACAACTATGCTTTCTCTTACTCAACCAAGTTTCATTTTCAATCTTATATATCGTAGTTTCATTCATACGCTTTTATTTCAATGATACCATTGTGTAACTTGGTTGAATAGGGATTAAGAGTTGTCATTTTTATGAATTTGTTGGTGTTCTAGCCAAACATGGTGATTGCGGTAACCATTTGGAGAATACTTTTGCATAAAGTTGCCATATCAATGTCTAAAATCGAATAAAAATTTACAAGTCGCACTTAGCTCTTGTGATTAAAAAAATTACCTTTCTCGCGTGCATCAACGGGTGTGGAGAGATGATCAATAATAATTTGGCATGTGTTATATGCATTCCACTAAATTGGTCATCCAAATACTATTTTTGACATAAATTAAAAAATTAACAAATTATACAACTTTAAACTCTTTGCCTACTAACTAGAAATGCTTCTCTTTGATTGTTATGAAACTGATAGCGGTAGAGGTTTCTGTCTTTGAATAAATTATTTTTCTATAACAATGGGTACTTTTGAAAAATAGACAGTCCGGATCGTTGAAATTCGTTGTGCAGCATATAGCATGCGACTTATTTCACCTAAAATTGGTGCTACAAGAATTTTATTAGCCCATGCGATACAAGCAAAGTATCATACACCATTGCCCCTCCAAATTCAAACATTGCAAGGGTAAAGTTGTAATTTGGCCAAAAATGGCACTCTTTTACTTTAGGCCAGCAATCAAAGAACGAGCATTAAAGCGCCAATATGCACATTCAAATGGCGTGAGAGGCAATACCCAAAAAATACCCAGTACAGTAAACTGGAGGGGAGGGAGGGAGGGAGGGAAGGTAGGGGAACAACCCCCATTTGTATGAGAAATTTTTAGTTGTGACGGGAACACAAGTGGTATATCACGTGTTTTAATAGGAGTGGTAGAAAATTTTATTTTTTAAGATATTAACTTTTTAGCACACATATCCCACTATTTGTATAATGACAAGTGGTGTACCACCCCGTGTACCAATAACACTGAAAAATCTCTCCATTTGTACTTTGTGTTTGCATGCCCAACAGATGGGCTTAAATCCCTAAAACTTGGCTGTTTGTTTTTTGGGTTGGTATCTTTGTCTCCTTAGGGGGCGTTTGTTTACCCTTCTTAGCCTTCACTGGATTGGATTGGATTGTAGTCTTGTGTTTGGTGGCTTGCGAGACTAGAGTTAATGAGATTAACTGGGACTCGCTTTCACTAGAGGCGTCGCTAGCCGGTCTTCACGAGTCCCCAAAAAAACCACGGGATTAGCTAGGAACTTCGCTTCATTCTGCTTGATTCACCTCCTCGACCTCGATTTTGACGGCAAAGACTTCGGGCACGACTTCATCTCCGACACCAAACTCGTCAACTGCAATTCTTTTTTCTGGATAAAAAAGAAACAAAATCTGCAAATTCTCGACGAGCCCACATCTCAGATTTCCCGACGAACCCTCAACCTTGATTTCCCGATGAACCGACGAAAGAACACTTGGTCGATATGCAGAAATGGGTTCTCTATTTTCTTCGATTGAACTTGAATCAGACCCAGAAAACAGAGAGATCGATCTCCGCCTGAAGAACTTAAGATCCGAGAATGATCTTTGCAATCTGAGATCTCTCCGCTTACCTGCAACTCCAGCTCCCACGTCAAGCGTTTCATATTAGGTGAAACAAAATAAATACAAACGGAGAGAGGGGAGAGAGGATAGTGGTACAAAGGTGAAATGGGAGAAAGGGAGGGGGGCGGAGTAGAAAAAGGAGGAAAAGGGGAGAGTGGAGGGCGACACTGGCGGAGTAATCAATGAGAAAAAAAAAATTGAGATGTATAAAGATTAGAGAAGAAGATGACTCTAGAAAAATGGAAAATGATAAAGGAATAATAAATATTAATTGATATAAGATTAAATTAATAATAAAATATCAATAGATATAGATTAAATAATATAATATTATAATCCGGCTTCCTAGTCAGATACTGCAACAAACGCTTCACTAAGCTAGTCCAGTTTAGTCTAATTTAAGCCAGTTCAGTTTAGTCACTGCAGCTAATTCAGTACACTCCGGTGAAACAAACGCACCCTTACGTTTTTTGGTGAGATATAGATTAATGGTCCTTCAGCTTCCACTGTAATTCTGGGTTGTTGTCGCAATGTCTTGTTCCTCTGAGAAAGAGGTGGAGCAGCAGCTCAAGGAGGCTGGACATACTCTCCTCAACCCTCCCTTTGCTACCGACGAGCTTCTCAAAATCCTTGGCGTAATGCCGCCCTGATACCCTCTTTCTCTGTTGTATTTTATTGTTTAGACAAATACACAGATAGATACACACGTATATGTTCATATGCATGTTTACTGAGCTCATTTTCTTTGTTGGGTTTGATGAATTCACCGAAATGCTGAAGTGGGTTGATCATCATTTTGTTGAATTAGTGATTGTTGGTGTGTTATAGGTTTCTGTGTGTGTATTTGGGTCTCTTTTGTGCTAATTGAAAACATTAGAATACAAATGAGTGATGGCTTGAGATGGGTTGATCATCATTTTCTGAATTCTTTGGAGTCGGGCTTAAATGGGGGCTTATTTTTGCCTAATTTTTACCAAAAAGTCTGGCCTTTTAATGTTGTTTCGGTTTCTTGTTGATGTTTGTTTGCTCCAGTCAGTATTGTGTTTTAAATGAACAGATGACTTTTATTTCCCAATTTTTGTATGTAATGTTTAATTAGCTGATTAGCTTATGGATTATGAATTTATGACCGATTGTGAGCAATTTCCTTGCATACGATTTTTAAATGTTTTGATGTATACTGTTGCTTATTAAAAGGTGATGTGTGTGTATGTGTTGAATGTCTTGACAATTATACATTAAACCAGATGTGAGCTGTTTGTTGGCTATGATTTTTCATATTTGAATATTTGATTCACATTGTTGCTTATCAGAAGCTATTGAATGTATACTGTTGCTTGTTAAAAGATGTTGTGTGTGTGTGTGTGTGCGCGCGTGCGCGTGGGGTGTAGGTTGTTGAACCTTCAGCATGGTGCTTAAATAAACTCATACTTAGTTATTGATAGGTCCAATTGCAAGGCATGCTTGTTTACTTGATAAGGGTATAGTTCCAAAGGCTTAAACTCATTGATGATCTTTCCTCATTGTTAGAGCCTGTTTGTTCGTCTGGTCTTAAACATGATTATCTGTGATTTTTTATTGTCTCTTTAGTTTCACAAGGCCCTGCATATTTTGGGTAATTAGACTCATCTCCATTGAGTGTTTATCCTAGAGCATCAATTTGGCTTGGCCACGTGACCTAGTGGTTGTCGGGTTCAAGCTGTGAAAGCCGTCTCCCTGGAAACAGTCGCAGTAGGCTGCCCTGTTTTGGACTGGCTTGAGTGTGAGAGGCATTTAAACTGTTTTGAACTCGATATACACTTTTCCCCTACTTCCAACAACTATGGCATGGGAATATCATTTGCTTAAATTAGATAAAGTTGATCTTCGATGCCATTCAGTTGGTATTGCTCTTTAGTATTTTTCTCTGCATTAAATCATATTGCTCACAAATGGCTTATTTCTTGGACTCCTATTTTCTCTAGAAAGGGAAATTCTGGCCAAGAAATAGCCAGTGAGAACTGGAAGATGGAAGTGGTTTCTTCATGGATAATGGCTCGTAGCTAAGGATGTTACTATAGTGATATTGCTGATTCTTGTGGTGGTTCAAGCATCATATTAGATGCAAATATCAGGCTCTTGTTCACCTTGCTCTTTCATCTTGCTCTTTCATGGATGTTACTAGATGATTACAAATGCAGTAGTTGATTGGTCTGTCTTGATGATATGCATAAATCTATTTATGATTTGTTCTCATTAGTTGCGTAGTCGTTAAAACTATCTCTCTGAATTTGTTTTGTTGATACTCATAAGAAAAAAACATACAACTGAAAACTTTATTCATAGAATTTGTTTGTGTAATGAATTTAGACAATTTCACTCATCAGATCGTCATCTTTACAATTTCTCTTGTTGATATTCTGCTCTCAAAGGTCCATTTTGAACCTATTCCTCTCATCTGACTAGAAAACAAAAGTGGCCAAGAAGACCACTAAAAGAAAAAAAAAAAAAACAGGAGAGAAACAGAACCAGCCTAAAACCAGTCTAAAAAAACTATAGCACCACAGACTTCCAGTCCCACCAAATATAAGAGAAAGAAATAATCCTAAACCCTTAGAGACAGAAGTCCAAAGAGCCCAAAACTGAACTTTATCCCAGAGCCTTCTTGTTTCCCTCAACTCAAACCTGCTAACAAAGAATAACGGTTTTTACTTTTTACGTCAAACCCACACCATCAAAACAGATGGAATCTACACCAAAATTTTAAAGTGAAAGAGAAAAATTAAATACTATTGCTGAGTATTCTCACCTGAATCTTTTTCCAAAATACATGATTGTGGAGGAAATAAACAGGGTCTTCTTTGTTTATTCCTAATGAGATAGCAAGTTTACGAAGTTAAAAAATAGACAGTCATTTTATCTGTGGGGTTCAAGTTATTACTTTCTTTATAACTTATTCATATAAACAGTAAGTTATAGAATAGACAATCTCTCTGTGTGTGGTGTATATTGATTTTAATGATAACTTGAAGCTTTGTCTTCTATCTCAAATATAGAAGTTCATGTATTTCTTGCAAATGATTAACTACTTATGGCTTCTCCTTCTTACTGTTAAGGTTCAATCATCCGCATTCTATATTTTCAGCCATGGAAACTATTATGACCATGGTTTTAGATGAAAGTGAAGAAATTCCCGTGGATCTTCTCAAAGCTCTTCTATCTAGTGTTAGAAAGGAAAATCAGGTTATAATCTTCTCCCTTACATCTTGTTTTGTTTGTTTTGTTCTTTTCTTTTTGTGTATTTTTAATTTATTATTTTATAATTCATTCTTCTTTATATAAGAGGCCTGTTACTGTTTCAGACCGTTTCACCTTTTTCTTGGAAATTGGGGGAGAAAGTTATAGACAATTCTTCAGCTAAGCTTAAACCTTATCTCGTGGAAGCAGTGAAGTCCATGGACATCACTTTGGACGATTACACTCAAATAGTGGCTTCTGTGTGCCAGAATGGATCTGATGCTGTCAAACATAATCAAGTCAATTATTCTGCGAAGAATCTGGTAAGCCAAACTGGTGATACTGTCTACAGACTTGCCTGTTTAGTGGAAGTTATTCAATACCGGCATATAGATTTGTTTGGTTTTTTTTTTTTTTTTTTGTGTTTGCTGAATCGAGCGCAATGGCGTTCTAGGATTCATATAGCCGACCCCACTTAGTGGGAAAAGGCTTTGTTGTTGTTTGTGTTGTTGTGTTTGCTGAATCTCTGTTCTTCTCTTGTTCCTTTTTTTTTATGTTTTCTTTCGGTGAATTGAAAGCAGAACTTCTCTTGCTATCTAAGAGAAGAACGAAATCTCTCCCTCCCTCCCTCTCTCTCTCTCTCTCTCTCTCTCTCTCTCTCTCTCTCTCTCTCTGAGGTAATCATAGCATCAAATTTTTTCTAATGGGAAGGCCTGTTGTCTCCCAGTGTTCAGTATCCATATTCTTTTTCGTGCACAATGGTGTCTGCTGTTTGAGTAGTGTTAAAAATGTTCTGTATGACAATAATAAATAAGAGACTAATGTGGATGTATAGGATTACACTGAATTGAAGATGCCAGCCAGTACCCCAGATTTATGAAATCAACATGACATCGTGGAAAAATTAATAACAAGTCCATTCCCCCTCTTTTTGTGTACCTAGCTATGCTACATTCTATGTAGAGATTGTTAGAGAAATTGGAATAGCATTGCTTTGCTTAAATTACATGGCATGTCAGGAAAAATTATTGGGAGGAAAGTTGTTTGATCTGGCTTATGACATAAGTCTTTGTGCATGTGTGCTTGTATGTGAATTAGGAAGTTCTGAATGATTTGCTCATGTATGTTACTGTTATGTCCATTCCTCTCCTCGTTTGTTCCTTTCTTTTTTTCATTTTCATTTGATATTACACCTGTCTAAGAAAATTTCTTCATTATCCAGGTGACCGAGGGGCCTAAGCCCAGTGCTGATTGTCCTAGAGAAGTTGAAAAGACTGTAGCTGCTTCTACTGGGGATGAACACGTCAGACATAAAAATTCTACTGCAAGATTTCAGCATTGCCATCATACTAAACCCTCCAAGGTTATTGATTCAAGAGATAGTGCTAAACCAGCAACTGAGCCATGCTCGGCTCTCAAGAAGAGAGTCCAGAAGTCAAACTTTTTGAAGGATCCAAAGGAAGGGTATGACAATGCTCAACCCAACAATTCACTCTCTCTGAACATTCTTAAATCAGAAATTGAGCCATCCCCAGCTGCCAAAAAGAGAGGCAGGAAGCCAAATTCTTTAATGAACCCGGCAGAAGGCTATGACCATTCTTGGATAAGTTGTGGGAGAAAAACTCAGAAACCATCTTCCAGCAGTAAGTCTGATTACAGGGGGTCTAATCCTTCACGTACAAAAGATTGTCTTTGTGCAAAAGCGGATGTGCCGTTGATGCTTCAAAGTGCTAGGGAGCCACCTGGTTCCCAACCTAAAACTGAAAGGGACATCGGAGCTTTTCGGTTTCTTCCGAACAACCCTCTTGGTGGATCCCAACACAGAAAGGGCCTGCCGAAGAAGAAAGTTGTAGCAGACCATGCTGCTAATCCTAGTTCCCTTTCAGCTGTGAAGCAAGAGCTCTCAATTGCTCAAGTTGAGGAGAGAACTCCACAAGAAGAAAAGCCCAAGCTGAGAAAGAAATATAAGGGGACTGTTAACATAGGAGAAAGACTACGGAGCAGCTTAGAGATATTAGACTTGTTGAAAAAACGAATGGGGGCTGCACTCTTTCTTCTGTAAATGTGGTCACAGATAAGGAATCTGAAGTTCCTATTGATCCTGATAAAAAATCACATCAACACTCGTCTTTGGATGTAGAAACGAAGAGTACCACTGATCAATCATCCATCTGTCGGGCTATTAATAAATATAAGGGGAATGGTACTTCTGGAAGGGAGAGTACTGAAGCATCTGGTAGCAAGGTACTTTCTCTGACAATTATGCAAAAATGAATAGATATTGAAATTTTAAGTTGTCACCTGTAATGACTTTTACTTGTCTTCTATTATTTGGCCGGGTCTCCCATCTGCAATTGTCCACTATTGCAAAAGATGTCCAAGTCTGCCAAAAAAACGAATAAAGATAATGAAGGAACCCCTAAAGTGGTTCTCAAGAGGAAGGATATCATTGAAAAGGAAGAGGTAAGGATTCTTAACTTCATTTGCAGTTTAAAGTCTACTTAGTTATGCTTTGGTGCTAAATCATACTTATATTTTTTTCTCTTTTGAAAATAAGGTATACCTTTGTTATTGTTTTTTTTTCTTTGGTCATTCAACTCAACTACTAACCTTTATCACTTTGGACCATTTTCCGAGTAGTATAGGTTGGCTGTATACTGTATTGGCCCCAACTTTATTATTTCAATCTAGATGACCCTATTAGCATCGTCTTGTAGATGAAGTAGTGCAAATGAACAATATTAACACTGTTATTGGATTACACACGATATAAACCGAGTAAATCTCAGTGATTAAAATGTAAAAGGTGTTCTCAATGACTTATACATAAAATGTGTTCTCAAATAAAATGCTGTTTCTGTTCAATTTGATCTTTGTATGTCCGAATATTCAGTCCAACAATAATGGATAGTAGTATTCTGTCCAACAATAAAGTTCTGAAATCTGGGGTATTTGAGTTAAGTAGTGACACTATATTGATGATCCATGCTTTCTTTTCATTGATGATAAAGAAAGTATTAAACTAATAGCAAGGCCGATGCATTGGAATAAGGTGTTGCGTCTTATACTATTATTCCGCATTTCTTACTCCTTTAATGGGCCTTTAAAAGAGCAGAAACAGTGAGGTAGGGGCAGCCTCTGTGGGTTTCAATTTTCAACTGGAGATTTAATATCTTAAGGAGCTCACATTGGATTTGGGACCATGGTGTACTTTTTGAACTTGGGTATCCTCCAAAGTTAACATGTATCCTCGTTGATCTATTCATTTACTGATATATGTTATAATTTTTTGTTTTTAATTATTGTAAATTTAACTTTTCCAATCTAGACCTCTCAAATGCCTGATCTTGGTGAATGGTTGGTTGACAGAAGAATAAAGGTTTGGTGACCACAGGATAAAAAGTGAGTATTGCAGAATTGATGATAAAAATGACATGATATATTTGTAGTTAGCCAATATTTACTTGCATCTTATACCGTCAGTGGTTTTCATGTTTCTATGTTTGATAGTTTTTATTGATCAGTATTGCCTTTAGGACTTGGAAACATTGCGTATCAAAGAATATTTTGCTATAATTATAAGGATCCATGACATTTAGTGGATTCGGGTAGACACTGATGAATTATGCTTGTGCATATTATAATTGGGTATGCTTAGCTCAAGAGGGAACTCGCCATTTTGTTTTTAGTTTTATAAATACTCTAGTTAGGCTTTTGCAGAACCATGCGAGGGCTCAGCTGTGAAATTTTATACAAGATGAATTTACAGTTAACATAAGATAAAAATTGATGTAAACTCTTTAGTAGTTGCGAAACCCAGCCCGGGAAATAGAGAAAGGCAATTGGGTGGCATTTTACATTTTGGTGAAATTGTGAGCATGGCTTGAAAATGCAGTATATGCATCAGTAATGGATTATGAGGCAATGCTTGGATCAAGTTATGTTGGATTCTTCCAAAACGAAAAAAGGGATTGCAAATTATATTTTAATGGTAATTTAGGACTGTCAACTGAAATTATTCTGAATGGATTTTGTTTCTTGAATAAAGGAGAAGGTTGATATGGTGATATATGTCAGGTGGGTGGCCTAGTGAGTAGTCGGGTCAAAGACCCGGATACACTAGATTCAAAAAAAAAAAAAAAAAAAAAAAATATGGTGATATATGTCATACAACAGGACCTTTTGGGATGTAAAAAATGGTGATTCTGATTTTTTGGCACTGAATTTTGGATTTGTATTGTTTGCCGAAGAAACCATATCTCTGCTCTTGACCCAATGCAAGAAGTCAGTTTTTTGGCCATGACTTGCAGGAGGTCTTCATGTGTTATTTTGTTTCCAGTTCTGATCTTCAAAAGGTACCCCATAGGTGAAATTTCTGGCTTCCCAAGCTGCTAGAGGATTCAAAACACCCTTGGGTTAATGCTTTATTCTTCATGCCATTTGTCTATTCCCTTTTTATATGGCCCCACTAACGTCTGTTATGGTGGAGTTTTAAGCCCCAAATGATTATTTTCTTGCCTGAAAATTCTGTGTCTGCAGGTTTTATGAAGGTGTTGTTTCTTCTTACGACCCAGCCAAAAAGAAGCACTTGGTGAGTTGGATTTATGGCCTTCATGCTATATTGTCTGTCTTCTTTTGTGTATCACAAAGATGAAATGCTAGATTGAAGATCTCCCAATACTAGAGTCCTTGAGTTCTAGACATGACCTCCTTGGCCCTCTTATAGTATTTGACTATTCGTCGTAACATCATCTTGGAGCATGATCTGGTCATCTAGCCTGACATCTGCCATGATAACTTCAGTTACTGTTCCTTTCAAAATTTTCTTTGCATGATGCATAGTTTTTTGTTTGACTTCTTGCACAGGTGTTGTATACTGATGGGGATGAAGAAAATCTGAACCTCAAAAAGCAGCACTGGAAACTGATTGGAGATGGTTTGCCAGATGTATGTGTTGTGTCTTAAATTGAACATTTTTGTTATTCATATTTTGATCATTGGTGTTAAACTTATTCCCTAATGAATTATCCTGCATGATTTTTCTTTCTCTTCAACAGTTCGAAATGGAGAATCTGTTAAAACCAGATGCTGCTTCTGATATGTAAGTTTTATTCTCTAAATAATATCTGTAAACTTCATAGAAAATTTAGTCGTTTGTGCCTCTGACAAGTGTTTGTATTTTATGGTTAAATGCTGTTTGTAAAATCGATTCCTTTTGGTCGCTTTAGACGATTAAGGGAAGCACAACTAATCCTTCTAGTCATCATTACTCCTGAAGTTCTCTTGTTATGTTCCGGACAAACATTCGATGTCCTTTGCATTTTGCACGACTACATGGAAAAAGGTTATCTTGAATATTTGCCACAATAATATGACAGTAATGAGCTCCCGTAATTGCAAGAATTTTGAATGTATTTCGGTATAAAATTTGTTTCCGTTTAAGTTTTCTTTTAGTGGTTAACCTAATAATGCAGATGCAATTTCATACTACTTACAGAGTAGAATGTTCAAACCAAGGGATCAATGCAATAGGCTTTCAAAAAGTACTCTAGCAATGGAAAAACAAATTAACCACAACTTTAATTCTATACAGTCAAAGTCTTTACGCAGAGTATAGTATAGATTGCTCATAAGTCGTTCTTCATACCGAATGGTTGATATCCTAATTGCCTCGCCTAGCACACTGTGGCTGCTTCCATGTACATGCCTCTCTGATCTTAATCATCTTATTTATCATTTGGTTGTGCTTTTTTATCAGCTCACCACAAAAGAGAAAACGGAAGCCAAAATCAGAGCCATCAAAACAAACAAACGCTGGTCTGCCCTCAAAAAGGTTGGATTTGTTTACTTTCTTCCTCTTTCACCTACTCTTAGACCTGCTTTGAGGATGCCACATGAACATCCAATTAAGAAGCTTCCGGAGTGGGTTGGTTGCTTTCATATTGTAATGAACTGTTATTTTCTATTGGTCTTGAACTGAAACTTCGTTTGAAGGGTATCTAGACGTGGAGACTCAGCTGGAAGTAAATCTGCAGACTGTTCTGTACTAGGTGGGAATAAAGTTATTGATGACGGTGATCAAGCCAAGGAAAGTGACAGATTGATGGATGATGATCAAATTTCTGCTGGTAAATTGGAGGTGGATATGAAGACTGTTATTGACTCTGCCACAGCAGGCGAGCATAAAGTTATTGAACGTGAGGATGATAAAGCAAAGGAAAACGACGGATTAAAGGATAATGGCCAAATTTCTGTTGGTGAATTGGAGGCCGATATGAAGACTGGTATTGACTCCGCGGCAGTAGGTGAGCATAAAGTTATTGATGAAAGTGTGGGCGATCAAGCCAAGGAAAATGACGGATTGAAGGATAATGGCCAAATATCTGCTGGTGAATTGGCTGCACAGCTGACACCTGTGACTATGACCTTATCAAAGGGAGAGAGTCGCAAAGTTGATATTGAACCTTCTGGTAGGGAATGCTTCAAAGAACTAATGGAATTGGGCAAGGGTGCAGAGAATGCAAGATCACTTAACGTTAGTTAGACTAAAGTGTATAGAGATGCAGGTAGTGATTGATGGGCAGGCTCAAAACTGCATGATTTTAGCTCTAGTACCGAAAGCGTCGGTTAGTCTCTGTTATGTTTCTTTTGTAGAGACTGTGACATGCACCCAGTGTGGTTTTGCCTTTGATGTAGGTTTAATATGAAGTAATATACTAACTGTGGCAAAAGGGCTATTCGCTCTCACTTGGGTGGTGCATTCCCATCACATATTATGGCTTTTTCACTTCAAACATGAGTATTGTATGATTTCATATCTAGTCTAAGGGTGCATGACATTACCTTGGACTGGATGGTTGGTCCGATTCAAAGTAATATCCAGTCCAAGGGTGCAAGGCATTACCTTGGACTGGATAGTTGGTCCGATTCAAAGTAAAATGCAGGACTGTATGGTGTTTTTTATTTATTTGTCTGGGCTCAAACCCTACTCAGCATTTGGCATTATATCGGTTCATTTTTCCAGTACCATCCTACCAGGTATTCCTCTCCTCTCTCACTCCCACACTCTCTCTCAATTCTATGTAAGAATTTGGTTCATTTTTTTTTTTTGTTCTTTTATTTCATTGCTCAATAAAGCGGACCAGAAAAAAAAAAGGAAAACTCATGAAAATGATTTGAAAATTTTGAGTTTTATCAATAAGGACAAAATAAGTAAAGTGAATAGTACCATGATTGACTTTTTAGTGTAAAAATATGGTTTTTCGTTAATGTGAATAGTACCGGGAACTTTTCATTAAAGTTCCTAAAAAAATAAAGTTCATTGTGCCACTTAGGCCTTAGGCCAATTTTTAGCCCCTTTTTAACAAAATCCAACTCCAGGCCAAAACCAAGTGGATCTCATCAGGCCAAATTAGAGCCTTTTGGCTATCGGGCTAGGCATGTTGAGCCCGCTTGGCAACCCGTTTGTTGGGGGGAGGGGGGTTTAGGACGAAATTTTAAAAAATAAAATAAAAATTCTAAGTTCTTTTTCTTATAAATACCTAAGCTATTTTTACACTATTTCTCACATATTTGTCCACCCTTCTATACTATCTTACCTTATTTTAATCCAATTCTTCACGTTATATTCACCTTAAACACTATTTCCATACACATCCCTCTCTTACGTTTTCTAATAATCTAAATTCAAAATTTTCAATATTTTTTCAATGGCACTCAAAATATGTCCGGATAACCTTATTCATTTAGCGACAAGTGAAATTCAAAATATGTCTAGATAAACTTATTTTATTATGGTAGTTTAATTCAATTAATCAATAAAGAACAAACTTAAAAATAATAAATTATTGAGGGAGCTAAAAAATAGCTCACTCAGTTGGAGATGATATATAAATATGGTATGACACTGTTCATTTATACATAATTTTTTGCAGGGCTATAACTCTGGACGGGGCTAAACTTAGCCCCTTAGGTTGGAGATGGCCTTAGTACTACGGTCTAGTGATATTCCTCTTCACCTGTAAATGAGAGGTTTTAGGTTATCCTCGCCAAAGGCGATTTTGAACCACATTATTGTTAACTCATTGTGAGGCTAAGCCTACCCCTTCCTTTAGTATAGATAATATCGTCTGTTAAAAAAAAAAGTATCGGATTTACCAGGGGTTAACCTTGTAATGTGGTCTCATGATGTGTCTATTTTTCAGATCCTTTGTTGAATGATTACAAACAACAATAACAATCAAATGATAGCCTTTTTTGACACACCCCGATCCTAGAATCAAGGCGTGCTGGCCGTCACGTGAGCGTGACGTAACCAAAAGTGCGACGCGGAAGCAATAAGATAAGAGAAATACGAAGGAATAAAAACCAACTAATAGCAATAATATCCAACTAACATGCTAGAGTGAGTTTAAGTGTGAAACACACATGATCAGAGCATAAGTACTAAGTGCAGTCAAGTAGGACCATTACTAAATTACAACACCCGAAGGGGCGCAACACTGCTAACTAGAACCTGGAGGGGCGCAAAACAAGATTGAGTGGGTCAGTAAAACAAAGCATTTCGAAAATATTTCAATTTATAACATTTCTAACCCCTCGCTGTAAAACCTGTATACTTTCCCAGAAAAATAGTATATATATAACTATATATAACAACAAAACTCAAATCACAAGTCTTTAACACTTTTCATGAAATTTGCCATGCTATGCTTCAAAACATGATAAGGATGCATCAATATAACATGTGAAATAATGAATCAACCGGAGACCCTGCAGCTGTCCTGTACGGTTAATTCTATAGCTCAATATCCAACCTGAAGGAAATTTTGTGAAAAACATGTTCATTTGAATAACATCATATAGCATGCAATTAACAATTAAAGGCGGAATCATGCTTTCATGCATTCAAAAACAAAACATCTACCATGAAATTCAAAGCCTAGTAGATTGGTGAACCTTGACTCAACTTTTAAATCAACATTTATTAGTTGAGAAATATTTACCTTTGTAGATTCCTCTTTGCATATGCAAAGGATAATCACCCAAGAGATAGGGCCTTCATTCCTTGCTTCTTAGCTCCATGGATTTGGTTAGAAGAATAGGTTCTCCAAGTTCCCAAAATTGAGAACCTCTAAAGATTCTACACCAAGGTTGGATTGGAGAGGAAATGAGTGACCTTGAGGAAATAGAATTGCTAGACAATATCCCCCAAGGTGGTTGGCCTCTTAGAGAGAAATGGAAGCTTTGTGTTCTCACCAATTTTCTCTAAAATCAACAACTTATGAATTTTAGGTTATAAAGTTCTTTATATAGTCACTTCTTTAAATGACCTAAAGAACCAAAAACCCTAATTCAACACTAAATGGATTTGGGCTTTTGGGCATTTGTGAATCTTTATTCATTAAGTTGTCATACAACTTAAGTCAATGGGCTTTGACGTTCGAAGCCCATTGGGCCTTAAGGTCCAAAAACTATCCCGAGGTCTTTAACGAACTTATTCGTTTGATTAATTAACATATTAATTAATCCTTGCCATAAATAATTAAACCATTTAATTCATCTCCTTTGTTTCTTCAATCTTCACCTTATTTGGTGTACGATACATTAGGTTCCTTTTAGCGAGGCAGTGGGCGATTAAAACCATTTTACATCGATTGTGAATTGAAACTTACTTTCAATTCTCCCTTTAGTGATTACACACGTTTAGGGCTTCCACAAACCATGAGTGACCCCTAGCAGCATATCATGGCTACCCAAGCTAATCAGAAGAGGTAGAGAACCTATTCAGTTTCGGATTACAAATGCAATACGGTCTTTCTCTAATCTAATACTCTTGACCACATTGTTTGGTTTGATAGTTTATTTATTCATGTCTACTATCCAATGTGATTCATTTGCATTTTATGATTACCTTGAATGTGATTTGGAACGCATTCCCCAATCTCATTCATACTCTGGCCAGAGATTTTAATCATATCATAGAGTATTCTCCCTCAAGCCAATTGAAGGTTAGAGATCCCTTGTTGCGCATTCACTTGTCTCCATGACCAAGTGGCTTAACCCCAATGATGTCGTGGACACCCCGATGGGGTGACTTTGGCATAATCAAAGATCAAGGACTTAACCACAAGACAACAACTGTGATGCCTCAGGTCAAAGGACTAATTTGCATTATCCCAAACATGAGTTCTCATGTGACATGAGTATGAGAACTCCTCGTTGATCGTGTTCAGTGAACTCATTCTCTATTGAGCACCTACGTACTTGTCTTGATGTCACACACACCAATGACTCGAGACTAGTCACTCTCCCTGAGAGAAGACATAGCACGTACTGATCTTATCGGACTGTCAATGCCCAATTGGCAATCCTATGATCAGGAACGTTTAGGATGTGTCTACGAAAGAATGGTCTCATTAATCTAACTACATTAGATTGCATTCTTCCAATCACATATTCCTTGGACTTTATCGTTTAAGCATATAACATTTATATGAGACGCCTCAAACAATAATGTTTGCCTTTTATATGTAAACTAGATTAGTTTAACATGTGAAATATCCGTAAAGTATCATCATATGAATGGCTTTCGGGCACATTTCCAACAATCTCCCACTTGCACTAGAGCCAATCAGCTTGGTCATCTGTTATGATTCCTCTTCTGTAGTCATTTCCTAAATGGCTGAATAGTAGGCCTAGGAAATGGATATCTATATGTTATCCATAGAAGCAACCTTGAGAATATCGACGTCACCATTATACATGATTCCCAATCATGTGGTTCAGTCTCTCATATGAGTTCGGATCTTGATGAGACCTTGATTCCCAGGCTTGAGCTATCGCCCCATTAGTGTCGTAGTGTCAGTACACTAGATACACTTTCTGGTTGGAACCGAATAGAGAGTTCATAAATGAACTTTCCCATCCAAACAACATTGTTGTAAACTTCTATATGGCAATATATTTTGCATTCATAATGGAACACACTAAAGTCATTACTTTAATGTTTCCATCCAAATATCTCTTTAGTCATAATAAAGAGATATCTGTTTATCTCTTCATTCATAATGAAGAAACATCCAATGATGGATTAGATTCACAATCTAATACATTTACGCTTCCATTACGTTACTCTAATTCTTCCTCATTCTTCGAGGAACCTATCCTTTAGTATTTCTTAAATACTTAAGGATTTACTTGACAGTTGCCATGGTTCTGATCCTGGGCTTGCACTGATATCGCCTTGTACCTTTCTAGGTACAACTCATATCAATGTTTTTCATACAATATGAAATACATAAATCACCTTTCTGCGTATGCATAAAGGATTCTCTTTACGCATTATTTCTTTGGGAGTCAAAGGGTACGTTCCCTTTGAGAAGAGCTACCTCCTAGTCTCACTAGAGTTGTTCTTCTGATTGAAGTTTATCATCATATGAGAAACTTCCTAGCATCCTTTTGTCTATTATTAGGGCATGATATAATCCAATTATATCCTAAAATCTATCATTATAGATTTCCATCCCATGTATATAGACTATGTCTCCCATATACATTCTATCGTTATAGAAAGTTTAAAGTCATAACTTTAACAATGAAGTATTCTTTTCATTTCCAAAATTAATATATCATATATATATTCTAAATTTTAGGAATATGATTAACTCCCACTAATCTTTTGTAAACCTAGTAAACAAAAGATTCATTTACATCTTTATGAGAAATCAAACGTTTTGATCTTTCTCTCATAAGACGCTTATGGCTCCCACTAGCTTGCTTAGATCCATGATGGTTGGATCTCTACAACTTATATGTCTTGTGATTCATAGTTTTAGACATAAATTATCAAGACTATCTTAATAATGGTTTCGGAAACCTATATCATGTCCAAACATTGAATCACTATTTAGTTGTAGCTAGCAATCTTCGAATTAATTGAAACTAAGACTACGTCAAAGATGGTTCCTTCAAAGTCAACCATTCTCTTTGATTGTAGTCACCTTAAGCTATCAATTAGCTATGAAGGTTTCATTATTTCGGGTCAAATGGTACTTTACCATTTCCTTGAGTATATGTTGTATATACACTCAATGTAGTCATAAAGTTCAAACCATTCAACTGAGACGGTTTAAAATTCTTTTTGACTACCTTGGAGCTTGTGGTATAGGAACTAGGTTGTTATATTTGTTGATTATCATCTTGTCTCTCAAAGAACCCATTCTTTTGAGTTCTATTCCTAGTTCATTTGCTCTAAGGCAAATCACATTGTAGGATTACAATGAACTACTCAACAAACAACATTTGTTGGTTGGTTTATAGAAGTGATATCCAAAGGTTAATTTAAGGATATCCACAAGATAATTTTTAAACAAATATTGCTTATTAGCACACAACCCCAAATCTTAACATGATTAATATTTGTCTTTCTTTCCAACTACATCCTATGGAGTTATGAAAATTTTGGAAGATCTTCTAATTGACAATCATATTGTCTTAGAAGCATATATATCCTATATATGGGTAATTGATAATATCCAACGAACTAAATCTTATTCAAGTTCGTTCTTCTCCTAATGGAGAAAATCATTTATCTTATGATGCTAATTTCCTTGATATCTTTCAAGGAAACTCATCTAAAGTGTTACCTTTCCTTGGATCAAATCTAAGGAGGTAAGTACTTTAGACGTCTTACTCATCAACTTACATTTCTTGAATTCTTTGAAACCTTTTGCAAAGTATTCGGACTTGTGTTTATTCATAATAAACTATAGTCCAACCGAGAGTGATCTTCGGTGAATGTCATACAACATGAGTAGTATTATGTTGTGGACAATTGCCACTATCTTGCAACCTTTTGGGTTTTAAGCATCATTATATTCTAAACAGTTAACGCTACCATATCATCTCTACTATAGAGACAATCAATTAGATTACTATAATCCAATCATTGATTAATAAAGAACAATGTTTTGTCAAACAAAACATTCATCCATCTCTATTATAGTGACGGAATTAAGTTCCTTAAAATTGGAATGTAAAGACAATCTTTGGTTTTTCCAATTTCTTTGGTAGTTCATATGAGGAAGTTAGTACCATCTGCTTTCGCAGAGATCTATATTTTATTCACGTTCCGAATGTGAAGTACTTTCTCTTCTCTCATTAATCTTCTACTTCTTATTAGCCACACTTTTACAACGATTGTAAAACATAGTTACTAATACGGAATCATGCATTCAAGTAGAAGAACCAACTGTTTTGAACTATTCAAGAACAATTTACAACACCTTCGAAAGGTGTGTTCTTGACACTTGCAAGACATTTCTTGCAAATACCCCTTCCAATGTCCATCCTTTCATAAAGAAAGTTTGTTCCCTTGGAGTTAATTTTATCTTCTTCATTTGACTTCTCCTTTGACTACAATAGTCATGGTCCCTAAACTCCCACTATCTCTCTTGAAACCTTTTTCAATTGTGTTATACACATCAAACATTTTGGAGAGTGTGTGGTTATTGTTCACTACATAGTTTACAATAAACTTAGTGAACCATTAGGATAGGGACATAAAGGTGAAGTCCTAGCTTAGTTTCCGTCTCGTTAAGTGGTTTATCACTTCAACACTCAATGATTCAAAATCATCATAAGTCCATGTTGATGGACTATTTTTGTCAACCAACCATTATGTTCTAAACATAATTACAAACTTTCAAGAGTTGTTCAAGGCAACTCTTATTTCTTCATACAACAATTTGTAAGTGAAGAATCATGGCACTAAAAGTGTCCTTGTCTTTATGCTAATCTTCGTAAGTTCCTTTGTTCATATAACGAAGGAATAAGCATTGGTTGTTTGTGTTGTCCTCTTCATGATAGACATTTCTAACATGTTCTTCCAATGATACATTATCAATAGGAAGATTGTGAGGATGAGACTTCTTAGGTACATGCACAATCCATTTAAGACAATCTTTGGGATTGTGTTACCAAGTCCGGAAACTAAAACATTCGGCTTTTCTTTGTCAAGTTTTGGATAGCGTTTGCAAATATATATTGGTAAACAAATACATAACGAATATAAATTGATTGATTTTAAGCCATTTGATTCGGGTCTTTAAATCAAATAGCACCACCCACTATTTTTGGCAAATTCCATATCCCTCATTGGAATTCGAGAGTTTTTGAGGAAACTCTTAGTAGGTTATGGGAGACTCACAAACCAAGCCCACCTCACAATGATATGATATTGGCTAGCATTAATAATAATGAGAGAGTACACTTACTCATTTGCAACTAATGCAAGTACCCATCAATTTGGCCTCTAGAGAATGTTGCCTCACAATGATATGATATTGGCTCCATTGCACTTAGTTAAGTCATTCCCACCATGCTTAGTTCGTGAAGGGGTTCAAGAATAGCCTCACAATGATATGATATTGGCCATCCTCGTTGCCTACACTAACCTCATCAAGTATGTATATAGACTCCTCCTGAGTATAAGCATGCACTTTGTACTCCCCCATGATAGGGTGAAGCCGGTGTACAAGTCATAAACGATTGGAGCTACCATGGTGGAAGGCCACGGAAGAGTGTTCTAAGCACTCTCACGCTTTTCAACTTAATAATGGTTTGGTTGAGGGTTTTAGGTCTCATCACATAAACATATTCATTTTAATCTTTATTAAAACAATTTTGGTCCTATTACAACTATTGGTCCATTTGATTCAATTTAGTTGTATATAATACTCCCACTATACTTATAAAACGGTTTTTAAAGCAAGAGTATATGATACTACTAACATAAGGTTTGCATTCATTTGATGGACTATATAGTTGCCTTAGGGCCTTAGGATGACTATGAACCTTTGTTTAGATTCAACACGAGCCTAGTGTTGAATCTCGGACTAGGGATGGAGATTGATTTTAGTTACGCGTTTAATCACATTAAGGCGTGTTGTCTTAGGGGCGTTGGACCCAACTACTTCATTTTCATGCATATCAAATAAAGCAAGAAAGAAGTACTTCAAAGTAAAAGAGAGCTTATGCTCTTTACAACATTTGCATAATTCAAATTACTTTAAAGTAAAGAAGAGCTTATGCTCTTTTACAACATTTGATCAAATCAAATTACAACCAAAATTAATCTACACATTCCCATGGTTCAAACAAATTTGAAACGGCCTTTCACATAGCTCAATTATCGTAGGCTTAGGTTCATAATCACCCTTTAATTAATCAACACTTTAATTAATTAAATTGAATGCAACATTTTCATTTGGTTTTTGTATCCATAAAATTGATTTAAATGGAGCTAAATGAAATGAAAATCCAATTCTCATTTAAAGAGACAAAACAATTTTTGTTCCCTACTTAATTTGGGCCATCATGCAATAACCACAACTTTTTGGGCTATATTGCGAAACACAAACTTTTGGGGTCACTTTGTAAAAACACAAAAGTCCACTACTTCATGTAATTACAACTAGAACCCAAAAATTTCAACAAATACAAAAAACTTCATTAAAGGAGCAAAACAATTTGTCCTTTAACGTTTTTGGGCCTTAACGTAAAAACGTAAACTTTTGGGCCAAAGTGCAAATACACAAAAGTATCAAAACTTTATGTAATTGAATAAAAGACCCAAAAATACCCTATTCTATTAGGGTGGCCGGCCATGATAGAAAAAATATGATTTTTACAAAGTTTTTGTAAGTGGGTTTTGTTAGGTGAGGTAAAGATGAAATATTTTGAATTTATGTTAAACTTTTTTAAAAAAGTTTGTCTA
Source organism: Malus fusca (assembly GCA_035220775.1). Taxonomy (NCBI): domain Eukaryota; kingdom Viridiplantae; phylum Streptophyta; class Magnoliopsida; order Rosales; family Rosaceae; genus Malus; species Malus fusca. Next base: position 26,186,500 of record CM069067.1, on the reverse strand, counting down.
CCATTATAGCCATTAATTGAATTTATGTCAAACTTTTAAAAAAGTTTGTCTACCATTAAAACCATTAATAATACTTTACAAATAATCATCACCCACTAAAATCACCCACTAAAATTAAACCAAAACTTTATGTAAAAACATAAAACATTTTGAATCAAAACTTCAAAACTTTTTGTTCTTGGCAAGAACTTCAAGAACATTGAAGAACACTCATGAAAACTCATAATAGCTCCATGAATGTTTTCACTCACCAAAACTCAAATTTTCATCACTCAAAAGAGGGTTAACATCCTAGGGTACTTAGGGGTTCCAAAAGTCACTTTAAAACCATTTTAACAAGACAAACATGAACCCAAAAAATCACCCTTTGGATTTGGCCGAATTTCCCAAAAAACATGGCACCAAATTTTAGCTCCAAAATTCATGCTCATATGAACTACATCTACAACATTTGAGATGGCAAATTTTCTAACAAAATTTACATTCAAAGAAACAAGAATAAAGCTTGTAACATATTACAACTTTTAAATCAAAAAACTATGAACTACAAAACCCAAAATGATTCACCAACTACTAGACCTAGGCTCTGATACCACTTGAAGGAAATTTTGTGAAAAACATGTTCATTTGAATAACATCATATAGCATGCAATTAACAATTAAAGGCGGAATCATGCTTTCATGCATTCAAAAACAAAACATCTACCATGAAATTCAAAGCCTAGTAGATTGGTGAACCTTGACTCAACTTTTAAATCAACATTTATTAGTTGAGAAATATTTACCTTTGTAGATTCCTCTTTGCATATGCAAAGGATAATCACCCAAGAGATAGGGCCTTCATTCCTTGCTTCTTAGCTCCATGGATTTGGTTAGAAGAATAGGTTCTCCAAGTTCCCAAAATTGAGAACCTCTAAAGATTCTACACCAAGGTTGGATTGGAGAGGAAATGAGTGACCTTGAGGAAATAGAATTGCTAGACAATATCCCCCAAGGTGGTTGGCCTCTTAGAGAGAAATGGAAGCTTTGTGTTCTCACCAATTTTCTCTAAAATCAACAACTTATGAATTTTAGGTTATAAAGTTCTTTATATAGTCACTTCTTTAAATGACCTAAAGAACCAAAAACCCTAATTCAACACTAAATGGATTTGGGCTTTTGGGCCTTTGTGAATCTTTATTCTTTAAGTTGTCATACAACTTAAGTCAATGGGCTTTGACGTTCGAAGCCCATTGGGCCTTAAGGTCCAAAAACTATCCCGAGGTCTTTAACGAACTTATTCGTTTGATTAATTAACATATTAATTAATCCTTGCCATAAATAATTAAACCATTTAATTCATCTCCTTTGTTTCTTCAATCTCCACCTTATTTGGTGTACGATACATTAGGTTCCTTTTAGCGAGGCAGTGGGCGATTAAAACCATTTTACATCGATTGTGAATTGAAACTTACTTTCAATTCTCCCTTTAGTGATTACACACGTTTAGGGCTTCCACAAACCATGAGTGACCCCTAGCAGCATATCATGGCTACCCAAGCTAATCAGAAGAGGTAGAGAACCTATTCAGTTTCGGATTACAAATGCAATACGGTCTTTCTCTAATCTAATACTCTTGACCACATTGTTTGGTTTGATAGTTTATTTATTCATGTCTACTATCCAATGTGATTCATTTGCATTTTATGATTACCTTGAATGTGATTTGGAACGCATTCCCCAATCTCATTCATACTCTGGCCAGAGATTTTAATCATATCATAGAGTATTCTCCCTCAAGCCAATTGAAGGTTAGAGATCCCTTGTTGCGCATTCACTTGTCTCCATGACCAAGTGGCTTAACCCCAATGATGTCGTGGACACCCCGATGGGGTGACTTTGGCATAATCAAAGATCAAGGACTTAACCACAAGACAACAACTGTGATGCCTCAGGTCAAAGGACTAATTTGCATTATCCCAAACATGAGTTCTCATGTGACATGAGTATGAGAACTCCTCGTTGATCGTGTTCAGTGAACTCATTCTCTATTGAGCACCTACGTACTTGTCTTGATGTCACACACACCAATGACTCGAGACTAGTCACTCTCCCTGAGAGAAGACATAGCACGTACTGATCTTATCGGACTGTCAATGCCCAATTGGCAATCCTATGATCAGGAACGTTTAGGATGTGTCTACGAAAGAATGGTCTCATTAATCTAACTACATTAGATTGCATTCTTCCAATCACATATTCCTTGGACTTTATCGTTTAAGCATATAACATTTATATGAGACGCCTCAAACAATAATGTTTGCCTTTTATATGTAAACTAGATTAGTTTAACATGTGAAATATCCGTAAAGTATCATCATATGAATGGCTTTCGGGCACATTTCCAACACAACCCAACCGGAGTCACCACTGTGACATGTACGACACTACTCTGCACATAAATTGGAACTACCTGAAGTAGTCTGTACGACAAGAATGGTGTAAGAATACACTCTAGTGCCTCTCTCATCAACAGCTGTATAATAATCTAAAGTCACCTACAAGTCGGAACCACCTCTAATGGTCTGTACGACATGCCGGAACCACCTCTAGTGATCTGTACGACATGCACCTACTTGGATCCAAGGTGAGCGTGTGGTGCGGGGTGAATAATATAAGCACTAACAGCAGGGGTACAGGTTATGAGCTCTCAACACAATTCACATCATCAATAAACCATATGAACAACATAAAACTCACCTGATACTCACCTGTGCATCAACAACACCATTTCACATATATGCATCAAATACTAATTCATATATTTCATATAATATGCATGCATGGCATTTTAAAACATACTTTCATTTATTTTCAATTTCTGGGAAAAATCAGTAGTATATAGGTATAAACAGAAAATAACTACCCACTCACTGGTAAGTCGAAGGGTCGTAACCCCCGTGAAGCCCTTGAACGCGCTCGTCCTCGGGATAGGTCTCACCTATATGCGAAATAACTATAAAAACATTATTTTAAAGCATATAGGCAAAACTAGCTAATAACTTCTCATACGATGCTCAATTTGGGTATATGAATATACCACAGTGACCTACTCGACGTTACGGACGTCGAGATATTTTTAGAAAAATTTTTGGATCAGTCATGCGCCCTCACGCTCCAGGAATGGCACGGACCTACGCGCCCCCACGCGCGTCGTCCCCTACCTTCAGTCGCCGGACTGGTTTCGCCGGCGACGGAAAAGTCGCCGGTTTCTGGGAAATTTTCAAACTTCTTATTCTCCGTCAATTCTCAACCAATTTTTTACGCAATTTATACCAAAATGAAGCCCTAAGCATGTAGAATCACGATGTACTAATTTAAGGCTAAAAAACACACGAAATCTCACCGGAGAAAATCCAGGAAAACCGGCCAACTTCGAACCCTGCGATCCCGACGTCCAAAACCTTCAAACTAAGTACTCCGAGCTTCCTTGGGACCTCACTAAGCTCCATGTAAGCTTAGAATTCCCTGAAAATCAACATTTCACGTGTGCATGAACAGTGACATCAAACTAGGTTACGGTTTCGACGTGATTTCAAGGGTTTCCAGTTCTAAAAATAGTACCATTCGATTCAGGAGGTTGCAAGGATGAAGGAACTCACCTTTTTGACGTCGATCTGTGGAGATTTGAGGGTTTTTGGTTCTTGTCCGTACGAGTTCGAGAGAGAGAGAGGAAGACTGAACTGAGAGGGATGAGAGAGAGGGCACGGGGGAGTGTACGTGTCCCGTGTGTGTGTGGTCCAGCCAAATCAAACCATAATCCAAATTTCTTTAAGTCCCTAACCACACAAAAATGCATACCATTTCAATCCCCTTAATTTATTTTCCAAGAATTTGGGAGAGTATGCATTTATTCAAATAACATGTCACACGTACCTTAGCAACCGTTAAGGGCAATTCCGTCATTTCATATCAACGAATATGAAATTCCGGGACGGGCTGTGACAATCTACCCTCCTTATAGAATTTCGTCCTCGAAATTCATACAACCAATCAATCCACTTAATACTCATAAAATAACCTCGGATACATCTCTCTCATTCGACCTTCTGTCTCCCAAGTAGCTTCTTCCACTGAGTGGTTCCTCCACAATACTTTTACCAAGCTCACTGTTTTATTCCTTAGAACCTTGTCTTTCCAATCCAAGATAGTCACTGGTTCCTCATCATACGTCAAATCCGGATTAATCTCCAAAGGTTGAGGAGGAATCACGTGTGAAGGATCTGAAACATAATGTCGAAGCATCGAGACATGAAACACATTATGTACTTAGATAACTCCGGAGGCAACTCCAATCTGTAAGCAACTTCACCAATCCTTTCGGTGATCTCATAAGGTCCTATGTACCTAGGACTTAGCTTGCCTTTCTTTCCAAATCGCACTACACCTCTCCAAGGTGACAATTTCAAGAATACCAAATTACCCACATCATATACTCGATCAGTAGCATGTCTATCTGCTAAACTCTTTTGTCGATCCTGGGCCGCTTTCAGGTTAGACTTAATCACCTGAACATTTTAAGTAGTCTTATCCACAATCTCTGGGCCCTCTAGCACTCTTTCGCCAACCTCTGACCAACACAATGGCGTACGACAAGCTCTACCATAAAGTGCCTTAAATGGTGACATACCAATGCTTGAATGAAAACTATTATTGTAGGAAAATTCCATCAAGTCTAGGCGATCATGCCAAGAATCGCCAAACTGTAATACTGAAGATCTCAGCATATCCTCTAACGTCTGAATAGTCTTATCTGATTATCCATCTGTTTGAGGATGATAAGCAGTGCTGTAAAGCAATTTCGTACCAAGAGCTTCCTGAAAAGCTATCCAAAACTTAGAAGTAAATCTTGGATCTTGATCAGAAATAATATTCACTGGAACTCCATGATACTTCACAATCTTCGTGATGAACAACTTAGCCAATTTATTTAGGGGATACTTTTCCCTCACTAGAATGAAGTGTGCTGACTTGGTAAGCCGATCTACAACCACCCAGACGCCATCAAATCCATTATGTGTACGTGGAAGCTTATACACAAAATCCATAGTTATATTTTCCCATTTCCACTGAGGAACAAGAAGTGGTTGCATCCGTCCAAAAGACTTCTTTCTTTCTGCTTTGACTTGCTGACAAACAATACACCTACTTACATATTCTGCAATTTCCCTTTTCATACTCGGCCAATAATAAAATGGTCGAATGGTATGGTACATCTTAGTTCCTCCTGGATGCATCGCATAAGCCGAACAATGTGCTTTATCCAAAATTTCCTTCTTTAGTTCCTCGTTATTCGGCACATACATTTTGTTCTCTTGCATAAGCATGCCATCCGATTCTCGAATCCTGAGGTCTTTCTTTTTCCCTTCATTTCTCAATCGGATCATTTCTTGGATCTCTTCATCAACCGTCTGAGCTTCAAGTACACGATCGACCAAAACTGGCCTGACTTGGAAACTAGCAAGAAAAGCTTCTCTTCGCTCTTCTATCTCCAACTTTACTCCAGTAGCTCTCAAATCTGCAAGAAGAGGAACACGACAAGCATACAAAGCATTGAGTCGACCTTGAGGTTTCCTCCTTAGTGCATCAGCTACCACATTTGCATGACCTGGATGATACTCAATAGTGCAGTCATAATCACTTAGTAAGTCCATCCACCTTCGCTGACGAAGATTAAGATCATGCTGAGTAAAAAGATACTGAAGACTCTTATGATCTGTGAAGATCTTACATTTCTCACCATAGAGATAATGTCTCCAAATCTTCAAAGCAAAGACAATGGCTGCCAACTCAAGATCGTGAGTAGGATAATTCATTTCATGAATCTTCAACTGTCGAGAAGCATAGGCGATCACTCTCTTATGCTGCATCAATACACATCCAAAACCATTCAAGGAAGCATCACTGTAAATCTCAAAGTCACCACTATCGTTAGGAAGTACCAATACTGGAGCATGAGTGAGGCAATGATTCAACTGCTGGAAACTTTGCTCACAATTCTCGTCCCACTCGAACTTAACATCCTTCCTGGTTAACTTCGTTAGTGGTAAAGCAATCATAGAAAAATCTTGAACAAACCGTTGATAATAACCTGTTAGACCAAGAAAACTCCGCACCTCAGTGACGGTTCGTGGTTGTTCCCAATTCTCTTATGCTGCTATCTTTTGAGGATCTACTTGAATTCCTTGTGCTGATACTACATGTCCTAAAAATGCCACTTGATTAAACCAAAACTGGCATTTGCTAAACTTGGCATACAACCGATGTTCCTTCAATTTCTTTAGTACCAAGTTAAGATGTCGAATATGATCTGCTTTCGACTTAGAGTATACCAGAATATCATCAATAAAAACAATGACAAACCTATCAAGATATTGCTGGAATACTTCATTCATTAACCTCATGAAAGTTGCAGGTGCATTAGTCAATCCAAATGGCATCACCAAAAACTCATAATGTCCATAACGGGTCCTGAAAGCCGTTTTAGGTACATCTTCATCTTTAATCTTCAACTGATAATAGCCAGTGAAGGAAAAAATTTGTCCTAGCTAAGAACATGTGAGAATATTTGAATACATATGCAAACTATTAACTCATTAAAGTAGGCATGCATTCAAAACAATTCATAAAACCCATGACTTTCAAAGCCTAGTGAATGGTGAACCAACAAACTCTTTAACAACATTAAAGAGAATAAAGGATTTAGAGATTCTTTACCCTTGAAGCTCATCCTTGATTACACAAGGGATTCACCCAAGTGGAGGGCCTTCAAGTCACCTCCTTGCTCCTTGGATCTTCCTTGTGATTTTCTTCCTTTTAGTGCTCCTTTGCTTCTTTGAGGATTTGATGATATGTTCTCCAAAATACCAAAAGCTTGATGTCTCTAAGTCTCTTCACCAAGGATGTATTGTGAAGATGAAATGGATGACTTAGAGAAGAATAGATTGCTAGCTAAAACTTCTCTAAGTGGCCGGCCTCTTTAGAGAAAAAGAGAGAATAGGTTTCACCTCTTTTCATCAAGAAAACCCTAATGAGAAATAAAGCTATAAAGTTGATTTTATACTTCATTTCATGTGAGTGGCAAACTTGTAATTAATCCAAGTTTGCAACCATCATCCTTATGGTCGGCCTTACCTTTGTTATTGGGCTAATTGCCCATTTTGTTTTAGTTGTCATACAACTTAAACATAATGGGCCTTGTGGACCAAAACACTTTTGGGCCCCGAAACCCAAAACCAACTTATAAGCCCAATACGAACGTTTCGTAAAATTAATTAACTAATTAATTAATCTTGACCATATATCAATTAAACCATTTAATTGCTTATCCATATCATTTATATTTCTTCACTTTCATCCTTACTCGGTGTACGATCCATTAGGTTCCAATTAGCGAGGCAGTGGGCGATTGTTACTCTTAACGATCGATTGTGAATTGAAACAACATTTCAATTCTCCCCTTGTTGAAGATTAGTGTTTGCTAATCATTAGGGCTTCCACAAACCATGAGTGACACCTAGCAGTATGTTATGGTTACCCAAGCTAAGTAGAATTGGTTGGAGAACCTATCCAGTTACAACTACAATGCAATACGGTCATTCTCTAATACAATACTCTTAATCACATTGTTTGAGTGATAGTTTGTTTCATGTCTACTATCCAATGTGATACTTCTCCATATGATTCTATTGAATAAGATTTGGAACAAACTTCCTAAGTCATATTCATATGCTTTGGCCAAAGACTCTCGAATCATATCTTAGAGTATTCTCCTTCCACCATGGAAGGTTAGAGATCCCTTGTTGTGCATTCATATGCCTACATGACTAGATAGCTTGACCCCAACAATGCCGTGGACACTCCAATGGAATGCCTTTGATATGATCAAAGGTCAAGGACCTAACCATTAGACATCTATGATGCCTCAGGTCAAAGGACTACTTTGCATATTGCAACTATCGAGTTCTTACATGACATGTATGTTCGAACTCTGTTTTGATCGTAGTTCAGTGTACTCGATTAATCTTTCGAGCACCTATGTGTTTGTCTTAATGTCCAACACCAAATGACTTGAGACTAGTTATACTCACGCTTGAGTCGACATAACATATACTAACCTTAGCGGATTGTCAATGCCCAATTGGCAATCCTATGGCTAGGAACGTTTTAGGAATGAACATAAGAGAAAGGTCTCGTTAATCTAACTTACTTAAATCACTTCTCTCTTAGATCAAATACATTCCTTGGATTCCCTTATTGCTTAAACACATGATACAATAAATAGTGATTAACAATAAGCTTTGCCCTGCATTAAACATATAATAGTTTAATACATCAAGTATTCCAAAAGCTATTACATCAAATGAGTGGCTTTGTGGGCATACTTCCAACAATCTCCCACTTGCACTCAAAGCCACCTTCCCATGTATCTAATACCCATCTTTTCCATATGGCGGTCAAGTTGGATTTGAGACATTGGCTTTGTCAGTGGATCTGCTACGTTATCTGCTGAGGCAACTTTGAGGATGTTGACTTTCCCCTCAGCAGCATATCTTCTAATGATATTAAAGAGCCTGTCAAAATGCTTGTTCTTTTGATGTGCCCTGGGTTCCTTGGCTTGAGTTATCGCCCCACTATTATCACAGTACAAAGTTACTGGTGATGTAATGGTTGGAACCACTCCAAGTTCAGTAATGAACTTCTTCATCCAGAACGCTTCTTTGCCGGCTTCAGCTGCAGTGACATATTCAGCCTCTGTCGTGGAATCATCAATTATACTTTGTTTCTTGCTTTTCCAACTGACAGCCCCACCATTCAGAGTGAATACATATCCAGAGTTGGAACTTCTATCATCGACCTCAGATTGGAAATCTGCATCTGTATAGGCTTCCACTCGCAACTTTGTTGCTTCTCCACAAATGTTATGTTGATAGTGGATAAACACTATCAACATAACATTTGTCCTTTCTAGGCATAGCAAACTCTAAATCAAATCCTAGTGGTGTAGGGTGAGGTTGTGTCATTTGAGCAAATGTATGAGAAATCACAGAATGTATAGCACCACAATCAATCAAAACTCTAGCAAAGTGACCAAGGATATTTAACGTACCCATAATCAAATCTGGATGGTTCTGAGCATCTTGCAGTGAGATGTGGTTAACACGTCCTTGAGCTTGCTGTCGTCCTCCACGACCTCTATTACCTTGATTACCTCGCCCCTGAGAAGTACGTCCCTGTCCTGCCTGGCTAGGCTGCCTAGACGGTTCTGCACTACTAGCAGCAACCTCTCCCTGTCGGGGCTGACTTCCCTGATGCCACTGAGATCCGCTAGCTGGCATGGAAGGATATGAAGTATAACCTCCAGGATCTTGGGAATACCCAGTCTGAAAATAAGGATCCGGGGAATACTGATACTGTCCAGAACCATAAGGAGTAGCATCACCGTGATAGTGGTAAGCACCACCACGACCCGTCTGACAATAACTGCCTGATCCAAAATTCTGCTGAATCGGCGCTGGAGGGGGCATAACAGACTGCTGAGGCCTCTGCTGACTCTGGGGACACTGTGCAGCTCTATGTCCCAACTGTCCACAAGTATAACAACCATTGCCACTTCTCCTACACTCTCCATGATGCCCGAACCACAAGTACAGCAAGGAATCGCACTAGCAAACGTCCGCCATTTCCTCTTAGTTCCCTGCTTAAAATGGCGAAGCATCTCTACCTGATTACCAGCTGTATCAGGATCATAGCGGGATAAGTCTGTAAACTTCCTGTAATACTCATGCCCCGACATATTCTTTTGCTTCAATTGAGTGAACTCCTGCTTCTTACGATCAATGTACTCCGGGGGAACAAATCTTTTCTTAAAATTCTCTTTGAATACTTCCCAATCAGTTGCCGCTTCAGGTGACATAAACTGAGTTTGATTTACCCACCAAGCTGCTGGCTCTCGTCCTAAAACCCAAGTAGTGGTCTCGATCCATCTACTAGCAGGAAGATTCCCTTGACTCAGCATCACCTGAAAGGTCTTCTCAATATGGTCTAACCATTTTTCTGCCCCTTTATGACCCTCATTACCCATGAAGCGGTCTAATTTCAGATTGTACATAGTCTCCAGGGGTCTTCTCTGAGGAGGACGGATTGCAGTCTGAAAGGCATGGGCCATCGCTTCCCCTAATTGAGTTATATCAGGGAAATTAGACTCAGAAGTACGACGTGGTTCCCTACGAAGCGGCATAGTTCTGACAGAAGACACCAAAAGATCATTAGAGCATTAACAATTTATATAGGACTGCAACCTAGGCTCTGATACCAAACTGACACACCCCGATCCTAGAATCAAGGCGTGTTGGCCGTCACGTGAGCGTGACGTAACCAAAAGTGCGACGCGGAAGCAATAAGATAAAAGAAATACGAAGGAATAAAAACCAATTACTAGCAATAATATCCAATTAACATGCTAGAGTGAGTTTAAGTGTGAAACACACATGATCAGAGCATAAGTACTAAGTGCAGTCAAGCAGGACCATTACTAAATTACAACACCCGAATGTGAGTCCTACATTTAAGTAGTCTGTCAGAACGTCGTGGGAATCCTCGTGAGCCACCAACACCGCTAACTAGAACCTGGAGGGGCGCAAAACAAGATTGAGTGGGTCAGTAAAACAAAGCTTTTTGAAAATATTTCAATTTATAACATTTCTAACCCCTCACTGTAAAACCTGTATACTTTCCCAGAAAAATAGTATATATATAACCATATATAACAACACAACTCAAATCACAAGTCTCTAACACTTTTCATGAAATTTGCCATGCTATGCTTCAAAACATGATAAGGATGCATCAATATAACAGGTGAAATAATGAATCAACCGGAGACCCTGCAGCTGTCCTGTACGGTTAATTCTATAGATCAATATCCAACCCAACAGGAGTCACCACTGTGACCTGTACGACACTACTCTGCACATAAATCGGAACTACCTGAAGTAGTCTGTACGACAAGAATGGTGTAAGAATACGCTCTAGTGCTTCTCTCGTCAACATCTGTATAATAATCAAAAGTCACCTACAAGTCGGAACCACCTCTAATGGTCTGTATGACATGTCGGAACCACCTCTAGTGATCTATACGACATGCACCTACTTGGATCCAAGGTGAGCGTGTGGTGCTGGGTGAATAATATAAGCACTAACACCAGGGGTACATGTTATTGGCTCTCAACACAATTCACATCATCAATAAACCATATGAACAACATAAAACTCACCTGATACTCACCTGTGCGTCCACAACACCATTTCACATATATGCATCAAATACTAATTCATATATTTCATATAATATGCATGCATGGCATTTTAAAACATACTTTCATTTATTTTCAATTTCTGGGAAAAATCAGTAGTATATAGGTATAAACAGAAAATAACTGCCCACTCACTGGTAAGTCGAAGGGTCGTAACCCCCGTGACGCCCTTGAACGCGCTCGTCCTCAGGATAGGTCTCACCTATATGCGAAACAACTATAAAAACATTATTTTAAAGCATATAGGCAAAACTAGCTAATAACTTCTCATACGATGCTCAATTTGGGTATATGAATATACCACAGTGACTTACTTGACGTTACGGACGTCGAGATATTTTTAGAAAATTTTTTGGATCAGTCACGTGCCCTCACGCGCCAGGAATGGCACAGACCTACGCGCCCCCACGCGCGTCGTCCCCTACCTCCAGTCGCCAGACTGATTTCGCTGGCGACGGAAAAGTCGCCGGTTTTTGGGAAATTTTCAAACTTCTTATTCTCCGTCAATTCTCAACCAATTTTTTACGCAATTTATACCAAAATGAAGCCCTAAGCATGTAGAATCACGATGTACTAATTTAAGGCTAAAAAACACACGAAATCTCACCGGAGAAAATCCAAGAAAACCGGTCAACTTCGAACCCTGCGATCCCGACGTCCAAAACCTTCAAACTAAGTACTCCGAGCTTCCTTGGGACCTCATTAAGTTCCCTGTAAGCTTAGAATTCCCTGAAAATCAACATTTCACGTGTGCATGAACAGTGACATCAAACTGGGTTACGGTTTCGACGTGATTTCGAGGGTTTCCAGTTCCAAAAATAGTACCATTCGATTCAGGAGGTTGCAAGGATGAAGGAACTCACCTTTTTGACGTCGATCTGTGGAGATTTGAGGGTTTTTGGTTCTTGTCCGTACGAGTTCGAGAGAGAGAGAGAGGAAGAGTGAACTGAGAGGGAGGAGAAAGAGGGCACGGGGGAGTGTACGTGTCCCGTGTGCGTGTGGTCCAGCCAAATCAAACCATAATCCAAATTTCTTTAAGTCCCTAACCACAAAAAAATGCATACCATTTCAATCCCTTTAATTTATTTTCCAAGAATTTGGGAGAGTATGCATTTATTCAAATAACATGTCACACGTACCTTAGCAACCGTTAAGGGCAATTCCGTTATTTCATATCAACGAATATGAAATTTCGGGACGGGCTGTGACATTTTTCAATCAAAACCAATACTGAGTCATATAAATGTATCATGTGTGGAGCAAAAAATAATCAAGAAAATTATAGAGGCGACACGTGTACTTTTGGGTTAAAAGGACAAAATTACCCTCGAGGCACACCGGGATTCCCACGCGCATGCAACGGACAATAACGGCTCAATCAAGGAAGAGTCAAAGGTGATCAAAATGATATTTATTTAAAACCCTCTCATCACTCCTCATAAAATCCTCAATCAAAAGGTAACTCCCAATTTTCCTATTCAATTTGGGATTTATTGCCAAGTTAATTACAAGATATTATTTCACATAATATCTTGCAATTACACTCACAAGTTGACCATACGTGGCCGACCCCTATTCTCCAAATAGTGCCGGTCACTCCCCTATAAATAGCCATGTTTTCCCACTAAAATGCTAGGCCATTCTCTCCCCAAAAATTCCTAAACACTTTCTCTCTCAAATTCTAACCTTGGCATCGAAGATTCTTCAGCCAAAGCCCCCCCTCCCCAATTCATCATGGGTATGTGAGGCTTTTGGCCTTAATCTTAGAAGTTATTATTTTGCAGATGCATTTTCATAAAAGAAGAATACGGCGAAAATTTGCATCCACATCATGTATGAACAATTTGTTGGATAATGCAAGTCTGCGCATTTATTTTGTTTTGAATTTTGACTTAGCTTATTGGATTACTGGAATCTGGGATTTGAATTGCTAGAAGCCCCACATGTGAACTCCATTGGATTGATTTAGTGCCTTATCCTCCCTCTTCTTTCTATCTTTTATGTCAATGGGTGGTGAGTTTGTTTCCCGTATTAATGAAGATGGCACTCGATTAATGTTTTTGTTTCTTTATCTTTATTTTTAAGAAAGCAACATTCTATGTTAAATTCATATAAAAAATGGAGAACTCAGGTGCAAAGGGAGATGCAACATGCCTAGAAGTTTTGTTTTAATTGAATGGGACATGAAAATTAATGAATGAGTACTTGTTTTTGTAGGTGTACAAGCTCATATTTAATTAAAGGGAGTTTTTCAATAAATCACTAAAAAGTTTACTAATTACCCATATATCAATGCATAAGGTTTTGTTTAGGAACTTTAATAAAAATGGTTTGGGTCAACTTTTTTCTTAACCAAAAACTACCATAAACTTTTATTTAACCAAAAAGGCTTGAGATTTAACAATAGGACAAAACTATTCATATACCAACCTTACAAACAATAAAAACAAGGGCTGGCAACCCTCAATAAAATATTTTTTTTCCATAATTACTCCTAACAGAACCTAACCCAAGCTCATTAGCCAATTTAAATATCACGATTTTACCAAATGAATCCTCACTGCTCGTACAATGCCACAAATACAAATCAAAAGTGGTTATTATATCATGGTACGAGTGGTCAGGATTCAAATCAAAAGTGGTTATTAGTTCAGTTTAAAAACTAGTGTGGGTTATTTTGCGTTAGTTCCAGAAATAGTGTAAATTATTTTGGTTCAATTTCCGAAATAGTGTTGGCTATTTTGTTGTAGTTTTAGAAATAATATGGGTTGTTTTGCTGTAGTTCTAGAAATAATGTGGGTTATTTTGCTGTAGTTTCATAAATAGTATGAGTTATTTTGCTGTAGTTCCAGAAATAATATGAGTTATTTTGATGTAGTTTCAGAAATAGTATGGATTATTCTGCTTCAGTTTAAAAAATAGTGTGGATTATTTTGCTATAGTTTTAGAAATAGTATGAATTATTTTGGTTTATTTTAAAATAATCAATTAGCCAATACGAATTTCAAAAGTATGAATAATAATAATAATAATAATTTGTTCCTATGAATTGAAGTAATTTTGTATTAAATTTTGGACTTGAATTTTTTCAAATTTTGGCTTTTCCTAACGTTGTGGATTTGATTTGATAATTTGTTTCTATGATATTTATTTAATCTTCCTTCAAATTTCTGTTAATTAAAGCTTTGAGTGTTGGTGATATATTTGCAATTTCATAGTAACTTTGTTGCAGTGTTTGTATGTAACATCTCACATCGCTCAGGGGTACGGACCATGTAAGCATTATATGTATATTCTCATCTCTACCTAGCACGAGGCCTTTTGGGAGCTCACTGGCTTCGGGTTCCGTAGGAACTCCGAAGTTAAGCAAGTTCGTGCGAGAGCAATCCCAAGATGGGTGACCCACTGGGAAGTTCTTGTGTGAGTTCCCAGAAACAAAACAGTGAGGGTGTGGTGGGGCCCAAAGCGGACAATATCGTGCTACGGTGGGGGCTCGGGCCGGGATGTGGTGGGGGCTCGGGCCGGGATGTGACAATTTGGTATAAGAGCCAATCCCTGGCCGGAAGTGTGCTGACGAGGACGTCGGGCCCCTAAGGAGGGTGGATTGTAACATCCCACATCGTCGAGGGGTGTGGATCCTGTAAGCCTTATATGTATATTCCAATCTCTATCTAGCACGAGGCATTTTGGGAGCTCACTGGCTTCAGGTTTTGTAGGAACTCTGAAGTTAAGCTCACTGGCTTCGGGTTATGTAGGAACTCCGAAGTTAAGTGAGTTCGCACAAGAGCAATCCCAGGATGAGTGACCCACTGGGAAGTTCTCGTGTGAGTTCCTAGAAACAAAACCGTGAGGGCATGTTCGGGGCCCAAAGCGGACAATATCGTGCTACGATGGAGTCGAGCCCGGGATGTGGTGGGGGCCCGGGCTGGGATGTGACACTGTTTATGTTCTACCTTAGCCATTTCAGTCCCTTTTTGTTTTGTTTTAGGATAATGGAGCTTTATGTGATAGCAAAGTGTACACACAAAATGGATTTGTGATGTTTTAGGATAATGGAACTTCATTCATTTGAGGTATAAAGTGTTGTGGATGGAGAGTTTCATACTTAGGTATTCATTGCTTGATTGTGTACTACAAAATGAGAATGACTTTGATATGATGTTGGCATGTTTAACAATAGCAAATGCAAAATCAGTTGATATATTGGTAAAAGATGTTAGTGTGTATAGTGAGGTTTTGCAACGAATAGTGATGTACTACAATGGAAAAATGGATGGTGGTAAGGGGTTTGGGAAGGAGTGTTGCACGTGTACATCTAACTTCCGAAGAACCAAGAAATGGACACTGCAACGAACGTAGTGTCTGAATCCATATGTCAAAAGCAGAACTAGAAAATGGTACTGCATTACAATGTCTGAATCCAAATGTCAAAATAGAATCAGAAAATGAACACTGCAACGCAGCGTCTGAAATGAAATGTAAAAAACTGATCCAGAAAATGGACACTGCTTTGCAGTGTATGAATCCATATTGACCTATTCTAAAATGTCAAAAAATATGAGAAAGAGGGTGCTAGCTGCAATGGCAGGTTTTTAATTTCTTTGTATTTTAAATGCATTTAAACCTATTTTTAACCTTTTTTTTTATTAACAAATGATTTATTAAGTGTCGAATTGCTGCAAGCCCAATAATGTCACTAACGATCTGATGGATATGCCATGGGGGCTTCCACACTCCACGCCCAAGCTGAATGACAAGTAAAGAGTCCCCCTCAACCAATAATCTCTGGACACCCTTTCTCCTGGCAAGCAACAGCCCCTCCTTTAAAGCAGTAGCTTCAGCCACAGTGATGGTGGTTTCACCAAGACTCAAAGCTCCAGCTCCAATAGGAATCCCCTCATGATTTTGCTGAAAAAAAGCAGTGGCACCCCTACCTACAGAAGCAGAACCATCAAAATTTAACTTAACAACATTCGGAGGAGGAGGGATCCACTTAATTATATTATTCTGATTTGGAGCCCTCATCATGACCGGAATATTATTTGCCAGGAAATAGGCATTTACCACTTTAGAAGCTATAGAAGCACTTCTGAAAGCATTTGGATCAATATACCATTAAGAACCTTGTTATTTTGGTTTTGCCAAACTTGCCAACAAGTTAAGATTCCCTTACTCAATTCCCTTAGCTCATTATCGTCATTATAGTTTAGGTTTTCCATCCAGTTAACTTTATTAACATGAAGATTGTTATTCTTCCAAGGACTTACCTGGGAAAATTCCACATCTGAAAGGCATGATGGCAATTAAGAAAAAGATGGTTTTGTCATTCCTATGCTCCATTACAAATAGGACAACTGGTATTAATGCTTTGAATATGTCTACTTGATCTCATCTTAGTATGCAACCTCTCCAAAATAAATAACCAAGGGAAAATTTTAACCTTTGGAGGAATCTTTAACCTCCACATCCTATTTAGGAGTATTTATTTCTTGATTATTATTACCCTGGACCCACGTGGCAGATTAAATAGAAAATGCCCCATCTGAGTACTCACTTTTAAATTTCAATTTAAGTTTCTCCTATTGGCTTTCAGAATGAGCTGGAAAAACCCATTGATGGCTCCAAAAGAGGATATCCTCGCCATTACCCACAATCCATCTCATACCATTGCGAATAATATATCTACTTTTCAAAAAGGTACATGCAAGAGAATAATTTTGCCTAATCTTGCAATCTAAGAAGGTTTCATCTCTAAGATACTTATTTTTTTACAATTTTTACCCATAAACTATCCTCCTCTTTTAAAACTTTCAACCTAGTTTAGCAAGACAAGCATTGTTAAAATGGTCAACCCTCCTAATGCCTAAACCACCACGATCCTTAGCCTTGCAAACCTTACTCCAACCAATTGGGTTTAGTTTTTTCTCACCACCCCAAAAGAAGTCTCTACACTTCTTATTTAGTTTTTTTTGTTATTCTATCAGGGCATTTGAAGCAAGACGTTACATGATTATGCATACCGGAGAGGTTGGATTTGCTTTCTAGTTTGATTTGCTTTCTATCAGGGCATTTGAAGCAAGACGTTACATTAAGGTTAACCTGGCCGCTTTCGACAAAGTATTTGCTTTCTAGTTTGCTAGTTTTTGTTTTACACGTTTAATTAATTCCATTTCATTGACTGGGTCCTCCCAAAACATTATATTATGAATGCCTAGGTATGGTTGTTTTGTGTTGTATGTTTAGAATGCTAACAATATCATTTCTAGTCTGATTACTTGTGTTATTTGAAAAGTAGATAGAAGATTTGTGAAAATTTACCCGTTGTCCCGAAGTCGATGCAAACAACGTCAACAAATCAAGAACCTTACGGGACGCCCCTAGTAGTAGCCCTAGGAAACAGAAGACAATCATTTGCAAAAATCAGGTTAGCCACGCAAAAACCCTTAGGAGAAGAGAGGATACCAATGTGCGACTTAGGGGTTAAAGCCAAAACATTACAGTGACAAATTAATGATTCCATGCATAGAATGAAGATTTAAGGACATAGAGGATCACACTGCCTAATTCAACGTTTTGGATAAAAACACCCATCTGCATTACCATTTTTTAGAACTGAAAAGGACGTAGAGGCTATACATTCCCCAATCAAGTTAACCAATTTCTCTGCAAAACCAATCTCAAGAGAACAAATCTAAGAAAATCCCAGTTAAGGAAATCATAAGCTTTTTCAACATCCATTTTAGAGCTCATTTAAAAGTGTTTTTAAAATTGTTGAAGTATTTTTGGTGAAAATATTTTAATATTAAATCTTAACAAAAATGGCAATGAATCTTGGACGGTCAAAATATTCCAGCAGAAACAATCCACTTGGCATATATGCATGGCTGCAAACCTGCAATAACCTCCTAAGGTTGGAGAGATTTTTTCAGTGTGACTGGTACACGGGGTGGTACACATGTTCCAGTCACAATTTAAAATTTCTCCTCATGTTGGCATCAAAAAATTCGAATCTCAATGGGACCATGAAATAAATGATCCCTCTCCATTTTTATTTAATTTTATTCAAATATATCCATATCTTAGTTTTAGATAAGGATAGCCACTAGTATTACTGTCTAGTGGTATTCCTCCTCACTGATTAGTGAGAGGTCTTAGGTTCAACTCTCGCCAAAGGCGACACCCCCTCCCCTTAGTGTAGATAATATCGATTTGTTAAAAAAAACAGATAAGGATAACCCACAATGGCCCCAGTTATAAATCTGTGGAGTGGACAGGTGGATTTGGAGTTTGGAGCTATGCATGACACTATAGGGAAATAGACAAAAATATCCTTTTTTTTAATCTTGGGACAGAAGTAGGACATATTAGCCATGCACAAAACCGAAATGACTAAAATACCCACATATAAATACTAAAAACTCTCAGCTCATTGCATCACTTTACATCATTTTTCTAATTTGGAATCAAGGAAGTCAAGAGAGTGTGAGCTTTGGGTTTCTGGGTTGAGCTCAGATCTATGAGCATACCATGTGCATGTCATATGTATGTTGTGTACATATCGTGTATATACAGTACATGAGTGAGCTTAATACAAAGAGAGTGAACGAGTTTGCGAAACAATTTCATCCATATCCTTCTCTCTTCTTCTTTCCACTCTGATTTCTCTCTTTTCCCTTAAATTTCTTTCTTCTCCAAAAACCTTAATACATTTTTTCTTTTAATTGCAGCCAAATCCAAACCCTATTTTAGTACTTGTAAAGTTTGATCGAGAGAGGAAACAAAGATAGGGAGAAGACAGAAGAAATAAAAACCCACATACAAAATTGAAGTGAAATTAATTTAATCTCATATATGTAAGCATATCATGTGCATGTTGTGTATATATAGTGTATGAGTGAGCTTAATACGAAGAGAGCGAATGAGTTCACGAAACAATTTCGTCCATATCCTTTTCTTTTATTCTTTCCACTTTGATTTCTCCTTTTTCATCCCCAAGTCGTCTTCTTCCGACAAACAAACCCAATCGAGTGTGAAATCCCATTACCCAAAATCAGCCATAACTCGAATACTCCGCCTCTAAGGATTGATCTGGAGAGCTGATGTGAGCTGTTCTTTTTGATATGGGTGGCCTCAGATTCGAGCTAGGACTTCTACTAGGTGCTCCGCGGGTGGGTCTTTTACTGTTGAGTTAGGGGTAAGAGATGGATGGGCTTTCGAGAACTAGAGGCGATGCTTGGATAACGGAGTCTTGAACTGGGTTGTGTGGCAGTGGTTTAATTGGGAAGAATATGGCTTCGGAGCCATTTCTAGTGTTCAAGAATCCAAGATTTGATATGGGTTAGACGATGAGGGTTAGTGACCCACCCCGACCAGGGATGTCTACCTGAACCCCGAATCGAGTTGTGCTGGCCGACACCAGGAATTAGGGGTGGGTTCGGTTCAAATCGGTTCGGTTTTTTGCCAAAACTGAAACCAAACCGAAATTTCGGTTCGGTTCATTTTTTTTTCGGTTCGGTTTTTTCCGGTTCGGTTTCGGTTTTTTGTTTTTTTTTTTTCAAAAAATGAAAAACATTGAAATTTTAAATTTTAACATCTCCAACACAATCATAACATAAGCATTCTAACTAGAATCAAAGACAATGAAAATAAACATTTAAAGTTGAACTAAAATCATCAATCAAGTCTTCCAAAGTCCAAACTAACAACCTCACAACACAAAAATCGTACAAATGACTTAGAAAAGTTAAATTGTATGATGTTGTTCAAAGATCAGGGCGGTTTGCTTGTAATTGCATGTTGACAACTTGATTAGTAAAAGTAATGCGTGGGTGGATTTATTTAGTGTGTGTTGGATTCTTTTCCATCACAAATTACGCAAGTAATCTACCCGAAATAAATGTTTATGGATTCTGTTACATGTTATATGAGAGTAGATTTGGAAAAGAAAGCTAGGGCAGAAGTAGACAGTGCTATGGAGATGGCTGTAGGTACTTCAGGAGAAGGTTTGGTTCCAGAACCTTATATGGGGGAGAAATAATAGGTTAGGGTTTAGAGTTTTTATAGGCCTTTTTTTAATATTTTGAGCTTAAAGTTTGGCAACACATTGGGTTTAGCACATTTTAACTTACAAATTGGGTTTAGAAAATAATACCCAAAACAAATAATTAAATAAAAAAATTAATTTAATTAATTCAGTTCGGTTCGGTTTGGTTAGGTTTCTAGATCACTAAAACCGAACCGAACCAAAAGAATTCGGTTCGGTTCGGTTTTTTCAATTCGGTTCGGTTTGTTCGGTTTTCGATTTTTTGAACCCACCCCTACCAGGAATGTGACGAAGCCATAAAGTGTAGTGATGTGTAAATGTGAATAAATTTAAACCTAAAGTGCCTAAATACAAGAGTGCACAAGTGAGCTGAATTAAACCCAATTCACACATGATGTCAGAGCGTAAGTAAAGTACAGTGAAAGTAAGGTAAAAATTATACCATCGAAGGTACTCTCTTTTACCAACATTTGCCAAGAATCCTCATCATACAAAAAACTATGCTACTAAAACCTTGATGGGCAAAAAACAAGGGTGAGTGGGCCTAAAAAAATAAAGCTTTGTAAAAACCTTTTAAAAAACATAATAACCCCTCATCGTAAAAGAAGTATAAGTTTCCAAAATATACATACTACGTATAGTATGAAAATACTATATCGTAGCCTGCAATATCTCAAGAATTCAATACGTCACAATATTTCGTAAATAAACATTTAACGTTTGAAAATCATGTAATCTCGCACAAACAAACATATCATAACGAGTGCTCATCAACATATGCTGGCACACGAGCTCATGCAGAGATATTCTAACATGAACATGACTGAGTTTAATAATGATTTCCGCTCTAGTACTACAATCACGTGAAGACTGGCGTTATGCGCGTCACGTACGAGTCCTAATTGCCTATAGCAATCTAGGACAGGACTGGCACCTACAATGGATCCAAAGTGAGTGTACGGTGTGATGTGAACATAGACGTGAAGTCTGGCCTTGGCCCGAGCGAGTACAGACACCAGTGTAGCACATAATGAGTAGATAACGTAAATATGATCATGCAATGGTAAATCAATAATTTGATAATTCAATAATTATAATCAATGAAATACTTTTCTTGACCGTAACTGCAACTAAGGCATCCATAATAATATGCATACCTGTGCATCCCGTAGGACGTAGCATAATTTCATAATTTTCGTCAATGCGCTAAATCTTACAAACGTTAAGCTAATCTAGGCGAATCATAGAAAATTCTTTATTAAATATATAAATGGAAACTAATTAAATATATAATATTTAAAAGCAAAGACCCACTCACAGATCATGTCGTTAGGTCAAACCCGCCTCGCGGGCATCAAAGGTCCTTGCCATGCGTTTCACCTAGAAACGAAATGATTTACATAAATATATAAAGTACTAACGTAAATACGTGTTTTTATACAAGGTACGACTAATAAAGGAACTATTTTAAAACAACAGAATTTCAGAAAACGGAGGGCGAATTAGGATTCAGCGCGTCGAGAAACCTAAGGCGGGACCTCAGGTCTCTCCAAGCGCCACCACATGCCGCCACAAGATGGCTGCAATCGCAGCCACACATCGTACATGCCTACCACCCTTACGCATTCACACGCGCCCACGCGCATGCGAGTACAAGCGTACTAGCCTTCTTCGTGGTGCCCATAAAATGGCTTATTTCTAGGTGATTTTCTAGAGCATGCTTTGGGTCCAAAACTCGGTCAAAATCAACAACCCAATATACCATTTTGTAGCTCAAGGAACAAGGAACGTGATTGTACCTAACTCGTGGCCAGTCGTGGCCGGAGCTGGTTAGAATAATGGTCTGAAAAAGGTAGATTAGTCATCGAAAAACTGGGGAGAAAATTTCCCCCTCGCCATTTTTGTCATGAAACCAGTCCAAATTTCACACATCAAAACTAAAAATTATTTTAAACCACGAGTGGAGATCACTCGAAGCATATTCGACACTCACCCTCACAAAAAATGATGAGTTCCACGCCGAAAAATCTCCACCACTGCTAGAGCTCTAAGATTCGAGAGTTTTCGTGTTGGAACGTAAACCTAAGGCTAGGTTTCAAGTGAGAGGGGGTCGTGGAAGTGTTGGTTCGGTGGTCACCTGCCATGGATAGTGGCAATGGTGATAATTTCAACCTCACGGCTAATCTATTGAAGATGTGAGATAAACTATATAGAGGTTGAGGGAGGGAGTTGCACGGCTGATCTATTGTAGAGGTGAGATAAACTATAGAGAAGTTGAGGGAGGGAGTTGCCAGAATGAGAGGGACAGAGAGGGATACAACTTGTTGGTCTAGTGTGGTTCTATATTTCTTGTGGAAAGAGAGATTTAGAAGAGAGAGGTGTCCGACAAAAAAGGAAGGAGGCGAATGATGAGTCTATTTTATACTATAAATTATTCCCTATTCTTTGTATATTTTGGTTATTATTTTGGTGAGATTTTGATGCTTTGCTTTTTGTTTTTAATGTAGGACATGCTAACTTGTTTTGAGCAAAAAGTAATCAAATGGTGGAATTTTTGAGTGATTTCAATTGGAGCGGGTTTGTGAATCTGTCAAGAAAATTGTATCAAAATTTCATAATTTTATCTCAAGGCGTTAGATCGTGGCAAATTAATTTATGCTCAGCGTGCAGTGCTGGCAGATTGGGCTGCAGAGCTTATTTGCGACTTTTGGACTAGAAGATGATGGATTTTGGACTTGGGCTCTTCTTGGAACTTGAAGAGGAGGTCCTAATCTTTAATTCAAGTCATTTTGGGCCTACTTTAGAGCCCTGAAAGTCCAAAAACGTGGCTATTTCTGTGTTGGGCAGATTTCCTAGTCAGAACAGGAATGTAATTTCTAGTTATCCTTTGTTTATTTCCTAGTTTTTAGAAAACCTTTTGACACACCCCGACCCGGAATGTCCACTAGGACTCCAAATCGAGCTGTGATGGCAGACACCTAGAAGGTGACGAAGCCATAAAGTGTAGTGATGTGGAAAATGTGAATAAATTTAAATCTAAAAGTACCTAAAGACAAGAGTGAGTTGTGAGCGGGAATGAACCCATTTCACACGCGACGTCAGAGCATAAGTAAAGTACAGTAATGTGGGTATGCATCATACCCTCAGAGGTAGCCACATATACTGAGATTTGCTAAGAATCATCGTCGATACAAACTTCCAGCAGCTAAAACCTGGAAGGGCGAAAAACAAGGGTGAGTGGCCCTGAAAATAAAGTTTTAATAAAAACCTTTTGAAAACGTTATAACCCCTCATTACAAAACCCATATAGTTTCCAGAAAATAATACTACGTATATACGTAAAATAATGCACAAAGACAGTAAAAACCAAGTATGCCATAATGTTTGAACACTAAAATATGTAAGCCAGGTGTGAAAATCAAGGTCAAATAATATGCCAGCCGGAGTCACCTAACGTGACCTGTACGGCTGAACCTATAGCTCATTAACCTATTCCTGCACACGAGTCGGAACCACCTAATGTGGTATGTACGACAGGCTGGGTGTAAATAGATACACTCAAGTGCTACGATCACATGAAGGTTGTGCGAAGTATTGCAAGTCACCTATGAGCCGGAACCACCTAATGTGATCTGTACGACAGGCTGGCACCTGCCTTAGATCCAAGGTGAGCATGTGGTGCGGGAGGTGAACAATCACGTGAAGGTTGGCCCTGGCCTGGGGCGGAACACTAACACCGGGGTGCAGGATAATGAGCACTAAATGCATCTAAACATAACCATACACATTGTAATCACTATCATCAATATGCACTCACCCGAAGCTTACTTGGGCGTTTGCAGCGTCATGCAATAATATGCATATCTATATTAATGCATATACTAAAATGTAAGCATTTAAAAAACGTAAATCCATTTAAAACAATTTCTAGGAAAATGGAAAACATATATACGTATATGTAAAAAAGCAAAAGCCCACTCACCTGGAATCTGCGCTACAACTCTCTAGCACAAACATCAAGGCGTCACAAACAATCGGCGCCTAAACAATTATCAAATCATGTCTTAGAATTCTTATCAATAGAACATGTAACTTACATACCCTATTCGGGAAGATCCATAAGTCGGATTCTCGATCCGTAAGTTTCTAATATCCTCAAATATTATGTACTATAACCTGTCAAAGTTTAGTGATGATCCAACAGTCCGATCGTCGATTGCTATAATAATCGAGTGGCGGACCTTAATGGAACAAGGTTCAAATGACGGAAATTCATCAATCGGACTTCACATACGAAATTGGAGAATCAAATTTAGGTTAGGAAGGTCAGGGGATGCCTCGCCCCATGTGTCGCCGCAGGTGGTGGTCGGCCGCCCTGACTCCCCGGAAAATTCAACTATTTCTAAAAATTCTCAAACTTCACAGAAATGAAGATCTCAGTGAGTAAAACAACTTTCATACATGTGACTAAGGCCAATTTGGCCGGGAAAAGCTCCAATTTCATGAAAACCCGTCGGCACCCTAAAAATGGGTGGTTCTTGATTCGACTCCAAACAAGCTCCAATGCCTCAACCAATGCATGGGTTTTGTTCCAGACCTCAGGGGGAGTCTAATGGTGGTGATAATTGGAAGAACACGTTTCAGATTTTGTGGATCTCGTCCACGGGTCTCACGGCACCCACGAGCTCCTTTCTTCCCAATTCCGAACCTAATCTCCTCAAATTTGATATAGAAATGGTAGAAGAAAGGTCTATATGATGATTGGAAGTGGTAAATCTGCCCAATCCATAAAAAAAATGATGAATTTCGTCGAAGAAACCTATGGGTCGCAACCGGGTTCGCGAGTTAAGGGGAATCCGTTTTGGTTCCCCTCCTCCTCCTCATTTCTCCTTTCCTTCCTTTCTCTCTTCTCTGATTGGTTACTCTCTCATTTCTCATTTCCTCATTGGTCCGGTTCCCCCCTCCTTTCTCTCCTTTATCTTCCATTTGCACCGACCATCTCTTTTTTCTTTTAACCTAGGCCACACACGTGGCTTTCCAGATTGCTTCAAAAATCTGGAGCTTTCTTGAACTTTATTAATTTACTAAAATGCCCCCAACTTAAAACGTTAATATCTCATTCGTTATAACTCCAAATTGCGTTCTGTTTGTGCCCACGCGTCCGTAACGATGAGTACTATGAGGATATACCAAGAAAATGAATCTTACATAACTCGACACGGTGGTCAACAAAAGTCAATGCATTTGCCTTGAAGGGCATTTTCGAAATTTCACATTTAAAAATTATAAAGACTGTAACTTTTGGGGACAGGTCGTTACACCTTTCCTATGAGGGTTTTAATTTGGAGTAGTATAAATAAGGCCTTTTAGCCATTAGGGTTCTCTACGCGACATTGAGAGAATTTAGCAAAGCTTTGGAGGATTTCAGACTTTTTACTTACAAGGTGTTTTCAATCTTTTTCTAGTTAATGATATTTTCTTTGATTTTTATTATGAGTATGCGTAACTAATTCCTTTTGCTAGGGTTAGGCCATGAGCCTTAGCATGAATATGTGATTTTATTAATTTGCTTAGGAATGGATGCATGCTTGCTTTGAATTATTAATCACCGCTATTAAAACTATCTATATATTTTAATGATTGACCACCATTAGGATATTTAGACAAGTAATTTGATGCAATTTCTGTTGGAACATCACCTTGAAATTGAAGAAGGCTTCTTGTGATTAGTAATTGTAAGTTTACTTAAGGCGAACATCACGCTCTTAAGGGTTGTATGGTTCTTCAAAGGGTATTCACAAAGCTTATTGAGTCTTGCTTGTTTATATTTTATCTGAATATCACAGACGAATTGCATGTTAGATATACGTTTTCGCTTGAACATCACTAGGAAAATATGCATTTGGAAAACCTAACCTTCAAAGCATGTATGTGGAAATTCATAAGTAATTGGTAGAATTGCATAGGATTGTAACGATGACGGCTAAACCCTAGTTTTTCTCTAAATTGTTTAATTTAAAAAACGTTTTTCTTCTTTGCTGCTATTATTTCTGAACTTCCAAATTTCTTTTATTGTTAATTTAATCTTTTCGAATTCAAAAATCTCAAATTTTTGATAGAAATCAGTTTTAATAATTAATTAAGAGTTAATTTAACTCCGAATCAGTCAAACAATGTTTGGGGACAACGACCTTGCATGAGCAATTATATTACAATTACCTTATATTCTTGCAAGTATTTTCAGTGATTTTAACCCTATTTTCACAGGTACTAAAAATCATATCAGGGAACATGGAAGAGGGAAGAGAGGGGGCGTGGGTCCCACTCGACTCGCACTCCAATCCCATAAAAGACGAAACAGAAAACATGACACACCCCGACCGAGATCAAGGCATGCTGGCCGTCACGTGAGAGTGACGTAGCCATGTGCACAGTGCGGAAGCAATGAAGATAAGAATTATACGAATAATTAAAAATCGAAACTACTAGAGTGCACTACTAAACAGGAAGTGTTAGGAGTAAGATACAAAAGTAAACACTCCTAATCATAACATATAAAGTCTAGGTGCAGTCCAGTAGGACAATTACTAATTATACAGTACCATAAGATGTCCTACAATTATTTAGATATGTCAGAACCGCCGAAGTCCTCGCACCCAGCAACTGCAAACTTACCTAAAACCTGGAGGGGCGCAAAACAGAAAACGTGAGTGGGCAAAAACAAATGTTTTACAAAACCATTTCATTTATCAACATATCTAACCCCTCGCTGTAAAACATGTATAATTTTTCTCAGAATCAAGATATAAGCATATACATAAATATATATGAAATTATATCAATTCAAATCATGCTTCACATAATCATATTCATATGTATGCCATGCCAAGATATAACAGAGTAAGCCATTAAGGTAAGAATAACTTCATAGAATTATAACATATTAGCCGGAACCCCTGTAGTAGTCTGTACGGC
The DNA here is from genome assembly GCA_035220775.1 of Malus fusca. Lineage (NCBI taxonomy): Eukaryota > Viridiplantae > Streptophyta > Magnoliopsida > Rosales > Rosaceae > Malus > Malus fusca. Next base: position 26,159,128 of record CM069067.1, on the reverse strand, counting down.
TGAATTCATAGCTCAATATCAATCTAGCCGGAGTCACTACAATGACCTATTCGGCAACATATTGCACAGGAACCAAAGAAAAAGGTATGTACAACAATAATGGGTGTAATATAATTATGCTTAATACTACTCTCACATAATAGCTGGGCGATAAATCGCTAGTCACCTACGAGTCGGAACCACCTAAGATGGTCTATGCGACAAGATTGTGCACCTAAATTGGATCCAATATGAGCATATGGTGCGGGAGGTGACATAATAAACAGGCATGTGCCATAACTCTGGCTAAATCACAATCACCCTAGGTGTAGTCTTATGAGCTCAACATTATTCAATCACATATCACATCATCGACAATTCAAGTAACCAAACATAACTCACCTGAGCTTACCTGAGCGTCCACATCACCACATTTATATATATATAAAGCATCATATACCAATTCATAAACGAATTATACTTATATGTATGGCATTTACGACATACTTTCATTTAAACACATATTTCTGGGAAAATATCAAGTATATAAATATATACTGAAAACCAAAAGCCCACTCACTGGTATGTCGAAGGGTCGTAGCCCCCGAGTCGCCCTTGAACACGCTCGTCCTCGGGATAAGTCTCACCTATATGCGAATTAACTATAAAAACGTTATTTAAAGCACATATACAAAGCTAGCTAATAACTTCTCATACGTAGCTCAATTTGGGCATATGAATATAACACAGTGACCTACACAACCTCAGGATCATCCCCAAATTTTTAGAATAATTTTTTGACCACCCAAGCGCTGCCACGCGCCAGCCAAGGCACGGCAATACGCGCCCCCACGCGCGGCCACGTGACAGGCATACTGACGGCATCAGTCAACGCCGTCAGGAATATTCCGTGGAATATTCCCTCAAATAGTAACAGAATCTGTTAAATTTAACTGATGCAGTGGAATATTCCGTCAAACTTGACGGAGTATTCCGTCATCCTTAACCTTGAACCTCCGGTGACCGGCGCCGGAAACTGGGTAAAATTTTAAAACGCTTATTCTCCTTCGTTTCTTCACCATTTTTCATGAAACTTGAACCATTGGAAAGCTGGAGATGAGAGGAATGACGTTATGCTTGTTTGAAGCCTTGAAAACCACTGAATCACGCATGAGCAAGCTCAATAATTCAGGCCAAACTTGTAATGCTTCGATCTCAGTCCTCTGACGTCCAATTCACTCCATTTTTCTTCTCCGAGCCTCACAAGGACGTCTTAAAACTTCCTATGTCCTTAAATTTCCCTGAAACACAAGGTTTTACTTGTGCATGAACAATGCACAAAATCGGGGTTAGGGTTTCTCGGGTTTTTCACGGTTTCAAGTCCTAAGAATAGTATAGATGTACTTAGGGGCTTGCAAGGAACGAGAATCTGACCTTTAGAATGTCGATCCGTGCATGAGTGTGAGCTTTGCTGCTTGTCCGTACGTTAGGGAAATAGAGAGAGTCCGAGAGATGAGAGAGCACGGGAGAGAAGAGAGAGGGTGTGTGTGTTGTGTGTGAGCTCCACGTGGTCACCACCCAACCAAGGAAATAACATCTAAGTCTCCCAAAATAAGTCACACACACTAAAATTTCAATATCCAAGGATAAAACCATCATTTTACATCACCGATAATAATAATTCGGGACGGGCTGTGACAAAACATATCTCTGAAAATGTGAAATTACTAAATTGCCCTTCAAATTCGTAATTTCATAGAATTTTCGTTGCAAGTCTGAATTCCATTCCGCTTGTGCCTACGCGTTCGTACTGTCGAGTACTTCGAGAATATAGTAAAATAATAGCTCGTACGTATCAGAAAATGATCATCAATGAAAGTCAAGATCTTGCCTTTAGGGGCATTTTCGTCTATTCACTCTTTGAAAAATTAATAAAATCGTAAAATTAGGGATGGGTTGTTACAATTAGAGAGAGAGAGAGAGAGTAAAGAGAGAAAAATAAGAAAATGGGAGGAATTAACACATTTATATACGAGGTCAATTAGGTCATTTCAAGGTGTAGGAAAAATCATATTTCTGTCTTGTTGTTGTGCATGGAGTGTGCATGCCGTGTGTATATTCGAAAAATCTTATTTCTATCTCAAGATTAAGAAAATGGGTCATTTTTGTCTATTTCCCTATATTATATGTATTTGATCATGCTATGACGTTATTGGGAAAGTAAAGGATGGCAAGCAAAGTGAAAGGATTGATTTACTATACAGATTACAGAAACGACTTGCCATAATAATTTAGTATCGAATTCATGATCTATAAGTTTTAAATAATTATGACAAATAAATGAATTGATGCACCAATGTCGTTATCTTTTACCGTCCTCCAAAATTACGAAATAATTTGAGGAAGCGATTTTGATAATTTATGAATAAGAAAACATGATTATAAGAATGTGTCAACAGTACATCTTGTCCAGTAATCCAAAAAACACACACTAAACAAACAAAAAAATTACTAAGAACTCAGCCACCACTACAACACTCGTTGTATTAGCAATATAGAAAAACTTGAATGTTACTACTAGATTGTATTCCATAACAATCGTTCGTATTCCACAACAGTCGTTACGTGATGTTTATACATTTTGTATCAATTAGGAGAGACAACCTTCATTGTCAACGGCAAGAAAATTGATTTTTATACACTTTGAATCAGTTAGCAACGCAAGGGCTAATATTCTGCCCAAACAGCATTTATACCAATGCTGTCTGCATGCATATACAGTTGAATGACTGCAACATCCTCTTCCTGTACTGCCACAACAATTTCGAACCTTCAAAGCCATGGGACCATGAAATAACTCTCGTATCTTCTATGTTTCGGGTAATTTTCAAAATGGGTCGGGAGATTTTAATTTTCTCACATTGTCTCTTAAGGTTTTCAAATTGTATCAATTTACACTTTTTATTTTAATTTTAATTAAATTGATGGCATGGTGAGCATGAAACTTGTAATTGGGTTCACATGTAAACCATCTTTTATATTTTTCATCCTTCAAGCGGTAATGTGAAAAAAATTAAAATTTTTTGGTTCATTTTAAAAATCACTTCAAACATTGAGGGTGTAAAATGTTGTTAGCCCTTTTTTCTTATGAAATAATTCCATCAAACTCAATCTGAACTGATGACGGGTTTTTGGAGTTAGCTGACCATCGTGGGATCGCAATCTTTTATCCCGATCATTGTAGCACGTGTGTCACCCAAGGCATAAGAGGCATGATGACTTGATATCATAACTGGTTGTTTTAATCCTTTAGAACAACTCGATGAATTTAGTAGATTTTATAGGAGGCCCAAATGACTATAGATAGAACCTATCCAATTTTTACAGTGCGAAGTGCATTTCGTGCAAAATCACCTTTTAATTAATATAATAATAATCTAAAGCCTTGAAGCTTCTTGGTTTGATTAGGCTATTTGCGGCGTGTGTCGCTTTCCTGTCAATCTTTTGCATGGATGTCATATAAACTTGAAGTAAGGGGTAGAAGCTTTAGTTAGAAGACTGAAAACTATTCCTTTATCCTCTTTCGTTGGTAGTATCCTTTACTATAATGTCATCATATCACGCAATTGAAAAAGTTGTACATGGATGGTTGGTGAGAGTTATAGTTAGGTGTTTTGATATTTTTAGAAGAGAGATTATACACACCACTAACACTTGATAGAAAAATATTAACAAATTAAAAAAGTGTGGGAGAAGTAATTTGAGGTGTGTGAATATAATCTTCCTTTTAGAAAGCTAATTTCTTGTGGGTCGCCCTTAAAAGATGAGAGTATAGGTACATTTTAATTTGAATTGTAATTATTTTTGTAACGCAATTATCTCGACAAATAACAATTTAGTTTGATAGTGTAATAAGACATCTGCAATGTAAACACTAATTTGGTCACAATAATAATAATGTCATTTTGTGTTATTGACTATAGGATAATACTTGCATTCCTTTCTTAGGAGAAGGCACATATCTTACCCCTTGCGATTAACGTATCATCACTATATAAATTAAGCGTGTTCAATTTCTTAAACTCCACTTGAAGATCGCCCTTATAAAAAAACATTCGAATCAAAGATTATTTATACATCCAAATGTATGGAATAAATCAACGATATGAGTACCAAGTAACATATTCATGATGAATCGTCCCTTTATTCCATACATTTGCATGACTAAATGATCATTGATTCACATGATTTTTGAATAGGAGCGATCTTTAAATAAAGATTAAGAAATTAATCAGACATAATTTATTTGTAAAGATACATTATTCATAAGGGGTAAGATACATTGTTATTACTGTAACAGAATTAATTAGTGTTTACATTGTACACGTCTTATTACGCTGTTAAATGTAAAAGTAGGAAGCCCACAAAAGAATAATGATAATAGATAATTCTATGACATACATGTCGTGTCCTAAAATTTAGAGAGATAAGAAGACGCGTGTGGCAAAGAGGGAAGAAAAGGGTCGAATAGGAAAGGTCTTCTAGATCCCGAAAGATTCCTAAATTAATCTATTTAGAATTTACACAATCAGACTATCCCAACAGTAATTGTAACAATAAACTAATTATTTTATTAAAACAAAGGATACAAATACTTTTTATGTAGGAGTACAACAAATTACCCAGTTTCCCTTGTACAATATGTGGAGGATGCTTTAAAAGAAGCTTTGAGAACTTGGTGTTTTAGCATGGATATGGCTTGACTCCTTACATTTAAGTGTTATTTTTTCTTACATGATGATGTGGCATTATTTTATCATACAAACATAATATTCCAAACATTTCATTCCTTTTACCGTCATCTAAAAATCATCCTTAAACCTAGAGAATTTTATTCGATCTGAAGACCATTTAATCTTTAAGATGAATCAAACAAGTTGAAGGTTTACTTGTTACAATAACCACCAATTTATTTCACACATATGGATGTTAAACTCATATCGATGGTTTAACACTCTCTAATTCAAATAATTTTTTTGAAAATAATTTTAGATAAAAGAACAGAAAATAAACGGTCGAATTTTGACTTTTAATGTCACATGATGTCATCACGAAAGAAAGAATAACTATTTAGTATTGAAGCTTGATGTAATGTAGGTTTAAGTGTGGGACTTGGATTGTCTGCCCTCCCATTTCGGTGCCCTCCTCGTGCCCTCCTCGTGCCCTCCTGTTTGTGTGGTCACGGTTAAGCCACGTCAACATTTTATATTACTATTTCTTTTTGTTTTATTATTTAAAAAAAAACAATATAAAGTGTTGACATGGCTTAACCGTGACCACACAAAACAGGAGGGCACGGAGAGGGCACCGAAATGAGAGGGCAGACAATCCAAGTCCCGTCCTTGAAAATCCCCAATTGTCAAACTATTATTCCCTCCAAGGCTTTGTCTTGGTAAGTGGTTGTTGAGTCTTGATCTGTTTCCTACACCCCAAATAAAAGTATTGACTTTCCTTTTATAGTGACATTTCAGGTCATTTCAATTTAGGTAAGTGAACTTTTTGTTTTCTTTAGAATAATAGCATTTGAAACCTTTTTTTTAAAAGAAAAAAATTGAAGTGCCAAACCGTGGTTGTTGATACCTAATAATGGTAACTCTTTAACAAATGTTCTTGTGATTTTTCAGAAAAATAACTCAAAACACACTGCTATTTAGTATTATAGTCTAGTGATATTTCTCTTCAATTGTAAGTGAGAGGTCTTAGATTCAATTATTGCCAAATGCGAATTTGAAACACATTATTGCTAGCTCACTGTGAGACTACACCCACCCCCTCTCCTAGTGTAGAAGATATCGTTTGTTAAAAAAATAATTCAAAACACACCATCCCATATGTATCATGCATAAGTGTATTGTAATTGAGCCAACAAAGAGAAGGGATTGCCACTTGCACTTATTTCTAGTGTATTTAAGAGTAACTGAGCCACCAAAAAGGAAGATTACCACTCCAAAAAGATGAAGAAGAAACTCATTAGAAAATTAATGAAAAAGCTGCCCATTATTTAGATGAATTAATCTTAGTAACAGAACACAAAAAGGGGATTGGATTTGCTAAATGATGATATATAATTTCCAACAAAGAAAAAAAGTTGTATTTTATGTTGGGTACACACCAAAGTTAGTTTGGATCAAATCAAACGGCCGAACTTGATCCCAAGTGACTCAACCAAACCATCGAACCATTATTTTGACCGGAAAAAGTCTATGGACTTATGTCTAATTAATTAAAGGGTATTTTCATGAAAAGGGCTTGGACAAAATTTATTTTAATAAAAAACCATGCTACAACTGTCACATCCCGGCCTGGGTCCACCACATCCCGGGCCCGTTCCACCATCGTAGCATGATATTGTCCGCTTTGGGATTACCATTCCCTCACGGTTTTGTTTTTGGGAACTCACGAGCAACTTCCCAGTGGGTCACCCATCCTGGGAGTGCTCTGGCCTCCTTCCCGCTTAACTTCGGAGTTCCTACGGAACCCGAAGCCAGTGAGCTCATAAAAGGCATCGTGCTAGGTAGGGATGAGAATATACATTTAAGGATTACTCTCCTGGGCAATGTGGGATGTTACAATGTCGGCACACTTCCGGCCAGGGATTGGCTCTGATACCATTTGTCACATCCCGGCCCGGGTCCACCACATCCCGGGTCCGTTCCACCACCGTAGCACGATATTGTCCGCTTTGGGCTTACCATTCTTTCACGGTTTTGTTTTTGGGAACTCACGAGCAACTTCCCAGTGGGTCACCCATCCTAGGAGTGCTCTAGCCTCCTTCTCGCTTAACTTCGGAGTTCCTACGAAACTCGAAGCCAGTGAGCTCCCAAAAGGCCTCGTGCTAGGTAGGGATGAGAATATACATTTAAGGATCACTCCCCTGGGCGATGTGGGATGTTACAATAAGTTTATTTAATTAAAAAAACTTAAAATTGAAAGAAAAACCCTTAAATTTTAATAAAAAGGACAAAAGAAGTTAAATTTTAATGAAAAAGACATAATTTTAATATTAAAAAAAATCTGACACGCGCACAAACTGTTTATGAAACTTTCTACACTGTTTATGAAACTTACAACACTGTTTATGAAACTTACTACACTGTTTATGAAAATACAGTCAGAGTTAGCAACCACCTAGAACCTGGCATACCAATCAAAATTTGCAATTTTCTCAAACAATTCACTTTGTATTGAAAAAGGCAATTAATGGACTTGATTTGATTTGATATTGTTCCCTTCTATTATTGGCAGACCTGCCCTTATGCAACCTTGTTCCATCAAGCTATGGCTTTCCAGAAAATGAGGCACGGAGGAAACTAGGTTTGATTTGAAGGTTAGGCAATTAAGGTATATGTTTGCTAGGCTTTGTCGTTGAAGGAGGCGCGGAGACAGAGATGATTGTGCGTTTGTGGATGGAGCTAATGATGAAGTGTTGGGCGGATGGATCGTAGGCGAAGCTTTTTGTAAAGGTTGGGGGATCGAAAATTGATGATGGCGAGGAGTAACGAGCGACATGAGTGGAGGATGAAGGTGATCTCGCAGCGAAATTAGTGGTATTAGTGATGGATGGATAGACTATAGGTATTGTTGGAGAGGGGATTGGGATGGGATTTACAGAGGAGGGTCAGTTGGAGTTACAGACCACATGTTAACATATAACCACACAAATTTAATTTAGTGTGTAAGGACCACATGTTAACTTATAACCACACGAAATTAATTTAGTGTGTAAGGACCACATGTTAACTTATAACCACACGAATTTAATTTAGTGTGTAAGGACCACATGTTAACATATAACCACACGAATTTAATAAAGGGTGCTTTAGATTTTCGCCTTTACAATTCATGATTCTTAGATAAAAACCCATCTACATATAAACGTCCGATAAAAGTCCAAATTTAAAATCTGCAGCCACATCGGAACACTATTGACCTACTAATACAATTTATTTACACCCATGCCATTTTCCCAAATCCCTAAATTTATTCCAAATTAAAAGTTGTAGAAAAAGTGAAATAAAATATATAAACTGTTGTATTACATTAATTGTATCCATATCATACCAAATATTTACCTTTTTGTGATATATATATTTTGCATTAATTGGGAAGTCAATTAATGTAACATCCCACATTGCCTAGGGGAGTGGATCATGTAAGCCTTATATGTATATTCCTATCTCTACCTAGCATGAGGCCTTTTGGGAGCTCATTGGCTTCGGGTTCCATCGGAACTCCGAAGTTAAGCGACTTCGCGCGAGAACAATCCCATGATGGGTGACCCACTAGGAAGTTCTTGTGTGAGTTCCTAGAAACAAAACTGTTAGGGCGTGGTCAGGGCCCAAAACGGACAATATTGTGCTACGGTGGAGTCGAGCCCGGGATGTGGTGGGGGCCAGGGCCGGGATGTGACAATTTGGTATCAGAGCCAATCCCTGGTCGGAAGTGTGCCGACGAGGACGTCGAGCCCCTAAGGAGGGTGGATTGTAGCATCCCACCTCGCCCAGGGGAGTGGATCCGGTAAGCCTTCTATGTATATTCTCATCTCTACCTAGCACGAGGCCTTTTGGGAGCTCACTGGCTTCGGGTTCCAACGGAACTCCGAAGTTAAGCGAGTTCGCGCGAGAGCCATCCCAGGATGGGTGACCCATTGGGATGTTCTTGTGTGAGTTCCCATAAACAAAACCGTGAGGGCATGGTCGGGGCCCAAAGTGAACAATATCGTGCTACGGCGGAGTCGAGCCCGGGATGTGGTGGGGGCCCGGGCGGAACCCGAAGCCAGTGAGCTCCCAAAAGGCCTCGTGCTAGGTATAGATGGGAATATACATATAAGGTTACATGATCCATTCTCCTGGGCGATGTGGGATGTTACAATTAATTTGTTCCAATTATTAAAAAAAATTATACTAAATCCATATTATATATTTTGAATCAAATAACACTTCTCTAACTTGTAGGTCAATTATTTTTCATGTATTGTTACATATATTAGGCACGTTTTATTGTTGTATAAATATAGGTATGACACAACTAATTTAACGTTAATTTTAAGCACATAACGTCTCACCTATATGCGAAACAACTAATTTAACATTAATTTTAAGCACATAACCAAAACTGTGTAATAACATCTCATACGTTGCTCAATTGCGGTGTTTAAATATACCATCGTGGCCTACTCAACACCGCGAGCATCCCTATATTTTTAGAAAAAAATTCTGATATCTAACGAGCCCTCAAGTGCCGGCCAAGGCACGGCCACACGCAGGCACGTGCCTAGCACTCTAACGGAATCCCTAACGGCGTTAGGGAATATTCTATTAAATTCCTAGAATATTTCGTTAAAATTACCTGACTCCGTCAGTAATATTCCCCTTCCTTCTCCGGTGACTTGCCGGAAACCGTTGCCGTCTGCAACGCCGGAGTTTGGAAAAATTTAAAACTTCATTTTCTCATTCATTTTGCAACCAAATTCCACAAATCTTATATGGATTTGAAGCTCTCAACAAGGAGAACATAACCTTACCTATTTTGAAGTCCTAAAACCGACGAGAAGTAGTCGGAAAAGCCTTCAAAATTCCGGCAAGGTCTGTAACTCTGTGAACTAGCCTATTCCGACATCCAAGTCACTTCAAAACTAGCCTAGGGTCTTAATAGAGTTGGTTAGGACCCTTTTTGGACCTTAAAACCTTGAAAAATCTCGACAATCACGTCGAAGTATTTTCTACCCCACCGGAGCTCGCGAGTTCTGGGGTTCCCTACGTCATTTCTTCAAACCAATGGTACCACTAGTCTTGTGTAGTCAAGAGAAGAGTCATGGTGGTCTTAGAAACACTACTACAATATTAGCTTTATGTGGCGGATATTAGAAAAATTATGTCGGATAAATTATATCCGACAAATCATTTAATTAGTGGCGGATATTAAAAAAATCTTGTCGGTTATATCCGACATAAAGTCCTGGCGGATATCAAACAAATCCCGTCGGTTATAACCGACAGTGTAAGATCCCACATCGCCCAGGGGTGAGAATCCTGTAAGCCTTATATGTATATTCCCATCTCTACCTAGCACGAGGCCTTTTGGGAGCTCACTGGCTTCGGGTTCCATCGGAACTCCGAAGTTAAGCGAGTTCGGGCGATCCCATTCCCAGGATGGGTGACCCACAGGGAAGTTCTCGTGTGAGTTCCCAGAAACAAAACCATGAGGGCATTGTCGGGGCCCAAAGCGGACAATATCATGCTACGGTGGTGGAGCGGGCCCGGGATGTGCTGGACCCCAGGCCAGGATGTGTTAGATTGGTATCAAAGCCAATCCCTAGCCGGAAGTGTGCCGACGAGGACGTCGGGCCCCTAAGGGGGGTGGATTGTAAGATCCCACATCGCCCAGGGGTGAGAATGGGCGATCCCATTCCCAGGATGGGTGACCCACTAGGAAGTTCTCGTGTGAGTTCCCAGAAACAAAATCGTGAAGGCGTTGTCGGGGCCCAAAGCGGACAATATCGTGCTACGGTGGTGGAGCGGGCCCGGGATGTGGTGTACCCCAGGTTGGGATGTGTCAGATATTTATCTACCCACCTTAAAAATTTCATCCCCGAAGTTTAAAATCATTGTTATACAACACTAGTAGATAGGAGTAACAAAATATAAATACGTAAAGCAGAAATCAAATTAGAACATTTGTGCAAAAGAGAAAATGACATCCTGATGCGTTTGGAATGTAAATATTCCTCTTTCATGTTTCCAAGCTCATACTATCTTCCTTCCTCTTTAAATTGTTTCAAGATGTAACCATGGTTCAAATAAATTAGTGAGCTGCACTTCCAGAGTATTATTGACATTTCGCCAACCAAGGAAGAAGAATTCACATTTTATAACCCTAATTGTCAATGGAATTAATTCTTACTAATCCCATAACCAAGAGAATATATGCTCGTCACCAGTTTGTTCGCAATATCAATTTCCAACAATGACTACTTATGACCCATGGCAACTAAAATAAAATATTAATAATTATACCCTTTCTCCGTAAATTCTTTTTCATAATCATAAAATTTCACGTCTCACACAACTGAAAATTTGTTTATATTTAAACGAACTCAAAATTTCATTTCATAATCTTTATTCATATCCACCAATAATAAATGGAGAAAACTTCGTGGTCTTCCCACGATTTTAAATTATAATAACCAAATCATAACCTCAGTTTATGATTCCATTCTCACTCGATAAAATCTCATTCATGCTATTTTTACATTGTAATTATTGGGAATGCCGCTTCCCATTACTTTTAGCAACACGAGTACCAGGAATTATGGCCATAATGATATTGGCACAATCGACTATCAAATTTCAAGCCGTGACTATCGTGGCTAACAAAATACTAGAATTTCACGCCATAATTCATTGATGGCAAACCAAATCAATCAATTTTTATAATCGTAAACTTTTCTCTTCAATTATCCTCATTAAGTGCAAAAACTCACTTGAAAACGTTTATACACAGTGAACTCGAGATCTCATTCCATAATTTCGTTCAATAAGTTGTAATGACTTTAATGAATACCAATTTCCAACCACAATTATCATTTGACAAACATTTTATATTTCTAGCTACACTTATCATTGTCAACACCATGATTTCACCACCATTTTCTTTTATCTCCGACATTGACAAGTAGTCTGGAAAATATTGTAGTATAGTGGCCAATACACACCCACAAGCCTTCTTCACCCAATTTCACGACCACAAGTCATCATGCCCAATTCACATCCCAGGGCCTTGTGATATGTAGAGGTGGAAATATACATATAAGGCATAGAGGACCTACTCCTCTGGGCGATGTGGAATGCTACATATAATACCCGTAAAATAATGTAGTAAAAAAATTATTCGTACGAACTCAATCAAAGCCTAAAATGAAAATGAACATCCCCAAACATTCGTTGTCTCGTGAATTTTGAGAATGGGTCCGAACCATAGCTCCTAGTAAATATTGTTGGAGATAAACGGTCTTGCCCACTGGCTTAGTAAATTTAATAATTAAACCATTGGTATAAGATTATATTTTCAATGGTTCCTGCTAGCATTGACATGGAAGTGGTGCACGCACCCTCCAATTTGACCTATCATGAATTCTTCACTAATTGAGCGAAAAATTATGTCAAGAAGGTTAAATGAACACTCAAGAATTTGAGGGTCAAAACAAGTTCTTGAAATCTAGGGTACAAGATGTCTGGACTAAACGTACAATTTCAATGTCTAAGTGGTCCTCCTAGACAGTATGTCCCTATCCAAAATGATATGGGAACAAGGCCGGTGACTCTAAATCAACCCAATTACCTTTAATACCAGGAAGTGAAACTGGGGGTATAAACATAACAGGGGCAGACTAGAATATCAAACGGTCAAACAACCAATGAATTATGCCGAAAGACTAAACAACTCAGTTGTTGTCTTAGGCCAAAGTAACAAGATCAAATTTAAGAATGAGCTAACAAGGTTCTTGATGATCGAATGGTAACTTCACAAAAGTATTGACCACTAGGGACCAAAAGTAATTTCCCAAAATGTACTTCTACTAAGTGTTACCACTTTAACACCACACTGCCACATGAGACGTTTCTAGAGTTTTAACAAAGTAGACTTCACAAGAATTTTATTAGGCGATATTCTAACAATACTACCAAGAAATTAAAACTAGCTGAGATTTCCAATCTCAAAAGGATCAATTCTAACAATGGAAGAATGATGATGGAATTGGTTGATAAAATCTTTGGTGATACACAGTTACCAATACATCAACTTAGGCCATTAACTTGCCTCAAATCTACACATTTCTTTCACAATGAAGAATTTCGTTTTGATTCTAAGATCAAACGCCAAATCGATTTTCTAAAATGTCGTCAAGACCACAAAACCGTACAAAACTGAAGAAAAACTAACATATTTCCGTATTTGACGAGGTGGCAAGATTCAGACATTAGACACAAAAACCAGGAATGCTCGCATCACGTGTGTGATGAACATAATACTGCCCAACTTATGCTCTGATACCAAACTGACACACCCCGACCCGGAATGTCCACTAGGACTCCGAATCAAGATGTGCTGGTCGACACCTGGAAGGTGACGAAGCCATAAAGTGTGATGATGTGGAAAGATTATGAATAAATTTAAACCTAAGAGTGCCTAAATACCAGAGTGCACTGGTGAGCGGGAATAAACCCACTGCACACGTGATGTTAGAGCGTAAGTAAGTACAGAATAGTGAATTAAGAATCGTACCCTCGAAATAGTCTCCGATACTAAGAATCGCTACGAGTCTTTGGTGATAAGAAAACTCAGCTAATGAAACCTGGAGGGTGAAGACAAGACAAGGGCGAGTGGCCCTGTAAGTAAAATACTAATAGAAAACATATAAAACATTTTAATCCCTCGCTACAACACTTGTATAATTTACAGAGAATTCATAATATACCCCACACAACATCTCATCAATAATGTCAAATGATCATGCGATTAATAACTCATACTAGTACGTAAGTCGGAGTCACCTATGGTGCCCTGTATGACTTACCCATATCTCATCACATATACTAGTTCATTATATATTTCATCACATATACTAGCTCATCGCATTACATATCTCCTCAATCATGGTTAGCATATAAGTAAAATTAAATCAAACTTTACATTTTAATTTCAAGAGTTGATTTGTTTATAAAGTAAGATGTTAAATTTAGTTTTAAGATAAGTGTTGTTGGAATTGAAAAGAAAAAAAACCTCTTATTTTAATTATTGGTGAATAGAATTTAAGAAGTTTGTGTAAACTAAAAGAAATATAATACTAAATTTACTGAAAAATAAAGAAATATAATTCAAATTATTTAGAAAGGATGAAAAGGTGAGAGTATGCCTATGCCTATACTAGGCATATAGTGGCGGAGAGGGCTAAAGGTCTCAAAGCCAAAAAATAGCCCGATTTGCCCAAGGATTCATCTCCAACCGATGGCTAGGCTATAATTCCATAGAGCCTACTAGGCTATTATTTGGCCAAAGGGGAATCAAGCTGGCAAAATGTAGCCGCTTCTTAGCCTTTTTTTGGGGTCCAGCTCCTAAGTTGCAATAATTGATTCAAATTCAACGACTAGATTTGAAAACATGTAACGGTAGTTTAACTAAATTAACCAATAAATTTAAAGTATAAACTTAAAACTAATAAATTATTGAGGGGATATGTTTAGCCCCTTAAGTTGGAGATGGTATGGAGATGGCCTAAGGATCCCCTGACTACCCTTTCTAGATAATTGTGTTTTTTTTTTTTTTTTTTGATAAGCTTAATATTATACTTCTTTTAGTTTACACAAAACTCTTAATTTCTATTCACCAATAGTTAAAATAAGAGGCCTCTTGCTCTTTTCAATCCCAACAGCACTCATCCTAAAAATAAAGTTATAATCTCACTTTATAAACAAATCAATAACTCTTAAAATTAAAATCGAAAGTCTAGTTTAGTTTTATCAAAAAAAATGGAAGGTTAACTTCAACATAAAAAAAACATTTAGAGCCTCAAAAAATTTAATTAGCTCACAACTCTAACCATGTATTATACTCTCTTGTAAATACTATCTATTTATTTAGGAAATTGTTATTGGCACTTCACAAATTTCATTTTACACTCCCACCAGTGTATTTTTCTTTCTAGATATAGAAAGTTTGAGTGCAAAATGAGAATTTCGGAGTGCTAATAACAATTCTTTTATTTAATTTTTTAACATTTATGTGAGGCCTTTCCTCACCTAAAATCCTGACTCTGCCATGGTTAGTGTACCACATGCTGTGATAAATGATATATATATATATATATATATATATATATATATCTACATACATACTAGCATTTGCCTACACATTACATACTAGTATTTGCCTACACATTTTGTGTGTATGAACATATTCTTTTAGAAAATGAGAAGGAGAGAGGGAGAGAGAGAGAGAGAGAGAGAGTGTGTCACAACCCGTCCCAATTTATATTTACCGTCGACGTGAATTGATGATAATACCCTGGAACGTTAGTTATGTATTGTGGTTTAAGGGTAACTTTGGGTTAATATACTTAAATTCTAATTGTATGGAACCAATTAGGATTAAGTAATGTTTTCTTTTGGTGGTTGACAATCCTAGACCACACATACACTCCTCCTCTCTCCTCTCCTCCGTGTCCTCTCACCTCTCTCAGACTCTCACTCTCTCTCTTCCTTCTTATGTACGAACAAGCTTCAAAACCACCCCAAACTCCACAGAACGAAGGTTTTGGATGCACCATTGTGTTCCTCGTGGTGCTACGAGTTGATTGGTACCCATTTTAGGTAAGGAATCCTTCGAAAACTCGTGAATCCGTAACCCAATTTTCATGCACTGTTCATACTCACGTAAAACCTTGTGTTTTAGGGAAATCTAAGCTCATAGGGAGCTTAATGAGGTCCAGACGAAGCTCAGAGTACTTCGTTTGAAGATTTTGGACGTTGGGATAGTGAGAACGAGGAGTTCCAAAATTGGCCGGAATTATCGAGGCTTTTTCCGGCCAATTCCCGGCGAGTTGGAAGTCAAGTCAGGTATGGTTATGTTCATCTTTGTGAGATCTTCATTTTGGTATAAAGTACGTAGAAAATGGTGCAAAAACGAGATAGAATTTGGCAGTTACAGGGTTGCCCAGTTTTTAGGCGCCGGCGAGTTTTCCGGCGTCTAAACGAAGAAGATGATGAGCGTGGGGGCGCGTGGCACCGTGGCCTCCCCGGCGCGTGAGGGCGCGTGGGCCCTAGGAAAATTATTTTAAAAATATCTCGACGTCCGCGATGTCGAGTAGATCACTGTGGTATATTCATATACCCATTTTGAGTAATGTATGAGAAGTTATTAGCTAGTTTTGCCTATGTGCTTTAAAATAACGTTTTTATAGTTAATTCGCATATAGGTGAGACTTATCCCAAGGACGAGCGTATCCACGGGCGACTCGGGGGTTACGACTCGTCGACATATCAGTGAGTGGGCTTTTGTTTTCAGTATATAGTTATATACTTGATATATTTCCCAGAAATGTGTTTTAAATGAAAGTATGCTTTGAAATAATATGCCAAATGCCTTTATATTCTGAATATGCATGTCATGATTTGATATATATATATAATTGTGGTGCAGTGGAGGCACATGTAAGTACATGTAAGTTATGTGTGGATAGGTGAACTACGAACGGCTTGATCCCTGTTTAGGGTACGTAGGCAGTCTTACGAAAGGTTAGATGCAGCCATTCAATAAATGAGATGAACATGTTGATTGACTATATGAGATGTGATTAAGACAAAGGCCTTAGTTGTGAATGGAATGATTATATATGCATTGATGAACATTGAGCTCATAACCTGCACTAGGGTGATTGCAATTTAGCCAGAGAGAGAACTGGCACAGTGAAGGAAATTTTGTGAAAAACATGTTCATTTGAGCAACATCTATAGCATGCAATTAACAAATTAAAGGCGGAATCATGCTTGTATGCACTCAAAACAAAACATTACCCATGAAATTCAAAGCCTAGTAGATGGGTGAACCAAGACTCAACTCAAAACAAAGTGAGTTGAGAAATTTATACCTTTGTTGATTCCTCTTTGCATAAGCAAAGGATAATCACCCAAGAGATAGGGCCTTTATTCCTTGCTTCTTAGCTCCATGGATTTGGATGGAAGAATTGGTTTCTCCAAGTTCTCAAAGTTGAGAACCTCTAAGTCTGCACACCAAGGAAAGATTGATGAAGAAATGAGTGACCTAGAGGAAGTAAGATTGCTAGCTAAAATCCTCTAGGGTGGCCGGCCTCTTAGAGAGAAAAGAGAGCTTGTGTTCTCATCTTTTCTCTAAAAGAAACCCTAATGAAGAAAAGGCTATAAAGTCATATTTATACCTACCTTCATTGGAGTGGCAAACTTGTAATAAGTCCAAAACCCACTCCATTATCAACATGGCCGGCCATAGGGTGTTAGTGGGTTGTTTGGGCCTTTGTGAATATTTAGTCATTAAGTTGTCATACAGCTTAAGTCAATGGGCTTGACGTTCGAAGCCTATTGGGCCTTAAGGCCCAGAACTAACCCTAGGTCTTTTAACGAACTTTATTCGTTTGATTAATTAACATATTAATTAATCCTTGCCATAAATAATTAAACCATTTAATTATTCTTACTCATCTCCATTGTTTCTTCAATCTCTACCTTACACGGTGTACGATCCATTAGGTTCCTTTTAGCGAGGCAGTGGGCGATTAGAACTCTTTCAAATCGATTGTGAATTGAAACTTACTTTCAATTCTCCCTTTAGTGATTATACACGTTTAGGGCTTCCAAAAACAATGAGTGACACCTAGCAGTATGTCATGGTTACCCAAGCTAATCAGAAGAGGTGGAGAACCTATTCAGTTTAGGATTACAATGCAATACGGTCTTTCTCTAATACAATACTCTTGACCACATTGTTTGGTTTGATAGTTTAATCATGTCTACTATCCAATGTGATTCATTTACTTATATGATTTCCTTGAATGTGATTTGGAATGACTTCCTAAATCTCATTCATACTCTGGCCAGAGATTCTTAATCATATCATAAAGTATTCTCCCTCAAACGGTTTGAAGGTTAGAGATCCCTTGTTGCGCATTCACTTGCCTCCATGGCTAAGTGGCTTAACCCCAACTATGTCGTGGACACCTTCTGATGGAGTGACTTTGATATAGTCAAAGATCAAGGACTTAACCACAAGACAACTATGATGCCTCAGGTCAAAGGACTACTTTGCATTATCCCAACCATGAGTTCTCATGTGACATGAGTATGAGAACTCCTCGTTGATCGTGTTCAGTGGACTCATTCGCTATTGAGCACCTACATGCTTGTCTTAGTGTCAATCACACCAATGACTTGAGACCAGTCACTTTCCCTAAGAGAAAACATAGCATGTACTGATCTTAACGGACTGTCAATGCCCAATTGGCAATCCTATGATTAGGAACATTTGGGATATGTATACGAAAGAGAATGGTCTCATTAATCTAACTTGTTTAAATTACATTCTCCTAATTACATATTCCTTGGACTTATCGTTTAAGCATATAACATTTATATGAGACGGCTTAAAACAATAATCTTTGCCCTTGATATTAAACTAGATTAGTTTAACATGTGAAATGTCCGTAAAGTATCATCATATGATTGGTTTTAGGGCACATTTCCAATACACAGGCCTGTATATTATGTCACCTCCCGCACCATATGCTCACATCAGATCCAAATAGGTGCACAATCTTATCGTACAAACCCCTATAGGCGGTTCCGACTCGTAGGTGACTAACTTATTATCGCACAGCTAGCATTAAGAGAGTAGAATTGAGCATAATTATATTACACCCAACCTTGTCGTACAGACCATTTTCAGTGGTTTCGACTTATGTGCAGTATATTGCCGTATAGGTCATAGAAGTGACTCCGGCTAGATTGAGTTTGAGCTATGAATCCAGCCGTACAGACTACCACAGGGGTTCCGGCTATCAAATCATAATTCTATGAATTTATTCTTACCTGGATCGCTTACTTTGTTATATTTTGGCATGGCATACATATGAAAATGATATTATTGAAGCATGAATTGGATTGATATGATTTCAGATATATATATATATATATATATGTATATATATATGTATATGCTTATATCTTGATTCTGGGAAAATTATACATGTTTTACAGCAAGGGGTTAGATATGTTGATAAATGAAATGGTTTTGTAAAACATTTGTTTTGCCCACTCACGTTTTCTGTTTTGCGCCCCTCCAGGTTTTAAGTAAGATTGCTGTTGGTGGCTAGAGGACGTCGGCAGTTCTGACTTATCCTTATTATAGGAGGACATTCCTGGTACTGTATGACTAGTACTTGTCCTACTGGACTGCACCTAGAATTTATGCTCTGAATTAAGAGTGATTACTGTTGTAATTAACTCCTATCATCTTTCGTTTAGTAGTGCACTCTAGTAACTTGGTTTTCAATTATTCATATATTTGCTATCTTTATCGCTTCCGTACTGTGCACATGGCTACGTCACTCTCATGTGACGGCCAGCATGCCTTGACCTCGGTCGGGGTGTGTCAGAGAGAGAACGTGGGGGGGGGGGGGGTGGGAGGTTTTTGTTTTTGGTTTTTTTTTTTTTTTTAATTTTTTTTTTAATATTGGAGGTATTTTAACATCATCTGTATGTGAGGTTTCAAAAAAAAAAAAAAATTTGGACTTGTGAAATTACATTATTGCCCATCATTTTTTTGTGTGATAGAAGATTAATTTGTCTTTTCACCCTCTTTTGGTTGACAAAGAGGGTTTCATTAATTAGTAGAGATAACATCCAATGAGATATTGTAACAACCTATCCCTAATTCTATGATTTTATAAATTTTAAAAGTATGAATTTACGAAAATGCCCTGAAAGGCAAGGGTCTTGACTTTCGTTGACCAACGTATAGTGAGACGTATGAAATATTCCTTTAGCGTATTTCTGTAGTACTCGACATTACGGCCACCTATGCGTAAGCAGAAGCGCATTGGGGTATTGATATTACCATTTATTATTTTATATATATTTTCTTAAGTACCATCACATTATTTTTAAGGTTAACTTTGGTAAAAAATAGAGGAAAAAGGAGAAGAAGAAATGGGGGAAGAAGGGGGAAAAGAAGAAGGGGATTGACTGCCCAATCAGAGAGGAGGGAGAGAGAGCTTCGGCCAAGGGAAGGAAGAAAGAGAGTGAAGGTGACCAACCAGAGGAAGGAAAAGAGGGGAAATGAGGGAGAAAAGAAAAAGGGGAAACCGGGTTTCCTTCAACCTGTGACCCAACCCGGTGGATTCTCCCATCTCTGGCCACCTTGGACGACAAGGTTAGTGTCAATATGACCCTTACCACAAGGCCAACCGATCCCTCTTCCATTTTCATGTGAATTTTGGGTAAAACCGTACAAGAAAAGGCACATGGGTTGGTTTCTATTCCGCCACGATTTGAAGCTACCACCTTCAATTACCACCACCAATAGACTCCCCTCAACCTCAGGAACAAAGCCCAAACACTTGTGGAGGCGTCGGAGTGAGCATGGAGGTCGAATTGAAGCACACCCTCTTTAGGGTTTCCGACTGATTTATGTAAAATTGAGTGTTTCTTGGCCTAATTGGCCTTGGTCACAGTATGAAACTTGCTCCACTCATTGAGACCTACAATCCTGTAAATTTTGGTAATTTTTGGAAATAGTTGGATTTTCCGGCTAGTAGGGGCAACCAACCGCCACCCGCGGCGGCGCGTGGCCAGGGGACCGTCAATGTTATCCTTAGGCTAAATTAGATATCTTGAATTCAATTTTGGCAATTGTATATCGTAGGTTGATCGTTTGGACCTAAACTCATTAGGATACGTTACTTGGTAAAGATATGAATCGACGATCCGACAGTTAGATCGTCACCAAACTTTAATACATTAAAGTACATAATATTTAAGGACCATAGGAATTTATGGATCGGGAATCTAATGTATGGATCTTCCCGAATTGGATTTGTAAGTTCGTAAAATAAATGTTAACCGCCACTTGATTTTGGGCAATTGGCGGAGATCCGACCGTTGGACCGTAACGAAATTTTAGTATGTTATTCTAGAAGTATAATGTGGATATTTAGAGGTTATGGATTAGAAATCTGAGATGCGGATCTTCCAGATCGAGTTTTGCAGGGTTGTGGACCCAACCGTCGATCTTCGATCGACAGTTGACTTGTGGTCAATGGGTCTCAAACTATTTTAGAACGTCCTTGAGGATGTTCTTTATGTGAATTACGTATTCTATTGATAAGAGTTCTGAGATATGATTATATAATTGGTCACAGGCGCCAATCGTTAGGGACGCCTTGATGTGCGTGCTAGAGAATCATAGCGTGGACTCCAGGTGAGTGAGTCTTTTCCTTTCTATCGTATGTATATATGTATATATATATATATATATGATTGATAATTCCATAAATGTTTATAAATCGATTATTGCTTACGATTACTGTGAATGTTTTGAAGTAATTATTGTGAACTACGATTGGCTTGATCCCTGTTGTGGGTACGTAGGCAGTCTAACGAGACGTTAGATACAGCCAAACAATAAATGAGACTAAATAATTGAGATAATAGCCTTGTTTGGGGAATTGAGCAATGTGAAGGAGATTGGTGGAAAATGTGAGATTAAACCTTATGTTTTAGTGGTTCAATGTTGATTATAAATCAATGTGTGAAGAATCGTAACATTGAAGTGAAAAATAGTTAGTAATGATAGTTAATTAAGCTAGTGTTTAGTTGGGTCTTATTACCGATAATTATTTCTAAAGGTAATTAGTTTGGGAGTGGGGCAATACAGCTTATGCATTTTATGCCATTTGTATTTATGTTATATGCTTTGGAAATATCATGATATGGTCGAATTTTAGATTTACATCCTGGTATATTCACGTGTATGTTACTTGCACATAATTAAGGGTGAACGCTCTGAAATGCAAAGGTGAATTCAAGACACCCCGGTAAGTTCAGGTGAGTTATGGTATTAGTTGAAATGATTGAGTTATGACATGACTACATTTATGTTTTAGGCAACTCTGATATTGTTGAACAGGTTGCCTGTGAGTTGTATATGTCATATGAGATTGCTTTAGTTATACGAGATGTGTGATGAGATGTATTTAGAGCTCATAAACCTGCACCCCGGTGTTAGTGTTCCCGCCCGTGGCCAGGGCACAGTCATTCACGTGATGTTCACCTCCCGCACCTTACGCTCACCTTGGATCCAAGGTAGGTGCACAGTCATGTCGTACATACCACTATAGGTGGTTCCGACTCGTGTGCAGGTATAATTATTGAGCTATGGATAAGTCGTACAGGTCACTAGCGGTGACTCCGACTTATGAGTTAGCATATATATTTATGATGAGATATGTAATGAGATGCTAGCCTATATGTGATGAGATATGTAATGAGATGCTAGCATATATGATGAGATATGTTACGAGCTAGCATATATGATGAAATGCTAGCATATATTTATGATGAGATATGTGATGAGATGCTAGCATACATGTAATGAGATGCTAGCATATATGTGATGAGATATATGATGAGATGCTAGCATATATGACGAGATATGTTACTAGCTAGCATATATGATGAGATGCTAGCATATATTTATGATGAGATATGTGATGAGATGCTAGCATACATGTAATGAGATGCTAGCATATATGTGATGAGATATGTAATGAGATGCTAGCATGTATGATGAGATATGTTACGAGCTAGCATATATGATGAGATGCTAGCATATATTTATGATGAGATATGTGATGAGATGCTAGCATACATGTAATGAGATGCTATCATATATGTGATGAGATGTGTAATGAGATGCTAGCATGTATGATGAGATATGTTACGAACTAGCATATATGATGAGATGCTAGCATATATGTGATGATATATGATGAGATGTTAGCATATATATATTTATGATGAGATATGTGATGAGATGCTAGCATATATGGGATGAGATATTGATTCAACCGTACATGATAGGTGGATCCAGCTAACATGCCATTTCCTATTGGTTTATTTCACCTGGGTTACTCATTCCTGTTAAGATATTTGACGTAGCATAACCGTAAGACTATTATTTTGGTTATGGTTTTGATTTATAGTCACGTCTGTTATTTTCTGGGAAATTAAACAGGTATTACAGCGAGGGGCTACTATCTTTGGTAGTTGGAATTGGTTTGAAGAGTTTTATTTCACTCTCTCACATTTTCTGTTTTTGTACCCCTCCAGGTTCTAGCAGCAGAGTTCCATATCGACGAAGATTCGTGGCACTTTTCAGCATAGATGTCTTTTATGATGGTATAATCATTATCTCACCTTACTGTACTATACCTATGCTTTATATCGCTCGTGAAATGGGTCCAGATCCACTCACCGCGCACTCATGTACTTAGGCACTTTTAGATTTTAATTTATTCACATTTTATTTATTATCACACTTTATGACTTCGTCACCTTCCAGGTGTCGGCCAACACGGCTCGATTCGGAGTCCTAGTGGACATTCCGGGTCGGAGTGTGTCAGATATATACACATTTCTTGCCACGTCAAATAGTACACCAAGTGGTTAAAAAAATATGACCTCCTAGTGTTTTTCATAACTGATGTAGTAAAAATATAAGGAAAACTAATGAAAAGGGCTTGAAAACTTTGAGTTTTAACGATAAAGACAAAATAAAGGGTAAAGTGAATAGTACCATGTTTGACTTTTTAGTGTAAAAATGTGGTTTTTTGTTAAAGTGAACATTACCACAGGCTTTTCGTTAAAACTCCCAAAAATATATGACTACATTCATACGCAAGTATCCAAAACCACTCATTTAAAAACCCCACTAAAAACACCAATTGAAACATCATTTTTCTACAAATTTAAGAAAAAAAAGTAAAATGTATTGTGACTCATGTCACATTTTTCCTTCCGATCCGTTCCACTTGTAAGATAGTGCAATGGTTAAATGCCATACAGATATGTCTGTCTCTTCTCTCAAATCTTTCACCGGTGTTAGGTGAGTCTGGTGGGCTCTCTCCTCCTTATAAAACCCCACTTAGCCGCTATTCTTGTCTTGCGCCTCTTCTTTCTTCCATTACAAACACACTTTAAACTTTCCACTTCGTCTTTTTTCTTTTCTTTTCTTTTTCCTCTTCTTTGGCTCCCACCAAAAAAATAAAAAAAAGATCTATCTTGTCCGAAAACAAAGCTAATAACCAAGATGCCAGCCGATAGCTCATCAGTTTCCGACCACGGCCAAACTATTTGTGTCACCGGAGCTGGAGGCTTCATTGCTTCATGGATGGTGAAGCTATTGCTAGAAAGAGGCTACACTGTTAAAGGAACCTTGAGAAACCCAGGTAAATAATTATGTACAAATCATTAACACCTTTTAAGCCTTTGTTTCTCTTTCTGTTTCCCCAAATCCAATATTAAATGCTTACACTCCTTTGACAGATAGTCGGACGTGTTTTTTCGTTACGTTATTTACTTGAATTATGTTCGCATGCATAATTCTTATTTCAAACCATTCAATAGATTTGAGACATGTTCATTCATCATTCATTGTTTCTTGTATTTATATAGTTTTTATTTTATGGTTTTTAATATGGGTTTTGGTTGTAGATGACCCCAAAAATGCTCATTTGAGGGAGCTTGAAGGAGCTACAGAGAGACTAAGTTTGTGCAAAGCTGATCTCCTTGATTATGAGAGACTCAAAGAAGCCATTAACGGCTGTGATGGAGTTTTTCACACAGCATCACCTGTCACGGATGATCCAGTGAGTCTTCTTTTTCCCTTACTTTCTCTTTTGGTTTCTGTTTGGTTGCTGAGAAAATACTGGAAAATGTGCTCGGCTTTTCTCTTTAATCTTTTACCATTTACCAAGCCCATCACCCCCCCCCCCCCAAAAAAAAAAACAAAACCCATACGCTCCTAATCTTCCCTAACAGATCGCTTTGTGGATCCTTCAAACATAAGTATTAAGTGCGGTTCTTTGTCAAGACTCAAACGGCACCTGTCGATAGTGATGTTGTGGTAAGAATTTTTGGACAAGAAGTAAAAAGTAAACTTGAAACCCAATCAAACGAGAGACTATAGTTATTCGTGCCATTATCATAGTGTCTTTTAAGTCAATAACAATATATTATGTTAAAGAGATTTACACGTAACATAATGTATTCTTGATTCAAGAATGACTATGTATTCATTTAATTGTCATGCTTCACTATACAATTTGTTAACATAAAAAAAAAAAAAAAAAAAAAAAAAAAAACTGTTAATCGTATTCGCCATGAGTCTTGATAGGTAGATCTCTTAACAGATACTTCCGAATAATACAAATTTTATTGAAATATGCATGTATGTGTATATTTATCTTAAAACACTCTCCTGTACTAAGACTCAATTTTCTTTTCTTGTTTTTAAGAAAAAGAAATATATAAGTCACCCTTTGAAATATGGATATACTAATGATTAGAGTTCGTTTGAATGTGTTTTTAAAATAACTGAAAACGCTTCTGGTAAAAATGTTTTTGAAACCAATCCTTAGTAAAAATGCAAGTAAATCCTGGAAAATTAAGCACTTAAAGTGCTTCCTAGAAGAAGCACATAACTGGTGCTTCTTTCAGAAAGCACTTAAAGTGCTTTTGGAACTAAAAAACATTTTCTCTAAAAGTGCTTTGAACCATTTTAAAAACACATCCAAACAAAAAAATAATAATAATTATGCAATCCAAAAAATAGTAGTAATTAGTTTGACTGACCTAATATATATATACAGGAACAAATGGTGGAGCCGGCGGTGAACGGAACCAAGAATGTGATTCAAGCAGCGGCGGAAGCCAAGGTGAAACGGGTGGTCTTCACATCGTCAATTGGTGCGGTGTACATGGACCCCACCAGGGGTCCTGAAGTGGTGGTCGACGAGTCTTGTTGGAGTGATCTTGAATTTTGCAAGAACACCAAGGTCAGCACAATCATAATTGTATATAATTTCTTTTCTCATTAACACAAAAATCACTTATTTATATTAATCATATTCATCAATAAAGTACTAATTATTTCTTTTATCCATAGTACATGCTCAATGGTAGGCAATGATATTTGATGCACTCAAACAAACATGAGTTGTTTGTTTTGTCCAGGAAATTATTGGACCACATATGAAACTAATGTTTTTTTTTAACAAACGATATTATCTACACTAAGGGGGTGAATGATTGGCCTAAGCCTCACAATAGGCTAGCAATAATGTAGTTCAAATTCAACTTTGACAATAATCGAACCTAAGATCTCTCACTTACAAGTGAAGAATATTATTAGAACGTAGTACTAAGTGACATTTGAAACTAATTTTTTGATACAAGAGCTAAAGTTTAGCTAGGTTATATATATATATATATATATATATATTTTTTTTTTTTTTTTTGTTTTTTTGCCCACTAGGTTATATTTTCTTGAGTAAGAGAATATTAGATAGAACACAGCAGAATATGTTATTTGTTGTTGCTTTTCAAATTACTTTTGTAAAATATATAAATAATTTCTAAAGGTCACTAAAAAATAAATGAAAATATACACATACATAGCGATCAAAAGTTGGAAAACAATCAACGAATAGTTACAAATATTTTTGGTCAATTTGATGCATGAATATAGACTTGGTTGAACATGCAAAATGAACTAATCCTAAACCCATAACAGCCCAAAGTAACCTACTCTGTTGGCAAATATAAAACAAACAATTTGGAAAGAAAAATCAATAGAAAAACCCAACATAAAAGATTACTTTGATAAATTAATAATGAATTAAAAAATATTTATTAAATTGCAGAACTGGTACTGCTATGGGAAAGCAGTGGCAGAGCAGGCAGCATGGGAGGAGGCCAGAGAGAAAGGGGTGGACTTGGCGGTGGTGAACCCAGTGCTGGTGCTCGGACCACTTCTGCAACCAACTGTCAATGCCAGCATCATTCACATCCTCAAGTACCTGACTGGCTCGACCAAGACTTATGCCAATTCAGTTCAGGCCTATGTGCATGTTAGGGACGTCGCACTGGCTCACATTTTGGTCTATGAGACACCCTCTGCCTCCGGCAGATACCTTTGTGCTGAGAGTGTGCTCCACCGTGGCGACGTCGTGGAAATCCTGGCCAAATTCTTCCCGGAATACCCTATTCCCAACAAGTAAGTGCAACATCATTATCCTTAATTATGAATTTTTTTTACAAACCCTTTTACTACCAGTAATTTTTCTTGTTTTTATCATTGTTATTAATGTTATTATTAGGTTTGTTTTATGTATAACAATAAGATGTCTGCTTGGTTTTTGTTAAAATTAAATGTTAATTACAGTCCTTATTATGCATGCGTAAACGACTCTTAAGTCATTGATTTACTGTGGGACGGGTGGACGACAATGACTAGCAAACTAAGCACTTTTCTAGTTAAGTTGACGGTGCTTCTTTATATACTCTATGATTTCGATTAACATTACGGATTGTTTATGGGCAGTAGCAAGGACATGATTCCTGTACTGACTAAGACCATGCAATTAACAGAAAAGAGAAATTGAACCTAACAGAACTACTTGTTAATTGTAGTGACGACGCCCATAAGCCATACCAGATCATAAATGTTTAGGCTTTACTTTCTTGAGTAATTTCTGAGCATGCTACAAATAGACATTCAACTTCACAATTTAGGGTTTTTATTTCCGCCAACACATAATGATATGAGTTTTTCTTTACTTCTAATTATTTTTATTTTTATTTTTATTTTTTTTGCTGAGAAAATAAATTTAAAATCATAGGATTAGTTATGATTTGATGCAAGACACATGGCCGTCTTTGAGAATTCGACTTTGAAGTTTCACTTGAACATATAACATTATTATAGAATAAAATTGAAAAAAAAAAACCTTTTTAGGGTGTTATTACTGGCACACAAAATATCTCATTGTACTCCAAATTTTTATATTTAGATAGGAAAAAAATTACTCTTATAAGAGATGCATAATGAGATTTAAAGTGCTAACAAAAAGAATTTTTTAAAATATAGAACATTATTAAATAATATTAGAAGACAAAAATTTTGGGGGCCTATTGAAATTTATGTGGAGTTTCACTTGAACATATAAAATTATTATATAATAAAATTGAAAAAAAATAACCTTTTTAGGGTGTTATTACTGGCACACAAAATATCTCATTGTACTCCAAATTTTTATATTTAGATAGGAAAAAAATTACTCTTATAAGAGATGCATAATGAGATTTTAAAATGCTAACAAAAAGAGTTTTTTAAAATATAAAACATTATTACATAATATTAGAAGACAAAAATTTTGGGGGCTATTGAAATTTATGTGACTGTACTTTTTGCTTCCTCTCAATGCCCCCTCTGACAAGACAAGTGTAAGCTTTTGATTGCTCGAGTCTTGTTGTTGTGTGGGGTGGTAGTTGGTATACCAACATCGACATGTCTACACAAAGGACTGGACAAATTGAAAAATTGAGCCCCCAAAAGTTGAAACTGTGATCGATAAAAATACTTGGAGCTAATGAGTCATTACCTACTACAAGACTCCTCCTCACCCTGACACTATCTTTAATTTTTGTTTTCTTTTGCAACATGTCACTCTCTTTACCTAACAATTATCCATTTTTTAGGTCAGGGAAAAGTTAGGGAGAATAAGTAGGTGGATTGTCTGCCCTCCCATTTTCATATTTTTCCTATCCCCTTCTGTTTTGTGTGGTCACGTTTAAGTCACGTCAGCATTTTATATTCCTATTACTTTTTGTTTTATTATTTTTATAAAAAAATCAATATAAAATGTTGACGTGACTTAACCGTGACCACACAAACAGGAGGGGATGAGAAGAGTATGGAAATGGGAGGGCATACAATCCACCTCCGGAGAATAAATACGTAGACTTAATATTATAAATTAAATGATATGAAAATTAATGATTGGATTATTATTTGAATGTTAATTAATGTGATTATTTCTTAGTAGTGACACATCATTTAATTTGCAATTTAGTCTATAAATTTAGTCTTCATAAATTACTCTTTAGGTGTGCATGCAACTTCATGGAATACGGAATTAGATCCTCTCTGGATCTCCTCACTGGGGATCCGGGGGATCATTTAATACCAACCGTTTATCAAAGATCGTGCGGCCATAATTGAATGTCTTTTATATTTTCAAAAGTAAAGCAGTTTGCGTGAAAAATATAAAAAAAGAAAAAATTGTAGCCGCACGATCTTTGATGAATAGTTGTTATTAATTGATCACTGGGATCCCCAGTGAGAGGATCTGGAAAGGATCTAATTCCATGGAAGACAACATTTAGTGCTCTCAATGATATTAGGAATATGGGTAGTGCATTTCACACATCATTTTCCACCTTTCAAACATTCTTATTAAATTTTATCTATTATTTTTTTTCAATTTCTTTGATCCGATGGTCAAAAATTGAAAAGAGTGCATGAGAGGTAAAAATGAATATGTGGATACTACCACCCTAGAAGTATAGATGCTAATATTCCAACATTATTACTAGGTCCCAGTTGAGGAAATGAAGTGGGTAAACAAAAATTCAGGAAATAATACTTAGTCTTGAAGACTAATTAATCTATATTTCAATAAATTGTTGTCTAAAGCAGTGATTATTGCCGTATTAAATTACTAGTTGATAGTCGCTCCCACCCGTGACATATATATTTGCATTTTTTTAGTTTATAACTTGGTCTTTTTTATTGTATGATTAAATTAATATGTCGCACATATACTTTGCAGGTGTAAAGATAATGGGAAACCCAGAGCAGAACCATACAAGTTCACAAACCAGAAGCTACGAGACTTAGGGTTGGAGTTCACGCCAGTCAAACAAGCCCTATATGAAACTGTCAAGAGCTTGCAGGAGAAGGGTCACCTTCCAGTCCATACAAAACAAGAACAAGATTCCATTAAAATTCAATCTTAACTTATACTTGTAGAATAAAAAATAAAAAAGAAGAATATATGAATATGTGCAGCCCTTAATCGTTTGTTTGTGTGAACACTTATCTTATTTTGGTGTCTGTATGAATGCTGCGATGGTATTTGTAGACATCGAAATTTCAGTAAATAAATGTTGACCGATAAATCAAAGTTTCAACGCTCATGTATTACATAAATTTTACACGTAGCGTGTCTAAACAAAAATCGAAATAAGTTGGAAAAGTCATCAAACATGACACATGTCAACACCTGGCAGAAACGACTTATTTCATCAGGGATATTATATTCAAAATTAGGCCTTGGAAAATTCTATAAATAGAAGCCCATTTCATTCATTTGGGGAAACCAATTCACATTACACCTTGAAGCTCTGAAGCTCTGAAGCTCTGAAACTCCGAAGCTCTAAAGCATCCAAGTTCCCGAAGAATCAAGAAAGCGTTCTTCGTTCTCCGTTCATCGTTCTTCCAAGATCAAGCCCCAACGGCCATTGGATCAACAATCATCCACCAATTCAAGATCAAGCCCCGACGGCCCTTAAAGAAAGTGTTCTTCGTTCTTCGTTCATCGTTCTTCCAAGATCAAGCCCCGACGGCCCTTTGAAGAACTTCCACCAATTCAAGATCAAGCCCCGACGGCCCTTGAAGAAAGTATTCTTCGTTCTTCGTTCATCGTTCTTCCAAGATCAAGCCCCGACGGCCCTTTGAAGAACTTCCACCAATTCAAGATCAAGCCCCGACGGCCCTTGAAGAAAGTATTCTTCGTTCTTCGTTCATCGTTCTTCCAAGATCAAGCCCCGACAGCCCTTGGATCAACAATCCACCAATTCAAGATCAAGCCCCGACGGCCCTTGAAGAAAGTGTTCTTCGTTCTTCGTTCATCCTTCTTCCAAGATCAAGCCCCGACAGCCCTTGGATCAACAATCCACCAATTCAAGATCAAGCCCTGACGGCCCTTGAAGAAAGCGTTCTTCGTTCTTCGTTCATCGTTCTTCCAAGATCAAGCCCCGACGGCCCTTGAAGAAATTGTTCATCGTTCATCATCCGTTCTTCAAGATCAAGCCCAAAAGCCCTTGAAGATCCGTTCATCACCGTTATTCAAGATCAAGCCTTAACGGCCCTTAAAGAAACACTCATCCTCAAGATCAAGCCCCAACGGCTCCTTGAAGATCCGCTCAAATCCACCTTCAAAGATCAAGCCCACAGCCCTTTGAAGAAACTTCCAACAGTTCATCCAAGATCAAGCCTCGACGGCCCTTGGATCAACGAAATATCCACAAATCTACCCATTACGGAGATCGAATCAGAGGATCAAATTTGAGAGAGATTGTAACCCAAAATCATCAAATACAAATATTTTGTTTGTGCACGTTGTTCTTGTCTCTTTCGTTTCAGGAATTTTCCGTGTTCACAAATTGGCACGCCCGGTGGGACAATCTCTACCTTTCATCTCTTGCTCCGTTCAAGAAATTCAAGCACACTTCCAAAATCAATGGCATCAAGCAAAGGACAAGCCGTTCTCACAAAGGGAAGAAGCCTGAGCACTTCCGCCATGAACGGAGCATCCATTGGCGCCACAACCGCTCCTCAACATGCCACTTCAAAGTTGGTGCCACTAAAGGAGCAAGTGGAGCATCAAAGGCGCGAGTCCGTCATCAACCTGACCTCGCTGGGGGCACCGAAGCATGTTGCTGAGGCACACAAGATGACATCCCAAAGCAGCCAACGACACTCTTCGTCAGCACCCTGGACGTCTGAAGAAAAACTGCGTCCATTGGTTGCACAAGTCATGACCATTGGCGTCACCTCCATCGAAGAACAACTGGCTCAAATGAATGAAGCGATTGCAAGGCTAACACGGACTGTGGAAGAAAAAGACTTGCAAATCGCTACACTCGTCAGCCGACTGGAGTCACAGGACGGCGAGAAACCCGACCCAGAGGTTAATCCACTGAAGAAAGAAAACGACGAGGATGATGAGCCTCAGATGGAGAAAAACGATGTGAACCCGGAGCCAGACCAAGCAGCGGCGCTGATGGGATCTCTCTCCATCAAGCAGTTGCAAGAGATGATCGCCAGCACCGTCAAGGCGCAGTACGAAGGGAGCTCAAATACCTCCAGGTTGTACTCGAAGCCTTATTCAAAGAAGATTGATACCCTGAAGATGCCGAGGGGTTATCAACCACCAAAGTTCATACAATTCGATGGAAAGGGAAACCCGAAACAGCACGTTGCCCACTTTGTTGAAACTTGCAACAACGCAGGGACCGAAGGGGACTACCTCGCCAAGCAGTTTGTGCGCTCGCTGAAAGGAAATGCCTTTGAGTGGTATACGGACCTAGAGCCTGAGTCCATCAACAACTGGGAGCAATTGGAGCGGGAATTCCTCAACCCCTTCTATAGCACCCGCCGCACTGTGAGCATGCTAGAGCCGACGAGCACAAAGCCATATGTTGTGACTCATTTTGAAACTATTCCCTTTTGTTTCATCAACTTGTCCATATGCCTTGTTATTAGCTTGTTCTCATAAAAGAGAATGATGGACAACTCCCAACATATAACCATTTTATGCTAGGTTGACGAAACCAACATTCAAAGACTATTCTTTAGAATGTCACACAACATAGAATTTTAACGTTTGAAGAGCTTGAGTCCTTTAATAATTAAAATTACAAACTCTTAATAATAGTCAAGTACTATTATTCTTTAGACAACTATAAACCAATCATATTCAAGTTTATATCCATTTTCACACCTCCCACTATTTCTCATGACTTTAATGAGAAATCATTTCATACATTCAAAATGTATAAACGTGGAGTATACGGGTAGAAGACATTGTGTAGTAGCTTTAAAACCTTTCAAGCTCGTTTGTTTCTTCACTAAGTTAATGTCTCGTTATTAAGTGACATTTTAAACATTTAGACACTTCTTTCTTGGATTAATCATTAACACAATTGACATTTTAAAACAATTTAAAGAATGCCCAATTAGTTGTTCAAAACTACTAATTGAATCAAGAGTGATCTTGATTATTGTGTTCTAAGTGATAACCATATAAGAAACGTTTTTCTTATTTACTTATATCATTATAATGTGATCTTGAATGAAAAAATGTTTCCTAGCTAAGAACAAGTAAGAACATTTGAATACATATGCAAACTATTAACACTTTAAAGTAGGCATGCATCCAAAAACAATTCATAAAACCCATGACTTTCAAGGCCTAGTATATGGTGAACCAAAAGACTCTTTAACAACATTAAAGAGAATGAAGAATTTAGAGATTCTTTACCCTTGAAGCTCATCCTTGTTTACACAAGGGATTCACCCAAGTGGAGGGCCTTCAAGTCACCTCCAAGCTCCTTGAATCTTGCTTGTGATTTTCCTCCTTTTAGTGCTCCTTTGCTTCTTTGAAGATTTGAGGATTTGTTCTCCAAAACATCAAAAGCTTGATGTCTCTAAGTCTTCACACCAAGGATGAAGTGTGAAGATGAAATGGATGACTTAGAGAAGAAAAGATTGCTAGCTAAATCCCCTCTAAGTGGCCGGCCTCTTTAGAGAAAATGAGAGAAAGTGTTTCACCTCATTTCACCAAGAAAAACCCTAATGAGAAAATTGCTATAAAGTTGCTTTTATAACATTTTTCTTAGGTGAGTGGCAAACTTGCAATTAAGCAAACCTTTACCCTTTCCTCACCATGGCCGGCCTCTTTGTTGTGATTGGGCTTATTGCCCATTTTGTTTTAGTTGTCATACAACTTAAACATAATGGGTCTTGTGGACCAAAACACTTTTGGGCCCTGAAACCCAAAACCAACTTAAAAGCCCAATACGAACCTTTCGTAAAATTAATTAACTAATTAATTAATCTTGACCATTCTTCAATTAAACCATTTAATTGCATATCCATTTCATTTAATTTCTTCACTTTCATCCTTACTCGGTGTACTATCCATTAGGTTCCAATTAGCGAGGTAGTGGGCGATTGTTACTCTTAAGGATCGATTGTGAATTGAAACCACATTTCAATTCTCCCTTAAAATTAGTGTTTGCTAATCTTTAGGGCTTCCACAAACTATGAGTAACACCTAGCAGCATATCATGGTTACCCAAGCTAAGTAGAAGTGGTTGGAGAACCTATCCAGTTACAACTACAATGCAATACGGTCCTTCTCTAATACAATACTCTTAATCACATTGTTTAAGTGATAGTTTGTTTCATGTCTACTATCCAATGTGATACTTCTCCATATGATTCAACTGAATATGATTTGGAACAAACTTCCTAAGTCATATTCATATGCTTTGGCCAAAGACTCTCGAATCATATCTTAGAGTATTCTCCTTCCACCATGGAAGGTTAGAGATCCCTTGTTGTGCATTCATATGCCTACATGACTAGATAGCTTGATCCTAACAATGCCGTGGACACTCCAATGGAATGCCATTTAACATGATCAAAGATCAAGGACCTAACCATTAGACATCTATGATGCCTCAGGTCAAAGGACTACTTTGCATATTGTAACTATCGAGTTCTTACATGACATGTATGTTTGAACTCTCTTTTGATCGTTGTTCTGAAGGAAAATTTGTGAAAAACATGTTCATTTAAGCAACATCTATAGCATGCTATTAACAATTAAAAGGCGGAATCATGCTTGCATGCACTTAAAAACAAAACATTAACCATGAAATTCAAAGCCTAGTAGATTGGTGAACCAAGACTCAACTCAAATCAAAGTGAGTTGAGAAATATATACCTTTGTAGATTCCTCTTTGCAAAAGCAAAGGCTAATCACCCAAAGAGAGGGCCTTCATTCCTTGCATCTAAAATCTATGTATTTGGATGGAAGAATAGGTTTCTCCAAGTTCCCAAAAATGAGAACCTCTTGTTGGAAATGTGCCCTAAAACAAATCATGTGATGATACTTTACGGACATTTCACATGTTAAACTAATCTAGTTTAATATCAAGGGCAAAGATTATTGTTTAAGCCGTCTCATATAAATGTTATATGCTTAAACGATAAGTCCAAGGAATATGTGATTGAGAGAATACGATCTAAAGAAGTTAGATTCATGAGACCATTCTTTCGTAGACACATCCTAAACGTTCCTGATCATAGGATTGCCAATTGGGCATTGACAGTCCGTTAAGATCAGTACGTACTGTGTCTTCTCTCAGGGAGAGTGACTAGTCTCGAGTCATTGGTGTGTGTGACATCAAGACAAGTACGTAGGTGCTCAATAGAGAATGAGTTCACTGAACACGATCAACGAGGAGTTCTCATACTCATGTCACATGAGAACTCATGGTTGGGATAATGCAAAGTAGTCCTTTGACCTGAGGCATCATAGATGTCTAATGGTTAGGTACTTGATCTTTGATCATGTTAAATGACATTCCATTGGAGTGTCCACGACATTGTTGGGGTCAAGCTATCTAATCATGTAGGCATATGAATGCGCAACAAGGGATCTCTAACCTTCAAACTGTTTGAGGGAGAATACTCTATGATATGATTAAGAATCTCTGGCCAGAGTATGAATGAGATTTAGGAAGCCGTTCCAAATCACATTCAAAGTAATCATATAAGCAAACGAATCACATTGGATAATAGACATGAATAAACTATCAAACCAAACAATGTGGTCAAGAGTATTGTATTAGAGAAATACCGTATTGCATTTGTAATCCTAAACTGAATAGGTTCTCTACCTCTTCTGATTAGCTTGGGTAACCATGATATGCTGCTAGGTGTCACTCATGGTTTGTGGAAGCCCTAAACGTGTATAATCACTAAAGGGAGAATAGAAAGTAAGTTTCAATTCACAATTGATTAGAAAGAGTTTTAATCGCCCACTGCCTCGCTAAAAGGAACCTAATGGATCGTACACCGTGTAAGGTAAAGATTGAAGAAACAACGGAGATGAGTAAGAATAATTAAATGGTTTAATTATTTATGGCAAGGATTAATTAATATGATTAATTAATCAAACGAATATAGTTCGTTAAAAGACCACGGGTTAGTTTTGGGCCTCAAGGCCCAATGGGCTTCGAACGTCAAGGCCATTGACTTAAGTTGTATGACAACTTAATGACTAAAATTCACAAAGGCCTAAAAAGGCCAATGAAACCCTATGGCCGGCCATTTAGTTAAAGGAGTGGGTTTTGGACTTATTTACAAGTTTGCCACTCCAATGAATTAAGGTATAAATATGACTTTATAGCCAAAATTCATTTAGGGTTTCTTTTAGGAAATTGGAGAGAACACAAAGCTTTCATTTCTCTCTAAAGAGGCCGGCCACCCTAGAGGAAATTATCTAGCAATCTTGCTTCCTCTAGGTCACTCATTTCTTCATCAATCCATCCTTGGTGTGGAGACTTAGAGGTTCTCAATTTTGGGAACTTGGAGAACCATTTCATCCATCCAGATCCATGGATCTAAGAAGCAAGGAATGAAGACCCTCTCTTTGGGTGATTAGCCTTTGCTTATGCAAAGAGGAATCTACAAAGGTATAAATTTCTCAACTCACTATGATTTGAGTTGAGTCTTGGTTCACCAATCTACTAGGCTTTGAATTTCATGGTTAATGTTTTGTTTTTAAGTGCATGCAAGCATGATTCCGCCTTTTAATTGTTAATTGCATGCTATAGATGTTGCTTAAATGAACATGTTTTTCACTAAATTTCCTTCACCTCTAAGTATCCACACCAAGGTTAGATTGGAGAAGAAATGAGTGACCTAGAGGAAGCAAGATTGCTAGATAATTTCCTCTAGGGTGGCCGGCCTCTTTAGAGAGAAAGGAGAGCTTTGTGTTCTCTCCAATTTCCTAAAAGAAACCCTTAATGAATTTTGGTTATAAAGTCATATTTATACCTTAATTCATTGGAGTGGCAAACTTGTAAATAAGTCCAAAACCCACTCCTTTAACTAAATGGCCGGCCATAGGGTTTCATTGGGCTTTTTAGGCCTTTGTGAATTTTAGTCATTAAGTTGTCATACAACTTAAGTCAATGGGCTTGACGTTCGAAGCCCATTGGGCCTTGAGGCCCAAAACTAACCCGTGGTCTTTTAACAAACTATATTCGTTTGATTAATTAATCATATTAATTAATCCTTGCCATAAATAATTAAACCATTTAATTATTCTTACTCATCTCCGTTGTTTCTTCAATCTTTACCTTACACGGTGTACGATCCATTAGGTTCCTTTTAGCGAGGCAGTGGGCGATTAAAACTCTTTCTAATCGATTGTGAATTGAAACTTACTTTCTATTCTCCCTTTAGTGATTATACACGTTTAGGGCTTCCACAAACCATGAGTGACACCTAGCAGCATATCATGGTTACCCAAGCTAATCAGAAGAGGTAGAGAACCTATTCAGTTTAGGATTACAAATGCAATACGGTCTTTCTCTAATACAATACTCTTGACCACATTGTTTGGTTTGATAGTTTATTCATGTCTACTATCCAATGTGATTCGTTTGATTATATGATTACCTTGAATGTGATTTGGAACGACTTCCTAAATCTCATTTACACTCTGGCCAGAGATTCTTAATCATATCATAGAGTATTCTCCCTCAAAAGGTTTGAAGGTTAGAGATCCCTTGTTGCGCATTTAATTGCCTCCATGTCTAAGTGGCTTAACCCCAACTATGTCGTGGACACCCACGAATGGAGTGACGTTTGACATAATCAAAGATCAAGGACCTAACCACAAGACAACTATGATGCCTCAGGTCAAAGGACTACTTTGCATTATCCCAACCATGAGTTCTCATGTGACATGAGTATGAGAACTCTTCGTTGATCGTGTTCAGTGGACTCATTCTCTATTGAGCACCTACGTACTTGTCTTGATGTCACGCACACCAATGACTCGAGACTAGTCACTCTCCCTGAGAGAAGACACATCACGTACTGATCTTAACGGACTGTCAATGCCCAATTGGCAATCCTATGATCAGGAACGTTTAGGATGTGTCTACGAAAGAATGGTCTCTTGAATCTAACTCTTTAGATCGTATTCTCTCAATCACATATTCCTTGGACTTATCGTTTAAGCATATAACATTTATATGAGACGGCTCAAACAATAATCTTTGCCCTTGATATTAAACTAGATTAGTTTAACATATGAAATGTCCGTAAAGTATCATCATATGATTGGCTTTAGGGCACATTTCCAACATGTTCAGTGTACTCGATTACTCTTTCGAGCACCTATGTGTTTGTCTTAGTGTCCAACACTAAATGACTTGAGACTTGTCATACTCGCGCTTGAGTCGACATAACACATACTAACCTTAACGGATTGTCAACGCCCAATTGGCAATCCTATGGCTAGGAACGTTTTAGGAATGAACATAAGAGAAATGTCTCGTTAATTCAATTTACTTAAATCACTTATCTCTTAGATCAAATACATTCCTTGGATTCCCTTATTGCTTAAACACATGATACAATAAATAGTGATTAACAATAAGCTTTGCCCTTCATTAAACATATAAACGTTTAATACAATAAGTATTCCAAAAGCTATTACATCAAATGAGTGGCTTTGTGGGCATACTTCCAACAATCTCCCACTTGCACTCAAAGCCATCCTCCCATGTATCTAATACCCATCTTTTCCATATGGCGGTCAAGTTGGATTTGAGACATTAGCTTCGTTAGTGGATCTGCTACGTTATCGGCTGAGGAAACTTTGAGGATGTTGACTTTCCCCTCGGCAGCATATCTTCTAATGATATTAAAGTGCCTGTCAAAATGCTTGTTCTTTTGATATGCCCTGGGTTCCTTGGCTGCCCTGGGTTCCTTGGCTTGAGCTATCGCCCCACTATTATCACAGTACAAAGTTACTGGTGATGTAATGGTTGGAACCACTCCAAGTTCAGTAATGAACTTCTTCATCCAGAACGCTTCTTTGCCGGCTTCAGCTGCAGCAACATATTCAGCCTATGTCGTGGAATCAGCAATTACACTTTGTTTCTTGCTTTTCCAGCTAACAGCCCCACCATTCAGAGTGAATACATATCCGGAGTTGGAACTTCTATCATCGACGTTAGATTGGAAATCTGCGTCTGTATAGGCTTCCACTCACAACTTTGTTGCTCCTCCATAAACGAGGAACATGTCCTTAGTTCTTCTTAAGTACTTAAGGACCGTCTTGACAGCTGCCCAGTGTTCTGATCCTGGGTTAGATTGATATCGACTAGTAATGCTCACAACATATTCGATATCAGGCCTTGTGCATATCATGGCATATATGAGACTTCCTATGGCGGAAGCATAAGGAATAGTATTCATTTGCCGTATCTCTTCAGGAGTTTTAGGTCCCATGAACTTAGAAAGGTGAATTCCATGTCTAACAGGAAGAAAACCTTTCTTAGATTGTTCCATCTGGAACCTACTTAGCACCTTATCAATGTACATAGATTGGGATAATCTAATTAGTCTTCTGGATCTATCACGATAGAGTTTTATCCTAAGTACATAAGATGCATCTCCCAAATCTTTCATGTGGAAGGTTTTGGACAACCACACTTTTACAGAAGAAAGTACTGCAGTGTCATTCCCGAATAGTAATATGTCATCTACATATAACACTAGGAATACTACTGCTTCCTCTACGACCTTTTGATAAACACAATTGTCGTCTTCGTTTTGAGTAAAACCAAACGTTTTGATTTCAGTGTCGAAACGAATGTTCCTGTTCCTGGAGGCTTGCTTAAGTCCATAAATGGACCTTTGAAGCTTGCATACCTTAGTCTTTTCAGACTTGGACACGAAACCTTCGGGTTGAGTCATATAGAGCTCTTCCTCTAGGTAGCCGTTCAGAAAGGCCGTCTTCACATCCATTTGTCATATCTCATAATCATGGTACGCAGCTATAGCAAGCAAAATTCGAATGGACTTAATCATG
This sequence comes from Malus fusca, assembly GCA_035220775.1. NCBI lineage: Eukaryota > Viridiplantae > Streptophyta > Magnoliopsida > Rosales > Rosaceae > Malus > Malus fusca. The sequence continues at coordinate 26,119,473 of CM069067.1, read as the reverse complement.
GCTACAGGAGAGAAGGTTTCTTCATAGTCAATCCCTTCTCGTTGCTTGTAACCCTTGGCTACGAGTCTAGCCTTATAAGTCTCCACGTTCCCATCAACGCCTATCTTCCTCTTGAAGACCCATTTGTTTCCAACAGGTATTATACCTTCTGGAGGGTCTACAAGAGTCCAGACCTGATTTTGATACATGGAATCCATCTCGGATTTCATGGCCTCTTGCCATCTCTTTGAATCAATGTCGGACATTGCTTCAGTGTAGTCCCTAGGGTGCTCCTTTGTGTCATTCTCACCTAGAAGGTGCAATTCCGCAAAGTCATTGTCTAAGCCATACCTCTTAGGTGGCTTACTAACCCGTTCAGATCTACGTGGAGCTAGGGGTTCAGGAACAGGGTTGTCAACTTGTCGAGTGCTTGTTTGTGGTTCATCATTAATCTCATTAATTTCCTTGAATTCTATCGTTTTTCTCGCTACTTCCATTGAGAACGAATTCGTCCTCAAGGAACATAGCAGTTCTGGCGACAAAGACTTTCTTGTCGTCAGGGTTATAGAATTCGTATCCCAAAGTTTGTTTGGAATACCCCACAAAATAGCACTTAACAGATCTTGCTTCAAGCTTGTCAGCTTCAAGCTTTTTAACGTAAGCTGGACAACCCCAAATCCTAATATGATTAAGATTTGTGCTTTTGCCATGCCATATCTCATATGGCGTTTGTGAAACTGACTTAGAAGGTACTCTATTAAGCAAGTAAGCTGCTGTATATAGAGCGTATCCCCAGAATGTTACTGGTAGATTGGCAGAACTCATCATAGAACGAACCATGTTCATCAAGGTTCGATTTCTCCGTTCAGAAACTCCGTTATGCTGAGGAGTTCCTGGTGGAGTCCACTGTGACACTATTCCACACTCTTTGAGGTAATCTAGGAATTCGTTACTCAGATATTCACCCCCTCGATCCGATCTTAGGGTCTTTATCTGTTTCCCAGTTTGCTTCTCAACTTCATTCTTGAATTCTTTGAACCTTTCAAAGGATTCTGACTTGTACTTCATAAGATACACATAGCCAAACCGAGAGTGATCGTCGGTGAATGTGATATAGTAGGAGAATCCTCATCTCGACGTAGTAGACATAGGTCCACATACGTTAGTGTGGATTAACCCTAGAATTTCAGTGGCACGCTTTCCTTTCCCAGTGAATGGAGATTTGGTCATCTTCCCTTTCAAGTAACATTCACAAGTACCCATCTGGTCATTACCTAATGGGCGGATATATCCGTCTTTCGACATCTTGCGAATCTTATCAAGGTTCACATGTCCAAGTTTAAGATGCCACATCTTTTCTTGGTTAACTTCTTCTCTAGCGCTTTTGAGTTTTGAGGTATTCCCGCTTTCAATACAGTGCATCCCACTATTCGTCTCTAGGTGAAAAAGTCCCTCTATCATATTACCATGAGAGATAATACGACCGTTCAAGTATAAAGTGCAACTCATTTTGTCAAACAATATCGAGTGCCCATCTCGTAAAAGCTTAGAGATAGAAATCAAATTCTTTATACGTGAAGGAAAATATAAACAATTTTTAAGTTCCAGGACTTCCCCAGAGGGTAGTTTAAGCATGTAGGTGCCTATTGCTTTTGCAGAGATTTTAGTGTCGTTCCCAACTCGCACAACCATCTCCCCATTGCACAGTGACCTGCTCCCTGCTAGTCCCTGCATCGTATTACAGATATGTTGACTAGCGCCTGAATCAAATATCCAGGAATTGGAGCTCACTGTAAAAGCACTCTCTATGACGGAAATAGTCTCTTCAAAAGTTCGTGTCATAAGGCTCGCAATGCGCACCCTGTATTTCTTCTTCCAACGTTCATCCTTTCCATAATGAAAGCATGTTTCTTTGGATTTCTTTGCCTTCTTCTTATGCAACCTTTTCCTTGTGATTGCATTCTCACTCCCACTGTCCCTTTTGAAACCTTTTTCAAATTTACAGCACATGTCAACCATCTCGTTTAAAGCATGATCGAATCTATTCACTTTATAGTTTACAATAAACTTAGTGAAATCATCCGAGAGAGATGCAAGGAAAAAATCTTGGGCCATTTTCCCATCGATGGAAGTTCCTAAACTTTGAAGATCTTGAAAGATCCTTTCCATCTTTTGTCCATGTTTATGGACCGATGCCCCCTTTGCCATTTTGGCATTCATTAGACTACAAACATTTGAGAATCGTACATTACTAGTCTCTATGTCATGCATCTTATGCAAACTTTCAACCATGGCACAAGAAGTGTCCATGTGCTTATGTAGCTTCATAAGCTCCTCACTAAGTGAAGTGAGGATTAAGCATTTGGCTTGTAAGTCATCCTCATAGTGTCTAACATAATTTTGACACTCCTCCTTTGAAGCTAGTTTCGTAGGAGGTACATGAGGAGGGGATTGCTTAAGCACATACAATATGTTTTTCACCTTTGAGACATTCTCAATGTGGCGATACCAAGCAAGGAAATGTTGGCCCCTAAGGCCCCTTTTGTCAAGTATAATGGTGGGTATTATTTTAGGCATGTCGTTAACTACATAACATAACAGAAATCGTATTAGATTGTTTGTTTTAAAACTACTTGATTGGGTCTTAAATCAAATAGCACCACCCACTATTTTTGGCAAATTCCACATCCCTCAATGGAATTCGAGAGTTATATTGAACTCTTAGCGGGGTATGGGAGACTCACCATTACCAAGCCCACCTCAGAAGAATATCATATTGGCTAGCAACAATAATGATGAGAGGATAACGATTTAGCCATTTACAACTTTTGTAATTACCCATCTAGTTTGGCCTCTAGAGAATGATGCCTCAGAAGAATATCATATTGGCACCATTGCACTTAGTTAAGTCATTCCCACCATGCTAGTTCAAGTAGGGGTTCAAGAATGGCCTCAGAAGAATATCATATTGGCCATACTCGTTGCCTACTTTCACTTCATCATATGTTTATGGGCTTCTCCTGAATGTAAGCACATACTTTGCATACCCCAGAACTGGACGAATACGGTGTATGAGTCACAAACGATTGAAGCCCACCACGGTGGAAGGCCTACGAAGAGATGTTCAAAACATCTCCCACTTATCAACTTAATATTCGTTTGTTGAGGGAGTAGTTTTGGGCTACATCAAAATCATTTTAATCTTATTAAAAGAACTTGGGCCTATCACAACTATTGGTCCAAGTTAATATGTATTAGTAGCATATAATACTCCCACTGTTTCGTTGAAACAAGCGAGACTATATGGAACTACTAACGAATGCATTGCATCCTCATATGGACTATATAGTCATATTAGGTTTTAGGATGATTATGAACCGTTTGATTTGATCCAACACGAGCCTTGTGTTGGACCTTGGGTTTAAGGTAGATAGTTGTTGATTTTAGTTACGCGTTTAATCTAATTAAACCGTTATTTCCTATTGGGCGTTGGACCCAACTATTCCAATTTGCATACATATAAACAAAAAGGAATACATGAAATAATAATAAGGGCTTATGCCCTTTTACAACAAAAATGATGGACTTATGTCCATTTACAACAAATTGAATTAATCAAATTACATTCAAATCTAAACTACTTAACCCAAACATTCATAATGTAAAGCGGCCAATCACATAGCTCAATTATCGAGGCCTTTGGTTCGTAATCACTCTTTTCTTAATCAATCACATTAACTAAGAAAGCAACTTAAACAATTGGTTTTCGGATTCATAGAATTGATTTAAATGGAACTAATTGAAATGAAAATCCAATTCTCATTAAAGAGACAAAACCATTTTGTTCTCATTTTATTTGGGCCAAAACCAATGACCTCAACAATTGGGCCATTATTTAATAAACAAAAACTTTTGGGGTCAAAACCATTTTGTTCTCATTTTATTTGGGCCAAAACCAATGACCTCAACAATTGGGCCATTATTTAATAAACAAAAACTTTTGGGGTCACTTTGTAAAAACACAAGAGTCCACAACTTCATGTAATTACAACTAGAACCCAAAATTTTAACAATGTAAAAACATCATTAAAGGAGCAAAACAATTTGTCCTTTAAAGTTTTTGGGCCTTAACGTAAAAACGTAAACTTTTGGGCCAAAATGCAAATACACAAAAGTATCAAAACTTTATGCAATTGCACAAAAGGCCCAAAAATACCCTTTTACATAGGGTGGCCGGTTTTTGGAGAGAAGTCAAAAAATTTTAAAAAGTTTTTGCAAGTTGATTTTAGTAGGTGAGGTTAAAGGTGATTAAGATGGTTTGTAAGAAAAATTTATGTCAAACATTAAAAGTTTTGTCTAACATTAAAGATATTTATTATCCTTCACCAATAACCATCACCCATCAAATATAAACCAAAACTTTATGAAAAACATTATATTTTGGAATCAAAACTCCAAACCTTTTTGTTCTTGGCAAGAACTTCAAGAACATTGAAGAACACACATGAAAACTCATAAGAGCTCCATGAATGTTTTCACTCACCAAAACTCAAATTTTTACTAATCAAAAGAGGGTTAATATCCTAGGGTACTTAGGGGTTCCAAAAGTCACCTTAAAACCATTTTAACAAGACAAACATGAACCCAAAAAATCACCCTTTGGATTTGGCCGAATTTCCCAACATACATGGCACCAAATTTTAGTTCCAATATTCATGCTTAAATGAAATACATCTACAACATTTGAGATGCTAAATTTTCTAGCAAAATTTATATTCAAAGAAAGAACAAAGCTTGTAACATTTACAACATTTAAATCACGAATCATGAAAATCACAAAACCCAAAAGGATTCACCATAAACTAGGCCTAGGCTCTGATACCACTTGAAGGAAAAAATTTGTCCTAGCTAAGAACAAGTAAGAACATTTGAATACATATGCAAACTATTAACACTTTAAAGTAGGCATGCATCCAAAAACAATTCATAAAACCCATGACTTTCAAGGCCTAGTATATGGTGAACCAAAAGACTCTTTAACAACATTAAAGAGAATGAAGAATTTAGAGATTCTTTACCCTTGAAGCTCATCCTTGTTTACACAAGGGATTCACCCAAGTGGAGGGCCTTCAAGTCACCTCCAAGCTCCTTGAATCTTGCTTGTGATTTTCCTCCTTTTAGTGCTCCTTTGCTTCTTTGAAGATTTGAGGATTTGTTCTCCAAAACATCAAAAGCTTGATGTCTCTAAGTCTCCACACCAAGGATGAAGTGTGAAGATGAAATGGATGACTTAGAGAAGAAAAGATTGCTAGCTAAATCCCCTCTAAGTGGCCGGCCTCTTTAGAGAAAATGAGAGAAAGTGTTTCACCTCATTTCACCAAGAAAAACCCTAATGAGAAAATTGCTATAAAGTTGCTTTTATAACATTTTTCTTAGGTGAGTGGCAAACTTGCAATTAAGCAAACCTTTACCCTTTCCTCACCATGGCCGGCCTCTTTGTTGTGATTGGGCTTATTGCCCATTTTGTTTTAGTTTTCATACAACTTAAACATAATGGGCCTTGTGGACCAAAACACTTTTGGGCCCTGAAACCCAAAACCAACTTAAAAGCCCAATACGAACCTTTCGTAAAATTAATTAACTAATTAATTAATCTTGACCATTCTTCAATTAAACCATTTAATTGCATATCCATTTCATTTAATTTCTTCACTTTCATCCTTACTCGGTGTACGATCCATTAGGTTCCAATTAGCGAGGTAGTGGGCGATTGTTACTCTTAAGGATCGATTGTGAATTGAAACCACATTTCAATTCTCCCTTAAAATTAGTGTTTGCTAATCTTTAGGGCTTCCACAAACTATGAGTGACACCTAGCAGCATATCATGGTTACCCAAGCTAAGTAGAAGTGGTTGGAGAACCTATCCAGTTACAACTACAATGCAATACGGTCCTTCTCTAATACAATACTCTTAATCACATTGTTTAAGTGATAGTTTGTTTCATGTCTACTATCCAATGTGATACTTCTCCATATGATTCAACTGAATATGATTTGGAACAAACTTCCTAAGTCATATTCATATGCTTTGGCCAAAGACTCTCGAATCATATCTTAGAGTATTCTCCTTCCACCATGGAAGGTTAGAGATCCCTTGTTGTGCATTCATATGCCTACATGACTAGATAGCTTGATCCCAACAATGCCGTGGACACTCCAATGGAATGCCATTTAACATGATCAAAGATCAAGGACCTAACCATTAGACATCTATGATGCCTCAGGTCAAAGGACTACTTTGCATATTGTAACTATCGAGTTCTTACATGACATGTATGTTTGAACTCTCTTTTGATCGTTGTTCAGTGTACTCGATTACTCTTTCGAGCACCTATGTGTTTGTCTTAGTGTCCAACACTAAATGACTTGAGACTTGTCATACTCGCGCTTGAGTCGACATAACACATACTAACCTTAGCGGATTGTCAATGCCCAATTGGCAATCCTATGGCTAGGAACGTTTTAGGAATGAACATAAGAGAAAGGTCTCGTTCATCCAACTTACTTGAATCACTTATCTCTTAGATCAAATACATTCATTGGATTCCCTTATTGCTTAAACACATGATACAATAAATAGTGATTAACAATAAGCTTCGCCCTTCATTAAACATATAAACGTTTAATACAATAAGTATTCCAAAAGCAATTACAACAAATGAGTGGCTTTGTGGGCATACTTCCAACAGATCTTCCTTTTCTTCAAGAAAGGAATCTCTAGACCTTTGTCAATTCATATAGAACTCATAGGTAGACAATTGGAACCAAATCTAAAGATTCATTGTATCCTTCTATGTCCTACATGTGAGATCTATCCATAATTGATAAGTCTAAAGTTTGGTTATCACATTACAATAAGTGATATAAATCTTGCATCTCAACTAGGATACAACAAGACAATATTCAATTCATAACACTACTTTAAGGAAATAATATATTAGAAGGCATTCATCACATTACATTAATATGATAATTCAAACAATCATAATGTTTAATACAAAAAGTATTAGTTCTATACATTTAGAGACTAATTTAAATGCCTTTATACATTTAGGCACTAATAGTGGTCTTCCATCATATGAAGCCACTTAATAAGTTCTTAACAAAATAAGAAAGTTTAAAGACTATCTTTAAATGCCTAACAAACTTCCTAAGTAGTAAGAAAAAACATGGTGGCCGAACCCTTCTCCACACTTTTCTTTGCTTGTTCCTCTTCTACTTGGCTCCTCCACCTATATACAATTATACAAGTGATTAGCCTTTTATATCAAATATAAATATTTAGAAGATCTAACAATTAGAATTGAAGATAAGAACATAAACCATACCTTGTGGCTTGTCTTTAAGAGTTGCAAGGTATAACCTGCAATTCCTCTTCCAATGCCCCTCCTTTCCACAGTGGTGGCAAGTCCCCTTGGGCTCTTTTGCCTTCTTTTTCCTCACTCCTCCTTGCGGCTTAGGAGTGGGGGACTTCTTCTCCTTCCCTTTGCCTTTGCCTTGCGGCTTGGCCTTGGAAGAGGATGGCTTGTTGTAGGCTACTGCAGCAGTCCCTACAACGTTCTCTTTCTTCATAGTCTTCTCGGCAGTTACTAACATGTTTAGTAACTCAGAGAGAGTACTATCCATCTTATTCATATTGTAGTTCATAACGAACTGCGAGAATGAATTAGAAAGAGAAGCCAATACGAAGTCCTGGGCCAATTCCCCTTCAAGTGGAGTACCTAGGTTCTCCAATTGTTCAATGAGTCCTATCATCTTTAGTACATGTTGATGCACTGGAGCCCCCTTGACCATCTTAGTCTTCACAAGTTCACTGACAGTGCTAAAGCGACGGTTGCGCGTCCCTTCACCATATAACTCCGTAAGATGGAGTATGATGGAAGATGCACTGTCCATGCCCTCGTGCTGTCTCTGTAGCTCCTCATTCATGGAAGCCAACAGACAGCACTTGGCTTGTGTATCATCCTCAACGTGCTTGCCATACTTAGCACGTTCATCCCCAGTGGCGTCGGGGCCAAGAGGTATGTGAGGTGGAGCCTTGTCTAGCACGTAAACAATCTTCTCCAAGGTTAGGAGAATCTTGACATTACGATACCACGATGGGAAATTGTGCCCCTCTAGGCAATGTTTGTCGAGTATTTTCGCGAGTGTGCTTCCAACCATATCTATATACATAAACAATAAAATAATTAGTTTGATTGTTGATTAAGTCAAACGATTCGGGTCTTTAAACCGAATGACACCACCCACCATTTTTGGCAAATTCCATATCCCTCAAGATGGAATCCGGGAGATTTCAAAGAAAGCTCCTAGCGGGTTACGGGAGGCTCACTATTACTAAGCCCATCTCACGATGATACGATGTCGGCTAGCAAAAATAATAATGAAAGGGTACAAGTACCCATTCACAACAACCTCTTGTGATTACCCATCTTTTTGGCCTCTAGAGAAAAATGCCTCACGATGATACGATGTTGGCACCTTTTCTCTTAGTTAAGTTTTGTCCCACCATGCCGGTTTAGAAAGGGGTTCAAGTATGACCTCACGATGATACGATGTTGGCCACACTCGTTGCCTACCTTAACCTCATCAAATGTTTTAAATAAACTCCTCCTGAGTATAAGCATGCACTTTGCACTCCCCCATAATAGGGTGAAGGCGGTGTACAAGTCATAAACGATTGGAGCCTACCACGGTGGAAGGCCACGAAAAAGTGTTCAAAGCACTCTTACGCTTTCAACTTAATATTGTATGTTGGTTGAGGGATTTTAAGGTCTCATCAATTTTATTTATTTAATCACATTTAAATAAATTGTCCTATTATAACTACAAGTCCAAAGTTAATGAAATTAGTAGCATATGATATCCCCACTATTCGTTTTCATAAAACAAATCAATATCAAAACATTTTTCAAAATATTGGAGATATATATAACTACTAATTGTATTCATTATAGTTTAGTAGCGTATGATACTCCCACTATTTGTTTTACGAAAAACAAATCAATATTAAAAACGAATTTTTCAAATATTGGAAGTAACTACTACTACTACGGTTTTTGCATTCCTTTGAAATTGAACTTTATAGTTATCTTAGGCTCTTGGATGACCATGGACTTATTAGGTTATTGCAACAACGAGCCAACATTGTTGAATAAGAACTCGGGGAGGTTGTGTCAATTTAATTACGTGCTTTTCAATCCAATTAAAACATTTTCATTGAGCCATTAGAAATGAAAGACAATCATTCATTGCTAATTAGGGCATTGGACCCATTTAATCTTTAATCTCATGTCAAAACCCTCTTTTAGTTATGTCTCCTTACCAATAGTTAAAGAAACTCTAGTCTAGCACTAGAGGGAATCAACTAATTAAAAGAGATTAAGAAGTAATAAGAATTACAAACCGACTTGTACAAATTCCTACAAATTACACATACTAAGAGGGAGAGATAGATTAATGTCAAACGTGACAAGGTCCAATTAAAACAGTAATTAAAACACATTCCCAAGGTTCAAACAATTTGAGTTTAGCGCCTTATCTCATAGCTCAATTATCGTTTAAGGCATAAGTCCATAGTCACCCATTTTTCTAACTACTTAATCACATTAAATAATCATATGGAATACAACATAAACATTTAGATTCAGTGCATATGGGCATAATAATATTATGAGTTTAAACAACCAATAAAATTAAAATCAAATATTTTAACCTTTTTAGATGGATGGGGCCTATTATGCAAATATGAAAAGTTAGGGGTAAAACCGTAAATACTTGAAAGTAAATATCAACTTTTCAAAGATTACAAAATAGCCCCACAAGTGGATAAATCCACTAGGGAGGCCAGCCACATTAAGAGGATGAGAGGTCTCTTACACATTCTTACACAACATGCATTAAATCACCATTATGTAGAAAAAAATTAAATTTTGCTTGTCACTTGGTTTTGCTTCAAAGACTTTAGTGAAAAGGGTTGATGGAAATCCTCCTAGTCAAGTCTAGGATTTAATAAATTTATGATATGGTTATGGATGGTATGAACATCAACCAAAACCACAAAACAATGCATGGAAACCAAATAAAACCATTTTCACCTAAAACCAAACCATGAACACCAAGAACAAAACCATGAAAACATTTTCAAGATTTGTACATTCTTGGTGATTTTTCAAACCCAAAAACAAAAGTGACAAGAACTCTTCTTTCTAGCTTTAAAAGGATGTGTGAGTGGTTTACAATAAAACACAAACACAACCCAAAAACCACCCCAAAACCGTGCCCTCCCTTTTGGTTCAAAACCCCAAAATTTTGTTCAAAATTTATTCTTCATTCATGCATACAAAACACTTTTTGCATACATATCTTTCTCAACTATTGATTCACATTTTTTCAACTATTGAAAAACAAAAGATGAACATATTTTAAATGAAGCAATAACATGTTAAACTTGTTCAAAACTCAATCTTCATTCATGCATCCAAAACACCTTTTTGCATGCATACCTTTTTCAACATTTGATTCACATTTTTCAACATTTGAAAAACAAAAGATAAACATACTTTGAATGAAGAAATAATATGTCAAACATTAAATTAAAACGCATATGCATAAAATCCAAAAGGACACATAATACATAAGCCTTTGGCTCTGATACCACTTGAAGGGAAATTTATGAGATTTCATGTGGGATTTCATAATGACTAGCATACATATACAATTCAAAATTTATATACGAAAGCAACGGAAGCATGTTATCAAATAATATCAAAGCACTAGTCAAATAAATCCCCTTCAAGATGCATAGGTTTATGTAAGATGCATCAAAACATTTAAATGAAGAACAAAGTTTAGGAATAGATCTATACCTCTTGATCTAGATTTTAGACCAAGGATGGACCACCTCCAAGCCCTTTGTTCCTTGAACTCCTTGAGCCTAGCCTCCTTCCTTGCCTCCTCCACTTTGTTAGTATGAGTACTCCTAGGTTCTCTTCAAGTTTCCAAGATTGAAAACCTCTAAAGATCCTCACCCACTAGTGTAGTGAGAAGGATGAAGGAATAACCAAGAGGGGTGAATAGATGATTAGCTAAAAAACCCCCAATGGTGGCTGGCCCTTTGAGTGTGAAAGAGATATATTTCTTTTTCTCTTTTGTTCTTCAAACACTTCAAAAAACCCTAATGAAAACATTTGCTATAAATTTCCTTTTATAGCCAAAGAGACCTAGCCAACAACTTGACTACATATCTCTCCTTTTCACTCTATATGGCCGGCCCCTTTAGTGTTGTTTGGGCTTTGGGCTTTTATTTATTTCAAGTCATCCAATGTTTGAATAAAAGCCCAATGGGTTTAGGCCCAATGGGCCCAATTAAACCCGAACGTTTCTTTAAGTCCAAAACGATCTTATATCGCTTTTATGATTTCTTTAGACTTTCTAATTAATCACAACACTTAATTAATCCAATTAATTATTTCCATCATCCATTAATTACTCACTACAAGAGTGTATTGGTGAACAATCGTTTTAGGTTCTAATTAGCAAGGCAGTGAGGTGATTGGCACCAATCCAATCACTTAGTGAATTAAAACTTACTTTTAATTCATCTTCTTCTTTGACGATTAGATTTAATCATCTAGAAGAACTCACAAGCCATGAGTGACATCTAACCATATATCATGGCTACCCAAGCTAATGTAGAAGTTGTTCAGAGAACCTATTCAGTTGGAATTACAATGTAATTCGATCCTTCTCTAAAACAATACTCTCAATCACATCACTAGGGTACAGATATATTATGTCAAACCCCTAATGTGATTATTCATTCTTATATGATTCAATTGAGTCGTATAGGAACGCTTTCCTTTATTACGCTCGATACTTCGGCCGAAGATTCCCGAATCATATCTTAGAGTATTCATCCTCTCATAACGAGGATTAGAGATTCCTTGTTGAACATTCACTTGCCCTCATGACTAAGTGGCTTAACCCCGACTATGCCGTGGACACTGTGATAGAGTGACTTTGACATAATCAAAGATCAAGTACTTAACCACAAGACAACGATGATGTCTCAGGTCAAAGGACTACTTACATTATTCCAACCATTAGAGTTACTTGCTTGACATGTGAGTAGACCTCCATGCAACTACTCTCGTTCGATTGTGTTCAGTGAACTCATTCCCTTAATGAGCACCTACATACTTGTCTTAGTGTCACTACACAAATGGGATGAGACTTTCCATCCTTCTAATCGAAGCGGACACAGTATGTACCGGTCTATGCATTGTCAGTATCCCTCCGACAATCCTATGACCAGGAACTTTTTGGACATGATGGTTATGTGAAGAAGGTCTCTGTAGTCTAACATCATTAGATTACATCTTCCATCAATCCATTGTCCATGGATTCACTATTTATGACATATATCGTTTATAGAGATAGTCCTAATTAGTATCTTTGCCATTTGATGTATAAGAGTCATCTATACATCCATTCATTGTCCTGAAAGGTTTCTTCCAAAGATTGACTTTCAGGGCATATTTCCAACAAAACTAACCCGAGGTCTATAACGAACTTATTCGTTTGATTAATTAACATATTAATTAATCCTAGCCATAAATAATTAAACCATTCAATTATCCTTACTCATCTCTGTTGTTTCTTCAATCTCTACCTTACACGGTGTACGATCCATTAGGTTCCTTTTAGTGAGGCAGTGAGCGATTAGAACTCTTTCAAATCGATTGTGAATTGAAACTTACTTTCAATTCTCCCTTTAGTGATTATACACGTTTAGGGCTTACACAAATCATGAGTGACACCTAGCAGTATGTCATGGTTACCCAAGCTGATCAGAAGAGGTGGAGAACCTATTCAGTTTAGGATTACAATGCAATACGGTCTTTCTCTAATACAATACTCTTGACCACATAGTTTGGTTTGATAGTTTATTCATGTCTACTATCCAATGTGATTCATTTACTTATATGATTACCTTGAATGTGATTTGGAACGACTTCCTAAATCTCATTCATACTCTGGCCAGAGATTCTTAATCATATCATAGAGTATTCTCCCTCAAACAGTTTGAAGGTTAGAGATCCCTTGTTGCGCATTCACTTGCCTCCATGGCTAAGTGGCTTAACCCCAACTATGTCGTGGACACCCTCGGATGGAGTGACTTTGACATAGTCAAAGATCAAGGACCTAACCACAAGACAACTATGATGCCTTACGTCAAAAGACTACTTTGCATTATCCCAACCATAAGTTCTCATGTGACATGAGTATGAGAACTTCTTGTTGATCGCGTTCAGTGAACTCATTCTCTATTGAGCACCTACGTACTTGTTTTGGTGTCAGTCACACCAATGACTCGAGACCAGTCACTTTCCCTAAGAGAAGACATAGCACGTACTGATCTTAACGGACTGTCGATGCCCAATTGGCAATGCTATGATCAGGAATGTTTAGGATATCTATACGAAAAAGAATGGTCTCATGAATCTAACTTCTTTAGATCGCATTCTCCCAATTACATATTCCTTGGACTTATCGTTTAAGTGTATAACATTTATATGAGACGGCTTCAAACAATAATCTTTGCCTTTTAAATTAAACTATATTAGTTTAACATGTGAAATGTCCGTAAAGTATCATCATATGATTGGTTTTAGAGCACATTTCCAACATTCCAGCCAACTGCTCACCAACCAAATTTCTTGGATGGTGATGTGGTTGCCGAGGAAGCAAAACAAGTCGGTTTCGTCGCCACCGCCGAAGATGGGCAAACAAATAACGACGACAAACTTAAAGCAGCTCTGGCCATATTGTTTCCCCGCTCATCCTCGGTTAATCTTCAACATTTAAAGCCGTTGTATGTCACGGCTCACATTGAAGGTTATCCAATCTCTAAAATTTTCATCGATTGTGGGCGACGGTTAATATCATGCCCATATCTGTCATGCAAGCATTACGACTATCCAACGATGAACTCATCTCATCAGGAATAACCATAAGCAGCTTCGTCGGTGACAAATCCCAAACCAAAGAAGTGCTCCCTTTAGAGGTAAACATTGCAGGTCGCAATCACATGACCGTATTTTTTATCGTCGACTCCAAGACTAAGTATAATGCATTGCTCAGTCGGGATTGGATGAATCAAACAAATTGCATTCCCTCTTCTTTATATCAAGTTCTCATATTTTGGGACAGAAAATCAAGTATGGTTTATCCGGCTGATAATCAGCCGTTCGAAGCCAATATGATTCAGGCATGGTATTACGATGACCATGTTGGTTATATTACCCTACAGCGTTTAAACGAGGAAGGGCGACCGACTCGAATTTTGGTCCAGAAAGTGATTGAGGTAGGCGCTGAAACTGTTCATCAACATTCGGCGATACTTGGGTTGGCCTATCTGATCACCGATATTGATGCTTGAAGAAAGACAAGACAGACACCGAGCCACAATTTCATCTACCATGGAACGACTGCTGGCCCACTGGTACGCTATTTCCAAACACCCAAATTCGGGCGTCAACTTAGTCGAATTTTTTGCCGAATGAGACAACGGCCCTATACTATCACTAGACAAAGTTCATGATAGTCAACCTCAAGTTAAAGATCCATTAGAAGAAATAAATGTTGGAACGGCCGAAGAGCCACGACCTTTGTTCATTAGTGCTTTGTTACCCCAACATGTAAAAATTGAGCTTTGTAATTTTCTTAAAGAATTTAAGGATTGTTTTGCTTGGAGTTACCATGAGATGCCTGGTCTAGATCGCACACTAGTTGAACATGAATTGTGCATCAAACCTGGGTGTAGACCATTCCGCCAACCACTTCGACGATTCTCGACCAAAGTACAACTCGGCATAAAAGACGAACTCGTTCGACTTTTAAAAGCTGAGTATATTCGGACAGCTCGATACGTCGAATGGCTGGCGAACATCGTCCCCGTTTTAAAGAAAAGTGGTGCCCTACGCATCTGTATTGATTTTCGAAATTTGAACTTGGTATCGCCTAAAGACGAGTATCCAATGCCAATTTCAGACTTGTTAATCGACTCAGCGTCACACCACGAGATCTTATCCTTTATGGATGGACATGCTGGTTATAACCAAATTTTTATCGTCGAAGCTGATGTCCATAAAACCGTTTTTCGTTGCCCCAGGGCACTCGACACATACGAATGGGTTGTCATGCCATTCGGCCTTAAGAACGCCGGTGCCACATGCCAAAGAGCCATGAACACTATTTTCCATGATTTGATTGGTACCATTGTCGAAGTCTATATTGACGATGTTGTAATCAAATCAGAACGTCGGCATACACATTTGGATGACCTCCGTCAGGCTTTCCTGCGTATGCGCCTACATAATCTTAAGATGAATCCCGCCAAATGTGCTTTCGGCGTATCAGCCGGCAATTTTTTAGGATTCCTCGTACATCATCGTGGTATTGAGGTAGACGGCAACAAGGCTCGCGAAATCTCAACCCACTAGAGATTAATTACTCTGCTGTAGAGAAGCTTTGTCTCGCCCTATTTTTCACTGCATCAAAACTCAGACATTACATGCTCCTATCAGTCACTCAAGTCATCGCCCAGATCGATGTCATTCGTTACATGCTCACTTGGCCGATCGTAAAGGGCTGAATAGGAAAGTGGACGATGGCCCTCTCTGAGTTCAGCTTGTCATATGTGCCCTAAAAAGCTGTCAAAGGCCAAGCGTTGGCCGATTTCTTGGCCCAACACCCTTCCCCGTATGAGTTCGGGGGCAATGACGTTGAAATCGGCATGGTAGAAACACGTGATAATTACTGGATGATGTACTTTGATGGTTCTAGTATTTCAGTCTCGGCTGGGGTTGGGATTGTTATTCAATCCCCCACTCATAGCCGCTGGTATTTTTCTCCCAAGCTCGATTTTGATTGTACGAATAATTAGGCCGAATACGAAGCCCTTGTCATTGGCCTCGGTGTACTACACGATTTGCGGGCGACTCGTGTCTTTATTCTTGGTGACTCCAAACTTGTAATTAGTCAACTCAATGGGACTTTTCGTTGCATGACTTGTACTCTGGCGCCCTACCACATGGTTGCCAGCTATTTGGCCAAGTCTTTTGACGACATTACTTTCAAACACATTTCACGAGTTCATAACATCGATGCCGACGAATTAGCTCCAATAGCCTCCGGAGCATAACTCCTGGGGGCAAAATTAGGCCGAGAAATACTTGTGGCACGACAAGCACACTCGGCCTTGATTAATCAGTAAGTTCTCAAACGCATTTGCGTGATCCGTACACGGGTCATGTCCTTACCTTCGTTGTTATAATGGAAAGACACTATTGAGGTTTGTGCTGTCGAGGCATTACCAGACGACTGGAGAAAGGCGATTATGCGATATATTGATAACCCTAGCAAAAAACACGACCAACGGACAAAGGTCCATGCCACAAACTACGTATTATACCAAAATGAATTATACCGAAAAGGTGAGGACATTTTATTATTGTTTTGCCTCGGATCGCAAGAGGTTACCCAAGCAATCGCAGAAGTTCATGAAGGAATTTGCAGGGCTCATCAGTGCGGCCGAAAGATGTGATGGTTGTTTCACCGACACAGTTATTTCTAGCCAAGTATACTGAAGGATTGTATTGAGTTCGCATGAGGATGTGTACAGTGCCAAATTCATGGTCCTATACAGAGGGTCCCGGCCGAATCACTACATTTGGTCACTTAACCATAGCCATTAAGAGGATGGGCCATGGATGTAATCGGCAAAATTACGCCATCTTTCGGGTCCGCAAAGCATGCATGGATACTTGTAATTTCGAGTTAACGTCTAAAGAAGTTTGTAATTTCGTAGAAGAAAATATCGCGACTAGATTCGGCGTACCAGAAACAATCATAACAGATAATGGTACGATCTTCACATCCGACAGGTTTAAGGGGTATACGGTGAAGGGAAAAATTATGAGATTAACACATGGGATTTCTAAATGACTAGCATGCATATACAATTCAAAATTTATATACATAAGCAACAGAAGCATGTTATCAAATAATATCAAAGCTATAGTCATGCAAATCCCCTTTAAGGTTCATAGGTTTATATATAATGCATCTAAAACATTTAACTTAAGAACAAAGTCAAGGAATAGATCTATACCTCTTGATCTTGATTTTAGACCAAGGATGGACCACCTCCAAGCCCTTTGCTCCTCGAAGTCCTTGAGCCTAGCCTCCCTCCTTGCCTCCTCCACTTTGTTAGAAAGAGTGCTCATAGGTTCTCCTTTAGTTTCCAAAGTAGAAAACCTCTAAATATCCACACCCACTAGTGTAGTGAGACGGATGGAGGAATAACCAAAAGGGTGAAAGATTGTTAGCTAAAACACCCTCTAGGTGGCCGGCCTTTGTGGTTTTAGAGAGCTATTTTTCTTTTGCCTCTTTGTTGTTCATAAACACACAAAAAACCCTTAGGAATAAATCTCTATAAAGTTCCTTATATAGACAAAAGGAAACCTAGTCAACAACTTGACTAAATATCTCTCCCTCTCCACTTGCAAGGGCCGGCCTCTTTGTGTTGGTTTGGGCTTTGGGCTTTTATTTATTTCAAGTCATCCAATGCTTGAATAAAAGCCCAATGGGTTTAGCCCAAAAACGATCTTTTATCGCTTTTATGATTTCTTTAGACTTTCTAAATTAATCACAACACTTAATTAATCCAATTAATTATTTCCATCATCCATTAATTACTCCCCACAAGAGTGTATTGGTGTACAATCATTTTAGGTTCTAATTAGCAAGGCAGTGAGGTGATTGGCACCAATCCAATTGATTATATTTCATCTAATCACTTAGTGAATTAAAACTTCCTTTTAATTCACCTTTCTTCTTTGACGAACACATTTAATCATCTAGAAGAACTCACAAGCTATGAGTGACATCTAACCATATATCATAGCTACCCAAGCTAATGTAGAAGTTTGTTCGGAGAACCTATTCAGTTGAAATTACAATGTAATTCGATCCTTCTCTAAAACAATACTCTCAATCACATTACTAGGGTATGGATTTATTATGTCAAACACCTAATGTGATTATTCCTTCTTATATGATTCAATTGAGTCGTATAGGAACGCTTTCCTTTATTACGCTCGATACTTCGGCCGAAGATTCCCGAATCATATCTTAGAGTATTCTTCCTCTCTTATCGAAGATTAGATATTCCTTGTTGCGCACACATTTGCCTTCATGACTAAGTGGCTTAACCCCAACTATGCCGTTGACATTCTGATAGAGTGACTTTTGACATAATCAAAGATCAAGTACTTAACCACAAGCCAACGACGATGCCTCAGGTCAAAGGACTACTTACATTATTCCAACCTTTAGAGTTACTTGCTTGTAATGTGAGTAGACCTCCATGCAAGCACTCTCGTTCGATTGTGTTCAGTGAACTCATTCCCTTAATGAGCACCTACATACTTGTCTTAGTGTCACTACACAAATGGGATGAGACTTTCCATTCTTCCATTTGAAGCGGATACAGTATGTACCGGTCTAAGCATTGTCAGTATCCCTCTGACAATCCAATGACCAGGAACCTTTTGGACATAATGGTTATGTGAAGAAGGTCTCTATAGTCTAACATCATTAGATTACTTCTTCAATCGATCCATTGTCCATGGATTCATTAATCAGGACATATATCGTTTATTGAGATAGTCCCAATTAGTATCTTTGCCATTTGATGTATAAGAGTCATCCATACATCGATTCTTTTGTCCTGAAAGGTTTCTTCCAAAGATTGACTTTCAGGGCATATTTCCAACAATCTCCCACTTGCACTAAAGTCAATCACTAGTGTATCTTATACATGCTAGTTGAGAGAGCTTATGTTCATAGGTTAACTTGGTTATGTATTAATCCCTTTTATTTAAAAAGGATTTACTTATCAAATGTTTCCAAAACATTTGATGATGTCTCTTTCTTGTGTTCGAATACTTTGATGAGACCTTGATTCCATGGCTTGAGCTATCGCCCCATTACGTCGTAGTATCCTACTAACGACCTTATGGTTTGGATTCAATCATTGGTTCTATAAGAACCGTTTCATTCAAAACACCTTTTGAAGCAGTTTCTAAAACAATAAATCGTCATATATTTCGTTTGTATACTTTTGTTGGTCCTAAAAACTACAAAGCCTACGTGGCGCGCAGGCCGAGTAATCTAAAAGCTAACTACGTCCTTCGGTGAATGCGGGCGTGCCAACTCGTCGGCCGAGCTCGGCCGAGGAGTAAATTTGTTGATGTCGCGTTGGGTCGCGCTACTGACTTCTGCGTCTTGCGATTGCGGCCGAGAAAGGAACACGTCTCGGCCTCCTGGATTCTCAAACCTGAAGACAAGGTTACTATTATCACGAAGCTCACAAATCGAATTCGGCTTTCAATGTGCCGAATGTAATAACTGTAACACCTCACTTCGTCGAGAAGACTAATGAGATGACCTCGACCAAAAAAGGATTTAGAAACCCTTCTCGACCAAGACTTGGATAGACAATTGACCGTGCCCGCCGCAGTGCTGTTGATGCCAACGGAAGGTACTGCGAGTTCGGCCAATTCTACGGTGATAGAGCTATCTATGCCGACTTAAGATATCACCGGTTGCTTTCACAGTGCTGTTGATGCCAACGGAAGATGTGTCAGCGAAAAAGAAAAGGAAAAAGTTCTCAAGTTGTTTGAGGATTTGCGCAGGGCAATTTTGTATTGATTTTTGTGGGGGGCTTTCGAACGTTGCACAATCACCCCTATTTATAGCATTGGATTTCCTCGAATTCGGCTTAAAACCCTACACGGACTAGGATTTTCTCTCCGGATCAACCCTAGTTCGACCAGTCCTATCTTCACTAGGATTGTGAATCTAGTCCCTTATTGAGTTGAAACCATTCCTGGTTATCCGACTTGCCGAAACTCCTTGTTGCATTAGGATTCGGCTTCGCAAATGTAGCACAACCTAGCCGGCCTAGTTTTAGAGGCCCACGAACCGAACGGCCCAAGGCTCCCTTGTTGCCAGGCCCTTCCGGGCCGAGAATGGTTCTGTCCTCGGCCCAAATTAATATTTTGGGCCCAAACAACTTTATACAAACTTTGCTCCAACCTCTAGAATTCATTCATATGATTAGTACTTCATCCATTATGAAGTTCCATTTGTTAAAATGGTTTATTTTCACTTTGGTTAACAACCTAAGTGAATGCACGCTTCCAGAGTCCCACTCTGATGTTTCTTTCTTAAAGGCAATAATACTCTATCAGTTGCTTTGGTTCTGATCCTGGGATATAGTAATATCTTAAAGTGACAAACTCAGTGGTTTCTTCACCTTTGGATATCAGCTTCACAAGTCTATACATGTGTCCCTTTTGTGATTTTGTGACACATTCATTATAAGGGTTATGAAAGTGATTTTCTATCATATAGAAAAATGCTTTCTTAAATCTTCAACATTTGAGATTTAATTCCCATATAACATCATTGAGATAGCATTGCTATATCAATAAGTCCAATTTCAAGTCTACACTTCAAAATTGACCGTGTCATGTTTTGTCATTTCTCGAGTAACATCTATGTTTTATCAAGTCTATCGAATAGACCTTATTCACATCTTGTTGCTCAAATTATGACATCACTCCCACTGGCCTTGTTGTAACTTAGCATTCATTCAAAATAACAATTATATTTTCTTGATTTGAATGCATATTGCTCTCACTAACTTGTCTTGGATCTATTGACAATCGTTAAGATCCATTAGCTTATTGATGATGTCTCAACATTTTGAGAATATCAACAACTCTAGCTAACACAAGTTATTTAAACGAATCATAAGCAAAAGAATTCCTTCTCAAGTAATTCCATGAAATGTGTGACTTGCTTTATCAAGTCTATTCATTTAAATTATATGGTGTCGTACACCATACTTCAAGTTTTAGTCATATTAAAACTTTTAATGTAGTCATATAAGAATTATCCAAGTCTTTAGTGGAAGCATGGCTCCTACTAAGGATATAGAAATTCAACCATTTCTTCTAGGTGGTTGATATAATTCTTTATCAAAACTACATAGAGCGTTTTAATTACATGAGATGTTGAATTTGGATTGTCTTGTTGTTAAACTATATGTTGTGACTCATTTTGAAACTTATTCCCTTTTGTTTCATCAACTTGTCCATACGCTTTGATATTAGCTTGTTCTCATAAAAGAGAATGATGGACAACTCCCAACATATAACCATTTTATGCTAGGTTGACGAAACCAACATTCAAAGACTATTCTTAGAATGTCACACAACATAGAATTTTTAACGTTTGAAGAGCTTGAATCTTTTAACAATTAAAATTACAAACTCTTAATAATAGTCAAGTATTATCATTCTTTAGACAACTATAAACCAATCATATTCAAGTTTATATCTATTTTCACACCTCCCACTATTTCTCATGACTTTAATGAGAAATCATTTCATACATTCAAAATGTATAAACGTGGAGTATATTGGTAGAAGACATTGTGTAGTAGCTTTAAAACATTTCAAGCTTATTTGTTTCAATCTTCACTAAGTTAATGTCTTGTTATCAAGTGACTAAAGTCTTTAAACATTTTATAGATTTAGACACTTCTTTCTTGGTTTAATCAATAACACAATTGACATTTTAAAACCTTTTAACAAATGCCCAATTAGTTGTTCAAAACTACTAATTGAATCAAGAGTGATCTTGATTATTGTGTTTCAAGTGATAACCATATAAGAAACGTTTTTCTTATTACTTATATCATTATAATGTGATCTTCCTTTTCTTCAAGAAAGGATACTCTAGACTTTTGTCAATTCATATAGAACTCATAGGTAGACAAATGGAACCAAATCTAAAGATTCATTGTATCCTTTTATGTCCTACATGTGAGATCTATCCATAATTGATAAATCTAAAGTTTGGTTATCACATTACAATAGGTGATATAACTCTTGTATCTCATCTAGGATACAACAAGACAATTTTCAATTCATAACACTACTTTAAGGAAATAGTATATTAAAAAGGCATTCATCACATTACATTAATATGATAATTCAAACATTCATAATGTTTAATACAAAAAGAATTAGTTCTATACATTTAGAGACTAATTTAAATGCCTTTATACATTTAGGCACTAATAGTGGTCTTCCATCATATGAAGCCACTTAATAAGTTCTTAACAAAATAAGAAAGTTTAAAGACTATCTTTAAATGCCTAACAAACTTCCTAAGTAGTAAGAAAAAACATGGTGGCCGAACCCTTCTCCACACTTTTCTTTGCTTGTTCCTCTTCTACTTGGCTCCTCCACCTATATACAATTATACAAGTGATTAGCCTTTTATATCAAATATAAATATTTAGAAGATCTAACAATTAGAATTGAAGATAAGAACATAAACCATACCTTGTGGCTTGTCTTTAAGAGTTGCAAGGTATAACCTGCAATTCCTCTTCCAATGCCCCTCCTTTCCACAGTGGTGGCAAGTCCCCTTGGGCTCTTTTGCCTTCTTTTTCCTCACTCCTCCTTGCGGCTTAGGAGTGGGGGACTTCTTCTCCTTCCCTTTGCCTTTGCCTTGCGGCTTGGCCTTGGAAGAGGATGGCTTGTTGTAGGCTACTGCAGCAGTCCCTACAACGTTCTCTTTCTTCATAGTCTTCTCGGCAGTTACTAACATATTTAGTAACTCAGAAAGAGTACTATCCATCTTATTCATATTGTAGTTCATTACGAATTGCGCGAATGAATCAGAAAGAGAAGCCAATACGAAGTCCTGGGCCAATTCCCCGTCAAGTGGAGTACCAAGGTTCTCCAATTGTTCAATGAATCCTATCATCTTCAGTACATGTTGATGCACTGGAGCCCCCTTGACCATCTTGGTCTTCACAAGTTCACAAACAGTGCTAAAGCAACGGTTGCGCGTCCCTTCACCATATAACTCTGTAAGATGGAGTATTATGGAAGATGCACTGTCCATGCCCTCGTGCTGTCTCTGTAGCTCCTCATTCATGGAAGCCAACAGATAGCACTTGGCTTGTGTGTCATCCTCAACGTGCTTGTCAAACTTAGCACGTTCATCCTCAGTAGCCTAAGGGCCGAGAGGTATGTGAGGTGGAGCCTTGTCTAGTACGTAAACAATCTTCTCCAATGTTAGGAGAATCTTGACATTACGATACCACGATGGGAAATTGTGCCCCTCTAGGCAATGTTTGTCGAGTATTTTCGTGAGTGTGCTTCCAACCATATCTAAATACATAAACAATAAAATAATTAGTTTGATTGTTGATTAAGTCAAAAGATTCGGGTCTTTAAACCGAATGACACCACCCACCATTTTTGGCAAATTCCATATCCCTCAAGATGGAATCCGGGAGTTTTCAAAGAAAGCTCCTAGCGGGTTATGGGAGGCTCACTATTACCAAGCCCACCTCACGATGATACGATGTTGGCTAGCAAAAGTAATAATGAGAGGGTACAATTACCCATTCACAACAAGCTTTTGTGATTACCCATCTTTTTGGCCTCTAGAAAACAATGCCTCACGATGATACGATGTTGGCATCATTTCTCTTAGTTAAGTTCTTTCCCACCATGCCGGTTTAGATAGGGGTTCAAGCATGACCTCACGATGATACGATGTTGGCCATACTCGTTGCCTACCTTAACCTCATCAAATGTTTTAAATAAACTCCTCCTGAGTATAAGCATGCACTTTGCACTCCCCCATGATAGGGTGAAGGCGATGTACAAGTCATAAACGATTGGAGCCTACCACGGTGGAAGTTGATAAGCTCATATTTATACATATTTTACATCAAATTCTCTTGTCTTTTCTTAGTTATTTCCTCATATTTTTGTACTATTTACTTTGTTTTTGTGTTTTATAGAATTTATCTAGCTAAGAAAATAAAAATAGCATAAGTGTGATTTTATGTAATAAATTCGTCAAAACTTTTTAGCTTTTAAATTAAATAAAATACATATACATATATATATATATATAATAATAATTCATGATGATATTTGAAACATCATCATGGTTTGTTTTGTAGAAAATATGAAAGCTGCTTGGCAGCTGTGAAGCAGAAAAGAATAAGCCACGACGTGGGAAAGCAAAAGCTTGAAGAAAGAAAAGAATAAAAAAAAAATAAGGAAAGTGGGGGAGTGCAGCAACAGTTTCGGTCAGTGAAGAAAAACAGTTTGCCAGCAGGAAAAGAAAGAATAAATAAAGAAGGAAAGAATAATGGAAGATGTGAGTGGAAGCTAGAAAAAAAGAAAGGGCATAAAGAAGAAAGTAACGTGCTGCCTAGTGCAGCGAGAAATAAGGAAATAAAAAGGCAGGACACAGTGTACTTGGAGGAGGGGGGAGGAAGGCAGGCTGCTTTGAGCAGCTGCCAGAAACCCGAGACAGCTCTCGACGGACAGAGAGGCACTGAGGAATACAAGAGAAGGCAGAGATGGCGAGTGCGGAACTGGAGGGGGAGCACCAACGAGAGGAAGGAAGTCAGCAGCTGGCTTACGAACTGGCGAGAGGACGGAGTGCAGGACAGCTGCCTCGAGCTTAAGCACAGAGGATCACTTCCTCATTTGGTTTTATTTTTCATAAACTCATGTTTAATTTAATTTGCTTTTCAATTATATTAAACATGTGTAATTAATTTCTGTTTAGTTAGAGGTGAATTTGAAACCATGGATAAATGTTTATTATGATTTGATTTACTCCAGTTATGAATTCGTGAACGTTGGATGTGGTTTATTTTTCTGTGTTGATTAATAACTTGTTTATGTATGTGGGTTAAGGGTCGACACTTAATTTGCATGCTTAGACTTGATGCTAGGATATAAGGGAATTTCACCTAATCGTTATGAACTTATATCCATGAGTAGTAAAAATCGCTAGTCACGATTGTGTTTAGTAAACCCTAGGTTGGATTAACATGCGTATTCCATAGTTATGAATGCCTAGTCAATGCTTATGATTTCCATTAAACTTAATGATCTTTGATATGTATCTCTATCATGCGTATTCCATAGTTAGGGAACTTGATAAGAATAATTTGGTTGTGATGCGTATCCCGTCCAATTCAATGAATATAGGGAAATCTGAAAGTTAATTTAAGCGGACCTAATTAACTTGGAGCGTTGTCATTTATTCGTTTGTTGAAATCATAACTGGGAATCAAATTGTATGCATTTATTCATGTGTGGATAAGGAACCCTCTAACTAGTGTCTCATCATTTTAATTCTATAAAATATATTTTCTTTGAAGTTTGTTTTTAAATTTCTGTTTTTAAAATCAATTTCGTCAAAAAATCAATCCCCCATTTATTTTAAAGTATTAGATTTGTTAGAAATCAATTTAGTTTGTGTTTTCTTGAGTCTTGAATTATTTTGAGTCTTTTGTTTTGTTTTAGTTTATTTGTTAGATTTATTTTGAGTGATTCTAGTTTAGTGTTTTAAATTTTGTTTTTACGTTTTTAATTTAATTTTACTTTGGTTAGCAGCCCTAGTTAATCCCCGGCCTAGAACGATCCCTACTTACATCATTACTACAATTGTCACAAATAAGGTTTAATTTGTGCGTTAACTTATTGTATTTTATTTTATTTTATTTTTGTTATTATGTCTTTTACTTTTGATATTTGATTTAGTTTTCTTTCTTTGATTTTAGGTACAAATGGAGCGAGACATGGCACTTGCGACCATTCAAGCTCAATTGGCACAGCTCACTGCTCAATTGACTCATAATGCCGAACGGACCACAATGCCAAGTGTCCCTACACTTGATGCATCGTATGGGCAAGGATATCAAACTCATCTATGTCCCCAATTTTCTGCAAATGAAGATGTTTGGGGATATCAAGGCCATAGCCAATCAAGGGGCAACATGTTTTCCAACGCTTACAATTCGGATTGGAGAAATTATTCAGATCATAGGTGGGGAGAACCTCAACAGGTTCAACAAAGTGGATATTGGCAGCCATATGAGGAGTTCTACACCATGCCTATGCAGCCACCACAGCCTCCCCCACAACAATTCCAATCAAATCAAAGTATGCCCATGAATTATAATGAAATTCTTGAAGGACTAATTTCTGTGGCCAGGGTTTACGAAAAGAAGAACAATTGCCGCCATCGGAAGAGTTCTATCAGGGGCCATATGAACCGTCACAGCCACCACATCAATCAACCCAATTCAATTCAGGTACATCCTTGGATAATGATACACTTAATAAGTTACTCACCTCTTTGAATCAGGGAGTAGAAAATCAAAACCAGGAGATGCAAGACCGAGTCAAAAGAGTGGACGAATTGGATATGCAAGTTGGGTAGATTGTGGAATTCATGGCACAGATTCGAGATCAAAGTGAACTCTCCAACTCAAACATTGCAAATTCAAAGGCAGAAAGTGAAATCGATGAAGTCATCACTTTGGAAGGTGACATGAAGGATGAAGCTGTCCCAGAACCATCCAAACACAGCCCGAACATGGATGAATTGTTGCTGCAAGCAGAAGAGGAGGAGGACGACCTGGGCAGTTTAGAAGAATTCTTGCTGCAAGCTCCTCAAATCCCTATGTCATCCAACTCAGGTGAGGAAGTTCTAAATTCACTTCATTCTAACATTATTCCACCGAATATCCTTTGTCCTTGCAGGTTTTTGATTCCAAATACTAAAGAGAGTGAAAAAGACATTGTGGAAGCTCTTCCAAAGGTGCAAAGTGATATCCCAATTCTTGGTGCACCAAAACAAGTTCCCGATGGTATTGAAATGTTCAAAGAACCTTGCACACCAAGAAAAGGGATTCAAGAGAATGAAGTGGTTGAAGCATATCAAGAATACATCCAAGAGGCTGTGCATGAGACAATCAAGCCCAAAGCAGTTGAGTTTGATGACACGGGACAAGCCACAACCATCATAGTAAACCTGGCCAAGTTCAAAGTCCCGGAAATGTTCAAAGATGTGGTGTTTGTCATTGAGTTTGTGTCGGAAAAAGAAAGTAAGCCATCTTCTCCAATTTTAATTTTAATTTATACTAACATGTTTCTAATTTTGATGATTCAGGCACCGTCATTAGAACTTAGACCGTTGTCGGATCATTTCAAGTACCACCGTCCGTTCAAGGATAAACCCATGCATTTGAATAATGAAGGGAGGCCTAGGAATCACCCACAATCAGATTTGCATTCCTAATCCCTTCTCTTTACTGCTTTCATTTTGTTTTGTTTATTTAGTTGTGATTTTTGTTTGGGAGATTAAACATAGTCTTTTTACTTTGATTTACTTATTTTACTTTGATATTTAAAAAAAAAAAAAAAAAAAAAAAACACAAAAATACTTATATTTATATATATAATTAAATAAACTTAAAAGCATAAATAATTTACAATAATGTGAACTAATAGCTTTCATTGGTTGTTGGTAGGTGGTGCCTCGGAGGTCGACGGAGCCCCAGAAAGATGAAGCGCCAGAGTTGGATCATTCGGAGCCTCAATACTTGGTGCAGCTCCCGAGGACGAAGACAACATAAACCTCGGGAGTAACGCCATAAACTGTTGATGATCACTCTGAATCCGCACTTCGGACTCCTGCATCTGATCCAGCTTCCTCTTCATGCTTGTTGAGTAATTAGTTGCGAGCATGTGCAACTTCTTATTCTCATGCCTAAGCACTCTGACCTCTTGCCGAAGACTAGCCACTTCAGCCATCAACGACTCAACCTGACGAGTTCGTGCAAGAAGGCGCTGGCCCATGTTTGATACTGAGCCTGCGCATCGGACGCTGTAGGCCAGAGAGTCTTGAACAGCCAGTTCGTCAGACCGCCTGGAAAGTATCCTAGTGTCTCTAGGAGTGAGCAGATTTCTGGCCACCACCGATGCGGTTGTTTCATTCATCATCATGGAATCCCCAACTGTAAGAGGACCATTTGGGGATATGAAGGACGGCTGCCAAATGTTGGTTGGAGAAGACATATCAATATCTTCCCCAACATTCAAGTTAAGGCGACGGTCAGAGGGGCAAGACATTTTCTGAAGGTGTTGAGAATGAAGAGGTCGAACTGATCAAGATTAAAAAAATCTCGGAGGGAGTGTTTACAGGAGGGAGCTCAAGTGTGTTGTGGAACAAAATTGCGCCTCTATAAAAAGAAGAAATCAAGAGGAGCTCATCAGAAATCAAAGTGGCGTCCTCTCGCAAATCGAAGAGTCGGGGCTCCTTTCTTAAAAGCCGGATTCTTTTCTCAAAAGCGGCGTCTTTTCTCAAAAGTCGGACGTCGTTCTCAAAAGTCGGGCGCCTCTCTCAAAAGACGGTGCGGTCAGGAATCACGAGGCGAACAGCTTTTCCAGTTTTGTCGTCTCTCGTCACGCGCGCTGTCAGCTTTGCGCAAATTACGAGTAGCTTTTTCAGAAAGCGCGTAACTTGTACTGTTCATCCATCCACCGGCTGCCGACAGGGGTAAAGGAACAGTTTCGGTTGTGAAGAATCACCTATAAACGTCTACCTTCGCCATCCATTGCAAAGGCAAACTCTCTCAACACTTCTTCATCTCCGAAAATGCCTTTCCAACAAACCCTCTCGAGTTACTCTATGTTTCTCATTCCCTGGGATACCTTTGCAAACAAGTCATCAAGAGCTAGAGTATTTCATATCATGAAGGTTGAAAGCAAGAGTATCTCATATCATGCTTTCTCCCTGTCATTTTCCTTGTCTTTGTGACAAGGAGAAAGCGAGCAATCAGCCAGCACTCGGTGTCAATCTTCCGATCTAAGAACCGACTGCCTGGAAATCCTTCCTGATTGCTTACCTAGCATTGCTCTCGAGTGCTCATCTTCAACCGCTGATGTACTTCCGAAGAAGACGCCACATCTGCCTGGAGAACAGATAAGGCAAGTGAAAATGATACCTTGAAGCATGTGGAGACAAGGTGCTGCTTCATCTTCAAGATCAAGTCTCATTTTCCTTGCTAAGAAGTTCCCCAGCCCAGTTCAAGAATACACCTGTGGAACGATACTTCTTCAAAAGCAAAAGTATCTCATATCATCAGAGTCAAAGGCAAAGATATCTCATGGCATGTTTTTCCTTTACCCTTGCTCTTGGCTACGAGTCAAGGTGAAAGAAAGCAATTGGTCGGCACTTGGACAGATTGAACAAAGAAACAGACCACCACCTCTACCTCGTGCCTACCTGCCATGCAGAAGAAACAAAAAGAGAAGAATGTAGCCTGCAGACTCAATCAACCCGGCAGAAGGAGTCCGAGTTGAAACCAAGAGCTCGAGAAGCTTCAACAACATATGGACGCATCAGTCACCACCACCAATCAAGTCTCATTTTCCTTGCTAAGAAGTTCCCTAGGCCAGTTCAAGTTCAAAGCTGTGGAAAGTCACCAAACAGGACCAATGATCACTTATTAGTTTTATTCATTATCTTTTATTTTCATTTTCAATTTTTCGTTTGCAATTTTTTTTACATTTTCTTGTCTTACTTAATTGAATTATTTCTCTTCTTTGCAGGAACTTTTGGTTATTTCCACCCTTGAAGTTGATTGCAAAATTTTAGCTTGGGGGGTCATCGCTTGATTTTACTGCAAATTAGGGAAGTTTTCAGTCCTATTGCTTTATTTTGTTTCTTTATATTTATCTATTTTATTTTTATTTGCATTTTATTATATTTTCTGACATTGGGGACAATGTCTAGTTTAAGTGTGGGGGTATTTTAAAGAGTATAAAAATGACCAAATTGAAAATTTTTGTACCTTCGACTTTGAACTGGTTTCATTTGTTTCCATGTTATTCCATGTTATTGCTTTGTATTTTCTTAATTAAGTTGTTGTTTTTAAAAAATAAAAATAAAAAAAAATCGGAAAATTTAAAAAATCCAAAAATATTTCCTTGTTTTCCTTATTGTTTTGAATTAGATTTTTGTTAGTTTCCCGACCCAATGATATAATTGGATAAAATTTGAACCATGATGATCAAGAACTTAGTTAACATGTGTTTTGTGAAATTCCTAATTCTCGTGTTAGTTTTGTACATATTTGATCATCTTTGAAAAACTAAACGCACATAGCCTTGTTGATGTGAAACTAAAGCATGATTTAAAGCTCCATATGTGAATTTAGTGACCATATACATCCTATGTGAGTTTTTGAGCCTATTGAAAGTGTGTGCATTTTTCATACACTCTTATTCTTTCATGTGTGATGAACTTATGTGAGATACTTCTCTAGAACTTGCATAATGATCTTTCGAAATATTTGTCATTGATTGCATGAACTTGAAAATGATAGAGGCAGTAGGTTTACCACCATGGCCCAAATAACCTTGTTTCCCAAAGAAAAATGATATCATTAGATTGCCAATTTGAGCCGTATTTGTGAGCCTTTTATTTCTTATCACCAGATATGTCTACCCTTATACCTGAAATATTTTTCCCTACCCTTTCCAAGCGAGCTAATGAGTAATGTGAAATTGTCTTATGAGAAGTGTTTGTGAAGTACTCGGAGGGAGTTTGGCAAAAGAATAAGTGTGGGGGTTTTTCATATTTGTTTCTGCTTGAAAAAAAAAAAAAAGGAAAAAAAAAAAAAGAAAGAAAGAAAGTTTATTTACGAAGAAAATAAAAAGTGTTTAAAGTTTCAGTTAAGTTTGTGGTTGGAGGTGACTGGAAGAATAGCTGGAAAGCTTGAGTTCTTATAAATCTAAACAAAAGAATTGCTTGCAATGTAGCTTGGAACTTGTGTTTACCTATTCTTTCGTTTCAATAACCCTCGCCCTAAACCTCATTACGTCCAATAAAAGTCCTCTTGATTTAAGTTTTGCAATTATGATTGTGGAGAAGTGATCTTTATGCAAGCTTATGGTAGAAATTTCACATTTGATTCTTTGAGCGAAACACATTAAAACTAAACACATATGTGATTGAGTGTATATCCCGTGAGAAGGTTACTAGTTTGCATATGATGATTTTAAAAGTAAAAACTTGAAATTGCATTAGCATGGCTATCTCACACACTACACTTCAAGGATGATTCAAAGATTACTGCTAATATTTGAATTAGGAAAATGAACTTGGATTAGCCTGTTTGGTGTTAGCTATGGTTCTTGATGATTGTGTTCTCAAATGAAATTCTATGAGGGTCACATAGGGGGAAACTAATAATTTTCATGTTATTACTTTTTCTGTTTTCTCTGTTTTGCTCGAGGACTAGCAAAAGCTAAGTGTGGGGGTATTTGATAAGCTCATATTTATACATATTTTACATCAAATTCTCTTGTCTTTTCTTAGTTATTTCCTCATATTTTTGTACTATTTACTTTGTTTTTGTGTTTTATAGAATTTATCTAGCTAAGAAAATAAAAATAGCATAAGTGTGATTTTATGTAATAAATTCGTCAAAACTTTTTAGCTTTTAAATTAAATAAAATACATATACATATATATATATATAATAATAATTCATGATGATATTTGAAACATCATCATGGTTTGTTTTGTAGAAAATATGAAAGCTGCCTGGCAGCTGTGAAGCAGAAAAGAATAAGCCACGACGTGGGAAAGCAAAAGCTTGAAGAAAGAAAAGAATAAAAAAAAAATAAGGAAAGTGGGGGAGTGCAGCAACAGTTTCGATCAGTGAAGAAAAACAGTTTGCCAGCATGAAAAGAAAGAATAAATAAAGAAGGAAAGAATAATGGAAGATGTGAGTGGAAGCTAGAAAAAAAGAAAGGGCATAAAGAAGAAAGTAACGTGCTGCCTAGTGCAGCGAGAAATAAGGAAATAAAAAGGCAGGACACAGTGTACTTGGAGGAGGGGGGAGGAAGGCAGGCTGCTTTGAGCAGCTGCCAGAAACCCGAGACAGCTCTCGACGGACAGAGAGGCACTGAGGAATACAAGAGAAGGCAGAGCTGGCGAGTGCAGAACTGGAGGGGGAGCACCAACGAGAGGAAGGAGTCGCTGCCTTGGCAGCGAGGAAGTCAGCAGCTGGCTTACGAACTGGTGAGAGGATGGAGTGCAGGACAGCTGCCTCGAGCTTAAGCACAGAGGATCACTTCCTCATTTGGTTTTATTTTTCATAAACTCATGTTTAATTTAATTTGCTTTTCAATTATATTAAACATGTGTAATTAATTTCTGTTTAGTTAGAGGTGAATTTGAAACCATGGATAAATGTTTATTATGATTTGATTTACTCCAGTTATGAATTCGTGAACGTTGGATGTGGTTTATTTTTCTGTGTTGATTAATAACTTGTTTATGTATGTGGGTTAAGGGTCGACACTTAATTTGCATGCTTAGACTTGATGCTAGGATATAAGGGAATTTCACCTAATCGTTATGAACTTATATCCATGAGTAGTAAAAATCGCTAGTCACGATTGTGTTTAGTAAACCCTAGGTTGGATTAACATGCGTATTCCATAGTTATGAATGCCTAGTCAATGCTTATGATTTCCATTAAACTTAATGATCTTTGATATGTATCTCTATCATGCGGACCTAATTAACTTGGAGCGTTGTCATTTATTCGTTTGTTGAAATCATAACTGGGAATCAAATTGTATGCATTTATTCATGTGTGGATAAGGAACCCTCTAACTAGTGTCTCATCATTTTAATTCTATAAAATATATTTTCTTTGAAGTTTGTTTTTAAATTTCTGTTTTTAAAATCAATTTCGTCAAAAAATCAATCCCCCATTTATTTTAAAGTATTAGATTTGTTAGAAATCAATTTAGTTTGTGTTTTCTTGAGTCTTGAATTATTTTGAGTATTTTGTTTTGTTTTAGTTTATTTGTTAGTTTTATTTTGAGTGATTCTAGTTTAGTGTTTTAAATTTTGTTTTTACGTTTTTAATTTAATTTTACTTTGGTTAGCATCCCTAGTTAATCCCCGGCCTAGAACGATCCCTACTTACATCATTACTACAATTGTCACAAATAGGGTTTAATTTGTGCGTTAACTTATTTTCGCATCAGAAGTGTTGGAAGTATGCCCACAAAGCCACTCATTTGATGTAATAGCTTTTTGGAATACTTAATGTATTAAACTTTTATATGTTTAATGGAGGGCAAAGCTTATTGTTAATCACTATTTATTGTATCATGTGTTTAAGCAATAAGGGAATCCAAGGGATGTATTTGGTCTAAGAGATAAGTGATCTAAATGAGTTAGATTAACGAGACCTTTCTCTTATGTTCATTCCTAAAACGTTCCTAGCCATAGGATTGCCAATTGGGCATTGACAATCCGCTAAGGTTAGCATGTGTTATGTTGACTCAAGCGTGAGTATGACTAGTCTCAAGTCATTTGGTGTTGGACACTAAGACAAACACATAGGTGCTCGAAAGAGTAATCGAGTACACTGAACTACGATCAAAAGAGAGTTCAAACATACATGTCATGTGTGAACTCTAAAGTTCCACTATGCAAAGTAGTCCTTTGACCTGAGGCATCATAGATGTCTAATGGTTATGTCCTTGATCTTTGATCATGTCAACGGCATTCTTTCGGATTGTCCACGGCATTGTTGGGGTCAAGCGATCTAGTCATGTAGGCATATGAATGCACAACAAGGGATCTCTAACCTTCCATGGTGGAAGGAGAATACTCTAAGATATGATTCTAAAGTCTTTGGCCAAAGCAAATGAATATGACTTAGGAAGTTTGTTCCACTACAATGCAATACGGTCCTTCTCTAATACAATACTCTTAATCACATTGTTTAAGTGATAGTTTGTTTCATGTCTACTATCCAATGTGATACCTTTTCTATATGATTATCTTGAATATGATTT
Organism: Malus fusca; assembly: GCA_035220775.1. Lineage (NCBI taxonomy): Eukaryota > Viridiplantae > Streptophyta > Magnoliopsida > Rosales > Rosaceae > Malus > Malus fusca. Next base: position 26,085,566 of record CM069067.1, on the reverse strand, counting down.
GGAACAAACTTCCTAAGTCATATTCATATGCTTTGGCCAAAGACTTTAGAATCATATCTTAGAGTATTCTCCTTCCTCCATGGAAGGTTAGAGATCCCTTGTTGTGCATTCATATGCCTACACTACTAGATAGCTTGACCCCAACAATGCTGTGGACACTCCGAGGGAATGCCATTGACACGATCAAAGATCAAGGACCTAACCATTAGACATCTATGATGCCTCAGGTCAAATGACTACTTTGCATATTGCAACTTTAGAGTTCTTACATATTCAAGGGAATCATATAGGAAAGTATCACATTGGATAGTAGACATGAAACAAACTATCACTTAAACAATGTGATTAAGAGTATTGTATTAGAGAAGGACCGTATTGCATTGTAGTTGTAACTGGATAGGTTCTCCAACCAATTCTACTTAGCTTGGGTAACCATGACATACTGCTAGGTGTCACTCATGGTTTGTGGAAGCCCTAATGATTAGCAAACACTAATCATGAAAGGGAGAATTGAAATGTGGTTTCAATTCACAATCGATCGTTAAGAGTAACATCGCCCACTGCCTCGCTAATTGGAACCTAATGGATCGTACACCGAGTAAGGATGTATGTGAAGAAATTAAATGAAATGGATAAGCAATTAAATGGTTTAATTGAAGAATGGTCAAGATTAATTAATTAGTTAATTAATTTTACGAAAGGTTCGTAATGGGCTTTTAAGTTGGTTTTGGGCTTCGGGGCTCAAAAGCGTTTTGGTCCACAAGGCCCATTATGTTTAAGTTGTATGACAACTAAAACAAAATGGGCAAATAGCCCAATAACATTAATATGGCCGGCCATTAGGGTGAATGGGCAAACTTGGATTAATTACAAGTTTGCCACTCACTTGTAATGAAGTATAAATTCAACTTTATAGCTTTGTTTTCACTAAGGGTTTTCTTGTTGAAATTGGGTGAAACATTTTCTCTCCTTTTTCTCCAAGAGGCCGGCCACTAAGGGGAGGGACATCTAGCAATCTCTTCTTCCCTAAGTCATCCATATCATCTTCACAAGATACATCCTTGGTGAAGAGACTTAGAGACATCAAACTTTTGGTGTTTTGGAGAACAAATCCTCATTTCCTCAAATCTTCAAAGGAGCACTAAAGGGAGGATAACACAAGGAGGATCCAAGGAGCTTGGAGGTGACTTGAAGGCCCTCCACTTGGGTGAATCCCTTGTGTAAACAAGGATGAGCTTCAAGGGTAAAGAAACTCTAAATCTTTACTTCTCTTTAATGTTGTTAAAGAGTTTATTGGTTCACCATATACTAGGCTTTGAAAGTCATGGGTTTTATGATTTGTTTTTGGATGCATGCCTACTTTAAAGTGTTAATAGCTTGCATGTGTATTCAAATGTTCATACTTGTTCTTCACTAGGACAAATTTTTTCCTTCAAGTGGTATCAGAGCCTAGGCCTAGTTTATGGTGAATCCTTTTGGGTTTTGTGACTTTCATATTTTGTGATTTAAATGTTGTAAATGTTACAAGCTTTGTTCTTGCTTTTGAATATATAAATTTTGCTAGAAAATTTAGCATCTCAAATGTTGTAGATGTATTTCATTTAAGCATGAATATTGGAACTAAAATTTGGTGCCATGTGTTTTGGGAAATTCGGCCAAATCCAAAGGGTGATTTTTTGGGTTCATGTTGTCTTGTTAAAATGGTTTTAAAGTGACTTTTGGAACCCCTAAGTACCCTAGGATATTAGCCCTCTTTTGAGTGGTGAAAAATTGAGTTTTGGTGAGTGAAAAACATTCATGGAGCTATTATGAGTTTTCATGGTGTTCTTCAATGTTCTTGAAGTTCTTGCCAAGAACAAAAGGGTTTTGAAGTTTTGATTCAAAAGTTTTATGTTTTTCATAAAGTTTTGGTTTATTAATTGATGGTTGATGGTTATTGGTGAGATGTGATGAAATGGTTTTAATGTTTTGTCATAGATCTTTTATTTTTCTTACAAACCATCAATGCATATTGCACATGCATGCACAACTTGCATAAAACCCTTTCACACTCATTCACACCTCTAAAACCGGCCAACCCCTAGTGGGGGTACTTTTGGGGCCTTTTGTGCAATTACATAAAGTTTTGATAATTTTGTGTTTTTGTATTTTGGCCCAAAAGTTTACGTTTTTACGTTTAGGCTTAAAAACTCTAAAGGACAAATTGTTTTGATCCTTTAATGATGTTTTTACATTAATAAAATTTTGGGTTCTAGTTGAAATTACATGAAGTTGTGGACTTTTGTGTTTTTTCAAAGTGACCCCAAAAGTTTTTGTATTTGCATTATGGCCCAATTGTTGTGGTCATAGTTTCCTTTTGGCCCAAATAAAATGAGAACAAAATGGTTTTGTCTCTTTAATGAGAATTGGATTTTCATTTCATTTAGTCCCATTTAAATCAATTCTATGGATCCAAAAACCAATTGTTTAAAGTTGTTTTCTTAGTTAATTTTGATTGATTAAGAAAAGGGTGATTATGAACCAATGGCCACGATAATTGAGCTATGTGATTGGCCGATTTACATTATGAATGTTTGGGTTTTAGTAGTGTAGATTTGAATGTAATTTGATTAATTCAATTTGTTGTAAATGGACATAAGTCCATCATTTGATTTGTGTTGTAAAAGGGCATAAGCCTTTCTTATTATTTCATGTATTCCTTTTGTTTATATGTATGCTAAATGGAATAGTTGGGTCCAACGCCCAATAGGAAATAACGGTTTAATTGGATTAAACGCGTAACTAAAATCAACAACTACCTACCTTAGACCCAAGGTCCAACACAAGGCTCGTGTTTGATCAAATTAAACGGTTCATAATCATCCTAAGACCTAATATGACTATATAGTCCATATGAGGATGCAATGCATTCGTTAGTAGTTCTATATAGTCTCACTTATTTCTTCGAAATAGTGGGAGTATTATAAACTACTAAATTCATATTAACTTGGACCAATGGTTGTGATAGGCCCAAGTTCTTTTAATGTGATTAAAATGTTTTGATGTAGCCCAAAACTACTCCCTCAAAACGAATATTAAGTTGATAAGAGAGAGATGTTTAGAATATCTCTTCGTAGGCCTTCCACCGTGGTGGGCTCCAAGCGTTTGTGACTCATGCACCGGCTTCACCCTATCATGGGGAAGTACAAAGTACGTGCTTACATCCAGGAGGAGTCCATAAACATATGATGAGGTGAGTGTAGGCAACGAGGATAGCCAACATCGTATCATCGTGAGGCTATTCTTGAACCCCTTCACGAACTAAGCATGGTGGGAATAACTTAAACCAAGTGCAATGGTGCCAACATCGTATCATCGTGAGGCAACATTCTCTAGAGGCCAAACGGATGGGTAATTACAAAAGTTGTAAATGAATAATGCGTTATTCTCTCATCATTATTTTTGCTAGCCAACATCGTATCATCGCGAGGTGGGCTTGGTAATGGTGAGTCTCCCATAACCCGCTAAGAGTTCAATATAACTCTCGAATTCTATTGAGGGATGTGGAATTTGCCAAAAATAGTGGGTGGTACTATTTGTGACAGCCCGTCCCTAATCTTAAGAGTTTTTAAAGTTTTAATAAAGGATTTTACAAAAATGCCATTTGAGGAACGCACATTATTCGAGGTTAATCGTTGTGTCATGCCATCTAAGATTTGTTTTCTTGACATATCCTCGTAGTACTCGTCGCTACGGACGTGTGGGCGCTGACGGTTCATGATTTGGAGTTATATCGAAAAAGTTATTAACGTTTGAAATTTGGGATTTTAAGGAATTATAATTTTAGTAAAATCTAGAATTTCTTTTATGAAAATGGACGGCCCAGATTTAATGATGAATAAATGGATGGTTTGGATGTAAGGAAAAACAAAAATAAATAAAAATATGAAAGGAGGTTTTGTGTGTGTGTGTACGTGAAAGAAAGAAGAAGAAGATGAAGGATTGGGCAAAACTGCCCAATCGGAACAGGAGAGAGGGAGGAGTGAGCCAACCAGAAAGAGGAGGAAGTGGAGGACCAATCAGAGGGAGAAGAAAGGAGGGAAAGGAGGGAGAGTGGCATGCGGGGGAAAGGAGGAACCGGGTTTTCCCCCAACCCGTTTACCCGCGACACCCACCTCCATTTTTCCGACGATTTTCACCAGAATTTCCACGAATTGGATCAAGGTACCACTCCCAATCAACACCTAGGCCTTCCCTCTTCATGTTTCACCCCAAAAATCATGAAATTTCGTGGTGATTTCGCGAAGAACACCCACACGGGTGCCGCGACTTTGTTGTTAAAATTCTTCAAATCTTGAAATGTTTTCTTTCAATTACTAACACCATTAGCATTCCCTTAGGACCTGGAACAAAGCCCAAGCATTGGTTGGGACGGCGGAATTCATTTGAAGGTCGAATTGGAACTCACCAAAATTCTAGGGTTCTTCACGGTTTTGGTAAAATTGAAGCACTTCCAGGCCAAATTGGCCTTGGCCACAGGTATGAAAGTTGTTCTACTCATTGAGATCTTCAAATCTGAAAATTTTGGTAATTTTTGGAAATAGTTGAATTTTCCGGCGAACCGGGGCGGCCAACCGCTACCCGCGGCGGCGCGTGCGGCGGCGCGTGGCCAATGGCCCGCCAATGTCATTCTTAGCATGTGTTTAATGCTCTAGGTTCAGTTTTGATAATTGATGGACGTAAATTGAATAATTGAACCTAAGTTCGTTACGATTCGTGGTTAGGTGAAAATGTGAATTGACGATCCGACCGTTGGATCGTCACCAAACTTTGATACGTTGTAATACGTAATATTTGAGGATTATAGGAACTTACGGATCGGAAATCCGATTTACGGATCTTTCGGAATTGGAGTTGTAAGTTCATAAAATAGAACGTTAACCGTCACTTGGTTTTGGAAATTGACGGAGATCCGACCGTTGGATGATAATAAAATTTTAGGATGTTGTTCTAGAGTTATATTGTGGACCTCTGGAAGTTATGGATTGGAAATCTGAGTTGCAGATCTTCCGGATCGAACTGCGTAGTGACGTGTTTTATATAAGTTATATATTCTATGGATATGATTTCTGAGGTTGGATTTGATTATTGTTCTAGGCGCCGATCGTCATGACGCCTCGATGTGTTGTGCTAGGGAGTTGTTGGGCGAACTCCAGGTGAGTGGGCAGTATTTTCTGTATTTACCTATATACTATTGATTTTCCCAGATATTAAGTTTTTGATGAAAATATGTTTCTAAAATGCCATGCATGAATGATAGGCATGATATGATTGATATGCATGATATGAATGATATGCATAAGATGAATGATATGATTATCTGAATTGGTAATTGATGCATGCATATATGTGAATTGGTGCTGTGGACGCACAGGTGAGTATCAGGTGAGTTTTATGTTATGCATGTGCATTGTTGATGATGTATATTATGTGGATAGCTCATAACCTGCAATCATGGTGTTAGTGCTTATATTATTCACCGCACCGCACGCTCACCTTGGATCCAAGTAGGTGCATGTCGTACAGACCATGAGAGGGTTCCGACATGCTAGTCGTACAGATCACTAGAGGTGGTTCCGACTAGTAGGTGACTTTAGATTATGTGCACAGATGGTTGATGAGAGAAGCACTAGAGCGTATTATTACACCATTCATGTCGTACAGACTACTTCAGGTAGTTCCGACTTATCTGCAGTGTAGTGCCGTACAGGTCACCGAGGTGACTCCGGTTGGATTGAATGTTGAGCTAAAGAATTAACCGTACAGGACCAACTGCAGGGTCTCCGGTTAATTCATCATTTCACCTATTACATTGATGCATCATTCATTCTTTTTTTGAAAGTTTTTAACATGGCATACTTTCTGGTTTTTAAGAAAGATTGATGATTTTGAGATTTATGAAAAGTATTATGCTATTATGCTATTTTCTGGGAAAGTATACAGGTTTTACAGCGAGGGGTTAGAAATGTTTTAAATGAAAAGTTTTCGAAAAACTTTGTTTTACTGACCCACTCAATTTTGTTTTGCGCCCCTCCAGGTTCTAGATAGCAGAGCTTTGGTGGCCACGAGGAATCCAACGGTGTTCTGACAGAATTCACAAAGTAGGACTCACCCTCGGGTGTTTCATCTTAGTAATTGTATTTTTAAAGCTTTTGAACTGTGTAAATGGTTACGTCACTCTCACGTGACGACCAGCATGCCCTCCTTCGGGACGGGGTGTGTCACTATTTGATTCAAAGACCCAATCAAATAGTTTTAAACAAACAATCTAATACGATTTCTGTTATGTTATGTAGTGAACGACATGCCTAAAATTATACCCACCATTATACTTGACAAAAGGGGCCTTAAGGGCCAACGTTTCCTTGCTTGGTATCGCCACATTGAGAATGTCTCAAAGGTGAAAGACATATTGTATGTGCTTAAGCAATTCCCATCTCATGTACCTCCTACGAAATTAGCTTCAAAGGAGGAGTGTCAAAATTATGTTAGACACTATGAGAATGACTTACAAGCCAAATGCTTAATCCTCACTTCACTTAGTGAGGAGCTTATGAAGATACATAAGCACATGGACACTTCTTGTGCCATGGTTGAAAGTTTGCATAAGATGCATGACATTGAGACTAGTAATGTACGATTCTCAAATGTTTGTAGTCTAATGAATGCCAAGATGGCAAAAGGGGCATTGGTCCACAAACATGGACAAAAGATGGAAAAGATATTTAAAGATCTTAAAAGTTTAGGAACTTCCATCGATGGGAAAATGGCCCAAGACTTTTTCCTTGCATCTCTCTCGGATGATTTCACTAAGTTTATTGTAAACTATAAAGTGAATAGATTCGATCATTCTTTGAAAGAGATGATTGACATGTGCTGTAAATTTGAAAAAGGTTTCAAAAGGGACAGTGGGAGTGAGAATGCAATGATAAGGAAAAGGTTGCATAAGAAGAAGGCAAAGAAATCCAAAGGAACATGCTTTCATTGTGGAAAGGATGAACGTTGGAAGAAGAAATACAGGGTGCGCATTGCGAGCCTTATGACACGAACTTTTGAAGAGACTATTTCTGTCATAGAGAGTTCTTTTACAGTGAGCTCCAATTCCTGGATATTTGATTCAGCTGCTAGTCAACATATCTGTAATACGATGCAGGGACTAATGAGGAGCAAGTCACTGAGGAATGGGGAGATGATTGTGCGAGTTGGGAACGGCACTAAAATCTCGGCAAAAGCAATAGGCACCTACATGCTTAACCTACCCTCTTGGGAAGTCCTGGAACTTAAAAATTGTTTATATTTTCCTTCATGTATAAAGAATTTGATTTCCATCTCTAAGCTTTTACGAGATGGGCACTCAGTATTGTTTGACAAAATGAGTTGCACTTTATACTTGAACGGTCGTATTATCTCTCATGGTAATATGATAGATGGACTTTTTCACCTAGAGACGAATAGTAGGAGGCACTGTATTGCAAGCAGGAATACCTCAAAACCCAAAAGGGCTAGAGAAGAAGTTAACCAAGAAAAGATGTGGCATCTTAAACTTGGACATGTGAACCTTGATAAGATTCACAAGATGTCGAAAGACGGATATATCCACCCATTAGGTAATGACCAGATGGGTACTTGTGAATGTTGCTTGAAAGGGAAAATGACCAAATCTCCATTTACTGGAAAAGGAGAGCGTGCCACTGAAATTCTAGGGTTAATCCACACTGACGTATGTGGACCTATGTCTACCACGTCGAGATGAGGCTTCTCCTACTATATCACATTCACCGACGATCACTCTCGGTTTGGCTATGTGTATCTTATGAAGTACAAGTCAGAATCCTTTGAAAAGGTTCAAAGAATTCAAGAATGAAGTAGAGAAGCAAACTGGGAAACAGATAAAGATCCTAAGATTGGATCGAGGGGGTGAATATCTGAGTAACGAGTTCCTAGATTATCTCAAAGAGTGTGGAATAATATCATAGTGGACTCCACCGGGAACTCCACAACTCAATGGAGTTTCTGAAAGGAGAAATCGAACCTTGATGAACATGGTTCGTTCTATGATGAGTTCTGCTGATCTACCAGTAACATTCTGGGGATACGCTCTATATACAGCAGCTTACTTGCTTAATAGAGTACCTTCCAAATCAGTTTCACAAACGCCCTATGAGATATGGCATGGAAGAAAGCCAAGTCTTAAACATATTAAGATTTGGGGTTGTGAAGCATATGTCAAGAAGCTTGAAGCTACTAAGCTTGAAGCGAGATCAGTAAGATGCTATTTTGTGGGATATCCTAAAGAAACTATGGGATATGAGTTCTACCATCCTGACGACCAGAAAGTCTTTGTCACCAGAACTGCTAAGTTTCTAGAGGACGAATTTGTTCTCAAAGGAACTATAAGCAAACAGATGGAAATTAATGAGATTATTAATGAACCACAAACAAGCACTCGACATATTGACAACCATGTTCCTGAACCCCTAGCTCCACGTAGATCTGAACGGGTTAGTAAGCCACCTAAGAGGTATGGCTTAGACAATGACTTTGATGAATTGTGCCTTCTAGGTGACAATGAAACAAATGAGGACCCTAGAGACTACACTGAAGCAATGTCCGACATTGATTCAAAGAGATGGCAAGAGGCCATGAAATCCGAGATGGATTCCATGTATCAAAATCAGGTCTGGACTCTTGTAGACCCTCCAGAAGGTATTGTACCTGTTGGAAACAAATGGGTCTTCAAGAGGAAGATAGGCGTTGATGAGAACGTGGAGACTTATAAGGCTAGATTAGTAGCCAAGGGTTACAGGCAAATAGAAGGGATTGACTATGAAGAAACCTTCTCTCCTGTAGCCATGATTAAGTCCATTCAGATTTTGCTTGCTATAGGTGCGTACCATGATTATAACATATGGCAAATGGATGTGAAGACGACCTTTCTGAACGGCTACCTAGAGGAAGAGCTCTATATGACTCAACCCGAAGGTTTCGTGTCCAAGTCTGAAAAGACTAACGTATGCAAGCTTCAAAGGTCAATTTATGGACTTAAGCAAGCCTCCAGGAGCTGGAACATTCGTTTCGACACTGAAATCAAAACGTTTGGTTTTACTCAAAACTGATAGACGCATATTTATGCGACTTAGTTAACTAGTTTTCTTGCATTTACGTTATTAGTTCTTAGTTATTTTAGTACTTTAAGCTATTTTCGTGTGTTTGTAGGTCCAAAGGGCTAAGGTAGCAAGAAAGTGCATTTTGGTGCATTTTGGAGTAGTTTTGAGCTTGGAATGGATTACATATGTTATGAGCAAGATGGATGGACGAATTTGAAGTCAAATGAGGATAGAAACATGCTAAAAATGTGGTGAAACAAATACAAAGTGCAAGAAGAGATAAATTTCTAGAAGGATTGGCCAAAACTTCACTCAAAACCATGCATACCTCATAAAATTCATCAATGCCGTGGCCTTCCCTTTGTTTCACTTCCACCAGATTTTTTAGTAATGATGCAATGCCTATCTCACCATGACATGTGAGTGGATGATGCAATGCTTAGCTAACCATGACATATGAGTGGATGATGCAATGCTTAGCTAACCATGACATGTGAGTGGATGACTCAATACCTAACCCACCAACAATTCCCACTCTTTGCCATGCTCACCTACTCAATTCCACCAAAATTTTGTGTTAAACAAGTCCATCCTCTTCCTATAAATACCATGGTAGCAACCTCATTCAAATCATCCAGAAATTAACCATTCTCCAAGCCTTCCCTTGCCTCTCCCTACATATCTAAACCCCTTCCCATCCATTCCTCGAAATAACCAACCCTTCAACATCATTCCAACTTTGTTGTTGCGGCAAAGAGAAGGAGAAAAGTCCTTGGACGCGCTTGCTATCCAACATGGATCGTTGGAACGTTTAGGTGCTTTCTTTCCTTTGTTTTTCAATGTTTAAATTTGTTTATCTTTGTTTTGTAATAATGAGGAACTAAACCCCCCTTAGCTAGGGGGGGAATTCGAAACACATGTCCTTGCTTGCAATATGATTTAATTACTTTTAATTGCGTTTCATAAGTTATGAATTCAATTTACTTATCCGTTCGTATAAAAACTGATTTGTGTATGTTGATTGAGGGTCGACACTTAGTTTGCATGCATGAATTTGATGCTAGAATATAAGGGAGTTTCACCTAATTGTCATGAACTTATATTCACAAATAGTGAAGGTTGCTAGTCACAATCGCGTTAAGTAAATTCTTGGCAAGAGTAACATGCGTATTCCATAGTTATGAATGCCTCGTCAATGCTTATGATTTTCATAGAACTTAATGATTCTTGCTTGTATCTCTATTATGCAATTCATGTAGGGAACTTGTGAAGAATGCTTTGGGTTGTCGTATGCAATCATCCAACTCAATAAAAGTAGGAAAATCTGAGGGTTAATTTAAGCGTACCTAATTAACTTGGGGCATTGAGAATTAATAAGTTATTGAAATGCAATTGGAAATCATTTTGTATGCAAGCAAGACATGTGTGGAGAAGAACCCCTTAGCTAACCTTCCATCCATTTATTTAAACCAAATTCGTTTTAAAACTTGTTTTGTTTTCCAAAGTTTATGTTTTGTTTCTAAATTCATCAAATCCAAATCCCCCTTTACTTTTAAAGTCTTTTATTTACATTTGTAACTTTGTTTTTATGTTTTTGAGAGGATTTAGCAAGCCCTCCTAATCCCCGGCCTAGAACGATACCCTACTTACATCTATACTACAATTGTCAAAAATAGGGTTTAATTTGTGTGTCAAGTAATTTTCGCATCAAATTTTGGCGCCGTTGCCGGGGATTAGCAACTTTGCTAAATCCCCATTGTTTCTTTTTATTTCTTTTTTTCGTGTGTTTTAATTTTAGTTTTAATTTCATTTGATTTTGTTTATTTCAGGTACTAGTTTATGACTCGTAGTTCTCAACCAGTTCATGCACATATATCGGAGTTTGACGCCAATTTTGAACTAACTTTGAGAAGGAAAAGAAAAGTACCAGAACCTAGTCCACCTAGTTCTAGTTCTGAATCCGAATTTGAAGAAAAGGAGGAGGCAGAAAACGACATGGAGGTGGACAACCGTACACTCAAAGAGCTTTCGGCCTCAGGATTGGATAATGCCGCACCCTTGTGCATCCAATACCCCCCGGCTGCCCAAGGTAAGACGGAAGAGTTTGAATTAAAGTCAAGTTTGCTTCATCATATTCCTAAATACCATGGCTTGTCCATGGAAGATCCTAACAAACATTTGAAGGAATTTGAAGTAGTTTGTTCTAGTATGACTCCCGTTAATGTTGACGGAAGTATTTTGAAGATGAAGGCTTTTCCATTCTCTTTGATGGATAAAGCCAAGGATTGGTTATACGAGTTAGCTCCCGGCACTGTCACATCTTGGGAGAGTATGAAGAGAGCATTCTTAGAGAAGTTCTTTCCAACTTCTCGCATCATCCTCCTACGCAAAAAGATAAGCGGAATTCAACAAGAAGAAGGTGAGTCTTTTCCTACATATTATGACCGATTTAAATCACTTGTTGCTTCTTGTCCACAGCATCAGATGAAGGAGGAGTTGCTTTTGCAATATTTCTACGAGGGTCTCCTACCTCTAGAACGTCAAATGCTTGATGCTTCGGCGGGAGGAGCATTGGTGGACAAAACACCCATGGCTGCCAAGATCTTGATCTCTAATCGAGCGTTGAACGCTCAACAATACGAGGGTCTCCTACCTCTAGAACGTCAAATGCTTGATGCTTCGGCGGGAGGAGCATTGGTGGACAAAACACCCATGGCTGCCAAGATCTTGATCTCTAATCGAGCGTTGAACGCTCAACTTCCGATCTTCATTCGCAATTAGCTAATCTTACTTCTCTTGTGTCTCAGATGGCCGAGGGCATGAAGATGCAAGGACCAAATGTATGTGGCGTATGTTCCATCCAAGGACATGCCTCTGAAAAGTGTCCACAGTTGATTGAAAATGGGGGATGGGAAAGCGCCCATGCAATTGGGTTTCAAGGTCAAAACCAACCAAGGAACGATCCATATTCAAACACATATAATCCCGGTTGGAGAGACCACCCAAATTTCAAGTGGAGGGAGCCCCAACAACCTCAAAACCAAGGAGGCTTTAGGCAACAACTCCCGGGGTTCTTCACCAAACCCTACGACCCACCTCAAAATCAGTCCCAATCCGGCCCAAGTACTTCAGGTATGTCTCTTGACAATGATGCACTTCTTAAGATACTAACTAAGTTGTCTAATGGGCAGGAAAATCAAGCTAAGGCTATGCAAAACCAAGACAAAAGGATGGACGAGTTGGAGAAGCAAGTGGGGCAAATTGCCGAGTTTATGGGGCAGTTTCGTGAACATGGAAAGCTCCCTAGTTCAACCAATGCGAATCCCAAAGAAGGATTTGAAACCGCCAAGGCCATCACGTTGAGAAGTGGTAGGCAAGTTAGGGTTGATCCAAACTCATCAAAATCAAGTCAAATAGAGGATGAAAAGCTGCTGCAAGAAGAAGAACATGGAGCCCAACCCACGGCAAGGGTAGAACCACCCTTACCGCAACCACAACATGCCCCTAAACCATCTCAACCCGTCAAGGTAAGTCCAAATTCGAATTCTTCTAGTTTCTTTCCACTAAATGTGCCCTTTCCTGGCAGGTTTTTGCAATCCAAGAAAGAAGAGGAGGAAAAAGATGTTCTAGAGACATTTAGGAAAGTTCAAGTCAACATACCCCTTTTGGATGCAATCAAGCAAATTCCGAAGTATGCAAAGTTCTTGAAAAAGCTTTGTACAACAAGGAAACGGATTCGGGAGAAAGAGGTAGTACATGTAAGTGAGAATGTCTCTGCACTGTTGCAAAGAAAGCTACCGCCTAAATGCAAAGATCCAGGTAGTTTCACTATCCCTTGCGTAATTGGTAATACAAGGTTTGAACATGCCATGCTAGATTTAGGTGCTTCTATTAATGTCATGCCATATTCTGTTTATGCATCGATGAATCTAGGAGAGCTTAAAAATGATGGTGTTATTATCCAATTAGCCGATCGATCTAATGCATATCCGAAAGGTGTTTTGGAGGATGTTTTGGTGCAGGTAGACCATTTGATTTTTCCTGCAGATTTCTATGTGCTTGACATGGAAGATTCGGCACACTCTCCATCATCACCACTCTTACTTGGACGACCTTTCATGAAAACAGCTCAAACCAAGATTGATGTAGCCAAAGGAGAAGTAACCATGGCATTTGGTGGTGATATGATTTGTTTTAAAATTCCTGAATCCATTGAGACTCCTAATGTTGTTCGTTCTTGTTGTGTTATTGATACAATAGAAAAGATAGGGACGGATCATTCAGCCCCTAACACAAAGTTTGCTTCAAGAACAATACAAGATGAGGGAATTGGAGTGGAGCACAAGGACCCCGTGGCCACTGCCCTTAAAACACCCAATTTGACCGAGAGCACCAAGGGGGAGAAAGTTCATGTTGCTGCCACTTCATCACAACGCCAAGGTAAGGCACCTAATCCAAATCCAATTCCCATTAAAATTAAGAAATGGTTCCCTACTTGGGTGCAGGTACCCGAGCATATCCCGGATGGTGGGCGAATTCACATGGATTGTAGGATGCTCAATGGCCCAGTCAAGAAGAATTACTATCCCATTCCATTCAAGGACCCAAAGCATGAAGTGGTTCGAAGGACAAGGCGTAGAGGAAACACCCCTCCAGACCGTGGGGTTCCATAACCCTTCAAAGAAGCATCGTCCGGCTGCAAGACGTTAAAGAAAGCGCTACTTGGGAGGCAACCCATGCAATTCAACAAAGGAAGCTCGAGGAATCACTCCAATTCCAGATTTGCATTCCTAAACCCTTCTCTTTGTTGAATCTTTCTAATCTGCCTATTTAGTTGTTTTAGTTGCTGTTTGTGTGTTTCTTTTTGTTTAGTGTGATTTTATGCTTGAAACATTGAGGACAATGTTTGATTTAAGTGTGGGGGGGTAACTAAGTGTTTTTGGTGCAAATTCGTGGGATTTTATCACCCTTAACTTAAAGACTTGTTCCTTGCTGTTTTTAAGTGTTTTTAAGTTGTTTTGATGTGTTTTAGTGTGTTTTGAAGTAAAAATCCGAAAATCACATAAAAATTTGAAAAATTTGTTTTAAAAACCCAAAGAGGGTTGTTTTTGTGTGGTTGTTTGTGTCGTAGGGTACCTTCCAACACAATAATGAGATTCGATTTGTAATTGCATGACGGTTAAAGAAAGTTATAAACATGGATAAAAGTTTGATTTACTCTTTGGTTTATGCTTGGTTGTGGTTATAACTTATGAATTCACATAAAGGAAAAATTAGTTTTTGTAACATGCTTGAAGGAAGTAACTCAAACTAACGCTACAACCTTGTGAGACTTGAGCCTAAACGTTTATTTGGAGAGTTAATAATCTGTGAACTTGTTGCTTTCTTAAGTCGTTGCATGATCTCATTATTCTTTGCTTGGTTGCTACTTAGAAGGCGTGTCATCATTTAGTTCCAAATGCTAGAACTCATGCCCAATTCATTCAAAGCATGTTATTGATTTGCATAACACATATTCAAGATAAAGTTGTGTAGTGACCACCACCATAGCCAAAAAAAAAAAAAAAAAAAAAGCCGTAAAACCATACTCCATTATATGTTTATGTGTTAACCCCATTGAGCCTTGTTTAGCCCTTTCTTTGTTAACCCACATCATCCTCACCTAGCCTAGATTAGGACTATCCATACCCTCGTTCTTAAAGTATAGTAAGCATGATTCAAATTGAATTCCTTTGTGGCAGAAACCAAGTGTGGGGGAAATTTTTATTTTGTGAATTGTGTGCCATAGGCACGGGTAGAAAGAAAAGAAAAGAAAAGAAAAGAAAAAAAAAAAAAAAAAAGTTGAAAAGTTGTGAAAAGAATTCAAAGTGTTGAAGTAAGGGTCCAAAACAATAAATTCGGCCCTAAAAAGTTGTTTAAATCTTCCCCTTATGTTTTAAAGTTAATTTCTGCAATCTAAGTGAATTCTAAGTCTCAATTTTACTACTTTGCTTACTAACGCTTGAAGAACGTTTGTTTTCCCTATCCTTTCTTTGTTAAACCAATACCCCAAGCCCCGTTACAGCCCTTAACTTCTATCTTGAGTGTTATGTGCTTCAATTTGTGGAGTTTGAATTTGGTATGAGCATATGGTGTCATTGGTTCTCGCATCTAAGTAGTAGCATTCCATTCATGAGATCATATCTAAACATGCTTATTAACTCCGGAAATTGCATTCTTTGTGATACTTATATGTGAGCATTCGTTTTTATATCCACATCAATTCTCTCACATATAACTAGTATAGGGTGTGTAGTTAGAAAATCTGAGTGAAAATAGAGTGCATATCTTGTAAGGATTGAGGGAATTCTCTAAGGCATGTTACTATATTCAAAACATTGTTTTAATTGGTTAATTGTGAACTAGTATGTAGTGACTATGATTAAGTATGTGCTTAAGTGTTAAATTAACTCAAATCTGTGAGAATGATAATCCTTAACATGTCATGTGCATTGGAAATCCCTAAAGCAAACGTTGGAAGGTTTAGGTTATGTTGGTTTTGTTTTGTTTTATTTCTTTGTTTTGCTCGAGGACTAGCAAAAACTAAGTGTGGGGGAATTTGATAGACGCATATTTATGCGACTTAGTTAACTAGTTTTCTTGCATTTACGTTATTAGTTCTTAGTTATTTTAGTACTTTAAGCTATTTTCGTGTGTTTGTAGGTCCAAAGGGCTAAGGTAGCAAGAAAGTGCATTTTGGTGCATTTTGGAGCAGTTTTGAGCTTGGAATGGATTACATATGTTATGAGCAAGATGGATGGACGAATTTGAAGTCAAATGAGGATAGAAACATGCTAAAAATGTGGTGAAACAAATACAAAGTGCAAGAAGAGATAAATTTCTAGAAGGATTGGCCAAAACTTCACTCAAAACCATGCATACCTCATAAAATTCATCAATGCCGTGGCCTTCCCTTTGTTTCACTTCCACCAGATTTTTTAGTAATGATGCAATGCCTATCTCACCATGACATGTGAGTGGATGATGCAATGCTTAGCTAACCATGACATATGAGTGGATGATGCAATGCTTAGCTAACCATGACATGTGAGTGGATGACTCAATACCTAACCCACCAACAATTCCCACTCTTTGCCATGCTCACCTACTCAATTCCACCAAAATTTTGTGTTAAACAAGTCCATCCTCTTCCTATAAATACCATGGTAGCAACCTCATTCAAATCATCCAGAAATTAACCATTCTCCAAGCCTTCCCTTGCCTCTCCCTACATATCTAAACTTTGTTGTTGCGGCAAAGAGAAGGAGAAAAGTCCTTGGACGCGCTTGCTATCCAACATGGATCGTTGGAACGTTTAGGTGCTTTCTTTCCTTTGTTTTTCAATGTTTAAATTTGTTTATCTTTGTTTTGTAATAATGAGGAACTAAACCCCCCTTAGCTAGGGGGGAATTCGAAACACATGTCCTTGCTTGCAATATGATTTAATTACTTTTAATTGCGTTTCATAAGTTATGAATTCAATTTACTTATCCGTTCGTATAAAAACTGATTTGTGTATGTTGATTGAGGGCCGACACTTAGTTTGCATGCATGAATTTGATGCTAGAATATAAGGGAGTTTCACCTAATTGTCATGAACTTATATTCACAAATAGTGAAGGTTGCTAGTCACAATCGCGTTAAGTAAATTCTTGGCAAGAGTAACATGCGTATTCCATAGTTATGAATGCCTCGTCAATGCTTATGATTTTCATAGAACTTAATGATTCTTGCTTGTATCTCTATTATGCAATTCATGTAGGGAACTTGTGAAGAATGCTTTGGGTTGTCGTATGCAATCATCCAACTCAATAAAAGTAGGAAAATCTGAGGGTTAATTTAAGCGTACCTAATTAACTTGGGGCATTGAGAATTAATAAGTTATTGAAATGCAATTGGAAATCATTTTGTATGCAAGCAAGACATGTGTGGAGAAGAACCCCTTAGCTAACCTTCCATCCATTTATTTAAACCAAATTCGTTTAAAAACTTGTTTTGTTTTCCAAAGTTTATGTTTTGTTTCTAAATTCATCAAATCCAAATCCCCCTTTACTTTTAAAGTCTTTTATTTACATTTGTAACTTTGTTTTTATGTTTTTGAGAGGATTTAGCAAGCCCTCCTAATCCCCGGCCTAGAACGATACCCTACTTACATCTATACTACAATTGTCAAAAAGAGGGTTTAATTTGTGTGTCAAGTAATTTTCGCATCAAAAACGAAGACGACAATTGTGTTTATCAAAAGGTCGTTGGGGATGCAGTTGTATTCCTAGTGTTATATGTAGATGACATATTACTATTCAGGAATGACACTGCAATACTTTCTTCTGTAAAAGTGTGGTTGTCTAAAACCTTCCACATGAAAGATTTAGGAGATGCATCTTATGTACTTGGGATAAAGCTCTATCGTGATAGATCCAGAAAATTAATTGGATTATCCCAATCTATGTACATTGATAAGGTGCTAAGTAGGTTCCAGATGGAACAATCTAAGAAAGGTTTTCTTCCTGTTAGACATGGAATTCACCTTTCTAAGTCCATGGAACCTAAAACTCCTGAAGAGATATGGCAAATGAGTTATATTCCTTATGCTTCCGCCATAGGAAGTCTCATGTATGCCATGATATGCACAAGGCCAGATATTGCATATGCTGTGAGCATTACTAGTCGATATCAATTTAACCCAGGATCAGAACACTGGGCAGCTGTCAAGATGGTCCTTAAGTACTTAAGAAGAACTAAGGACATGTTCCTCGTGTATGGAGGAGCGGCAGAGTTGCGAGTGGAAGGCTATACAGACGCAGATTTCCAATCTGACGTCGATGATAGAAGTTCCAACTCCAGATATGTATTCACTCTGAATGGTGGGGCTGTCAGTTGGAAAAGCAAGAAGCAAAGTGTAATTGCTGATTCCACGACAGAGGCTGAATATGTCGCTGCAGCTGAAGCCGGCAAAGAAGCGTTCTGGATGAAGAAGTTCATCACTGAACTTGGAGTGGTTCCAACCATTACATCACCAGTAACTTTGTACTGTGATAATAGTGGGGCGATAGCTCAAGCCAAGGAACCCAGGGCACATCAAAAGAACAAGCATTTTGACAGACGCTTTAATATCATAAGAAGATATGCTGCCGAGGGGAAAGTTAATATCCTCAAAGTTGCTTCAGCCGATAACGTAGCAGATCCACTGACAAAGCCAATGTCTCAAATCCAGCTTGATCGTCATATGGATAAGATGGGTATAAGATACATGGGAGGATGGCTTTGAGTGCAAGTGGGAGATTGTTGGAAGTATGCCCACAAAGCCACTCATTTGATGTAATAGCTTTTTGGAATACTTAATGTATTAAACTTTTATATGTTTAATGGAGGGCAAAGCTTATTGTTAATCACTATTTATTGTATCGTGTGTTTAAGCAATAAGGGAATCCAAGGGATGTATTTGGTCTAAGAGGTAAGTGATCTAAATGAGTTAGATTAACGAGACCTTTCTCTTATGTTCATTCCTAAAACGTTCCTAGCCATAGGATTGCCAATTGGGCATTGACAATCCGCTAAGGTTAGCATGTGTTATGATGACTCAAGCGTGAGTATGACTAGTCTCAAGTCATTTGGTGTTGGACACTAAGACAAACACATAGGTGCTCGAAAGAGTAATCGAGTACACTGAACTACGATCAAAAGAGAGTTCGAACATACATGTCATGTATGAACTCTAAAGTTGCAATATGCAAAGTAGTCCTTTGACCTGAGGCATCATATATGTCTAATGGTTATGTCCTTAATCTTTGATCATGTCAACGGCATTCTTTCGGATTGTCCACGGCATTGTTGGGGTCAAGCGATCTAGTCATGTAGGCATATGAATGCACAACAAGGGATCTCTAACCTTCCATGGTGGAAGGAGAATACTCTAAGATATGATTCTAAAGTCTTTGGCCAAAGCAAATGAATATGACTTAGGAAGTTTGTTCCAAATCATATTCAAGGGAATCATATAGGAAAGTATCACATTGGATAGTAGACATGAAACAAACTATCACTTAAACAATGTGATTAAGAGTATTGTATTAGAGAAGGACCGTATTGCATTGTAGTTGTAACTGGATAGGTTCTCCAACCAATTCTACTTAGCTTGGGTAGCCATGACATACTACTAGGTGTCACTCATGGTTTGTGGAAGCCCTAATGATTAGCAAACACTAATCATCAAAGGGAGAATTGAAATGTGGTTTCAATTCACAATCGATCGTTAAGAGTAACATCGCCCACTGCCTCGCTAATTGGAACCTAATGGATCGTACACCGAGTAAGGATGTATGTGAAGAAATTAAATGAAATGGATAAGCAATTAAATGGTTTAATTGAAGAATGGTCAAGATTAATTAATTAGTTAATTAATTTTACGAAAGGTTCGTAATGGGCTTTTAAGTTGGTTTTGGGCTTCGGGGCTCAAAAGCGTTTTGGTCCACAAGGCCCATTATGTTTAAGTTGTATGACAACTAAAACAAAATGGGCAAATAGCCCAATAACATTAATATGGCCGGCCATTAGGGTGAATGGGAAACTTGGATTAATTACAAGTTTGCCACTCACTTGTAATGAAGTATAAATTCAACTTTATAGCTTTGTTTTCACTAAGGGTTTTCTTGTTGAAATTGGGTG
The DNA here is from genome assembly GCA_035220775.1 of Malus fusca. Lineage (NCBI taxonomy): Eukaryota > Viridiplantae > Streptophyta > Magnoliopsida > Rosales > Rosaceae > Malus > Malus fusca. The sequence continues at coordinate 26,065,716 of CM069067.1, read as the reverse complement.
AAACATTTTCTCTCCTTTTTCTCCAAGAGGCCGGCCACTAAGGGGAGGGACATCTAGCAATCTCTTCTTCCCTAAGTCATCCATATCATCTTCACATGATACATCATTGGTGAAGAGACTTAGAGACATCAAACTTTTGGTGTTTTGGAGAACAAATCCTCATTTCCTCAAATCTTCAAAGGAGCACTAAAGGGAGGATAACACAAGGAGGATCCAAGGAGCTTGGAGGTGACTTGAAGGCCCTCCACTTGGGTGAATCCCTTGTGTAAACAAGGATGAGATTCAAGGGTAAAGAAACTCTAAATTTTTACTTCTCTTTAATGTTGTTAAAGAGTTTATTGGTTCACCATATACTAGGCTTTGACAGTCATGGGTTTTATGATTTGTTTTTGGATGCATGCCTACTTTAAAGTGTTAATAGCTTGCATGTGTATTCAAATGTTCATACTTGTTCTTCACTAGGACAAATTTTTTCCTTCATGAAGGCCACGAAAAAGTGTTCAAAGCACTCTTACGCTTTTAACTTAATATTGTATGTTGTTTGAGGGATTTTAAGGTCTCATCAATTTTATTTATTTAATCATATTCAAATAAATTGTCCTATTATAACTACTAGTCCAAAGTTAATGAAATTAGTAGCATATTGTAACATCCCACATCGCTCAAGGGAGTGATCCTTAAATGTATATTCACATCCTTACCTAGCACGAGGCCTTTTTGGAGCTCACTGGCTTCGGGTTCTGTAGGAACTCCGAAGTTAAGCGAGAAGGAGGCCGGAGCACTCCTAGGATGGGTGACCCACTGGGAAGTTGCTTGTGAGTTCCCAAAAACAAAACCGTGAGGGAATGGTAAGCCCAAAGCGGACAATATCGTGCTACGGTGGTGGAACGGGCCTGGGATGTGGTCAACCCCGGGCCGGGATGTGACAAATGGTATCAGAGCCAATCCCTGGCCGGAAGTGTGCCGACGAGGACGTCGGGCCCCTAAGGGGGGTGGATTGTAACATCCCACATCGCTCAGGGGAGTGATCCTTAAATGTATATTCACATCCTTACCTAGCACGAGGCCTTTTGGGAGCTCACTGGCTTCGGGTTCTGTAGGAACTCCGAAGTTAAGCGAGAAGGAGGCCGGAGCACTCCCAGGATGGGTGACCCACTGGGAAGTTGCTTGTGAGTTCCCAAAAACAAAACCGTGAGGGAATGGTAAGCCCAAAGCGGACAATATCGTGCTACGGTGGTGGAACGGGCCTGGGATGTGGTCAGCCCCGGGCCGGGATGTGACACATATGATATCCCCACTATTCGTTTTCATAAAACAAATCAATATCAAAACATTTTTCAAAATATTGGAGATATATATAACTACTAATTGTTTTCATTATAGTTTAGTAGCGTATGATACTCCCACTATTTGTTTTAAGAAAAACAAATCAATATCAAAAAAACGAATTTTTCAAATATTGGAAGTAACTACTACTACTAAGGTTTTTGCATTCCTTTGAAATTGGACTTTATAGTTATCTTAGGCTCTTGGATGACCATGGACTTATTAGGTTATTGCAACAACGAGCCAACATTGTTGAATATAAACTCGGGGAGGTTGTGTCAATTTAATTACGTGCTTTTCAATCCAATTCAAACATTTTCATTGAGCCATTAGAAATGAAAGACAATCATTCATTGCTAATTAGGGCATTGGACCCATTTAATCTTTAATCTCATGTCAAAAACCCTCTTTTAATTGTGTCTCCTTACCAATACTAAAAGGGGAGAGATAGATTAATGTCAAACGTGACAAGGTCCAATTAAACAGTAATTAAAACACATTCCCAAGGTTCAAACAATTTGATTTTAGCGCCTTATCTCATAGCTCAATTATCGTTTAAGGCATAAGTCCATAGTCACCCATTTTCTAACTACTTAATCACGTTTAAATAATTAAATGGAATGCAACATAAACATTTAGATTTAGTGCATATGGGCATAATAGAATTATGAGTTTAAACAACTAACAAAATTAAAATCAAATATTTTAACTTTCTAGTTAGTAGGGGCCTAAATGCAAATAAGAAAAGTTAGGGGTCAAACCGTAAATACTCAAAAGTATAAAATATCTTTTTCCAAATTACAAAAACCCCCCCAAGTGGATAAATCCACTAGGGTGGCCGGCCATATTAAGGGGAGATGGGAAGTCTCACCCATCTTGCTTTAATTCAATGCAAGGTAGAAAAATCCAAATTTGCTTGTCACTTGGTTTTGGCTTAAAAGGCTTTAATGAAAAAAAGTTGATGGAAATCTCCTAGACAAGTCTAGGGTTTTTAAAGTTTTAATATGGTTATGGATGGTAAGAACATCATCCAAAACCATAAAACTATGCATGAAAACCAAATAAAACCATTTTCACCCAAAACCAAACTATGAACACCAAGAACAAAACCATGAACACTTTTTCAAGATTTGTGGATTCTTGGTGATTTTTCAAACCCAAAAACTAAAGTGACAAGGTTTCTACTTTCTAGCTTTTAAAATGATGTGTGAGTGTCTTACAATAAAACACAAACACATGCCCAAAAACCCCCAAAACCGTGCCAACCACAAAGATCAAAAAACCCCAAAATTTTGTTCATGACTTATTCTTCATTCATGCATACAAAACAACTTTTACATGCATATCTTTTTCAACTCTTGACTAACATTTTTCAACTATTGAAAAACTAAAGATAAACATATTTTAAATGAAGAAATAATATGTCAATTAGTTCAAAACTCAATTTTCATTCATGCATACAAAACAACTTTTGCATACATATCTTTTCAACTATTGACTAACATTTTTCAACTATTGAAAAACAAAAGATAAACATATTTTGAATGAAGCGATAATTATGTCATACATAATATTAATACCCATATGCATAAAATCCAAAAGAACACATTATACATAAACTTTTGGCTCTGATACCACTTGAAGGGAAAAATTATGAGATTAACACATGGGATTTCTAAATGACTAGCATGCATATACAATTCAAAATTTATATACATAAGCAACGGAAGCATGTTATCAAATAATATAAAAGCTATAGTCATGCAAATCCCCTTCAAGGTTCATAGGTTTATATATAATGCATCTAAAACATTTAACTTAAGAACAAAGTCAAGGAATAGATCTATACCTCTTGATCTTGATTTTAGACCAAGGATGGACCACCTCCAAGCCCTTTGCTCCTTGAAGTCCTTGAGCCTAGCCTCCCTCCTTGCCTCCTCCACTTTGTTAGAAAGAGTGCTCCTACGTTCTCCTTTAGTTTCCAAAGTAGAAAACCTCTAAATATCCACACCCACTAGTGTAGTGAGATGGATGGAGGAATAACCAAAAGGGTGAAAGATTGTTAGCTAAAACACCCTCTAGGAGGCCGGCCTTTGTGGTTTTAGAGAGCTATTTTTCTTTTGCCTCTTTGTTGTTCATAAACACACAAAAAACCCTTAGGAATAAATCTCTATAAAGTTCCTTATATAGACAAAAGGAAACCTAGTCAACAACTTGACTAAATATCTCTCCCTCTCCACTTGCAAGGGCCGGCCTCTTTGTGTTGGTTTGGGCTTTGGGCTTTTATTTATTTCAAGTCATCCAATGCTTGAATAAAAGCCCAATGGGTTTAGGCCCAATGGGCCCAATTAAACCCGAACGTTTCTTTAAGCCCAAAAACGATCTTTTATCGCTTTTATGATTTCTTTAGACTTTCTAAATTGATCACAACACTTAATTAATCCAATTAATTATTTCCATCATCCATTAATTACTCGCCACAAGAGTGTATCGGTGTACAATCATTTTAGGTTCTAATTAGCAAGGCAGTGAGGTGATTGGCACCAATCCAATTGATTATATTTAATCCAATCACTTAGTGAATTAAAACTTCCTTTTAATTCACCTTTCTTCTTTGACGAACACATTTAATCATCTAGAAGAACTCACAAGCTATGAGTGACATCTAACCATATATCATAGCTACCCAAGCTAATGTAGAAGTTTGTTCGGAGAACCTATTCAGTTGAAATTACAATGTAATTCGATCCTTCTCTATACAATACTCTCAATCACATTACTAGGGTATGGATTTATTATGTCAAACCCCTAATGTGATTATTCATTCTTATATGATTCTATTGAGTCGTATAGGAACGCTTTCCTTTATTACGCTCGATACTTCGGCCGAAGATTCCCGAATCATATCTTAGAGTATTCTTCCTCTCTTATCGAAGATTAGAGATTCCTTGTTGCGCACACACTTGCCTTCATGACTAAGTGGCTTAACCCCAACTATGCCGTTGACATTCTGATAGAGTGACTTTTGACATAATCAAAGATCAAGTACTTAACCACAAGACAACAACGATGCCTCAGGTCAAAGGACTACTTACATTATTCCAACCTTTAGAGTTACTTGCTTGACATGTGAGTAGACCTCCATGCAAGCACTCTCGTTCGATTCTGTTCAGTGAACTCATTCCCTTAATGAGCACCTACATACTTGTCTTAGTGTCACTACACAAATGGGATGAGACTTTCCATTCTTCCATTTGAAGCGGATACAGTATGTACCGGTCTAAGCATTGTCAGTATCCCTCCGACAATCCAATGACCAGGAACCTTTTGGACATAATGGTTATGTGAAGAAGGTCTCTGTAGTCTAACATCATTAGATTACTTCTTCAATCGATCCATTGTCCATGGATTCATTAATTAGGACATATATCGTTTATTGAGATAGTCCCAATTAGTATCTTTGCCATTTGATGTATAAGAGTCATCCATACATCGATTCTTTTGTCCTGAAAGGTTTCTTCCAAATATTGACTTTCAGGGCATATTTCCAACATACGGCGAATTTGAAAATTTGACTTGAGCAGTCTACGCCATATTACCCGCAGGCAAACGAGCAGGCCGAAGCAGGTAATAAAGTTTTGATTGGTATTCTTGAAAAAATGGTAAGAGAAAGGCCTGGTATGTGGCATCTAAAGCTAAACGAAGCGTTATGGGCCTATCGAACATCTCTCCGGTCAGCCACTGGAACTACTTCATACGCGTTGACTTATGGACATGACTCAATGTTATCGGTCGAGCTAAGTATAAACTCATTGCGAGTAATCGAACAAAGTAGTTTGTTCAGTGCCGAGTACAGTCGGGCCATGAGACAAGAGTTAGAAGATTTAGAAGAAGCTTAGCTTAATGCTTATAACTTATCAGTAGCCCAAAAGAAGATCATCGAGCGAGCTTATAATCAACGAGTCAGAAAAAAGACATTCGGCGAAGGAGAGTTGGTTTGGCAAACCGTACTACCCGTAGGAATTAAAGACCCCAGGTTCGGCAAGTGGTCGCCGAATTGGGAAGGGCCATTCGTTATTCATAAAGTTCTCGGCAAGGGGGCATACCATCTTAGGGGTCGAACTGGTGTAATTCACAAGTTGCCAATCAATGGGAAGTTTTTAAAGAAATATTATCCAGTCACATGGGAAATGGGGGAATAAAAGTTCATTTTATTAAGTTTGCAAAAGGGTGTAAAAATAGAGTTGGTCCTTCCCAATTCGGCGACCACTTGCCGAAGGAATGAGGGATTCAAGAACGGCCTTCAACTCCAACCAGCTTCACGCTGTTTGACCCGCTTCACGCTAGCCGCCTATTCGGTTAAGCAAAATTTGCCTCTTAACTCAAAATCCTTTGCAAGCTCGGAAGCAACTGTCGACCTTCAATTTTGGAGTTCGGCAATTTGACGGTCAAGGTCGGCCAGTGTTTCTTTTTTTGCCTTCAAAACTTCGATCTTTGGACGAAGAGCTTCTCGAACGACCGTTGCAGCTTTCAATTCGTCTTTGCACGAAGAGCTTTCTCGAAAATATCAAAATATTCTCGAGTCTGTTCCAGGGTAGAAGACACTCGAGTGATATCTTCAATGCTCAATTGACCATCAGCTGCGAGATCGTTCAGACATGCACCCACTAAGTCGAGGCCCTGCCGTTCGAGAACTTATGAACCTGAGAGAGACAAGAGCTCATGCAACTTAACAAGAGCATTTGATTCAGTCGTTGATACGGAGGACCCGATTGTAGCTGCTGAAGGGCCAGCCACTCCTGAAGTATTCAAAAGAAGAGCATCGAACTCGATTTCCCATGAAGGCTGCACATGAAAAGAATTTAGGCAAAAGGAAAACGTAAAAGAATATAGCAGAAAGAATTTGTTTTTAGACCTGCCGGGATGAGACTTCGGCCTTGTCTTATGGTTCATTGCTCGAACCCAGAGAGCTTATTAGCCGTGCTCAGTGTTTTAGACTGCTTCTCAATTCACGTGGCCGATGAAGGTTATCTACGTTCGACAGCCACTGAGGTGGCCAGGAAATATAGATAACACCCTTCAGCGCATAAATTTTTTGATGAAATGAATAATTGGGCACCTGATTGTACTATTTTTCTCAGTTCAGACTCGTTATAGCAAAGTTAACAAGAAAAAGTAATCGAGTCTTACAAAAGCCGAAGTCGCTTATTGAGGGGGAATGCCGAGGCCTTGATCCTGTGGGTGAATTGGTGTTTTGAACGTCGCTTCAGGCTCAACATGAAGTCTTTTTCCATGATCGGTTGCAGGAGAATCGACCTGGTCAATCGTCTCAACTACGAGGGGAGGCTCAATGGAAGGAGGTTTGGTTAGTTGAGGGCGACTCGCCAGCGGAATCTCGTCGTTCTCGTCATCCTAAAATAAAAAGCTGTTAATACTTTTGAATTTAATGAGAGAAGAGAGTTACCAACAACATAATCATACCTCTTCCAAGATGATCGCTGATAATAGGTTAGTCTCCATCACTTATCACAACATAATCATACCTCCTCCAAGACGGGTGCAATGGTCGGCCCCAGAGCTGCAAGCTTTTCAACCAGCGGTCCAGCAACTCGTTCGACCACGACCTCAGAAACATCAAGGACGGGTTCAATTTGGGGTGCTGGGCTAGTTGGAGTTGGCCGCTTCTTCATTGAGGCCTGGATAACGAGAGTAGGAGGAGAGGCACTAGGAGTGGTCGCTCCCGTGGTCTGGCTGGAGATAACGTGAATCTCTTGTTCTCCTTTCTTCGCCAATTTCTTGACGCGTTTTGTGGGACGAGGAGCTTTACCTGTCGTCTTGGTTTCCTGGCGAGGCCGTTTGTTCGGCTGGGTTTGCGTGGTAGTTTTAGTTTTCTTGGAGGAATGGGGCATTTTTTTTGTTAGCCGCAGTTACGGTGATCACGTCTACTTGCTTCAGTACTCGACCGCCTGAGAAAGCGAAATCAAGTTAGTAAAATCGAGTAAGTGTTTGAAGAATAAGGGTAGAGATAGCCATATACCTTGGGTCATCTCTTTGGATTGAGGAGCGGGAGTTTTTGTGGGTCGGTCTCCAAATATTTTGTTGACCATGTCCTAAAACTCTTTCTCGGTATCTCTACACACCCTCTTTGAGGAACCAGAGAAGCGTCCTCGGCTTAGGAGGGAGCGGGAAGTAAGTAGAGGCACTGGCAACCTTGAAGGTAACCGAGATATCGGGCAGTAAAGTGGGGGTGGTAAACCTCCCAGCTCACTCGGCGAGCATCGCAGCCAAGGGGAAGGTCGCGTGTTATCACGAACGACCCCCAGTTTTGACGAAGACCAGCATCTTCACTTTCACTCCATGTTGATGTTGGAAGCTTGATGGAAAAAAGGTACTCTAGGCCGAAAAAGTATTTAAAGACTTCTTCGCCCCGGTGACTAGGGGCCGGTCGAGAGGCTAACTGAAGGCCGAGCGCTGCAGTAGACTGAAAGTTGGGGATCTTTGGCCGAAGTGTGGAAAAATAGATCACCAGCCAGAGTTGGAATACCTAGAGAGGTCCGTTCTGGTGTGGGTCAATCTTGTTGATGGTCGTTTGGGCCAAACAGCGCAGGACGATGATAGCTGGACTGAGTGCCAGGGAATGACCACTAGCCAGGGCTTCAGCCACTGGCATATTTTCGACCAACCACTTATTTGACTTGGTACAACAGATAAGCTTGTTGTACCAGTAAAATAAGAAGGCTTTGTGTTCTTCCTTCAGTAGACTCGCCTCCCCTTGGCCAGCAAAATGGAGTATAAAGGTGTTGTAGTTGAAGAAGTTCTTATGCAACTTCTGAACTTCTTCTTTTGAAGGCTCTTGACCTTTTTGGCTCAATGTCTCAACGACCCGTTCGTCGAATAATGCTTTAAGGTTGAGATTCGACGGGCACCCAAAAAGGGCGGCATTTACTGGGATGTCAGAGGGAGAAGTCCCAAAGATAGCTGAGATGTCGAGGATGGTGGGGGTGATAGGGCAAAATGGAAGGATTATGGTGTTGGTGGCCGAGCACCAGAAGCTCAGAGCTGCCATAAGAAGTTATTTATCCATAGCAATCTCCATGGTCAAAATTTTAATGGAGTCGTGGATGCCAAGAGCCTCTCATTCTTTACTGAACAATCTTTCTATCCGTTCGACCCAGGTCACCCAGGTTGCGTTGGTCGAAGGCCAAGCGCCTTAGGGCTTCGTCAGGCACCACTTCGACCAATCAAACCCTTGCAGCAAAGGTGTTAGGCAGTGGTTTTTGAAGAGGTTGGTGATGGACGATAGCACTGCATCCTTGAAAAGTGGTCCCAGGATTTTATGAGTGGCGCTTAAATCACTCTCGAAACGCAGAGTCTTGACGGCGCTCTGGTCGATGAAGTCCTTGCACTTGTTGCATTCATCGGAAAGCTGGGAGATGAAGGAGGCCATTGATGAAGACTCGAGGATTTTTGGGTTATGAGCATAGGGTTTTCTGGGATTTTGAAAGAAAAATGGCAAGAAGGTTTCAAGGGTTTTGGAAAGCGTAAAGTACGAATGGAAAAGATTCAGGTATTTATAGGCATTTTGGAAGGAAGGTTAAATGTTTGATTTTCAAAATTAGGGATAGAATCGAGCGGGAAAGTTGCTAATCATTGTGGATATTTAGAGAATCCAGGCGAAAAGACCGAGGTTTTCACGGTTTGAGGATGCACGATTGCGTGTTGCGACGAATTTAATGTAAAAGAGACGTTTCGACTATTGCACATTTTTTAGGGTCATGATTAAGGGCTGCTAGTTTAACCAAGGGACTGACAATGGCAAGACGGTTGGGAGAATCGAGATCGTGAGATCATGTCTCATAAATACACATTATGGTATTTCTCGAGAGGGTTCAATGTTTGTTTTAGGTCGGTTTCACTTCTTCAAGGTCGAGGCTCGAACCAAGGAATGTAGGTCGACGACCTCAGAAGCGAAGGGGCAATGTTTGGGCCCAAAATACTGGTTTAGGTCGAGTTTAGAATTGTTCTCGGCCTGGACGCTTTGCTCAGGGGCCGGCCGTGTCCTATCAGGATGGGGTAGTTGAATCCTGAGACAATAAGGAGTCTCGGAAGGATGAGGATGCTGAAACTTGGGAATGAATGCGGCCTGATAAGGGGTTGAGTTCAAAGTCCTAATAGAAGTATGACTGGCTGAGATAAGATTGGATCCTGTTGGAAATGTGCCCTAAAACCAATCATATGATGATACTTTACGGACATTTCACATGTTAAACTAATATAGTTCAATATAAAGGGCAAAGATTATTGTTTGAAGCCGTCTCATATAAATGTTATTAGCTTAAACAATAAGTCCAAGGAATATGTAATTGGGAGAATGCGATCTAAAGAAGTTAGATTCATGAGACCATTCTTTTTCGTATACATATCCTAAACGTGTTGGAAATGTGCCCTAAAACCAATCATATGATGATACTTTACGGACATTTCACATGTTAAACTAATATAGTTCAATATAAAGGGCAAAGATTATTGTTTGAAGCCGTCTCATATAAATGTTATACGCTTAAACGATAAGTCCAAGGAATATGTAATTGGGAGAATGCGATCTAAAGAAGTTAGATTCATGAGACCATTGTTTTTCGTATACATATCATAAACGTTCCTGATCATAGGATTGCCAATTGGGCATTGACAGTCCGTTAAGATCAGTACGTGCTATGTCTTTTCTTAGGGAAAGTGACTAGTCTCGAGTCATTGGTGTGACTGACACCAAGACAAGTACGTAGGTGTTCAATAGAGAATGAGTTCACTGAACGCGATCAACAAGAAGCTCTCATACTCATGTCACATGAGAACTCATGGTTGGGATACTGCAAAGTAGTCCTTTAACCTGAGGCATCATACTTGTCTTGTGGTTAGGTCCTTGATCTTTGACTATGTCAAAGTCACTCCATCCAAGGGTGTCCACGACATAGTTGGGGTTAAGCCACTTAGCCATGGAGGCAAGTGAATGCGCAACAAGGGATCTCTGACCTTCAAACCGTTTGAGGGAGAATACTCTATGATATGATTAAGAATCTCTGGCCAGAGTATGAATGAGATTTAGGAAGTCGTTCCAAATCACATTCAAGGTAATCATATAAGTAAATGAATCACATTGGATAGTAGACATGAATAAACTATCAAACCAAACTATGTGGTCAAGAGTATTGTATTAGAGAAAAACCGTATTGCATTGTAATCCTAAACTGAATAGGTTCTCCACCTCTTCTGATTAGCTTGGGTAACCATGACATACTGCTAGGTGTCACTCATGGTTTGTGGAAGCCCTAAACGTGTATAATCACTAAAGGGAGAATTGAAAGTAAGTTTCAATTCACAATCGATTTGAAAGAGTTCTAATAGCCCACTGCCTCGCTAAAAAGAACCTAATGGATCGTACACCGTGTAAGGTAAAGATTGAAGAAACAACATAAATGAGTAAGGATAATTAAATGGTTTAATTATTTATGGCTAGGATTAATTGATATGTTAATTAATCAAACGAATAAGTTCGTTATAGACCTCGAGTTAGTTTTGGGCCGCAAGGCCCAATGGGATTTGAATGTCAAGCCCATTAACTCAAGTTGTATGACAACTTGAAGCCACAAAGGGCTTGAAAGCCCAATGAACCCTTAATGGTCGGCCATATAGAGAGGGGTAGTGAACTTGGCTTAATTGCAAGTTTGCCACTCCATTATGAGGTGGTATAAAGGCAACTTTATAGCCATTTCATCCTTAAGGTTTCTTTTGGAGAAAAGATGAGAACACAATGTCTCTCCTTTTCTCTCTAGGAGGCCGGCCCCCTTGGAGGAGATTAGCTAGCAATCTTCCCTCCTCCAAGGTCACTCATCTCTTCTTCGAGTCTCTCCTTGGTGTGGAAAAATTAGAGGTTCTCAACTTTGGGAACTTGGAGAATCCTTTCAACCATCCTCATCCAAGAATTCCATGGAGCTAAGAAGCAAGGAATGAAGGCCCTCTCCTTGAGTGATTAGCCTTTGCTTATGCAAAGAGGAATCAACAAAGGTATAAGATTTCTCAACTCACTTTGTTCTTGAGTTGAGTCTTGGTTCACCCTTCTACTAGGCTTTGAATTTCATGGGTAATGTTTTGTTTTTGAGTGCATACAAGCATGATTCCGCCTTTAAATGTTAATTGCATGCCATTGATGTTGCTCAAATGAACATGTTTTTCACAAAATTTCCTTCAAGTGGTATCAGAGCCTAGGTCTAGTAGTTGGTGAATCCTTTTGGGTTTTGTATTTTCATAGTTTATGATTTGAATGTTGTAATTGTTACAAGCTTTATTCTTGCTTCTTTGAATGTAAATTTTGTTAGAAAATTTGCCATCTCAAATGTTGTAGATGTAGTTCATTTGAGCTTGAATTTTGGAGCTAAAATTTGGTGCCATGTTTTTTGGGGAAATTCGGGCAAATCCAAAGGGTGGATTTTTGGGTTCATGTTTGTCTTGTTAAAAGTGTTTTAAAGTGACATTAGGAACCCCTAAGTACCCTAGTATGGTAATATGTTTTTTCCCTTAAGTTTGAGAGTTTTTGGGGTGTCTTTGGGTGAAAAATGTTCATGGAGCTCTTATGGGTTTTCATGGATGTTCTTCAATGTTCTTGTTATGTTTTTGGCAAGAACAAAAAGGTTGGGTATTTTGATTCAAAGTGTTTGATGTTTTTCATAAAGTTTTGTTTATGGTGGTTGGTGTGACTTTATTGTAATAAATGGTATGACATGATTTGTCATTTTTCAATCAACACCATACCAATCACTTACACCTTTTCCTTGTTTCAAGGAACCATGTTTTATGGAAATCACTTTTTCAAACCTACCCATCACCTTTCACTTTTGTTGAAAAATTCAAAAGTTTTATGACACCATCTGTTGGAAATGTGCCCTAAAGCCATTCATATGATGATACTTTACGGATATTTCACATGTTAAACTAATCTAGTTTACATATAAAAGGCAAACATTATTGTTTGAGGCGTCTCATATAAATGTTATATGCTTAAACGATAAAGTCCAAGGAATATGTGATTGGAAGAATGCAATCTAATGTAGTTAGATTAATGAGACCATTCTTTCGTAGACACATCCTAAACGTTCCTGATCATAGGATTGCCAATTGGGCATTGACAGTCCGATAAGATCAGTACGTGCTATGTCTTCTCTCAGGGAGAGTGACTAGTCTCGAGTCATTGGTGTGTGTGACATCAAGACAAGTACGTAGGTGCTCAATAGAGAATGAGTTCACTGAACACGATCAACGAGGAGTTCTCATACTCATGTCACATGAGAACTCATGTTTGGGATAATGCAAATTAGTCCTTTGACCTGAGGCATCACAGTTGTTGTCTTGTGGTTAAGTCCTTGATCTTTGATTATGCCAAAGTCACCCCATCGGGGTGTCCACGACATCATTTGGGTTAAGCCACTTAGTCATGGAGACAAGTGAATGCGCAACAAGGGATCTCTAACCTTCAATTGGCTTGAGGGAGAATACTCTATGATATGATTAAAATCTCTGGCCAGAGTATGAATGAGATTGGGGAATGCGTTCCAAATCACATTCAAGGTAATCATAAAATGCAAATGAATCACATTGGATAGTAGACATGAATAAATAAACTATCAAACCAAACAATGTGGTCAAGAGTATTAGATTAGAGAAAGACCGTATTGCATTTGTAATCCTAAACTAAATAGGTTATCTACCTCTTCTGATTAGCTTGGGTAGCCATGATATGCTGCTAGGGGTCACTCATGGTTTGTGGAAGCCCTAAACGTGTGTAATCACTAAAGGGAGAATTGAAAGTAAGTTTCAATTCACAATCGATGTAAAATGGTTTTAATCGCCCACTGCCTCGCTAAAAGGAACCTAATGTATCGTACACCAAATAAGGTGGAGATTGAAGAAACAAAGGAGATGAATTAAATGGTTTAATTATTTATGGCAAGGATTAATTAATATGTTAATTAATCAAACGAATAAGTTCGTTAAAGACCTCGGGATAGTTTTGGACCTTAAGGCCCAATGGGCTTCGAACGTCAAAGCCCATTGACTTAAGTTGTATGACAACTTAATGAATAAAGATTCACAAAGGCCCAAAAGCCCATATCCATTTAGTGTTGAATTAGGGTTTTTGGTTCTTTAGGTCATTTAAAGAAGTGACTATATAAAGAACTTTATAACCTAAAATTCATAAGTTGTTGATTTTAGAGAAAATTGGTGAGAACACAAAGCTTCCATTTCTCTCTAAGAGGCCAACCACCTTGGGGGATATTGTCTAGCAATTCTATTTCCTCAAGGTCACTCATTTCCTCTCCAATCCAACCTTGGTGTAGAATCTTTAGAGGTTCTCAATTTTGGGAACTTGGAGAACCTATTCTTCTAACCAAATCCATGGAGCTAAGAAGCAAGGAATGAAGGCCCTATCTCTTGGGTGATTATCCTTTGCATATGCAAAGAGGAATCTACAAAGGTAAATATTTCTCAACTAACAAATTGTTGTTTTTAAGTTGAGTCAAGGTTCACCAATCTACTAGGCTTTGAATTTCATGGTAGATGTTTTGTTTTTGAATGCATGAAAGCATGATTCCACCTTTAATTGTTAATTGCATGCTATATGATGTTATTCAAATGAACATGTTTTTCACAAAATTTCCTTCACCATCTCTCATCCAAAACCGGCCACCCTATTAAATAGGGTACTTTTGGGGCTTTTATGCAATTACATAAAGTTTTGATACTTTTGTGTATTTGTACTTTGACCCGAAAGTTTACATATTTACATAAAGGCCCAAAATCACTAAAGGACAAAATGTTTTTCTCCTTAAATGAAGTTTTTTGTATTTGATGAAATTTTTGGGTTCTAGTTGTAATTACATGAAGTAGTGGACTTTTGTGTTTTTACAAAGTGACCTCAAAAGTTTGTGTTTTGCAATATAGCCCAATGGTTGAGGTTATTGTTTTTCGGCCCAAATTAGTTGAGAACAAAATAGTTTTGTATCTTTAAATGAGAATTGGATTTTCATTTCATTTAGCTCCATTTAAATCAATTCTATGGATACAAAAACCAAATGAAAATGTTGCATTCAAGTTTAATTAGTTAAAGCATTAATTAATTAAAGAAGGGGTGAGATTATGAACGTAAGCCTACAATAATTAAGCTATGTGAAAGGCCGTCTCAAATTTGTTTGAACCATGGGAATGTGTAGATTAGATTTTGGTTGTAATTTGATATGATCAAATATTGTAAAAGTGCATAAGCTCTTCTTTACTTTAAAGTAATTTGTTTTGATCAAATGTTGTAACAGAGCATAAGCTCTTCTTTACTTTGAAGTACTTATTTCTTGCTTTATTTGATATGCATGAAAATGAAGTAGAGGGTCCAACGCCCAATAAGAAAACACGCCTTAATATGATTAAACGCGTAACTAAAATCAATCACCATCCCTAGACCGAGATTCAACACTAGGCTCGTGTTGGATCAAATCAAAGGCATCCTAAGGCCCTAAGGCAACTATATAGTCCATCAATGAATGCAAACCTTATGTTAGTAGTACCATATACTCTTGCTTTAAAAACCGTTTTACAAGCATAGTGGGAGTATCATATACAACTAAATCAATCAAATTGACCAATAGTTGTAATAGGACCAAATTGTTTTAATAAGATTAAAATGCATGCTTATATGTGATGAGACCTAAAACCCTCAACCAAACCATTATTAAGTTGATAAGCATGAGAGTGCTTTGAACACTCTTTCGTGGCCTTCCACCGTGGTAGGTTCCGATCGTTTGTGACTCGTACACCGACTTCACCCTATCATGGGGGAGTACAAAGTGCGTGCTTACACTCAGGAGGAGTTCTATATGCATACATGATGTTGTGAAGGTAGGCAACGAGAATGATCAACATCATATCATTGTGAGGTTGTTCTTGAACCCCTACTCGAACTTGCATGGTGGGAATGACTTAACTAAGTGCAATGGAGCCAACATCATATCATTGTGAGGCTTCATTCTCTAGAGGCCAAATAAGATGGGTACTTGCAAGAGATGCAAATGAGTAAGCGTACTCTCTCATTATTATTGATGCTAGCCAACATCATATCATTGTGAGGTGGGCTTGGTAATGGTGAGTCTCCCATGCCCTACTAAGAGTTTTCTCCAAAACTCTCGAATTCCGATGAGGGATATGGAATTTGCCAAAAATAGTGGGTGGTGCTATTTGATTTAAAGACCCGGATCAAATGGCTTAAAATCAATCAATTTATATTTGTTATGTATTTGTTTACCGATATATTTGCAAACGCTATCCAAAACTTGACAAAGAAAAGCCGAATGCTTTAGTTTCCGGACTTGGTACCACAATCCCATAGATTGTCTTAAATGGATTGTATATGTACCTAAGTAGTCTCATCCTCACAATCTTACTATTGATAATGTATCATTGGAAGAACATGTTAGTGAAGGAAATTTTGTGAAAAACATGTTCATTTAAGCAACATCAATAGCATCCTGTTAACAATTAAAAGGCGGAATCATGCTTGCATGCACTTAAAAACAAAACATTAACCATGAAATTCAAAGCCTAGTAGATTGGTGAACCAAGACTCAACTCAAATCAAAGTGAGTTGAGAAATATATACCTTTGTAGATTCCTCTTTGCAAAAGCAAAGGCTAATCGCCCAAAGAGAGGGCCTTCATTCCTTGCATCTAAAATCCATGGATTTGGATGGATGAAATGGTTCTCCAAGTTCCCAAAATTGAGAACCTCTAAGTATCTTCACCAAGGTTAGATTGGAGAAGAAATGAGTGACCTTGGAGTAGTAGGATTGCTAGATCCACCCTCCAAGGGGGCCGGCCTCGTAGAGAGAAAAGCAGAGACATGTTCTCTCCAATTTTCTCCAAAAGAACCCTTTATGAATTTTAGGCTATAAAGTTCTTTATATAGTCACTTCTTTAAATGACCTAAAGAACCAAAAACCCTAATTCAATACACATGGCCGGCCATATAAAGGATATGGGCTTCTGGGCCTTTGTGAATCTTTATTCATTAAATTGTCATACAACTTAAGTCAATGGGCTTGATGTTCGAAGCCCATTGGGCCTTAAGGTCCAAAACTATCCCGAGGTCTTTAACGAACTTATTCGTTTGATTAATTAACATATTAATTAATCCTTGCCATAAATAATTAAACCATTTAATTATTCTTACTCATCTCCATTGTTTCTTCAATCTTTACCTTACACGGTGTACGATCCATTAGGTTCCTTTTAGCGAGGCAGTGGGCGATTCCGAACTCTTTCAAATCGATTGTGAATTGAAACTTACTTTCAATTCTCCCTTTAGTGTTTATACACGTTTAGGGCTTCCACAAACCATGAGTGACACCTAGCAGCATATCATGGTAACCCAAGCTAATCAGAAGAGGTGGAGAACCTATTCAGTTTTGGATTACAAATGCAATACGGTATTTCTCTAATACAATACTCTTGACCACATTGTTTGGTTTGATAGTTTATTCATGTCTACTATCCAATGTGATTCGTGTGCTTATATGATTACCTTGAATGTGATTTGGAACGACTTCCTAAATCTCATTCATACTCTGGCCAGAGATTCTTAATCATATCATAAAGTATTCTCCCTCAAACAGTTTGAAGGTTAGAGATCCCTTGTTGCGCATTCACTTGCCTCCATGGCTAAGTGGCTTAACCCCAACTATGCCGTGGACACCCGTGTATGGGTGACATTTGACATAATCAAAGATCAAGTACCTAACCACAAGACAACTATGATGCCTCAGGTCAAAAGACTACTTTGCATTATCCCAACCATGAGTTCTCATGTGACATGAATATGAGAACTCTTCGTTGATCGTGTTCAGTGAACTCATTCTCTATTGAGCACCTACGTACTTGTCTTGATGTCACACACACCAATGACTCGAGACTAGTCACTCTCCCTGAGAGAAGACATAGCACGTACTGATCTTAACGGACTGTCAATGCCCAATTGGCAATCCTATGATCAGGAACGTTTAGGATGTGTCTACGAAAGAATGGTCTCATGAATCTAACTTCTTTAGATTGCATTCTCCCAATCACATATTCCTTGGACTTATCGTTTAAGCATATAACGTTTATATGAGACGGTTTAAACAATAATCTTTGCCCTTGATATTAAACTAGATTAGTTTAACATGTGAAATGTCCGTAAAGTATCATCATATGATTGGTTTTAGGGCACATTTCCAACAGTTAGATAAGTCTATCATAAAGAGGACAACACAAACAACCAATGCTTATTCCTTCGTTATATGAACAAAGGAACTTATGAAGATTAGCATAAAGACAAGGACACTTTTAGTGTCATAGTTCTTCACTTACAAATCGTTGTATGAAGAAATAAGAGTTGCTTTGAACAACCCTTAGTTAATGCAAACACTAGTGCTTGTTTCTTTGTTAAATGAACAAAGAACTTGAAAAGTAAGCACAAGGGCATGTACACTTTATGTGCCATGACTCTTCACTTACAAATTGTTGTATGAAGAAATGAGAGTTGCCTTGAACAACTCTTGAAAGTTTGTAATTATGTTTAGAACATAATGGTTGGTTGACAAAAATAGTCCATCAACATGGACTTATGATGATTTTGAATCATTGAGTGTTGAAGTGTTAAACCATTTCACGAGACGGAAACTAGGCAAGGACTTCACTTTTGTGTCCCTATCCAAATGGTTCACTAAGTTTATTGTAAACTATACAGTGAACAATAACCACACGCTCTCCAAATTGTTTGATGTGTATAACACAATTGAAATAAGTTTCAAGAGAGATAGTGGGAGTTTAGGGACCATGACTATTGTAGTCAAAGGAGAAGTCAAATGAAGAAGGCAAAATAACTCCAATGGAACAAACTTTCTTTATGAAAGGATGGACATTGAATGCTTGATTCTGTATTAGTAACTATGTTTTACAATCGTTGTAAAAGTGTGGCTAATAAGAAGTAGAAGATTAATGAGAGAAGAGAAAGTACTTCACATTCGGAACGTGAATCAAATGTAGATCTCTGCGAAAGCAGGTAGTACTTACTTCCTCATATGAACTACTAAAGAAAATGAAAAAAAAACAAAGATTGTCTTTACATTCCAATTTGAATAAAGGAACTTAATTCCGTATGAGAAATGGATGAATGTTTTGTTTGACAAAACATTATTCTTTATTAATGAATGATTAGATTATTGTAATCTAA
The DNA here is from genome assembly GCA_035220775.1 of Malus fusca. Lineage (NCBI taxonomy): Eukaryota > Viridiplantae > Streptophyta > Magnoliopsida > Rosales > Rosaceae > Malus > Malus fusca. The sequence goes on along the minus strand of CM069067.1, from coordinate 26,047,083 downwards.
TTGATTATCTCTATAGTAGAGATGATATGGTAGTGTTAACTGTTTAGAATATAACGATGCTTAAAACCCAAAAGGTTGCAAGGTAGTGACTAATCCCATACCTCTAAAACATAAATTACGAGTTGGTCATAGATGGATGCTTTGGATCGTTAGATCCGGATCCATTGCCTTCTTGTTAAAATTGTATAGAGGCAAAAATGTTTGAATCTTTATTCTTTTGGAAAGGAAGAAAGAATCACAAAGTTGTTGAGGTTAATTCACTTAGATGTTAGTGGCACTTGTCCACAACATAATACTACTCATGTTGTATGACATTCACCGAAGATCGCTCTTGGTTGGACTATCGTTTATTTTGAATAAACACAAGTCCGAATACTTTGCAAAAGGTTTCAAAGAATTCAAGAATGTAAGTTAATGAGTAAGACGTTGTTGACCCTAAAAACTACAAAGCCTACGTGGCGCGCAGGCCGAGTAATTTAAAAGCTAACTACGTCCTTCGGTGAATGCGGGCGTGCCAACTCGTCGGCCGAGCTCGGCCGAGGAGTAAATTTGTTGATGTTGCGTTGGGTCGCGCTACTGACTTCTGCGTCTTGCGATTGCGGCCGAGAAAGGAACACGTCTCGGCCTCCTGGATTCTCAAACCTGAAGACAAGGTTACTATTATTACGAAGCTCACAAATCGAATTCGGCTTTCAATGTGCCGAATGTAATAACTGTAACACCTCACTTCGTCGAGAAGACTAATGAGATGACCTCGACCAAAAAAGGATTTAGAAACCTTCTCGACCGAGACTTGGATAGACAATTGACCGTGCCCGCCGCAGTGCTGTTGATGCCAACGGAAGGTACTGCGAGTTCGGCCAATTCTACGGTGATAGAGCTATCTATGCCGACTTAAGATATCACCGGTTGCTTTCACAGTGCTGTTGATGCCAACGGAAGATGTGTCAGCGAAAAAGAAAAGGAAAAAGTTCTCAAGTTGTTTGAGGATTTGCGCAGGGCAATTTTGTATTGATTTTGTGGGGGCTTCTCAATGTGCACAGCCTCCCCTATTTATAGCACCGGATCTCCTTGAATCCGAATTGAAATCCTACTCGGACTAGGTTATTCCCTCCGGATCAACACCAACTCGACCAGTCCTATTTTCACTAGGATTGTGAACCTAGTCCTTAACCGAGCCGGATTCGCTTCCAGGTTATTAATCCTGCCGAGACTCCTCATTGCACTAGGACTCGACTTGTTTTGCGTTATGACCTAGCCGACCCAGGTTTGGAGGCCCACGAACTGAACGATCCATGGTCTTCTTGTCGCAAGGCCTCCCGGGCCGAGAATGATTCTACACTCGGCCTAAATTGTCATTTTGGGCCCAAACATTGCCCCCCAGTTTCCTTGAGCTTCGGCTCGTAAGCCGAATGGTTAAGGAAATTAAGTATCTCCAGCCTAATCAGATGTACTTTTGACCGTCATCCCTTGCTGCTGTTTACTCACGGCCCATTTCGACCAAAGAACAACTCATGGCCGAAGATAAACAGTTATAAACCAGGGTCGAGAAGAATTGGAATTGGGGTCGAGGATAAATTTGGCCGAGGTCGAGAAGAGTCTTTTCTTGGCAGCTCGGCCAACCTACATATATATGCATATCAAACCCATTGTCAGCAATTATGACTTATTCGGCCAAACTTTGACCCTAGCATCTTCCTGATTAAATGATTTTGAAACTTGTCCCCACACTTTGACCATAGGCATGGTACTATTGATAGCAGCGAAAATAACTCTTCTCAGGTCGGCTTGTTTGTCGAGCTCGGCTAAAAACAAAATGACCAAAATTTTGCCGAGCACACCACTTGTTGCCCCTCTTATTTTCTTAAGTATCGGTCAAGGGGCCGAATGGTTAAGAAAATAATTTATTATATATAGTTATTTTTTAGCAAACGAAAAGAAAAGTGGCCGAAACATAGTCAGGAGGAGGCCACCGATGCTTTATTCCAAGCCGAGATCTTTTTACATCAAAAGTTTCACTTTGACATTTTCCAAAACCGAATAAAAGATCATCTCCAAATATTTCTGACTTGGTGAAATATTTTTCATTTTCGGCCGCCAAATGGGTGGAACAATTATTATGCCCCCCAAGCATAATTTCAGCTTTTAATTCAAATAACTTAGCCAAACAGGATTTCTCCATATCAGCTTTATCGCCAATAATCATATCAATCGGAGTAGTCTCGGCGTCTAAGACCATGTCTCCAATTACCATATCAATTGATGTGGTTTTATGGTCTGAAGCCGTGTATTGGTCTTGTTCGTCATTGGAGCACTCCTCTGACGAATCATTTTCTGACTCAAGTTGTGGCTCAGAAATTTGAACTTTTTCTTCTAGGCCTACCACACTTTCAGTGTCGACCGAAAAAATAGGTGGCCTTTGTTCTTCTTCGGCCGTCTCGACAATTTTCTTAGGCCGAATGTTGATTGTGGCCGGAGTGGAAATTTGCCCCCCGGCCTCTTGCATTTTAGGAATTCTTCTCAATCTTTCAAGGAGTTGTTTTTGCTTCTTTAATAGGCGATAACACTCATCCCGTGAAGCCTGATCGAGATAGATCATGTGAACTTCGTAGTTTTAGCACTAGGTCCCACTGGGCGTGCCAAAATGTTGACCCTAAAAACTACAAAGCCTACGTGGCGCGCAGGCCGAGTAATTTAGAAGCTAACTACGTCCTTCGGTGAATGCGGGCGTGCCAACTCGTCGGCCGAGCTCGGCCGAGGAGTAAATTTGTTGATGTTGCGTTGGGTCGCGCTACTGACTTCTGCGTCTTGCGATTGCGGCCGAGAAAGGAACACGTCTCGGCCTCCTGGATTCTCAAACCTGAAGACAAGGTTACTATTATTACGAAGCTCACAAATCGAATTCGGCTTTCAATGTGCCGAATGTAATAACTGTAACACCTCACTTCGTCGAGAAGACTAATGAGATGACCTCGACCAAAAAAGGATTTAGAAACCTTCTCGACCGAGACTTGGATAGACAATTGACCGTGCCCGCCGCAGTGCTGTTGATGCCAACGGAAGGTACTGCGAGTTCGGCCAATTCTACGGTGATAGAGCTATCTATGCCGACTTAAGATATCACCGGTTGCTTTCACAGTGCTGTTGATGCCAACGGAAGATGTGTCAGCGAAAAAGAAAAGGAAAAAGTTCTCAAGTTGTTTGAGGATTTGCGCAGGGCAATTTTGTATTGATTTTGTGGGGGCTTCTCAATGTGCACAGCCTCCCCTATTTATAGCACCGGATCTCCTTGAATCCGAATTGAAATCCTACTCGGACTAGGTTATTCCCTCCGGATCAACACCAACTCGACCAGTCCTATTTTCACTAGGATTGTGAACCTAGTCCTTAACCGAGCCGGATTCGCTTCCAGGTTATTAATCCTGCCGAGACTCCTCATTGCACTAGGACTCGACTTGTTTTGCGTTATGACCTAGCCGACCCAGGTTTGGAGGCCCACGAACTGAACGATCCATGGTCTTCTTGTCGCAAGGCCTCCCGGGCCGAGAATGATTCTACACTCGGCCTAAATTGTCATTTTGGGCCCAAACAGACGTCTAAAGTATTTACCTCCTTAGATTTGATCCAAGGAAAGGTAACACTTTAGAACAGTTTCCTTGAAAGATATCAAGGAAAGAAGCATCATAAGATAATGGATTTCTCCATTAGGAGAAGAACGAACTTGAATAAGATTTAATTTGTTGGATGTTATCAATTACCCATATATAGGATATATACTTCTAAGACAATATGATTGTCAATTAGAAGATCTTCCAAAATTTTCATAACTCCATAGGATGTAGTTGGAAAGAAAGATAAGTATTAATCCTGTTAAGATTTGGGGTTGTGTGCTAATAAGCAATATTTGTTTGAGAATTATCTTGTGGATATCCTTAAATTAACCTTTTGATATCACTACTATAAACCAACTAACAAATGTTGTTTTGTTGGGTAGTTCATTGTAATCCTACAATATGATTTGCCTAAGCGCAAATGAACGAGAGATAGAACTCAAAGAATGGGTTCTTTGAGGGACAAGATGATAATCAACAAATATAACAACCTAGTTTCTACACCACAAGCTCCAAGGTAGTCGAGAAGGATTTATAAACCGTCTCAGTTGAATGGTTTGAACTTTATGACTATGTCATAGAGTTACACCTCTTAATTCGAAGAAATAAGAATGAAAATCCTTATGACTACATTGAGTGTACATACGACATATACTCAAGGAAATGGTAAAGTACCATTTGACCCGAAATAGTGAAACCTTTAATAGCTAATTGGTAGCTTAAGGTGACTACAATCAAAGAGATTGGTTAACTTGGAAGAAACCATCTTTGACGTAGTCTTGGTTTCAATTAATTCAAAGATTGCTAGCTACAACTAAATGGTGATTCAATGTTTGGACTCCGAAACCATTATTAAGATAGTCTTGATAATATATGTCTAAAACTATGAATCACAAGACATGTAAGTTGTAGAGATCCATCCATCGTGAATCTTAGCAAGCTAGTGGGAGCTATAAGCATCTTATGAGAGAAAGATCAAATCGTTTGATTTCTCATAAAGATGTAAATGAATCTTTTGTTTACTAAATTTGAATATATAAATATATATATATATACATATATGATATATTAATTTTGGAAATGAAAAGAATACTTCTTCGTTAAAGTTATGACTTTAAACATCCTATAACGATAGAATGTATATGGGAGACATAGTCTATAAACATGGGATGGAAATCTATAATAATAGATTTCAAGATATAATTGGATTATATCAAGCCCTAATGATAGACAAAAGATGCTAGGAAGTTTCTCATATGATGATAAACTTCAATCAAAAGAACAACTTTAGTGAGACTAGGAGATAACTCTTCTCAAAGGGAACGTACCCTTTTGACTCCTAAAGAAACATAAAGTGTAAATAGAATCCTTTATGCATACGCAGAAAGGTGATTTACGTGTTTCATATTGTATGAAAAACATTGATATGAGTTGTACCTAGAACGGTACAAGACGATATCAGTGCAAGCCCAGGATCAGAACCATGGCAACTGTCAAGTGAGTCCTTAAGTATTTAAGAAATACTAAAGGATAGATTCCTCAAAGAATGAGGAAGAATTAGAGTAACGTAATGGAAGCGTAAATGTATTAGATTATGAATCTAATCCATCATTGGATGTTTCTTCATTATGAATGAAGAGATAATCAGATATCTCTTTATTATGACTAAAGAGATATTTGGATGGAAACATTAAAAGTAATGACTTTAGTGTGTTCCATTGTGAATGCAAAATATATTGCCATATAGAAGCTTACAACAATGTTGTTTGGATGAGAAAGTTCATTCATGAACTCTCTATTCGGTTCCAACCAGAAAGTGTCTCTAGTGTACCGACACTACGACACTAATGGGGCGATAGATCAAGCCAGGGAATCAAGGTCTCATCATGATCCGAACTCAAATGAGAGACTAAACCACATGATTAAGAATCATGTATAATGGTGACGTCGTTATTCTCAAGGTTGCTTCTATGGATAACATATAGATATCCATTGTCTAGGCCTACTACTCAGCCATTTTTGAAATGACTACAGAAGAGGTATCATCATTGATGACCAAGCTGATTAGCTCTAGTGCAAGTGGGAGATTGTTGGAAATGTGCCCTAAAACCAATCATATGATGATACTTTATGGACATTTCACATGTTAAACTAATATAGTTCAATATAAATGGCAAATATTATTGTTTGAAGCCATCTCATATAAATGTTATACGCTTAAATGATAAGTCCAAGGAATATGTAATTGGGAGAATGCGATCTAAAGAAGTTAGATTCATGAGACCAATTTTTTTCGTATACATATCCTAAACGTTCCTGATCATAGGATTGCGAATTGGGCATTGACAGTCCATTAAGATCAGTACGTGCTATGCCTTCTTTTAGGGAGAGTGACTGGTCTCGAGTCATTGGTGTGACTGACACCAAGACAAGTACGTAGGTGCTCAATAGAGAATGAGTTCACTGAACTCGATCAATAAGAAGTTCTCATACTTATGTCACATGAGAACTCATTGTTGGGATAAGGCAAAGTAGTCCTTTGACTTGAGGCATCATAGTTGTCTTGTGGTTAGGTCCTTGATCTTTGACTATGTCAAAGTCACTCCATCCGAGGGTGTCCACAACATAGTTGGGGTTAAGCCACTTAGCCATGGAGGCAAGTGAATGCGCAACAAGGGATCTCTAACCTTCAAACCGTTTGAGGGAGAATACTCTATGATATGATTAAGAATCTCTAGCCAGAGTATGAATGAGATTTAGGAAGTCATTCCAAATCACATTCAAGGTAATCATAGAAGTAAATTAATCACATTGGATAGTAGACATGAATAAACTATCAAACCAAACTATGTGGTCAAGAGTATTGTATTAGAGAAAGACCGTATTGCATTGTAATCCTAAACTGAATAGGTTCTCCACCTCTTCTGATTAGCTTGGGTAACCATGACATACTGCTAGGTGTCACTTATGGTTTGTGGAAGCCCTAAACGTGTATAATCACTAAAGGGAGAATTGAAAGTAAGTTTCAATTCACAATCGATTTGAAATAGTTCTAATCGCCCACTACCTCGCTAAAAGGAACCTAATAGATCATACACCGTGTAAGGTAGAGATTGAAGAAACAACAGAAATGAGTAAGGATAATTAGATGGTTTAATTATTTATGGCTAGGATTAATTAATATGTGAATTAATCAAACGAATAAGTTCGTTATAGACCTCGGGTTAGTTTTGGGCCACAAGGCCCAATGGGATTTGAATGTGATGCAAAAATTAACTGAACACACAAATTAAACCCTCTTGTTGTTAATTGTAGTAAAGAATGTAAGTAGGGATCGTTCTAGGCGGGGGATTATGAGGGACTGCTAAAACACTTGAAACTGACTTAAAAACGTAAAATTAAGTTTAAAACACCAAACTAGACTCAAAAGATGCAATACAAACTAAAAAGACTCAAAACTAGTTTAAAAGACTCAAAACAGCTTAAAACAATGAATTAGACTCTAAACTGACTCTAGGGATGGTTTTGGACGAAATTAGGTTCTAACTTGACTCAAGACACTTAAAAACACAAATCAAAACAGATTTTGAGTAATAAAACACTTTAAAGTAAAGGGGGATTTGCTTTTGACGAATTTGAAAACAAAACAAACATATTGTAAACTAAAACATATTTTGGACGAATTTGGGTAAACTATGGATGATGGGCTAGCTAGAGGGTTCTTCTCCACACATGACACACTTGTACATAAACCAATTTTCAGTTGTTCTTTCGATAAATCATGAAACTCAACACCCCAGATTAATTAGGTCCGCTTAAATTAACCTTCAAGTTCTCCTTAAGTTATTTAATTGGATGGGAAAGCGCATACAACAATTCAAAGCATTCTTCAAAGTCATTTACGTGAACAGCACAATAAAGATACAATCAAAGATCTTTAAGCATCATGAAAACTATAAGTATTGACGAGGCATTCGTTACTATGATAAGCATGAAACTCCTGCCAAGAATTCATTTAACGTGATCGTTTATAAGCGACCTTCACTACTTGTGAGTATAAGTTTGTAACTATTAGGTGAAACTCCCTTATACTCTAGCATCATATTCATGCATGCAAACTAAGTGTGCACTCTTAATAAACATACACGAATAAGTTATCAATCAAGCAGTTAAACAAATTGAATTCACAACTTATGAAATCACAACTGAAAGTAATCAAATCATATTGCAAGCATGAACATGGTTTCGAATTCCCCCTAACTAAATAGGGGTTTAGCTACTCATAATTGCAACAAAATCAGAAAATAACAAAGTAGACATTGAAAGCAAGAACGAAGTACACCTAAAACACTCCAATCTTCAAGCTTGAAACACCAAGGACCTTCTTTTTCACCACCTTGTTGTGGCACAAGTGTCTAAGGATGTGTATGGATATATGGAAGGGAATGGCTGAATGTGTTTGATTTAGGTTGGATGGAGGTGAATGGTTAATTATGGTGGTGGATGGATATAGGTGAGTTATGGTGAAGAGTGGATTGTGTTGATGGAAAAATCTCCCTAGTTATGGTGAAGGGTGGATATATTTATAGGCTAGGGAGAGGAGTGTATGGAGTTGTAATGAGTGGATGTAATGGGTGTAGTGGGTGAGTGTTTGGTAATAAGTGGATGTAATGGGTGTAGATGATTTGTTTAATCGGCTTCGAGGTGCCTGTGTGTTTTCTAAGATTGATTTGAGGTCTGGTTATTACCAGTTGAATATCAGCAGTGAGGATGTCCCTAAGACTGCTTTCAGGACTCATTATGGTCATTATGAGTTTCTTATGATGCCATGCGGATTAATAAATGCACTAATAGCTTTCATGGATTTGATGAATCGAGTATTCCAGCCATATATAGACAGGTTTGTCATCATTTTTATTGATGACATTATGGTATACTCTAAGTCTAAATCAGAGCATGTTCGACATCTTACTTTGGTGTTGAAGAAATTAAGGGAACATCGGTTGTATGCTAAGTTTAGCAAATGACAATTTTGGCTGGATCAAGTGGCATTTTTTGGACATGTCATTTCTGCTCAAGGTATTCATGTGGATTCTCAGAAAGTGGCAGCTGTGGAGAATTGGGAACAACCACGAACCGTCACTGAGGTACGGAGTTTTCTTGGCCTAGCAGGTTATTATTGACGGTTTGTTAAGGATTTTTCAATCATCGCTTTGCCATTAACGAGGTTGACTAGAAAAGAAGTTAAGTTTGAGTGGGATGATAATTGTGAGCAAAGTTTTCAGCAGTTGAAGTATTATCTCACTCATGCACCTGTTTTGGCACTCCCAGATGATAGTGGTAATTTTGAGGTTTACAGTGATGCTTCTTTAAATGGTCTAGGTTGTGTATTGATGCAACATGGTAGGGTGATTGCTTATACCTCATGACAATTGAAGCCTCATGAGAAGAATTACCCTACTCATGATCTGGAGTTAGCAGCTATCATCTTTCCTTTGAAGATTTAGAGACATTATCTTTATGGTGAGAAATGTAAGATATTCACAGATCATAGGAGTCTTCAGTATCTTTTTACTCATATGGATCTTAATCTTCGACAACGAAGGTGGATTGAATTGCTCAGTGATTACAATTGCACGATTGAGTATCACCCTGGTCGTGCGAATGTAATGGCTGATGCACTTAGTAGAAAAACTCCAGTTAGACTTAATGCCATTTATGATTGTCATGTTCCTCTTCTTGCGGATTTAAGGTCCACTAGAGTGAAGTTAGGAATGTAAGATCGAGAGGAAGCCTTGTTGGAGATATGCCCTGAAAGTCAATCTTTGGAAGAAACCTTTCAGGACAATGTCTATATGTATGGAAAACTCTAATACATTAAAAGGCAAAGTCACTCATTAGGAGTATCTCAATAAACGATATATGTCCTAAATGGTGAATCCATAGACAATGGATCGATGGAAGAAGTAATCTAATGATGTTAGACTACCGAGACCTTCTTCACATAACCATGATGTCCAAAAAGGTTCCTGGTCATAGGATTGTCAGAGGGACACTGACAATACATAGACCAGTACATACTATGTCCCCTTCCAATGGGAAGGATGGAAAGTCTCATGCCATTCGTGTAGTGACACTAAGACAAGTATGTAGGTGCTCATTATGGGAATGAGTTCACTGAACACAATCAAACGAGAGTACTTGCATGGAGGTCTACTCACATGTCAAGCAAGTAACTCTATTGGTTGGAATAATGTAAGTAATCCTTTGACCTGAGACATCATAGTTGTCTTGGGGATACGTTGTTGATCATTTGATAATGAGACGTGACCACATCTCATCTTAGATGTGTTCTATGCATTGTTGGGGTCAGTGATTTATTCTCAGAGGCATGTGAATGATCAACAAGGGATCTCTAATCCTCGTTATGAGAGGATGAATACTCTAAGATATGATTTAGGAATCTTCGGCCGAAGTATCGAGCGTAATGATGGAAAACGTTCCTATACGACTCAATAGAATCATATAACTTGATATAATCACATTAGGGGTTTGGCAATAAATATCCATACCCTAGTAATGTGATTGTGAGTATTGTATTAGAGAAGGATCGAATTACATTGTAATTCCAACTAAATAGGTTCTCCAAACAAATTCTACATTAGCTTGGGTAGCCATGATATATGATTAGATGTCACTCATGGCTTGTGGATTCTTCTAGATGATTAAATAAGTAGTCATCAAAGAAGAAGGAGAATTAAAAGTAAGTTTTAATTCACTAAGTGATTGGATAAATACTAATCATTTGGATTGGTACCAATCACCTCACTGCCTTGCTAATTAGAACCTAAAACGATTGTACACCGATACACTCTTGTGGTGAGACAACTAATGGATGATGGAATTAATTAATTGGATTAATTAAGTGTTATGATTAATTAGAAAGACTAAAGAAATCATATAAACGATAAAAGATCGTTTAGGACTTAAAGAAAAGTTCGGGTTCATTCGGGCCCATTGGGCCCAAACGAATTAGGTCCTTTTATTCAAGCATAGAATGACTTGAGATGATGAAAGCCCAAAGTCCAAACCCACACTAAGGGGCCGGCCAATACAAGTGAAAGGAGAGAGAGGGAGCCAAGTGGTTGACTCACTTCTTTGACATTTATAAAGGAAGTTTAGTGAAAAAGTTTTATTAGGGTTTTTGTGTGTTCTTTTTCACAAAAAGAGAAAACAAGTCTCTCTCTCTCTACACACAAATAGCCGGCCACCAAAGGGATTTTTAGCTAATCATCTTCTCTCCCTTTGGTTATTCCATTATCCATCTCACTACACTAGTGGGTGTGGATCTTTAGATGTCTTCTACTTTGGAGACTAAAGGAGAAAGGAGCTCTAAATCTTTCAAGGTGGAGGAAGCTAGGAGGGAGGCTAGACTCAAGGAGTTCCAAGAACAAAGAGCTTGGAGGTGGTCCATCCTTGGTCTCAAGTCTAGATCAAGAGGTATAAAACTATACCTTCACTTTGTTCTTCAATATTTTCTTAGATGCATCATATATGAACCTATGCTTCTTGAAGGGGATTTGCATGACTATAGCTTTGATATTATGTGATAACATGCTTCCGTTGCAAATGTATATAAATTTTGAATTGTATATGCATGCTAGTCACTAGAAATCCCACATAAATCTCATTATTTCCCTTCAAGCCTTACTTACAAATTTTCAAGTCAGGCCAATTTTAATTGATCGTGTACTTGAAGCCCAGAAAGATGATGAAGAGACCCAGGAAATAATTCAAGCAAGGAATTGGGGGAAGAAGAAAAACTTCAAAATTCGAGAAACTGATGGCATGCTTACGCAGAAGAGTAGGATGTATGTGTTGAATAATATAGAATTAAAGAAAGCAATTTTTTATGAAGCACATATTTCAGCTTATGGAATGCATCCAGGAGGTAGAAAAATGTATCATACCATTCGACCATTTTATTATTGGCCAGGTATGAAAAGAGAAATTGTTGAATATGTGAGTTGGTGTGTCATTTGTTAGCAAGTCAAAGCAAAAAGAAAAAAGCCTTTTGGATTGATGCAGCCACTTCCCGTTCCACAGTGGAAATGGGAAAATATTACTATGGATTTTGTGTACAAGCTTCCTCATACACAGAATGGTTATGATGGTATTTGGGTGATAGTTGATTGGCTTAGTAAGTCAGCACATTTTATTCCTGTGAGGGAGAAGTATTCTTTAAGCCGATTAGCTGAATTATTTGTATCGAAGATTGTGAAGTACCATGGAGTCCCGGTTAGTATAATCTCATATCGTGTTCCTAGATTTACTTATAAGTTATGGATAGCGTTCCAGGAAGCTCTTGGTTCGAGATTATTCTATAGTACAGCATATGATCCTCAAACAGATGGATAATCAGAGAGGACTATTCAGATGTTGGAAGATATGCTGAGATCTTCAGTATTGCAATTTGGTGACACTTGGCATAAGTGGTTGGATTTAATGGAATTTGCTTACAACAACAGCTTTCATTCAAGTATTGGTATGTCACCATTCGAGGCACTTTATGGCAAATCTTGTCGTACACCTTTATGTTGGTCGGAGGTTGGTGAAAGAGTTTTGGTGGGCCCTGAGATCATGGATGAGACTACGTAAAATGTTCAGGTGACTAAATCTAACCCGACAGCGGCCCAGGATCGACAGAAGAGTCTAGCAGACAGGCATGCCACTGATCGGGTGTATAATGTAGGTGATTGGGTGTTTCTGAAGCTATCACTGTGGAGAGGTGTAGTACGGTTTGGAAAGAAAGGTAAACTAAGTCCTAAATACATTGGACCGTACTTGATCACCGAGCGAGTCAGTGAAGTTGCTTACAGGATTGAGTTGCTTCCAGAGTTGTCTAAAGTGCACGATGTTTTTCATGTCTCTATGCTTCGTCATTATATTTCTGATCCATCACATGTGATACCTCCTCAACCACTGGAAATTAATCCAGACTTGTCTTATGATGAGGAGCCAGTGACTATTTTGGATTGGAAAGATAAAGTTTTGAGAAATAAGACAGTGCGCCTAGTGAAGGTTTTGTGGAGAAATCACTCGGTAGAAGAAACCACCTGAGAGATAGAGGACCGGATGAGAGATATGTATCCAAGGTTGTTTTATGATTATTAGTGGATTGTAAATATTTTATGGAAATTTCAGGGATGAAATTTTCTTAAGGGGGGTAGGTTGTCACAGCCCGTCCCGAAAGATATTCTTTAATAGCGTGAAATGTCTAAATTACCCTTGGTCGTCGAGTACATTGTGTAGTGGTGTGGTTTGAGCCTAATATTTTGACCAATTATTTCCTTTCCTAAAGATTTGGAACTTAAGTTTTATTTGTTTTTAGTTTGGTTGGCCAAACCTGGACCACACACACACACCAACCAATCTCGTTGACCCTCTCTCTCTCTCCCTCTCGATTTTCTTCCATTGTCCGTACAATACGTACGGTCAACCTTCGAGCTCAGCTCACTAATAACGGATCGATGTCGAGAAGCCTGTTTTCTTGTTCCTTGTGAGCTTAGGAGTCGAATGGTGGTGGTGGTTGGACGTGAAAACCCCAGAAACCTGAGAACCCAGAATTCCCAATTTGGGTCATTGTTCATGGGATCGTGATCGTGGACTTTTCAGTGAGTTCTAAGGTCCTAGGAAGCTTTAGGACGTCTTCACGAAGCTCAAGGAAGAAAGTTGGAGTGTTTTGGACGTCGGGAAGCTTAGTTTGGCGAGTTTCAAATTTGGTTGGATTATTGAGGTTTCTCTGGAGAGATTCCGTGGATTTCAAGGCTTGAAATTGGTAAGGTTTTGTTCTACTCGTTGTAAGCTTCATTTTGGTACAAATTTCATGAATTTTGGTTGAGAAATGAAGAAGATATGAAGTTTTAAAGTTTTTCTAGAAACTGGCGATCACAGCAGCGCCGGCGAAGGTCTCCGGTGAACCAAGGAAGACAAAGGGGAATATGCCATCAAGTCTAACTGAATATTCTAACGGAGTCAGGTAATGCCGTTAAATTTTTTTAAGGTTTTAACGGGATATTCTAAACGGCAGTTAAGTTTCAGTTAGGGTTTAGCAGCTCGTGGGGGCGCGTTTGGCCGTGCCTTGGCCGGCGCGTGGGGGCGCATGGGTGGTATATTCAAATACCCAATTTGAGCAATGTATGAGAAGTTATTTCCGAGTTTTGTGTATGTGCTTTAAATAACGTTTATTTAGTTATTTCGCATATAGGTGAGACCTATACGGACGATGAGCACCATCAATCGAGGCTCGGGGGCTACGACCCTTGGACATACCAGTGAGTGGGCTTTTGGTTTTCTTTATATACCTATATATTTGAGATTTTTCCCAGAAAATGAATTCAAATAATTATACGTTTTTGAAATGCCTTGCAAAGTATCTGCCTATTTTATTTATGCATCAGTAGTTGCATATACTAATGATTGGTGTTGCGGACGCACATGTAAGTGCCAAGTAAGTTCATAGATTAAAGATATGAGATTGCGGCAGTTATGCGAGATATGATGTGATGTATTGAGAGCTCATAAACCTGCACCCCAGTGTTAGTACTCCTGCCCAGAGTTAGGGCACAGTCTTTCACGTGATGTTCACATCCCGCACCATATGCTCGCCTTGGATCCAAGTTAGGTGCACAAGCTTGTCGTATAGACCACATTAGGTGGTTCCGACTCGTAGGTGACCCACGATCATTCGCACAGTCTTCACGTGATCGTAGCACTAGAGCATATTCATTTTACACCTAGTCTTGTCGTACATACCACATTAGGTGGTTCTGACTCGTGTGCAGGATTTGATATGGTTGAGATTGGTTATGAGCTATAGATTTAGTCGTGCAGGTCTCGTTAGGTGGAGCCGACTGATATGATATTTAGCATTGATATATTTTAACTGGATTACTTATGGCATTTCATTGAGATACTTTGGCATGGCATACTTATGAATATCGTTTTCTGAGCATGGTTTTAAGATATGTATAGATTCTATTTTGTGGGAAATTATACATGTTTTAGGGCGAGGTGTTAGAACTTTTGAAAAATGAAATGATTTTGAAAAGCTTTGATTTTGCCCACTCACACTTTCTGTCTTGCGCCCCTCTAGGTTTTAGGTATAAGTGCTTTGGTGGCTCTCGGGGATGTCGACGGTGGTTCTGACAGAACATCATAAATGTAGGATCACCCTTGGGTGTTGTATAATTAGTACTTATCCAGTCGGACTGCACTAAGGCTATTTATGGTCTGATTGTGTATTTCACACTTAATCTTGCACTAACACCTTATCTTAGCTAGTACTTTTAGTAGTTTGGCTTTTATTCATTCGTATTTCCTTATATCTCTATTGCTTCTGCACTGTGCACATGGCTACGTCACCCTCACGTGACGGCCAACATGCCTCGATCTAGGTTGGGGTGTGTCATGACACGTGACTTTCTAATCTAAAAATATAATTTACCGCATTACTCTCTAAAATACTGTGAAAATTTTATTATTTTAAAACTAGTAAATCGAAATAAGTATCAAATGAACTACACACAAGTTGTTATAAATAGATAAAAGTGAGAGAGATAATTATTGCTAGAGTTACTGTCACATCCCGACCCGAGCCCCCACCATATCCCTGGCTGATAGGAGCATATTTATGCGACTTTGTTATCTTATTTCTTTGCATTTTCTTAGTTAATTTCCATTTATTTTGGTAATTTAAGTTATTTTCGTATTATTGTAGGTCCAATTGGTAAAGATGACAATAAATGGCTATTTGGAGTAGTTTTGGACTTGGAATGGATAACATGCTTGGAGAACAAGTGGGCTGGACGTTTTTGATGATTAGAAGGTGTTTAACATGTGTAATAAATATGCCAAGATTTGGAGCAATCAAATCCAATTGAGTTGGAGCATCGTGCACATTGGGCAGTCAAGACTTTCAACATGAACATTGATGCCGTTGGACTTCATAGGAAGTTGCAATTGAATGAGCTTGAGGAAATTCGAAATGAGGCTTATGAGAACTCTCACATTTACAAAGAGAAAACAAAGGCTGCCCATGACAAGATGATTCGAAGTAAAACGTTTTATGTAGGGCAGAAAGTGTTACTTTTAAACTCCCGCCTTCGATTGTTTCTAGGTAAGTTGCGTTCTAAATGGATTGGTTTGTTGTTACTAATGTCTTTCCCTATGGTGCAGTCCAAATTCAAAACTTAAAGACGGGACATGAATTCAAAGTGAATGGACACCGTTTGAAGCCATACTATGAGTGTTTTGAGGAGCATGTCATGGAGGATGTACCCTTCCATGCCGTTAGCCCTAGTGAAGCTTAAAGGGAGGGATCGTCCGACTGGAAGACGTTAAAGCAAGAGCTCCTTGGAAGGCAACCCATGTGATTCAAATAGAAAGACTTTGGAATCTCCGGGCTCTACAACCAGATTTGCTCTGTTTTACCCTTCTCTTTATTGTTTTTACTTTGCCATGATTGTCTTGTTTTGCTAGTTATCTTTATATTGCTTTCTTGGTTAAGTTTATTTTTGAAACGTTGAGGACAATGTTTGGTTTAAGTGTGGGGGGGTAAACATAATGCTTTTCATGATTTCTCTGCGAATTTCACCACCTATCACTACTAATGTTGTTATTCACTGTTTTAAAGTGTTTTATTGTGTGTCATAAAAACAAAATTTTGAAAAGAAAAAAATTTGAAATTTTCGTAAGAAAATACCAAAAAGAATTGTTTTTGTTGCCTGTTTGTGTCTTAGGGTACCTTCCAACACAATGATGAGGATTTGGTTTTTAATTGCATGACTGTTAAAGAAAGTTACAAACATGGGTGGAAGTTTGATATGCTCTTTGGTTAATACTTAGTTGTAGTTGTCATTTACAAATTCACATGTAATCACAAAGAAAAAATCAGTTTTTGTAACATGCTTGAAAGAACAAACTCAAACTAACGCTACAACCCTGTGAGACTTGAGCCTATTCTTTGTTTGGAGAGTTATTAATCTGTGATATTCTTGCTTTCTAAAGTCGTTACATGATCTCATTATATCTTTGCTTGGTTGCTACTTGGAATGGTTTTTCATCATTTTAGTTCCAAATACTAGAACTCATGCCCGTTTCATTCAAAGCTTAAAGTTGATTGCATAACAAAGAAAAGAAAAAAATTGTTTAGTTACCACCAGAGCCAAAAAGCCTTATCCCTTGCATATGTATTGTAAGTTTAACCCCTTTGAGCCTTATTTAGCCTATTTTCTTTGTTAGCCTGCATTATCCCTACCTAGCCTAGTATAGGAATATCCATACCCTTGTTCTTAAAGAATAGTGGAGCATGACTTATTGGGAATTCCTTTTTACGATTTGCAGAAAAATAAGTATGGGGGAAGGATTTGTTCTTTTGAATCTGGTGAAGTAGTGTGTATGTTTTATGTTTCAAAGAAATGTGAAAATTTGGAAAAAAAGAAAAAAAATAAAAAATAAGTTGAGAAAAGAGAAAAAAAAAGAAAGTGAGAATGAGTTCATAAGTGTTAGTTGTTGAAGAAGGGTCCAGTAATGTGAATTTGACCCTAAAGTCGTACGAATCTCCCCTTTGTGTTTAAAGTTAGATGCTGCAATCAAAAGTTGAATTCTAAGTGTTGATTTCATTACTTTGCTTACTATCACTTTAAGAACCTTTGTTTATCCTTGACCTTTCTTTGTTAGCCAATACCTTAGCCCCATTACAACCCAAGACTTTTATCTTGATTGTTATGTGTTTCAATATGTGGAGTTTGAAATTGGTATGAGCATATGGAATCCCTGGTTCTCGCATCTAAGTAGTGGCATTCCGTTCATTAGATCATATACGTGTTTGTATTAATAATTCCAGAAAGTGTCTTGCTAGTCTACATGTTTACATCAATCTTCTCACATACACTTAGTATAGGGAGTGTAGTTAGAAAATCTGTGTGAAAATAGAGAGTATATCCGGTGAGGAATTGAGTGAATTCTCTAAGGCATGTTACTACATTCAAATGTTGTTTTAATTGATTAAATGCGAGCTAGTGAGTGGTTACTGCGGTTGAGTATAAGCTCAAGAGTAAGGATGGCTAAAATCTATGTGAGTAGTGATTTTTAATATGTCGTGTTTCATTGGAAATCTCTGAGGCGATTGTTGGAAGGTTTAGGTTTTATTTTGTTTTCTTTGTTTTGCTCAGGGACTAGCAAAAGATAAGTGTGGGGGAATTTGATAGGAGCATATTTATGCGACTTTGTTATCTTATTTCTTTGCATTTTCTTAGTTAATTTCCATTTATTTTGGTAATTTAAGTTATTTTCGTATTATTGTAGGTCCAATTGGTAAAGATGACAATAAATGGCTAATTGGAGCAATTTGGAGCAGTTTTGGACTTCGAATGGATAGCATGCTTGGAGAACAAGTGGGCTGGACGTTTTTTATGATTAGAAGGTGTTTAACATGTGTAAGACATGTGCCAAGATTTGGAGCAATCAGAATTGAAGCTTGGAAAACAAGGAAAAACATTACCTTATCCAAACTTACCTTATCTTATCCATATCTTATCTTATCTTATCTAATCTTATCCAACATTATCCTGGATTATCTAATATTTTCTCTTCCTATTTCCAGTTGTAAAAGGAATCCTTATCATATTTTAAATGCTTCCGATATGATTTTAGGAGTCATAAACCAATCCAAACAGCTCGATCCCTTTCCTCCTTGGTTTCAGCCGAACCCTACCCTATATAAACATAATTGTGCCGCATCATTCAGCGGGTTGTATCACAGGTTTTAGGAGCATTCAAGGGAGAATACAAGTGTACTGCAATTTACAATTGGAGAAGAATCCTCTAGCTAGCTTTTCACCCACATTCTCTTTACAACTTAATTCATTTACTGCAATTTACTTTATTTTTGTTAAAATTTGTCCAAAAATCCCCCTCAGTTCTTATTTTGTGTTAGTCTAGCTTAGTTTTTAGTTTTTAAGTTTAATTTGTGTTGATTAGCATCCATCCTAATCCCCTGCCTAGAACGATCCCTACTTGCTCATACCATAATTGTCTAAATTATAGGGTTTAATTTGTGTGTTAGTTTCTACTACATCACGGGCACGACTCCGCAATAGCACGATATTGTCTGCGTTGGGCCTCGACCACGCCCTCACGGTTTAGTTTCTGGGAACTCACATGAGAACTTCCCAGTGGGTCACCCATCATGGGATTGCTCTCGCCATAACTCGCTTAACTTCAGAGTTCCGATGGAACCCGAAGCCAGTGAGCTCCCAAAAGGCCTTGTGCTAGGTAGAGATGGGAATATACATATAAGGCTTAGAGGATCCACTCCCCTGGGCGATGTAGGATGTTACAGTTACATACAGGATGTAGGTAAAAAGATGAGGGGGATAGTGGTATTATTGTTTTTCACTCTTGATCTGGTATGTTGTAATAAAGTTACATACATGCCTCTATTTATAGGAGTTTGATCCAACAACTTCTTACATTCAAGAAGAAAATATTTCACCTCCCTATGACATTTTCTTCTAATGCATTTAATGACTTTCACCATAGTCCACTTCGGTTAGCTTTCTTACACAAACACATGTGTGGCATTCACACCACATTTCACAACACTTCCCCTTCGATGCCCACATTCACATATCAACATCAGTTGCCACGTTAAAACCTTGCTAGGAAAAACCTAGTGGGAAAAAACTGTAGCGAATGAAAAAGAGTACAACTTTGCTTGGATTGATATAGTGTTTAAATATGCTTATGTTGCCTCGTTAAAACCTTGATAGGAAAAGCCAGTGGGAAAAAATCCTAATCAAAGGAAAAAGAGTACAGCATGCATTTGTCCTAGATGCTCCCCCAAATGTGTATCTCCCCTGATTCCCCATTCTTCAATTTGACTGAGTGATAAGCCGACATAATCTAATACCATGCACTAGCTTCTGAAACTCGCTCTTTGGTTGCTAAAGTTTGGTGAATAAGTTTGCCAGATTTTCATTGGAACGGATTTGTCTGACTTTAATATCCTTAGCCTTTTGAAGCTCATGTGCACTGAACAACTGTGGAGATATGTGTTTAGTCTTATCGCCCTTGATGAATCATTCCCTCATTTGGGCAACACACGCTGCATTATCTTCATGAATGATAGTTGGAGTGTCTATCTTTGAAGATAGACCAGATGAATTTTGGATGTGATGGATCATTGAACTTAACCAATAACATTCACGACTTACTTAATGTAGAGCAAGTATTTTCGAGTGATTGGAAGATGTAGCAACTAATGTTTGCTTTTTTTAGCACCATGAGATCAATGTATATCCATTAGTGAACACATATCCAGTTTGTGAGCGGGCTTTATGCTGATTGGAGAGAAAACCAGCATATGCATATCTAACAATATTCTAGTCATTTGTGGATTTCTCAGAGTAAAGGAGGCCCATGTCTGTTGTCCCAACGAATGTATCGTAAAATATCTTTGACTCTTTTCAAATGTCGCATTCTTGGAGTAAAGCTATACCTTGCTAAATCAAATTAATGGACCAAGATTCTATTAGCACAATGCTCGATCTGCAGGCCGAGAAAATATTTTGTTTTCCCAAGGTCTTTCATTTCAAATTCGCTTTTCAAATATTCAACAGTTTTGTTGAACTCTTCAAGAGTTCCAACTAAGTTCATGTCATCGACGTATACTGCCACTATTGCAAATCCAGAGTTTGATTTCTTAATAAACACACATGGGCAAATGAAATTATTGTTATATCCTTCCTTGATCAAATATTCACTGAGACTATTATACCACATTTGTCCATAATGTTTCAGCCTATGTAATGATCACCTTAATTTGATTGAGAGCATACCTAGTGGTTTGTTAGTCATTTTATGCAACTTAAGTCCTTCTGGGACTTTCATATAGATATCTGTATCTAATTCTCCATATAGATATGCGATGATGACATCCATAAGTCGCATATCAAGTTTTTTTCTGAGACCACCAAACTTATTAGGTAACAGAATGTAATTGCATCCATTACAAGAGAGTATGTCTGCTCAATAATCAATTCCAGGTCTTTGTGAAAAAACCTTATGCAAGTCGTGCTTTATATCTTGCACTCTTGTTTTTTCTCATTGCGTTTTCTTGTGAATACCCATTTGTAACCTAAGGGTTTCACGCCAGGCGGAGTTTAGACTTGAAGGACATTTTGTGAAAAACATGTTCATTTGAGCAACATCTGTGGCATGCAATTAACATTTAAAGGCGGAATCATGCTTGTATGCACTCAAAAACAAAACATTACCCATGAAATTCAAAGCCTAGTAGAAGCGTGAACCAAGACTCAACTCAAGAACAAAGTGAGTTGAGAAATCTTATACCTTTGTAGATTCCTCTTTGCATAAGCAAAGGCTAATCACCCAAAGAGAGGGCCTTCATTCCTTGCTTCTTAGCTCCATGGATTTCTTGGATGAGGATGGTTGAAAGGATTCTCCAAGTTCCCACAGTTGAGAACCTCTAATTTTTCCACACCAAGGAGAGACTCGAATAAGAGATGAGTGACCTTGGAGGAGGGAAGATTGCTAGCTAATCTCCTCCAAGGGGGCCGGCCTCCTAGAGAGAAAGGGAGAAACATTGTGTTCTCATCTTTTCTCTGAAAGAAACCCTAAGGATGAAATGACTATAAAGTTGCCTTTATACCACCTCACAATGGAGTGGCAAACTTGCAATTAAGCCATGTTCACTACCCCTCTCTAATTTGGCCGGCCATTAAGGGTTCATTGGGCCCTCAAGCCCTTTGTGGTTTCAAGTTGTCATACAACTTGAGTTAATGGGCTTGACATTCAAATCCCATTGGGCCTTGCGGCCCAAAACTAACCCGAGGTCTATAACGAACTTATTCGTTTGATTAATTAACATATTAATGAATCCTAGCCATAAATAATTAAACCATTTAATTATCCTTACTCATCTTTGTTGTTTCTTCAATCTCTACCTTACACGGTGTACGATCCATTAGGTTCTTTTTAGCGAGGCAGTGGGCGATTAGAACTCTTTCAAATCGATTATGAATTGAAACTTACTTTCAATTTTCCCTTTAGTGATTATACACGTTTAGGGCTTCCACAAACCATGAGTGACACCTAGTAGTATGTCATGGTTAACCAAGCTAATCAGAAGAGGTGGATAAGCTATTCAGTTTAGGATTACAATGCAATACGGTCTTTCTCTAATACAATACTCTTGACCACATTGTTTGGTTTGATAGTTTATTCATGTCTACTATGCAATGTGATTCATTTACTTATATGATTACCTTGAATGTGATTTGGAACGACTTCCTAAATCTCATTCATACTCTGGCCAGAGATTGTTAATCATATCATAGAGTATTCTCCCTCAAATGGTTTGAAGGTTAAAGATCCCTTGTTGCGCATTCACTTGCCTCCATGGCTAAGTGGCTTAACCCCAACTATGTCGTGGACACCCTCGGATTGAGTGACTTTGACATAGTCAAAGATCAAGGACCTAACCACAAGACAACTATGATGCCTCAGGTCAAAGGACTACTTTGCATTATCCCAACCATGAGTTCTCATGTGACATGAGTATGAGAACTTCTTGTTGATCGCGTTCAGTGAACTCATTCTCTATTGAGCACCTACGTACTTGTCTTGGTGTCAGTCACACCAATGACTCGAGACCAATCACTCTCCCTAAGAGAAGACATAACACGTACTGATCTTAACGGACTGTCAATGCCCAATTGGCAATCCTATGATCAGGAATGTTTAGGATATGTATACGAAAGAGAATGGTCTCATGAATCTAACTTCTTTAGATCGCATTCTCCCAATTACATATTCCTTGGACTTATCGTTTAAGCGTATAACATTTATATGAGTTCGGCTTCAAACAATAATCTTTGCCCTTTATATTAAACTATATTAGTTTAACATGTGAAATGTTCGTAAACTATCATCATATGATTGGTTTTAGGGCACATTTCTCTTTGATTGTAGTAACCTTAAGCTACCAATTAGCTATGAAGGTTTCATTATTTCGGGTCAAATGGTACTTTACCATTTCCTTGAGTATATGTCGTATATACACTCAATGTAGTCATAAGGATTTTCATTCTTATTTCTTTCGAATTAAGAGGTGTAACTCTATGACATAGTCATAAAGTTCAAACCATTCAACTGAGACAGTTTATAAATCCTTCTCGACTACCTTGGAGCTTGTGGTGTAGGAACTAGGTTGTTATATTTGTTGATTATCATCTTGTCTCTCAAAGAACTCATTCTTTGAGTTCTATCTCTCGTTCATTTGCGCTTAGGCAAATCATATTGTAGGATTACAATGAACTACCCAACAAAACAACATTTGTTAGTTGGTTTATAGAAGTGATATCCAAAGGTTAATTTAAGGATATCCACAAGATAATTCTCAAACAAATATTGCTTATTAGCACATAACCCCAAATCTTAACACGATTAAGATTTATCTTTCTTTCCAACTACATCCTATGGAGTCATGAAAATTTTGGAAGATCTTCTAATTGACAATCATATTGTCTTAGAAGTATATATCCTATATATGGGTAATTGATAACATCCAACAAACTAAATCTTATTCTAGTTCGTTCTTCTCCTAATGGAGAAATCCATTATCTTATGATGCTTCTTTCCCTGATATCTTTCAAGGAAACTGTTCTAAAGTGTTACCTTTCCTTGGATCAAATCTAAGGAGGTAAATACTTTAGACGTCTTACTCATCAACTTACATTCTTGAATTCTTTGAAACCTTTTGCAAAGTATTCAGACTTGTGTTTATTCAAAATAAACGATAGTCCAACCGAGATCGATCTTCGGTGAATGTCATACAACATGAGTAGTATTATGTTGTGGACAAGTGCCACTAACATCTAAGTGAATTAACCTCAACAACTTTGTGATTCTTTCTTCCTTTCCAAAAGAATAAAGATTCAAACATTTTGCCTCTATACAATTTTAACAAGAAGGCATTGGATCCGGATCTAACGATCCAAAGCATCCATCTATGACCAACTCATAATTTATGTTTTAGAGGCATCACAACTCAGTTGGGATTAGTCACTACCTTGTAACCTTTTGGGTTTTAAGCATCGTTATATTCTAAACAGTTAACACTACCATATCGTCTCTACTATAGAGATAATCAATTAGATTACAATAATCTAAGCATTCATTAATAAAGAACAATGTTTTGTCAAACAAAACATTCATCCATTTCTCATACGGAATTAAGTTCCTTTATTCAAATTGGAATGTAAAGATAATCTTTGTTTTTTCCATTTTCTTTGGTAGTTCATATGAGGAAGTAAGTGCTACCTGCTTTCGCAGAGATCTACATTTGATTCACGTTCCGAATGTGAAGTACTTTCTCTTCTCTCATTAATCTTCTACTTCTTATTAGCCACACTTTTACAACGATTGTAAAACATAGTTACTAATACGGAATCAAGCATTCAAGTAGAAGAACCAACTGTTTTGAACTATTCAAGAACAATTCACAACACCTTCGAATGGTGTGTTCTTGACACTTTGCAAGACATTTCTTGCCAATATCCCTTCCAATGTCCATCCTTTCACAAAGAAAGTTTGTTCCCTTGGAGTTATTTCGCCTTCTTCATTTGACTTCTCCTTTGACTACAATAGTCATGGTCCCTAAACTCCCACTATCTCTCTTGAAACTTATTTCAATTGCGTTATATACATCAAACAATTTGGAGAGCGTGTGGTTATTGTTCACTATATAGTTTACAATAAACTTAGTGAACCATTTGGATAGGGACACGAAAGTGAAGTCCTTCCCTAGTTTTCGTGTCTAGAAGTGGTTTAACACTTCAACACTCAATGATTCAAAATCATCATAAGTCCATGTTGATGGACTATTTTTGTCAACCAACCATTATGTTCTAAACACAATTACAAACTTTCAAGAGCTGTTCAAGGCAACTCTTATTTCTTCATACAACAATTTGTAAGTGAAGAATCATGGCACATAAAGTGTCCATGCCCTTGTGCTTACTTCTCAAGTTCTTTGTTCATTTAACAAAGAAACAAGCACTAGTGTTTGCATTAACTAAGGGTTGTTCAAAGCAACTCTTATTTCTTCATACAACGATTTGTAAGTGAAGAACTATGACACTAAAAGTGTCCTTGTCTTTATGCTAATCTTCATAAGTTCCTTTGTTCATATAACGAAGGAATAAGCATTGGTTGTTTGTGTTGTCCTATTTATGATAGACTTATCTAACATTTTCTTCCAATGATACATTATCAATCGGAAGATTGTGAGGATGAGACTACTTAGGTACTTATACAATCCATTTAAGACAATCTATGGGATTGTGGTACCAAGTCCGGAAACTAAAGCATTCGGCTTTTCTTTGTCAAGTTTTGGATAGCGTTTGCAAATATATCGGTAAACAAATACATAACGAATCTAATTTGATTGATTTTAAGCCATTTGATCCGGGTCTTTAAATCAAATAGCACCACCCACTATTTTTGGCAAATTCCATATCCCTCATCGGAATTCGAGAGTTTTGGAGGAAACTCTTAGTAGGGTATGGGAGACTCACTATTACCAAGCCCACCTCACAATGATATGATGTTGGCTAGCATCAATAATAATGAGAGAGTACACTTACTCATTTGCATCTCTTGCAAGTACCCATCTTATTTGGCCTCTAGAGAATGAAGCCTCACAATGATATGATGTTGGCTCCATTGCACTTAGTTAAGTCATTCCCACCATGCAAGTTCGAGTAGGGGTTCAAGAACAACCTCACAATGATATGATGTTAATCATTCTCGTTGCCTACCTTCACAACATCATGTATGCATATAGAACTCCTCCTGAGTGTAAGCACGCACTTTGTACTCCCCCGTGATAGGGTGAAGTCGGTGTACAAGTCACAAACGATCGGAGCCTACCACGGTGGAAGGCCACGAAAGAGTGTTCAAAGCACTCTCACGCTTATCAACTTAATAAAGGTTTGGTTGAGGGTTTTAGGTCTCATCACATATAAGCATGCATTTTAATCCTATTAAAACAATTTGGTCCTATTGCAACTATTGGTCCATTTGATTGATTTAGTTGTATATGGTACTCCCACTATGCTTGTAAAACGGTTTTTAAAGCAAGAGTATATGGTACTACTAACATAAGGTTTGCATTCATTGATGGACTATATAGTTGCCTTAGGGCCTTAGGATGACTATGAACCTTTGATTCGATCCAACACGAGCCTGGTGTTGAATCTCGGTCTAGGGATGGTGATTGATTTTAGTTACGCATTTAATCACATTAAGGCGTGTTTTCTTATTGGGCGTTGGACCCTCTACTTCATTTTCATGCATATCAAATAAAGCAAGAAAGAAGTACTTCAAAGTAAAGAAGAGCTTATGCTCTTTTACAACATTTGATCAAAACAAATTACTTTAAAGTAAAGAAGAGCTTATGCTCTTTTACAATATTCGATCATATCAAATTACAACCAAAATCTAATCTACCCATTCCCATGGTTCAAACAAATTTGAGACGGCCTTTCACATAACTCAATTATCGTAGGCTTAGGTTCATAATCACCCTTTCTTTAATTAATTAATGCTTTAACTAATTAAACTTGAATGCAACATTTTTCATTTGGTTTTTGTATCCATAGAATTGATTTAAATGGAGCTAAATGAAATGAAAATCCAATTCTCATTTAAAGATACAAAACTATTTTGTTCTCAACTAATTTGGGCCGAAAAACAATAACCTCAACCATTAGGCTATACAGCCAAACACAAACTTTTGAGGTCACTTTGTAAAACACACAAAAGTCCACTACTTCATGTAATTACAACTAACAAAAAATTTCATCAAATAACAAAAAATTCATTAAAGGAAAACAATTTGTCCTTTAGTGATTTTGGGTCTTTACGTAAAAACATAAACTTTTGGGTCAAAGTACAAATACACAAAAGTATCAAAACTTTATGTAATTGCATAAAAGCCCCAAAAGTACCCTATTTAATAGGGTGGCCAGTTTTGGATGAGAGATGGTGTCATCATAAACTTTTGAATTTTTCAACAAAAGTTAAAGGTGATGGGTAGGTTTGAAAAAATGATTTCCATAAAACATGGTTCCTTGAAACAAGGAAAAGGTGTAAGTGATTGGTATGAGTGTTGATTGAAAAATGACAAATCATGTCATACCATTTATTACAATAAAGTCACACCAACCACTATAAACAAAACTTTATGCAAAACAACCAAAAACTTTGAATCAAAATACCCAACCTTTTTGTTCTTGGCAAAAACATAACAAGAACAATGATGAACATCCATGAAAACCCATAAGAGCTCCATGAACATTTTTCACCCAAAGACACCCCAAAAACTCTCAAACTTAAGGGAAAAAACATATTACCATACTAGGGTACTTAGGGGTTCCTAATGTCACTTTAAAACACTTTTAACAAGACAAACATGAACCCAAAAATCCACCCTTTGGATTTGGCCGAATTTCCCCAAAAAACATGGCACCAAATTTTAGCTCCAAAATTCATGCTCATATGAACTACATCTACAACATTTGAGATGGCAAATTTTCTAACAAAATTTACATTCAAAGAAGCAAGAATAAAGCTTGTAACAATTACAACATTCAAATCATACACTATGAAAATACAAAATCCAACAGGATTCACCAACTACTAGACCTAGGCTCTTGATACCACTTGAAGGACATTTTTTGAAAAACATGTTCATTTGAGCAACATCTATGGCATGCAATTAACATTTAAAGGCGGAATCATGCTTGTATGCAGTTAAAAACAAATCATTACCCATGAAATTCAAAGCCTAGTAGAAGGGTGAACCAAGACTCAACTCAAGAACAAAGTGAGTTGAGAAATCTTATACCTTTGTAGATTTCTCTTTGCATAAGCAAAGGCTAATCACCCAAGGAGAGGGCCTTCTTTCCTTGCTTCTTAGCTCCATGGATTTCTTGGATGAGGATGGTTGAAAGGATTCTCCAAGTTCCCAAAGTTGAGAACCTCTAATTTTTCCACACCAAGGAGAGACTCGAAGAAGAGATGAGTGACCTTGGAGGAGGGAAGATTGCTAGCTAATCTCCTCCAAGGGGGCCGGCCTCCTAGAGAGAAAGGAAGAGACATTGTGTTCTCATCTTTTCTCTAAAAGAAACCCTAAGGATGAAATGGCTATAAAGTGGCCTTTATACCACCTCACAATAGAGTGGCAAACTTGCAATTAAGCCAAGTTCACTACCCCTCTCTATATGGCCGGCCATTAAGGGTTCATTGGGCTTTCAAGCCCTTTGTGGTTTCAAGTTGTCATACAACTTGAGTTAATGGGCTTGACATTCAAATCCCATTGGGCCTTGCGGCCCAAAACTAACTCGAGGTCTATAACGAACTTATTCGTTTGATTAATTAACATATTAATTAATCCTAGCCATAAATAATTAAACCATTTAATTATCCTTACTCATCTCTATTGTTTCTTCAATCTCTACCTTACACGGTGTACGATCCATTAGGTTCCTTTTAGGGAGGCAGTGGGCGATTAGACCTCTTTCAAATCGATTATGAATTGAAACTTACTTTCAATTCTCCCTTTAGTGATTATACACGTTTAGGGCTTCCACAAACCATGAGTGACACCTAGCAGTATGTCATGGTTACCCAAGCTAATCAGAAGAGGTGGAGAACCTATTCAGTTTAGGATTACAATGTTTGGTTTGATAGTTTATTCATACTCTTGTCCACATTGTTTGGTTTGATAGTTTATTCATGTCTACTATCCAATATGATTCATTTACTTATATGATTACCTTGAATGTGATTTGGAACGACTTCCTAAATCTCATTCATACTCTGGCCAGAGATTCTTAATCATATCATAGATTATTCTCCCTCAAACGGTTTGAAGGTTAGAGATCCCTTGTTGTGCATTCACTTGCCTCCATGGCTAAGTGGCTTAACCCCAACTATGTCGTGGACACCCTCGGATGGAGTGACTTTGACACAGTCAAAGATCAAGGACCTAACCACAAGAGAACTATGATGCCTCAGGTCAAATGACTACTTTGCATTATCCCAACCATGAGTTCTCATGTGACATGAGTATGAGAACTTCTTGTTGATCGCGTTTAGTGAACTCATTCTCTATTGACCACCTAAGTACTTGTCTTGGTGTCAGTCACATCAATGACTCGAGACCAGTCACTCTCCCTAAGAGAAGACATAGCACGTACTGATCTTAACGGACTGTCAATGCCCAATTGACAATCCTATGATCAAGAACGTTTAGGATATGTATACGAAAGATAATGGTCTCATGAATCTAACTTCTTTAGATCGCATTCTCCCAATTACATATTCCTTGGACTTATCGTTTAAGCGTATAACATTTATATGAGACGGCTTCAAACAATAATCTTTGCCCTTTATATTAAACTATATTAGTTTAACATGTGAAATGTCCGTAAAGTATCATCATATGATTGGTTTTAGGGCACATTTCCAACATGACTATTGGTCCATAAACACTTCACCTTTTCAAGGAATTTAATTCTGCCTAGATTGCATTTTTTTCACTTAGGCCAATCTTATCTCTGTTTGCATTCATCAACAGAGTGGGCTCAATGTCATCGGTTAATATGATTTCAATGGCTACTGCAAATGCGAACATGTCATCGATGATTATTTCATTTTGATCCCACAATTCATTAATTTATGGAGATTTCTTTGCTTTCATGTACTTATGTCTCTTCAGGGACGTGTCTCATCAAGGACATTTTCTTTTTCTGGAAGTACAAAATTATGCATTGTGGATTCGTCATTCCTTTCCTTTTCATGAATGATTTCATTTGGATTCAGTTGTTCCTTCATCTTCCTCTTTTAAGGAGCTGAATCTATTGAATCTGAGGGTCTACCATGCTTCAGGCGTGTACCAGATGAATCATTTGCTGCCACTTTGTTTTGTTCAACAGGGACATCAATTCTTGCAGGTGCATTTGCAGCTCCTATATGTGATTTTGTCACTTTCGTTGCATTATTACATGCATTTGGCATTTCATTAGCAATACTTTGAAGATGAATGATTCTTTTCACTTCATTTCACATTGAGTGCTTCATGGATCAAAATGAGACAAGATGGATATCCCATGTTAATTCTCGTCGTTCTTCTTGAACAGTCTTTTCTTCCCCTAACGACAGGAAAATTGTATCATTAAAGTGACAATCCACAAACCAACGATAACAATATCACCCGTCAAGGGTTCCAAATATCTAATGATAGATAGTGAATTAAAAATCCACATAAATTCCTAGTATGTGCTAAGGTCATTACATCTCAATTAAGATGTAGGTGTGGATTGTTTCTTTGAGTTAAATTAAGATGGCATAGTATGAGTTTTATTTCACAGGGGTTGTGAAAGCTTCATCTGCCCACAGGTGTTGAAGTTTTTCATGAAGGTACTCTTCTGACATATAATCTAGTACTAGAAACTTGTTAATTTTCTGGCCCACAAGGTGTAAAATAATCTAGTTTCATGAAGTTTGTTGGGGATTTAATTCAATGTCTTCAGTTACAAAGTTTTCCACTATGAGCTCCATTATAGGTTGTGGTTTTAAGGCATGGAAATTGGTTGCATCATGACTTATTTTTTCTGTCTCTTCATGATACTTGTTGATGCAACGTATTAGACACATGGCAGTTAATTAAGAATTCCTAATGTATGCATTGTTTAAGTATTATGCTTATAAATAATTTCAATTTAAACTATGATGTATGTTTGGAGGATGAAATTTGATTAGTTGGGTTTCCTTTGAACATCGAAACTGAAATAATGTGAAATTGAATTTGTTATGGATGTACAGTTTCATGATAGATGCACATAACTATTATGGCAGATTGCATGTCTTCATTAAAATCAAATGAATGGCACGTCTAATGATCACCAAATGACCTGAATTTTTTATATATTCAACATATATTTGTCTACTCTCTGTCTGAAAATGTTCGTAATTTGTTGCCGTGTATATTAATTATGGTGAATTTACTAGTGACCCATGCTCGTATAGGCAGGTGTACTGGCATATTGTGTTGGTCTTTTCAGACGTCACTTAGACTACTATTTTGACCCAAAACGGTTCCATATTTTTATTGTATGAAGATAAGTATGTCATTTGATCTGTATAATTTTGGTAGCAATCAAGCTTTGGTAAATTCTAAAGTTCTAAAGTAAGTGTAACTCATTACTGAAATTCTATTTGACAACTTTATGTTAGTTTTGATGCCTATTTTATTATGTTTAAGATATGAAGCAATTTTATTTTGGTATGTTTTTTAAAAGAATGTATTAATGAATGTTTATGAGACACCCCGACCAAAATCAGGGCGTCCTGGCCGTCACGTGAGAGTAACGTAACCATGTGCACAGTGCGGAAGCAATAATGATTTGGAGAAATACAAGTGAATAAAAACCAAACTACTAAAAGTACTAGCTAAAATAAGGTGCTAGTGCGAGATTAAGTGTGAAATACACAATCAGAGCATAAATAGCCTAAGTGCAGTCCGCCTGGACAAGTACTAATTATACAACACCCAAAGGTGATCCTACATTTGTGATGTTCTGTCAGAACCACCGTTGAAATCCTCGTGAGCCACCAAAGCACTTCTACCTAAAACTTGAAGGGGCGCAAAATAGAAAGTGTGAGTGGGCAAAAACAAAGCTTTTCAAAATCATTTCATTTGTCAAAAGCGCTAACCCTCGCCATAAAACCTATATAATTTCCCAGAAAAATAATATATACTATATCAGAAATCATGCTCAAGATGAAAATCCATAGAAATATACCATGCCAAAGTATCTCAATGAAATGCTATAAGTGATCCAATTAAAATATATCAATGCCAGATATCATATCAACCGGATCTACCTAACGTGACATGCCCGGCTGAGTCTATAGCTCATAACCAATCTCAATCATATCAAATCCTGCACACGAGTCGGAACCACCTAAAGTGGTCTGTACGACAAGACTAGGTGTAAAATAAATATGCTCTAGTGTTACGATCACTTGAAGACTGTGCGAATGATCGCCGGTCACCTACGAGTCGGAACCACCTAAAGTGGTCTATACGACAAGCCTATGCACCTAACTTGGATCCAAGGTGAGCATATGATGCGGGAGGTGAACATCACGTGAAGGACTGTGCCCTAACTCTGGGCGGGAGCATTAACACTGAGGTGCAGGTTTATGAGCTCTCAATGCATCACATCATATCTCGCATAACTAAAGCAATCTCATATTTTAATTTATGAACTTACCTGTCACCTACCTGTGCGTCCGCAGCACCAATCATAAATATATGCAACTACTAATGCATAAATAAAATAGGCAGATACTTTGCATGGCATTTCAAAACGTATAATCATTCAAATTCATTTTCTGGGAAAAATCTCAAGTATATAGGTATATACGGAAAACCAAAAGCCCACTCACTGGTATGTCGAAGGGTCGTAGCCCCGAGCCTCGATTGATGGCGCTCGTCCTCTGGATAGGTCTCACCTATATGCGAAATAACTAAATAAGCGTTAATTAAAGCACACAACCACAATTAGCTAATAACTTCTCATACATTTCTCAAATGGGGTATTTGAATATACCACCAAGACCTACTCAACCTCAGGAACATCCCCATATTTTTAGAAAAAAATTATGACCATCCACGCACCCTTATGCGCAGGCCAAGGCAGGGCCAGACGCGCGGCCAGGCGCAGGCACATGCCTGGCACAGGGGACGGAATAGTTAACGCCGTTAGGGAATATTCCGTTAAACACAAGCATATTCCGTTAAAGATACCTGACGCTGTTTGTCTCCGTTAGGAATATTCCGTCAACTTTGATGGAATATTCCCCTTCGTCTACCTCCGCTCGCCAGAGACCGTCGCCGTCGCCGTCGCCGAAAACTGGGAAAAAGTTTATACCTTCATATCTTCTTCGATTCTCAACCAAAATTGACACGCCCCGATCCCGATACTTCCCCGAATACCAGCATAGGCACGTACTGGCCGACACCCGAGGGTGACGAAAGCCATTTATTGAGTGCAAAGGCTGAAAATAAGGAATAATTAAGACTTAAAAATATAAAAGAATAAAGAATATGCATTTAAGGAACGTGTTCAGAGCATACAACTAACCAGAATACTTAAAGAAATAATATAAAATTGAATGAACAAAGGAGTAGGTCCTACACCAAGAGGACTCGAAGATGCCGCTGCGGAAGTGCCTTGACGCCGGGATTATATGCCTCAATTCTAAGTCCTGAATGGGGGCGCAAAACAAAGGTGAGTGGACCAAGTTCATATATACAATAATCATAAAACAGTTATTAACGTACTAACCCCCAGGTTTATATAAACAAAAATACTAGCATAATAAGTGATAGATTTACTGAAAACCCTAGCATGCCAAAAACATCTCTAAAGACATATCATGGAAAAACCTCACGGAAATCAAAACATCAAACGTCTCATAGATCGTCTCGTAAGCGCGGTATGCTGCCAGTAAGATCACTGAATAAATATATCCCCCGATCCTATGCCAGCATCGTGGTCTCTGCACCCGTAGCCAGAGATTACCAACTCCCGGCCCAATGCATGCTCTGTGTCCCTCAGCCCGTAGCTAGGGATTATTTCTCCCGGCCTATCTGCCAACACCAGGCGGCATAGTGTCCACTAGGTACGCACAAATAATTACGCCTCTCATAAATAACCACTTCATAGTATAAAGTCATCCATCGTCTATACTATAAAGAGGGGTTTCTAAACCATGTTCTAGCATTCTATCATCATCCATCAGATAGTCTACCGGTTCATGATTTTTTATAGAAAATACGATATATTAAAATATAGCTCAATATAGGCCAACAATTAATTCCTTACAAAATAACGAGACGATAATCAACATTTCAATAAACATGCTAAACATAAAATCAGTTCATAAACTCGTAAGGCATGTTATTCATTTATGCGATTAAACAATGAAATCATGTAATTTTAGAAGGGGTCCACTCACCGAATTTCGAGCACGATCCTTAATAGGTGCCTAATTCTCTGTGTTGTGCCTTATAATATTTGCACCTATAAAAATATTAATTTAAGCATTCCCCTGAAATTATCCCAAATTCGAAGCAGCGGTCAAACCATTTCCAATCATCACCAAATTAAACTAAAATCTCATAGATGTGATTAGGAAAATTACCTGGATTTCAATTTAGGAGGATTTTGAACCCATTAATCTCGGATTCATCAAGATTCCACCAAGATGGCACTGGTGGTGCTTACCCATTTTTTGGAAAACAAGACAGAACATGCAGAGCTTGAAAACCTGGAATCTCACCTAGATTTTTAATCCAGTATCGCACGAAAGGATTACAAGATTTACCTAAACACATATGTGGGCACCAGGTGGTCGAGTCCGTCACAAATTCGAGGGGAAAGACCAGGGAATGTCGTCGGTTTCCTGAGTTCGTGCACAGTAAAATTCAAGGGGTTAAATCCTTGAATTTCACCTTAACTTTTCACTAGAATCACACTCAAAGGTTTAGATGACTTACTAGAATATGGAAATAGATGAATTCGAATCAAATCCCCTTGGATTCAATGAAGCTTTGTCGGACATCTTCACCGGAAAAACTGAAAAATTATGCAAAGGTTCCCTAGAGTTAAAACCCAGAAGTTTCTCATCAAATTCGACATATAAGGGTTTCAGGACATTACCTTAGATGAGAAATTCCCTAGTTTGGGACTGGTTTGCTTCAGAACTCGTTGGAGTTCCGTCGGAGGGGACTGCCAGATGCTAAGGTTGAAGAACAGAAAATTACAGAGGTTTTAGACCTTAGATTTCAAGTTGACTCAAACATTCAAAGCTTGAGGATGATACCTGAAACATTATAGGGGAAATCTCAAGCCAAAGCAGGGACTAAGAGGCTGAGCTCCTCCCTGGATTCGGTGAGAACTATGAAGCTCTTTGTTCAGCTCCACTATGTCCTCAAAGTGGACATGCAGCACCACCATTCGATTTCCTAAGCTACATATATGCTTAATTTGAGGGCTTAGAGGTACAATTTAAACGAAGGTTTAGGATGGTGGTGGTACGTGGCCTTCGATGCAGAGAATAGAGGTGAGGGAGAAAAGGAGAGAGGGAGAGAGAGAGCGAGAGAGGGAAAGTTACGGGAGATGTGAGGGAGATGACAGAGGGAATTATGTGTATGTGTGTGTGTTAGAAATCAGAAAAAGAGGGAAAACCCAGGGACACAAAAACAAGGTGGGCCCCCGGCGCACACTTATTAAGGCCTTAAAAACAAATTTTTTTTTAAATAAAACTCAAAATTACCTTTATAATTGGGGGTGGGGTTTTACAAAAATTCATGAATTTTATACCACAATGAAGCTTACAACGAGTAGAACAAAACCTTACCAATTTTAAGCCCTAAAATCCACGGGATCTCACTGGAAAAAGGCACGATAATCCGGCCACCTCTGCAACTCGTCGAACCCGAGCTTCCCGACGCCCAAATCACTCCAAAGTTACTCCCCGAGCTTCGTGAAGATGTTTTAAGGCTTCCTATGACCTTAAAACTCGCTGAAAAGTCCACAATTACCACTACATGAATAGTAACTCAAATCAGGAATTCTGGTTTCAAAGGTTTCCGAGGTTTTCACGTCCAACCACCACCACCATTCAACTTCTAAGCTTGCAAGGAGACCAAAAACACCATTCACGGCCTCGATCCGTGACGTTTGTAAGGGTTTGAGGGTTGTCCGTACAGGTTGTACGGAAATGGCAAGAAAATCTGAGAGTGGGAGGAGAGAGAGAGAGTACACGGGAGTGGTGTGTGTGTGAAGGTGTGGTCCAACTTCTAATTGAGTCCAAAAACTTAGGAACTTAACATATTGGTCCACTTCCAAAAACATGTCACACATAATACGTCTCAACATCCAAGGACAAAATAGACATTTCACATTGTCGATAAAATAATTCGGGACGGGCTGTGACAGTTTACCTAAGTGGGAGAGTAGTTGATAGAAGCATATTTATGTGACTTAGTTAGCTTGTTTTCTTGCATTTATGTTGTTAGTTCTTACTTATTATAGTGTTTTAAGCTATTTTCGTGTGTTTGTAGGTCCAAATGACAAAGTTGGCAAGAAAGTGCATTTTGGTGCATTTTGGAGCAGTTTTGAGCCAAGAATGGATAGCACATGTATGGAGCAAGGTGGATGGACGTTTTTGAAGTTCAAAAGGCTAGGAATATGATAAGGAGATGAAGAAATTAAATTCAAGACAAAGAAGATAAGGAATCAGCTCAAAAGAAGGAAACATTATCCCAAACCTTATCCAACCTTATCTTATCCAAACTAACCTTATCTTATCTTATCCTATCCTAATCTTATCATACCTTAAATCCAGCTGCAAGGGGACCTAAATATCTGATTTCTACAAGCTATTTCCAGAAGCATTCCCTTCTAGAAGTCCCAATTTCTACCACAAAACATTTTGCTTCTAGAAACCCTAAAAACATGGCGCCTCCTTCCTTCTAGAAGGCATTTGCCTTGCCTTGCACTCCATTCCCTTTCCCTTCAATTCCTGCCGTGCATCTCCATTCCCTTTTTCCTCTTGGATTCTGATTTAGTTAGCCTTTTTCCTTGTGGATTTGGATTGCAAAGCCTTTTCAAAAGTTAATTAGGTTGTGACCCTTTTCTTAAGGCCCAAGTCTTGTGCCGCACCCTAGGGCCCTAATCCTTTATTTCTGCTAATTTCTAACCCTAGTCTGATTTCCCTGGGATGGAGAGATCACCCAAACTTCAAGTGGAGAGAGCCTCAACAACCTCAACAACAAGGGGGATTTTGATAGCCACCCCCTGGGATATATCAAAGGCCATTTGCGCAATCTCAACCTCAACCACAATTTGCCCAACAAAACTCAGGTTCGTCATTTGATAATGATAAAACTTTTCAATTACTAACTACGTTGGCACAGGGATTCCAAAATCAAGCCAAGGAAGTGGCCGACTTGAAGAATCAAATAAGGCAGATTTCAGAGTTTATGGGGCAGTTTAGAGAACAAGGCAAACTTCCTAGTTCAACTGTTGTGAATCCAAATGGAGGCTTTGAAACCGCCAAGGCGATGCAAGGAGCTTGGAAATCACCCAAAACCATCCAAACAAGGCCTTAACGAGGATGAAAAGCTACTGCAAGAACAAGAACAAGAAGCAAAGGCCACGACAAGGGAAGACCAACCCTTGCCGCAGCCCCTAAGGCCTCTAAACCGTCCCAAACCATCAAGGTAAGTCCAAATTCAAGTTCTTCTAGTTGTATTCCACTAAATGTGCCCTTTCCTAGCAGGTTTAGGCAATCAAAGAAAGAAGAGAATGAGAAAGACATTCTGGAAACCTTTAGAAAAGTTCAAGTCAATATCCCGCTCCTTGATGCAATCAAGCAAGTTCCTAAGTATGCCAAATTCTTGAAAGAGCTTTGCACAACAAGGAAGAGGATTTTGAACAAAGAAGTGGTCCAGGTAAGTGAGAATGTATCTGCAATGTTACAAAGGAAACTACCACTTAAATGCAAAGATCCGGATAGTTTTAAAACTCCTTGTGTTATTGGAAATACTAAATTTGAACATGCTTTGTTAGACTTAGGAGCTTCAATTAATGTCATGCCTTATTCAATTTATGCATCTATGAACTTAGGAGAGCTTAAAAACGATGGTGTGATTATTCAATTGGCCGATCATTCTAATTCATATCCGAAAGGATTTTTGGAAGATGTTTTGGTGCAGGTTAACAATTTGATATTTCCAGCGGACTTTTACGTGCTTGACATGGAAGATTCAGCCCATTCTACCCCATTGCCGTGATGGAAAATTTGTGAAAAACATGTTCATTTGAGCAACATCTATGGCGTGCAATTAACATTTAAAGGCAGAATCATGCTTGTATGCACTCAAAAACAAAACATTACCCATGAAATTCAAAGCCTAGTAGAAGGGTGAACCAAGACTCAACTCAAGAACAAAGTAAGTTGAGAAATCTTGTACCTTTGTTGATTCCTCTTTGCATAAGCAAAGGCTAATCACCCAAGGAGAGGGCCTTCATTCCTTGCTTCTTAGCTCCATAGATTTCTTGGATGAGGATGGTTGAAAGGATTCTCCAAGTTCCCAAAGTTGAGAACCTCTAAGTCTCCACACCAAGGTAGGACTTGAAGAAGAGATGAGTGACCTTGAAGAAGGGAAGATTGCTAGCTAATCTCCTCCAAGGGGGCCGGCCTCCTAGAGAGAAAGGGAGAGACATTGTGTTCTCATCTTTTCTCTAAAAGAAACCCTAAGGATGAAATTGCTATAAAGTTGCCTCTATATGGCCGGCCATTAAGGGTTCATTGGGCTTTCAATCCCTTTGTGGTTTCAAGTTGTCATACAACTTGAGTTAATGTGCTTGACATTCAAATCCCATTGGGCCTTGCGGCCCAAAACTAACCCGAGGTCTATAACGAACTTATTCGTTTAATTAATTAACATATTAATTAATCCTAGCCATAAATAATTAAACCATTTAATTATCCTTACTCATCTCTATTGTTTCTTCAATCTCTACCTTACACGATGTATGATCAATTAGGTTCCTTTTAGCGAGGCAGTGGGCGATTAGAACTCTTTCAAATCGATTATGAATTGAAACTTACTTTCAATTCTCCCTTTAGTGATTATACACGTTTAGGGCTTCCACAAACCATGAGTTACACCTAGCAGTATGTCATGGTTACCCAAGCTAATCAGAAGAGGTGGATAACCTATTTAGTTTAGGATTACAATGCAATACGGTCTTTCTCTAATACAATACTCTTGACCACATTGTTTGGTTTGATAGTTTATTCATGTCTAATATCCAATGTGATTCATTTACTTATATGATTACCTTGAATGTGATTTGGAACGACTTCCTAAATCTCATTCATACTCTGGCCAGAGATTCTTAATCATATCATAGAGTATTCTCCCTCAAACGGTTTGAAGGTTAGAGATCCCTTGTTGCGCATTCACTTGCCTCCATGGCTAAGTGGCTTAACCCCAACTATGTCGTGGACACCCTCGGATGGAGTGACTTTGACACAGTCAAAGATCAAGGACCTAACCACAAGAGAACTATGATGCCTCAGGTCAAATGACTACTTTGCATTATCCCAACCATGAGTTCTCATGTGACATGAGTATGAGAACTTCTTGTTTATCGCGTTTAGTGAACTCATTCTCTATTGACCACCTAAGTACTTGTCTTGGTGTCAGTCACATCAATGACTCGAGACCAGTCACTCTCCCTAAGAGAAGACATAGCACGTACTGATCTTAACGGACTGTCAATGCCCAATTGACAATCCTATGATCAGGAACGTTTAGGATATGTATACGAAAGATAATGGTCTCATGAATCTAACTTCTTTAGATCGCATTCTCCCAATTACATATTCCTTGGACTTATCGTTTAAGCGTATAACATTTATATGAGACGGCTTCAAACAATAATCTTTGCCCTTTATATTAAACTATATTAGTTTAACATGTGAAATGTCCGTAAAGTATTATCATATGATTGGTTTTAGGGCACATTTCCAACATTTGCCTCTGGTTCCCGTTGTTTTTTTCTTCATCTTCACTGTCACTAGGCATGTTCTCTGAGTCCTCAATCTGCAGTAAAACCTCGTAAAAGTCCTGGTAAGTGGCACATGGAGTCGATGTCGCTATAGAATGCCATTTCTTCTTAGTACCCAGCCTTAAACAACGGAGCATCTCAACCGGATTAGCAGCAACCTCCAGATCATATCGAGACAAATCAGTGAACCTCCTGTAATACTCATTCGCTGACATCTTTCCTTGTTTCAAATGCGTAAACTCTTGTTTCCTGCGATCAATGTACTCAAGGGGAATAAACCTTTTCCGAAACAACTGTTTAAACACTTCCCAATCTGCTACAACCTCTGGTTGCATCTGATATGACTCATGTCTCCACCAGGATGCAGGCTCCGGACCCAAAAACCAGGTAGTCGTCTCGACCCACCTATCAGGAGGAAGATTCCTTTGACTCTGCATCATAACGAAAGTCTTCTTGACATGATTAAGCCACTTCTCCGCTCCCTCATGTCCTTCATTTCCCATGAAATGATTTAGCTTCAGATTATACACAGTCTCAAGAAGTGTCATTTGAGGAGGACGGAGCGAAGACTGAATGGCATTAGCTATAGCTTCCCCTAACTGAGCAATATCGGGGAAACTAGGCTCAGCTGAGTGACGTGGCTCTCTACGAGGCGACATAGTTCTGATAGAAGACACCACAATGATTAGATCATTCACAAGATATACAGGACTGCTAAACCTAGGCTCTGATACCAAACTGACACACCCCGACCGAGATCGAGGCATGCTGGCCGTCACGTGAGGGTGACGTAACCATGTGCACAGTACGGAAACAATAAGGATAAGAAATATACGAATAAATAAAAACGAAAAGCTACTAATGTGCACTAATAAGCAGAAAGTGCTAGGAGTGAGATACAAGAGTAAAGACTCCTAACCAGAGCATAGAAAGTCTAGGTGTAGTCCAGTAGGACAAGTACTAGTTATACAGTACCAGAAGATATCCTACGAATTTTTTATTTTGTTAGAACCGCTGAGATCCTCAATGCCACCAACAACAAGTCTACCTAAAACCTAGAGGGGCGTAAAACAGAAAACGTGAGTGGGCAAAAACAAAGGTTTTGAGAACACATTTAACTTTCAAATGCTCTAACCCCTCGCTGTAAAACATGTATAC
Organism: Malus fusca; assembly: GCA_035220775.1. Lineage (NCBI taxonomy): Eukaryota > Viridiplantae > Streptophyta > Magnoliopsida > Rosales > Rosaceae > Malus > Malus fusca. The sequence continues at coordinate 26,006,504 of CM069067.1, read as the reverse complement.
TTTTTCCCAGAAATAGAATATAAACATTACATATATCTATATATATAAATTCAAATCATGCTACACATATTCATAATCATAAGTATGCCATGCCATGATATGAATTCAAAAGCCCACTCACTGGTATGTCGAAGGGTCGTAGCCCCCGAGTCGCCCTTGACTGTGCTCGTCCTCGAGATAAGTCTCCCCTATATGCGAAACAACTATAAAAACGTTAATTTAAAGTACATAACCAATATTAGCTAATAACTTCTCATACATTGCTCAAATGGGATGTTTGAATATACCAACGTGATCTACACAACCTCACGAACATCCCCATATTTTTAGAAAAAAATTCCGATGTCCCACGCGCAGCCACGCGCCGGCAAGGGCACGACAACACCCGCGGCCACGCGCAGGGAGCCTAACGGAATCCCTTAACCCCTTTAAGAATATTCCGTTAAAAAGTAACAGAAACCGTTAATTCTACCTGACGGCGTTAGAATATTTCGTCAACTCTGACAGAATATTCTATCTTCTTCTCCGGTTAGCCTCGCCGGTCGTCGTCGCCGTTACCGTTCACCGGAAACTAGAAAATCATGAAAACCTTCATATCTCGTCCAATTCTCAATGAAATTCCATGAAACTTGAACCAAATTGAAGCTTAGGACAAGTAGAAGAAAACCTTACCTTTCAAAAGTCCTAAAACCGACGGAACTCGCCGGAAAATCCTTTGATATTCCGGCTAAACCTGCAACTCCCTATTCCAGAGCTTCCCGACGTTCATATCACTTCATTTTTCTTCTCCGACCCTCGTGAAGACGATCTAAAGCTCCCTATAACTTCAAAACTCTCATAAAACTACACATTTACGTGTGCATGAAAAGTACCTCAAATCGGAGGTTATGGTTTCTCGGGTTTTACAAGCTTTCAAGTCCTAAAAATTGTACGAATGGACTCAGGAGCTTGTAGGGAACAAGAAGATCACCTTTTTAACGTCGATCTGTGACTGGTTAAAGAGTTTGAGGTTGACCGTACGGTTTGTACGAAAATGGAAAAAAATCTGAGAGGGAAGGGAGAGAGAGAGTCAACGGGAGAGAGAGAAAAGTATGGGTGCTTGTGTGTGGTCCTAGTTGGTCACAACCAACAAAACTACGTCCTCAGTGTTCCAAAAACTTAGGAAAATCTTTGAATTGGTCCAAATAAAACTTCACGCACATGACCACACAAAACGTCCAAGGGTAAATAAGTAATCTCACGCCGTCGAAAATAAATATTTCGGGACGGGCTGTGTTAGGGGAGTACACATCTGTTGAATTCAGTGAATTTTGTGAACAGATGGGCATGGAAAGGCAGCTTACAATTGCTTATACACCACAACAAAATGGTGCAGCTGAGAGGAAGAATAGAACCATAGTAGAAATGGCAAAATGCATGCTGTCAACACATCAGTGTACATCTTGAACAGGTGTCCTACTAAATCTCTTGACAAAAAGACTCTTTTTGAGGCTTATAGTGGAAGAAAGCCAGGAATCAAGCACTTAAAGGTCTTTGGTTCTATATGTTATGCTCATATTCCAAGTCATCTCAGACATAAGCTAGATGAAACCAGTGTTAAATGCATTTTCTTGGGGTATGGCACATGTGAGAAAGGTTATAGACTTTATGACATTGATTAAAAAAAGATGATTGTGTCAAGGGATGTGATATTTGATGAAAATGATTGCTGTGATTGGACGTGTCTATTTGAGAAGAGTATCAGTATACCAATAACTAATGTGGAAACCTGTGAACAAAGGGAAGAAGGGAGCTCAAGTGACAAATGTGATGTAAATGATGAGTCTTAAATACCTGCATCTGAAACTTGTGAATCAATTGAAAATGGTTGAAGATTGGTCCCAATGCAGAATAGCACAGGTTCCCAAGACTATGATCACACCCCATTGAAGTTCAAGAGCTTGACAGAAGTGTATGCAAAGTATAATATGTGCATACTTGAGCCTGAGAGCTTTGGGGAGGCAACCAAAGATAAGTCATGGCAGAAAGCAATGGAGTAAGAGATTGGTATGGTAAAGAAGAATTGTACTTGGGAACATGTTGTAGACCATTTGATAAACCAGTAATTGGTGTCAAGTGGATCTACAAAACAAAATTGAACCTGGATGGGTCCATACAGAAGAATAAGGCAAGACTAGTTGCAAATGGGTACTCTCAAAAGCCTGGGGTCGATTTCAATGAGACATTTGCCTCTGTGGCAAGGCTTGATAGCATTAGAACTCTAATTAGACTAGCTGCACATAAAGGGTGGAAGCTGTTCCAACTTGATGTGAAATCTGCATTCTTGAATGGGGTTCTAAATGAAGAAGTGTATGTAGATCAGCAATTTGGATTTGTAATTGCAGGTAAGGAGGACAAGGTTTACAAGCTCAAGAAGGCCTTGTATGGTTTGAAATAGGCACCAAGGGCCTGGTATAAAGAGATTTACTCTTATTTTTGTAATGTTGGCTTTCATAGATGTCCAAGTGAGGCAACATTTTACATCAAGGCAAATGAGGCATGAATTCTCATTGTTTCCTTGTATGTTGATGACATTATATACACAGGGAGTTCTAGTGCATTGATGGATGAGTTTAAGGCAGAAATGATGAAAAAGTATAAGATGTCGGATTTAGGTCTGTTGCATCACTTCTTGGGGCTTGGAGTAATTCAAATAGAAGACTGCATCTTTTTGCATCAAAAGAAATATGCAAGAACCTTGTTGGAGAAGTTTGGATTGAAGGATTGCAAATCTGTTGCAACTCCACTTGTAGCAAATGAAAAATTAAGCAAAGTTGATGGGAAGTCTTTATAGCAAGATGGTTGGTAGTCTGCTATACTTAACATCTACAAGACCTGATATCATGTTTATTGCAAGTTTGCTAGCTCAATTCATGTACAATCCAACCAGAAAGCACATGGGAACTGCAAAGAGGGTGCTGAGATATATACAAGGAACACTGGACTATGGAATTGCATATGAGAAAGGCAAAGATGTTGTGCTTATTGGCTATTGTGATAGTGACTGGGCAGGGAGTGAAGATGACATGAAGGGCACATCGGGTTATGCTTTCAGTTTTGGTTCTGGAGCATTTTCTTGGGCCTCAATCAAACAAAGTAGTGTATCACTGTCCACTGCAGAGGGTGAGTATGTTAGTGCTGCAGAAACAACTGCTCAAGCCATCTGGTTAAGGTTTGTTCTCTCAGATTTTGGTGAGGAATAAGTGGAGCCTACTCAGATTCTACGTGATAACACCTCTGCCATTGCAATTTTGAAGAATCCAGTGGCACATCACAAGACAAGGCATATCAACAGAAGGTTTCACTTTATTAGAGATGCATTGCAGAATGGTGAAGCTGATTAGGTTTATTGCAAAATTGAAGAGCAAGTTACTGATATATTCACAAAAGCCTTGGCAAGAGATCGATTTGAGTGCTTGAGAAAAGCTTTGGGGGTGATTTCTGCTAAACACTTAGAAGGGAGTGTTAGTGTTTAAGTGTTTTTAGAAGAAATAGGTTTATTCATTTTCCTTGTTTTAATTAGAGCCCTTGGATCATATTCCAAATGGATGCTCTAGATTAAGTTAGAGTAAGTGAGAGTGTGTGACACATGTAACTATCTCATAGGATAGATGACATGAATGGCTGTGATCATTCCTTTATGTTAGAAGAGAGAGATAGATGCTTTATTCCCTTTCGGTTGTAATGGTCATATTCAGCTTGCACTTGTAGAGAAAGAGAGCCGAGAATCAATGAATTCAGTTTTGCAATCTCACTATGATTTTGCTTGTTGCAACTTCCATTTTTCTTCTTTATTCCAGAAATACATACACAATCCATTGAATCATAGCACAAAATCACATAATCTAACAAGGCTTAGCCCAAAAGTAAAAAATATTCGTTCCATTTTCCTCCGCATTCCATCAGATTTTTCACTTCCTCTTCTAATGAAGAACATTGGAATAAGTAGCTAAGGCTTGGAAGTCCAATTGGAGCAAATCAATCAAGTCATACCTTTTTTTGTGTTAGCTGTTTGTTCTATGTAGAACTCTTGGCTAAGGCTAGGGTTTTATTCAAAATATTGTTTCTAGCTTGCTTTAGCCTACAATTAAGGGATTATGTTTCCTTGTTATTATAAAATAGTTGGTAGCTTGGAGGCTGCTTTCCAGCTGCTCCATTTCCGTCCCTTCCACATATATATGCTTCAACCTTGTAAATGTTACACATGAAATATACATCCAAAATTCAACATGGTATTAGAGCAGGAATTCTAAAATCATGACACTGAATTTTTCCGTTGCATCTTCTTTTTTCTTCACGATAACGATGGTGGAAGAAAATTCTTTTGAAGCTGAAAGCTGTTTAGCTATTGCAGTAGGTTCTGATGTTAAGGTTAATTTAAACCAACGTCTTAGTTTTGTCTTGTTGAATGAATTCAACTATCTTCCATGGGCTAAACCCATATGTCTTGCACTGGGAGGAAGATCTAAGCTTGGATATGTCAATGGTGCTATACAAGCGCCTGCAACCACGTCTCCTACATTCGAGTCATGGTTGTGTAAAGATCAACTGGTTATGTCTTGGTTACTTAATTCTATGGAGTGTAGAATTGCTGAAATTTTCAGTTATTCAAAGTCATCCATGCATCTATGGAATCAAGTCAAAGAAATGTATGGGAATCAAAACAATGATGCTCGTGTCTTTCAACTTAAGAAAGACATCATTTGTTCAACATCTTGGTAGCTTGAAGAGTATGTGGAAAGAACTTAATGTTTATCGACCTCATACCACTGAAGTTACTGTCCTAATAAAGAGAGATGAGGAGGATAAGATCTTTCAACTCTTGGCAAGCTTAGGCCTAGAGTTTGAAGATCTTAGAAGCCATGTACTTATGAATTCTGAGCTGCCATCTTTCACAAGTGTGTGCGCTATCATTCAAAGAGTAGAAGTGAGGAAGAAAGTGATGAACTTGGAGACTAAGTTAAATATGCCTGAAACTAGGGCTTATGTTTCTAATCATAGTCGCATTGAAGGAAGGTCTTATAAAGGTAAAAGGCCTGACTTGAAATGCAACGATGCTGTTAGGCACACTCGAGATAGATGTTGGATTCTTCATCCAAAGATGAAGCTAAGCTCCTTGAAAGATAGCAAGGCCCCCCAGAAAAACTTGAATCATCTGCCCCGCCGAGCCAACCATGCAGCCAATTTTTCAACTGAGGGAATAATAAACTTCACAGCAAATCCTGCCATATTGATCAACAAGTTCGCAGCCTATCTTCACAAGAAACAATTGCACAATGACTGTTTGGAAACCACCATGTCTGAAAACAAAAATCACACTGCTTTATTGGGAAAGTTCGCTAGATTTCTTGCAAAGACTGACTATGTTCCACAAGGTGATATTCCAGGTATATTAAACTCCTTCTTAACTCCTCTTAATGCTAGTTGTGTATATGATTATTGGATTATAGATTCAGGAGCTACAGATCATATGACAAATCAACTCACCAAACTGTATGATTTTAAAGCAATGCCTCAGTTGTAGGAAAAGGAAAAATCAATCTTCTTTCAGACCATATAGAGTTAGTAGCACTTTATGTCCCTTCATTTCCTTGTCAACTTTTATCTGTGGGAACCCTCACAAAATATTTAAATTGCCTGGCCGTTTTCTCTCCTCACAATGTTGTTTTTTTTCAGGATATCATCACCAAGAAGATGATTGGTGAAGGTTTCCTTTTGAATGGACTTTATTACCTAGCCAAAGATTTCAAGACTTCCAAGGTTTTTCAAGCTAGTTCCAGTATACCACAAGGCCAACATCTTTAGCACGAACGGTTGGCTCACCCCTTTGAAAAAGTGATGTCTTTTTTGTTTCCAAACCTGTGTAAAGACAAGATTCAATGTGATATTTGTCACTTGTCTAAATCTGTCAGATTACCCTTTGATTCATCCTTGTCTAGGGCTAGTAATCCTTTTGAAATCATTCATTCAGATATTTGGGGACCAGTTGTTGAGTCCTTTGATGGATATAGGTATTTTGTAACCTTTGTGGATGATTTTACAAGGATCACTTGGTTGTACCTCTTAAAGTTTAAAAGTGAATTTGCAAGTGTGTTTCAAGATTTCCATAAACTTGTTGGCACTCAATTCTCATCCAATATTCATATATTAAGATCCGATAATGGCATTGAATATATGTCCAATAATATGTCATAATATCCGAGCAACCATGGCATTCTTCATCAAACAAGTTGTGTCGGCACTCCCCAACAAACGGGGTTGCCGAGAGAAAAAATCGAGACCTTCTTCAAAAGACAAGAGCTCTCATGTTTCATATGCATGTACCTAAGAAGTTTTGGTCACAAGGGGTACTCACAGCTACATACCTCATCAACCGACTCCCTAGTAAAGTGCTAGGTTTCAAATCTCCTATGAAGTGTTGAAGGAGCGAAAGATTAATCTATCTCACTTCAAGGTCTTTGGGTGTATATGTTTTGTTCACACTCAACCTACTGACCATGACAAACTTGATCCTCGGGTTGTTAAGTGTGTGTTCATGGGTTATTCATCTACAAAAAAGGGTTATACGTGTTATAATCCAGTCACTAAGAAGCTTGTAGTGTCTAGAGATGTTAGATTAGAAGAGTCAACTCCCTACTTTACATAGAAATTGGTTGATACAAATCAGGGGGAGTTTCTGCATGATTTCTTTCCATTACCCAACATCCCTTCTTATCAAGAAATCCAAACAGGGAATGACACTCCAAGCTCACATACAGAGTCCTTATCTCAAGCCTCCGAGCCATTGCCTCCACCACAAGTTCCAACTCAGAGAAATCCCACAAGAGACCGCCATCCTCCATCTAGGCTTGTTGATTATGTTACCTATACTACAAGATATCCCCTAGTAGACTTTGTCACTTACAAAAAATGTTCATCCTCTCATGCTGCTTTTCTCAGTAGCCTAGATGATACTCTACTAGAAATGTACCCTAAAGCCAACCATATGATGATACGTCACAAACATTTCACATGTTAAACTAATCTAGTTTAATATAAAGGGCAAAGAATATTGTTTAAAGTTGTCTCATATAAATGTTATATGCTTAAACGATAAGTCCAAGGAATATTAGTAATTGGGAGAATGTGGTCTAAAGAAGTTAGATTCATGAGACCATTCTCTTTCGTATACATATCCTAAACGTTCATGATCATAGGATTGCCAATTGGGCATTGGCAGATCGTTAAGATTAGGACGTGCTATGTCTTATTTGAGAGAGAGTGACTGGTCTCGAGCCATTGAACGCGATCAACAAGGAGTTCTCATACTCATGTCACATGAGAACTCATGGTTGGGATAATGCAAAGTAGTCCTTTGACTTGAGGCATCATAGTTGTCTTATGGTTAGGTCCTTGATCTTTGATAATGTCAAAGTCACTCCATCAAAGGGTGTCCACGACATAGTTGGGGTTAAGCCACTTAGCCATGGAGGCAAGTGAATGCACAATAAGGGATCTCTAACCTTCAAATCGTTTGAATGAGATTTAGGAAGTCGTTCCAAATCACATTCAAGGTAATCATATAAGTAAGAGAATCACATTGGATAGTAGACATGAATAAACTATCAAACCAAACAATGTGGTCAAGAGTATTGTATTAGAGAAAGACCGTATTGCATTGTAATCCCAAACTGAATAGGTTCTCCACCTTTTTTTATTAGCTTGGGTAGCCATGACATACTGCTAGGTGTCACTCATGGTTTGTGGAAGCCCTAAAGGTGTATAATCACTAAAAGGAGAATTGAAAGTAAGTTTCAATTCACAATCGATTTGAAGAGTTCTAATCGCTCACTGCCTCGCTAAAAGGAACCTAATAGATCATACATCGTATAAGGTAGAGATTGAAGAAACAACGGAGATGAGTAAGGATAATTAAATGGTTTAATTATTTATGGCTAGAATTAATTAATATGTTAATTAATCAAACGAATAAATTCATTTTAGCTTTTGAGTAATAATTGGACCTCAAGGCCCATTGGGCTTAGAACCGTCAAGCCCATTAACTTAAGTTGTATATCAACTTAATGACTAAAGACTCAAAAGGGCCAAATAGCCCAAAGCCTTTAGAAGGCCGGCCATATCATGAATGAAAGCTTTTTGGTTCTTTTTGTCACTTAAGTGAAGGGACTATAAAGGACTTTATAGCCAAAAATCATTAGGGTTCTCTTTTGAGGAAATTGGAGAGAACAAAAGCTCTCTTTTTCTCTCTAGGAGGCTGGCCCCCTTAGAGTGGATTTACTAGTATCAATCCTCCTCCAAGGTCGCTCATCTCTTCTTCAAGTCCCTCCTTGGTGTGGAAACTTAGAGGCTCCTTTTTTTGGGAACTTGGACAATCCATTCAACCATCATCCTCCAAGAAATGGTAGATTTGGACAATGTTCCATTAAATTAATGTTTTAAGCTTATCTTAGGTTCTATTGATATTCACATGATTGATTGAGGATCGAAAGGATTCAGGAAATGAGCCTATTTGTGAGGGACGCTCTTCTTACCTGTGAGTGGATCTCTTTGAAAAAGCAAAACGTTTTTAATACACACACATATGTTTTGTATGCTTCATATGTGAACGCATATTAATATGTTAGTCTCTGATAAGACTTGTGATGATATTTAATTAAATCTTTAGATCATTCGTGATATATTTTCACCACACGGTTATCATGTGATATGTCCATATAGCTATCTTCAGTAGTAGTTTTTTTGTTGGTTATATTTGTCCTAGTAGACGCTAGGGTTGATGATTGTTACCGGTATTGAGATTAACTAGTTGATGCTAGTATATTTCCTGGTTGCTATACTTATGTTAGTGGATGCTAGGATGATTGATTGATGGAATGACTTGATGGTTTTTCGATGATATTGATGAATGAGATTTTACTATTATGGTAGTATTATATTATATAATTTTTCACTATATATCTTTTCAAAACAGGGGTTATTATGTTTGACGATGATTATATAATTGTGATAATACTGGTCTATTCACGTTTTGTTTTATCGATCCCTTTAGGACGTAACGAGACTAAGGAGAACATTGGTGGGGACAAGTGGGCTTGGCAGTGAGGTTTTCATTCTCTCGACTTTGGGTGATTGCTCCTTTGCTGCAATTTTATCTTAGTTGTATTAATATTTGCATGATAGTACTTTTGATTATGCATAGCATTGTACTCTGTTGTATTTACTGTTGTGTGAAACTTCTAGTTGCTCTGATGTGATGTGATTAATAATGGAGTTAAATCATAGATAATTTGTGTCCCCAAGTGGGGAGGATGATAAGTGCTTTTGTAGCAGCTTTGGAATTATTATTTTAATGAACATCTTTTGGTTCAAATTCTTACACATCATAAAATATCTTACTATGGATTTGTCATTGAGTTGGCTTGCGACATCATTTCCGGATTGGGTCACATGGTCAATTCAGTGTCATCCAACACATCAGGGCTTTGTAACTTGTGTTATTGGGGTCGGGGCGTGTCAATATGCCTTTGGGAATAGCCTTACTCAGTCAATGAATGCATATTACCTCAATCAAAGGTACAACTAAGCATTCACTTATGCTACGCAAAAACATCCATCCAACAACCATCTTATATGTATTAATAATTCCACATTTATGCTAACTCCTTATGAGCCCCAAAATTCTTTATAAAGATTAACAAATAATCAATCGAGGAATCCAAAAGATTGCAAGTAACAGAAAAATGTACACACATATACCAAGTATGCATTCATGCAACTTAAGCATGTTATTGTCATTCGAGTCATGGTTTAATTCCAACTTCATCAACCAAAACACATCTTCTTGGAAGTTAGAATAACATTTTAATAGATTCATGCAAGTCCACTTAATGCTCAAAACTTTAGAACAACCTTCACTAAGTTTATAGAGTTTACACACTTACTGCAAATAAGTTAATGAGTGTGAAGCCCAATTTTCTTTCACTATTGATGTGAAAATTAACTTGACACACAAATTAAACCCTATTGTTGACAATTGTAGTAAAGATGTAAGTAGGGATCGTTCTAAACCGGGGATTAACTAGGGATGCTAATCTACACAAATTAAACTTTATAACACAAAACTAGACTCAAAAACACAAAACTAGACACTTAAGACTTAAAACTGACTCAAAACACTCAAAACAACACAACTAAGTGAAATTGACTCAAAACAGAATTTAAGGAGTTATTTGGACGAATTTAAGACTATTAAGACTCGAAACACTAAATTAGACAAATTTAAACACTTTTCTAACTAATCTAACACACTTAATTAAAGGGGGGGATTGATTTGGACGAAATTAATTAAACTAAACAGATTGCAAAACTAAAGCAAACTAGGTACGAAATCAGGTGAATTGAATGGTGAAATAGGCTAGTTAGAGGGTCCTTCTCCACACATGACATATGCATACAAACCAATTTCCAGTTATTATTCCTTTAGACTATGAATGACAACACCCCAAGTTAACCGTGATAGCACAAATTAACCATAAGATTTTCCTTAATTCATTGAATTGGATGGAATACGCATCGCAACCAAATTATCCTTATCAAGTTCCCTAACTATGAAAAGCATGTTAGAAAGACATATCAAAGGTCATTAAGTTCTTTCAAAACCATAAGCATTGCATAGGCATTCGTAACTATGAAAAGCATGATACTCCTGTTAAGGATTCACTTAACACAATCATGACTAGTGACTTTTACTACTTGTGAATATAATTTCATAACGATTAGGTGAAACTCCCTTATACTCTAGCATCAAATTCATGCTTGTAAATTAAGTATGCATCCTCAATCAACATACATAAACAAGTTTTGATAACACAGATAAGCGAATCACATGCAAGACTCAAGAAACAATGACTGGATATAATCAATTCATATAAAACATATAATCATGGCTTCGAATTCACCTCTAACTAAAAAGAAATTAGTTCCACATGTTCATAATAATTGAAAAGCAAAGTAAAATAAACATGGAAACGAAACGAGGGAAGAAAGAACTCTGAAAATCTCCAATGGTTGCAGGTGACTTGCGACACAACCCTTGAATGGTGGCACGGCATAAATCTCCTCTTCTCCTTCCCTTCCTTGTTGCGGCACTTGATGAATTTTCTGTGAATTGGTGTGAATTGTGGTGTAGAATTATATGGGGGGTGGTGGTCGAATTTGTGGCTGAAAATATGTATTTATAGGCTAGGCAAACCCTAGGGAAATCAGACTAGGGTTAGAAATTAGCAGAAATAAAGGATTAGGGCCCTAGGGTATGGCACAAGGCTTGGGCCTCCAGAAAAGGGTCACAGCCTAATTAACTTCTGAAAAGGCTTTGCAATCCAAATCCACAAGGAAAAGGCTAACTAAATCAGAATCCAAGAGGGTAAAGGGAATGGATATGCACGGCAGGAATTGGAGGGAAAGAGAATGGAGTGCAAGGCAAGGCAAAGGCCTTCTAGAAGGAATGAGGCGCCATGTTTTTAGGGTTTCTAGAAGCAAAATGTTTTGTGGCAGAAATTGGGACTTCTAGAAGGGAATGCTTCTAGAAATAGCCTGTAGAAATCAGATATTTAGGTCCCCTTGCAGCTGGATTTAAGGTATGATAAGATTAGGATAGGATAAGATAAGATAAGGTTAGTTTGGATAAGATAAGGTTGGATAAGGTTTTGGATAATGTTTCCTTCTTTTGAGCTGATTCCTTATCTTCTTTGTCTTGAATTTAATTTCTTCATCTCCTTATCATATTCCTAGCCTTTTGAACTTCAAAAACGTCCATCCACTTTGCTCCATACATGTGATATCCATTCTTGGCTCAAAACTGCTCCAAAATGCACCAAAATGCACTTTCTTGCCAACTTTGTCATTTGGACCTACAAACACACGAAAATAGCTTAAAACACTATAATAAGTAAGAACTAACAACATAAATGCAAGAAAACAAGCTAACTAAGTCGCATAAATGTGCTCCTATCAAATTCCCCCACACTTAGCTTTTGCTAGTCCTCGAGCAAAACGAACAAACTAAACAAACAAAACATAACCTAGACCTTCCAACATTCGCCTCAGGGATTTCCAATGCAACATGACGTGTTAAAAATCACTACTTACATAGATTTTAGTCATCCTTACCCGCAAACGCATACTTAATCATAGTCACCACTCACTAGGTCGCATTTAATCAATTTAAAACATGGTTTTTATGGTAGTAACATGCCTTAGAGAATCCCTCAATTCCTCATCGGATATACACTCTATTTTCACACACATTTTTTTACTACACTCCCTACACTAGGTATATGTGAGAAGATTGATGTAAACATGTAGACTAGCCACTCACATATGTTACAAGCAAAGAAAACACTTTCTGGAATTATTAATGCATGTACATATATGATCTCATGAACAGAATGCCACTACTTAGACGCGAGAACCAGGGATACCATATGCTTATACCAATCCCAAACTCCACAGATTGAAACACATAACAACCAAGATAGAAGTCAAAGGGTTGTAACGGGGCTAAGGGTATTAGCTAACAAAGAAAGGTTAAGGATAAACAAAGGTTCTTAAAGCAATAGTAAGCAAAGTAATGAAATCAACTTAGAACTCACTCTTGAATGCAGCAACAACTAACTTTAAACACAAAGGGGAGCTTCACATTACACTTAGGGCCGGATTCAAACTTTTGGACCCTTTCTTCAACAATCAATACTTGTGAGTTCTTTCTCACTTATTTCACAACTTTTTTTTTCTTTCTTTTCTTCTTTTCACGATTTTTTTCTTTTTTTTTTCTTTTCTCGTGTACATAACCTTCCCTCACACTTGATTTCTGCAATATGTTTGTTCAAAAGGAATTCCCTCTAAGTCATCCTCCACTATACTTTAAGAACAAGGGTATGGATAGTCCTATTCTAGGCTAGGTAAGGATAATGTAGCTAACAAAGAAAATAGGCTAAACAAGGCTCAAAGGGGTTAAACCTACAAAATAAATGCATGGGATGAAGGCTTTTTGGCTCTGGTGGTAACTACTAAATAACTTTATCTTGTTATATGTTATGCACTCAATTTTAAGCTTTGAATGAAACGGGCATGAGTTCTAGTATTTGGAACTAAAATGATAAAACGCATTCTAATTAGCAACCAAGAAAAGAATAATGAGATCATGCAACGACTTTAGAAAACAAGAAATCACAGATTAATAACTCTCCAATTAAAGTTTAGGCTCAAGTCTCTCAGGGTTGTAGCGTTAGTTTGAGTTCCTTCCTTCAAGCATGTTACAAAAACTGATTTTTTTTTTTCCTTTTGTGATTACATGTGAATTCATAAACGACAACTATAACCAAGCATAAACTGAAGAGCATATCAAACTTCCATCCATGTTTGTAACTTTCTTGAATACTCATGTAATTAAAAACCAAATCCTCATCATTGTGTTGGAAGGTACCCTAAGACACAACACACAAACACGACACTAAAACGACTCTTTTTGAGTTTTTTCAAAACGTTTTCTTTCTTTTTTTCAAATTTTCGTATTTTTCTTTCAAAACACACTAAAAACACTTTAAAAAGGTGAGAAACAACTCTAGAGGGGATAGGTGATAAAAACCCACGAATTTTCAATAAAAACACTTGTTTACCCCCCCCCCCACACTTAAACCAAACATTGTCCTCAATGTTTTAAACATAAACTCACACATAAGCAAGCAAACGACACAACTAACAAACATGACAAGCATGGCAAAGTAAAAGAAATAAAAAGTAGGGTTTAGGAACGCAAATCTGGTTGTGATGCCGGAGCTTCCTAGTGTGTTTAGAAGCGCTTGCTTTAACATATTCCAGCCGGACGATACCTCCTTTTAAGCTTCAATAGAGCCCACGGCCTGGAGGGGTATGTCCTCCACGACATGCTCCTCAAAGTGGTCATAATATGGCTTCAAACGATGTCCATTCACTTTGAAATCGTTTATGGTCTTTAAACTTTGAATTTGGATTGCACCATAAGGAAAAACATTAGTAACAACAAAAGGACCAATCCATTTAGAACGTAACTTACCCAGAAACAAACGAAGGTGAGAATTGAAGAGTAACACTTTCTGCCCTACGACAAACGTCTTGGTACGAATCATCTTGTCATGGAATGCCTTCGACTTCTCTTTGTAAATAAGAGCATTCTCGTACGCCTCATTCCGAATCTCTTCAAGTTCATTCAATTGAAGCTTCCTATTACTTCCATCCGCATCAAGGTCCATATTGAATATTTTGACGGCCCAATGTGCTTTTTGCTCCAATTCAACCGGAAGATGGCATAGTTGCCCATAGATAAGCAGAAAATGAGACATCCCAATTGGTGTTTTGTAGGCCGTACGATATGCCCACAATGCATCATTCAAGTGCAAACTCCAATCTTTCCGGTTTAGCCCAATGGTCTTCTCCAAAATCTGCTTGATCTCCCAATTTGAAACCTCGACTTGCCCACTTATTTGAGGATGATAAGGTGTTGCCACCTTATGTGTGACGTTATACTTCTTGAGCAGCGCCTCAATGGTTCGATTGCAAAAATAGGACCCCCTATCACTTATACGAACTCTTGGCATTCCAAATCTAGCAAATATGTTAGTTTTCACAAAATCTGCAACCACTTTGGAATCGTTAGTACTAGTGGCTTTTGCTTCCATCCATTTCGAAACATAATCAACCACAAGTAAAATATAAACAAAACCATGAGATGAAGGGAAAGGACCCATGAAATCACTGCCCCAAACATAAAAAATTTCGACACAAAATATAGGGGCCTGCGGCATTTGATCTTTTGAACCAATATTTTTTGTTCTTTGACAACGATCACATGTGATGCAAAAGGTTTTAGCATCCTTAAAGATAGTAGGCCAATAAAAACTACATTCAAGTACTTTACGTGCAGTCCTTTGAGTGCCAAAGTGACCTCCACATGCATAAGTGTGACAAAAAGTTAAAATTGAATTAAACTCATAATCATGCACACACCTACGAATGATTTGATCAGGGCAATATTTCCATAAGTAAGGATCATCCCACACATAAAAACGTGCCTCTTTCTTAAGTTTATCACGTTGGTGCTTGTTTAGAGTGCTTGGAACTTGTTTTGACACCAAATAATTCACTAAATTGGCATACCATGGCACACTTACCTCAATGGACAACAGATGCTCATCTGGGAATGTCTCTGGGATAGGCACGACATCCTCTTCATGGACCATATGGCTCAAGTGGTCAGCCACCACATTTTCACTTCATTTCTTGTCTCGGATTTCAATATCGAACTCTTGGAGAAGAATCATCCAGCGAATAAGCCTTGGTTTGGCCTCCTTCTTCGTAAGTAAGTACTTCAATGCTATATGATCAGAATAGATTATAACTTTAGTACCAAGTAAATAAGAACGAAACTTATCTAAAGCAAAAACAACAGTAAAAAGTTATTTTTCCGTTGTGGAATAGTTCAATTGAGCATCATTCAAGGTCTGAGAGGCATAGTATATCACGTGTGGCTGCTTGTCCTTCCTTTGTCCTAAAACAACCCCTAATGCATAATCGGAAGCATCGCACATAAGCTCAAAAGGAAGGCTCCAATCTGGTGGAACAATGATGAGGGCCGAAGTGAGCATCTCTTTGAGGTGTTTGAAAGCCTTCTCACATTCCTCGTCGAACTTGAATGGGACATCCTTTTGGAGGAGACGACAAAGGGGGTTGGATATCTTTGAAAAGTCCTTGATGGATGGCCTATAGAATCCTGCATGTCCAAGAAAAAAACGAACCTTTCTAACCGAAGTAGGAGAGGGTAAGTAGCGTACAAGACCTATTTTCGATTTATCAACCTCAATTCCCCTTTCTGAAACGATATGACCTAAAACTATACCTTGTTTTACCATAAAGTGATATTTTTCCCAATTTAAAACAAGATTAGTTTCAACGCATCGCTTCAAGATTAATATGAGATTATCCAAACAATGTGGTCAAGGGTATTGTATTAGAGAAAGACCGTATTGCATTGTAATCCTAAACTAAATAGGTTCTCCACCTCTTCTGATTAGCTTGGGTAACCATGACATACTGCTAGGTGTAACTCATGGTTTGTGGAAGCCCTAAACGTGTATAATCACTAAAGGGAGAATTGAAAGTAAGTTTCAATTCATAATCGATTTGAAAGAGTTCTAATTGCCCACTGCCTCGCTAAAAGGAACCTAATTGATCGTACATCGTGTAAGGTAGAGATTGAAGAAACAATAGAGATGAGTAAGGATAATTAAATGGTTTAATTATTTATGGCTAGGATTAATTAATATGTTAATTAATCAAACGAATAAGTTCGTTATAGACCTCGGGTTAGTTTTAGGCCGCAAGGCCCAATGGGATTTCAATGTCAAGCCCATTAACTCAAGTTGTATGACAACTTGAAACCCCAAAGGGCTTGAAAGCCCAATGAACCCTTAATGGCCGGCCATATAGAGAGGGGTAGTGAACTTGGCTTAATTGCAAGTTTGCCACTCCATTGTGAGGTGGTATAAAGGCAACTTTATAATAATTTCATCCTTAGGGTTTCCTTTAGAGAAAAGATGAGAACACAATGTCTCTCCCTTTCTCTCTAGGAGGTCGGCCCCCTTGGAGGAGATTAGCTAGCAATCTTCCCTTCTTCAAGGTCACTCATCTCTTCTTCAAGTCCTACCTTGGTGTGGAGACTTAGAGGTTCTCAACTTTGGGAACTTGGAGAATCCTTTCAACCATCCTCATCCAAGAAATCTATGGAGCTAAGAAGCAAGGAATGAAGGCCCTCTCCTTAGGTGATTAGCCTTTGCTTATGCAACGAGGAATCAACAAAGGTACAAGATTTCTCAACTTACTTTGTTCTTGAGTTGAGTCTTGGTTCACCCTTCTACTAGGCTTTGAATTTCATGGGTAATGTTTTGTTTTTGAGTGCATACAAGCATGATTCTGCCTTTAAATGTTAATTGCATGCCATAGATGTTGCTCAAATGAACACGTTTTTCACAAATTTTCCATCACGGCAATGGGGTAGAATGGGTTGAATCTTCCATGTCAAGCTCGTAAAAGTCCGCTGGAAATATCAAATTGTTAACCTGCACCAAAACATCTTCCAAAAATCCTTTCGGATATGCATTAGAATGATCGGCCAATTGAATAATCACACCATCGTTTTTAAGCTCTCCTAAGTTCATAGATGCATAGATTGAATAAGGCATGACATTAATTGAAGCTCCTAAGTCTAACATAGCATGTTCAAATTTAGTATTTCCAATAACACAAGGAGTTGTAAAACTATCCGGATCTTTGCATTTAAGTGGTAGTTTCCTTTGTAACATTGCAGAAACATTCTCACTTACCTGGACCACTTCTTTGTTCGAAATCCTCTTCCTTGTTGTGCAAAGCTCTTTCAAGAATTTGGCATACTTAGGAACTTGCTTGATTGCATCAAGGAGCGAGATATTGACTTGAACTTTTCTAAAGGTTTCCAGAATGTCTTTCTCATTCTCTTCTTTCTTTGATTGCCTAAACCTGCTAGGAAAGGGCACATTTAGTGGAATACAACTAGAAGAACTTGAATTTGAACTTACCTTGATGGTTTGGGACGGTTTAGAGGCCTTAGGGGATGCTGCAAGGGTTGGTCTTCCCTTACCGTGGCCTTTGCTTCTTGTTCTTTTTCTTGCAGTAGTTTTCATCCTCGTTAAGGCCTTGTTTGGATGGTTTTGGGTGATTTCCAAGCTCCTTGCATCGCCTTGGCGGTTTCAAAGCCTCCATTTTGATTCACAACAGTTGAACTAGGAAGTTTGCCTTGTTCTCTAAACTGCCCCATAAACTCTGAAATCTGCCTTATTTGATTCTTCAAGTCGGCCACTTCCTTGGCTTGATTTTGGAATCCCTGTGCCAACGTAGTTAGTAATTGCAAAGTTTTATCATTATCAAATGACGAACCTGAGTTTTGTTGGGCAGATTGTGGTTGAGGTTGAGATTGCGCAAATGGCCTTTGATATATCCCAGGGGGTGGCTGTCAAAATCCCCCTTGTTGTTTAGGTTGTTGAGGCTCCATCCACTTGAAGTTTGGGTGATCTCTCCATCCCAGGGGAATCAGACTAGGGTTAGAAATTAGCAGAAATAAAGGATTAGGGCCCTAGGGTGCGGCACAAGACTTGGGCCTCAAGAAAAGGGTCACAGCCTAATTAACTTTTGAAAAGGCTTTGCAATCCAAATCCACAAGGAAAAAGGCTAACTAAATCAGAATCCAAGAGGAAAAAGGGAATGGAGATACACGGCAGGAATTGAAGGGAAAGGGAATGGAGTGCAAGGCAAGGCAAATGCCTTCTAGAAGGAAGAAGGCGCCATGTTTTTAGGGTTTCTAGAAGCAAAATGTTTTGTGGTAGAAATTGGGACTTCTAGAAGGGAATGCTTCTAGAAATAGCTTGTAGAAATCAGATATTTAGGTCCCCTTGTAGCTGGATTTAAGGTATGATAAGATTAGGATAGGATAAGATAAGATAAGGTTAGTTTGGATAAGATAAGGTTGGATAAGGTTTGGGATAATGTTTCCTTCTTTTGAGCTGATTCCTTATCTTCTTTGTCTTGAATTTAATTTCTTCATCTCTTTATCATATTCCTAGCCTTTTGAACTTCAAAAACGTCCATCCACCTTGCTCCATACATGTGCTATCCATTCTTGGCTCAAAACTGCTCCAAAATGCACCAAAATGCACTTTCTTGCCAACTTTGTCATTTGGACCTACAAACACACAAAAATAGCTTAAAACACTATAATAAGTAAGAACTAACAACATAAATGCAAGAAAACAAGCTAACTAAGTCACATAAATATGCTTCTATCAACTACTCTCCCACTTAGGTAAACTGTCATAGCCCGTCCCGAATTATTTTATCGACAATGTGAAATGTCTATTTTGTCCTTGGATGTTGAGACGTATTATGTGTGACATGTTTTTGGAAGTGGACCGATATGTTAAGTTCCTAAGTTTTTGGACTCAATTAGAAGTTAGACTTTTGTTGGTTTTGGTTGGTGACAAGCTGGACCACACCTTCACACACACACCACTCCCGTGTACTCTCACTCTCTCCTCCCACTCTCAGATTTTCTTACCATTTCCGTACAACCTGTACGGACAACCCTCAAACCCTTACAAACGTCACGGATCGAGGCCGTGAATAGTGTTTTTGGACTCCTTGCAAGCTTAGAAGTTGAATGGTGGTGGTGGTTGGACGTGAAAACCTCGGAAACCTTTGAAACCAGAATTCCCGATTTGAGTTACTATTCATGTAGTGGTAATTGTGGACTTTTCAGTGAGTTTTAAGGTCATAGGAAGCCTTAAAACATCTTCACGAAGCTCGGGGAGTAACTTTGGAGTGATTTGGGCGTCGGGAAGCTCGGGTTCGACGAGTTGCAGAGGTGGCCGGATTATCGTGCCTTTTTCCAGTGAGATCCCGTGGATTTTAGGGCTTAAAATTGGTAAGGTTTTGTTCTACTCGTTGTAAGCTTCATTGTGGTATAAAATTCATGAATTTTTGTAAAACCCCACCCCCAATTATAAAGGTAATTTTGAGTTTTATTTAAAAAAAATTGTTTTTAAGGCCTTAATAAGTGTGCGCATGGGGCCCACCTTGTTTTTGTGTCCCTGGTTTTTCCCTCTTTTTCTGATTTCTAACACACACACACACATAATTCCCTCTGTCATCTCCCTCACATCTCCTGTAACTTTCCCTCTCTCTCTCTCTCTCCCTCTCTCCTTTTCTCCCTCACCTCTATTCTCTTCACCGAAGGCCACGTACCACCACCATCCTAAACCTCCATTTAAATTGTACCTCTAAGCCCTCAAATTAAGCATAAATGTGGCTTAGGAAATCGAATGGTGGTGCTGCATGTCCACTTTGAGGACATAGTGGAGCTGAACAAAGAGCTTCATAGTTCTCACCGAATCCAGGGAGGAGCTCAGCCTCCTAGTCCCTGCTTTGGCTTGAGATTTCCCCTATAATGTTTCAGGTATCATCCTCAAGCCCTGAATGTTTGAGTCAACTTGAAATCTAAGGTCTAAAACCTCTGTAATTTTCTGTTCTTCAACCTTAGCATCTGGCAATCCCCTCCGGCGGAACTCCGACGAGTTCTGAAGCAAACCAGTCCCAAACTAGGGAATTTCTCATCTAAGTTAATGTCCTGAAACCCTTATATGTCGAATTTGATGAGAAACTTCTGGGTTTTAACTCTAGGGAACCTTTGCATAATTTTTCAGTTTTTCCGGTGAAGATGTCCGGCAAAGCTTCATCGAATCCAAGGGGATTTGATTCGAATTCATCTATTTCCATATTCTGGTAAGTCATCTAAACCTTTGAGTGTGATTCTAGTGAAAAGTTAAGGTGAAATTCAAGGATTTAACCCCTTGAATTTTACTGTGCACGAACTCAGGAAACCGGCGACATTCCCTGGTCTTTCCCCGCGAATTTGTGACGGACTCGACCACCTGGTGCCCACATATGTGTTTAGGTAAATCTTGTAATCCTTTCGTGCGATACTGGATTAAAAATCTAGGTGAGATTCCAGGTTTTCAACCTCTGCATGTTCTGTCTTGTTTTCCAAAAAATGGGTAAGCACCACCAGTGCCATCTTGGTGGAATCTTGATGAATCCGAGATTAATGGGTTCAAAATCCTCCTAAATTGAAATCTAGGTAATTTTCCTAATCACATCTATGAGATTTTAGTTTAATTTGGTGATGATTGGAAATGGTTTGACCGCTACTTCGAATTTGGGATAATTTCAGGGGAATGCTTAAATTAATATTTTTATAGGTGCAAATATTATAAGGCACAACACAGGGAATTAGGCACCTATTAAGGATCGTGCTCGAAATTCGGTGAGTGGACCCCTTCTAAAATTACATGATTTCATTGTTTAATCGCATAAATGAATAACATGCCTTACGAGTTTATGAACTGATTTTATGTTTAGCATGTTTATTGAAATGTTGATTATCGTCTCGTTATTTTGTAAGGAATTAATTGTTGGCCTATATTGAGCTATATTTTAATATATCGTATTTTTTATAAAAAAATCATGAACCGGTAGACTATCTGATGTTGTAATGAGCATAAGCTCACCTTTACTTTGAAGTACTTCTTTCTTGCTTTATATGATATGCATGAAAATGAAGTAGTTGGGTCCAACGCCCCTAAGACAACACGCCTTAATGTGATTAAACGCGTAACTAAAATCAATCACCATTCCTAGACCGAGATTCAACACTAGGCTCGTGTTGAATCTAAACAACTTGAAGGAATATTTTGTGAAAACATGTTCATTTGAGCAACATCATATAGCATGCAATTAACAATTAAAGGCGGAATCATGCTTGCATGCACTCAAAAACAAAACATTAACCATGAAATTCAAAGCCTAGTAGATTGGTGAACCATGACTCAACTCAAATCAAAGTGAGTTGAGAAATTTATACCATTGTAGATTCCTCTTTGCATAAGCAAGGGCTAATCACCCAAAGAGAGGGCCTTCATTCCTTGCTTCTTAAATCTATGGATTTGGATGGAAGAATAGGATTCTCCAAGTTCCCAAAATAGAGAACCTCTAAGTCTCTACACCAAGGTTAGATTGGAGAAGAAATGAGTGACCTTGGAGGAGTTGGATTGCTAGCTAATCCCTCCAAGGGGGCCGGCCTCTTTAGAGAGAAAGGGAGAGACATGTTCTCTCCAATTTTCTCCAAAAGAAACCCTTAATGAATTTAGGCTATAAAGTCCTTTATATAGTCTCTTCAAATAAGTGACCTAAATAACCAAAAAGCCTTTCTTTCTAACATGGCCAGCCATAAGGGTTTTATTGGGCTTTTGGGCCTTTGTGAATTAAGTTGTCATACAACTTAAGTCAATGGGCTTGACGTTCGAAGCCCATTTGGCCTTGAGGCCCAAAACTAACCCGTGGTCTTTTTAACGAACTTATTCGTTTGATTAATTAACATATTAATTAATCCTTGCCATAACTAATTAAACCATTTAATTATTCTTACTCATCTCCATTGTTTCTTCAATCTCCACCTTACACGGTGTACGATCCATTAGGTTCCTTTTAGCGAGGCAGTGGGCGATTAAAACCATTTCAAATCGATTGTGAATTGAAACTTACTTTCAATTCTCTCTTTAGTGATTATACACGTTTAGGGCTTCCACAAACCATGAGTGACACCTAGCAGCATATCATGGTTACCCAAGCTAATCAGAAGAGGTGGAGAACCTATTCAGTTTAGGATTACAAATGCAATACGGTCTTTCTCTAATACAATACTCTTGACCACATTGTTTGGTTTGATAGTTTATTCATGTCTACTATCCAATGTGATTCGTGTGCTTATATGATTACATTGAATGTGATTTGGAACGCCTTCCTAAATCTCATTCATACTCTGATCAGAGATTTTCAATCATATCATAGAGTATTCTCCCTCAAACGGTTTGAAGGTTAGAGATCCCTTGTTGCGCATTTAATTGCCTCCATGGCTAAGTGGCTTAACCCCAACGATGCCGTGGACACCCCGAATGGAGTGACTTTGACATAGTCAAAGATCAAGGACTTAACCACAAGACAACTATGATGCCTCAGGTCAAAGGACTACTTTGCATTATCCCAACCATGAGTTCTCATGTGACATGAGTATGAGAACTCCTCGTTGATCGTGTTCAGTGGACTCATTCGCTATTGAGCACCTACATGCTTGTCTTGATGTCACACACACCAACGACTCGAGACTAGTCACTCTCCCTGAGAGAAGACATAGCACGTACTGATCTTAACGGACTGTCAATGCCCAATTGGCAATCCTATGATCAGGATCGTTTAGGATATGTATACGAAAGAATGGTCTCATGAATCTCACTTCTTTAGATTGCATTCTCCCAATCATATATATTCCTTGGACTTATCGTTTAGGCATATAACATTTATATGAGACGGCTTAAACAATAATCTTTGCCCTTGATATTAAACTAGATTAGTTTAACATGTGAAATGTCCGTAAAGTATCATCATATGATTGGTTTTAGGGCACATTTCCAACAATCTCCCACTTGCACTAGAGCCAATCAGCTTGGTCATCAGTGATGATACCTCTTCTGTAGTCATTTCATAAATGGCTGAGTAGTAGGCCTAGACAATGGATATCTATATGTTATCCATAGAAGCAACCTTGAGAATCACGACGTCACCATTATACATGATTCTCAATCATGTGGTTCAGTCTCTCATTTGAGTTCGGACCTTGATGAGACCTTGATTCCCTGGCTTGAGCTATCGCCCCATTAGTGTCATAGTGTCAGTACACTAGATACAGTTTCTGGTTGGAACCGAATAGAGAGTTCATAAATGAACTTTCCCATCCAAACAACATTGTTGTAAACTTCTATATATGGCAATATATTTTGCATTCATAATGGAACACACTAAAGTCATTACTTTAATGTTTCCATCCAAATATCTCTTTAGTCATAATAAAGAGAAATCTGTTTATCTCTTCATTCATAATGAAGAAACATCCAATGATGGATTAGATTCATAATCAAATACATTTACGCTTCCATTACGTTACTCTAATTCTTCCTCATTCTTTGAGGAATCTATTCTTTAATATTTCTTAAATACTTAAGGACTCACTTGACAGTTGCCATGGTTCTGATCCTGGGCTTGCATTGATATCATCTTCTACCGTTCTAGGTACAACTCATATCAACGTTTTTCATACAATATGAAATTGTTTGGGCCCAAAATATCAATTTGGGCCGAGTACAGAACCATCTCGGCCCGGAAGACCTGACAACAAGGGAGCCTCGGGTCGCTCGGGTCGTGGGCTTCTAAAACTAGGCCGGCTAGGTTATTTACGAAGACGAGTCCTGGTACAACAAGGAGTCTCGGCAAGTATGATAATCCGGAAGGGAGCCGACTCAAAAAGGGACTAGGTTCACAATCCTAGTCAGGATAGGACTGGTCGAGGTGTTGTTGATCCGGAGAAGAAAGCCTAGTTCGAGTAGGATTGTAACTCAAGGTCCAGTGCTATAAATAGGGGAGGCTGCGCATCAGTAAAAGCCCCCGCAAAATCAATACAAAATTGCCCTGCGCAAATCCTCAACAACTTGAGAACTTTTTCTTTTTCTTTTTCGCTGACACATCTTCCGTTGGCATCAACAGCACTGTGAAAGCAACCGGTGATATCTTAAGTCGGCATAGATAGCTCTGTCACCGTAGAATTGGCCGAACTCGCAGTACCTTCCGTTGGCATCAACAGCACTGCGGCGGGCACGGTCGATTGTCTATCCAAGTCTCGATCGAGAAGGGTTTCTAAATCCTTTTTGGTCGAGGTCATCTCATTAGTCTTCTCGACGAAGTGAGGTGTTACAGTTATTACATTCGGCACATTGAAAGCCGAATTTGATTTGTGAGCTTCGTAATAATAGTAACCTTGTCTTCAGGTTTGAGAATCCAGGAGGCCGAGACGTGTTCCTTTCTCGGCCGCAATCGCAAGACGCAGAAGTCAGTAGCGCGACCCAACGCAACATCAACAAATTTACTCCTCGGCCGAGCTCGGCCGACGAGTTGGCACGCCCGCATTCACCGAAGGACGTAGTTAGCTCATAGATTACTCGGCATGCGCGCCACGTAGGCTTTGTAGTTTTTAGGGTCAACAGAAATACATAAATCACCTTTCTGCATGTGCATAAAGGATTCTGTTTACGCATTATTTCTTTGGGAGTCAAAGGGTACGTTCCCTTTGAGAAGAGCTACCTCCTAGTCTCACTAGAGTTGTTCTTCTGATTGAAGTTTATCATCATATGAGAAACTTCCTAGCATCTTTTGTCTATTATTAGGGATTGATATAATCCAATTATATCTTGAAATCTATCATTATAGATTTACATCCTATGTTTATAGACTATGTCTCCCATATACATTCTATCGTTATAGAATGCTTAAAGTCATAACTTTAATCCCATATACATTCTATCGTTTATAGAATGCTTAAAGTCATAACTTTAAGACTATGTCTCCCATATACATTCTATCGTTTATAGAATGCTTAAAGTCATAACTTTAACGAAGAAGTATTCTTTTCATTTCCAAAATTAATATATCATATATATATTTAAATTTAGGAACATGATTAACTCCCACTAATCTTTTGTAAAACTAGTAAACAAAAGATTCATTTACATCTTTATGAGAAATCAAACGATTTGATCCTTTTCTCATAAGATGCTTATAGCTCCCACTAGCTTGCTGAGATCCATGATGGATGGATCTCTACAACTTACATGTCTTGTGATTCATAGTTTTAGACATATATTATGAAGACTATCTTAATAATGGTTTCAGAAACCCATATTATGTCCAAACGTTGAATCACCATTTAGTTGTAGCTAGCAATCTTCGAATTAATTGAAACTAAGACTACGTCAAAGATGGTTCCTTCAAAGTCAACCATTCTCTTTGATTGTAGTCACCTTAAGCTACCAATTAGCTATGAAGGTTTCATTATTTCGCGTCAAATGGTACTTTATCATTTGCTTGAGTATATATCGTATATAAACTCAATGTAGTCATAAGGATTTTCATTCTTATTTCTTTCGAATTAAGAGGTGCAACTCTATGACATAGTCATAAAGTTCAAACCATTCAACTGAGACGGTTTATAAATCCTTCTCGACTACCTTGGAGCTTGTGGTATAGGAACTAGGTTGTTATATTTTGTTGATCACTATCTTGTTTCTCAAAGAACCCATTCTTTGAGTTCTATCTCTCATTCATTTGCATTTAGGCAAATCATATTGTAAGTTTACAATGAACTACCCAACAAAACAACATTTGTTAGTTGGTTTATAGAAATGATATCCAAAAGTTAATTTAAGGATATCCCAAAAGATTGTTATCAAACAAATATTGCTTATTAGCACACAACCCCAAATCTTAACATGCTTAAGATTTGTCTTTCTTTCCAACTACATCTTATGGAGTTATGAAAATTTTGGAAGATCTTCTAATTGACAATCATATTGTTCTAGAAGTATATATCCTATATATGGGTAATAGATAACATCCAACGAACTAAATCTTATTCTAGTTTGTTCTTCTCCTAATTGAGAAATTCATTATCTTATGACGCTATTTTCCTTGATATCTTTCAAGGAAACTATTCTAAAGTGTTACCATTCCTTGGATCAAATCTAAGGATGTAAATACTTTAGACGTCTTACTCATCAACTTACATTTCTTGAATTCTTTGAATCCTTTTGCAAAGTATTCGGACTTGTGTTTATTTAAAACAAACTATAGTCCAACCGAGGGTGATCTTCGGTGAATGTCATACAACATGAGTAGTATTATGTTGTGGACAAGTGCCACTAACATCTAAGTGAATTAACCTCAACAACTTTGTGATTCTTTCTTCTTTCCAAAAGAATAAAGATTCGAACATTTCGCCTCTATACAATTTTCACAAGAAGGTATTGGATCCGGATCTAACGATCCAAAGCATCCATCTATGACCAACTCGTAATTTATGTTTTAGAGGTATCACAACTCAGTTGGGATTAGTCACTACCTTGCAACCTTTTGGGTTTTAAGCATCATTATATTCTAAACAGTTAACACTACCATATCATCTCTACTATAGAGACAATCAATTAGATTACTATAATCCAATCATTGATTAATAAAGAACAATGTTTTGTCAAACAAAACATTCATCCATCTCTACTATAGTGACGGAATTAAGTTCCTTAAAATTGGAATGTAAAGACAATCTTTGGTTTTTCCAATTTCTTTGGTAGTTCATATGAGGAAGTAAGCACTATCTGCTTTCGCATAGATCTATATTTTATTCACGTTCCGAATGTGAAGCACCTTTTCTTCTCTCATATATCTTCTACTTCTTATTAGTCACACTTTTACAACAATTGTAAAACATAGTTACTAATACAGAATCAAGCATTCAAGTAGAAGAACCAACTGTTTTGAACTATTCAAGAACAATTTACAACATCTTCGAAAGGTGTGTTCTTGACATTTGCAAGGCATTTCTTGCAAATACCCCTTCCAATGTCCATTCTTTCATAAAGAAAGTTTGTTCCCTTGGAGTTAATTTTATCTTCTTCATTTGACTTCTCCTTTGACTACAATAGTCATGGTCCCTAAACTCCCACTATCTCTCTTGAAACTTATTTCAATTGTGTTATACACATCAAACATTTTGGAGAGCATGTGTTTATTGTTCACTACATAGTTTACAATAAACTTAGTGAACCATAAGTATAGGGACACAAAGGTGAAGTCTTAGCCTAGTTTCCGTTTCGTTAAGTGGTTTATCACTTCAACACTCAATGATTCAAAATCATCATAAGTCCATGTTGATGGACTATTTTTGTCAACCAACCATTATGTTCTAAACATAATTACAAACTTTCAAGAGTTGTTCAAAGCAACTCTCATTTCTTCATACAACAATTTGTAAGTGAAGAATCATGGCACATGAAGTGTCCATGCCCTTGTGCTTTCTTCTCAAGTTCTTTGTTCATTTAACAAAGAAACAAGCACTAGTGTTTGCATTGACTAAGGGTTGTTCAAAGCAACTCTTATTTCTTCATACAACAATTTGTAATTGAAGAATTATGACATTTAAAAGTGTTGTCCTCTTTATGATAGACTTTTTCTGACATATTCTTCTAATGATACATTATCAATAGGAAGATTGTGAGGATGAGACTACTTAGGTACATTTACAAGCCATTAAAGACAATCTATGGTTTTGTAGTACCAAGTCCGGAAACTAAAGCTTTCGGCTTTTATTTGTCAAGTGTTGGATAGCGTTTGCAAATATATAGGTAAATAAATACATAACGAATATAAATTGATTGATTTTAAGCCATTTGATTCGGGTCTTTAAATCAAATAGCACCACCCACTATTTTTGGCAAATTCCATATCCCTCATTGGAATTCAAGAGTTTTGGAGGAAACTCTTAGTAGGGTATGGGAGACTCACTATTACCAAGCCCACCTCACAATGAAATGATGTTGGCTAGCATTAATAATAATGAGAGAGTACACTTACTCATTTGCATCTCTTGCAAGTACCCATCTTATTTGGCCTCTAGAGAATGTCACCTCACAATGATATGATGTTGGCTCCATTGCACTTAGTTAAGTCATTCCCACCATGCTTAGTTCGTGAAGGGGTTCAAGAATAGCCTCATGATGATACGATGTCGGCCATCCTCGTTGCCTACACCACTACCTTGCTAAAAGGAACCTAATGGATCGTACACCGTGTAAGGTAGAGATTGAAGAAACAACAGGGATGAGTAAGGATAATTAAATGGTTTAATTATTTATGGCTAGGATTAATTAATATGTTAATTAATCAAACGAATAAGTTCGTTATAGACCTCAGGTTAGTTTTGGGCCGCAAGGCCCAATGGGATTTGAATGTCAAGCCCATTAACTCAAGTTGTATGACAACTTGAAACCACAAAGGGCTTGGAAGCCCAATGAACCCTTAATGGCCGGCCATATAGAGAGGGGTAGTGAACTTGGCTTAATTGCAAGTTTGCCACTCCATTGTGAGGTGGTATAAAGGCAACTTTATAGTCGTTTCATCCTTAGGGTTTCCTTTGGAGAAAATATGAGAACACAAGCTCCCTTTTCTCTCTAAGAGGCCGGCCACCCTAGAGGATTTTAGCTAGCAATCTTACTTCCTCTAGGTCACTCATCTCTTCTTCAAGTCCTACCTTGGTGTGGAGACTTAGAGGTTCTCAACTTTGGGAACTTGGAGAATCCTTTGAACCATCCTCATCCAAGAAATCCATGGAGCTAAGAAGCAAGAAATGATGGGCCTCTCCTTGGGTGATTAGCCTTTGCTTATGCAAACAGGAATCAACAAAGGTATAAAATTTCTCAACTCACTTTGTTCTTGAGTTGAGTCTTGGTTCACATAACTACTAGGCTTTGAATTTCATGGGTAATGTTTTGTTTTGAGTGCATACAAGCATGATTCCGCCTTTAAATGTTAATTGCATGCCATAGATGTTGCTCAAATGAACATGTTTTTCACAAAATTACCCTCAGCGAGATGATAAAGGTAAAGGTCAATCATCTCAAGGACCTCGTAAGACCCAGAGCTTTAAGAGAAGTAGTGTCAGTTCAACTCTTCTAGTGGAGGCTTGAGCTCTAATATGCAAATGAGAGGTGGTAGATTTTCTGGAGGCCCGAGATTTCATAGGCAAATGGACTTTGGTGGTTCAGGTAGTTCAGGTGCTCATTTATGCCGCAAGTGTAATAATAGGCATTTTGGGGAGTGTAAGAGAGGCAGTAATGCATGCTATACTTGTGGACAGATGGGGCATAGGCCTGCACATTACCCTCAAAATCAGCAGAGGCCCCAACAGCCTTCCTTACCACCACCTGCGCCGACCCAGCAAGCTTCAACACCTAATGGTTAGGCTCAGTCTGGTGGTGGAGGTGCTTACCATTATCAGGGTGACGCCGCTCCTTATACATCAGGGCAGTACCAGTACGCACAGGATCCTCAGTATTAGGGTGGTTACCCTGAGTATCATGGAGGTTCTATGCCATATCAACCACATCAGGTGGATCCCAGTGGTACCAGGGGGGACAGCCTCAATAGGTAGAGATTGCTGCTAGCATTGCAGGATCTTCGAGGCAGTCTGGTCAGCCAAGACAATGACGAGGTATTCATGTTAGCAAAGGTCGTGGTGGACGATAGCAGAATCAGGGATGTATCCATAACATGACACTGCAAGATGCTCAGAACAATCCTGATTTAATCATGGGTACGTTAAATATTCTTGGTCATTTTGCTAGAGTATTGATTTATTGTGGTGCTACGCATTCTGTTGTTTCTCATACATTTGCTCAAATGACGCAACCTCATCCTACACCTCTAGGATATGATTTAGAGTTTTCTATGCCTAGAGGGGAGAGATGTTATGTGGATCGGGTATATTCAGGATGTCCAATGATGGTGGAGGATGTTGTTATGCCAGCTAATCTTATTCCGTTAGACATTGTTGATTTTGATGTGATTTTGGGCACTGATTGGTTACATTATAATCGTGCCAAAATAGATTGTTATGAAAAGGCAGTCACCTTTCATCATCCTGGATTACCTGAAGTTACATTTATATGAGAGCCTAGCGGGGTGAGGCATGGTGTTATTTCTGCCATGAAAGCCAAAAGATTGTTGTCGAAAGGTTGTCAGGGATATTTGGTTCATGTGGTGTTGAATGATAATGCTCCTAGTAGTGTGGAGGATGTGCATGTGGTCAGGCATTTTCTGGATGTGTTCTTACCTGGATTGCCTCCAGACAGAGATGTGGAGTTCATTATTGATCTGCTTCCAGGTACGGATCATATATCTTTGACTCCTTATATAATGGCTCCTACTGAGTTGAGGGAATTGAAAGTTCAGTTGCAGGAATTGGTGGATAAAAGATTTATTCAACCTAGTACTTCACCTTGGGGAGCTCCAGTTTTATTTGTGAGGAAGAAAGACGAAACCTTGAGGCTATGCATTGATTACAAGCACTTGAATCGGGTAACAATTAAGAACCGTTATCCATTGCCTCGTATAGATGATTTGTTTGATTAACTCCGAGGTGCTTGTGTGTTCTCTAAGATTGACTTGAGGTCTAGTTACTACCAGTTGAAGATTAGAAATGAAGATGTCCCTAAAACAGCTTTCAGGACTCGATATGGTCATTATGAGTTTCTTGTGATGCCATTTGGGTTAACTAATGCACCAGCAGCTTTCATGGATTTAATGAATCAAGTATTCCAGCCATATTTGGACAGGTTTGTTATTGTCTTCATTGACCATATTCTAGTATACTCTAAGACTAGAGCAGAGCATGCTAGACATCTTAAATTGGTGTTGAAAAGTTTGAGGGAACACCAGTTATATGCTAAGTTTAGCAAATGCCAATTTTGGTTAGATCAAGTGGCATTTTTGGGACATGTTATATCAGCTCAAGGTATTCTAGTGGATTCTCAAAAAGTGGCAGCTGTGGAGAATTGGGAACAACCTCGAACCGTCACTGAGGTACGGAGTTTTCTTGGCCTTGCAGGCTATTATAGACTGTTTGTTAAGGATTTTTCAGTTATTGCTTTACCATTGACGAGATTGACCAGGAAAGATGTTAAGTTTGAGTGGGATGATAATTGTGAGTAAAGTTTTCAGCAGTTGAAGTATTATCTCACTCATGCACTTGTTTTAACACTCCCAGATGATGGTGGTAATTTTGAGGTCTACAGTGATGCTTCTTTGAATGGCCTGGGTTATGTATTGATGCAACATGGTAGGGTGATTACTTATGCTTCGAGACAGTTGAAACCTCATGAGAAGAATTACCCTACTCATGATTTGGAATTAGCAGCTATCATCTTTGCTTTGAAGATTTGGAGACATTATCTTTATGGTGAGAAATGTAAGATATTCACGGATCATAAGAGTCTTCAGTATCTTTTCACTCAGAGAGATCTTAATCTTCGGCAGAGGAGGTGGATTGAGTTACTTAGTGATTATGATTGCACGATTGAGTATCACCCTGGTCGTGCAAATGCAGTGGCGGATGCACTTAGTAGGAAGACTCTAGCTAGACTTAATGCCATCTATGATTGTCATGTTCCTCTTCTTGCAGATTTGAGGTCCACTGGAGTGGAGTTAGGAGTGGAAGATTTCGAGTGTCATGTGTCGATATGTGAGTAACTTTGTAGATTTCTTGTCGAAAATGAATCTCAATAATTTTACATCACGAATTTCGAGTGTCACGTGTCGATATATAAGTAACTCTCCAGATTTCTTGTCGATATGTAATCTCAATAATTTTTCGGATAGGATTTTGAGTGCCACATGTCGAGATGTAATTGGTTATGGGAATCTTGGATAGGATTTTCATCTATGTGACACTTTTTATCTTCAGCTTCCAATGTCCATAAATATGGTGGATATTAGCCTATAATTCACACACCTTCAACTTTGCCCTCTCCAATATCTCTTTCAATTCAAGTTTGCAATGAATTCCAACTTTGGATCCTTCGGATTCCAACTGGGGGTCCTCATCCAATTCTGAATTGGAAGATAAATAGGTGCAAATGAGACGAGAAGATGAGGAGTCCGATCAAGAAGATGAAGCATGGCGCAATACATCATATATGGCAGCCATGGCTGGGGTCATGGTGTGCGAGGCAACTAAAGAATAACCTTAATGGGGTGGCTCTATTGCTGGTCGTGGTTACGAGCCACAAAATAGAGAGATGGCGCATGAGAATCTGATGAACAACTACTTCAACCCCAACTCGGTGTACACCGAATATGATTTCAGACGTCACTTTCGGATGAGGCATCATGTATTCGAGCATTTACTTCATGATGTCCAACATGTCTATCCATACTTTCAACAGAAACTGGACAGAGCATGCTGTCCTGGTTTCTCACCTCATTAGAAGGTTACTATTGCACTTCAAATGATGGCCTATGCCTCCCCAACTGATGTGATGGATGATACATATGGTATGTCTGAGTCTACATGCCTTGATAATCTTGCTGAATTCTGTCACACAATTGTTCAGCTTTACAAAGAAGAGTACATTCGTCAACCAAATCAAGAAGATCTGGATCGGCTCCTTCGTAAAATTGAAGATTGTGGCTTTCCGGGCATGATAGGGTCATTAGATTGCATGCATTGGTAGTGGAAGAACTGTCCCACCAGATGGCAAGGAGGCTTTAGTGGAAGATCGAGAAAGTCAACTATTGTGTTAGAGGCAGTTGCGTCATTTGACACATGGATCTGGCATGCTTTCTTTGGAGTCCCAAGATCCAAAATGACATTACAGTTCTTGGGCGTTCACCTCTCTTCACTAACCTGGCGAATGGTAAATCACCTCAACTTAATACTACATTAACAGGCGTCAGTACAATATGGGGTATTATTTGGCAGATGACATCTACCCAAAGTGGCAATTGCAAACCCTGTGGATGACGCCCAAAGGTGGTTTACCTTACACCAAGAGACATACCGAAAAGATGTTGAGAGAGTTTTCGGTATTCTACAAGCACGGTGGAAGATCATTAAGGAACCAGCAAGAGGGTGGAGTCGAGAAAAATTGAACTCCATCATGATGTCGTGCATCATATTACACAACATGATTGTGGAGGATGAGCGAGATGGCTATATTGATGGAGAGTCTGATGACGATCAAGATGGTCCAAATAGGTCAAGGAGGGCTCGTGCAAAAATATATGATGGGCCTAATTTTCCTTTGAATCCAAGAACTGGTAATATTTCTTTAAATAAGTACATGAGGCGCCATAGAATGATACATTCACATGCCACAAACTAGTACCTACAACAGGATCTTGTTGCACATCTTTGGGCCAAAAGAAGTATGAAATAGGCATTTAAGTTTTATGTTGTTAAATGTTTTTTTTTAATGTTGTTTAATATTGTTTAATGTTGTTTAAGTTTGATGTTATTTAATGATCTTCCATATTGTTTAATGTTGTTTAATGGCTTAGGTAGTTATAGGAACAAAATTAGATTTTTTTTTTTTTTTTAATTTTGTCCCAAAAAAAATATCCAACGGCTAGCTGGCGTTAGCTAGCCGTTGCAGTTCAAACCTTAGGCCGAGCCGGGGCTAGCTGGCTAGCTGGATTGGGCCAGCTGGTTGGCCTGATTTGGTATTTTTGGCCCGGTAGGGCCCACAAGCCCTTTGGCCTGGCCCTCGGTTGGACAGTTTTCATGTCATTTCGGGCTTTTTTTAGCCCTATGACCCTCTGGCCGAATCGGTTGAAGATGGCCTTAGGTTTTCTTGTGTCGTGTGTGATTTTAATTAATTGTCTTTTCTTTTTCTTGTTAATCGGTCTTAATCAATTATTCAATTCAATCTATCCTTTGTTTAGTATGATTAATCGGTTAAATTGGTGTTAAAGCAATCTTGTGAGACTGACCTCGTATTTGCATATATTACTACAATTGATTCGTGCACTTGCGAATTTAATTTGATTTAAATTAATCTCTTATTTAGGTTAGTTTAAATTTACATCAATTCTCACAGCAAAAGACGGAAATGGCGTCAAGGCAACATCAAGCCCGCGGAATCTGTTCGTTCAAAACTCCATTATACCAGAAGGAGACGCACCCAAAAATAAGACGAAAAATAAAATAGAATGAATACTAGTTTAAGACAGATAATAGATCATTAATACAATACAGAGTGATTAAACTAATTAAGCAGTAGATGTTTCCGAAAAATAAAATTATAATGACACGGAAAAAATAGAGGGAAAGGGATGCGGGTTCCCAAAGAACTAGAACTTAGGATATCTACACTACCCTCAGTATTTTCATCTATGGAGAATCAAAATAATACCCGCCGCATTCAGTTCAAGAAGCGGCAGAGGAGACTGGCTTTTATACTTACACTTAATAGTTTGTCAACCTAAAATACAGTTAGGAACGGAGGATGGATGAGTTCTATCTTATTAAACTAAACGCTGCTGCAGATTTTGGCGCCGCGTGGTTGGAAAAACTGAACACTAGTACCCGTCTGAATCTTCTCAGCTCATTCAATATAAAACCTCAGAGCTAGAGTCCTCTCCAAATGGAAGGTTCAGATCAGGTAGTGAAAAGGCAGTGTCTCGGCTCCCAACCTCTTGTTGTACCTTGGAAGAAACATTTGAAGGACAGGAGCTTTGTGAAGTGCCAGCGTTATTGCAATGAGCACTTGTTGTCATTATCGGAGTAGTGTAGCCAACTGCATTTATTTGCCCATTTTGTTGCCAAATGGCTTCACCAGACAGTACAAGTGTCGTAGCTTTCATTTTTGTCTGCGGCAATTGCAACTCAAGCTGTA
Organism: Malus fusca; assembly: GCA_035220775.1. Taxonomy (NCBI): domain Eukaryota; kingdom Viridiplantae; phylum Streptophyta; class Magnoliopsida; order Rosales; family Rosaceae; genus Malus; species Malus fusca. The sequence goes on along the minus strand of CM069067.1, from coordinate 25,971,462 downwards.
ACCAAAACATAAAACCGCTGTTACAATACATGTTATACATGCTGATATTCCTGAAAATGTAAATGATTGCATACTTGGTTCTTTGTCGTCTCACAAATGATCAAAAAGCAAATCTACACTAAGCTATCATTGGCATAAACAATCTTACAGGAAAAACAAAAAGAGAAGTTACGTACTAATTTGTTCAAACTTTCGTGTCGATTATTACATAATACGAGAAGCATCCTTATACATGCATTAAAAAAGTCAACCCTCAAGAAAAGATGAAGGACTGCATCATGATTCATGCAACAGGCTGGTCACTGATGCATAATATATATTATATACATAATGTCTACATGTACGTATTCTGAGACAGAGGTGGACTTCCTACTTAAGCGCAATGGGATGGGAAAAGTTTTGCACCAATGTTAAAAGTTTTGATACTTAATTTTTACCACGATGGAAACTCTAAGCAGATGAAACTACAAGTCTAGTACTTTCGACATCAGCACCCTTAATGGCACAATAGAGGCCACAAAATGCAGATGTCAATCACTCTCTGAAATGACTAAAAGCTATAGAATCATGTCAAATAGTACATAAAAAGAGAGAAACTGGCAAATTACGCATCAAATTATCCTGAGGTTTATTGTAATCCAATTAAGAACTTAAATGCCCACGTTTCACAAAATTATCGGAGTGTTTATTTTTAAATAGCTAAAATCTCTCCAGAACATAATAGCTTTTTGTTTCAGAACAAAGCCAGATAAAGGTTGAGCAACTGATGTCAGCGGAAGTTAACAAATATAGACATTCCTCAATGTACAAGCGCAACAAATAAAATCTTGGACTAGTTTTCAACATTGCTTGTATCAAATAATCAAATTGAGAATACAATAAAATATGCACAGTGATTTAGGTATGAGCGATAAACCATGTTGTGTTTAAACTTTAAACATGTGAATCCGTTATGACTTTAAACTGTAAGTTTCATGAAAATTTTAAATCTAAGTTTGATTTTAAATGTATATCATAAATGCATACATATTTAGAGCATAAGTAGTCACAGTCTAACAGAACGTTCACCTTCACTTTTTTCAAGCTTTCATTTGTGGCCCTTTGCTTCTCAACAGTGAGGCGTAGCACTGCCAATTCCTGCTCAGAGAATGAATTAAAGAAATCAATGTACAGGTATCTCCACGATGACATATTGGAACATATAATGTAGTATCTTTAAGACGTACATTTTTCAAATTTCTTCTTTCCTTCAACAGCAGACTCTCCTCCTCTTTTAATTCAGCTAACGTCTACATGCAGCCACTAGATTTTAGTACTACACTATGAAATATGAGTCCAACAATTATTCAGCACACCACCACGAACAAACCAAAGAAAGAACAAGGGAGGCGAAATGTGCAGTGTTAAAATACCTAATTTCCGAAAAATGCCAAGATAATGGCAGTTAGGTCTGTCAAATATTCAATCCCAACAAAAGCTTTACATATGGAATTAAGTATTAGCTACTCTGCTTCATTCGCATTTGTAAAGCAATCTCAAGATAATACTACTATTGAATTTTTCCAAAACAAATCCACGGGCATACATACAATTAGACTGTTTGCATACTTTATAGGAATATTTTTAGCATTAGGAGTCTAAGATACTGGTCAAAGAAACTACTGAAATGCAACCATTGAGTAATTTATTCCGAGGATATTTACATGGTAAAAGAAAGAGATCCTAAGTTTAAGCCCGGTCAAGGTCACTCGTTCAGAACTTTTTGTATGATCTGCTCAGTAAAGATATCTTACTCGTGACTTTCGGATACTGATTACCATTAAGAATTAGAACTTTTTGTGGTTTGAGCCTTTGAGCTAAGACTTCAATTAGCCTTAATACATTAACTTAATTGGACTTTCTTTCGTTTAAGCCAAATAGGTCATAAGCTTTCCACGAATATTGTACTTGTGCATACATTGTGCAAATACATAACGGTATATTTACCTTCTTCTTTCTTGGCCTCTTGAAGATGGTTAATTCACTTCTAACAGCAACCTGCACCCACGGAACAAACACAACCCAATTTTAGTCAAACTAAACATTTCTCGTTGCACAGTACAAAAATCATACAGATTAGAACTAGCCGGCTTAGCGAATATAGAAAAGACCGCAATCAGCTTACAAATGAAAAAAAAGGAAAAAATTATACCAAGTACACATATCAAACGGGGTGATCGAAACCACTCCATGGTCCATGCAACAATAAATCCACATATTCAAATTCTCACCGCTCCGAGGCCAAAAAACTTTTAGAAGGTTCTCCACTGACTTTCTCGTGACAATGTTCAAATGCGTTTTCACTTATGTATTCATATTGTGACAATTTCAAATGAGCAGCCCACACATTGTGAGAATTTCCCATTCCCCTTTTCATTTAATTTCTAGAGCAATTCACGTCTCAGTTTTCGACCCAAATGTACCTAATGCAATCATTCAACCTACCATAAATAAAAAACTGAGGACCCTAGAGGACACCAAACAACAACAAATTCAACTTATAACAAATTGGGAGAGACGTCACTTCCTACTATAGTTTAATGGTATTTCTCTTCACTTGTAAGTGAGACTTAGGTTCGATTCTCGCCTAAGATGAATTCAAACCACATCATTATGGCTAGTCCATATGAAGCTTAATCCGCTCATGTACCTCTTAATATAGATAATATCGATTGTTTAAAAAATAAAATCCCAAATGGGAGAGACAATCCAAAGAGCCACTTGTACAGTGACTCTCACAATTTTTTACAATTGTCTTCAATATTTTTATATCTTCCCTTGGGACCCCACCGTAGCATTAAAAGTATAACATGCGAGGCTGTCCCTTACGATCACGTGACAGACAGCCTGATAAAAAAGTTAATGTTTTACCCATTTGACTGTGTTACCATTGGATCCAAGCTCGACCTCGTCTTTGTTTTTTTTTTTTTTTGGGTAAACAGCTCGACCTCGTCTTTCCATAAAAAGAAGTGCTGCCGATCAAGCTGTCATCTGAACACGTTAAAACAGACATATTTCTTTGTCTTATTTTAACTCGTATAAACGACGTCGCAGGACGATGATTCGATTTGGTCGTTACCATGCGTCTGCAGGAAAAGCCAAACTGCGGCCGACCACACCCAATGATTTCCACGTCACTGCACAACCACTACCAGAACCACACCAAACCACAACGCGCAGACCTATTTTGCCACGATGACACGCCATCGATAAAGCAGGTCATCATTTTTCTCTCTTCCCAAACTGCCCTCGTAGTTTAAAGTACGGTTTGACTTTTTAAGGCAGAATTTCGTCATTTCGACTAAAAACTTAACCGGGGGTTTTGGAGTTGGGGGACTGTTTGTTTGCTACCCAACTGGGTGGGCGCCCCTATTACCCCGAAGGGCTTAAGCTTAAAGTGACTTAACAAGAGTGCTTTACTTTACTAAGGCTCCATCATCCATTTATTTTTGTAATGCACTGTTTAATTACCTAACTCGGCCGAGTGAGAGCGTTGGACACAACAGTTTATGAGATTACAAGCTCACGCTTCCTAACTCGGCCGAGTGAGAGTGTTGGACACAACAGTTATGAGGTTGGCTGAGACCTTGTTCAATGACGAAAATGTCACCGATGAGAAGGGTATTTTGGGGTTTCCAGCGGAATAAGCGTGACAGGAGCGGCAAAGGAGAGAGTAAAACAACGTGAGTGTCATCGACTCCTCTGACTCCATATGCTTTGAATGGAAGTCACCCATTTTTTTTCCTCTGAAAAACCCTAAAGAATCTCGAAAATTTGAAAACACGGAAGGTCATGAGGGCATTTCAGTACACAAGATATTGACAATGGTAAAACGACAGCGCCCAGTCCAAACGACCGCCGAGCAGAGAAACCGTCCGGCGTGCGAAATGACCGAATTTGCCTCGGCGGCCACGATGCATCCCCATGCAACATAGGGGTATAACTGTCAAAAGGAAAACGACCGATTGGAAGCCCCCTCTACAGAAACAGAGAGAGACTGACAGATCACCAAGCCATCCTATCCGACTTCTGAACCACTCCCGTGTAAATACCACACTTTCCAGGGGTATTTTCGTCAATTGAAAAATCCAAAAAAATAAAGTAAAAAAGCAAAAGAACAGCCACCGAACCAAAACCCGACCCGACCCTAATGAGTGACAGTGACAGAGATATACGGACCTTAGATCTCGCGGTATCGGTCGGCTTAAGCGGCTTGCTGGATTCTTCTGAACCGTCGACGCAGCCACCGCCGCCGCTAACCGAAGTGGCCCCGTTCCAGGAAAGAGGCGTGGTGGGGCTGGCCCTGGCGCCGCTCGACTCACCCTTCTTGCTCTTTCTTCCCTCAGCAGCGACGTCGTCGGCATGATGGTTACGTGGCACGTTCCTGGAACGGCGCTGCCTTACTCTCCACCGCAAAGTCGGAAAGCCGTGAGTACTACTGCGCTTCGACGGCGGAGGCGGCGCGGCGTGCTTGAGGCGGAGAAGAAGGTCGACGACCGCCGCCTCGTCGTTCATGGCGAGCTTGACCCAGCCGTCTTGACCGTCGTCAGCAGGGGAACTCATAGTGTTGTCACTGTCGGTTTTTTGCTTCTCCTGGTTTTTGCACAGAGAGAGGAAGAAGAAGAAGAGGGTGGCGATAGAGAGAAGAGGGAGAGAAAAAAAATTTCAATTTTATGCGGGTTTGTTTGTGTGTGCAGAAAGAAGAAAAGGAGGAAAGAATATAAATATATATACACACACGCACAAACTCACAACTTTTCCACTTCTTCCTCTTTGTGTGGATTTTCTTTTTTTTTTTCTTTTTTGGTGCCGATCTTTTTCTCAATTCTATGGGTGGGCCTCCGGAGTGGGAACACGTGGCAGTTCTTGACCCACTTTGCGTGGCTTTTTTTTTATTTATTTTTTTTGTTAATGGTTTTGATGTATGACACTAATTTATTTAGATAGGGTTTGTAGGTGAAGATTGGTTGAGGGGTGTGGGGTAGACGCGCTTGGGGCCGGAGGTGAGTGAGGACCAAGAATTGGGGAAGATGCAGAAGATGGTGATGTTTGTCAGATGATGATGCGGCGCGTTTGGCTTCGGATGTTGGCAATTCCTTTTAGTTTTATTTTTTAAACTTTAATTGTCGGATTTTTATCAGGATAGGTTCTTGAAATTAGGAAAGTGATATTCTCCGGATTTTTTCTATGAAGGTGTTGACCCTAGAAACTACAAAGCCTACGTGGCAATCTAAAAGCTAACTACGTCCTTCGATGAATGCGGGCGTGCCAACTCGTCGGCCGAGCTCGGCCGAGGAGTAAATTTGTTGATGTTGCGTTGGGTCGCGCTACTGACTTTTGCGTCGTGCGATTGCGGCCGAGAAAGGAACGCGTCTCGGCCTCTTGGGTTCTCAAACCTGAAGACAAGGTTACTATTATTACAAAGTTCACAAATCGCTGTCGTCGAATTCGGTCACAGTGATGGTATTCGTCAGAGTAAACTCACGCCGAATCGACACCAAAGTGTAAGGACACAAATATTCAAAGCAAATATAAGTCTTTATAGTGAACGTAGTTGGGCCGTCTGAATGCCGAACCCTAAATCCCACTTGAGAGTATCCAATCATAAAACAACTCGGTGTGCAATGCGCCGAGCTCGGTAAATGGCAACACTTCACTTCGCCGAGAAGGCTGATGAAATGACCTCAATCGATAAGGACTCGGACGTCCTTCTCGACCAAGACTTGGATAGATAACCGACCGTGCCCGCAGCAGTGTTGTTGATGCCAACGGAAGGTACTGCGAGTTCGGCCAATTCTACGGTGACAGAGCTATCTATGCCGACTTAAGATATCACCGGTTGCTTCCACAGTGCTGTTGATGCCAACGGAAGATGTGTCAGCGAAAAGAGAAAATAAAAATCTCAAAGTTGTTGAGAGAGTTTGCGCAGGGCAATTGTGTGTTGAATTGGAGGTCCTCTTACTGACGCACAGCTTCCCCTATTTATAGCACTAGACCTTGAGTTAAAATCCTACTCGAACTAGGTTTTCTTCTCCGGATCAACATCACCTCGACCAGTCCTATCTTGACTAGGATTGTGAACCTAGTCCCTTATTGAGTCGGATCCCTTCCGGGTTATCAAACTTGCCGAGACTCCTTGTTGCACTAGGACTCAACTTGTCATTGCGTTTTGACCTAACCGACCTCGGTTTGGAAGCCCACGAGCTGAACGATCCATGGTCTTCTTGTCGCAAGGCCTCCCGGGCCGAGAATGATTCTACACTCGGCCCAAATTGTCATTTTGGGCCCAAACAGAAGGTTATCAAATCAAATGATTCGGGCCTTCTAAATTTCATTCAACGGCTAAAAAATATCACAACTTTTGATGGGTCAAAACAAATGGGTCGTTGGATGAAATTTAGAAAGGCCGATCACTTAATCCGATAATCTTAATGGAAGAAATCCAGAGAGGATCTCTTTCCTTGAAATTATTAGTGATCCGGGCGGTCTTGGTGGAAGAGATCTGGAGAGAATACTTATCTTTGAAATTATATATTTTAATTAAAAGTGGCCTATAAAATAGGAAGGTCGTCAACTTGATCTCCAAGAGCAAATTCACCTTTTTTTAGGAGAGCAAGGGTAATGAAATAACTTTTACTATTTATTTTAAACCGTTATTGTTTTTGTGCACGTCCACTTGTTTGAAAAGAGAGAGATGATAATTGCTCAAAGTGCATGACTATTGGCTAGGTCGTGTAAAATAAAAAACAAAAAGAAAGGATATAAGAGCACTTCCACGATGGACAATGAAAAAAAAAACCCAAAACCCTTTAGCCTACTCGGGTAATTGGGCTTAAGGCAAGCCCGAGAAAGAAGCCAGGCGAAAGTCCACGGCTCGAGCGCCTGGATGGATGTAACGCAAGGCTAACGCCATGTTTCAAGCACATATACAAGCATGTGGGGGTGCATCTCTGATAACGTTTCAGAAGGTGGACCCCACGTGGTAGCCCACTCAGTTACTGTTGCATTAGAGCAACGTGGCTGCTTCCAGGCCGTTGGATTTCCAAGGTTAAAAAAAATTTCAAACCTCGCCCAACGACTAGTGACGTGACACAATCTGGACCATTTGATTTTCAGAACAACAGTCCACTTTTTCGAGTTTAAAAAAAATTAAAAAATAAAGAAATTAGAAATGTTATCGTTAGGCCACATGGCAAAATCTGGATGTTGGATTTCAATTTTTTTTATATCCAATGGTCCAAATTAATTAATGTAATAAAAATTCAAAAAAAATCAATTTTTTAAAAATTATATAATTTTTTTATAAATACCTTACTTGACACACCCCGACCGGAGTCGAGACGTGTTGGCCGTCACATGAGAGTGATGTAGCCATGAGCGCAAAGCGGAAGCGATAAAGAGTAAGAGAAAAACGAACAATTTAAAACCAAGCAACTAGCAATCCCAATTAAAAAAAAAAGATGCTAGTGAGGGTCTAAGTGTATAATTACGCTTTCAGAGCAATAAGAAGATCTAGTTGCAGTCAAGTAGGGCAATTACTAAGATACAACACCCTAAGGTGAATCCTACTTTTCGGATTTTGTCAGAACATCGTTGGATTCCTCGTGGCCACCAAACTCTGCTACCTAAAACCTGGAGGGGCGAAAAACAAAGTTGAGTGGGTCAGTAAAACACATTTACACGAAAACCTTATTTTCCTTTGAATATACTAACCCTCGCCGTAAAACAAGTATATAGATACTTTCCCAGAAAATAGAATACATAAATATATATATATATCTCAAATCATGCTCAAAATCAAGGTTCATAATTGTATGTATGCCATGCCTATATATAACAGAATAAGCAATTCAGGTAAGAATAGTTTCATAGAAATATAACATGTTAGCCGGAACCCTTGTGGTAGTCTGTACGGCTGAATTCATAGCTCAAAAGTCAATCTAACCGAAGTCACTACAATGACCTATACGGCAATATACTGCACAAGAGTCGGAACCAAATGCAAAGGTCTGTACGACGATAATGGGTGTAATATAATTATGCTCAATACTACTCTCACATAATAGCCGGGCGATAAATCGCTAGTCACCTACGAGTCGGAACCATAAATAAGGTCTGTACAACAAGACTGTGCACCCAAATTGAATCCAATATGAGCATATGGTGCAGAAGGTGACATAATAAACAGGCATGTGTCATATCTCTTGCTAAATCACAATCACCCTAAGTGCAGTTTTATGAGCTCAACAATATTCAATCATATATCACATCATCGACAATTCACATAACCAAACATAACTTACCTGAGCTTACCTGAGCCTCCACAGCACCATGCAACAATATGCATAATTATGATAATGCATATACTAAAATAAAATATAGGCATAGCATAACATTTAAATCACATTTCCTTAAATACGTTTTCAGGGAAAAACGTCAAGTATATATATATATACTGAAAATAACTGCCCACTCACAGATATGAAGCCGGGTTGTAACCCCCATGCCTAGCCTGGCTACACTCGTCCTCCGAATAGGTCTCGCCTATAGGAGAAACAACTATATAAACGTCACTTTAATGCACATATACCAAACTATGTAATAACTTCTCATACATAGCTCAAATTGGGTATATGAATATACCACAGTGGCCTACACAACGTCACGATCACCTAGGAATTTTTAAAATAATTTTTTGACCCCGCACGCGCCGCTGAGTGCACGGCAATACGCGCGGCCACACGCAGGTAATCCTGACGGATTCTCTAACCCCGTTAGGAATATTCCATTAAAAGCTAACGGATTCAGTTAAGTTTACCTGACAGCGTCAGAATATTCCGTTAACTCTGACGGAATATTCGCTAGTCTTCTCCGATTGCTCGCCGGACTCCTCGCCGTCGTCGGAAAACTGGGAAATCGAAAAACCTTCATAACTTCTTCATTTTTGCACCATTTTCTATGAAATTTGTACCATTTTAAAGATCTCAACAAGACAAACAAAACCATACCTGCCCCGACCTCCAACTCGTCCGAAATTCGCCGAAAAAAGCCTCGATAATTCCGGCCAAATTTAAAACTCTTCGTTCTCATGATTTCGACGTCCAATTTCTTCAAATGAAGTACTCCGAGCTTCGTAAGGACCACTTTAAGCTCCCTATGAGTTTAAATTTCCCTAAAACATAAGGTTTTACGTGAGCATGAATAGTACCTCAAATCGGGTTTTGTGGTTCGACGTGAAATCGAAGGTAATCTTACCTATATTTGGTACCTTTGAACTCGTGAGGACCTTAGGAACACAATGGTACCATTTTCTTCTTCGATCTGTCACGTTTGCAAGGGTTTCTAGTTGTGTCCGTACAAGAGAGAAGAGAGAGAGTGAGTCTGAGAGAGAAAGAGCACGGGAAGGAGAGAGATAGAGGGTAGGTGGGTGTGTGTGTGGTCCAAAAGCCACCAATCAAAACTAAGAGAACACTTAGTTCTAATTGGGTCCAATAATAGAGGAATAGAACTAATAGGTCCACAACCTTAAGTCAAAACCACAACACTCCAATATAATTCTCAACGTCCAAGGGTATTTAGGTAATTTCACGCCGTCGATAAATAAATAATATATTTCTCCGGGACGGGTTGTGACATTACTGTTATCTTCCACCTTACACCACATTTCAATATTTTCAAATACTTTCCACCAATATTTCTCTCAAAGTTTTCATATACTTTGTTTGCAAAAAAAAAAAGGCTAATGATGCAGGTTCGAATTAGTTGATAATTGAAGATGCTACGTTGTGTTCTAGCTGGGTTCAAGCTACTCATGACCCAATTACAGGTAATGTGATGCGAGAAATGTGGAAGAGTGTTCATTCCATGTTTTGTGAGAAGCTTAGCGGCATAAGAATGGAACAATCTCTCACAATTCGTTGGAGAACACTCAACCAATCGCTTACTTTTTTTAGAGACACCTTAGGTCAACTAGTTCTAATATTCGAAGTGGCAAAAATTTAGCGAATCAGATGACAATATTATTTATTTTTTTGCCCAAATTGACATTAACTAGTTTGATTAGAATTTTTGGCTCTCCCGCATTTTGTAGACACTTCAAGAACAAGCTTAGTACAATGCAAAAAACAAAAACAAATCATTCAAGCGGTGGGAATGTTGGAATATTCTCAAAGATTGTCCCAAATACATAAATGTGTCTGTTAGTCCAGAAGTTGTCATGAATAGCAACCCTCTACACACTACGCCAGATGTTCAGGAAGGCGACACAAAATAAGTACTGGGAGCGACCCCTAAAGAAGTCAGTGCTAACTCATGTACTGTAAGAAGGCTTCAAAGAAAAAAAAAAGGGAGGTCTTCCATGAGTGGTTATGCAAAATATATGGAAGAACTTGCTCGTCAAGGTGATTTGACTTTGGTGCCGGAAGTGGCTAAATTTGAGGCTGAGAATGCTAGAGATGAGACAAAAGTTGCAGGCCCAGAGATTATTTCATGCTAGTGAGATACGTGATGCGACTAATGAGAGACAAAGAGAGCTGCTTAGGCAAGAAAGGGAGATGCTTAGAAAAGAAAGGAAGGCTCAACAAGATCGTGAAATTATGAACAAGCTTCTGTAAAAAATGTCTCTGAATCCTTAATATTTTTCGACATCGAAAAAAAAACAGACATGGTGTGAATGAGGCATGCAAAAGACGAGGGAACAAGTGGAGATGGTCCTAGCACCATAAATTGGTATGGTGATTACTAGGGAGTTTGTTGTAAAATCAGAGCCTATAATTTTCCAATCACTTTGGGTTATAATTTCATATTTATTTAATTTGGTACTTTATGTAATTTGTGTTTATTTAATTTAGTACTTTATGTAATTTCGTATTTTTTTTATTTAGTATTTTATGTAATTTCGTATTTATTTAGTTTGACACGTGGTATGACGATATTGGTTAAAAATTATATCCAAAAGTCGAAAAAACAAAGTGGCTTCATTAGCAACAAAAGTATGAAAAAACTGCGTATAAAGACAATCCCATAAAGCATGGGATGTAACACAACCAACAAAAAAATAAATTAAAAAATAAAAAATAAAAAAAACGAAAGACTCAGAGATTGTACTCATGAGATAGCTAATCACCAGATGGTCCTATTGATACCAACGAAGGTACTCGGGATTAGGAACTTCAGGAAGAGAGAGATGAGCGACTTCGATGAATTTGGGATTGGCAATGGTAGATGGGGGAAAGGGAGATGAACCATCTACACATTTCCAGAAATCATAACCGACAAGAAAGGCTTTGAGTTGACGAACCCAAACAATATAGTTAGTGGTAGAAAGTTTTAAGGAAGGAGGCAATATTTTGGCCGGGGAGAGATGAAGAAGATGACGCCACTGAGAGAGGAAATTTATTTTGGTACTTCAGACGACAAGGGAAAGGGAAAGAGGAGATAACCCTTAGATCTAAGGAAAACCTAAACGGGTGATAGATGTAGTATTATGACTCCTTGTATTGATGTGTAAACAATATAACAATATATAGGGTATATTAATCCCTATTCAGGTAGGAACTCTATACTAATTACAATTGGAATTACATTCCTATATTACACACTACAATCACGGAAAGGATTCCAAATTAATTAATTATATCAACGGAGATACTCAGGATTAAGAACTTCAAGAAGAGAGAGAGGATCGACTTCGATGAAGTTGAGATAGACAATGGTGGGTGGGGGAGAGGGAGATGAACCATCTACACATTTCCAGAGCTCATGACCAACAAGAAAGGCTTTGATTTGATGAACCCCAACAATATAGTTGGTGGTAGAAAGTTTAGGGAAGGTGGCAGTGTTTTGGTTAGGGAGAAAGGAAGAAGATGACGTCGTTCACGGAGTAAAATTTATTTTTGTAATGTGCCCGGCAAGGGAAGGGAAAAGAGGAGAGAAACATTAGATCTAAGGAAAACCTAAACGAGTGATACATGTAGTATTATGACTCATTGTATTAATGTGCAAACAATATAACAATATATAGGGTTATATTAGTTCCTATTCAGGTAGGAACCCTAAATAATTACAATTGGAATTACATTCCTATATTATATACTACAATCACGGAAATGATTCTAGATTAATTAATTATATTTGAATGCTTTGAGTATCACTTTTACGGTTCATAATAAAAACCCATATAAATCATGAGTAATCATTAACCATAATAAAAAAAATATTTTAACTACAGTATATACATTTACTATTTAAGGGCAGATATACAACCAAAAATAGAGAAAATATCTTATTTGACCTTTCAATAATAAATAGTTATAACTGTCATAGCCCGTCCCGAATTATTGTTATCGATGACGTGAAATAACTAATTTGCCCTTGGACGTCGAGTACGTTATGTGGTGTTGTGGCTTGAGTTTGGGTTTTAAACTAAATTAGTTAGTTCCTAAGTTTTTGGAATTTAAAGTTAGTGGTTTTGGTTGTGATTAGTGACCCAAAACTGGACCACACACTCACACACACATCCAAACTCCTGTTGACCTTTCTTTCTCCTCCCTCTCTCGGATTTTCTTCCATTTCCGTACAACCGTACGAACAACCTTCAACCTTCACTTCCAGTCACGGATCGAGGGTGTAGTTGACATCTTTGAACTCTTAGCAAGCTCAGGAGTTGTTCTATACTTTTGGTTGGACGTGAAACCCTTGAAAACCCGAGAACCCAAGAACCCCAATTTTGTGTATTGTTCATGCACTCATGATTTTGAAGTTTTCATGGAGTTTTAAAGTTATTGGAAGCCTTAAAACATCTTCACGAAGCTTGGAGAAGAAAAACGAAATGAATTGGACGTTTGGAAGTTGAGTTTGACAAGTTTCAAATTTTGGCCGAATTATTAAGGGTTCTTCGGCAAGATTCTGTGGGATTTCAAGGCTTGAAAGTGGTAAGGTTTTGTTCTTCTAGTCCTAAGCTTCAATTTGGTTCAAATTTCATGAATTTTGGTGAATAAATGAAGAAGATATTAAAGTTTTAAATTTTCCTAGTTTCCGACGATCGCAACGTTGGCCGGCGCTGGACTCCGGCGAACCAAGGAGGAAGGAGAAGAATATTCCGTCAAAGTTGACGGAATATTCTGACGCCGTCAGGTAACTTTAACGGCATATTCTGATTTTTAACGGAATATTCCCTAACGTCATTAGGGAAGTCGTTTGGTGTGCCAGGCACGTGCTTGCGCGTGAGCCGCGCGTCTGGCCGTGCCTTGGCCGGCGCATGAGGGCGCGTGGGGTCATGAAACTCTTTCTAAAAATATGGGGATGTTTCTGAGGTTGAGTAGATCATGGTGGTATATTCAAATACCCCATTTGAGCTTTGTATGAGAAGTTATTTCCTAGTTTTGTGTATGTGCTTTAAATAACGTTTATTCAGTTATTTCACATATAGGTGAGACCTATCCTGAGGACGAGGGCCATCAATCGAGGCTCGGAGGCTACGACCCTTCGACATATCAGTGAGTGGGCTTTTGGTTTTCCATATATACCTATATACTTGAGATTTTTCCTAGAAAATGAATTTGAATGATTATACATTTTGAAATGCCATGCAAAGTATCTGTCTATTTTATTTATGCATTAGTAGTTGCATATATTTATGATTGGTGCTGCGGACGCACAGGTAAGTTCGTAAATTAAGGATATGAGGTTACTTCAGTTATGTGAGATATGTTGTGATGTATTGAGAGCTCATAAACCTGCACCTCGGTGTTAGTGCTCCCGCCCAGAGTTAGGGTACAGTCATTCACATGATGTTCACCTCCCGCACCATATGCTCACCTTGGATCCAAGTTAGGTGCACAGGTTTGTCGTACAGACCACTTTAGGTGGTTCCAACTCGTAGGTGACCCGCTATTATTCGCACAGTCTTCACGTGATCGTAGCACTAGAGCATATTTATTTTACACCTAGTCTTGTCGTACAGACCACTTTAGGTGGTTCCGACTTTTGTGCAGGATTTGATTTGATTTGATATGATTGAGATTGGTTATGAGCTATAGATTCAGCCGTGCATGTCACCTAGGCAAATTTGGTTAATTGATATCTGGCATTGATACTGTGACAACCCGTCCAAAATCTTACGTTTTTACAAAATTTAAAAGTGTGATTTTACGAAAATGCCTCTAGAGGGGAGGGTCTTGAAGGAAATTTTGTGAAAAACATGTTCATTTGAGCAACATCTATGACATGCAATTAACAATTAAAGGCAGAATCATGCTTGTATGCACTCAAAAACAAAACATTACCCATGAAATTCAAAGCCTAGTAGAAAGGTGAACCAAGACTCAACTCAAGAACATAGTGAGTTGAGATATTTTATACCTTTGTTGATTCCTTTTTGCATAAGCAAAAACTAATCACCCAAGAAGAGGGCCTTCATTCCTTGCTTCTTAGTTCCATCGATTTCTTGAAGGAAGATGCTAGAAAGGATTCTCCAAGTTCCCAAAATTGAGAACCTCTAATTTTTCCACACCATGGAGGGACTTAAAGAAGAGATGAGTGACCTTGGAGGATGAGAGATTGCTAGCTAATCTCCTCCAAGGGGGCCGCCCTCTTAGAGAGAAAATGAGAGCATTGTGTTCTCATCCTTTCCCCAAAAGAAAACCCTAAGGATGAAATGGCTATAAAGTTGCATTTATACCACCTCACAATGGAGTGGCAAACTTGCAATTAAAGCAAGTTCACTACCCTCCTCTATTTGGCCGGCCTTAAGGGTTTATTGGGCTTTCAAGCCCTTTGTTTATTCAAGTTGTCATACAACTTGAGTTAATGGGCTTGACATTCAAATCCCATTGGGCCTTGCGGCCCAAAACTAACCCTAGGTCTATAACGAACTTATTCGTTTGATTAATTAACATATTAATTAATCCTAGCCATAAATAATTAAACCATTTAATTATCCTTACTCATCTCCGTTGTTTCTTCAATCTCTACCTTACACGGTGTACGATCCATTAGGTTCCTTTTAGCGAGGCAGTGGGCGATTGTTACTCTTAATGATCGATTGTGAATTGAAACTTACTTTCAATTCTCCCTTTAGTGATTATACACGTTTAGGGCTTCCACAAACCAATAGTGACACCTAGCAGTATGTCATGGTTACCCAAGCTAATCAGAATAGGTGGATAACCTATTCAGTTTAGGATTACAATGCAATACGGTCTTTCTCTAATACAATACCCTTGACCACATTGTTTGGTTTGATAGTTTATTCATGTCTTCTATCCAATGTGATTCTCTTACTTATATGATTACCTTGAATGTGATTTGGAATGACTTCCTAAATCTCATTCATACTCTGGCCAGAGATTCTTAATCATATCATAGAGTATTCTCCCTCAAACGGTTTGAAGGTTAGAGATCCCTTGTTGCGCATTCACTTGCCTCTATGGCTAAGTGGCTTAACCTCAACTATGCCGTGGACACCCTCTGATGGAGTGACTTTGACATAGTCAAAGATCAAGGACCTAACCATAAGACAACTATGATGCCTCAGGTCAAAGGACTACTTTGCATTATCCAAACCATGAGTTCTCATGTGACATGAGTATGAGAACTCCTCGTTGATCGTGTTCAGTGGACTCATTCTCTATTGAGCACCTACGTACTTGTCTTGGTGTCAGTCACACCAATGACTTGAGACCAGTCACTCTTCCTAAGAGAAGACATAGCACGTACTGATCTTAACGGACTGTCAATGCCCAATTGGCAATCCTATGATCAGGAACGTTTAGGATATGTATACGAAAAAGAATGGTCTCATGAATCTAACTTCTTTAGATCGCATTCTCCCAATTACATATTCCTTGGACTTATCGTTTAAGCGTATAACATTTATATGAGACGGCTTCGAACAATAATCTTTGCCCTTTATATTAAACTATATTAGTTTAACATGTGAAATGTTCGTAAAGTATCATCATATGATTGGTTTTAAGGCACATTTCCAACAGGTCTGACATCCGTTGACCAACGTATAGCGAGGTGTATGAACTAATACTTAGC
This sequence comes from Malus fusca, assembly GCA_035220775.1. Classification (NCBI taxonomy): domain Eukaryota; kingdom Viridiplantae; phylum Streptophyta; class Magnoliopsida; order Rosales; family Rosaceae; genus Malus; species Malus fusca. Next base: position 25,955,379 of record CM069067.1, on the reverse strand, counting down.
ATTTTCTTGAAGAACTCGATGTTACAGAATTATAAAACCGAGAAGTACTTTTGTTTAGTGGCTATTTATATATTTTATACATTTTATAATGATATATTTGGTCTATCAATTAGTGGTTTTAAAAATTAGTGGAGGAAGAGGAGGAAAAAGAAGAAGGGGACGGGAGAGAGAACAGAGGGAAGGGCTGCTGCCCAATCAGATGAGAGGAAGAAAGAGATTGCCCAATTAGAAGTAGAGGCGAGGAGGGAAATGAGGGAGAGTGGCGAGCGGGGGGAAAATGGGGAAACTGGTTCCCAACCCGTGTCCCCTGTACACTCATTCCCATTTCTTCATATTTTCCGGTGGTTTTCCACCAGATTTCTCACGAATTTGGACCAAGAAACCATTCCCAATCATCCCCTAGTCATTTCCTCTTCCATTCCCAATCAGATTTTATGGGATTTGAGCTTGAATTCGAGTAGAACGAAACTATGGGTTCCGAGGGTGCCATGCCAAAATCCGACGATCGTGAAGGTAATCCATCAAATTGCTACCACCACTAGACTCCCCTAGAACCCAGGAACAAAGCCCAATTAGTGGTGGAGGCATCGGAACACGTTTGGAGGTCGAAACGAAGCACACCCAATTCTAGGGTTCTGACGGGTTTTGATGAAATTTGAGCCTTTCCAGGCCAAATTGGCGTTTGTCACAGGTATGAAAGTTGTTCTACTCATTGAGATATTCGAATTTGCAAATTTTGGTAATTTTTAGAGATAGTTAATTTTTCCGGCGAGTCGGGGCGGCCAACCGCCACCCACGACGGCTAGGAGCATATTTATGCGACTTAGTTAGCTTGTTATTGTGCAATTGTGTTGTTATTTCTTAGTTAATTTTGTATTTCAAGCCATTTTAGTGTGTTTGTAGGTCCAAAGGGCTAAAGTAGCAAGAAAGTGCATTTTGGAGCTTCTTGGAGCAGTTTTGGGCTTGGAATGGATAGCACATGCTTGGAGCAAGGTGGATGGACGAAATTGAAGGCCAAAAGAGGCTAGAATTATGCTGAAGTTATGAAGAAATTAATTCAAAGAAAAGGAAGTTAAAGATGCAATCAAGAAAGAAGGAATGTTAGCCAAAGTTACCTTATTTTGGTCCTAACCGTTCCTAATCCTTCACCACTTAATTTCCAGCTTCAAAGAGGTGTTCTAAACACTTTAGGACACTTAATTACATGTTTCTAGAATGTCAAACCCATCTAAAGAGGGATGCCGCACATCCCCCCATTTCCTTTTCCCTTGCCGTGCAAGGCATCCATTTTTCCTTCCCTTTTCCTTGTTGCCGCATATCCCATTACCCTTTTCTCTTGGGAATCTGATTTGTTACCCTTTCCTTGGAGGATTTGGAGCATTAAAACCTTTCCAAATTTAATTTCAAGCCATACCTTTCCTTCCCCTATAAAATAAAGCCTTTGCCGCACCATTCAAGATCATCCACCCTTCACCATAACTCACCTATATCCATCCGCCACCATAATTTACCACTCATCCATCATCCCACACCTTGTGCCGCAACAAAGAAGAAGAAGGAGGACCCTTTGACGTGTTTGCCATTCAAGATTGGATTGCTGGAGTGTTTTTAGGTATTTTCATTCTTTGTTTTCAATGTTTAAGTTTAATAATCTTTGTTTTGCGAGTATGAGGAACTAAACCCCTCTTAGCTAGGGGGAATTTCGAAACGATGACTATACTTGCAATATGATTTGATTACATCCAGTTGTAATTTCATAAATTGTGAATTCAATTTACTTATCTGTTGGAATTAAAACTTGTTTGTGTATGTGGGTTGAGAGTGCACACTTAATTTGCATGCATAAATCTGATGCTAGGATATAAGGGGTTTCACCTAATCATTATGAACTTATATTCATAAGTAGTGGAGGTTGCTAGTCACAATCGTGTTAAGTAAATTCCTAGCATAAGTATCATGCGCTTTCATAGTTACGAATATCTTGTCAATACTTATGATTTTCATAGAACTTAATGATCTTTGATTGTATCTCTATTATGCGCTTTCATGTAGGGAACTTTTGAAGAATAATTTGATTGCGATGCGCTATTTCCGTCTAATTCAATGACATAAGGAAAATCTGAGGGTTAATTTAAGCGTACCTAATTAACCTGGGGTGTTGAGATTTATGGTTTATTGAAAGAAACAACTGGAAATCGTTTTGTATGCAAGTGTGTCATGTGTGGAGAAGAACCCTCTAGCTAGCCCATCATCCATTCAAATCACCAAATTCATCCAAAATCTATTTTAAGTCTTTAGTTACTTGTTTTTACTTTAAATTCGTCCAAATCCCAATCCCCTTTACTTTATTGTGTCAATTTAGTTAGAATCTGTCCAAACTTGTGTTTTAAGTGTTTTTAAGTGTTTTGAGTCAAGTTAAAATCAATTGTCGTCCAAAGTCATTCCTAGTGTCTAGATTGAGTCTATTTAGTTGTTTTAAGTTGTTTTGAGTCTTTTAAGCCTGTTTTGAGTCATTAGAGTCTAGTTAAGTGTTTTCAAGCCTAGTTTAGTGTTTTAAAGTCAGTTTAGAGTAGATTAGCAATCCCTCCTAATCCCCGGTCCAGAACGATCCCTACTTATCCATACTACAGGTTTAATTTGTGTGCTTATATATTTCGCATCCGCGCGTGCGGCGACGCGTGGCCAGAGGGCCACCAATGCTATTTTTAGGCTATATTTGATGCCTTGAATTCAGTTTTGAGAATTGAATGACGTAGATTGATCGTTAGAACCAAAATTCTCTAAGATACGTTAATAGGCCATTATATGAATCGAAGATCTGACCGTTGGATCGTCATCAAACTTTACTAGGTTATTAGTCATAATATTTGAGAAATATAGGAACTTACGGATTGAGAATCTGATGTACGCATCTTCTGCACGTGCGGCAGCGCGTGGCCAGAGGGCCACCAATGCTATTTTTAGGCTATATTTGATGCCTTGAATTCATTTTTAAGAATTGAATGACGTAGATTGATCGTTAGAACCAAAATTCTCTAAGATACATTAATAGGCCATTATATGAATCGACGATCCGACCGTTGGATCGCCATAAAACTTTACTACGTTATTAGTCATAATATTTGAGAAATATAGGAACTTACGGATTGAGAATCCGATGTACAGATCTTCTCGAATTGGATTTGTAAGTTCGTAAAATAAAATGTTAACCGCCACTTGGTTTTGGCAATTGGCGGAGATCCGACCGTTGGATCGTTCCGAAACTTTAGTATGTTATTCTAGAAACATAATGTGGATCCTTGGAAGTTACGGATCAGAGATCTGATTCATAGATCTTCTAGACCAAATTACGTAGACTCATATGCGATGTAAGATCTTCTAGACCGAATTACGTAGACTCATATGCGATGTAAGTTATGTATTGTATCAACGAGAATTCTGAGATATGATTTGATAATTGGTCACAGGCGCCGATCGATTGTGACGCCTCGATGTTTATGCTAGGAAGTTGTAGCGCGAACTCCAGGTGAGTGGATCTTTCCTTGCTTATCATATTTTTTCATGATTGATAATTCTATAAATGCTTTTAAATAAAACTGAGAAATTGATGCCATGACATATATGTATTTATATGTTATAAAATACTATGAGATGGTTGAGTTTAGATTTCATTGTGATATATCCATATGCGAACTACGAATGGCTTGATCCCTGTTTAGGGTACGTAGGCAGTCTAACCAGATGTTAGATGCAGCCATATAATAAATGAGATAATCGAGACAATAGTCTAGTTTGGGAAATTGAGTAGTTTGAGGGACATTGGTGGAAAGAGTATAAGATTTGACCCTATGTTTTAGTGGTTAAAAGTTGATCATAAATCATTGCGTGAATAATCAAGAAATTGAAGTAAGGAGAGGGAATTAATTGATAGTTAATTTAACTAGTGTTTAATTAGGCTTATCATCAATGATTACTCTCAAAAGTAAATAGTTGGGAATGGGGCACTACAGTTTAGACATTCTAGACCAATTGTTTATATGTTTATATATATTTGGAAATATTATGAAATGTTTTAAGTTTAGATTTCATCATGGCATATCCATACGTATATTCCTTGCACATAATTATTGTGAACGCTCTGAAGTGCAAGGGTGAACGTAGGACACACAGGTAAGTTCAGGTAAGTTTAGGTAAGTTCAAGTAAGTATACGGTATTAGCCATGATTGATGAGATATGTGATGAGATATGGATATGTCGTATAGGTCACTAGAGGTGACTCCGACTTATATGCTAGCCATGATTGATGAGATATGTGATGAGATATGAATATGTCGTATAGGTCACTAGAGGTGACTCCGACTTATATGCTAACCATGATTGATGAGATATGAATATGTCGTATAGGTCACTAGAGGTGACTCCGACTTATATGCTAGTCATGATTGATGAGATATGTGATGAGATATGAATATGTCGTATAGGTCACTAGAGGTGACTCCGACTTATATGCTAGTCATGATTGATGAGATATGTGATGAGATATGAATATGTTGTATAGGTCACTAGAGGTGACTCCGATTTAGATGCTAGCCTATATATGATGAAATACTAGCATATATATAATGAATATATGTGATGAGCTAGCATATGTGGTGAATACATGATAAGCTAGCAGACGTGATGAATATGCGATAAGTTAGCATATGATTATAAATATGTGAAGCATGACTTGAACTGATATATATACATATATATATATATATATATATGTATATTTTTATATTCTAATTCTGGAAATTATACAGGTGTTGTAGCTAGGGGTTATAGACATTTATATGGTTTCTATTAAAATTTTATCTACTGGGCCACTCACCTTTGTCTTGTCTTCACCCTCCAGGTCTTCTTAGCTGAGCTTTCTTATCACTGAGGAATCGTGACGATTCTTAGTATTGGAGATTATTTCGAGGGTACGATTCTTAATTCACTCTTCTGTACTTGCTTATACTCTAACGTCATGTGTGAAGTGGGTTCATTCCTGCTCACCAGTGCACTCTGGTATTTAGGCACTCTTAGGTTTAAATTTATTCACAATACTTCCACATCATTACACTTTATGGCTTCGTCACCTACCAGGTGTTACCAACACAGCTCGATTCGGAGTCCTAATGGACATTCCGGGTCGGGATGTGTCAGATACATTGGATTATTTATAGCATTAATTGAAATACTATGGCATGGTATATTTCTATGGATTTTCATCCTAAGCATGATTTTTGATATAGCTTATATTATATTTTCTGGGAAATTATATAGGTTTTACGGTGAGGGGTTAGAACTTTTGAGAAATGAAAGGATTTTGAAAAGCTTTGTTTTTGCCCACTCACACTTTCTGTTTTGCGCCCCTTCAGGTTTTAGGTAGCAGTGCTTGGTGGCTCGCGGGGAAATTGACGATGGTTCTGACAGAACATCATAAATGTAGGATCACCCTTGGGTGTTTGATAAGCTCATATTTATATATATTTTACATAAAATTCACTTGTCTTTTCTTAGTTAGTTCCTTATATTTTTTAGCTATTTACTATTTTTTTGTGTTTTGTGTGATTTATCAAGCAAAGAAAAGAAAAGTAGCACAAGTGAGATATTAAATAACAAATTTGTCAAAACTGCCTATGCAGATTAGCTGACTTTGGAAGCATGTTACGAACAGCTCAGAATGAATGAGAGAATGAGCCTTATATGCTTGGAAAGCTACGGATGTCTATTTTCTGGAGCAATTACGGATTGTTAATATCATTTTTCTAGAAGAAGTTATGGGCATTGTAACACTAAAAGGTTCAGAAAAGGGCTAAGCAGATTTGGCTAATAAAATGAGAAAGTAAAGGCACTTGTTTTGTGTTTTGCTTTGTCATCAACACTCAGCAGCAAATGGGGTTATGATTGCACTCATTTGGTTTTGGAGCAAGTGGAAATGTACATGAAAAAGAGAAACATGGACAGCTACACACATGCAAACTGCACAGGTTGGAGGGCATACACACACTCTACATGGACAACACACACACAACAAGAAAGGCACGGCATGGGCATAAAATGGGTGGATTGTTGGCTGAAATAATGAAGAACATGTGTGTGCAAATGCAAAGGAAAAACACACACACATGGGCAAAGGAAACACACACACATGGGCAAAGGAAAGACACACACATGGGCAGAAAATGGGTTGATTTGTGGCTGAAATGATGGAGGTCATGTGTGTGCAAATGTAAAGGGAAACATGGACATCACACACCCATACAAACTGCACATGCAAGGAATTGAAGTGGTCCTCTCCTTAGCCTAAAAATACATTTACCATTCCCCTTCCTAAAGGAGATCTTGATCCATCAAAAGAGCTTCATTCACAAACACAATTTCCTTGCCGTGACCTCCATCCATTCATCTAGCCATACTACATCTCACAAATCCATACACTTTCATCTCTTAGCCGTGCAAATCCATTCCATCCATATATCCACACACATCCTAGACACTTGTGCTACAACAAGGTGGTGAAAACAAAGGTCCTTGGCGTTTCAAGCTTGGAACTTTGGAGCGTTTTAGGTGTACTTCGTTCTTACTTTCAATGTCTACTTTGTTATTTTCTAATTTTGTTGCAATTATGAGTGGCTAAACCCCTATTTAGTTAGGGGGAAGTTTGAAGCCATGAACATGCTTGAGATTTGAATTGATTTCTTCCAATTGTGATTTGATAAGTTGTGATTGCAATTCAATTATCTATTTTATTCATAACTGATTCTTGTATGATTATTAAGGATGCATACTTAGTTTTCATGCATGAATTAGATGCTAGAATATAAATGAGTTTCACCTAATCGTTACAAGTTTATATTCATGAGTAGTGAAGGTTGTTTATCACAATCGCGTTAATTGAATTCTTGGCAATTGTATCATGCATTCATAATTATAATTGCCTCGTCAACACTTATGATTTTCATTGAACGTAATGATCTCTGATTGTATCTCTATTATGTATTCATATAGGGGACTTTTAGAGAATGATTTGGGTTGTCGCATGCATTCATCCAATTCAATGAGTAAAGGAAAATCTGAGGGTTAATTTGTGCATCACGGTTAATCTGGGGTGTTGAGCATCATAGTTTATTGAAAAGCAATTGGAAATCAATTCATGTATAAGTGTGTCATGTGTGAATAACGGACCTCTAACTAATCCATCCATCATTGTATTCCTCAATTTTGTTTTACAATCTGCCTAGTTTTATAACTTGTTTGTTTGTTTCAAATTCATCAAAACCAAAATCCCCCTTTTTACTTTCTTGTTTCAAAGTGTTAAATTTCTGTTTTGTTTGTGTTTTTGAGTGTTTTGATTCAGGCCAAAACACTAAATTCGTCCAAAGTTGTGTTAGAGTCAGAAACTGCCTAGTTTGTGTTTTTAGGCAGTTTTGAGTGTTTTTAAGTTGTTTTGAGTCTTGTGAGTCTATTCAAACATTTTTAACTTTGTTTTTATGTTTTTGAGTTAGTTTAGAGGTTTTAGCAAGCCCTCCTAATCCCCGGTTTAGAACGATCCCTACTTGCATTTATACTACAATTTGACAACAAGAGAGTTTAATTTAAGTGCTTAACTAACATCGCATCAGTGTTGTTTAATTAGCACTGTCCTGCTTGATTGCATCTAGAATATTTATGCTCTGATTGTGTATTTCACCCTTAATCTTGCACTAGCACTTTATCTTAGCTAGTTCTGCTAGTAGTTTGGTTTTTATTCCTTCGAAATTCCTTTATATCTTTATTGCTTCTGCACTGTGCACATGGTTACGTCACTCCCATGTGACGGCCAACATGTCTCGATCTCGGTTGGGGTGTGTCAATAACAATACTTATCATGTGGCTATTCACATTCTGATTCAATATATAGGGTTAATCTCAGTTTATTAGCCTGAAGTTTATTGGTTTTCAACATTTAATACATGAAGTTTTTTTCATCTCAGAGCGGTACATAAAGTCATAACTTTAGGACACTTTCATAAATCCGTTAAGTTTGTTGTTAAATCAGCCGTTAACTGGTGATGTGGCGCTCACGTGGATAGTGACTAGGCGCCACGTGTCATAAGGGTCCACATAAAAAATATAAAAAAAAAAGTTTATGGGCTGTCCCCTACCACAACCCCCGACCCCCTCTATCCCTTCTCTCCTCTGCACACCCTCTGCCGTCTTCTCCTACCTCACCCCCGCTCCCGCTCCCTGCCTTCTCTCCTCTGTGCCCACCCAACCCTCCCTCCCAGGTTAATTTTTTAATTTTTTCATCCCAAGTTTCGCTTATTCGACGAGCTCAAACTTCTCGTTGTCGGTGTCAGCATTCTTCCACCACCACCAGAACCACCACTACTACAATTAACATATCAACCACCACATGTTGGAAATGTGCTCTAAAACCAATCATATGATGATACTTTACGGACATTTCACATGTTAAACTAATATAGTTTAATATAAAGGGCAAAGATTATTATTTGAAGCCGTCTCATATAAATGTTATACGCTTAAACGATAAGTCCAAGGAATATGTAATTGGGAGAATGCGATCTAAAGAAGTTAGATTCATGAGACCATTCTCTTTCGTATACATATCCTAAACGTTCCTGATCATAGGATTGCCAATTGGGCATTGACAGTCCGTTAAGATCAATACGTGCTATATCTTCTCTTAGGGAGAGTGACTGGTCTAGAGTCATTGGTGTGACTGACACCAAGACAAGTACGTAGGTGCTCAATAGAGAATGAGTTCACTGAACGCGATCAACAAGAAGTTCTCATACTCATGTCACATGAGAACTCATGGTTGGGATAATGCAAAGTAGTCATTTGACCTGAGGCATTATAGTTGTCTTGTGGTTAGGTTATTAATCTTTGACTATGTCAAAGTCACTGCATCCGAGGGTGTCCACGACATAATTGGGGTTACGCCACTTAGCCATGGAGGCAAGTGAATGCGCAACAAGGGATATCTAACCTTCAAACCGTTTGAGGGAGAATACTCTATGATATGATTAAGAATCTCTGGCCAGAGTATGAATGAGATTTAGGAAGTCGTTCCAAATCACATTCAAGGTAATCATATAAGTAAATGAATCACATTGGATAGTAGACATGAATAAACTATCAAACCAAACAATGTGGTTAAGAGTATTGTATTAGAGAAAGACCGTATTGCATTGTAATCCTAAACTGAATAGGTTCTCCACCTCTTCTGATTAGCTTGGGTAACCATGACATACTGCTAGGTGCCACTCATGGTTTGTGGAAGCCCTAAACGTGTATAATCACTAAAGAGAGAATTGAAAGTAAGTTTTAATTCATAATCGATTTGAAAGAGTTCTAATCGCCCACTGCCTCGCTAAAAGGAACCTAATGGATCGTACACCGTGTAAGGTAGATATTGAAGTAACAACAAAGATGAGTAAGGATAATTAAATGGTTTAATTATTTATGGCTAGGATTAATTAATATGTTAATTAATCAAACGAATAAGTTTGTTATAGACCTCGGGTTAGTTTTGGGCCGCAAGGCCCAATGAGATTTGAATGTCAAGCCCATTAATTCAAGTTGTATGACAACTTGAAACCACAAAGGGCTTGAAAGCCCAATTAACCCTTAATGGCCGGCCATATAGAGAGAGGTAGTGAACTTGGCTTAATTGCAAGTTTGCCACTCCATTGTGAGGTGTTATAAAGGCAACTTTATAGCCATTTCATCCTTAGGGTTTCTTTTGGAGAAAAGATAAGAACACAATGTCTCTCCCTTTCTCTCTAGGAGGCCGGCCCCTTGGAGGAGATTAGCTAGCAATCTTTCCTCCTCCAAGGTCACTCATCTCTTCTTCAAGTCCTACCTTGGTAGGGAGACTTAGAGGTTCTCAACTTTGGGAACTTGGAGAATCCTTTCAACCATCCTCATCCAAGAAATCCATAGAGCTAATAACCAAGGAATGAAGGCCCTCTCCTTGGGTGATTAGCCTTTGCTTATGCAAAGAGGAATCAACAAAGGTATAAAATTTCTCAACTCACTTTGTTATTGAGTTGAGTATTGGTTCACATAACTACTAGGCTTTGAATTTCATGGGTAATGTTTTGTTTTGAGTGCATACAAGCATGATTCCGCCTTTAAATGTTAATTGCATGCCATAGATGTTGCTCAAATGAACATGTTTTTCACAAAATTTCCTTCACCACCACCATCACAAATCCACTTCCCCGATGCTTGTCAACCTCTTCACCTGTTCCTCTCCATCACCGTCCGTCCGGTTCTCTAGCAACCACCTTCGATATCTCCCATCCATCATTCGAATCCATCCATCGTAGTTTCAAAGAAATCTGGATCGATTTCGATGTCGAAGAAGACATGTATGTGCTCGCCGACGAACTCGCTGGTCTGATTCGGTGGAGTCAAATGAGAGTGGGTGAAGCGAGCCTTAATAGCCCTGATTGGCCCTTTTGCGTACCAGCAGCGACGGAGAGCCGGATTCCAGCCACGTCTGAGTGACTCTCTGTCATGTCCACCACCCATGATTAGCGGCGAGTTACAATTCAAAACAATCTCTCTAATTTTTGTTTTACATAGTGACAGAACATAGAGGGGAGAGAAGGGAAGGAGGGGGTTGGGGGTTGAGGTGGGGGACAACACATAATTTTTTTTAATATTTATGTGGGCCCCTATGACACGTGGCGCCTAGTCACTGTCCGCGTTAGAATTTTGAGTTTATTGACACATGGTTTTGGAAGTCTCAAAACTGCCACGTAGCCAAACCCGGTCCAACCCCGCTTCCTAAAACTCAAGTACCCTTGTAAACCCACCAGTTTTCTTCGTTTCCATCTTCGTCTTCCTCAAATTTCAAAACCTAAGCCATCATCCGTTTCGAGTAAGAATGGCTCTCCAACTAAGATCCAGGCACCGAACCCTAACGAACCCATCTCTCACCCACCTCTTCTGCACCAAATCCTCCTCCTCCGACCCATCTGACCAAAAGGACCCTTCTGACCCGAAGGAACCCACAGACCCAAACCCCCAATCTCACTCTTCCTCTCTCTCTTCCTATTTCAGCGACGTCAAAGCCAGCCTCAGGCAACACCAACAGCAGCAACAATCGCCGCCGCCGCCGGAACAGAGAAAACCCACTCCTCAAAATCCGTCATATACAAACCTTCTTCATCCGGGACCTCCAAAGTTGCTTCCTTGGAAGAAATCCGCAAAAACCTCTCCGAGTTTGGGCGCCGATCCTCCGTGCCGGACCCCACCGAATCAGGCCCTGCATCTTCGCAACATTCTTCTACGGCTTCAGGTTTCCCACAGCAAATCTATTTTCAAGAGCTCTACAATAGAAATGTGCTTGGCAAGGCCGAGGGTGGCAATGCCGATAGTGACCGGAAGCTCTCTTTTGATACGATTCGAGAGAGTTTGAGGAAGATAAATAATCCCAGTGAGCAAAATGATAGGAAGGACCCTTTGTCATTGTCGCGGTATACGGAGAGTTTGAGCCAGAAGCTGAACCAGCCGAATGTGATCGGAGGGATTGGCACTCCTTTACCATCGTCAATTTTCGATAAGGAGTTAAGAAAGGAGAAAAATGCAGAAAATGGCTCGAATGAAATGAAGACGGATTTCGTGAAGATGTACAGTTATGCAGAGTTGGGGGAGAAGTTGAGGAAGTTGAGGCCGGATGGGAAGGGGCAAAACTGGTTTTCATTGCGGGAGTTAAAATGAGAGGCTGATGAAGTTGAGGGAGATGGAAGAGAAGGAGACTCAGGCCGCCATTGGCAACGTTACATTCCAGGATTTACGGGAAAGCTTGTTGAAGTTGCAAAGGTCGGACCAGGAAAAGGCAAAGAAATCATCGAGTAAGTGACCAGTTCTCTGCTGGATTTCCTTTTTGTGTTGTGTTATTTGAAAAGTTCACTCTTTGAATTAAACAGTTTGTTCGCTGAGATGTTGTACTGATGGAATGGGATGAAATTGTTGTGCTACTTGCATTATAGGAGCCACAATTCTGTATCGCTAATTATTGAATAAGAACCATTAAAATTATATTTGGATTTAGTTCCAAAGTTTGTTATGACTGTAATAGCTCCAGGTTTTATAGTATTGTGTTGTTTGCGTACTAGATTTTCGTTTGTTACAGAAGTCATAGGTTTAAGTTTACTTTCATACTACACATGAAGATTTTCTATGTTTGGAGTAAGTTAGATGTGCTCTACAGATATAGTGATCTTACCCAACTGAAGCATATTTGCGCGCCTTCCCAGTTTGATTAAAATTTGAAGACGGGGGCCTAGGTACAGCAATTGGCTTAAGTTCTGTCTTCTGTTTTCTTTCCATAGAGAAGTGCTGGATTATCACAATGTAAAGTGAAAAGGTGAATTAACAAATTTCAGGTTGTTGATTTGTATGTTTTAAATTTACAGTTAAAGATACGACAAAAGTTTCAAATTGTGTTGCTCGATCGATTGTATTTGATGAGTATCTTGCAATTTACTGATTGATTCTGTTTTTGCAGCAGTCCAGAGAATTGATATCTTGTCACATATAGGTCGAACTCCGAACTTTATGCTGCAACCTCCAAAGGAAAATTTGATCGAAAAGGCAAGTATAACTTTTCGGTTAACTTTGTGCGTCATTTAAGAATTTGTACAAGATTCACGTAATTCAGATACTAAAATTGTCCTTTCTCCACCTTGTGCTATGATGTTGTCCTCAATATTAATCAGCTTTCATAACAACCCATAGTACGCACGACTGCCCTGTTCTTATTGAGTTAATGTTGTATGATATCTGTTGGAAAGGTCAGAGAAATTTTGGTTTCACTTAATAGATGCTTGAATTGTTGTGATTCTCACACGAAATAATTCTACATTGCAAATTTTGTTAATTTTGATCAATAGTTTGGTGCCTAATACATTAATAAAATGTTTATGCAGTATTTCCATCCAGATAACATGTCTTCTGCAGAAAAACTGAAGCTTGAGCTTGCCAAAGTTAGAGATGAGTTTAAAATGTCAGAGTCGGATTGTGGTTCTGCTCGAGTTCAAGGTATCAGTTTCGATTTTGGGTTCATTACACTCTTTTATTTGTAGAATAATGACTTTTACTGTCAATGAGGTGTTTTTAGGTGGAACTCTAGTAACAAATAAAAAACTCGGTTTTGATTTCGGGTTCATTACACTTTTTTATTTGTAGAATAATGAATTTTTCTGATTTTCTTGTCCATCATGCAAGTGTTCTATCTTTATCATTGGCACATACATTCAAGCTAATGTTTGAATTGTCCAGAAATTTAATTCTTTGTCTTTTCGGGTTTTCAATTGACTTGCAAACAATCTTTCAATCTCCTTTCACCCATAACAAATTTGTTATCGTTTGAAAGTTTTCTTCCTTTGTAATATTTATTCTTTGCTGTCACATTATACTATTTCTGGAGAAGAAAAAGGTGAGAAAGGTTGCACTTTGCACAAAGGTTTGCATCGCAGGGTTGTGTCCACTTATTATTTTAATGGGTGATAGCCCCCTTTACTTTTGCTTTTGGTAAATAAACATCAGTACAATAAAAAATATTTCTAGGCCCCTTTCCATCATCAATGCAGCTAACTAAAGAAACTAAACGTACAAATAGGAAGAAATGTTTTATGTTTTTGGATTTACATGTGTTGAAAATTCAAGAGTTTTAGAGATGTATTTAGATGGTCTGTGGGGGGTTCCATAAGGGTGTTTTAAGTTCGTAGATTCTATAGAAATGTCATTGGCTTTAATCCATCCCCTTCGTTTAGGGCCATTTGTTGAGCTGGAGTACTGCCAAAATGGTTTTCTTTGCTTGGTCTTTGGTGTGGGGTAGAGTCTTCACCTTTGAAATTTCAGGAAGTGGAGGTCTTCTTAGGTAAAGATTTTGTATCTGAAAAAAATTGCTAGGAATCAGTTGACCACTTTCTGCTATACTCGGGTTCAGAGTTGTGTACTTTCCTCTTCTTCTATGTGGTTCAGTTGGTTATGTCTGGCTCAATAAAAGGTTTTCTTTGGCAGACGGCTCCCTTGTGTATATGAAGAGAAAGAAACAGTAGACATTTTTAGAATACGATTGCAATTGGGGTCCTTTAAGCATTCCAACCTGCACAGAACTATTGTTAAGGTCTCCATTGAAGTAAAATTCTGTTCATGATTTTTATTTTTTTTTGAAAAAAAAAAGTTGTCTTGCTTATCAAAAAGGGGAGAAAAAGAATAAGTTGAAACTGGGATTTGTTATTTTAGCTGTTAAACGAGTTAAAATGGTTTATGGCCTAGAACTTAGTTAAAGAGAAAAAATCTTTAACCCTATACCCCTTTGCTGGGGAAAAATAAAGTGTTTAACTGTGCTGAAATTAGTACATTCATAGCATGTTTACTCCTAACACGATTTGAAGGTTAATAATGTTGTGTTTTTGGCTCAAAATTAGGATGATGCAATAAATTAGGTTTGTGTTACCTATTTGGTTTTGGTGTCCTATTTGGGTTTGGTTTTGACTTCTTAGTTAGTTTCCTTGGTGGAGAGATTTTGTTAATTACCTATTTGATTAGGATTTGGATTTATTTCCTATTAGGATTCTTATTGTAACCTAAGTCATATGCACTATAAATAGGACCTTAGGGTTAGTGTATTTAGTGTGGCTCATTCGTGTGGCAATTTAGTGAGAGTCAATTTGTGAGTTTGTGAGTTAGAGAGCAATTGGGATAATCTTCTCCGTTAGTTTTGGGGTTGTCTACTCGTTTGGTTTAGGGTTTGTAATTTGTGGGATTTGGGTTGTGAGAGTTTAAATACTCTTTTGTAATCTCCGTTTGTTTAGTGAAATTTCTTGCCGTGCTTCACTCGTGGACGTAGGCTTTACACCGAACCACGTAAATCTCTTGCGTTAGTTTGAGATTGTTTGTTTTAGTTTTCACCTACGACGTTGATATTGGTACTTTGTTAGAATTTGCTTCCATTTGCGCATAAAAGTACAAGAAGTGGTATCAGAGCCAGGTTTCGGCTTGGGGTTCTATGAAGCCTTCTGTCACATCGGTGAAAGTTGATATTGAAAAGTTCGATGACAATGACTTTGGTATTTGGCAATTGAAGATGCGAGCTTTGTTAGTTCAACAAGGGCTTTTGAAAACGCTAAAGGGTGTGAAGGCTTTGCCGAATTCGTGGACTGATGAACAAAAAGAAGACGTTATGGAGAGGGCACTTGGAGCAATCCTGCTGACTTTATCGAATGAAGTCTTGCGTGAAGTTGGTAGCTTCAAATCTGCACCGGAGTTGTGGATAAAATTTGGAGAGCTTGTATATGACCAAATCCCTTGCTAAACGGTTGTATTTGAAGAAAAGTTTGCATACTCTTCGTATGGATGAAGGTACATCAATTCATAAGCATGTTGATGAATTCAATAAACTTATGATGGATTTGAATAGTGTGGACAACCAAATTAGTGATGAGGATTATGCGACAACTTTGTTGTGTTCTTTATCTACTTCGTATGAACATTTGTCGATACCATGCTATTTGGTAGAGAAAGTCTTAGTTTGGAAGATGTTAAAGTCGCTTTGAATTCTAAAGAGCCACAAGATTGAGCTTTTTGGTAGTTCAAGGAAGGAATAAGGAAAGGAGCAAACTTGGAAAAAACACTTGTAGCTATTGTTATAAGTAAGGTCATTGGAAAGTAGATTGCCCTAAACTCAAGGACAAAAAGAAGTTGCTTGATAAGTCTTTTGCTAGTGTTGATGCAAACATTGCAGAAGATCGTTGTTTTGAACTCCTCTAAAGGTTATGTGGAGAGGTGGAGCTTGGTACTCAAGCTCTTTGGGTGGAGTGTAATTCGCACTTTTTGTTCGTATGTTCAAGTTTTTGCTTGGATTTTGTTTCGTATTTGTTAGTTTCCATAATGGAATTTGTTGGAGAAGGCGTTGGAGGAAATTTCAAGTCTGAAGACTTTTGGATTTTTTGAGTCTAGGTGGAGATCAGTTTCGAAAGAATTTGGTGCATGTTTGCATTTGTATTTTGGTATCCCAAATTTGGAAGTTTGCTAATTTCTCGCCGAGGTGGAGATTGTTGGGTTTTTGGCTCAAAATTAGTATGATGCAATAAATTAGGTTTGCGTTACCTATTTGGGTTTGGTTTTGACTTCTTAGTTAGTTTCCTTGGTGGAGAGATTTTGTTAATTACCTATTTGATTAGGATTTGGATTTATTTCCTATTTGGATTCTTATTGTAACCTAAGTCCTATGCACTATAAATAGGACCTTAGGGTTAGTATATTTAGTGTGGCTCATTCGTGTGGCAATTTAGTGAGAGTCAATTTGTGAGTTTGCGAGTTAGAGAGCAATTTGGGAGAATCTTCTCCGTTAATTTTGGGGTTCTCTACTCGTTTGGTTTAGGGTTTGTAATTTGTGGGATTTGGGTTGTGAGAGTTTAAATACTCTTTTGTAATCTCCGTTTGTTTAGTGAAATTTCTCGCCGTGCTTCGCTCGTGGACGTAGGCTTTACGCCGAACCACTTAAATCTCGTGTTAGTTTGAGATTGTTTGTTTTAGTTTTCACCTACGACGTTGATATTGGTACTTTGTTAGAATTTGCTTCCATTTGCGCATAAAAGTACAACAAATAAACATTGTGTTTTTTTGGTTGCTCTGCAGTGGCACAACTGACGACAAAAATCAAGCATCTATCTTCAGTTTTACACAAAAAGGTCACTATGGAACCAATAATCTTCCGTTTTATGCTTTCATGTTCATATTTTAAAAATTTATTGTCATGCTAATAGTACAGGTAATTAATTAGTAGTTCGACTCATTCTGTTTCTAGTGCATAATTTACGTGGTAAAACTTTGACTTGTGGGGTTTAAGATAGTTTTGTGAAGTTTTAATAGTCCACAGTAATTACAAATAAATTAATGGTTGGCATGTTGGGTGGATCAACGTAATGTAGCTTATCCTAGCTGTTACTCTGAAACGTTGACCTTGAAAACAAATGTTGACACTAGTTCTGTGCAAATACCTAGGTGCTGGTGTATTTGGGTTTACAGTCTGATTTCCTGGTGATTCTGTTTTCCAAATTCCGCACTCTTGTAAATACAAAGGGGAGTACATATACATTTGTAAATACATATCTAACACTCGGACACCGACATACATGTCTGGTACATACTTTGCCCCTCCCCATCACTCTATAGCTGTTGTAGTTATTGTTAGCCTTATTTTTTCCCCATCTTTACTGCTGTTTACATAGATTGGTGAACTTTAAACCTCACTGGAGCAGAACCTACTCAGGTTTACTCGATAGATATGGTTTGTGAGTGATTATACGCCTTTGGAATCTGTTACTGCCTTGTACCCAATAAAGGAATGAATTGTCAGGGTTTACCTTGTGACCAAAAATATAAAACCATATGCTGGTGTTGGATTTTAGGATACTGAATGTGTGGTTTATTACTCGATATAAAAACTTTGCATATTTGTTTTGTGTAGGACAAGCATTCTCTGAAGGGTCTTCAAGCGATGGTGCAGCAGAGGAAGAGGTTATTGAAGTATCTTCGAAGAACTGACTGGGATTCTTACTGCCTCGTTCTCTCTAAACTTGGTCTCCGAGACAAGCCAGAGTTTCTTTCTAAACTTGGTCTCCGGTACAAGGAAAATCACAAGAATTAGACCAGTCGGCACTCTCTCTGTTTCCTCAGCATTTTGATTCGTGCCTGGTCAACTATTATTTTTTCCAGTTGTGTAGGGAATAAAAGTGAAATTGAAGGTCCATGCTAGTCTCAGTTTTAGGGTTTCCCTCATTGTGAATAAGTAGCTCATGCATTTTCCATTAGACATGACAGTTATATTCAAGTAATACAGTGTTTAACTGACGCAAGCATTGCTGCTTTCTGTTCCGATGGATTGTCTTCGTAAAGAGTTGCTGTAAATTTATCTACCTCAGCTTTTTGCAGTTCTTCACTGCTCCCTTCATCCCTTCTGAGGTCAAACCGCCGCTGCCTGCCAAGTTCAATATCTGTAGGCTGGGACATCTTTTTCCGATCATAGCCAACGCCTCATCATCGATTCCGGAATACATCCAACTCAATACCTTCAACTTGGGAAGTTCAAACTCAAGGAGTAAACAAAGGTTCTTCCTCACTCTACCATCTATCATCAATTCCCTAAACTCAGAGCATCTCTTCACTACTTGTACAATGCCGCCTTCTGTAACTCCCTTACAGCCGCTCAAATCGAGCACTTCCAAATTGGGGAAAGTAGATGCAAGACTTGTCAAAAAGGCATTGTCTATTGAGCCATTTTGAGCCAAGTTCAGAGATTTGATTTGATTGTTTGCCGTACAATCGGTTTCAATGTTTTCGTCCCCAATATTTTTTCCTGCCATTTCCATTGTATCTAAAACCACACAGCTTGTTACGAGGATATAGAAGGTGATATCGGTCACGTTATTGTTCCTGCCATTGCCATGTCCTTGTCTCTAAGAAAATGTGCTTTGCATCTCTGATCTACCATCTTAATTGGATTCGGTACGCGTTATGTTGTATGGTTGGTTGTAAGTGAGTAGTCTTAAGTTTGATTCTCGACAAAGGCGAATTTGAAATACATTATTGCTAGCCTATTATGAGGTTAAGTTCACCCTCTTCTCTTTAGTATAAATAATATAATGTTGTGTTATATGTATATATATATTGTTATACTGACTTTTTATTCATTATTCAATCAAAATTTTGAAAAATATTTCCATATTTGTTGCTGGCTGTTTTTTATTATTAATATCTAACCTACCCCATTAATAAAACTCTGGTTGTCAACCAAAATTCCAAAAAATTACCATTTTAACCCCCGCACCAAATTTGAACTCAAATAAAAAATAGGGGCAATATAGTATGAATATAAAATTGGCTGTTTTTTAACCGTAACCTCACAACCAGGTTAGTATACCATGCCTTATTTAGAAAAAAAAAAAAAAAAAAGTAATCCCATGATAGAAGAAATTGCTCATTATTATCTCAATTTTCTTCACTGTTTTTTATAAGCATTTTAAAAACTAATCCCACTTCTTGATAAAAAAAACAAAATGAAATGAAATTGTTCATACAGTGTGTGTGGGCACCTGCTAGTATCTATATCTCTAATATTAGAAAGCCATAAGTTAAGTTTGGTATCTTAAGGCTTCACCAAAAATAATTGGACTAAAAAGCCCCTCAAACAAAAAAAAAACTACCTCAGATATAAAGCTATCTAGAATTTATGAATATTTCATGATGGATATTTTTGTCAAACTAAAAAGTAAAATAAAATAAATAAAAGAGGAAAAAAAAAGTAAAAAAATTGAACATGTGATTCAACCCTCCACGTTTCCTTTGCAAGCATAGCATTCTTTTTCCCCTATAACTTCCCACTCCCACATCAGTATTTCCTCTACGTCTCTGGCTTTGCAAATAGAGCGGAACAGTTATAGAAAGGAAATAAACCGCCAACAAAAAATGGGTACAAAATTTCAATGACGTGGCCTCATAAACTCGATTAGAAGCTTTCAAGAGAAGAGCAAATGAATTTTCAATACAAAAAGGGAGTAGTGGTTTTGGGTTTTTTCTTTTAAATTTTAGGTTTTGCCTTGCGTTACAGAGTACAGCTTGCTTTTGTTTATTTTGCTTGCTTCTGTTTTCTCTACTGATAAAATTATTTATATTTTTAGGATGCCAAGTTTGGTAGAAAGAAAGCGCCGGAACCGCAACAGAACGTGCAGTCCATTGATGGTGTTGTGACTAATGGGAGTAGTTCATGTGAAGAGAACTAGTAGTGGATTTGATCTTATCATTTGCTGCATTGCATGGAATTTGTAGAGTTGGGCTCATTTGTTCTTCGTTTTTGTTTGTTTTTCAGGCAAAAAACTCGGCAACTCCTTCAAATGGAGTCTTATCTGCATGATGAGATTCTACGACATATTTATATGTGACGTGTTAATTTTCATGGAGGATGTCTTCTGGGAATTCTAGTGCAAGGGTTCTGTGCTGTTCCCGTGGATGAGGAAGCGATGCAAAGGCATCTTAATAATTCATATGCCTTCTGGAAATTCCAGTGCCACGGTTCTGTGTGTTGTTCCCATGGATGAGGATGCCTTCAGGAAATTCCAGGGCGAGGGTTCTATGTGTTACTCCTGTGGATGAGGAGGCAATGCAAAGGTACAATTTAATTTTGGCGATGGAGTTCGTTTGTTTTTTCTATTTACTCATGTCTTTTTTCATTTATGTTTGACTGGATTTTGATAATTTGATGATGGTCTTTCGGTTCATGTGGATGCTTCGCCTCTATGACTTAGGTTTAGAGAATTTTTGTTTTTTAAATAACTCTTTCTCTGCACTGATTGGTAGAGAAGAATATATATGACACACCCCGTCCCGAATGAGGGCATGTTGGCCGTCACGTGAGAGTGACGTAACCATTTACACAGTTCGGAAGCTTTAAAGAATACAATTACTAAGATATAACACCGAGGGTGAATCCTACTTTTGTGAATTCTGTCAGAACACCGTTGGATTCCTCGTGGCCACCAAAGCTCTGTTATCTTGAACCTGGAGGGGCGCAAAACAAAATTGAGTGGGTCAGTAAAACAGAGTTTTTCGAAAACCTTTCCTTTAAAACATTTTTAACCCCTCGCTGTAAAACCTGTATACTTTCCCAAAAAAATAGTATATAAACATATATATATCATCAAAAGCTCAAATCACAATCCTTCAACGCTTTTCAGAAAGAATATGTCATGCCATGTCATATGCCAAAATATAATATGAATGCATCAATACAAATCAGGCGAAATAATAAATCAACCGGAGACCCTATAGTGGTCCTGTACGGCTGATTCTATAGCTCAATATCCCATCCAGCCGGAGTCACCAACTGTGACCTGTACGGCCCTGCCGGAGTCACCACTGTGACCTGTACGGCACTACACTGCACATAAGTCGGAACTACCTATAGTAGTCTGTACGACTAAGATGGTGAAATAATACGCTCTAGTGTTTCTCTCATCAATCATCTGTGCACATAATCTAAGGTCACCTACCAGTCGGAACCCCTCTAATGGTCTGTACGACTGGCATGTCGGAACCACCTCTAGTGGTCTGTACGACTAGCATCTACTTGGATCCAAGGTGAGCGTGTGATGCAGGGTGAATAACATAAGCACTAACACCAGGGGTGCAGGTTATGAGCTCTCAATATAATTCACATCAACAATGCACATGAATAACATAAACTCACCTGATACTCACCTGTGCGTCCACAACACCGATTCACATATATATATATGCATCAATTATCAATTCATATAATTCATATCATTCATATCATTCATATAATTCATATCGTTCATCTCATGCATGCATGGCATTTTTAGAAACATACTTCATTAAAACTCAATTTCTGGGAAAAATCAGTAGTATATAGGTAAATACAGAAAATACTGCCCACTCACCTGGAGTTCGCCCTACAACTCCCTAGCACAACATATCAAGGCGTCATGACGATCGGCGCCTAGAACAATAATCAAATCCAACCTCAGAAATCATATCGATAGAATAAATAACTTATATAAAACACGTCACTGCGTAGTTCGATCCGGAAGATCTGCAACTCAGATTTCCAATCCATAACTTCCAAAGGTCCACAATATACCTCTAGGACAACATCCTAAAATTTCATTACCATCCAACGGTTGGATCTCCGTCAATTTCCAAAACCAAGTGACGGTTAACATTCTATTTTATGAACTTACAACTCCAATTCCGGAAGATCCGTAAATCATATTCCCAATCCGTAAGTTCCTATAATCCTCAAATATTACGTATTACAACGTATCAAAGTTTGGTGACGATCCAACGGTCGGATCGTCAATTCACATTTTCACCTAACCACGAATCGTAACCAACTTAGGTTCAATTACTCAATTTACGTCCATCAATTATCAAAACTAAACCTAGAGCATTAAACACAAGCTAAGATTGACATTGGCGGGCCATTGGCCATGCGCCGCCGCACGGGCCGCCGCGGGTGGCGGTTGGCCACCCCGGCTCGCCGGAAAATCCAACTATTTCCAAAAATTCTCAAAAAATACAGAATTGAAGATCTCAACGAGTAGAGAAACTTTCATACCTGTGGTCAAGGCCAATTCGGTCGGCAAGGCCTCCAATTTCAACAAAACCCGTCGGAAACCCTAGGTTTTGGGTGTGCTCAATCCGTCCTCAAATCAACTCCGCCGTCCCAACCATTGCTTGAGCTTTGTTCTAGGCCTCAAGAGGAAGCTATGGGTGGTGGCAATTGAAATAAATTGCTTCGGGATTAGATGAATTTTGAACAAAGAAGTCGCGGCACCCGTGTGGGTGTTCTTCGCGAAATCACCATGAAATTCATTGATTTTTGAGATGAAACATGAAGAGGGAAGGCCTAGGTGTTGATTGGGAGTGTTACCTTGATCCAATTTGTGAGAATTTCGGTGAAAATCGTCGGAATTTGAGTGTGGGTGTCGCGGGTCGAAACGGGTCGCGTTGGAGACCCGTTTTCTTCCTTCTTTCCTCCGCTTCTCGCCCTCTCTCCTTTCCTCCTTTCCTCTGTTCCGATTAGGCAGTCTCCTCTCTCTCTTCTCCCCATTCGTCAGTCTCTCTCTCCTTTGTCCCTCCTGTTCCCTTCCTCTCTCTTTTCCCGATTGGGCGTTTCTGCCCAGTCAATTTCTCTGTTTCTTCTTCATCTCACGCGCACACACACACACAAATCTTCTTTCTCTCATCCCAGCCATCCATTTAATTTTCATTAAATCTGGGCCGTCCATTTTTGTAAAGGAAATTCCATATTTTACACTAATTATAATTCTTAAAATGCCCAAATTTCAAACGTTAATAACTTCTTCGATATAACTCCAAATCACGAACCGTCCGCGCCCACGCGTCCGTAGCGACGAGTACTACGAGAATATGTCAAGAAAATAAATCTTAGATGGCACGACACGACGATTAACCTTGAACAAAGCACGTGCCTCGAAGGGCATTTTTGCAAAATCCTTTATTAAAACTTTAAAACTCTTAAAATCAGGGACGGGCTGTTACAATATAGCTCTCTTCTGCACTGATATTAATATGCAAGTTATTGTTATTGCATATATTTTTTCCTCATGTTATCTTTTCTTTTGTCAAAAAAATTATTGCGTTCGTTTTCTTTTTTGGGTTTATGCAGGAATACGAACAAAAATTAAAGTGGATTTCAACAAATCAAGAATGGACACAGATGATAGGAGCAATAATTTAGTTTTACATAATGAATATCTCCAGTTAATGCTTGACTTCACGCATAAAGACATTCTTGATTTCTTGGTTTATTAATTTGATACCTTTCATAATGTAGGTCACAAATTAAAAATAATTATAAGAATGTCTTTATGCGTAACCAAATGTAATAAAGAAAAAAAAAAACTTCACAATGTAAAAATACATTTTGCACGCGCATGAGAAAAGTAATTGAAAAGACGAAAACCTTTTATTGACAACCTTAAATTGGTTGAATAGGTTTTGGCAACCTTAAATTGCATTACGAAAAATATTGAAAAGACAAAAACCTTCTATTGACAACCTTAAATTGGTTGAATAGGTTTTGGCAACCTTAAATTGGATTACGAAAAATATGAGTTGATGGTATAATATGGGAATCATAGTGAAGCTTTTTTAAATGAAATTTGTATGCCTTTTGAAGTTTTTGAAGTAAAGATGTCTTTATGCATGCACAATTATGGAACCAAAAAAAAGAATTATGTATACAGCGTGTAACGCGCCGTGATGTAAAAAAAGCCTTTCAGAAGCGCAAGGTGTCACATCTCGGCCCGGGCCCCCACCACATCCCTGGCTCGACTTCACCGTAGCACGATATTGTCCCTTTGGGCCCTGACCACGCCCTCACGGTTTTGTTTTTGGGAACTCACAGAAGAACTTCCCAGTGGGTCACCCATCATGGGATTGCTCTCGCGCGAACTCACTTAACTTCGAAGTTCCGATGGAACCCGAAGCCAGTGAGCTCCCAAAAGGTCTCGTGCTAGGTAGAGATGGGAATATACATATAAGGCTTACAGGATCCACCCCCTTTAGGGGCCCGAAGTCTCTTTGTCGGCACACTTCCGGCCAGGGATTGGCTATGATACCAAATTGTCATATCCCGACCCGAGCCCCCACCACATCCCGAGCTCGACATCGCCGTAGCACGATATTTTCCTCTTTGGGCCCTGACCACGCCCTCACGGTTTTGTTTATGGGAACTCACACAAGAACTTTCCAGTGGGTCACCCATCCTGGGAATGCTCTCGCGTGAACTCGCTTAACTTCGTAGTTCCGATGGAACCCGAGGCCAGTGAGCTCCCAAAAAACCTCGTGCTAGGTAGAGATGGGAATATACATATAAGGCTTACATGATCCACTCCCATGGGCGATGTGGGATGTTACACAAGGCGCTTGTAGAAAGGCTAGTCTATATAAAGCCAGAAGATAAAAAGGTGAGTCATTCGTAATCCCAAAAATACCCCTCCTTAATTAATATTTTGAAATAAAATAATTTATCTATCTATATATATAAAGTCAGAAGAATAAAAAGATTAATTATTCATAATCCCAAAAATACCCCTCCTTAATTAATATTTTGAAATAAAATGATTTAATTTAAAGAAAATCCCAACTAACAGAATAAAACTACCCATGTAGTGGATAGTAATTTTTCTTTAATTTTTTTAAATAAAAATAAAAGAATAAAATTACAAGTAAAAAAATAACATGAAACAGAGTGGCAAGAGGCTAGTACCTCATTAAGTTTGAGATATTTTTTTTTGAATAAACGATATTATCTAACTAAAGGGGAGGTAGTGGGCTTAGCCTCACAATGGACTAGCAATAATGTGGTTCAAATTCGCCTTTGACGAAAATCAAACCTAAGACATCTCACTTACAAGTGAAGAGGAATACCACTAGACCGTAGTATTAAGTGGCCATTAAGTTTGAGATTTAAATACCATAAAATCTCAAGTTTTATTGTTGATGTGGAAATACATTAATATTAATATGTTGATGTGTACAAAATCAAAAGACTTTAATAAAAAATTGAAAACAAATAAGGTTTTAGTCAAAGACTATTAATAGCCAGTGACCGCATCCAAGATCTCATTATTACATTACTGTTTATGTTATGATTAATTATTTCTGACCGATATTAGATTTCGACTCTTTGTAACTATTTGTTTGATTCCAACAAGTTGCAAATTTTAAATTCCAACCGTTGATCTCTAACGAAAAGAAAACCCAGGAAAATTGATCGAGGGGGCATGTGCCCTCCTGTCCTTCATCAGCTTCGGCCTTGCCACATAGCACGAATATGAACATGAACCCAGTTCAATATTGGTGGAACCATTAACCAGGATGTGGTGGGCTGTAGCTAGGCCTGGCAAACGGGTCGTGTCAGTCGTGTTCGTGTCGTTTTCGTGTAACACCTGTTATCTTAACGGGTCGTGTCGTGTCACACCTGTTATCTTAACGGGTCCTTAACAGGTCGGGTCACTTTACCCAACGGGTAAAGTGACCCGACCCGTTATGACCCATTAAGAAAAATATTTTTTTTTCTTAAATTTGCACATACCACACATTGTCACATAAATATTACTTCAAAACATTAAAACACATTTGTCGTTTAAGTACTACATCTACACTCGAAAATAAGAGCCTTATAAAAAATACATTCATACACTACTAATCTATTACAAATATTAAATGTGCAAGGATATGCAAAATGAAAGCGTTTTTGTTTTCAACGTTGTGAAGCCTTTCTCAAAAGTTTAAACCATGCCAATGGAACTCAAAGCTTAATGAAAGTGATCAACTAGTGTGTTTATTCGTACTTTCATTAAGTATAACATAAGATTTTGTGGTATCCACTAGTGTAAATATTTTAAATTGAATATCGAATTCATTCATTGTATTCATATAGGGTCAAGGAGTGTAATTGTAAAAAATCATCAAAATCGGAGTTAAAATAAACGTTAAATTGTGATTTTTCATTTATAACTGTCGAAAAGTTTTGTCCCGTTACTTAATCTTTAAATGTTTGTTTTTTGCAATTTTTAGTGTATGCGATCTCGAAGCATATACCAACAAGTTTGACGGTTAGATCGTTGAAACTAGTTTCGTATAATGCGTATCCCATCAAAACAATAGATTCACTAACACTTAAGAGTTTATTCTTACTTTCATTAAGTCTAACATATGATTTTGTGGTTTCCACTAGTGTAAATATTTTAAATTGAAGATTGAATTCATTCATTGTATTCATATAGGGTCAAGGACTGTAGCTGTAAAAAATCATCAAAATCGGAGTTAAAATAACCGTTAAATCGTGATTTTTTGTTTATAACCGTCGAAAAGTTTTGTCTCGTTACTTGATCTATGAATGTTTTTTTTTTGCAATTTTTGGTGTATGCGATCTTGAAGTATATATAAACATGTTTGATGGTTGGATCGTTGAAACTAGTTTCGTAGAATGCGTATCCCATCAAAACAATAGATTCACTAACACTTAAGAGTTTATTCATACTTTCATCAAGTATAACATAAGATTTTGTGGTATCCACTAGTGTAAATATTTTAAATTGAAGATCGAATTCATTCATTGTATTCATATAGGGTCAAGGAGTGTAGCTATAAAAAATCATAAAAATCGGAGTTAAAATAACCGTTAAATCGTGATTTTTCGTTTATAATCGTCGAAAAGTTTTGTCTCGTTACTTGATCTCTGAATGTTTGTTTTTTGCAATTTTTGGCGTACGCGATCTCAAAGTATATACAAACATGTTTGACGGTTGGATCATTGAAACTAGTTTCGTAGAATGCGTATCCCATCAAAACAATAGATTCACTAACACTTAAGAGTTTATTCATACTTTCATCAAGTATAACATAAGATTTTGTGGTATCCACTAGTGTAAATATTTTAAATTGAAGATCGAATTCATTCATTGTATTCATATAGGGTCAAGGAGTGTAGCTATAAAAAATCATAAAAATTGGAGTTAAAATAACCGTTAAATCGTGATTTTTCGTTTATAACCGTCGAAAAGTTTTGTCCCGTTACTTGATCTTTGAATGTTTTTTTTTTGCAATTTTTGGTGTCTGCGATCTCGAAGCATATACAAACAAGTTTGACGGTTAGATCGTTGAAACTAGTTTCGCAAAATGCTTATCCTATCAAAACAATAGATTCACTAACACTTAAGAGTTTATTCATACTTTCATCAAGTGTAACATAAGTTTTTGTGGTATCCACTAGTGTAAATATTTTAAATTGAAGATCGAATTCATTCATTGTATTCATATAGGGTCAAAGAGTATTGCTGTAAAAAATCATGAAAATCGGAGTTAAATAACCGTTAAATCGTGATTTTTCGTTTATAACCGTCAAAAAGTTTTGTCCCGTTACTTGATCTGTGAATGTTTGTTTTTTGTAATTTTTTGCGGATGCGATCTCGAAGCATATACAAACAAGTTTGACGGTTGGATCGTTGAAATTAGTTTCGTATAATTCGTATCTCATGAAGTTCAATGGGGTGTGTGTGTGTATATATTTATTTATTTATTAAGTAGATTTAAATCTATTTATTTTGTATGTATAATTATTATAGTTTTTAGGGGTATAAAATTTAATTTAAAATTTAATATATATATAAATATAATTATTATAGTTAATATTTTGGGGGTATAATTATTATAATATATATAATTATTATAGTTAATTTAATATATATATATATATATAATTATTATAGTTTTTAGGGGTATAAAATTGTTAAATTAATATATATATATATATAGATATAATTATTATAGTATTTTTTTAGGGTTATAAAATTATTAAATTAATATTCTGCTTATCGTGTATCGTGTTACCCACGTGTATACCCGAACCAACCCGTTATCTTAACAGGTACTTATCGGGTTACCCGATAACGACCCGTTTCGTTATCGTGTCGACCCGAACACCTGTTAATTTCGTGTCGTGTCGTGTCGGGTTATCGGGTCGTGTCAGGAATTGCCAGGCATAGCTGTAGCATAGGAAGAGTTTTAGTTATTTAAGCTTAAAAAATATGAATCATTTGGGCTGTTTTATTATTTTTAAGTGTTATAGCCCAACCAGTAAATAAAAAATTTGAATCCTAAGACTACTTAAAAAAAAAGTTAATAAAAGTTAAATAAATTGTTTACTTTAACCAATTGAACTTCTTATTCTGCAGCTTTAGAACCAAGAGATACTTTTAAGGCGTTTAACATTGATCACATTTCCAAGCCTGAAAAGAAATTTGATCCCCATGATTTCACCAAAAAGAGCTACATATGTTGAGGTGTGAGTTGAAAATCAATGAATCAGATGTACCACCTCATCTTGTGTTTCAAAAGAATGTCTACTACTTCTGAATTATGTTGAGAATTAGTTGAAACAAAGAGGTCCGAAATGTACTATTTGATTGATAGGTTAATTTGACCTTGTATTGACACTCTCCAATTCTACAGCAACTACTAAGCGAGCTTTTTCAACAATGAATCTTATTAAACAAGAATTCGCAATAAGATGGAGTGTGAATTTCTAGCAGATTCAATGGTTGTCTACAATGAAAAAGAGCTTGTCGAAAATCTTGATTTAGATGAAATAACAAGAATTTCAATTCCATTAAGGATCAAAGGGCACAAATTGAATAGCTATTTTTTCTTTTTATTTGTTAAGTTGATATGAACAAGATTGATGATATATGCTTTCTTTCTATAGCTGACACACCCCGACTCGGAACGTCCACTAGGACTCCGAATCGAGCTGTGCTGGCCGACACCAGGAAGGTGACAAAACCATAAAGTGTGATAATGATGAAAATGTGAATAAATTTGAACCTAAGAGTGCCTAAATACCAGAGTGCGCTGATGAGTGGGCATGAACCCATTCACATGTGATACAGAGCATAAGTAAAGTACAGTAAGGTAAGATAATAATTATACCATCATAAGAAGCCACCAGTACTGGGGAGTGCCACGAATCCTCGTCGATCCGGAAACTTTGTTACTAGAACCTGGAGAGGTGCATAATAGAAAATGTGAGTGGGAGAAAACAAAGCTTTTCCTAAACCATTCACTTATCAAAAGTAATCACCCTCGCCGTAAAACCTGTATAATTTCCCAAAAAATAGAATACATATCTATATCAAAACCATGCTCGGAATAGTAACATCCATATGTATGCCATGCTCAATATCTCACATAATGAAATAAGTACACCAGTTGAAATAAATCCATGAAAAGTAACATGTCAGCCGGATCCACCTCTTGTGGTCTGTACGGCTGAACCTATAGCTCATCTACCAATTCTTGCACATGAGTCGGAACCACCTCTAGTGGTCTGTATGACAGGCTGGGTGTAAATAAGTACGCTCAAGTGCTAAGATCACGTGAAGGCTGTGCGAGGTATTGCAAGTCACCTACGAGTCGGAACCATCTAGTGTGGTCTGTATGACATGTTGACACCTACCTTGGATCCAAGGTGAGCATGTGGTGCAGGAGGTGAACGATCATGTGAATGCTAGGCCCTGTCCTCGGGCGGAGCACTAACACCGGGGTGTAGGATTATGAGCTCTAAATGCATCTAATATGGCATGTATGACTCATAGGCAACCTGTACGACAATGTCGGAGTTACCTATTATTGCAACCTGTACGACAGTGTCGGAGTTGCTTAAAACATAAATATAGTCATGCCATAACTCAATCATTTCAACTAATACCATGAACTCACCTGAACTTACCTGCGCGTCCTGCTTTCACCTTCGCACTTCAAAGCATTCACAATAATTATGTGCAGGTAATATACATATGGATATGCCATAATGCAATCCGAAATTCAACCATGCCATAGTATTTCCAAATATATATATATATATATATGTATATATCATATGGCATAAAACACATAAGCTGTAACGCCCCACTTCCGAACTATTACTTTCGGGAAATAATTATGGGTAATAAGCCCAACTAAACACTAGTTTAATTAACTATCATTACTTACTATTTTTCACTTCAATTTCTCGATTCCTCACACATTGATTTATGACCAACATTTACCCACCAAAACATAAGGTTAAATATCACACTTTCCACCAATGTCCTTCACCTTGCTCAATTGTCTCGATTATTTAATCTCACTTATTGTATGGCTGCATCTAACGTCTCGTTAGATTGCCTACGTACCCTAAACAGGGATCAAGCCATTCGTAGTTTGCATTTCTAAAATTTAAACCAAATCCGAATATTTTCATTTAATCCAACATACAATCGTACTAATCACGCTTTGCCCCTAGGGTATTTCTGTAATTCCACGTATTAAATTATAAAACTATAACTTTCAGGGACGGGCTGTTACAAACTACCCCCCTTAAGAAAATTTCGTCCTCGAAATTTAAAATAACTTGCTAAAAGTAAAATACTCGAAAATAGGGAGAAAATATGTATGTAAATACATACGCAAGAAAGAAATCGAGTTAGAGCGGCTGCATAAAAAATGCCATTTCGTCGCGATCGGATTGTAATTCTTCATCCTTCATGCCTCCAAGCTCATACCTTCTTCCTATATAATAGTATAATATCCATATAAATAAAACAATGCAGTAAGAAAAATATTTGCACGAAACAAATTAAAGCCCAAAATAAAAATGGACCTCGCCCAAACATTTGTCTTGTCATGAATTTCGAGAATGAGTCCGAACCATAGCTAACTAGTAAATGTTGCTGTAGATGAGCGGTCTTGCCCACTAGCTTAGTTGACCCAACAATTAAGCCATCGATATTACAATCTGCAGCCCGTAACACCGATAACTCATTGTCGTCTCAACAAGCTAACGAGAAGTTCCTGAGGATGCCAAAATATCGTTTTGTTCCTCCTATGCGAATATGCCTAAGTTGTCTAATTCATACCTCGATCACGATATCGTACTATATCGGAGTGCACCAATTCAGCTGCTAGAAGTGTTCCGGCGTGCACGTTCCCACAACTCAAAGCTGTTTAGAATTCTTTTTAGTAAGTCTGGTAAACTCGCAATAAGATTATATTTCAATGGTTCCTGCTAGCATCGATATGAAAGTGGTGCACGCACCTTCCAAGTCAATCTATCATGAATCCCTCAACTTCTTGAGTGCTCTTTTAACTTTCTCGACATGATTTCTTGCTTAGCGGTCGGCCGCCCCGGCTTGCCGGAAAACTCAACTATTTCTAAAAATTTTCAAAAATTACAGAAATGAAGATCTCAAAGAGTAGAGCAACCTTTATACATGTGGCCAAGATCAATTTGGTTGGAAAACACCTCAAACTGGCCATGAACCGTTGGAAACCCTTATTTTGGGTGATCTTGATTCGTCTCCAAAACAACTCTGACGCACCAATTAATGAATGGGCTTTGTTTCAGACCTCAAAAGGAGTCTAATGGCGGTATTAATTGGATGTAATCACTTCAGAATTGGGGGAATCGAAGGCACGGGTTCATCGCACCCACCGGTACGGTTTTTCCCAAATTCAAGGCCAAATTTCATGATTTTTGGGGTGTAATAGAGAAAGGGAAGGTCATGGAGGGTTTTCTAAGTGGTGGTTTGAAGCGATTTGCCTGAAAAAGGGCTAAAATCCGTCGAAAATGGCAAGAAAACCTGACCGGGTCAGGTCGCCCACTCATTGGTCAGGCCGCAACCCCTTCTCTCATTTTCTCTCCTTTCTTTTCTCTCCCATTCGTCCAATCCTCATCTCCTTCTTCCAGATAGGGCATCTGCCCTCTCCACTTCTCTCCTCCGATTGGGCAACTCTGCTTAATCTCTTCCTCTCCCCTTTCCACCAGCCACACACACACACATATATCAATAAAATCATTTTTTTGTAGTAATAATAAAATATAGTGTAAGATAATTAAAATAGTGATTCATTCCAAATACTTTCGGGTTTGTGACTCAACAAAACTTTAACCGTAACTCCAAATTCACTTCTACTTGTACCTACACGTCCGTAAGATCATGCTCTATCCAATTATGTCAAGAAACATGACAAAATATATGAGAATCACATACGTCCCCGAAAATCACGCTTTGCCCCTAGGGTATTTCCGTAATTTCACGTATTAAATTATAAAACTAGAACTTTCAGGGACGGGCAGTTACGATAGCAAGTTGCAGCTTTAAATGTTTTCATTGTAAAATCTAGTTGAAACTTAATTTATGCAGGGATATAAATTTTTTACTTCAAATTATTACTTTTAGGATTATT
Organism: Malus fusca; assembly: GCA_035220775.1. Lineage (NCBI taxonomy): Eukaryota > Viridiplantae > Streptophyta > Magnoliopsida > Rosales > Rosaceae > Malus > Malus fusca. The sequence continues at coordinate 25,922,978 of CM069067.1, read as the reverse complement.
ATTATTATTATTATTATATAACTTTATGTAGGTAAAAAAAAATTAAGCATTTAATTTCGTAGTAATAATTTTAATTTATTCCACCCACACGAAATAATTTTTGACTCTGCTATTGCAAATCAATGCAAGTTATTGTGCATTCATTCTTTATATATAAAAAATTTTAATTAGAGAAGTGCAATTTGTATAAAATTCGATAGAATTCGAATCACAGTTCCTTTTGTATAAGAATTCGATAGAATGAAGGAATTTTTTATTTATTCATGACACATTTAATTACTTTCTGCGAATCCGGATCCTCACCGAATCCTCTTTGTGAGGATTATGGAGATCTGTGAATCATGTCTGTTCATCGTACACCGTGCGGTTAGAAATCATTTTAAATATTTTTATTTAAAAATTAAGCACAAACAATACTTGACAAAAATTGACCGCACAATGTAGAATGAACGGACGATTCACAGATTCCCAAGATCCTTACGAAAAGAATCCGGAGAGGATCCTGTTGGACTCTCTGCGGCTAAGACTAAGAGACTAAGACTGTTGTGTGGGTTGCCTAGTTTGATGTGCAAATGTTGCAATAAAACCAATGAATGAAATGAAAATAGGGGTGTGCTATTCACACTCTCTTTTATTTTTCACACTCGTTTTATTTTTGGCTGTCGCATCAAATGAATTGAAAAATTTGTGAAGGATCCCGTGATTGTGAAGGAATAATTTGTGAAAACAAGTTCATTTGAGCAACATCTATGCATGCAATTAACAATTAAAGGCGAAATCATGCTTGTATGCACTAAAAAAAAAAAAAAAAATTTACCCATGAAATTCAAGGCCTAGTAGTTGTGGTGAACCAAGACTCAACTCAAATCTTAAAGAAAAGAGTTGAGAAACTTTTATACCTTTGAAGCACCTCTTTGCTTAGCAAAGGATATTCACCCATGTGAGGGCCTTCTTTTTTTAGTCTCCTTGCTCCTTGGCTACATGGATGTGGATGGAGGAACTTTGCTTCTTGGCTCCATGACTTCTTGGATATGGATGAAGGAATGGATTCTCTAAGTTCCCAAGAAAGGGAACCTGTAAGTTTCCACACCAAGGAGAGCATTGAGGAAGAGATGAGTGACCTAGACAGAAATGAATGCTAGTCCATTCTTCCTAGGGTGGCTGGTCTCCTAAGAGAAGAGAGAGCCTTTGTGTTTTTCTCTTTTCTCTCTAGAAAATTCTTATGAGGGAATGGGTTATAATTTCCTTTCTATAGCCACTTACATTAAATGGTATAATTGAAATTAAAACCAATTCTCCCTCACACTCTCTATGGCCGGCCATGTTGGTTCATTGGGCTTTCATGCCCTTTGTGTTTTCAAGTTGTCATACAACTTGAGTTATTGGACTTGACATTCGAAGCCCATTGGGCCTTGAGGCCCAAAACTAACCCGAGGTCTAAAACGAACTTATTCGTTTGATTAATTAACATATTAATTAATCATAGCCATAAATAATTAAACCGTTTAATTATCCTTACTCATCTCCGTTGTTTCTTCAATCTCTACCTTACACGGTGTACAATCCATTAGGTTCCTTTTAGCGAGGCAGTGTGCGATTAGAACTCTTCAAATCGATTGTGAATTGAAACTTACTTTTCAATTCTCCCTTATACACCTTTAGGGCTTCCACAAACCATGAGTGACACTTAGCAGTATGTCATGGCTACTTAAGCTAATCAGAAGAGGTGGAGAACATATTCAGTTTGGGATTACAATGCAATACGGTCTTTCTCTAATACAATACTCTTGACCATGAGTGACACCTAGCAGTATGTCATGGCTACCCAAGCTAATAAAAAAAGGTGGAGAACCTATTCAGTTTGGGATTACAATGCAATACGGTCTTTCTCTAATACAATACTCTTGACCATATTGTTTGATTTGATAGTTTATTCATGTCTACTATCCAATGTGATTCTCTTACTTATATGATTACCTTGAATGTGATTTGGAACGAATTCCTAAATCTCATTCATACACTGGTCAGAGATTTTTAATCATATCATAGAGTATTCTCCCTCAAACGGTTTGAAGGTTAGAGATCCCTTGTTGTGGATTCACTTGCCTCCATGGCTAAGTGACTTAACCTCAACTATGACGTGGACACCCTTTGATGGAGTGACTTTGACATAGTCAAAGATCAAGGACCTAACCATAAGACAACTATGATGCCTCAGGTCAAATGACTACTTTGCATTATCCCAACCATGAGTTTTCATATGACATGAGTATGGTAACTCCTTGTTGATCGCTTTTAGTGGACTCATTCTGTCACATCCCGGCCCGGGTCCACCACATCCCAGGCCCGTTCCACCACCGTAGAACGATATTGTCCGCTTTGGGCTTACCATTCCCTCACGGTTTTGTTTTTGGGAACTCACGAGCAACTTCCCAGTGGGTCACCCATCCTGGGAGTGCTCTGGCCTCATTCTCGCTTAACTTCAGAGTTCCTACGGAACCCGAAGCCAATGAGCTCCCAAAAGGCCTCGTGCTAGGTAGGGATGAGAATATACATTTAAGGATCACTCCCCTGGGCGATGTGGGATGTTACACATTCTCTATTGAGCACCTATATGCTTGTCTTGGTGTCAGTCACACCAATGACTCGAGACCAGTCACTCTCTTTAAGAGAAGGCATAACACGTACTGATCTTAACGGACTATCAATGCCCAATTGGCAATCTTATGATCAAGAATGTTTAGGATATGTATATGAAAGAGAATGGTCTCATGAATCTAATTTCTTTAGATCACATTCTCCCAATTGCATATTCCTTGGACTTATCGTTTAAGCATATAACATTTATATGAGACGGCTTTAAAGAATAATCTTTGCCCTTTATATTAAACTAGATTAGTTTAACATGTAAAATGTCCGTAAAGTATCATCATATGATTGGCTTTAGGACACATTTCCAACAGATCGTAACCGTTCATCGTACATCGTGCAGTCAGAAATCATTTCAAAATTTAAAATTTAAAATTTAATATAAATAGTACCTAACGAAAACTGACCGCAAGATGTACGATAAACGGTCATGATCACCGAATCCTTTTCCTTGAAAAAATATCAAAGGAAATAAATTAACAAGGGGTGTGTGAGAAGTAAAAAGGGGTATGTGGATAGCACATCCCATGAAAATATAGTTGGTGTTCTGAAATTGAGGATATGTGTGCAGTGGAATATAAAGTAAATAAGATACAATATTTACGAGGTTCGACAAGTGTGCCTACATCCTCGGGGGCAGCAGAAGTACTTTATTTTATTATCTGAAATAATAGGAGTACAAAATAACTCTCTCTCTCTCTCTCTCTCTCTCTCTCTCTCTCTCTCTCTCTCTCTCTCTCTCTCTCTCTCTCTCTCTCTCTCTCTCTCTCTCTCTCTCTCTCTCTCTCTCTCTCTCTCTCTCTCGCCTTTCTTTTCTTTATTCATGCACTCTCTTCCGTATCTTCTCTTATATTGTTTGTCATACATTGCATGTTCTTTATATAGAACACTTACCTTACAAAAGTTCACAATATTAAATATTGTATGTTGAAATTCTATACACCAAAATAGTAAATACCAAACTCTTTGACTCCCATTCTTCCATTGCACATGCTTGTTTACGTGGGCATTCACACGAGCTCAGGTCCTCTCTGGAGTTTTCAAAGCGGAGCCTCCAAACCAATTTAATAATGGCCGTTAGATGAATATCCTACGGCTAATAATTTATTCTTCTTTTTAATTGTTTTCACGTCAAAATTAGTCTCTCTTTCCTCTTTCCTCTCTCCTCTCTCAATTTCAGATGAATTTTTTTTCGGAATTTTATGCAGTTTTTTTTTTCATCAAAAAGCTGTAACCAATTTGAAGTAGAAACCATTTCAATTTCACGTAAAAAATCGCCTCTCTCTCTTCTCTTTCAACACTGAATTGGCGAGTCCGCCGTCTCCGCCCTATCGCCCATTTAGTTACATTTTGTTCTTGTAGTTTTGTTGTGTTACCATCGTTACTCTTTCCTTGACCTTGTCCAATGAGAAAATTTGTTTCAGATTGGGTTTTTAGATGAAAAGATGTGCACAAAAATAAAAGTAAAAAATTAATTTAGTTGATAGTTTAAACTAAAATCTAGGTTAACTCAATCCCCAACAAGTTAGAACCCATTTTTGTTTAAGGATAACTAATGAAAAGGGCTTGAAAACTTTGAGTTTTAACGATAAGGACAAAATAAAGAATAAAGTGAATAGTACCAGGATTGACTTTTTAGTGTAAAAATGTGATTTTTCGTTAAAGTGAACAATACCGGGAGCTTTTCGTTAAAGTTCCATTGTTTTTTTATCTCAGTGGGCCAGGTGCTTAATAAATGTGGGGTCCAATTTATCTTCTCTAAAAATCACTCACTGTGTTGGTGTCTTTGAGACCATCTCCAATGGTGACTTATAACCTAAATTTTCCCCTTTTTTCCCCCCCTAAGACCATCTCCAATGGTGGCTTATAACCTAAATTTTCCCCTTCCCCTCCCCCCCCCAAATCCACTCCAACCCAAAACCTAAACCAAACCTAAAACCTAAAACTTAAAATGAAGGCAAATATAGGTCACAAATTTAGCCCACAAAAGCTGCTTGATAGGAGCATATTTATGCGACTTAGTTAACTTGTTCTTGTCCCCCCAAATCCACTCCAACCCAAAACCTAAACCAAACCTAAAACCTAAAACTTAAAATGAAGGCAAATATAGGTCACAAATTTAGCCCACAAAAGCTGCTTGATAGGAGCATATTTATGCGACTTAGTTAGCTTGTTCTTGTGCATTTGTGTTGTTATTTCTTAGTTAATTATGTATTTTAAGCTATTTTCGTGTGTTTGTAGGTCATAATAACAAAGTTGGCAAGAAAGTGCATTTTGGAGCATTTTGGAGCATTTTTGGGCCAAGATTGGATAGTGCAAGCATGGAGACATGAGGATGGACGTTTTGAAGATTAGAAGGCTAGAAATCAGCATGTGTGTGTGCAAGTGTGTTGACCTACAACTACAAACATCCATCCACTACACCAATTACATCCACTCAACTACAAACATCCATCGACTACACCCATTACATCCACTCATTACCAAACATCCACCCACTACACCCATTACATCCACTCATTACCACAACACTCATCCACTACACCCATTACATCCACTCATTACCAAACATCCACCCACTACACCCATTACATCCACTCATTACCACAACACTCACCCACTACACCGATTACATCCACTCATTACCAAACACTCATCCACTACACCCATTACATCCACTCATTACCAAACATCCACCCACTACACCCATTAGATCCACTCATTACCACAACACTCACCCACTACACCCATTACATCCACTCATTCCAACTCCATACACTCCTCTCCCTAGCCTATAAATACATCCACCCTTCACCATAACTAGGGAGATTTTTCCATCAACACAATCCACCCATCCACCCTTCACCATAACTCGCCTATATCCATCCACCACCATAATTTACCACTCATCCATCAAACCACACCTTGTGCCGCAACAAAGAGAAGAAGGAGGATCCTTGGACGTGATTGCCATTCAAGTTGGATTGTTTGAGCGTTTTTAGGTGTTTTCATTCTTTGTTTTCAATGTCTAAATTTGTTTATCTTTGCTTTGTGAGTATGAGGAACTAAACCCCGCTTAGCTAGGGGGGAGTTCGAAACCATGTTCATGCTTGCAATATGATTTGATTACTTTCAGTTGTGATTCATAAGTTGTGATTTCAATTTACTTATCCATTTGAATTAAAACTGATTTGTGTATGTTGGTTGAGAGTGCACGCTTAATTTTCATGCACAAATCTGATGCTAGGATATAAGGGAGTTTCACCTAATCGTTATGAACTTATATTCACAAGTAGTGAAGGTTGCTCGTCATAACCGTGTTAAGTAAATTCTTGGCATAAGTTTCATGCAATTCATAGTTACAAGTGTTTCGTCAATGCTTATGATTTTCATAGAACTTAATGATTCTTGCTTGTATCTCTATTATGCAATTCATGTAGGGAACCTGTGGGGAATGCTTTGGGTTGTTGTATGCAATCATCCAATTCAATGAAATTAGGAAAATCTGAGGGTTAATTAGTGCAATTCACAGTTAATCTGGGGCATTGAGAATTCGTAGTTTATTGAAAAGCAACTGGAAATCGTTTTATATGCAAGTGTGTCATGTGTGGAGAAAGACCTTCTAGCTAGCCCATCATCCATTCAAATCACCAAATTCGTCCAAAATCTGTTTTAAGTCTTTAGTTACTTGTTTTTACTTAAATTCATCCAAAACCAAATCCCCCTTTACTTTAGAGTGTCTAATTAGTTAGAATCTGTCCTAGTTGTGTTTTTAAGTGTTTTGAGTTAAGTTAAGACCAAATTTCGTCCAAAGTCATTCTTAGTGTCTAGTTTGAATCTAATTAGTTGTTTTAAACTTTTTTGAGTCTTTTAAGTTTGTTTTGAGTTCTTTGAGTCTAGTTTAGTGTTTTTAACTTTGTTTATATGTTTTTAAGTCAGTTTAGAGGTCATTAGCAAGCCCTCCTAATCCCCGGTCCAGAACGATCCCTACTTACATTCTTTACTACAATTGATACAAGAGGGTTTAATTTGTGTGTTAAGTTAATTTTCGCATCAAATTTTTGGCGCCGTTGCCGGGGATTAGCAACTTTGCTGATCCCTCGTTATTTCTTTTTCGTGTCTTTTGTTTTAGTTACTGACTTTGTTTCTGTTTGTGTCTTTTATTTTTACTTTTGATATTTGATTTAGTTTTGTTTCCTTGATTTCAGATACTAGAGAAGTAAGACATGGATTTTGCTACCATTCAAGTTCAATTGGCGAAACTTACTTCTCAATTGTCACAAAATGTCGAAAGGACCACAATGCAAAGTGTCACTACATGTGGTGTGTCCTATGGGCAAGGATATCCAACTCATCAATGTTCTCAATTCGCTGCAAATGAAGATGCTTGGGGTTATCAAGGTCATAGCCAATCATGGGACAACATGTTTTCCAATGCTTACAATTCAGATTGGAGAGATTATTCAGATTACATGTGGGGAGAACCTCAACAATTCCAACAAGATGGATATTGGCAGCAAGAAAAGGAGTTCTATTCAAGACCTATGCAGCCACCACAACAATCTGCCCAATTCAATTCAGGTACGTCTTTGGATAATGATATGTTTAATAAGTTACTCACCTCTTTGAACCAGGATGTAGAAAACCGAAACAAAGAGGTGCAAAATCAAGCTAAGAAGACGGGCGAAATGGAAAAGCAATTTGGGCAGATTATGGAGTTCACGACACAAATTCAAGAGCAAAGTGAACTCTCCAACTCAACTGTTGAAAATTTGAAAGAAGATTTTGAAATCCATGATGCTATCACTTTGGGAAGTGCTATAGAGGTTGGATGTGAACCCAAGACGTCCAAACCAAGCCAAAACAGGGATGAACAGCTGCTGCTCGAAGAAGAGGAGAGTAACAAGGCCACGACAAGGAAAGAACCACCCTTGCCGCAGCCCCATATGCCCTCTATGCCGTCCACTACAACCAAGGTAAGCCTAAATTCAATTCGTCCTGACCCCGTTTCACCAAATGTCCTTATTCCTTGCAAGATCATGCAATCCAAGGAAGAAGAGGGTGAGAAAGGCATCTTCGGAACCTTTCCAAAGAATCAAGAGCAAGAAGTGGATGGGGAATGTCTACAATTCATCAAAGAAGATACACTTGAGACAAAAACTCCCAAAGAAGTTGGATTTTATGACACGGGAAAAGTCATAACTCTCAAAACACCAAATATGGCCAAGTCCCATATCCCTGCAACCTTCAAAGATGTGGTGTTTGTAATTGAGTTTGTGTTGGAGCAAGCAAGTAAGCCATCTTCTCCAACTACGATTTTATTTTATACTAACTTGCTGATTTTGATGATTCAGGCACCTACACTAGAATTTAAACCATTGCCGGATCATGTCAAGTATCACCTTCCATTCAAGGATCAATTCCATGCTATGGGCCTTATCCAAGTTTAGATGGAGGTATCGTCCAGCTAGAAGACGTTAAAGCAAGCGCTTCTTGGGAGGCAACCCATGTATTCAAATAATGAAGATCTATGAATCGCTCTACAATCAGTTTTGCGTTTCTAAAAACCTTCCCTTTTACTGCGTTTATTTTGCCTTGTTTGTCATTTTTATTTGTTGCTTGTTTGATTGTTTTTGGTGTGGATTTTTGTTTGAAACTTTGATAGGTAAATAAAGTGTTTTTACATTGACTTTAGTAGAGAATGAACATTAGGTAGAAAGGTAGAAAAGTACAAGAAAGTGCAAATAAACAGTAAGGAGTCTTCATTGATTAGGAGGTGCCTCAGCATTCGACGGAGCTCCAGAAAGATGAAGCACCAGAGATTGATTATCCGGAGCCTCAACACTTGGTGAAGCGCCAGAGGATGAAAGCAGAAGTTGCCTCTGGAGTAATGCCACAAACCTCTGATGATCACTCTGAATCCGCACTTCGGACTCCTGCAGCTGATCAAGCTTCCTCTTCATGCTTGTTGAGTAATTAGTTGCGAGCATGTGCAACTCTTTATTCTCATGCCTAAGCACTCTGACCTCTTGCCGAAGACTAGCCACTTCAGCCATCAACGACTCAACCTGACGAGATCGAGCAAGAAGGCGCTGACCCATGTTTGATACTGAGCCTGCACATCGGAAGCTGTAGGCCAGAAAGTCCTGAACAGCCAGCTCGTCGGACCGCCTGGAAAGTATCCTAGTGTCTCTAGGAGTGAGAAGATTTCTGGCCACCACCGAAGCAGTTGAATCGTTCATCATCATAGAATCCCCAACTGTAAGAGGACCATTGGGAGATACGAAGGACGGCTGCCAAATGTTGTTTGGAGAAGATATGTCACTATCTTCCCCGACATTCAAGTTAAGGCGACGGTCAGAAGGGCAAGACATATTCGAAGGTGTGAAGAAAAAGAAGAGGTCGGACAAATCAAGATTTTATAAGTGCAAGAAGGGAGCTTCTACAGGCGGAAAATTCAAGTGTGCTTTGGAATGTGATGCGTGCCTCTCTTTAAAAATCAGCACTCGACGGAGCTTCAGAAATTGAAGAGGCAAGCTCAGAGATCGAAGAGACGTCTGCTTTCTCAAAAGCTGGGCTGCTCAGAAACCACGGGCCGATCTCATAAATCGAAGAGGCACTTTCCTTTTCAGACGTGTCATCACCTGTCACATGCACACTCAGCTTTACGAAAATTACGGATAATTTGTCGAAGCGCCGATCTCAGAAATCGAAGAGGCGCCAGTCTTTTTCAGCCTCGTCAACACCTGTCACACACAAACTCAGCTTTGGGAAAATCAAGGATAATTTGTCGAAGCGCCGATTCCAGATATCGAAGAGGCATTTGCTTTTTCCAGACGTGTCAACATCTGCCACATGCACACTCAGCCTTGCAGAAATTACGGGCAATCTGTCGAAGATTTCTGGTGAAGTAGAAAGCACGTGAAGTTTACTGTTCAATCATCCAACGGGTGCCGACAAGAGTGAAAGAATAGTACCGGTTATTAATTCCTATAAATGTCGTCCTTCACCCTCCATAGCAAGGCAAACATACATAACCCTTCTTCATCTCCGAAATGCATTCCCAACGAAGCCTCTCGAGTTACTCTGTGTTTCTCATCCCTTGGGGTACCTCTGCAAACAAGTCATCAAGAGCAAAAGTATTTCATATCATGAAGGTTGAAAATAAGAGTATCTCATATCATGCTTTCTCCCTGTCATTTTCCTTGTCTTTGTGACAAGGAGAAAGCGAGCAATCAGCCAGCACTTGGTGTCAATCTTCCGATCTAAGAACCGACTGCCTGGAACTCCTTCCTGATTGCTTACCTAGCATTGCTCTCCAGTGCTCATCTTCAACTGTTGATGTACTTCCGAAGAAGATGCCACATCTGCTTGGAGAACAGATAAGGCAAGTGAAAATTATACCTTGAAGCATGTGGAGACAACGTGCTAATTCATCTTCAAGATCAAGTCTTATTTTCCTTGCTAAGAAATTCCCCAGCCCAGTTCAAGAATAAACCTGTGGAAAGATACTTCTTCAAAAGCAAAAGTATCTCATATCATCAGAGTCGCAGGCAAAGATATCTCATGGCATGTTTTTCCTTTACCCTTACTCTTGCCTGCGGGACAAGGAGAAAGAAAGCAATCGGTCGGCACTTGGACAGATTGAACAAAGAAACAGACCATCACCTTTACCTCGTGCCTACTTGCCGTGCAGAAGAAACAAGCAGAGAAGAATGCTGCCTGCACACTCAATCAACCCAGCAGAAGGAGTCTGAGTTGAAACCAAGAGCTCGAGAAGCTTCAACAACATATGGACGCATCAATCGCCAAAGAGCACAGCCTCGCTGTACAAGGCCATCAAATCACCACCACCAATCAAGTCTGATTTTCCTTGCTAAGAAGTTCCCTAGCCCAGCTCGAGATCAAAGCTGTGGAAAGACAACAAGATCATCTATCTCCAAAACCAGATTTGCGTTCTTAAACTCTACTATGTCTGGTTTTTACTTTGCCATACTTGTCATGTTTATTCGTTGTTTGTTTGTTTGCTTGTTTGCTTGTTTTTTGTGTGAGTTTATGCTTGAAACATTGAGGACAATGTTTGATTTAAGTGTGGGGGGGGTAACCATTGTTTTGCATGAAATTCGTGGGAGTTTATCACCCATTACTTCTAGTGTTGTTCCTTGCTGTTTTAAAGTGTTTTTATGCTGTTTTGGAGTGTTTTAGTGTGTTTTGACATAAAAATCCGAAAATCTCATAAAAATTTGAAAAATTGTTTTGAAAAACCCAAAAAGAGTTGTTTTTGTATGTTTATTTGTGTCTTAGGGTACCTTCCAACACAATGATGAGGATTTGGATTTTAATTACATGACTGTTAAAGAGAGTTATAAACATGGATGAAAATTTGATTTACTCTTTGGTGTATGCTTGGTTGTGGTTATAATTTATGAATTCACATGGAATCATAAAAGGAAAAATCAGTTTTTTTTTTGTAACATGCTTGAAAGAAGGAACTCAAACTAACGTTACATCCTTGAGAGACTTGTGCCTAAACGTTTATTTGGAGAGTTATTAATTTGTGCAATTTTTTTGTTTTCTAAAGTCGTTGCATGATCTCATTATTCTTTGCTTGGTTGCTACTTAGAAGGCGTTTCATCATTTAGTTCCAAATGCTAGAACTCATGCCTATTTCATTCAAAGCATGTTATTGATTTGCATAACACATATTCAAGATGAAGTTGTTTAGTGAGCCAAAAGCCAAAAAGCCTATCCCGTTCATTATGTGTTTAAGTTTAACCCCGTTGAGCCTTGTGTTGCCTATGTTCTTTGTTACCCACACTATCCTCACCTAGCCTAGATTAGGACCATCCATACCCTTGTTCTTGAAGCATAGTAAAGCATAATTTAGAAGGAATTCCTTTTGTTGAACTCTTGCAGAAAAACAAGTGTGGGGGAAGTGATTCTTTTGTGTGTGTGTGCCAAAGTCCTTCATAAGGCACGGGTAGAAAAGGAAAAGAAAAAGAAAAATTCGTGGAAAATAGAATGAAAAGAAGAAAAGTTGTGAAAAGAGTTGAAAAATTTATGAGAAAGAGCTCTAAAGTGTTGTTTGTTGAAGAAAGGGTCCAAAGCATTGAATTCGACCTTAAGTGTTGCATGAATCTTCCCTTTGTGTTTAAATGTTGATTTTTGCATTCTAAAGTAAATTCCAAGTTTCGATTCCATTACTTTGCTTGCTATTGCTTTAAGAACGTTTGTTATTCCTATCCTTTCTTTGTTAGCCATTACCCCAAGCCCTGTTACAACCCTTGACTTCAATCTTGAGTGTTGTGTGTTTCAATTTGTGGAGTTTGAAATTGATATGAGCATATGGTGTCACTGGTTCTCGCATCTAAGTAGTAGCATTCCATTCATGAGATCATATATATACATGAATTAATAATTCCAGAAATTGCTTTTTTGTTGAAAAATATATGTGAGTACTAGTTTCATGTTTACATCAATCTTCTCACATATACCTAGTATAGGGAGTGTAGTCAGAAATTCTTGTGTGAAAATAAGAGTGTATCTAGAAAGGAATTGAGGAAATTCTCTAAGGCATGTTACTATATTCAAAATGCTGTTTTAATTGATTAAATGTGAGCTAGTGAATGGTGACTATGATTAAGTATGCTCGAGGGTAAGGAATGCTTAATTCTATGTAAGTGGTGATCTTTGGCATGTCATGTTTCATTGAAAATCCCTGAGGCAAATGTTGGAAGGTTAGGTTGTGTTTTGTTTGTTTTGTTTTGTTTTGTTTCTTTTGTTTTGCTCAAGGACTAGCAAAAGCTAAGTGTGGGGGAATTTGATAGGAGCATATTTATGCGACTTAGTTAGCTTGTTCTTGTGCATTTGTGTTGTTATTTCTTAGTTAATTATGTATTTTAAGCTATTTTCATGTGTTTGTAGGTCATAATAACAAAGTTGGCAAGAAAGTGCATTTTGGAGCATTTTTGGGCCAAGATTGGATAGTGCAAGCATGGAGACATGAGGATGGACATTTTTGAAGATTAGAAGGCTAGAAATCAGCATGTGTGTGTGCAAGTGTGTTGACCTACAACTACAAACATCCATCCACTACACCCATTACATCCACTCAACTACAAACATCCATCCACTACACCCATTCCATCCACTACACCCATTACATCCACTCATTACCAAACATCCACTCACTACACCCATTACATCCACTCATTACCACAACACTCATCCACTACACCCATTACATCCACTCATTACCAAACATCCACCCACTACACCCATTACATCCACTCATTACCACAACACTCACCCACTACACCCATTACATCCACTCATTACCAAACACTCATCCACTACACCCATTACATCCACTCATTACCAAACATCCACCCACTACACCCATTACATCCACTCATTACAACTCCATACACTCCTCTCCCTAGCCTATAAATACATCCACCCTTCACCATAACTAGGGAGATTTTTCCATCAACACAATCCACCCATCCACCCTTCACCATAACTCGCCTATATCCATCCACCACCATAATTTACCACTCATCCATCAAACCACACCTTGTGCCGCAACAAAGAGAAGAAGGAGGATCCTTGGACGTGCTGCCATTCAAGTTGGATTGTTTGAGCGTTTTTAGGTGTTTTCATTCTTTGTTTTCAATGTATAAATTTGTTTATCTTTGCTTTGTGAGTATGAGGAACTAAACCCCCCTTAGCTAGGGGGAATTCGAAACCATGTTCATGCTTGCAATATGATTTGATTACTTTCAGTTGTGATTCATAAGTTGTGATTTCAATTTACTTATCCATTTGAATTAAAACTGATTTGTGTATGTTGGTTGAGAGTGCACGCTTAATTTTCATGCACAAATCTGATGCTAGGATATAAGGGAGTTTCACCTAATCGTTATGAACTTATATTCACAAGCAGTGAAGGTTGCTCGTCATAACCGTGTTAAGTAAATTCTTGGCATAAGTTTCATGCAATTCATAGTTACAAGTGTTTCGTCAATGCTTATGATTTTCATAGAACTTAATGATTCTTGCTTGTATCTCTATTATGCAATTCATGTAGGGAACCTGTGGGGAATGCTTTGGGTTGTTGTATGCAATCATCCAATTCAATGAAATTAGGAAAATCTGAGGGTTAATTAGTGCAATTCACAGTTAATCTGGGGCATTGAGAATTCTTAGTTTATTGAAAAGCAACTGGAAATCGTTTTATATGCAAGTGTGTCATGTGTGGAGAAAGACCTTCTAGCTAGCCCATCATCCATTCAAATCACCAAATTCGTCCAAAATCTGTTTTAAGTCTTTAGTTACTTGTTTTTACTTAAATTCATCCAAAACCAAATCCCCCTTTACTTTAGAGTGTCTAATTAGTTAGAATCTGTCCTAGTTGTGTTTTTAAGTGTTTTGAGTTAAGTTAAAACCAAATTTCGTCCAAAGTCATTCTTAGTGTCTAGTTTGAATCTAATTAGTTGTTTTAAGCTTTTTTGAGTCTTTTAAGTTTGTTTTTGAGTTCTTTGAGTCTAGTTTAGTGTTTTTAACTTTGTTTATATGTTTTTAAGTCAGTTTAGAGGTTATTAGCAAGCCCTCCTAATCCCGGGTCCAGAACGATCCCTACTTACATTCTTTACTACAATTGATACAAGAGGGTTTAATTTGTGTGTTAAGTTAATTTTCGCATCACTGCTGGGACCCACGGATGAGAGTGAAAAGTGGGCCTTGTCCTATAGCCAACGACTACTTTTCTTCATCGGGTGGTGGTGGTAATTGGACCGTTGGTTAATCCAACGGTCCACATTCAATTTTTTTTTTGTTTTATATTTATATATTTATTGAATCCAACGGTTTAAATCGAATATAATCAAATCTAACGGTAAAAAAAAAGATCTAACGGTCCAAATTTAAATCCAATGGCTAGAATAATCTTAAAATTTATTGGAATTTAAATATTTTTTTTCCAACTGCTAGAATAATTTTTTTTTTAAGTTTATGTGTTTTATCATGATTTTCATGTATTGATTTAGTGATTTTTCAAAATTTATCGGACTTTAAATATTTTTAGGTTAAAATGTTCATAAAATTAATTTAGGATAGTCTACATAATTTTTTTTTTAAAAAAAAAAGTTAATTTTAAAAAAATTAGCCTTAATTCATTTTTTGATAATCTGGGGCTAAAATTTTAGGCCAAAAGTGTTGGAGTAGAAAAGCTGTTTCTGGGCTAAAACCTAAATTTTCTGGGCTAAATATTTTTAGGTTTTAGGTTAGGATTGGAGATGGTCTAAATCCACTCAAACCCAAAACCTAAACCAAACCTAAAACCTAAAACTTAAAATGAAGGCAAATATAGGTCACAAATTAACCCCAAAAAAGCTGCTGGGACCCACAGATGAGAGTGAAAAGTGGACCTTGTCCTGTAGCCAACGGTTACTTTTCTTCATCGGGTGGTGGTGGTAATTGGACCGTTGGTTAATCCAACGGTCCACATTTAATTTTGTTTTGTTTTATATTTATATATTTATTGAATCCAACGGCTTAAATCGAATATAATCAAATCTAACGGTAAAAAAAAGATATAACGGTCCAAATGTAAATCCAATGGCTAGAATAATCTTAAAATTTATCGGAATTTAAATATTTTTTTCCAACGGCTAGAATAATTTTTTTTTTTTTAAGTTTATGTGGTTTATCATGATTTTTATGTATTGATTTAGTAATTTTTCAAAATTTATCGGAATTTAAATATTTTTAGGTTAAAATGTTCATAAAATTAATTTAGGATAGTCAACATAATTTTTTTTTTTTAAAAGTTAATTAAAAAAAATTAGCCTTATTTCATTTTTCGATAATCTGGGGCTAAAATTTTAGGCCAAAAGGGTTGGAGTAGAAAAGTTGTTTATGGGCTAAAACCTAAATTTTTTGGGCTAAATATTTTTAGGTTTTAGGTCAGGATTGGAGATGGTCTGAGGGAGGAATAATCGGTACTGTAAAGGAGTTGGACTGGGAGTTTGTTTTTATAACGGAAAAAGGCATTAGCTTTTTATGGAAAATGAGTAATTGCATAAAGGAGCGAGAGTTTTGGTCTGCTTTCTATAGCTATAGCCCCGGTCATACGGCCGGTTAAAACTTAAAACCAGTTCTCTTACGCTCACTGCGCTTTTTCATTATTGTCTTAACTGCATGGCCCAATCGCCTTCTGCGCCTTTTCACTCGGTGGCAGTTTTCAAATTATTAACATATGATATGGGTCATAAAACTAACTAGTCGTATCCATCTTTCTTTAATTCTCTCCCTTTTCTTATTACAATTTACACAACACCAATTGAAGTCTCCCTAATAATTATGTAAAAATCGATGTGTCAACAAACATTACGGATATTTTGTTAGGAGTAGATAAACTAGTAATTTTCTTAGGCCAAATTGACGGGCTCGTTTGATGTGCTTTTAAAATAACTGAAATCGTGTTCTTTAAAAGCGCTTTTAGTCATTTTAAAAGCACATCCAAATGACCGGATCATTTTCTTGGGGATCTTGGGGATCCCGTGATCGTCACCGTTCATCGTACATTGTGCGGTTAGAAATCATTTCAAAATTTAAAATTTAAAATTTAAAATTAAATATAAATAGTACCTAACGAAAAATGACCGCACGATATACGATGAACGGTTACGATCACATGATCCCCAAGAAAATGATCTGGCCGTTTGAATGTGCTTTTAAAATGACTAAAAGTGCTTTTAGAGAACGTGCTTTCAGTCATTTTAAAAGCACATCCAAACGAGTCTGTCAATTTGGCTTAAGAAAATTACTAGTTTATCTACTCCTAACAAAATACGCGTAATGTTTGTTGACACATCGATTTTTACATAATTATTAGGCAGACTTTAATTGGTGTCGTGTAAATTGTAATCAGAAAGGGGAGAAAATTAAAGAAAGATGGATACGACTAGTTAGTTTTATGACGCATATCATATGTTAATAATTTGAAAACTGCCAGCAGTGAAAAGGCGCAGAAGTTGATTGGGCCATGCAGTTAAGACAATAATAAAAAAGCGCAATGAGCGTAAGGAAGCTGGTTTTAAGTTTTAACTGGCCGTATGACCAGGGCTATAGCTCTAGAAAACAGACCAAAACTCTCGCTCCTTCATCCAATTACTCATTTTCCATAAAAAGCTAATGCCCTTTTCTGTTATAAAAACAAACTCCCAGTCCAAGTCCTTTACAGTACCCGATTATTCCTCCCTCAGAGACACCACCGTAGTGTGTGATTGTCAGACCTTTACAGTACCGATTATTCCTCCCTCAGAGACACCAACACAGTGTGTGTGATTTTCAGAGAAGAAAAACTGGACCCCCCATTGATTAAGGACCTGGCCCACTGAGATTAAAAAAACCTGGCTTCTAACTTGCTGGGAATTGAGTGTCTCTAAAAGTGCCCACCCTAGAGACATATGTATAAATATATATGTGTGTGAGTGAGTGTGTGTGTTTATTTTCTGTATGAGCAGATGAGTGTTTAGTCTTTGGTGAAAGAAAACAAAAGAGAAAATGGCGGAAGGCAAAGCAATTAGCTTGGAGGAAATCAAGAAGGAAAATGTCGACCTGGTAAGTTTTTCTTGATCGTGTTTTTGTTGTACATTTTGTACATGTTCATGTTGTGACCATGCAGATTTTGAATCTTTATGTAGCCACACTTGGGTTTTTTCTTATTGTGTTCTAGTTTAGATCTTTGATTTTTTGTTTTCAGATTAAATGCTAAATGTTTCTCTTAATCCATTCTGTGTCATTTATCCTAATTTAGTTGATAAATTGAGACAGATCTTAGGTTTGATTTTTTTTTAATTTTTTTTTATTATGCATGCATGCATGACTGCAAGTTTTTATTTGCACCTTGGGTTTCATGGCAGATGCAGTTGATTAATCATTAGATGCTTGTTTTTTATAATCCTGGAATCATAATTATAAATATTAAGGATTAAACTTATATTAAGGATACAATTTGATGGCTGAGAAAATGCTGAAAATTGATGAGAAGAAGACTATGCCAAGTAATTGAGTTGTTGTTAAGATATATCAGGCCAAGTAATTGAGTTGTTGTTAAGATATATCAGTCATTAACTTTGCCTTCCTATGTATTGCAGGAGCGCATTCCAGTTCAGGAAGTGTTCGAACAATTGAATTGCACAAAAGAGGGTTTGTCAAGCGATGAAGGGCAGAAGAGGCTTCAGATCTTCGGGCCAAACAAGCTCGAAGAAAAGAAGGTACTTCTCAAGAAATACTCGAGTATACTTTTGTCCCTACTGTTAGTTTTGAAAGGAAGAAAATTAATCTTGTGATTAATCATTGAATAGGATAACAAAGTGCTCAAGTTCTTGGGTTTTATGTGGAATCCCCTATCGTGGGTGATGGAGGCTGCTGCAATCATGGCCATTGCCTTGGCAAATGGAGGGGTACCATCTCTCTCTCTCTCTCTCTCTCTCTCTCTCTCTCTCTCTCTCTCTCTCTCATATTTTCATGATTCTAATGAACCATGCAGGGAAGACCACCAGACTGGCAGGACTTTGTGGGAATTACTGCTCTCTTGATCATCAACTCTACCATAAGCTTTATCGAAGAAAACAATGCAGGAAATGCTGCAGCGGCATTGATGGCGGGTCTTGCACCGAAAACAAAGGTGACCATTAGTAATGGTTACATCAAGTATAGAAACAATGAAAATGGGATTTTTATATATGCTTGTTTGATTGTAGGTTCTGAGAGATGGAAGATGGAATGAGCTAGAAGCTGCAATCTTGGTACCAGGAGATGTGGTCAGTATTAAGTTGGGAGATATTGTCCCTGCAGATGCTCGTCTCTTGGACGGAGATCCTCTAAAGATCGATCAGTCTGCCCTCACTGGTGAATCTCTGCCCGTGACAAGGTACCCTGGTGATGAAGTTTTCTCTGGCTCGACCGTCAAGCAAGGTGAGATTGAGGCAGTTGTAATTGCCACCGGTGTTCATACCTTCTTTGGGAAGGCTGCTCACCTTGTTGATAGCACCAACCGAGTAGGCCACTTCCAAAAGGTATTAGAGATTTGTCTGAAGTTACAAGTATTAACTTCACGTACGAGCATTTAGTCCTCTCAATATTTTTCTGTGTTTCATTTCCTTATATGCACTTCGCATTGATCAGGTTTTGACTGCCATTGGAAATTTCTGCATATGCTCCATTGGCGTGGGAATTGTTATTGAGGTAATAGTCATGTATCCAATTCAGCACCGGGCGTACAGAGATGGAATTGACAATCTCCTGGTGCTTCTCATTGGAGGCATTCCAATTGCTATGCCAACGGTGTTGTCAGTTACGATGGCAATTGGTTCCCACCGCCTCTCGACACAAGGTGCCATCACCAAGAGGATGACAGCCATTGAGGAGATGGCTGGAATGGATGTCCTCTGCAGTGATAAGACTGGGACTCTTACTCTTAACAAGCTTACAGTTGACAAGACCATGGTTGAGGTGATTATGGCCGTTCAATTGATGTACTATTCATCAAATTTGTTTTATGATGTGAAGAAAAGAGAAAAAGAGAAATAAATCAAGAACCTAGACTATTATTCCATTGCTTGAGGAAATGTCATTAATGGAATTTATTTTGATTTTCAGGTGTTTGTAAAGGATGTGGACAAGGATGGTCTAATTCTGCTCGGAGCCAGGGCTTCCAGGGTTGAGAATCAGGACGCCATTGACACCTGCATTGTTGGAATGCTGGGAGACCCCAAGGAGGTATATCCCAGTCCAATTCCCTTATGTACTTGCATTTGTAGCATAAACTATTTCTTCGTGTTTTGACAGTGAATGATTAATTTAACCATCTTAATGTACGCACTATTGTTTGTGTTGCAGGCCAGGGAAGGAATAAATGAGGTCCATTTCTTGCCCTTTAATCCAGTGGAAAAACGTACCGCCATAACATACATCGACCCTGAAGGGAATTGGCATCGGGTTAGCAAAGGTGCACCAGAGCAGATCATTGAGCTTTGCAACCTAAAGGGTGATGCTGAGAAGAAAGCACATGCTATCATTGGCAAGTTTGCAGATCGTGGCCTTCGTTCCCTTGCTGTTGCTAGACAGGTGAGTTTTGAGCTTTGTTCCTCTGAATTATAATTTGATGAGGATGGTTTCATATAACTGAAGTTGTTTTCTTTCATAAATTGTTTGCCTTTAGACCGTGCCGGAAAAAACCAAAGAGAGTGCTGGAACACCATGGCAGTTTGTGGGTCTCTTGCCTCTCTTTGATCCTCCAAGGCATGATAGTGCAGAGACCATTCGCCGAGCCCTTAATCTTGGTGTCAATGTCAAGATGATTACTGGTGATCAGCTTGCCATTGGCAAAGAGACCGGTCGCAGACTTGGCATGGGCACCAACATGTATCCTTCTTCTTCCCTCCTTGGGGACACAAAGGACGAGTCGATTGCTAGCCTCCCTATTGATGAGCTTATCGAAAAGGCTGATGGCTTTGCTGGTGTCTTCCCAGGTAACTAGACTAAACCCTTTATGCAAGTAAGTTTGTTTCCGAAAATTCCAAGATTTTGTCTAGTAAAACTAAGTAATGAGATACCATGCAGAGCATAAGTATGAAATTGTCAAGAGGCTGCAAGACAGGAAGCATATTTGTGGGATGACTGGAGATGGTGTGAATGATGCCCCAGCTCTAAAGAGGGCAGACATTGGAATTGCAGTGGATGATGCAACTGATGCAGCTCGCAGCGCATCCGACATTGTCCTGACAGAACCAGGGTTGTCTGTGATCATCAGTGCTGTGTTGACGAGCAGAGCCATCTTCCAGAGGATGAAGAATTACACCATTTATGCCGTTTCCATAACAATCCGTGTTGTGCTAGGTTTTATGCTCCTTGCTCTCATCTGGAAGTTTGATTTCTCGCCTTTCATGGTTCTGGTTATCGCCATACTCAATGACGGAACAATCATGACTATTTCTAAAGATAGGGTGAAGCCATCTCCTCTTCCAGACTCATGGAAGCTAAAGGAGATCTTCGCGACTGGCGTAGTCCTTGGCACCTACATGGCTGTCATGACTGTTGTTTTCTTCTGGGCTGCTCATGGCTCTGACTTTTTCACGGTAAGCAAAATTCCTAAAATCAACTAAAGCCAAAGTCTTTTGTGGATCAATATTATTGCAAATATACTTACACTAAAAAACTTGTAGGAAAAATTTGGGGTAAGATCTATCAGGGGAAACTTTCCTGAGCTTACAGCAGCTATCTACCTTCAAGTGAGTATTATTAGTCAGGCACTTATCTTTGTTACTCGATCGCGAAGCTGGTCTTATGTTGAACGCCCCGGTTTCTTTCTCTTGGGAGCCTTTGTCATAGCACAGCTGGTAAGTTTCGACAAGTTTACAGTTGTTGATAATATCTAATATTTTTTCTTTTATATTTTCAAGAGCAAACTACTAATTTCCTCTTGCTGTTATATTTTATCAAGATCGCTACCATAATTGCTGTTTATGCTAACTGGGGCTTTGCAAGAATCCATGGCATTGGATGGGGATGGGCAGGAGTTATCTGGCTCTACAGCCTTATCACCTACGTACCATTGGACATTCTCAAGTTCATCATTCGATACGTGTTGAGCGGCAAGGCCTGGGATAATGTACTTGAGAGAAAGGTATGTTTGATAAAATCTGATGCTTAAAACAATATCTTTTCATCCTCGTATCCTAAATGTTTGATTCTTTCATATTGGTATTCAGACTGCTTTCACAACAAAGAAGGATTACGGAAAGGGAGAGAGGGAGGCACAATGGGCTACCGCTCAGCGAACCCTCCATGGTCTGCAGCCTCCTGAGACATCTGAGCTCTTTAATGACAAGAACAACTACAGAGAGTTGTCTGAAATCGCCGAACAGGCCAAGAGGCGAGCTGAAGTTGCTAGGTAATTATACAACCTTAAGCTGGTATTTCCCCTCTTTTCGGTAACACAAACTGAAATATTTCAACAGATCTTATGTTCCTACCATTCTTGTGCTTGTTGTTTGCTTTCCAGGTTGAGGGAGCTTCACACACTCAAGGGGCACGTCGAGTCAGTGGTGAAGCTTAAAGGACTAGACATTGACACCATTCAACAACACTACACTGTTTAAGTGAGTGGCAAGACGAAAGACAACTAGCGCATTAGCATGGGAATCCAGTGTTCATCCTTAAAAAGAAAAAAACCAACAAAAACCAAGGAAAAAAATTGCTGTTATTTGTCATTGACTTTGTAGGAGGATGACGGGGTTGGGAATAATCCAATGGGGGAGTTGTTTTAGACAACCTAAGGTTGGAATCGGTTATATTAGAAGGTTGAATCTTGTATTCTCTATGAATTAAATAATTAGTTCATTTCAATGATAATTTGCTATTTTTCGCTTCTACCATTTGAACAACAATATTTCTATCAGAATAGAAGTATAGAATTATAGCAACTCAAGGTCTCGAGCCCTTTTGAGCACCGCTCGAACCTCTCTCAAGTAAGAACACTTGTCTTTAAGTGGTTAAAATTCTAAAAATTAAAAAAGAGAGAGAATTCTTTGGCATGTTTAAAATTTGGCTACAAGTGAGTCTCGCAGCCAAATCGATTCACTCTAGGTTTGTGCTAAAGTACTTGTTAGTCTAGAAGATTCTGTATAGGTTTTATGTGGACTAGGTTATGTAAATCCTTGTGCTGCCAAGTTTTTCTTGTACTCCAAGTAACTTTACTAGTATATATTTGTAATCTTGTGAATCAATGAAAATAAAGAAATTATAATTCTAAACGGTATCACTTGTTTACGTTTACTTGTCCCGGTAAAACCATAGCCTCCTTGCCATGCTTCCACCCTCCACTTTTCTCAAATCCTTGCCATGACTCTCCCTTCCCCATGGCCACCAACGTCTCTTCATCCAATACTCCTACTGGTTCCTCTCTTTCTGGTCTCAATGCTGCCCACTTTCTGAAACTCACGGACTCCAACTATGAAGCTGTTTCTTCTCGAGCATAATTTATTTTGGCTATGTTAATGGTTCTTTCCCAGCTCCTGCTGCCACTCTTCCTGCTGCTGACAAGGAACCTGCTAAACCGAATCCCTAGTTTGCTGCTTGGTTTCAATAGGATCAATTGGTGGTCAATTATCTGACTTCCACCCTCTCTGAGCCTATTTTGTCACTCACCGTTGGAATAACTTCTTCTCAAGCAATATGTCGTCTTCATGCACACTTCTCTCTGGCCTCCGTGGCAATGCCACCAATATCTGTTTTAAACTATTGGCACTTACAAAAGGCTCTCGCTCTATCTCGAATTACCTCTATCAGGCTAAGTCTTTTGCCGAATCTCTTGCTGCAGTTAATTAACCTGTTTCTAACGCTGATTTGGTCACGTTTGTTCTTAAGGGTCTTGGTTTGGAATATTCTATGCTTGTTACTGCATTTTTAAATTTTCTTCCCCAGCCAGAATTTCCCAATTTACGATCTTGTATATTGACCTTTGAAGCTCAATCCCAACTCGACGCTGCAACACCAGCCTTTCCCCTTCTTGCCCAGCATGCGCCGCAAGCCCACAAGCCCACAAGCCTCCCCAAGGCTAGCAGGCCCACCTGCCTCCACCTGTCCCACAATAGTAGCATATCGATGCTTACTAGGCTCAAGGCCTCATTAGCTTATCCAGCAACAACGTCCACACAATCAAGGCTGTGAGGGTATTAATCGATGCCCCCGTGTAGGGGTGGGCATAAAAACCGTCAAACCGCAAAACCGCATCGAACCGTATGAAAAAAAAAACAAAAAAAACCATGTTGACTGGAAAAGTCAACTTTGAGTGAAAAACCGAACCGGACCGCTCAAACCGGTTTCGATTCCGGTTTCGACTGACCAAGAACCGGCCGAAACTGAACCGAACCGTTTTATTAATAATAAATTAATTAATTATATATATACACATGTCATGGTATAATAGGTTGAAAAATTGGTTTCACCAAATTGCAAAGCAGAGGATCCCATCCCAATTAGGGTTCACTTTCACTCACTCACACGGCTTCACACACCCCATTCTTGATTCCCCCATTTCACACAGCCGACCGGCGACCCCCACTCACGACCTCTCATCCTTAACTGCGACGACCCTCATCATCCCTCCTCTGCAACAGCTCACAACACTTCGTCCTCCGTCCTCCCTCCTTGGTATTTTCTCTATCTATATCTAACCGTACATGCTTAAAATACTTGGTGAAATTGCAAGGATGTGCGTTTCTGGGTCATCTGTGCATATGCTGGTTTATGGTTAATCGAGTTTGCGATTTGCAGCCCAATATAGAGATTTTTTCTCTTACATGCCCACATGCGAATGTGTAACCTATGCTTCTGAATGTTGCTGTCGTATCCTATAAGCTAATGTTTGTTGACGATGTTAGGGCATTTTGAAGGGAGTGTTGTGATGCCATTCGTGTTACTGCTATTTGAGATGTAGATTCTTTGTCTATAGTAATGGTAGTTTCTTTTGCTAGCTTTCTATGTGACTATTTAGGCCAAGATTCTACATTTCTGGCATTCTGGTTGTGAACTGTTGATGTTCTCTGCTTGTAATGTGTAAACTTTTTTCGTCAAATGAATTGGAATATGATGCTTTTGTAGAGTGGTAATTGCTCGTCGTTAATGCTTATCTCCTTGTATCTTCCCCTATGTCTCAAATCTATTAGCTATTGTTCCCTTAGTTGATGTCTTCTATGTTGAAAATTAGTAATATCTTGACAAGCCAGAATGGAATTTGATGCATTTGACAAACATGAACCAACTAACCAAGTGTAGAAGACAAACTTAAGGATAATGTTAGACCTACTTCCTACTTAAGCTTGCTGACAGATAATTGACTTTGTATGTGCAACTTATCAATGGCATGGGCTCGTATTTTCTTTCGAATTGCTTCTTGACATCTCTGCTGCTAAATAGGAGGTTTTGTGATGTTGGCATGTTGTCACTAACTTCCTCTTGTTTTTCCTTGTTTTCCTGGTTTTATTTATTTATTTATTTTTATTTTTTGGCTCTGTCAAATTCCAGTGGCTCCAAAGGTAATAGATTTGAAGATAGTTGGTCATCTAAGGGAGAACAATAAGGTTACTGCAACCGGTACTGTCACTGGAGGAACTGAAGGTTTAGCAGAGTACAGGGCAAGGTAACATTTCGATTTTTGGATAATTATTAAAGACAAGGTAATATTTCGATTTTTCAGTTGCTTAGGCTCTCTTGTTTTCCATGGATTCCACTTCAAGCACATCCAAATCCTTTTTTTTCCAAATTGTCCATCCAAATAGAGCCTTATAGTTCCTTGTTGAAGCCACCTTTTCTGATTGTATTGTATGAACATTCAAACTGCTTAGACATGTATGCTTTTGCTTAGACATGTATGTTTTTGTTGATTTGAAATAAGTTGTTTGATTTGATTATATGTTGTTTGATTGTGTATAGGAGCTGTTGCTTCCTGCTTGCTCTCTGAAGTCTGAAATAAACATGCAATTTGCTTCTTCATTTTTTTGTTTGTTGACTGATTGAACAATGCATATTTATTTTAGTTGTCTCTTTTTGTTGACTTGGTGCCACTACCAAAGACATTTTCATTAAAAACTGTGTTGTATGCAACTTTATATAATCAGTTTTAGAAGATGTATTTGAATGCATGATGATTTGGTGTTCAAATAATTTAGTATTCGGAACTGTAAACCGGCAAGAATCGAATCGGAACTGGTGTAGACCGAACCATAAGGTTCTAGTAATAAATTTAAGTGGAACCGCACCGAACCGAACAATTGATATTTTCTGGTTTCGGTTCCGGTTTAGGGGTGGAACCGCATCGTGCCCACCCCTACCCCCGTGGCTGGTGCAGATGTGGTCATGGAGGTTACCGTGGTGGTGGCCGTGGGGTTAGGAACCCAACCAATGGGGTTTTCATCCTCCCAATCAACAAGGTATTCTTAGTGTTCCTCCTGGTTTTTGGTGCAATTTTTGTAACTCTTCAGGTCATCATGCTCCTATGTGCGCTCCTCATTTTGCGGCTTATCATGCCTTACCTCTTGGTGCTGTTAATGATCTTACCTGGTACTTTGATACAGGTGCCACTCACCATATGACCAACCATGGTGCTGCCTTCCATGACCCTGCTCCCTATAATGGTAAATATTTTGTTGTTGTTGGTAACATGATGTCTCTCCCTATCAGTCACACTGGCTTTATCCCTCTTACTTTAGGTTCTCGTCTGTTTAAATTAAATAATGTCCTCTATGTTCCTTATTTTAAGAAAAATCTTCTTTCTGCCTCTCAGTTTACTAAAGATAATTCTACTATTGTTATTATTCATCCATTTGGTCAAGCAAACTCTGATTTTAACATTGGTTCTCCATTGTTTCATGGCCACTGTGAGGGTCATATTTACCTTATGTCACCATGCCTTCCATGCCCCCACTTCCTCTTTGTGGCACTCCCGTCTTAGTCATCCGTTGTCTGAAGTTTTATCTAAGTTGTCTTTAGGATCTATGCCTGAGTTAAATAAGGTGTTTTGTAAACATTAGGCGCTATCTAAGTCACTTAAATTACCTTTTACATCTAATAATATTGTTGCTCAGTTTCCCTTTTATTTATTTTATTTAAGATGATTTGTTACTCTTGGATTTTTCCTATGCGGGCCAAATCCGAGGTTTTTATGCACTTTGAATCCCTTTACAATATGGTGCGTAATATATTTAATTCCTTTATTAAATTTCTCCAATCCGATGGTAGTACAAAATATGTCAATAACTCATTTAAAACTTCTTTCACAAAGCTGGAATTGTCCATCATGTCTTCATGTCCTCATACACTTAAACAAAAATGGTATTGCTGAACATAAACACCATCATATCTCCACTATCACGAGTCTTCTTCTCCACATTGCGCACACCCCACTCTCTCTTTAGGTCGAAGTCGGCTTCACCATTGTCTTCATTATCAATTAATCCCTCCTTGGTCTTGGGTTGGTCTAGTATGTACTTTTGTCTCTTTGGTCGTTATCCATATTTATCCCCCCTTTCGTACGTTTGGTTGTGTGTGTTACCCACATCTATGTGCTTATATTACTGACAAATTGAAACCTCATTCCAAAGAAAGTGTTTTTGTAGGTTACATCTTACAATACAAAAGATACCGATGTCTTGATCCTAAGACTAATCAGGTTTTTATTTCCTGCCATGTCACCTTTGACGAGTCCAATTTTCCATCCGCGAGCACTGCTGCCCTTGCAGCCCAGGCTAATTATGTTCCTCTTCTATTGAAGCCTTCTCAAGTGTCGCAAACCCAGCCTATGATATATCCCCCTGCGGCCTAACTTGTGCCTCCTACTGCTCCTGGGTCACTGTTCACCTGACATTTGGATCCACACATGGCTCTTGCCTCCTCTAGTCTGTCCCTGCTTCTTTCCCAAGATCTAAGTTTCGCAGCGGGCCTACCTATCACCTTTGTGGCAATTCAACCCATCGACTCGGCCAATGGGCTTCAGCCCGTCTCCATTCCTTCAGCTGCTACACTACAACCCACTACCTCCCAGGTCATGCCCTTTTCAGTGCATCTTATGAACACTTGCTTCTGTACAGGCCATTCCAAGCCCAAGGATTTCATTGACGGCAATGTCCGCTATCCTCTTCCACATGCCATCACTGCTTTTGTTTCAGATTCAGTTGAGCCCACTTGTTTTACTCAGGCTTCTCGCCTTTTAGAATGATGTTCTGATATGACTGAGGAACTTAATGTTTTACTTAAAAATAGTACGTGGTCCTTCATTCCTCTTCATTCTTCTCATAACTTGTTGGTTGCAAATGGGTCTTTCGCTTTAAAGGTCATGCGGTTGTTTCTATTGAGCGATATAAAGCTCGACAGGTTTCTAAAGGCATTCATCAACAACGTGGATTCGATTATGATTTAGATTTTTAATCCTATTGTCAAGCCTGCTACTATCCGCCTTGTTCTTAGTTTAACAATTACCTATGGATGGTCTATTCGTTAATTAGATGTTAGAAATGAGTTTTTACATGCTGTTTCCAGGAAGATGTCTTTATGGTCCAACAACGGGGATTTGTCAAACCCCATTGCCCTCACCATTTTTGTAAATTGTACAAGGCCCTTTATGATTTAAAGCAAGCTCATCGAGCCTGGTTTCAATGCTTCAGCATTTTTATCATCCGTCAAAGATTCGTATAGATCTTGCCGACCCTTCTTTTTCACCTTCCACCGTGGTACGACTCATCTCATCTTATTATTTTATGTTGATGATACTGTTTTAACTAGGAATGATTCTGTCGCTTTCCAATGATTTATGGATCTTTTGGGACATGAATTTGAGATTAAGGATCATGATCCTCTTCACCATTTTCTGGGTATCGAGGTTCGTCCTTCGGCTGTTAGCCTTCATTTGTCTCAAACGAAGTATGTTTTTGACTTATTGGAATAGACGCACATGGTTGATTGTAAACCTTCAGCACTCTTATTGCTACTCATGCTCAATTGTCCAATCAGGATGGTACAGTATGTCGGATCCCAATGAATTCCATCACCTATTGGGCTCTCTTCAGTATTTCACCTTGACTCATTCAGACATTGCCTACGTCACCAACCATATTTCACAGTTCATGTCTCGCCCTACTCAGACTCATCTTATTGCTGCTAAATGCTTTCTCAGGTATGTCAAAGGTACTCCCGACCATGTGAATTCCTTTACTCACCTGTCCGACCCTCCCTTTCTTCACGGTTATTCAGATGCGGGTTGGGTTGGCTGTCCAGATACTTGTCATTCTACCTCTAGATTTCTTGTCTTTCATGGCCCTACTTTCATATCCTAAAGTTCTGCCAAGCAAACACCTGTCACTCGGTCTAGTGTGGAATCTGAATATCAGGCTTTAGCTCATGCTTGTGCTGAATCTATTTGGCTCTCTTATGTTCTTCGTGAGCTTCGGTTTCCGGTCACCTCTCCCACTTTTTTATATTGTGACAACTTGAGAACTACATACATGGCTACCAATCCTATCTTACATGCTCGGACGAAGCATATTGAGCTTGATTATCATTTTGTTCGGGAACAAGTCAAGTTAGGCACACACAATGTCCAATTCATTCCTTCAGTTGATCAACCTATGGACGTCCTCACCAAAGGTCTTTACAAGCCTCACTTTCACGTTTTGCGTTCCAAACTTGTCACTCCGAGACTGCCAAGTTTGCTGGGAGGGTTGTTAGTCTAGAAGATTTTGTATAAGTTTTATGTGGGCTAGGTTTTATAAATCCCTGTGGGCCAACGTTTTCTTGCACTCCAAGTAACTTTACTAGTATGTATTTGTAATCTTGTGAATCAAGGAAAATAACGAAATTACTATTCTACAGTACTCTAACCGAGCTTCTAGTTGTGAAAAAATATTAAAATTTTGCTTTCTCAGCAAAGTTCAGAATTTGTGCAAGACTAGGTTTGCATAACATGTTTTTTGAAGTTGCATTAAACACAACTCCAAATCAAGAAAACTTTACATGTGCATAGAAATTTAAACGGTATTATGAAATGTATAAATATTTCATGTGTACAGGTCATTGATGTCGTAGGAATATTGTGGGGCAAATGATAGAGCGGGAAAACATAACTTTGAACAAGTATAATTTCAGGGTTGTAAATAAGATAAGCAACTCACAGTTAAATCACTTGAAAACATGTAAATTCATTCAGCCAGTTCTGCAAGATCTGAACTAGTTCAATAGCAAGTAATTCTAAGACTACGAGATCTCTGTGGTTAACTGGACCATTGCCGAAAACTAGTCCATTCCTCTAAAGTCTAAACTGTGTCCCAAAGGGAAGAAGCCAAGAATAAAAACCTGTATCTTATCTAAACTGATGTTCCACAATCATAATTTCATCGATCCTTCGAGTGATAACCAAAATTCTTCAAGTACCATAACGCTGCTTCAGCTGCGTGATCTGCTGTTGTTTTCTTATTTGAATGTGGAGAGCTAAAGCATTCCAAAAGAGCTTTTAAGGCGTCGTCTATCTCAACAATAACCTTGAAGGTGAACCTGTTTAGAACAATGGATCAGTTAAACACCTTAACCCCCTCTTGGATAATGCAAGTAAACTACATGTGCATGATTAGCGAAGATTGCAATGGTCCATATTATCAAAGAAGTAACAAAACAAGGAGTAAGAGATTAGATCGACTTATAGTTGTAAAATTAAAAGGCGGTGTACTATATCTGGAAAACAACATTTCTTGATGGGGCAACTATGACTTGGGTCTGTGGGCGGTCCTTCCTCTTTGCAGCACTCGTACGTAGGGTTCTTCCATTTTATTGCAACAACGCATATCTCATACTACTGGGATTTTGCTGATAGTAGCTTCTTACCAGCGCCTGCTAAATTGATGATAATCGGAGTACGTCGTAGGATTTCATTCTTGGTCAACATATACAGATATTCTTCTGGAAGCAACTTTGAGCAGAACAAAAGTTTTGACCATCGGAATACAATTATAACTTACTAGAAACAAAATTGGATTTCTCTATACAATTTATAATTTGTAATTCATAAAAGCAGCAATGTCGATTTGCTAACTTTAAACTCACTGCATCCCAGGTTCAAACCCTTTCCTCTTCCATAGTGTAAATTGTAAATTAATATAGTAATATCGCTTGTATTTAAAACTACTACTGCAGCTCTGCTAATGCAGTAAGCTGCTTTCATAACAAGTTTAGCCTAAGTTCCACGAAACTTTAAAATCCTTCATCCGAAAGCACTAGAAATCTTTTTATTTAAAGAAAAAAGGGTAAATTACATAGTAGCTCCTTAGATTTGAGGTCTATTACAACCCCATACAACATCTTTAAAACATTTTACTTTCATACCTCACGTACTATTTTATTAAAAAATAATACATCCGTTACATTTTTCATCAATTGATCTGTTAAGCGCTGACATGGCTGCCAAATGTGTGCCACGTGGAAAATTTTTTTTTTAAATTTTTTTAAAACCTAAATCTTCTAAATAAAAAAAAAAGATAAAAAACCAAAACAAAAGTTGAAACCCGCAACCCAGCAAACCCACTTTCCCCCCTTCCCAGCACCTCCCTTCCCCACACCCCCCTGCGGTAGACCCACACCCACGACTCCATTACACTCCCCCGCCATCCAAAACCCAATGCTCTCGCCTCTCCTCTCCCACTCTCCGCCAAATCTCTCATTCCCTTTCCGATTGCAGCAGCCCGATCGGGGATTCATCATCGGCCTTCCAAATGTTCCTCCTCGCAGCCTCAAGATCCTCTCCGTTCACGAATCCAAAGGTGCTTTATGATCTCCCTCCTCTGTTAGATCTAATCCATTTTCACTTCTTGTTTGGTCCGCCATTGATTGATTGATTGATTATTTGAAAGTTTATTTTATGGATGCAAAATGTTTTGGTTTTGTGGGAATAATAAGCTTATGGAATGTCCCACAATTTCACCACCCTCGCACCCGCACCCGCACCCGCGCCCACCCTCTTCCCTCCTCTACACACCCGACTCTTTAAATCCACACTCATTCCTCCCATTTTCACCTCACGAACCCGGCGATGGCTGCGTAGACGGGATCTGAGTTTTTTTTTTTTTTGGGTTGCAGGTACGAGGGTCGGGGGAAGAAGATGAAGATGGGGGAGATGAGAGGGGAGGAGGAGGGGGAGAAGACGAACATATGGGGTTTTTTTTAATTTTTTTTAGAAGATTTAGGTTTTTAAAAAAAATTAAAAAATTATTATTTTTGCCACGTGACACAAATGGGCAGCCACATCAGCACTTAACGGATCAATGAATGGAAAATGTAACGGATGTATTATTTTGAAATAAAATAGTACGTGAGGTATGAAAGTGAAATGTTTTAAAGATGTTGTATGGGGTTGTAATAGACCTCAAACCCTATGTAATTTACCCTAGAAAATATGCAGGGAAATCCTACAATAAATTTCAAATAAACAAAAGAAGCAGATTTTTTAACATTGGAAAGATTGGTACCCTTCAAATTCTCTTGAGGTTAAGAAGTGCTGCTAGGACCTAGTCTCTTAGTTGTCCCTCCATCTTCAACTCCCTCAAAGGAGCTTGGACTTACACCTTTGAGTACAATAATGGAACTGGCCTTCACTCTTTATCTTAACCTAAAAACAACAAAGCCTCGCACGGTGCACACTGATTAAAAAAATAGAAAAAAAAAAATACAAGCAGCGAAAAAGCTGGGTTGATTAAAAAACAGGCGCTGGGCCCCTAACCTTGGGCCTAGCAGCCAAATAAAAAAAGGGAGGGGAAGGATAAGACTTTGGGCTGAAGTAACAAAGGAAAATTACAAATTTTTTAAATGCGACACTCAATATTTTGGTCTCTCGATAACTTGACAAAAATAAAGGCACCTCCCTCAGTATTCTTCCTCAATCAACTTGGTAGACTCTCATTACATGCTATTACACTTCAGCACGGAAGTTTCCTAATTACTCAATGACTTAGATTTTTCAAGTTTCTAACCGAGAAGCTTTCCTCACTCGGGAACTTGGGGAGCACTTTTGTATCATACTTTACTAATTCTGAAACTATCAAGCACCGGTTAACTCAATACCTTCAAAGACCTAGTGAAGGATTTGTATTAAGGCACATGCGGAACCATAAGAGTTTATATCCAATCAGAAGGACAATTACAACGCGACACGTGTCAACATCCAAATAAAACTCCTAAGTTCCACATCGATCGCAAACGAAAGTATGCGACTCTCCTCAACTATAAAAAGAGACCATTCTCCTACAATCAATCCCTAAATGATATTATTCTACTTAACCCATTAATAGAGGTCACTAATGATGACTATGTTGAACTTTTGTATTATGTAAACTCTACATTATCAATGAGAAGTCCTCTACTCTCGTGGACGTAAGCCAATTTAGGATGAACCATGTACATCTTGTGTTTACTTCCTTATCTCTATTCTGTACATATTACCTGCACTAGGCTACCGAAGCAATCTTGCAAAGGTCACACCTCGACACTTTACGTTGTTCCATAGTTAATATGAGTTCATGCATCAATAATTAGCAACTTCGTTACAAAATGGTCAGGCCTTCAGTCTGATAGGCATAAGGTTCTAACCAGAATGTTGAAGCTAATTATTCCCCTGAAAGTTAAGTTATTCAGCTGGTTGCTTCTTCAAAACAAGCTCCAAACAAGGAGCAAATTAAGTAGATTTATACTAGGTAATGATAATACTTGTGTTTTTTTTGTAGCAATGCTAATGAAGATCAAGATCATATGAAGTGTAGTTTTGCTACTGATACCTGGAAGCTAATTCCTAATCTTGACCTTCAAAATTCTCATATGGTAACTTCAACCTTCTCAGTTGGCTCTACTCTTCGCTATCTGATGAGTCTAAGTATTTACCAAGTTAAATAAATCCTTGTTAATTTTTTGACAGATATGGAATGACAGAAACAATGCAATCTTTAAAAATACAAGGCCCCATCATGCGAAAGTTCCCATGTTAGCTGCTGGAATTGGGATGGACTTCTTCAATAGTAACTTGAGTCTAGGGAAGAAGAATCCAAAGTTTGTGAATGAAGTTATCAAATGGCATCCTCCTGACTCGGGTTCTGTCAAAATTAATTTTGATGCCTATGGGTTGGAAACAATTCGGCAACCGGGTTTCTAATTCATGATGACAATGGATGCCTTATAATTGTTGGTGCTCATGCATTTTTGGCAGTTGTACCATCACGGTGGCTGAAGTTCTAGCTCTCAGAGATGCTTTTAAATTTGCCTCTTAAATTTGCCTACCACAAGGTTTTCACTAAAATCTCAGTAGAGGGAGACTCAAAGCTTGTTATAGACGGGGAACTAATAAAGGTTATAGAAGACCTACATACAGTGTATGTTAGACTGTCCCTCCTGCCCAACTGAGCATCGTTGTGAACTAATAGACTGAAATTAGCATGGAGCGGGAAGGAAGATGTGGTGTTCCCTGGAGAATTCAAGACACAATTGCAGATATTCAATGGTTGGCTTCCTCTTTCAGTGCTTAAGGGCAGCATGTTTATCGGAAGGGAAATTTTGTGCTAGTGCTGTGACTAGTTTAGGTCTTAGTATGTATGCTTGGAAGCGTATACTCCCTGTGCAAGGCACACCTGCTTAATCCCTGAAAATAAAAAATCGCTCCTTGGAAGTTGGAACATATGTGGGATCCATCACCTAGTAAGATTGTACCATATGTGTCAATGAATTTGATTTTAAGTCTTAACTAAGCGTTAACATTCAACAATCAGAAAATGGTAAGTTTAAAAGAATAAATTAAGAATTGGAATTTTTTTGGGTTGCTGTGCTTGAGTTGCAGAGTTGGAAAAAAAATTGTTAGCCTAGTGCACCCAAATCAAACCCACAAACGGAATTAACAGAATTAAGATAATGAGAGCGAATTTTGAGTTTTATATAGTAAAATAATGACTTTTGAGTTTCATGGGGCTAAATGGGATCAAAATCGAGTTTCAGGGGCAAAATGGAGCAAATTTTAAGTTTTAAAGAGTAAAGTGACGACTTTTGAGTTATAAGAGCAAAGTAATATTAAAATCGAATTTTAGGGAGCATGGCTAAAAATAAGTCTTCATAATACCACTGTATATAAAAAATTTGGATCGTACGGCTCCGTGTAAAATTTGGGTACGTAGTTCTGTCATTTTGGTTTTGGCAGGCATTAAGGTTCGGTGGGTTAGTTGGAGGCCTTGCAAAGGAGGGCTTGTTGAGGGTGGTTATTACACATAGAGAAAAGGAAGGAGGGGGGGGGGGGGGGGTGGGCAGCTTAGAGAGAGAGTGGAAGTGGGGAGTAAGGTCCCTGTGTGCACGATTTCCTCATCATTTTTCCACCGTGTGGGCATGCAGAGTGGGGTTTGGTGTGAGTGGCTGTTATAGAAAGAGGGAGAAAGAAGCCGTGTGATTTAGAGAGAGAGTGAGGAGTGGGCATGTTGAACAAGAGCAAGTTAGGGTCGTTTGTACGGGGTCTTTGATTGGGTCAGTGGAAGGGGCAAGTACGGCCCTTGTGTGCACGACTTCCTCATCTTCTTTCCACGGTGTGTCTGTATGTGGTGATTCTGTGCGGGATTTGTTGATTGACAAGATAAAAAATTGTTTTATAATACGTGATTTACTGTTTGGTTAGGTTTCAGCCAATGCTTTTGTATTTTTTATTTTTTTTTATATAAATCAGGAGATTTAGAGAGTGCTTTCTATGTTCTCTTTCTTTTGCTACTTTAAAGACTTGCCTATTCTCATTTTCTTTTTCTAAGTTCAGTTCTGCTATCCTCTGCGTTTTTCTCTTCGATGGTGGGTTGGATCCTTGGGTGGTATAACTGCGTTTTGTTGTTTAGTTAAGTGTTAAGGCATGCTTTTGTGTTTTTTTTTTGTAATGAAATTGGGTATTTAGAGTTTTATTTGTGTTCTCTTTCTTTTGCTACTTTAGAGACTTGTCTGCTGTCATTTTTATTCTTTTTGGGTTGGTTTTGTTATTCTGTGCGTTTTCCTTGTCTTTGAGTGGATATTTAATGTTAGGCTTTGTGCGATTGGAGGCCCAAGAACCCAAAAAGTAGAAGGAGGGTTGGGCTCGGACAAGTTGACATCCCATGAAGAATTAAAAATCATTTTGGCAAGGAATAGGCAACAAGCCTATGTGAGAAGTAACACTCAGAGGGCAGCTCATCCCCAGTAAAAAAAGGACTTTTCAAGGGCATGTATAGGTAAATAAATTGTGACTCACTATGCTCCGGAGGCCATCACCAAAAGGTGAGGCTTGGACAGTCGGGCTAGAGAGTCTATAAAAGCAACAAGGGACATAAGGAAGAAGGACACCCAACCAATCAATCAAAAAAGGGGTACAGACCTGTAAAGCAAGCACCAAGGAGGATGTCAAAAGAAATAGAAAAAAAGTCAAAGAAGAAATTGAGAAGGTAGTAAAGGTAGGCTTTATTAGGCTTGCAAAATATGTAGAGTGGTTGGCCAACAGTGTACCTGTACTGAAAGCTATAACTAATACCATTCGATGTTGTGTTGATCATAGAATAAACGAAGCAACTCCCAAGGATGAATGCCCTATGCCTATGGTTGACCTATCCATTGATGCAGTTACAAAACACAAGGTTTTATCTTTTATGGATGGAAATGCTAGATATCATCAGATAAAAATGGCCAAAGAAGACATACATAAGACAACATTCATATGCCCAGGGCATATAAGAGCTTATGAATATGTTGTCACACTTAGGGCTAAAAAATGTTGGTGCTACTTATCAAGGGGTGATGAATGCTATTTTTCATGATTTGATTAGGCATATCATTGATGACATAGTGGTGAAGTCTAGAACTGAAGACCATCACCTAGAAGACCTCAGACAAGCCTTACTAAGAATGAGAACCCACAAGTTGAAGATGAATCCTAGAAAGTGCGCCTTTAAGGTTAGATCAAGCAACTTTCTGGGGTTCTTGGTCCATCAAAGAGGTGCGGAAGTGGACAAGAACAAGGCTAGGGCTATAATGGAATCACCTCCCCCTCCCCCCCCCCCCAACTATCAAAGTGCAATTGTAGAGGTTGCTAGGGAAAATTAATTTTTTGAGGAGATTCATTTCTAATCTTGCAGGCAAGATCCAACCCTTGACTCATTTTCTTCAGATTGAAGAATTAAGACAAGTTTGAGTGGGGCCCTCTGAAGGAAATTTTGTGAAAAACATGTTCATTTGAATAACATCATATAGCATGCAATTAACAATTAAAGGCGGAATCATGCTTTCATGCATTCAAAAACAAAACATCAACCATGAAATTCAAAGCCTAGTAGATTGGTGAACCTTGACTCAACTTTTAAATCAACATTTATTAGTTGAGAAATATTTACCTTTGTAGATTCCTCTTTGCATATGCAAAGGATAATCACCCAAGAGATAGGGCCTTCATTCCTTGCTTCTTAGCTCCATGGATTTGGTTGAAAGAATAGGTTCTCCAAGTTCCCAAAATAGAGAACCTCTAAAGATTCTACACCAAGGTTGGATTGGAGAAGAAATGAGTGACCTTGAGGAAGTAGAATTGCTAGACAATATCCCCCAAGGTGGTTGGCCTCTTAGAGAGAAATGGAAGCTTTGTGTTCTCACCAATTTTCTCTAAAATCAACAACTAATGAATTTTAGGTTATAAAGTTCTTTATATAGTCACTTCTTTAAATGACCTAAAGAACCAAAAACCCTAATTCAACACTAAATGGATATGGGCTTTTGGGCCTTTGTGAATCTTTATTCATTAAGTTGTCATACAACTTAAGTCAATGGGCTTTGACGTTCGAAGCCCATTGGGCCTTAAGGTCCAAAACTATCCCGAGGTCTTTAACGAACTTATTCGTTTGATTAATTAACATATTAATTAATCCTTGCCATAAATAATTAAACCATTTAATTATTCTTATTCATCTCCTTTGTTTCTTCAATCTCCACCTTACACGGTGTACGATACATTAGGTTCCTTTTAGCGAGGCAGTGGGCGATTAAAACCATTTTACATCGATTGTGAATTGAAACTTACTTTCAATTCTCCCTTTAGTGATTACACACGTTTAGGGCTTCCACAAACCATGAGTGACACCTAGCAGCATATCATGGCTACCCAAGCTAATCAGAAGAGGTAGAGAACCTATTCAGTTTAGGATTACAAATGCAATACGGTCTTTCTCTAATCTAATACTCTTGACCACATTGTTTGGTTTGATAGTTTATTTATTCATGTCTACTATCCAATGTGATTCGTTTGCTTATATGATTACCTTGAATGTGATTTGGAACGCATTCCCAAATCTCATTCATACTCTGGCCAGAGATTTTAATCATATCATAGAGTATTCTCCCTCAAACCATTTGAAGGTTAGAGATCCCTTGTTGCACATTCACTTGTCTCCATGACTAAGTGGCTTAACCCCAATGATGTCGTGGACACCCCGATGGGGTGACTTTGACATAATCAAAGATCAAGGACTTAACCACAAGACAACAACTGTGATGCCTCAGGTCAAAGGACTAATTTGCATTATCCCAACCATGAGTTCTCATGTGACATGAGTATGAGAACTCCTCGTTGATCGTGTTCAGTGGACTCATTCGCTATTGAGCACCTACATGCTTGTCTTGATGTCACACACACCAATGACTCGAGACTAGTCACTCTCCCTGAGAGAAGACATAACACGTACTGATCTTAACGGACTGTCAATGCCCAATTGGCAATCCTATGATCAGGAACGTTTAGGATGTGTCTACGAAAGAATGGTCTCATTAATTTAACTTCATTAGATTGCATTCTTCCAATCACATATTCCTTGGACTTTATCGTTTAAGCATATAACATTTATATGAGACGGCTCAAACAATAATGTTTGCCCTTTTATATGTAAACTAGATTAGTTTAACATGTGAAATGTCCGTAAAGTATCATCATATGATTGGCTTTAGGGCACATTTCCAACACCCTCAACACCAAGGGGCATTTGGTAAAGTGAAGACCTGTCTAGCCTTTCCTCCAATGCTCATGCCTCCCCAGAAGAAGAAGCCTTTGAAGCTCTACATTTCAGCATCCGAGAAATCAATTGAGAGTTTATTGGCTCATAATAATGAAGGGGAAATGAGTAGGCGATATACTACCTCAATAAGATCCTTACCAGGGTAGAAACAAGATATACCCCAATTGAGAAATTATGCTTAGCCTTGTACTTCACTGCCAGCAAATTAAGGCACTACATGTTGCCTTGCTATATCATGTTGTCCAAGCCAATGCTAACTGGAAGGATTGGGAAATGGATCTTAGCTAAGCAATTGCAATTGCAAACTTCAGAGTTCAGTTTTCAATATGTACCTCAGAGGGCAGTAAAGGGACAAGCAATTGCAAACTTCCTAGCTAAGCACCAAGAGTCCAATAAGGATCTCGTCAACATCCCTGGATCTTTGGAAGTAGCTAACCTCTGGATCCCACCTAGTAAGGCTCATTCAGGCAAGGAGGAATGGATACTGCAAGAAGTAAAAAGAATAACTAGCCTATGGATCACTCCCTAGAGATTATATTTCGATGGATCATGCACGCAACATGCTACAGGAGTTGGAATTGTCATCATTAACCTAAAGGGAATCCAACATTGCTACTCATTTATTCTTGATTACAAGAATACCACCAACAACAAGGCAGAGTATGAAACACTGATTATTGGCTTAGGAATTCTAATAGAGTTGGGAGCGCTGAAATAGAAGTATATGGTGATTATGAGTTGGTGATTAATTAATTAAATGGAAAGTACAAGTGTAGACATATCACAATGGCTGGGTATTACCTAGCAATTACTCAATTATTAGATTATTGGGGTAATTAAGCAACAATTAGCCATATTTTCAGAGAAGCAAATTTGATTGCCAATGAAATGGCACATAGGGCTTTTAGAGTAGACATACAAAGGAGAAGTCTCCCTTTTATTTTTGAGAGGGGATTTAGCCTAGATGTAATGA
This sequence comes from Malus fusca, assembly GCA_035220775.1. NCBI lineage: Eukaryota > Viridiplantae > Streptophyta > Magnoliopsida > Rosales > Rosaceae > Malus > Malus fusca. The sequence goes on along the minus strand of CM069067.1, from coordinate 25,883,720 downwards.
CTAAAGAACCTGAGATAGAGGACTAGAGAACATTTATCATCCAGCACTTGAAAGACCCTTCTTTTCCCACTAGTAAGAAGATCATACGACGTGAAATTAAGTTTGTAATGTGGGATAAAACTTTGCTAAGAAAGACTCCATATGGGCTTTTGTTGAAATGCTTGGGTCTGGAAGAATCAATAAGGGTAATGGTTGAAGTACATAAAGGCATTTATGGAGCACACCAGGCAGGAACAAAGATGAGGTGGTTGCTGAGAAGATATGGCTACTTCTGGCCCGACATGGAAAAAGATTGTAAAACTTATGCTAGAGGTGGTGAGGAATGTCAAAGACATGAACCTCTCTAGCACACAACATTAGTGCCCTTGAATCCAGCAGTAAAGCCATGGCCTTTCAGAGGGTGGGCCATGGACTTTATTGGGCAAATATACCCAACATCCAACAAAGAACACACCATCATAATTGTGGCAACTGATTACTTTACTAAATGGGTTAAGGCTTCAGTTGTGAGGACAATTAGTTCATCTACTGTGATGAAGTTCATTGAGACCAAAATCCTACATAGATATAGGGTGCCCGAAATGATTGCTACAGACAGAGGGCCATCATTTATTTCAAAAGAAGTAGAAGAGTTTGCAGCTAAGTTCAAGATAAAGATGATCCAGTTTAGCGCTTATTATCCCCAATTTAATGGTAAAGCATAAGCTAGCAACAAGATATTGATGAACATCATTAAAAGAATGGTGGCAGATAGCCCATAAAGGTGGCATGAGAAGTTGGGAGATACTCTTTGGGCTTATAGAACCTCAAAAAGAGCAGGAACTGGGACTACTCCTTATACATTGACATTCGGGGCAAGATGTAGTGCTCCCTATGAAGATTAATGTAAGTTATTTGAGGCTTTAGAACCAATTTAGCCTACATAGTGATTTATTTATTTAGGCCATCTGTCAAGGAATTGAGGATTTGGATGTTACCCAAATTGAAGCTCTAAACAAGATTCAAGAAGGGAAAAAGGTCGTTGCTCGAGCTTACAACAAGAGAGTAAGACTTAAGACTTTTAAAGAAGGAGAATTGGTATGGAAAGCAATTTTGCCCTTGGGAGCTCAAGTTAGAGGTTTTAGGAAATGGAGTCATACCTGGGAAGGCCCTTTTACAATTACCAAAGTATTAGACAGATGGGCGTTTTACTTGGCAGATTTAGAGGGAGATTTACATAAACATCCAATCAATGCTAAATTTCTAAAGAAGTACCACCCAACACTTTGGGATGTTAGAGACTGTTATATTAGTGAAGTCTAATACTTAGAGAAGGGGTGAGAGCCTTTTATATGTTTGAAGCAGTTGTTTCTATTAGGAAAATGTAAATAAGTAAGTAAAATAGTGAAGCAGTAAGAGATCTTTTCATTCAATGATTGGGGAAAGTACAGAAGCCCTAAGTTAACAAGTTTACATCTTTAGCCAAGCCAACTATCTTAGAATGATAAGTCTGCATGATGGTGAAAATGCAACCCGGCTATTCTAAAGCTATATTTTTGTTGGCTAACTGAGCTTCAGACTCCTCTACTTCATGGTTTACTCTCTTTGCCTCCTCGATCTTCTTGTATAACTTGCTCGTGAGGGTCATCTGCTCAGCCTTCATAGCAGAAAGTTGTTTCTCGAGCTTATGGATCTCGACAGCTACCATCATTATCCGATCCTTCATGGTCGAGCCCTCCTCCACTAGCTACTGTAGAGTATAGAGGTCCTAGTGTGCTTCTCCTTGTAACACCTCACCATGTTGGCTTGCCTTTCTACCTCAAGATGATGATCCCTCAAAGCCCTCAGGTTTTCAAAGAAGGAGATGAAGGATTCATATTGCACCTTAGTCATCTGCTGGGCTTGACATAAATCAGCGAGAGCTCTCTCAGCATCTTGAAAAGCCTTAAGGTTGAAGGAGGTAGAAAAGTTCATCTGCATCCATTCTGTAAAGACTCTGCGCTGATCTTGAAGATGTTGAAGCTCAAAAAGACGCCTTGGGGATCTCAGCTTTGTTCTAATTTGCTTGAACGCTCTAACTAGTTTGGGTAAAAAAGTTGTGATTGGAAGAGAAGCCAGAGGGGGAGGTATCATGCCAGCACCACCAGCTGCAACAGCAGCAATGGTAACCTCAACAGGGATAGAATGAGAGGATTCAACAACAACTACTTTTTTAGGTCGAGGGATTGGAATCCCTGAGACTTTAGTAGCTCGAGAAGGCCGAGGATGAACTACCCTACTCGCAGTAGGCTGAGAAGACATGCCCTAGCCCTCACCAGAGGCTTGTTAAAACACAAAAAAGACTAGTTAATAGAGTAATCTACACCCGAATGAGGCAAAGATAAGATTGTAAGTATGTTTATACCTAAGAAGAGCCTTGTGCTTGGGAGAAGGATGTGTGTAGCTTCCTTGGAAGCAATTGGTTGGCTTGCCTTAGTAGATACATGAGAAACCCTAGGACTAGTCGCCTCTTAGACAACTGGTATCTCAGGGACTTGGGGTTCCCTAGCAGCTGAAGTAGGATGATTAGTAGTCTCTGTCAGGCGGGAAGACTGGTAAAGACAGGATACAAAGTATAAGTTCAAAGTAAAAAGATATTAAGAAAAGCTTAAAATTGAGAACTTACAGAGGCATTGTCATCTTCTACGAAGTTGAGCATCTCTCCAGTTGTTGGATTAAATTGAGAGGTGGGGTCATTACCATTGCTGGAGGAATGGAAGAAGAAGAAGGAAATGGTGCTTGTCCGACCGGAGGTGCTAGGGTGCCTCCCCTTACTGGAAAATAGTAGAAGTAAAGTTAATGTCTAAAACTTAGAAATACAAAGTTGACGAGTTTTGAAAAGAAGAATTTTACCTCTTAAGGCTCAGCCCGAGGAGAAGAAAGACGCTTAAGACTCTAAAACACTAAACTAGACTCAAAAACACTAAACTAGACACTTAAGACTTAAAATTGACTCAAATTACTCAAAACATCACAACTGAGTGAAATTGACTCAAAACTGACTCTAGGGAGTTAATTGGACGAATTTCAGACTATTAAGACTCAAAACACTAAATTGGATAGATTTGAACACTTTTCTAACTAATCTAACACACTTAATTAAAGGGGGATTGATTTGGACGAAATTAATCAAACTAGACAGATTGCAAAACAAAGTACACTAGATATGAAATTAGGTGAATTCAAGGGTGAAAAACTAGTTAGAGGGTCCTTCTCCACACATAAACATATGCAACATAAATTGATTTTCAGTATTTTTCTTTAAACCATGAATGACAATGCCCCAAATTAATCGTGAATGCACTAATTAACTCTCAGATTTCCCTAAATTCATTGAATTGAATGGACAACGCATTGCAACCAAATTATTCTTCTCAAGTTCCCTATATGAACAACATGATAGAGATACATTCAAAGATCATTAAGTTCCATGGAAATCATAAGCATTGACAAGGCTATCGTAACTATGAACTGCATGATACTCCAGCCAAGAATCTACTCAACACGAATGTGACTAGCAATCTTCACTACTTTTAAGTATAAGTTCCTAACGATTAGGTGAAAGTCCCTTATAATTTAGCATCAGATTCATGTATGCAAACTAAGTGTGCACCCTTAATCAACAAACAAGAATAAGTTCTCAATCAAATAGATAAGTAAATCACATTCATGTTTAACGAAACAATAACTGAAGTTAATCAATTCATATTAAACATATGTCCATGGCTTCGAATTCCCCTCTAACTAAGAAAAACTTAGTTACACATGTTCATAGCAATTGAAAAGCAAACTAAAATAAACATTGAAACTAGAACGAGGGAAGAAAGAACTCTTAGATCTCCAATGGTTGCAAGTGGCTTGCGCACAAGGTCCTTGCTCCAATGGAAGGCACGGCAAGGGCTCATTCTTCTCCAAAGTTGCAGCAAAAGGTTGTAGAATGGTGTGGATTGCGGCTGAGAGGGGTTCTGAATGATCTGGGGGGTGGTTTAAATTCTAGAGTGGGTGCCTGAATCATTAACAACATATTAGTATAAAACAAAATTGAAATTCGGGGCGGTGGCTTACCTGCGTGCTCCGACATGAACTCAAGAATAAACAACCCTTCGAAAGTTGTAGGACTAGAAAATTCAACCAGATTTGGTATTGTGAGAGTTATGACTTGTCCCGTGTCATAAAATCCAACTTCTTTGGGAATTGTCGTCTCAAGTACATCCGCTTTGATGAATTCTTGATATTCTCCAGCCACTTCTTTCTCTTGAATCATTCTTCTTGTTGTACAAAGTTCTTTGAACAATTCAACACATTCTGGAACTTGATTTGTTGTACCAAGAATTTGGATATTACTTTGCACCTTTGGAAGGGCTTCCAAAATGTCTTTTTCACTTTCTTCTTCCTTGGAAATCATGAACCTGCAAGGGATAGGGACATTTGGTGGAATGGGGTTAGAAAGAATTGAATTTGGAACAACCTTACCTGGATTGGATGGTGTAGGAGCCTTAGAAAGTTGCGGCAAGGGATGTTCTTCCCTTGCCGTGGCCTTGTCCACCTCTTCTTCTTCTTGCAGCAGCTGTTCATCCACATTATGGCTGTGTTTGGACGTTTTTGGGTCAGCTCCAACCTCTATACTACTTCCTAAGGTGATAGCTTCAGCGATTTCAAAGTCTCCCGTTGGATTGACAATGGTTGAGTTGGAGAGTTCACTTTGTTCTTGAATTTGCCCTATGAATTCTGCGATCTCTCTAAGTTGATTTTTCAATTCGCTCATCTCCCTAGCTTGGTTTTGTAAGCCCTGCGTCAAAGAAGTTAGTACATCAAGAATTTTATCATTATCTATGGACATACTTAAATTCGATTGGAATTGTTGTGGGGGAGGCTGTGGTGGCTGCATAGGTCTTGAATAGAACTCCTCAGATTGCTGCCAATATCCGTCTTGTCGAAATTGTTGAGGTTCCCTCCGCATAAAATTTGAATAATCTCTCCAATATGAATTGTAAGTGTTGGAAAACAGGTTGTTCCTTGATTGATTATGGCTTTGATAACCTCAAGCACCTTCATTCTCAATTAATTGAGGATGTTGATGAGTTTGATATCCTTGCCTATGGGACACACCAAATGCAGGGACACTTTTCATTGTGGTCCTTTCGATATACTACGACAACTGAGAATGAAGATTAGCCATTTGAGCTTGAAGATTAGCAATTGCCATGTCTTGCTTCTCTAGTACCTAAAATCAAAGAAAGAAAACTAAATCAAATATCAAAAGTAAAAGACACGAACAGAAACAAAGGGAGATTAGCAATTTTGCTAATCCCCGACAACGGCGCCAAAATTTGATGTGAAAATAATCCAACACTCAAATTAAAACCCTATGATTGTAGTATATGTAAGTAGGGATCGTTTTAGGCTAGGGATTAGAAGGGATGCTAATCTACTCAATTTAAACTTTAAAACACTTAACTAGACTCAAAAACAGCAAACTAGACTCTTATGACTCAAAACTGACCAAATTGACTCAAAACAGCAAACTAAGTTAAAAAGACTCAAAACAGAGTCTAGGGAGTGATTTGGACGAATTTAAGATTATGAAGACTCAAAACACTAGATTAGTCAGATTTGAACTCAATTAACTAAACTAAGACACCAAATAAGGACTAAGGGGGTTTTTGGACGAATTGGACAAAACTAAGTAAATTGCAGCAAACAAAGTAAGTTAAAACGAAATTAGGATGAATTCAATGGTGAAAAGCTAGTTAGAGGGTCCTTCTCCACACATGAACATATGCAACATAAATCAATTTCCAGTATTGTTTCTTTAAACCATGAATGACAATGCCCCAAATTAATCGTGAATGCACAAATTAACTCTCAGATTTCCCTAAATTCATTTAATTGAATGGACAACCGCATCGCAACCAAATTATTCTTCTCAAGTTCCCTATATGAACAGCATGATAGAGATACATTCAAAGATCATTAAGTTCCATGGAAATCATAAACATTGACAAGGCTATCGTAACTATGAACTGCATGATACTCCAGCCAAGAATCTACTTAACACGATTGTGACTAGCAATCTCCACTACTTTTAATTATAAGTTCCTAAAGATTAGGTGAAATTCCCTTATAATTTAGCATCAGATTCATGCATGCAAACTAAGTATGCATCCTTAATCAACACACAATAATAAGTTCTCAATCAAACAGATAAGTAAATCACATTCATGTTTTACGAAACAATAACTGAAGGTAATCAATTCATATTAAACATATGTCCATGGCTTTGAATTCACCTCTAACTAAGAAAAACTTAGTTACACATGTTCATAACAATTGAAAAGCAAACTGAAATAAACATTGAAACTAAAACGAGGGAAGAAAGAACTCTTAGAACTCCAATGGTTGCAGGTGGCTTGTGCACAAGGTCCTTGCTCCAATGGAAGGCATGGCAAACTTTTCTTCTTCTCCCAAGGGTGCGACAAAGGTGTAGAATGGTGTGTTTCTGCGGCTGAGAGGGTTTTAGAAGTATATGGGGGGTGGTGGTCGAAATTATGGCTGAAAACATATATTTATAGGCTAAGGTTTGGCTGAATTTCTGGAGGAAAAGGGTTAGGGTTTTCGCACAAGGCTTGGCCCAATCCAAGGGGGGAAATAACTAGGGTTTCTGGCAGATTTTTAGGGTTTCTAGAAGGGTTTGGGACGCCACTTTTGTAAGGCTTCTAGAAAGTGTGTTGTGGCTGATTTCTGACCTTCTAGAAGAGTTTGGGGTGCCACCTTTCTAGGGCTTCTAGAAAGGTGGGTGCGGCACATGTATAAGAGAACATATAGACATTCTAGAAGGGTTTTAGGTCCCCTTGCAGCTGATTACTCATCTTCCAAGTCTTGAATTAATTTCTCCATCTCTTTAGCACATTCCTCGCTTCATTTGATCTTCAAAAACGTCCATTCCTTGTGTTCCACATGCATGCAATCCATTCCAGCCCAAAATTGCTCCAAAATGCTTCAAAATGCACTTTCTTGCCAACTTTGCCAATTAGACCTACAAACTAACTATGAAAATGCAAGAAAACAAGCTAACTAAGTCGCATAAATATGCTCCTATCACATGCATCTCTTGAGGGGTGGAATCAAGCTTCTTGCTAATAACAAGTCTTAATTAAAGGAAAAGGCAGGATCAGTTCAAAACTTAAGGAGATGAAATTAGATAAAGAAAAATCAAGTTTGAATCACTTACTGGCATACTTTTGTTTTTTCTTGCCCACTTTAGTTGGGAGGGTAGAAGAAAATCTAGAGACTTGGGAAGTCTGAGACTTGGTTCTTTTCTTGGTTGGAGTAGCTCTTGGAGCAGGTGGATCAGGCCTAGCTTGGGGCCTTCCCTCGGGCTTAGAATCAAAAGATTTTACAACATAAGATCTTGGTCGACAAGGAACCCTGGTCTCTACTTCAGGCCCATCTTCTGTCTCTGATTCACTTGACATTTCAGAGATGTTCCCAGTATCCTTAGGACCATGGCTAGAGTCCACCTTTTGTCTAGCTGCCTCTGCAGCAGCCTCCTAAAGAACCAAGGCAGCAACAAGCTTCTTTTCTGGCTCGACATTCACTTCCTCAGTGTTGCATTGGGCTACAAGATCAAGAAAAAAGTTAGCAATCACAAACCCTGAAATATGAAGTAAAGGAAAGAGGCAACAATGTAGGTTACTTATCAGAAAAAGTGGTTTTTTTGATTGATGGCCTTCTTCCAACTTATTATTTTCTCTTAGGAAAAGACTTGAAGAAAACCTGCCTGAAGATCCTATCATGGGGTTCTCTGACATCTCCATCATACTTCCTATACAACTTTGCCTCCCACTAGGTGGTGAACAGAGACATGCACTCAAAGTTAAAGGTCGCGAGCTGCTTATGAGCTATCTTGCTCATTACCTTTAAGATGTGCCTGCTTACCCGAAATGTAGCCTCTGAAGGAGAACGGACTGAGTTGAAGAAGGGGGTTGTGATTGCCTGTCTAAACTCCAGTTGCTTACCACAAAAGTTATGGTGGTAGACTTCCAGCCCGCGTTCGTAACCCGCTCGGTCGCTTCTAACTCTTCATGCCAAATCCATTTGTTGGATGCAGCTAATGAATTTCTCCTTGCAGAAGCAGTTGGCATCCTCCCCAAAGGAATCATGAAAGAGGTTATCCGAGAACCAGAAGTACTTCATGAGCACTTAGGCACCCCATTCCAGATTAGCCCGAGTTCTATAGATTTTGAAGAAATAAAGGCAAGCAAAGGTGGAATGGTTGGTCGATGGGAGCCTTTGTCAGAATCTGGGCGGGAGCTACTCCCTCTGGTAACTCCAAGTTGGCAGCCCTGAATTCTAGAAAGTACCATTGAAGTCAGAGCTGCACCATCTAGGTAGCTCTATTGACGTTGGTTTCGAAGGGCTGGTCCCTTGTCATCTCATAAAGCAGATGATAGAGATGCACCAGAAAGAAGGGGCCGGTGGCGACATCGTCAAAGGAATGCAGCGCCTCAACCAAATGGACCTATTCCAGCTTTACTCATTTGGATTTGTTGGGGAGCACATGTTTATTCAACTAATATAGGAGAAAATTCATGTGCTCATGAGCTGGGTCAGCAGTGGGTGAAGAACAAGCTAAACATCTTCTTAGCAAAATGGATGAAGCTCGCCAAGGAGGTCCCATAGCTCTTAAAGGTGGTAGAGTTGTATTCCAAACTGGTGATAGACAGAAAGGCCTCTAAGCCTTTAGTAGTAGGGTGAGAGGATGATTACCAGTCATGTGTAATGTCTATACACCTGCCCGATGGCCTTAAAGAAAAAAACTGAGCCATATCTAGGATGGTGGCAGTCATGGGGCCCTTTTTGAAATCGAAGGTATTGGTCCCTGTGTTCTAATGTGAAATATTCTAACACTCAAATTAAGACTCTATGATTGTAGTATATGAAAGTAAGGATCGTTTTAGGCCGGGGATTAGAAGGGTTGCTAATCTACACAAATTAAACTCTAAAACACTAAACTAGGCTTGAAAACATTAAACTAGACTCTTATGACTCAAAATTGACTCAAACTACTTAAAATAGCACAAAACAAGCAAACTGACTCCAAACTAACACTAAGGGTGACTTTGGACGAATTCTAAACTAGAAAGACTCAAAACATTAAAAGAAAACAGATTATGACTCAACTAACAAGACTTAATGAAAGGGAGTTTGTTTTTGACGAATTTAAAACTTAAAACATAAACTTTGCATAAAACACTTTATAAAAAACGAATTTGGTGAATTGAAAAGGGTGAAAGGCTAGTTAGAGGGTCCTTCTCCACACATGACATATGCATACAAACCAATTTCCAGTTATTATTCCTTTAGACTATGAATGACAACACTCCAAGTTAACCGTGATAGCACAAATTAACCATCAGATTTTCCTTAACTCATTGAATTGGATGGAATACACATCGTAACCAAATTATCCTTATCAAGTTCCCTAACTATGAAAAGCATGATAGAAAGACATATCAAAGGTCATTAAGTTCTTTGAAAACCATAAGCATTGACGAGGCATTCGTAACTATGAAAAGCATGATACTCCTGCCAAGGATTTACTTAACACAATCATGACTAGTGACTTCCACTGCTTGTGAATATAAGTTCATAACGATTAGGTGAAACTCCCTTATACTCTAGCATCAAATTCATGCATGCAAATTAAGTGTTGACCCTCAGTCTACATACATAAACAAGTTTTGATAACTCAGATAAGCAAATCACATTCAAGACTCAAGAAACAATAACTGGATGTAATCAATTCATATAAAACATATAATCATGGCTTCAAATTCACCTCAAACTATAAAAAAATTAGTTCCTCATGTTCGCAATTAAACAAAGGCAATTAAATTTAAACATTGAAAGCAAATATATAATACACCTAGAAACGCTCAAACAATCCAACGTCTTGAATGGCAAGCACATCTCCAGGGGTCTCCTCTCCTATCTCCTTACAAAGCTGCAACACTAGAGGGATGAATGTGTATGAGGGATGTATGGGACGAATTTGTGGTGAATTGTGGGTCTGAATTGTGGTTTCTGAGTGCTGTGGCACTTTATATTTATAGGGAGAATGTAAGGCACGGCTAGGGTGAGTAGGAAGAGAATTAGGACTCCAAATCATCAAGGAATAAGGATACTTCTAATCAGATTCTAGGGAGGAAAAAAATTAATGTGTTTAGATGGATTAGGACTCCTAAATTCAGATGATAAGGAATTAGAATAGGATAAGGACTCCTTTTGCAGCTGGAGATAAGGGAGGATAAGATTAGGATATGATAAGATAAGATAAGGTTGGATAAGGTTTTGGATAATGTTCATTCTTTTTAGCTGAATCCTTATCTTCTTTGTCTTGAATTCATTTTCTTCATCTTTTCAGCACATTCCTAGCCTCTTGAACTTCAAAAACGTCTATCCACCTTGCTCCATATATGTGTTATCCATTCTTGGCTCAAAAATGCTCAAAAATGCACTTTCTTGCCAACTTTGTCATTTGGACCTACAAACACACGAAAATAGCTTAAATCATTATAATAAACAGAAACTAACTATGAAAGTGCAAGAAAACAAGCTAACTAAGTCGCATAAATATGCTCCTATCATGTTCCAGAAAAAGGAGAGCTGTTGAGAGAAACTCATGCTTGAAGGGGATAATGGTCTTTAACATCATGATAAGCTCATAGATGCCATTTGCCATCCATTTCTTCTTCTAGATGGGCTCTAATTCATCCACCCACTTGGACCAGGCTTCATCCTTCATTAAGGGGAAACCCCTATTGAATTGATGTTATACCCACCCCCACATTTTTATCTATATTTCTATATTTCTCCCTGAAACATGTTTAAGTCTATCAATTTAGTCCCTTATCTCTTTTAATCCTAGCCGTCGATCTAGATACCTTATTCCTCCTAAACTGCCAAGTGGCAGCTTCCTAGCTTTCTTCTCTTCCCAAGCTCTCCTTCTGCATTTTCTGAAATCCATCTCTCTCTCTCTCTCTCTCTCTCTATCTCTCAGCTCCGAGAGCTTCACCTAGCCCTCACCTTAGCTCCCTCACAAAATCGAACAAAAAATTCATATATTTGGAATCCTTGAGACTCAACGAACTCAACATTACCCTTGCATGCACCATCAGAGCACCGTGGAATGTTCTGCCATAGAAGCCGAGAGCTTTAAAGCTCTAAAACTCGAACCCAGGTGAGACTTGTATTCTTTCTTCAAATTTATGGGTTATGCATGTTGTTTTATGATTTGTGATGTTGGTTTTATGGAAAAACTCGAGGTTTTGACCTCAGATCTTCTCTATGCTAAGAACCCAGCTCCGACGACAAACTCCGGCGAAATGTCGTCGAGTTCGAAGTTGGTGGGTGTCTTAGTGCATCTAATCTCTTCCTTTTTGTCTCTGTGATAACTGGGATGAGGTTTTGAACCCTTTATTCAAGCTCTAACCCCTGCATGCACCTCAATCTCTATTTTCCATTAACGAACTCCGGCGAGTTTGTTGATGTGGGTCATTTTGAATTAGAACCCAGGTAATTAATTACCTTGTTGTTTGTTGGTCAGTGTCGTGTGTGTGTGCGCAGTACATTGTATGTGTGGTGTGGGCTGTGATGTGTGTATGTATTAACTCTGTGTGTGGGTGTGTCCGTGTGAATGTGTGAGTGTATGTGGTTTGTGTGTGTGGCGCACGTGTGTGCACGTGTGTGGTGTGTTGCGTGTGTGCTTGTGTAGGTGTGTGATGTGAGTGTATATGTGTATTGTGTGGTGTGATGTACTGTGTGTGCGTATGTGTGTGCATGTATGCTGTGCATGCACGTGTGTGTGCTGGCGTGTGTGTATATGTGTTGTGTGGGTTTGGGCTCAAGCCCAAACCACCCCTTTGTTCCTAAACTATCCAAACCCAAAACCCAATAGGTCTTAACCCTATTTAACCTAAACCCTAATCCGGATCCAAACCCAAGACCCATTTCCATTTCTTGAAATTCTATAGTTGGGTAGTTTGATAAATTGAGCATTTTTTTTGTGCTTAGGTGAAGTTTCTAGTTAGGACCTCCCTAATCCTTTTCCGCACAATTATGCTGCTACGGAGTATATGTGAGTAGACCCTTTCTAAAATTTGCATAATTTTATAGTTTATTTGCATAAATGAAATGCATGCCTTACGAGTTTATGAACTGATTTTATGTTAAGCATGTTTATTGAAATGTTGATTATCGTCTCGCTTTTTTGTAAGGAATTAATTGTTAGCCTATATTGAGCTATAGTTTGATATATCGTATTTTCTATAAAAACCATGAACTGGTAGACTATCTGATGGATGACAATAGGATGCTAGAACATGTTTTAGAAACCCCTCTTTATAGTATAGACGATGGATGACTTTATACTATGAAGTGGTTATTTATGAGAGGCGTAACTATTGTGTGTACCTAGTGGACACTATACCGCCTGGGGTGAGGATCTGGTATTGGCAGATAGGCCGGGAGAAATAATCCCTAGCTACGGGCTGAGGGACATGGAGCAGGCATTGGGCTGGGAGTTGGTAATCTCTAGCTACGGACGCAAAGACCACGGTGCTGGCATAGGGCTGAGAGTTATATTTATTCAGTGATCTTACTGGCAGCAGACCGCGCTTACGAGACGATCTGTGAGGCGATTGATATTTTGATTTCCGTGATATGTCTTTTGAGATGTTTTTGGTATGCTAGGATTTTCAGTAAACCTATCACTTATTATGCTAGTAGTTTTCTTTATATAAACTGTGGGGGTTAGTATCTTGATAACTGTTTTATTATTATTATATATATATGAACTTGGTCCACTCACATTTGTTTTGCGCCCCCATTCAGGTCTTAGAAACGAGGATTACGACACAACGTACGAGGCATTCCCCTACCAGTAGCAGTCTATCACTCACTTGTGTGATATCTTGTAATGATCTTTCCTTTTGTGATCTTGAATTAGAACGTATTCTGTGCACTCTAGACATTTCCTTAAACTTTGTTTATTACTTTTAGATTCTAATGATTATTCATGTTTATTTCCTCCTAATCATTACTCTTGTATTCAATAAATGGCTTTCGTCACCCCCGTGTGTCGGCCAACATGTGCCTATCCAAGTATTCAGGGAATATCGGGGTCGAGACGTGTCAATTGAGACCACTTTGAAGCAGAGATTCCTGCCTCAGCGGTGTAAGGGTTAAGGGTGATCCAGTTGGCAGTGAGCATGTTGCTTTCCACAGCAACATGAACTCTAGAAGTTCAGGCAGGCCCAGAGAATGCACTCCCTCTTCCTTAAAGAAAATGAATAGATTGAGCCCAGCCGAGGGCGATGAAGGTAGTTGAGCCAATGGCCCAGAGTGACAATCCCTTATCCAGACTCGCATGTAGGGCACGATTTGGGAGCCACTGTTGAATTCAATAGAAAGAGTGAAAAGTGGCTAGAAATTGAGGTAAGAAAGGGCTGAAAATTCAAGAGATTTGGGAGTTCAGAGAGCCAAGTTGGTTGAAGGAGATGGTCGAGAAGAGTGAAATGGAAGTTATTTAATGGGCAGGTAGTTAACTTTGGAAATCGTGGGTTAGTGCAAAGGTTTATTTGAAACGGCTAATTAAGAGGTACTAATACCCATTTCTGGCATGCAATTGATTTTAATCATTATCAATATCTTAATTAGCAAACTTAACAATGATTCAAGGAGGCACTGTTTGAGTGGATATTTAATGCTGGGTTTAGTGCGATTGGAGGCCTAAGAACACAAAAAGTAGAAGGAGGATTGGGCTCAGACAAGTCGACAACCCAGGAAGAATTAAAAATCATTTTGGCAAGGAATAGATAGCAAGCCTATGTGAGAAGTGACACTCAGAGGGCAGCTCACCCCCAGCAAAAAAGTGCTTTTCAAGGGCATGGATAGGTAAATAAATGGTGACTCACAATACTCCTGAGGCCATCACCAAAAGGCAAGGCTTGGACAGTCGGGTTAGAGAGTCTATAAAAACAACAAGGGACACAAGGAAGAAGGACACTCAACCAATCAATCAAAAGACATCCAATTTTGCTCTCAGATGAGAAAGAAACCAGAAAGCTTTAGTTTGTCCAAACTCTACCCTCTTAGTCGTAGGTTCACCACAGAAAGCTATCTTTTGTCAAGTTTTAGAAGCTCTGCTACCTTTCCCCAGTGTTGTAGTATCGAATCCCGTTAGTAAACCCGATTTATATTTCATTCTCCAAAGATTACAACCCCTGTAAAACACAAAGAGAAGTGGTTGCAAGAAGATGAACCTTGCCTGACAAGGTCACAATCTTGCCCGAGTCTCTTTTGTTTGTACTTACATAGAGTAGATTTGTTGTTTAATGTATCTTTTGTTGTGTTTTATATCATTTTCGACTGCTTTTCGTTCAAAGTTTCATCTATGATTAATCTAGCTAAACTAATTAACCTTGCTTCTTTAGTGTTAACTGTAATCAAAGAAGTAGTTGGAAGGGCTTTGAATTCCCTTTATTTGGACATATAATATTAAGAGTAGAAGTCCTTGTTTACAAGGCAAGAAAAAGAACTTTATATAGACTTAACCCATCTGTAAACAATCCAATCAAGCTAAGAAGTCTAAGTAACTTCTGGCGCAAGTAATCAACCCATTTAATAACTAAAAAAGAACAATCTGTTATACAAAGATAACGGTGTCACGCTCAAACCTATATTAGTTTTGATTGTGAGTCTCAAGGTCTAACAAAGGCCTCACAAAGGCACCTTCAAACTAATAACAAACTCATATTGCAATACACCAAACAACAAACGTTGCCTGACGGGCACGACCCAGGGGAGTTGTGTGAGGGACAAATCTAGCTCGAACACCTTGCCTTTGACCAAATAGACTATAGAGGAAGGAGAATTTACTTGGCTTATTCGTTCAATTTAAGGTTTTGTCAAAGTTATTCTCGAATGTTTTTTTCCGAAAAATAATTGTTCTTATTGTTTCATTTTCGTCTTTGTATACTTTGAGTGGCATGCAGTGCTTTGTTTATGGTAATCTTTGATTTGAGCTAAAAGGGTCTTTGTTTTTTTGGGTTTCGGTTTCTGGGTCGGCTCCTATGGTAAAAAAGGGACGACCTTTTCTTCTGTTTGGTGGTTTCAGAGAACTGGGTTTTTTTGTTTTGGCTAAACTGGTGGTCTATGGATTGACTAAGCTCGGATCAAAACAAGTTGACTTGGATTGGAATTGTTTGTTGAGCTGCAATGCTAAATATTCAGTGGTGTATATGTTTGTGATTTAGGGAATCGGTTTATTGATCGCATCCTCTGTATTGTTTCTGTGTGCATTGTGTTTGACATTAGTGTTTGGTTCTAGACTTCTATGGTCACTGCTTGGTTAGGTTGAAGGGAATTTTTGTTTGCCCTCGTGTGGGTAGTGCATTGGGTATCTTTCTTGGCTTTTTGTTCGTCAAATGTGTGTTTTTCTTTTCAATCCTATCCATGTGGTCTAAGGATTGAACTTCCAGAGTATTTTTAGTTGGGTAGGATGGCACTGTGGCTTGGTTACAGTGCAATTTCGATTTGGGATTTCGATTTATTTACGAAATTGCCATCCTTTTTAAAGTTTAGGAAAAGGTTGGGGCTTGGGTTTGTGCATTTGGGTCGGCCATGGTTTTGCTTCGGAGTGCAGATGACACTGATACCCGTCAACCTTTTAGATCGCGTGGTTGTGGGTAAAAGTTTGATGGCCAGTGTTGTCAATTTCGGTTTGGGAGAAGTTGGGTGGTGCATTGGGGAGCATTTTTGTTTTTCTCCTTGTCAACATTGTGTTGTTCTTTTCAATCCTATATTTCTACTTAGACCCTCAACGGTTTAAAAGATGATGGAAGCATTTCAACAAGACCATAAAAAATGATATGGTTGTGAATCTAAAGTGGGTTTTGGTATTGGTCCTAAATCCTAAAGAACAAACCAGACATTTATTAATCTTATTGTTATAGTTTTGCAATTGTCAGACACAATCGAACACGTGTCTTTCTTTATCTATTTTTCCTTTTGATTCTCTTTTATGTTTTCAAATCTTTCTTTTCAAGCTTTGCGTTCTCATGTCCTCCACTATGCATTCGTATGCATACTTACAGTTTTGGCCTTTTTATGTAGGTTGTCTTTGCAGTGTTCATGTCCTTTGTCGTTGTCTGTAAACGTTTGTGGGGAATTGCTTCAGTATGTTTGCCCCGGTTAGATTTTCCAACTTCTAAATATTGATTTACTCTTTTCTTGGCTCATGCATGTCGTTGTTGTTTAACACTCTCAATCTAATTCGAATTATGTTTGTCTATCTGTATTTTTTTTGTTTGTGAGGTTTTTAATATAGCCTGAGTTTGTGTTGTGCTGCCTCAGTGATTTACATATTTTAAATTGGTTAGTTCATCTATGTGACGGTTTATTAATCAGCAAATCACTGTGATTGAGCCTGTTGTTTGTTTGTTCATGTTTTGTTGTGGCTGTAAAGTTGAGGATGTCTAAGTGGGTTGCCAAAATTGAGTGGGCCAATTTCTCAATTTTCGATGGCTGTGTTAATCTATTATGTTTGGGTTTTTTTTTTCTTTTTCTTTTATGTTTTTTTTTGTTTTTTGTTTTTTGTTTTTTTTTTTTTGCTTAAATGTTAAAATGGTTCCTATGTTTTTAATCATTTGGTCAATTTAGTCTATGTGTTTTCAATTTGGCCAATTTGATTCTTGTGTTTATGTCCTTCAGCCAATTAATGATATTTTCATCTAATTTTTGTAAATATAAATATATATATATATTATTATTATAAGCTTATTTATAAAACTATAATTTATTTGATTTAAAATATTTAAAATGAATTAAAATTAAAAATTAAAAGAAAATGATTCTCCTTCCTAACATTACCCCTTCTCTTTTCTATTTCACAACCTTAATAATTTTTCAGATTTGAAGTTTTATTTCTTATATGTGTTATTTCTCATTGATTTTCATTTTACTGTAAAGAGAAAGGGTAATTATTTCTCATATGAATTTTCTTATGAATTTTTTAAAAGCGATTCAATGAAATGTCCTTAATTGGCTAACAGAGACAAACACGATGACTAAATTAGCCAAATCGAAAACATGAGGACTAAATTGGTCATATGACTATAACTGACATATCCCGACCCGGATTATCTACTAGGACTCCGAATCGAATTGTGCTAGTCGACACCTGGAAGGTGACGAAGCCATAAAGTGTAATAATGTGGAATATGTGAATAAATTTAAACTTAAAAGTGCCTAAATACGAGAGTGTGCTGTGAGCGGGGATGAACCCATTTCACACGTGACGTTCAGAGCATAAGTAAAATATAGTAGAGTGGATTGAAAATCATACCATCGAAGGTAATCTCCAATACCAAGATTTGCCACGAATCCTCGTCGATACGAAAACTTTGCTTCTAGAACCTTGAGGGATAAAAACAAGAGTGAGTGGGCCTGAAAATAAAGCTTTAATAAAGACCTTACACAAGATATAACCCCTCGCTGTAATACTTGTATAGGGTCCAGGAAATCATACTACATATAAGTATGAAATCAAAAGTAAATCCAAGAATATTCCAATCACTACATATCGGCAACAACATAATAAATCAAGTGCTTATCAATCTATGGTAACCCATGAGTCGGAGTTGCCTAACGCAACACGTACAACTCATAAATCAATCTATGATTACACATGAGTCGGAGTTGCCTAATGCAACCTGTATGACTCATAGGCAACGTGTACGACAGTGTTAGAGTTACCTATTATTGCAACCTGTACGAAAATGTCAGAGTTGCCTATTATTGCAACCTGTACAACAATGCCGAATTGCCTATTATTGCAACCTGTACGACAATGCCGAAGTTGCCTATCGTTGCAACCTGTACGACAATGTCGAAGTTGCCTATCGTTGCAACCTGTACGACAGTGTCGGAGTTGCCTATCATTGCAACCTGCACGACAATGTTAGAGTTGCATAAAACATAAATATAGTCATGCCATCAATCAATCATATCAAATAACACTATAAACTCACCTGAACTTACCTGTACGTCCCGGGTTCACCTTAGCATTTCAAGGCATTGACAACATTTATAAGTAGGTAATATGCATATGGTTATACCATAATGCAATCTAAAACTCAACCATATCATAGTATTTTAGAATATACAAATATATATATGACATGGCACAAAATGCATAAATCAATTTAAAAGCGTTTGTGGAATTATCAATCATATATATACAATAAAAAGGAAAAGACCTACTCACCTGAGGTCTGTGCTACGACTCCCTAGCACGAATATCGAGACATCACGAACGATCATCACCTAGAACAAATATTTAGTCACGTCTCATAACTCTTATAAATAGAACACATAACTTACATAAAACAAATCCCAAGGACATTCTAGAATGATTTGAGACTCTTTGACCAAAAGTCAACAGTCGATTAAAGATCAACGGTAAGGTCCACAACCCTATGTAACTCAATCCGAAAGATCCACATCTCGGATTTCCAATCCGTAACTTCCAAAGATCCACATTATGCTTCTAAAACATCATACTAAAGTTTCATTACGATCTAACGGTTGGATCTCCGTCAATTGCCAATTCAAGTGGAGGTCAACGTTTTATTTTACGAACTTACAAATCCAATTTGGGAAGATCTGTACGTTAGATTCCCAATCTGTAAGTTTCTAATATCCTTAAATATTACATACTATAATGTATTTAAGTTTGGTGACGATCTAACGGTCGGATCGTCAATTCACATAAAGTTCAAGTAGTGGTCTTTATCAAAACTATGTTCAAACGATGAGATTTCATCAATCGGACTTCACCTATGGAATTGGGGTGTAAAACTTAGCTTAGAAAGGTCAGGGGGTGACTCGGCTCACACGTCGCCGCACACAGCGGTCGGCCGCCCCGATTCGCCGAAAAATTCAACTATCTCCAAAAATTCTTAAATTTTATAGAAATGAAGATCTCCAAGGGTAGAACAAGTTTTATACTTGTGATCAAGTCCAATTTGGCCGGAAAAGGCTCCAATTTCACTCAAACCCACCGGAACCCTAAAATGGGTGAACTTCGATTCTCCTTCCTCGGTGTTCCAACTCCCCTATAACTGGTTGGGTCTTGATCTTGGGTCCATCGGGAGTTGATTAAGGGTGGTAGTGGATGGTGAAACTCGCTGGAATGGACGAATCGTCGTGGAGCACCTCCGGTGCTCCGGTGAAGTTCCTCGCGGGTTAGGACCTAAAAACCCTCAAATTTGGATGGAGATGGTAGAGGGAAGTTGGTGGAGTAGATTGCAGGTGGTGGATGTGTGAAATTCACTGAAAAATGGTGGAGATTGGCCGAAATTTTGGCCGGATCATAACTGTGTTCATGGAGTACACAGGTTGGAAGGAAAATGGGAAATAGTTTCTCTCTCTTGTCTTCATTGGCTGGTTCCCTTTCTTTAACATACCTGATTGGTCCCTAATGTCTTTCCTTGAAGCTGATTGGTCAGTCTTCCCACAAGGTGGGAGTTTAACAATTATTTAAAACTAACTTTAAATAACCAATTCAAACGTCCATAACTATACCGTTATAATCCGGAGTCGCGAACCGTATTCGCCTATGTGTTCGTACCAACGAGTACTACACAAATACGCCAAAAGAATAAGTCATACGTTCCTCTAGACGATGATCAACAGAAGCCAAAATCCTTGCCTCTAGGGCATTTTCGTCAATTCCCTCGATTAAAATAAATAAAAACGTAATTTTAGGGACGGGTTGTCACAATCTACCCACCTTAAAAAAATTTCGTCCCCGAAATTTGAAATCATTTGCTAAACATAATGTACTCCAGAAGATAGGAAAAAGTCTATATACGTATATATACATATATATAAGGAGGAAATTAAGCTAGAGAGGTTGCATAAAAGAGAATGTCCTTCCGTCGCGATCAAAGTGCAGTGATTCCTCCTTCATGCCCCCAAACTCGAACTTTCCTTCTCCTTTAGCACAATACTAAAATATAATAGGGTAAAGTACAAAAAACTACCTCGACTATTGGTCTCACGACACTTTCATACCTCATCTTTTAAAATTGACAATGTCATACCACATCTTTAGAATTTGGTCCAATGTTATACCTTCCGTTATTTGGCCGTTAATTTTTCAGTTAAATGCTGACGTGACTTGATTTGGAGCCCACTTTTTATTAAAAAATTAATAAAATATTATTAAAAACTAAAAAAAAATTATTTAATATTTTTAAAATGCTAAAATAATAAAGAAAACTAAAAAAAAAAAAAAAAAAAAAAACCTCACTTCGTCTCTTCCCCCACTCTCTCTCTCTCCCCATCTTCATCTTCTTCCCTGCTTAATCTTCAACAGAAAAAAAAAAACCCCTGCAACTCAGAAAGAAGGAAGAAGAAGAAGAAAGGGAAGAAAAAACCCAACCCTCTGCAAGGGAAATTGACCAATTAGGAATCAGGGGAAAAAATAAGAGAAGAAAAAAGAAAAAAAAAACAAAAAGGTTCATTCCCGTCGGTACTTGCACCCGCACACCCAACCCAACCAACTTCGGAAATTTTCGCCATTTTTTCCGTCGAATCACCACCATCCAACACCCATAACCTCTTCCACAACCTCCCATCTACGATCTCCACCCAAATTTGGGGATTTTTAAGCCCAAAAATTGTGTAAAACCGTGCGGGTGGCCGGAGGTGTTCCACGACGATTCCCAATCTCTGCAACCTTCAACCCAAAATCACAGCAAGCTTTGCACTTGCTTCGCGTGGGGGAGATGCAGAAGCTTTTCTTTTCTTGTTTTTTTTTTTTGAAATTGGCGAATTCAAATTTTAGGGTTAGGGTTTGGGTGGAATTGGGATATTTACAGGGATTTAATTTGGTGAGGGTGATGGGTGTGTAGGAGGAGGGGGAGGAGCACCAATGGGAGGGATGTGGAGATGGAGGAAGAGAGGGCGCCGGGGGTGGGGGGTGAGAACACGGGTCGATGGGAGAAGGGGAGCTAGGTTTAGGGGGAGGGGGGACACGGGTATCTGGGTTTTTTGGGAGGGTGGTGGAGGAAGGTTGGGGGGTATGGGTGGGAAGGGGTCGGGGTGAGAAGGTTTTGGGGATGCAGCGAAGAGAGAGAGGTGGGAGAGAGGAGAGAGAGAGATTTAATATTAAAAAAATATTTTTTTTAATTTTTAATTATTAAAAATATATTTAATTTTTTTTTAATCCAGTTGTATTAGTGAGTGGGTCTCGTATGTAGCCACGTCAGCACTTAACATAAAAATTAGCAGAAAAACTAACGGAGGTATGATATTGGCACAAATTCGTAAGATGTGGTATGACATTGTCAATTTTAAAAGATGAGGTATGAAAGTGTCGTGAGACCAATAGTTGAGGTAGTTATTTATAGTTTACCCAATATAATACTACAATATAAAATCCTTTATGAAAACATTAAGCCAAAAATAGAAATACAGTAACATATCGTCAAAATACACAAATCATATAACGTACCACTTAAATAGTTGTACTAAAATCAAAACTGAACATAGATTATTTTTCACCTTCGCACTCGTTGTGTCACGTAATCCGAAGGTAAGCGCGAAGTAATCTTAGATCAAGATCAAACAATAAATAAACAACTAAACATATAAATAAATAAAATACTAACGTAGACGGACCTGAATATCCACTTGCTTAACAAGTTCCACAATTAAGTTTTCAATATTACGGTATGCATCCCGTAATACCAACAACTCACTATTGTCCCGATAAGTAAGTAACAAATTCCCAAGGGTGCAATATTACCATCATGCCCCCCATTAAGAAAATACGCATAAATCATCCAATTAGCGCCTCAAACGCGCTCACGTACTGCCCTCCCAGGCGACAACGTAAATAACACACAATTTGCTACATTGTAATCTCAATCGTTCAACTACTTATTCGCAATACTCATTTTTTATTTTATTTTATTTTTTCAAACATGCTCAGTGCGTAAATTCTTTATACCAAGACTCAGACAATACCATAGCTAAACTAGAAATGTAACCGTAGCTATAAATAACTCTAACCAGGGTAAGTGCTTACCATGACTGGCTAAAACTGTAAAATATTCAAAAGCAATATGTCCTTCAATGTTTGGATAGTTCCTTCAGATTAACCATTAGCCTGAGGGTCAAATGCGATACGTGGCAAAGCTTAATGCATACGACCTTCAAGAAAGCTTCCCAAGATTCGGAAATGAAACATGTGTCACGGTGATATATAGTAGCAATATACACACCACATAACCCAGCAATGCAGTTCATAACACCATAGTGAGCAAGTTCATATTGAATTTTCCCTCGAGTTAGCAAAACTACATCAATAAAAACAATCAAGAATTTGAAGGTCAAACAAGTCCAACCAATCTAGAATACAAGGTAATTGAAATTAATATATGACATCTCGCTACAACGGTAACTTCTGGAACATTCAATCACCAACGGTTAAGATTCGCTTAGCAGAGTATTTGTTAGGTGATTGAGAAATTAATGTTCACGACTAAATGTCAATGTCCTAGCAACTCCTCTAGACAATTTGCTTGTTTCAAAAAATAATACAAGCGTAGTAGGCTAGGCATGAGCCCAAAATTGACTAGAATACCTTCCAGCACAAAGAGATGAATATGGAATCCTCATTAGAATAGACGCTAGTCTAAATGCCCAAGAAACCTGATAAATTCAGGAATGAGGAGTTTTACCAAGTGGTCAAAAATGTAATCCCTTTGGACCAATAAAAATTTGGGTTGATTTGTCAAGTTGATCTATAAATATCGAAACATCATCATCATCATCACCACATGTACAAGATACCTCGTACCAAAAGTGTATGATGATATTTCCCAACTCCCTTCATATACAAGAGGTGATTATGACTATTCAAACCATTTCTTGATATCTCGCAAGTGACTTCAAAACAATACATGTGAACTCCAACAGAGGTTGGATAAGACAGGCCGAAAGTGTTCAAGTATATATATGTCTTTTGCTGCATTAAATAGTGATACATTTGCACAATCGGGATAATACACGATAGGGCAATCATAGAAGTTGATTTAGTTCTTCCATCATCACTATCAGAAATCTTAGCTTATCTCAAATGAAGATGTATTTGAGAATTCTAAGGTTAGTAAAGGTTCTAGACACGTTCTCACCGAGAAGTGTCATCCGATGTTTCAAATGAAGATAATAACACTTGACTCTAGTCATGAATAAGATGGTTCATTTCGAACGATTTTAACCTTTGGAAAGTCTAAGCAATTCTCCGTCATGTTGCCTCCCCACGATTAAAATATCTAAAGAGCATGTCATCATGGATTTCCAATTATCAATGTCATCGAAAGGTGTAAAGAAAAAGTAAGATGAGACAACAGTTCCTTTGTCAAAAACTTTATTAATAATTAATATCCCAAACCAAACTAATTTTCCTTGGTCGACAAGTGAAGAAAAACACTATAGTCGAAAAATCAATAACCATTTGTCAATAAGGTCGACAAGACCAAAGTTTGTCTCGAATTTCACAACATTTTGTGAGAATTGCAACTTTCTTCCGCTATTACCTTTATGGAGAAAAGAAAAGAATATCATTTACATAAATCACATCTCCCAGGTTAAGTACCAATTTACACAAAGGTAATATGTGAGGAATTTGATATGAAACTGACTTTTGATGATTGGAGAATTTAATCTCATTACTAGAATATGTGAGATAGTCATCTACAAGACTATTATGAATTCGTCAAACTACACAAGGAAACTCGAGTTACAAAGGTTGGTTGATGGTGGAATCCCTAGTAAAAATTTGAGAATTGATGCCAAAGGTAAACATCCTCAAAACGTACTATACTACTAACCAACTCTACTACACGAACTAAAAGGTCTTCACAGTTTTCTCGACACTCAAATCACTCCAACAAAGAGATATCATCTTGTCTTTCAATTCTACTGTCTACCTGTGGAAGTGATCGAGAGGTGGCTAGGTGAAGAAGTTTTGATTACCTGAATAGGTAATATGGTTAACATAACTGTGAGTTTACTGTCTTAATATAGAGTTTGCCCCTAACTTTCCGAGACTTAGTTTCTTAGGCTCCAGCAGTAATTGGTAGTCAATCTTCTGGTAAAGAACTGGTACTAGGAACTGGTTCCATAATTCTAGGGAAAATACTTACTTCGGGGATTTCTACTAACCATAGATATAACAATTCTTACTCCCGTGCCAATGCTCATCAAAATGACGGGTATAACACGAAAAGTAACGTGGGAAATTAGTATTGGTTGGAGTGTTCTAAAATCGGAAAAATAAAATTTTCTAGTAATCTACTTTAGAACGGACTTAAACAGAAGATTTGTGCTATTAGGGACCAAAAACAATGATCCCAAAATGTTATTTCGTCGAGTGCTACCCCTATAGCACTACATTGTCACGCGAGACATTTCTGAAAATTTCGACAAAAACTAAAACTTCGTAAAGATTCTGGTAAGTGAAACATTAACGGGTACTACCAAGGAATCAAGACTATCAATGGTTTCTTAACTCGAAAAGATTGGAAAAATGACTAGATAGTAGTGGAATTGATAGGAAATTCTCCCCCTACACAACTATCAATATAGTAGCCCTGCTTCAAGGCCATCAACTTATCCCAAATCTACATCTTTCCTTGGCAAGGAAATTTTTCCCTTATAATTTAGAGGTATTCACCTAAATGATCTTCTAAAATGTCGACAAGTCGACAAAACTGCCCAAAACTTAGGAAAAACTAACACATTTTGCGTATTCGACGAGGTGGTAAGATTCAGAAATTAGGTTCAAGAATCAAGAATGCTTACATCACGGGTGTGATGATGCAATACTGCCCAACTTATGCTCTGATACCAAACTGACACATCCCGACCCGGATTATCCACTAGGACTCCTAATCGATTTATGTTGGCCGACACCTGGAAGGTGACGAAGCCATAAAGTGTAATGATGTGGAATGTGTGAATGAATTTAAACCTAAAAGTGCCTAAATACGAGAGTGCACTATGAGCGGGGATGAACCTATTTCACACGTGACGTAAGAGCATAAGTAAAGTATAGTAGAGTGGATTGAAAATCATACCATCGAAGGTAATCTCCAATACCAAGATTTTCCACGAATCATCTTCGATACGAAAACTTTGCTTCTAGAACCTGGAGGGATAAAAACAAGAGTGAGTGGGCCTGAAAATAAAGCTTTAATAAAGACCTTCTACAAGATATAACCTATCGTTGTAATACATGTATAGGGTCCAGGAAATCAAACTACATATAAGTATGAAATAAAAAATAAATGACCAGTAAATCCAAGAATATTCCAATCACTACATATCGGCAACAACATAATAAATCAATTGCCCATCAATTTATGGTAACCCATGAGTCCAAGTTGCCTAACACAACCTGTACGACTCATAAATCAATATATGATAACACATGAGTCGGAGTTGCCTAATGCAACCTGTACGACTGAAAGGCAACCTCTACGACAGTGTCAGAGTTACCTATTATTGCAACCTGTATGACAATGTCGGAGTTGCCTATTATTGCAGCCTGTATGACAATGCCGGAGTTGCCTATCGTTGCAACCTGTACGACAGTGTCGGAGTTGCCTATCATTGCAACCTGTACGACAGTGTCAGAGTTGCCTATCATTGCAACCGGTATGACAATGTTAGAGTTGTATAAAACATAAATATAGTCATGCCATCAATCAATCATATCAAATAACACTATAAACTCACCTGAACTTACCTGTACGTCCCGCGTTCACCTTGGCACGTCAAGGCATTCACAACATTTGTATGTAGGTAATATGCATATGGTTATACCATAATGCAATCTAAAACTCAACCATATCATAGTATTTTAGAATATACAAATATATATATGACATGGTACAAAATGCATAAATCAATTTAAAAGCGTTTGTGGAATTATCAATCATATATAGACGACAAAAAGGAAAAGACCCACTCACCTGAGGTCTGCGCTACGACTCTCTAACACGAATATCGAGACGTCACGAACGATCATCACCTAGAACAAATATTCAGTCATGTCTCAGAACTCTTATCAATAGAACACGTAACTTACATAAAACATATCCCAAGGATGTTCTAGAATGATTTGAGACCCATTGACCAAAAGTCAACAATCGGTCAAAGATCAACGGTAGGGTGCACAACCTTACGTAACTCAATCCGAAAGATCTGTATCTCGGAATTCTGATATGTAAATTCCAAAGATCCACAGTATGCTTCTAAAACATCATACTAAAGTTTCTTTATGATCCAACGGTCAGATCGTCAATTCACATAATGTTCAAGTAGCGGTCTTTATCGAAACTATGTTCAAACAATGAGATTTTATCAATCATACTTCACCTATGGAATTGGCGTGTCAAACTTAGCTTAGAAAGGTCAGGGGGTGACTCGGCTCACGTGTTGCCTCCACGAGCCGCCGCACACGGCGGTCGGCCACCCCGATTTGTTGGAAAAGTCAACTATCTCGAAAAATTCTTAAATTTTATAGAAATGAAGATCTCCAAGAGTAGAGAAAGTTTTATACCTGTGATGAAGTCCAATTTGGACTGGAAAGGCTCCAATTTCACTCAAACCCACCGGAACCCTAAAATGGGTGAACTTCGATTCTCCTTCCTCGGTGTTCTAACTCCCCTACAACTGGTTGGGCCTTGATCTTGGGTCCATAGGGAGTTGATTACGGATGGTAATGGGTGGTGAAACTCGCCGGAATTGAGGAATCATCGTTGAGCACCTCTGGTGCTCCTATGAAGTTCCTCACGGGTCAGGACTTAAAAACCCTCAAATTTTGATGGAGATGGTAGAGGGAAGTTTGTGGAGTAGATTGTAGGTGATGGATGTGTGAAATTTACTGAAACATGGTGGAGATTGGCCGGAATTTTGGCCGGATCATAACTGGGTTCATGGAGTGCACAGGTTGGAAGGAAAAAGGGAAATAGTTTCGCTCTCCTGTCTTCATTGGCTGGTTCCCTTTCTTTAACATACCTGATTGGTCCCTAATGTCTTTCCTTGAAGCTGATTGGTCAGTCTTCCCACAAGGTGGGAGTTTAACAATTATTTAAAACTAACTTTAAATAACCAATTCAAACATTCGTAACGTTAAATAATCCGGACTCGCAAACGATCTTCGCCTATGTGTTCGTACCAACGAGTACTACACAAATACGCCAAAAGAATAAGTCATACGTTCCTCAAGACGATGATCAACAGAAGTCAAAATCCTTGCCTCTAGGGCATTTTCGTCAATTCCCTCGATTAAAATAAATAAAAACGTAATTTTAGGGATGGGTTGTCACAATAACACATGGACTATTTTGACATTTAAGCCTTTTTTTTTTTTTGGATGTCTCTTTTATGAGTGTGTTTGTTTGATAACTCATTAAAGCGTTGGATTAGCATGTGGTTTTTATGCGTGCGTGTGCGTATAATTGATTTAGGCTTTTCTACTTAGACCCTAAACATTTCTTAAGAGGATAAAAGATGTTTCAACAAGGCCACAAACATTCGTTTTTCTTATGAGTAGTGTTTTGCAATTGTTGGACACAATCAAACGCGTACCTCCTTGTACTCGAAGTTTCAGTGAGATTAATAGAAGCATGTTATTCTGAACTTTAGTGTGGGAGAAACACAACATAAACGAACCTGCTCAACAGAGTTTGAGTTTTGCTTCAAACTTTGATGTAAATTGGCATTCGATTAACACTTTCAATTGAGTTTTCTTCAATGTGCTTCCATATTAAATCTGATATGAGAAATATTTTCATTCCAAATGATATTCATTTTGATATCTTTCTTAAATCAAGGGTCATTTTCTCCTATAAATGATATTCCTTATGATATCTTCCTTTTCATTTTAAATGATATTACCTTATGCCAATTATGGCACTTTGAAATAATATCAATCTTTAGGTTGACTACATGAAATCAGATTAGTTGTTACTTAATTATTCAGTTGGAATATTGATCACATCTGTTCTCCAAAATTCATGATAGCATGCATTCTGACAGATTGTCTTTTATACAAACGTGCTTGCTAAAATTTTGGTGGGCACAAGCTTTTTCCTTTTGAAAGGATGAATTATTTGTGACGACCCATCAGTAATTTTCCATGTAATTTTCTCCCCAAGTGTGTAAAATGACGTTTATGTCCTTGTTTGTAAAGTGACGTGGACGTGGTTATTCGGCTTTAAATTATTTTTCTCGTTATCGTAATTAGTACTCATTGTTATGAGTGCGAGAGCGCGAGTTAGGCTCGAATCGGACTTGTAACGAAAAAGTTACGCTTAGTTAAAGTGTGTCAGCAACGGGTAGATTTGTACACGTCTGTACTAATATTTCAGTGTTGGAAACACTATTTTTGATAGGGTACGTTAGATTACGTCATATTTCGAATTGTACAATCTTATCACTTTTTCTCTTTAAAATTTGTCCCGTACCTTATTCCACCCTCACCAACCAATTAATTCATTTCCCACACTTTCTCACCCAATCAGACATCCTCCCTTTTCACCCAATCATAAAACCTCTCTCTCTCTCTCTCTCACTCTTAACTCTCTCTTCTCCGCAACACCAAGGACCATCATCAAACTCCATAGATCGAGCCTAAAATTACCACCATCGTGCTCCACTCATCCTCATGAACCCATATGTATCAACTGATCACGAAATGGACGAGTTTTGAGTGTCCAACTCGGAGCAACTCGGAGCTCCAACTTGGGTGTCCGTTCTCCGATGAGTTTCCATCCGATTTGCATGGTCTTGGGAGTTTTGGAAGCATCTAGGCAACTCCCCGAGGCCATTAACCTAGTTTTGAAGTGGAGCCAATGAGGAAACCCACAGTTTTGGGACGTTGAGTTTAGGTCCGAAGCTTTTGAGGCTTTTTCAACCATTTTCCAATTTCTTTTTGGACTCTCAAGAGGTACAATCTTATTCTCTTTGTCATGGGCTTTAATTCCATATAAATTTCGTTCAAAATGGTTAAGAATTGACAAAGTTACAGAGTTTCAAAAAATCTTCCAGAAACTGGCGAGTTTTTCCAGAATCTGACAAACTAGATGGCGGCGGACGGCGAAGGTCAACAAAAGAAGACAGAGAATGTTCTATTAAAGTTAACGGAATATTCTAACGTCGTTAGGTAACGCCGTTAGGTAACGCCGTTAGACTTAACAGAATATTCCCTGGAAACTATCAGTTCTGCCAACGCGTGGCCTGAGCATGTGGCCGTGACTTGGTGGCGCGTTACGGTGCATAAGGGCGCATCTGGACACCGGCTAGCGTGTGCTTGACGTGTACGGGTCCGTGACGTGGAGTAGAATGTTTTGGTATATTTGAACCCTCCGTTTGAGCAAATTATGGGGGATTGTCCTAGCCTTTTAGTATATGTCTTATTTAATTAATTAGTTTTAGTTATTTTGCATATAGGTGAGACTTACCCTGAGGACGTATGAGGACAAACAAGGTTTAGGAGGCTACGATCCATCGACGTATGAGTTAGTGGGCATTTGTTTTCGTGTATATATATATACAGGCCCTTTAAGGGAAGGGATCCCCATTTTTCAAAAAAATTGGGGACACCTTCTTGATCGTTAGATTTCGCTTTAATGAAATTATGTGGTTGAGATTAAATCACAGGCCACAAAATCTCAACCACATAATTTCATTAAAGCCAAATCTAACGGTTAAGAGGATGTCCCCATTTTTTTTGAAAAATGGGGATCCCTTCCCTTAAAGGCTTCCTATATATATGGTTTTGGATTGATTTATGTCTATCATGCCATGTTTTATTTAATTTTAGAAATGTTATTACGTGGTTGAGATTTATATACTGTCATACTCTATAGTTTCCACATATGCTTTTGGATTGATTTATATACTGCACCTGGTATTTTACCTGCTCATCGTATGTGACCGCAAATAGCGCCAGTCTTCACATGATTGTAGCACTAGATCGTATATTATGATTACACCCAGTCCTGTTCATGTTAGAAATCCTCTGCATGAACTCGTGTGTCAGCATAGATTGATGAGCACCTGATTATATTATACTACTGTTGAGATATTATGATTTGGCATATTTCTGGATTTACTGTTGATTTGCATTTGATTTCATACGTATACGTAGTATGATTTTCTGGAAACTATACATGTTTTACGGCGAGAGGTTAGTATGTTCCGAAAATAAATGTGTTTTATAAACCTTTGTTTTCGCCCACTCACCCTTCTGTTTTTCTCCCCTCCAGGTCCTAGTTAGCTGATTTATTTTGTGGCGTACAAGGAATATCCAATGGTTCTGACATATCCATAAATAATGTAGGGACTTTTTCCGGTTGTGTATTAAGCACTTCAACTTGTTTCGATTGCACACTTTTATATCATTTATGCTCTGAACACTTGTGTTTATGGGTTCTTTCCACTACTGCGCACTCGCTACTTTAGAATAATTAATTGTTAGTTTTGGTTTAAATTTACCCTTATTTTGGGCAACTCGGTGAGGTTATTGCCAGCGCCATTCAGTCCACACTTCGTCCTCCCCAGAGGACTACCCTAGAGACCGTATCCCATCTTCAGATAAATAATTTCTTTGGCAATAAAGGACCCGAGAAATCCGAGGTTTGGATCGACCATGTTGGAAAGACGTTCCACGTTATGCAGTGACAAGGAAATCTTCCAGCGAAGAGATGGGTCAAGAAAATGACTAAGTTCCTTCGTTTGGGAGCTTGATCATGGTGGGCTCAGGAGTCACGCCCGTTGTCAGCTCAAGATGCCATGAATTGGGATGTTTTTAGGCGTCTATTTGAAGCTAGATTCACACCTCCAAAGTACAAGGATCGAAAGAGAGATGAATTCACACAGCTGAAGCAAGGAAAAATGTCAATGACAGATGACCATTGAAAGTTCACAGATTTATCCCGTTATTGTCCTGAGATTGATAGGAATCCCAGAGAGATGCTTCGTTATTTTAAGAAGGGGACTTGTCAGCGACTGCGTTCTTTGGCGAATTCTACTCCATGCTCTACCTACCAAGAATTCTTTGAGGTTCTGCTTCTTGTTGAAGATTCTGATAATGCTCTTAATGATGACGATGATGAAGAAGATAATAGTAATGCTCAGAAGAATAATAATTGGGGGCAATCATCATTTGGCCCTTGAAAGACTCAGAGTTTCAAGAGAAGCGGTAATAGTTATGGATCGTCGAGCGGTAGTTCAAGTTCCAATACGCCACGAAAGAGCGGCAAGTCCACAGACAGTTCCAACTTTCAGAATCAGAGGAACTTTAGTAATTCTGGTGCTCAGCTCTGTCGTAAATGCAATAATCGCCACTACGGTGAATGTAAGAGGGGGAGTAGCGGATGTTACACATGCGGTCAAATGGGCCACAGAGCTAATCAATGTCTGCAGAATTAGCAAAATCAGCCTCATGCACTACCACATGCCATTCATCTCCATCAGATTCAAGGACTTAGTACCTACACGCCGACAGGTTATGGTGGTGTTTTTCACTACCAAGGCGACATATCCCAGTACCCGGGAGGAGCATATTAGTACCCACCTGATCCTTGTTACCAGGGCTACTATCAGCAGTACTAGGGAGGTTATACGTCGTATCAGGGTGACAAATCGTAGTGGTATGCTGGAGGGCAGTACCAGAATCTTGGTGTAGCTTCTAGCAGCGACGGCTCAGCTAGTCAACCTAGTCAAACAAATCAAGGTCGAGGTACGCGATAACCAAAATCAGACTAACAAAAGTCGTGGAGGCAGATAGCAAGTGCAGGGACACGTCAACAACATCACCTTGCAAGATGCTCAGAGTAACTCTTATTTGATCATGGGTATGTTGAATGTTCTTGACCATTTCGCTAGAATATTAATTGACTCAGGTCTACTCATTCGATTATTTCCCATATGTTTGCTCAAAAGACTCAACCTCACCCCATTCCTCTTGGTTATGATTTGGAGTTCTCGATGTCTAGGGGTGAGATTTGTTGTGTTTGTTGGGAATATCGAGATTGTCCCATACTTCCATACTTATCGAGGATGTCGTAATGCCAGCTAATCTTGTTCCCTTGGGCATGGATTGGTTAGATTACAATCGTGCATGTTGAATTGTCATTAGAAAATTGTTATCTTCCATCGACCGGGCATGCCTGTTGTAACTTTTGTCGGTGAACGTAGTGGTTTAAAATTGGAGTTATCTCTGCCATGAGGGCGAAATGGATGTTGAGGAAGGGTTGTCAAGGCTACTTAGCTCATGTAGTAATGACTGAGGAGACTCCAGCTCGTGTGGAAGACGTTCGAGTAGTTAGACACTTTCCTGATGTTTTTCCCGACGATTTACCTGACCTACCACTGAATCGTGAAATGGAGTTAACTATCGACCTAATTTCAGGTACCGACCCTATTTCTTTAACTCCTTATTGTATGGCTCATGCGGAGTTGAGCGAATTATAAACCAGTTGCAAGAACTTGTTAAAAAATGGTTTCTTCAGCCAAGCACTTCCCCTTGGGGAGCTCCAATCTTATTCGTGAGGAAGAAAGACGGAACGTTGAGGCCAAGGAAGAAAATATCGGTAATATCGAAAATATCGGTAGTCCGAAAACACGGAAATATCGGGATAATATCGATATCGATAAAAATTACATGGAAACCACGGAAATTGTAAGAAAAACTTGGAAATTTTTATTGAAACTTTGCAGGATGTTTATTTAGTCAATTATCTATTAGTTTATCAGAAAAAATTGGAAGGAAATGCATTGCATGATGGATTTAACTGATTTAAGTTGATTATATAGCGAGCTGGCAAACATTGTGAGTGTAGAAAATATGTAGTAATTAATGAAAGAAGTTTAAACACACCATAATCATTTATATATAATTAATTAATACAATATTGGGAGGTTTTATTTAGGATATTAAAAAAAAAAAAAAGGGAAGTGAATAAAATGATGAAGAATAATGTGCCGAATTTGACACTTTAAATTTCTTACACATAAGCATGCGTCTAGGCGTTGAAGTTCTAAATTATAGTATATCAATTAACGATTGAAAATCAATACGTTGAATAAGACTAAACTTTAATTTGGATGCCGATTATGTTTTTTCAAGTTTATATAAAGTAAAAGAATTGAATTTTGGAAGCCAGATGTGTGTCAATTGTTTTATAATTCGTCCGAATACATATATTAGGTTGCTACTCAACGTAATTTGAAAGTATATCTAGTGCAAGGACTTGTCTTTTTTTGTTGATAAGCAAAGAGTTTGTAGCTTTTTTTGCTAAGCAGTAGAACATATTACGTTTTGGTTTTCCGGCCAAACCACGGCGAGTTGGCCGGCATGCAAGGTATCAATCTCTTCGTCTCGTCGAGTAGTACAACTTTCCTTTTTGTTTCACTCAATTTCATTGAGTATTGAAAAAGTTATACTCATTTGAATCTTACCCAGTTTCCGGCGACCTCAGTGGCTTTCGAGGCATTTTCCGGCCAAACCATGACGATTCAGACGTTGTGTGAGGTACCATTCTCTTCGTCTCTTCGAGGGTTACAACTTTCGTTTTTGTCTTGCTTGATTTTGTTGAGTTTTGACAAAGTTATGGCCGTTTAAAGTGGGTGTGGATTTCCGGCCAAAATTCTGATTTTCTCTCCCATTGGGTCGAGTCCCACATCGCCCACGCGAGGGCAGTGAGCAAGCAAGAAGGCCTATAAAAGCCACATTCCCCAGGTGAGAAAAGCATGACTTGCTCGGCCTTTGGCCTATGATCAAGTGTAGTATGTGTTGAGATTTCTCAGCATTTTTAAGTATTTTTTGGTATTATGTCGCGATATTATCGATAATTTCGAAAATATCGCGATATTATCGATAATTTCGAAACTATCGCGATATTATCGATAATTTCGAAAATATCGCGATATTTTGATGAAAATCATTTGGATAGTTAAAAAAATATCGGACCCCAAAAAAAACGATAATATCGGCGAAATATCGCCGATATTATCGATTTTTTCTTCCTTGGTTGAGGCTATGTATCGATTACAGATAGCTGAATCGAGTGACGATTAAAAATCATTATCTGTTGCCTCGTATCGATGATCTTTTTTATCAGCTTTGTGATGCTTGTGTTTTCTCTAAAATTGATTTAACGTCTGCCTATTATGAGTTGAAGATCAGAAGTGATGATGTTCCGAAAACATCCTTTCGAACTCGATATGGTCATTATGAGTTTCTTGTGATGCCATTCGGGTTAACTAATGCTCCGACAACTTTTATGGATCTGATGAATTGGGTATTCTGTCCGTACCTTGATAAGTTCGTAATTGTCTTCATCGATGATATTCTGGTGTATTCTAAGAGCGAAGCTGACCATGCTAGACATTTACGTTTGGTTTTGAAGAAGCTAAGGGAGAATCAATTGTACGCCAAATTCAGTAAGTGCCAATTCTGGCTGGATCAGGTGTCCTTCTTGGGACACGTGATATCAGCTCAAAGGGATTCTCGTGGATCCTCAAAAAAGTGGCAGTAGTGGAAAATTGGGAGCAACCTTAGACTGTCACTAAAGTACGGAGTTTTCTTGGTCTGGTTGGCTACTATCGACTCTTTGTGAAAGACTTTTCAGCCATAGCCCTGCCTCTAACAAGGTTGACCAAGAAAGGAGTTAATTTTCAATGAAGTGATGATTGTGAACGGAGTTTCCTACAATTGAAGTACTGTCTCACTCAGTCGCCTGTTCTGGAACTTCCTGATGACAGTGGGAATTTCTAGATCTATAGTGACGCATCTCTGAATAGTTTGGGCTGTGTGCTGATGCAGCATGTGAAGGAAAAATTTTGTCCTAGCTAAGAACATGTATGAACATTTGAATACATATGCTAACAATTAACTCTTTAAAGTAGGCATGCATCCAAAAACAATTCATGAAACCCATGACTTTCAAAGCCTAGTATATGGTGAACCAAAAGACTCTTTAACAACATTAAAGATAATTAAGAATTTAGAGATTCTTTACCCTTGAAGCTCATCCTTGATTACACAAGGGATTCACCCAAGTGGAGGGCCTTCAAGTCACCTCCTTGCTCCTTGGATCTTCCTTGTGATTTTCCTCCTTTTAGTGCTCCTTTGCTTCTTTGAGGATTTGAGGATTAGTTCTCCAAAACACCAAAAGTTTGATGTCTCTATGTCTCTTCACCAAGGATGTAATTTGTGAGGATGAAAATGGATCACTTAGGGAAGTAAATTTGCTAGATAACTTTCCCCAAGTAGCTTAGAAAACCCTAATTGAAAACAAAGCTATAAAGATGAATTTATACTTCATTTCTTAGGTGAGTGGCAAACTTGCAATTAAGCAAACTTGCATACCCTCACCCTAAATGGTTGGCCTATATGGTTATTGGGCTTATTGCCCATTTTGTTTTAGTTGTCATACAACTTAAACATAATGGGCCTTGTGGACCAAAACACTTTTGGGCCCCGAAGCCCTAAAACCAACTTAAAAGCCCAATACGAACATTTCGTATAATTAATTAACTAATTAATTAATCTTGACCATTCTTCAATTAAACCATTTAATTGCTTATCCATTTCATTTAATTGCTTCACATATATCCTTATTTGGTGTGCGATCCATTAGGTTCCAATTAGCGAGGCAGTGGGCGATGTTACTCTTAACTATCGATTGTGAATTGAAACCACATTTCAATTCTCCCTTTTTGATGATTAGTGTTTGCTAATCAATAGGGCTTCCACAAACCATGAGTGACACCTAGCAGTATGTCATGGTTACCCAAGCTAAGTAGAATTGGTTGGAGAACCTATCCAGTTACAATTACAATGCAATATGGTCATTCTCTAATACAATACTCTTAACCACATTGTTTTAAGTGATAGTTTGTTTCATGTCTACTATCCAATGTGATACTTTCTTATATGATTCCCTTGAATATGATTTGGAACATCTTCCTTAGTCATATTCATTTGCTTTGGCCAAAGACTTTAGAATCATATTTTAGAGTATACTCCTTCCACCATGGAAGGTTAGAGATCCCTTGTTGTGCATTCATATGCCTACATGACTAGATCACATGACCCCAACAATGCCGTGGACAATCCGAGGGAATGCCTTTGTCATGATCAAAGATCAAGGACCTAACCATTAGACATCTATGATGCCTCAGGTCTAAGGACTACTTTGCATATTGTAACCTTAGAGTTCGTACATGACATGTATGTTTGAACTCTCATTAATCGCAGTTCAGTGTACTCGATTACTCTTTCGAGCACCTATGTGTTTGTCTTAGTGTCCAACACCAAATGACTTGAGACTAGTTCATACTCACGTTTGAGTCAACATAACACATACTAACCTTAGCGGATTGTCAATGCCCAATTGGCAATCCTATGGCTAGGAACGTTTTAGGAATGAACATAAGAGAAAGGTCTCCTTAATCTAACTCATTAGATCACTTATCTCTTATGTCAAATACATCCCTTGGATTCTCTTATTGATTAAACACATGATTCAATAAATAGTGATTAACAATAAGTATTGCCCTTCCGTTAAACATATAAAAGTTTAACATATTAAGTATTCCAAAAAGCTATTACATCAAATGAGTGGCTTTGTGGGCATACTTCCAACAATCTCCCACTTGCACTCAAAGCCATCCTCCCATGTATCTAATACTCATCTTATCCATATGACGATCAAGCTGGATTTGAGTCATTGGCTTTGTCAGTGGATCTGCTACATTATCGGCTGAAGCAACTTTGAGGATGTTGACTTTCCCCTCGGCAGCATATCATCTTATGATATTAAAGCGCCTATCAAAATGCTTGTTCTTTTTATGAGCCCTGGGTTCCTTGGCTTGAGCTATCGCCCCACTATTATCACAGTACAAAGTTACTGGTGATGTGATGGTTGGAACCACTCCAAGTTCAGTAATGAACTTTTTCATCCAGAACGCTTCTTTGCCGGCTTCAGCTGTAGCGACATATTCAGCCTCTGTCGTGGAATCAGCAATTACACTTTGTTTCTTGCTTTTCCAACTGACAGCCCCACCATTCAGAGTGAATACATATCCGGAGTTGGAACTTCTATCATCGACGTCAGATTGGAAATCTGCGTCTGTATAAGCTTCCACTCGCAACTCTGATGCTCCTCCATAAACGAGGAACATGTCCTTAGTTCTTCTTAAGTACTTAAGGACCATCTTGACAGCTGCCCAGTGTTCTGATCCTGGGTTAGATTGATATCGACTAGTAATGCTCACAGCATACGCGATATCAGGCCTTGTGCATATCATGGCATACATGAGACTCCCTATGGCGGAAGCATAAGGAATTTCATTCATTTAGCCGTATCTCTTCAGGAGTCTTAGGTCCCATGGACTTAGAAAGGTGAATTCCATGTCTCACAGGAAGAAAACCTTTCTTAGATTGTTCCATTTGGAACCTACTTAGCACCTTATCAATGTACATCGATTGGGATAATCCAATTAATTTTCTGGATCTATCACGATAGAGTTTTATCCCAAGTACATAAGATGCATCTCCTAAATCTTTCATGTGGAAGGTTTTAGACAACCACACTTTTACAGAAGAAAGTACTGCAGTGTCATTCCCGAATAGTAATATGTCATCTACATATAACACTAGGAATACTACTGCATCCCCAACGACTTTTTGATAAACACAATTGTCGTCTTCGTTTTGAGTAAAACCAAACGTTTTGATTTCAGTATCGAAACGAATGTTCCAGCTCCTGGAGGCTTGCTTAAGTCTATAAATGGACCTTTGAAGCTTGCATGCCTTAGTCTCTTCAGACTCGGACACGAAACCTTCGGGTTGAGTCATATAGAGCTCTTCCTGTAGGTAGCCGTTCAGAAAGGCCGTCTTCACGTCCATTTGCCATCTCTTTGAATCAATGTCGGACATTGCTTCAGTGTAGTCCCTAGGGTCCTCCTTTGTTTCATTGTCACCTAAAAGGTACAATTCATCAAAGTCATTATTTAAGCCAAACCTCATAGGTGGCTTACTAACCCGTTCAGATCTACGTGGAGCTAGGGGTTCAGGAACAGGGTTGTCAATATGTCGAGTGCTTGTTTGTGGTTCATTATTAATCTCATTAATTTCCATCTGTTTGCTTATAGTTCCTTTGAGAACAAATTCGTCCTCTAGAAACTTAGCAGTTCTGGCGACAAAGACTTTCTGGTCGTCAGGATGGTAGAACTCATATCCCATAGTTTCTTTAGGATATCCCACAAAATAGCATCTTACTGATCTCGTTTCAAGCTTAGTAGCCTCAAGCTTCTTGACATATGCTTCACAACCCCAAATCTTAATATGATTAAGACTTGGCTTTCTTCCATGCCATATCTCATAGGGTGTTTGTGAAACTGATTTGGAAGGTACTCTATTAAGCAAGTAAGCTGCTGTATATAGAGCGTATCCCCAGAATGTTACTGGTAGATCAGCGGAACTCATCATAGAACGAACCATGTTCATCAAGGTTCGATTTCTCCTTTCAGAAACTCCATTAAGTTGTGGAGTTCCCGGTGGAGTCCACTGTGATATTATTCCACACTTTTTGAGATAATCTAGGAACTCATTACTCAGATATTCACCCCCTCGATCCGATCTTAGGATTTTTATCTGTTTCCCAGTTTGCTTCTCAACTTCATTCTTGAATTCTTTGAACCTTTCAAAGGATTCTGACTTGTACTTCATAAGATATACATAGCCAAACCGAGAGTGATCGTCGGTGAATGTGATATAGTATGAGAAGCCTTCTCTCGACGTAGTAGACATAGGTCCACATACGTCAGTGTGGATTAACCCTAGAATTTCAGTGGCACGCTCTCCTTTTCCAGTAAATGGAGATTTGGTCATCTTCCTTTTCAAGCAACTTTCACAAGTACCCATTCGGTCATTACCTAATGGGCGGAAATATCCGTCTTTCGACATCTTGCGAGTCTTATCAAGGTTCACATGTCCAAGTTTAAGATGCCACATCTTTTCTTGGTTAACTTCTTCTCTAGCCCTTTTGGGTTTTGAGGTATTCCCGCTTTCAATACAGTGCATCCCACTATTCGTCTCTAGGTGAAAAAGTCCCTCTATCATATTACCATGAGAGATAATACGACCGTTCAAGTATAAAGTGCAACTCATTTTGTCAAACAATACTGAGTGCCCATCTCGTAAAAGCTTAGAGATGGTAATCAAATTCTTTATACTTGAAGGAAAATATAAACAATTTTTAAGTTCCAGGACTTCCCCAGAGGGTAGGTTAAGCATATAGGTGCCTATTTGCTTTTGCAGAGATTTTAGTGCCGTTCCCAACTCGCATAACCATCTCCTCATTGCGCAGTGATCTGCTCCCTGTTAGTCCCTGCAACGTATTACAGATATGTTGACTAGCGCCTGAATCAAATATCCAGGAATTGGAGCCCACTGTAAAAGCACTCTCTATGACAGAAATAGTCTCTTCAAAAGTCCTTGTCATAAGGCTCGCAATGCGCACCCTGTATTTCTTCTTCCAACGTTCATCCTTTCCACAATGAAAGCATGTTCCTTTGGATTTCTTTGCCTTCTTCTTATGTAACCTTTTCCTTATCATTGCATTCTCACTCCCACTGTCCCTTTTGAAACCTTTTTCAAATTTACAGCACATGTCAATCATCTCTTTCAAAGAATGATCGAATCTATTCACTTTATAGTTTACGATAAACTTAGTGAAATCATCCGAGAGAGATGCAAGGAAAAAGTCTTGGGCCATTTTCCCATCGATGGAAGTTCCTAAACTTTGAAGATCTTGAAAGATCCTTTCCATCTTTTGTCCATGTTTATGGACCGATGTCCCCTTTGCCATTTTGGCATTCATTAGACTACAAATATTTGAGAATCGTACATTACTAGTCTCAATGTCATGCATCTTATGCAAACTTTCAACCATGGCACAAGAAGTGTCCATGTGCTTATGTAGCTTCATAAGCTCCTCACTAAGTGAAGTGAGGATTAAGCATTTGGCTTGTAAGTCATCCTCATAGTGTCTAACATAATTTTGACACTCCTCCTTTGAAGCTAGTTTCGTAGGAGGTACATGAGGAGGGGATTGCTTAAGTACATACAATATGTCTTTCACCTTTGAGACATTCTCAATGTGGCGATACCAAGCAAGGAAACGTTGGCCCTTTAGGCCCTTTTTGTCAAGTATAATGGTGGGTATAATTTTAGGCATGTCGTTCACTACATAACATAACAGAAATCGAATTAGCATTGTTGTTTAAAACTATTTTGATTGGGTCTTTTAATCAAATAGTATCACCCACCATTTTTGGCAAATTCCACATCCCTCAATAGAATTCGAGAGTTATATTGAACTCTTAGTGGGTTATGGGAGACTCACCATTACCAAGCCCACCTCAGAAGAATATCTTATTGGTTAGCAAAAATAATGATGAGAGAATAACGCATTATTCATTTACAACCTTTTGTAATTACCCATCTAGTTCGGCCTCTAGAGAATGATGCCTCCGAAGAATATCTTATTGGCATCATTGCACTTAGTTTAAGTCATTCCCACCATGCTAGTTCAAATAGGGGTTCAAGAATGGCCTCAGAAGAATATCATATTGGCCATACTCGTTGCCTACTTTCACTTCATCATATGTTTATGGGCTTCTCCTGAATGTAAGCACATACTTTGTATTCCCCAGAACTGGACGAATACGGTGTACGAGTCACAAACGATTGAAGCCCACCATGGTGGAAGGCCTACGAAGAGATATTCTAAACATCTCTCGCTTATCAACTTAATATTCATTTGTTGAGGGAATAGCGTTGGGCTACATCAAAACATTTTAATCACATTAAAAGAACTTGGGCCTATCACAACCATTGGTCCAAGTTTATATGAATTAGTAGTATATAATACTCCCACTGTTTCGTTGAAACAAGCGAGACTATATGGAACTACTAACGAATGCTTTGCATCCTCATATGGACTATATAGTCATATTAGGTTTTAGGATGATTATGAACCGTTTGATTTGATCCAACACGAGCCTTGTGTTGGACCTTGGGTCTAAGGTATGTAGTTGTTGATTTTAGTTACGCGTTTAATCCAATTAAACCGTTATTTCCTATTGGGCGTTGGACCCAACTATTCCATTTTGCATACATTTAAACAAAAGGAATACATGAAATAATAATAAGGGCTTATGCCCTTTTACAACATAAATGATGGACTTATGTCCATTTACAACAATCTTGAACTAATCAAATTACATTCAAATCTACACTACCAAGCCCAAACATTCATAATGTAAAGCGGCCAATCACATAGCTCAATTATCGAGGCATTTGGTTCATAATCACCCTTCTCTTAATCAAACACATTTAATTAAGAAAACAACTTTAAAACAATTGGTTTTCGGATCCATAGAATTGATTTAAATGAAACTAAATAAAATGAAAATCCAATTCTCATTTAAAGAGACAAACCATTTTGTTCTCATCTAATTTGGGCCATTTTCTAAAAACAAAAACTTTTGGGGTCACTTTGTAAAAACACAAGAGTCCACAACTTCATGTAATTACAACTTAGAACCCAAACATTTTTAATAATGTCAAAAACATCATTAAAGGAGCAAAACAATTTGTCCTTTAAAGTTTTTGGACCTTAACGTAAAAACGTAAACTTTTGGGCCAAAATGCAAATACACAAAAGTATCAAAACTTTATGTAAGTGCACAAAACACCCAAAAATACCCTATTTAATAGGGTGGCCTGCCATAAGTGGTTTTTATTGGTAAAATTCAAATTTT
The DNA here is from genome assembly GCA_035220775.1 of Malus fusca. Lineage (NCBI taxonomy): Eukaryota > Viridiplantae > Streptophyta > Magnoliopsida > Rosales > Rosaceae > Malus > Malus fusca. Next base: position 25,841,717 of record CM069067.1, on the reverse strand, counting down.
ATACAAAGTTTTGTAAGTGGGTTATGTTAGGTGAGGTAAAGATGAAATAAAATTTTGTATGAAATGATTTATGTCATTCTTTAAAACAAAGTTTGTCTCCCATTAAAATTACTTAATCATTAACCATCACCCACTAAAATTAAATCAAAACTTTATGTAAAAACATAAAACTTTTTGAATCAAAACTTCAAAACTTTTTGTTCTTGGCAAGAACTCCAAGAACATTGAAGAACACTTATGAAAACTCAAAATACATGGCACCAAATTTTTAGTTCCAATATTCATGCTTAAATGAAATACATCTACAACATTTGAGATGCTAAATTTTCTAGCAAAATTTATATTCAAAGCAAGAACAAAGCTTGTAACATTTACAACATTTAAATCATAAAACATGAAAATCACAAAACCCAAAAGGATCCACCATACACTAGACCTAGGCTCTTGATACCACTTGAAGGAAAAATTTTGTCCTAGCTAAGAACATGTATGAACATTTGAATACATATGCTAACAATTAACTCTTTAAAGTAGGCATGCATCCAAAAACAATTCATGAAACCCATGACTTTCAAAGCCTAGTATATGGTGAACCAAAAGACTCTTTAACAACATTAAAGATAATTAAGAATTTAGAGATTCTTTACCCTTGAAGCTCATCCTTGATTACACAAGGGATTCACCCAAGTGGAGGGCCTTCAAGTCACCTCCTTGCTCCTTGGATCTTCCTTGTGATTTTCCTCCTTTTAGTGCTCCTTTGCTTCTTTGAGGATTTGAGGATTAGTTCTCCAAAACACCAAAAGTTTGATGTCTCTATGTCTCTTCACCAAGGATGTAATTTGTGAGGATGAAAATGGATCACTTAGGGAAGTAAATTTGCTAGATAACTTTCCCCAAGTAGCTTAGAAAACCCTAATTGAAAACAAAGCTATAAAGATGAATTTATACTTCATTTCTTAGGTGAGTGGCAAACTTGCAATTAAGCAAACTTGCATACCCTCACCCTAAATGGTTGGCCTATATGGTTATTGGGCTTATTGCCCATTTTGTTTTAGTTGTCATACAACTTAAACATAATGGGCCTTGTGGACCAAAACACTTTTGGGCCCCGAAGCCCTAAAACCAACTTAAAAGCCCAATACGAACATTTCGTATAATTAATTAACTAATTAATTAATCTTGACCATTCTTCAATTAAACCATTTAATTGCTTATCCATTTCATTTAATTGCTTCACATATATCCTTATTTGGTGTGCGATCCATTAGGTTCCAATTAGCGAGGCAGTGGGCGATGTTACTCTTAACTATCGATTGTGAATTGAAACCACATTTCAATTCTCCCTTTTTGATGATTAGTGTTTGCTAATCAATAGGGCTTCCACAAACCATGAGTGACACCTAGCAGTATGTCATGGTTACCCAAGCTAAGTAGAATTGGTTGGAGAACCTATCCAGTTACAATTACAATGCAATATGGTCATTCTCTAATACAATACTCTTAACCACATTGTTTTAAGTGATAGTTTGTTTCATGTCTACTATCCAATGTGATACTTTCTTATATGATTCCCTTGAATATGATTTGGAACATCTTCCTTAGTCATATTCATTTGCTTTGGCCAAAGACTTTAGAATCATATTTTAGAGTATACTCCTTCCACCATGGAAGGTTAGAGATCCCTTGTTGTGCATTCATATGCCTACATGACTAGATCACATGACCCCAACAATGCCGTGGACAATCCGAGGGAATGCCTTTGTCATGATCAAAGATCAAGGACCTAACCATTAGACATCTATGATGCCTCAGGTCTAAGGACTACTTTGCATATTGTAACCTTAGAGTTCGTACATGACATGTATGTTTGAACTCTCATTAATCGCAGTTCAGTGTACTCGATTACTCTTTCGAGCACCTATGTGTTTGTCTTAGTGTCCAACACCAAATGACTTGAGACTAGTTCATACTCACGTTTGAGTCAACATAACACATACTAACCTTAGCGGATTGTCAATGCCCAATTGGCAATCCTATGGCTAGGAACGTTTTAGGAATGAACATAAGAGAAAGGTCTCCTTAATCTAACTCATTAGATCACTTATCTCTTATGTCAAATACATCCCTTGGATTCTCTTATTGATTAAACACATGATTCAATAAATAGTGATTAACAATAAGTATTGCCCTTCCGTTAAACATATAAAAGTTTAACATATTAAGTATTCCAAAAAGCTATTACATCAAATGAGTGGCTTTGTGGGCATACTTCCAACAGCATGGAAAGGTGATCGCGTATGCTTCACCACAATTAAAGATCCATGAGATGAATTACCCAACTCATGATCTCGAATCGGCAACTATTGTTTTTGCTTTGAAAATATTGACGCACTATCTTTATAGGGAAACGTGTCAAATCTTCACTAACCATAAAAGCCTAAAGTATATCTTTACTCATAAAGAACTTAATCTCCGGAAACGTAGATGGATGGAATTGATCATAGATTATGACTGCACTATTAAATATCACCCTGGTTGTGCGAATACTGTAGCAAATGCTCTCAACAGGAAATCTCACGGCCGACTTAATGCTCTTTATGCATGTCGTGTTCCTCTTCTGACTGACCTAAGATCCACTGGGGCAGTTTTGGGAGTGTGGATCAACAGGGAGCCCTACTTGCCAACTTTCAAGTTATACCAGTTTTGTTGGATCGCATTCTCGAGGCTCAGATGAATGACTCAGAATCCCATAAGTTAAAGAAAACGGTGTTGAACGACAATATGGAAGATCTTAAGATTCAAAGGCATGATGGTATGCTTATGCAAGGCGATCAGATGTATGTACCGAAGGTGGAAGAACTGAAGAAAGAAATACTTGATGAGGTGCATATCTCAGCTTATGTGATGCATCCCAGGAGTACTAAAATGTATCATACTATTCGACCTTACTACTACTGACCAGGAATGGAAAGAGAAATTGTGGAGTACATAAGTCATTGTCCGGTTTGTCAGCAGGTCAAAGCAAAAAGAAAGAAACCATTCAGGTTGCTACAACCACTTCCCATACCTCAGTGGAAATGGGAAGATATCATAATGGATTTCGTGTACAAGTTGCCTCGTGTACGTAATGGCTATGACGGTATTTGGGTGATAGTAGATCGACTTACCAAGTCTGCGCATTTCCTACATGTGCGTGAGAAATACCCGTTGAGTCGATTGGCTGAACTTTTCGTCTCTGAAATTGTCAAGTATCATGGTGTTCCAGTTTGTATCATTTCTGACCGGGATCCCATATTTACTTCAAAATTTTGGGTAGCTTTTCAAGAAGCGCTAGGTTCGAAATTACTCTACAGCACCGCCTACCATCCACAGACTGATGGGCAATCAGAAAGAACTATTCAGACATTGGAAGATATGCTGAGATCTTCTGTCCTGCAATTCAGAGACACATGGCACAAGCATTTACCTTTGATAAAATTCGCCTACAACAATAACTTTCAGTCCAACATTGGTATGTCACCATTTGAGACGCTTTATGGGAAACCATGTCGTACCCTGTTATGTTGGTCCAAAGTCGGCGAAAGAGTTTTGGTGGGCCCTAAAATCATGGAAGAGATGACACAGAATATTCAAGTGATAAAGGCTAATCTGAAAGCAACACATGATCTACAAACGAGTATAACAAACAGACATTCGACCAACAGAGTATATAAGGTTGGAGATTGGGTTCTTAAAGCTGTCGCCATGGAAAGGCGTGGTACATTTCGGGAAGAAAGGAAAGCTAAGTCCTCGTTACATCGGACCTTATCAGATTATCGAGCAAGTTGGTGAAGTTGCTTACCGACTTGATCTATCTCCAGAGTTGTCAAGAGTGCATAATGTGTTCCACGTGTCCATGCTACGAAGATATGTCTCGGATCCGTCACATGTGATTCTCCCTCAGCCGTTAAAGATTAACCCATATTTGACTTATGATGAGGTTCTAGTGAAGATTCTTGACTGGAAAGACAAAGTTCTCAGGGACAAAACCGTCTGTGTGGTGAAAGTCTTATGGAGAAACCACTATGTTGAGGAAGCTACCTGGGATACAGAGGAGTGTATGTGAGATCTTTATCCACGTTTGTTCTTTGACGGATCTTTAGTAGTGTTGAAATTTTGGGGACGAAATTTTCTTAAGGGGGGTAGATTGTGACAACCTGTCCCTAATTTTCTATGTAATTTTCTCCCCAAGTGTGTAAAATGATGTTTATGTCCTTGTTGGTAAGGTAACGTAGACGTGGTTATTAGACTTTAAATTCTTTTTCTTATTATCATAATTAATTAGTACTCGTTGTTATGAGTGCGAGAGCGCGAGTTAGGCTCGAATCGGACTTGTAACGAAAAAATTACGCTTAGTTAAAGTGTGTTAGCAACGGGTAGATTTGTAGACGTGTGTACTAATATTTCAGTGTTAGAAACACTGTTTTTGATAGGGTACGTTAGATTACATCGGATTTTGAATTGTACAATCTTATCACTTTTTCTCTTTAAAATCAGTCTCGTGCCTTATTCACCCTCACCAACCAATTAATTCATTTACCACACTTTCTCCCCCAATCATACATCCTCCCTTTTCACCCAATCAAAAAACCTCTATCTCTCTCCTTTTTGCCCAATCAGAAGCTATCTCCTTCTCTCTTTGTCTTTCTTTCTCACCCGTAATTCTATCTTCTTTGCAACACCAAGGACCATCATCAAACTCCATAGATCGAGCCTAAAATTACCATCATTGTGCTTCACTCATTCTCACGAACCCATCCGTACCAACCGATCATGAAATGGACAAGTTTTGAGTGTCCAATTCGAAGCTCCGACTCAGGTGTCCGTTCTCCAACAAGTTTTTGTTTGATTTGCACGGTCTTGGGAGTTTTGGAAGCATCTAGGAAACTTCCCAAGGCAATGCCTAGTTTTGAAGTGGAGACGACGAGGAAACCCATGGTTTTGGGACGTTGAGTTTAGGTCTGAAGCTTTCGAGGGTTTTTCAGCCCTTTTCGAGGTTCTTTTTGGACTCGCAAGAGGTACAATCTTATTCTCCTCATCATGGGCTTCAATTCCATATAAATTTCGTTGAAAATGATTAAGAATTGACAAAGTTACAGAGTTTTGAAATTGATGTGGTAGAAACTAACACACAAATTAAACCCTATAAATTATGCAATCGTAGTACGAATAAGTAGGGATCGTTCTATTCCGGGGATTAGAAGGGATGCTAATCAACACAAATTAAACTTATAAAATTGAAAACTAAATTAAACTGACAACAAAATAGTGACCGGAGGAATTTTGGACGAATTTAGTTAAAACAAAAGTAAAGTGCAACAAGTAAATTAAGTTGTGAATGAAATATGGATGAAAGGATAGATAAAGGATTCTTCTCCACACATGAAACATATGCATACAAATCGATTTCCAGTTATTCTTCCTAAAACCATGAATGACTTTGCCCCAAATTAACTGTGAACAACACTAATTAACTCTCAGATTTTCCTAAGTTCATTGAATTGGACTCAGCAACACAACCAAATTATTCTTCTCAAGTTCCCTAACTATGAAAAGCATGATAGAGATACATCTCAAAGATCATTAAGTTCTATGAAAATCATAAGCATTGACAAAACATTTGTAACTATGAAAAGCATGATACTCCAGCTAAGAATTTACTTAACTCAATCATGACTAGTGACTTTTGCTACTTACAAATATAAGTTCATAGCGATTAGGTGAAATTCCCTTATATTCTAGCATTAAATTTCTGCATGCAAACTAAGTGTGCACCCTTAATAAACATACAAGAATAAGTTCTCTATAAAGCAGATAAGTAAATCGCATTCATATTTTATGAAACAATAACTGGATGTAATCAATTTATATAAAACATATGATCATGGCTTCGAATTCACCTCTAGCTAAAAAGAAACTTAGTTACACATGTTCATAATAACTAAAAAATAATCTAAAATAAACATTGAAACTTAAAACAAGAGAGAAAGAACTCTGAAAAATCCAACAAATTTAATGGATGAATGGTAGGCATGGCACACCCTAAATCGCTGAAGGAATTCATATATATAGGGGGAATGGCTAAATCCAAGGAGAAAAGGGATTAGGTGTTTTGAGTTATTTTAGGACTCTAAAAATCAGGTAGAGAGTTTTGGAATGTGATTACGATTCCTCCTTGCAGCTGAAGATAAGATAAAATTGGATAAGATAAGATAAGGTTGGATAAGATAAGGTAGGATAAGATAGGATAAGACAATGTTCGTCTCCAACTAGGATTCCTTTTTCTTGTGTAATTCCTTGGGTTCCAAGCCTCAAGTTTAATTTCTCCATATTTTAGCACATGTCTAACACCTTTTAAACACCAAAAACGTCCAGCCGATATGCTATCCATGCCTGCTACCCAATCCAAGTCCAAAACTGCTCCAAATTGCTCCATTTTGCCATTTATTGTCACCTTTACCAACTGGACCTACAATAGTACGAAGTAAATGCAAAGAAATAAGATAACAAAAAATGCAAAGAAATAAGATAACAAAGTCGCATAAATATGCTCCTATCATAAATTTTTTTCTAGAAACCAGTGAGTTTTTCCAGAATCTGATGAACCAGACGGCGAAGGTCAACCGAAGAAGATAGAGAATATTCCGTTGAAGTTAACGGAATATTCTGACGCCGTTAGGTAACGCCGTTAGACTTAACAGAATATACCGTCAAAATCTAACGGAATATTCCCTGGAATCTGTCAGTTCTACCAGCGCGTGACCTGCGCGTGTGCCATGACTTTGCGGCGCGTGATGGCACGTGAGGGCGCGTCGGGCCACTAGTCAGCATATGCTTGACGTGTACGGGTCTGTGACATTGAGTAGAATGTTTTGGTATATTTAAACCTTCTGTTTGAGCAAACTATGGGGGATTTTCCTAGCCTTTTAGTATATGTCCTATTTAATTATTAGTTTTAGTTATTTCACATATAGGTGAGACTTACCCCGAGGACGTACGAGGACAAATAAGGCTAGGAGGCTAGGACCCATTGACATATCAGTGAGTGGGCATTTGTTTTCATGTATATATATATATATATATATATATATATATATAAACTTTATAGTTTCCACATATACTTTTGGATTGATTTATGTCTATCATGCCATGTTTTATTTAATTTTAGAAATGTTATTACGTGGTTGAAATTTATGTACTGTGATGGCATGTTCATATGCATTTTACCTGCTCATCATACATTGATGCACCCGGTGTTAGTGCTCGCCCAGGGCCAGGGCCAGTCTTTCAAGTGTATGTTCACATCCGCACCGCACGCTCGCCTTGGATCCAAGTAGGTGCCAGTCCTGTCGTACAAGTTGCAATAGGCAACTCCGACTCGTATATGACCGTGAATAGCACCAGTCTTCACGTGATTGTCTAGAGCGTATATTATGATTACACCCAGTCCTGTTCATGTCAGAAATCCTCTGCATGAACTCGTGTGTCAGCATAGATTGATGAGCACCTGATTTTATTATACTACTGTTGAGATATTGTGTTTTATAAACCCTTGTTTTTGCCCTCTCACCCTTCTGTTTTTCGCCCCTGTAGGTCCTAGTTAGCTGATTTATTTTGTGGCGTACGAGGAATATATGGCCGTTCTGACATATCCATAAGTAATGTGGGGACTTTTCCTAGTTGTGTATTAAGCACTTTAACTAGTTTCGACTGCACACTTTTATGTCATCTATGCTCTGAACACTTTATGAGTTCTTTCCACTATTGCACACTCGCTACTTTAGAATAATTAATTGTTAGTTTTGGTTTAAATTGACCATTATTTTTCATGCAAATTTATTAAAATTGCATGCTACATATGTTTCTTATGCAAAGACATTATATTTTGTGGTGCACCTTCTATTGAAATGTTCTCTTTTGCTCCATTATTTACATCACATGTTACTTGCTTTGATGTGATGCTGTTTTCCAAATAACACAAAAAAAATATCCCCTATTCTTTAAAATTTGATTTGAATTGCATAACAACTTTTTCAACCGGTGATGCGCGGACATGAATTCTTCTAGTTCTATCTAACTTCTCTGGTTAGGAAGTACGTTCCTATTTGAAAGTTAAAAGTTATGCTTGCACATTTTGACCTTTACACTTGTATGTTAAGGAGAAAAATTAGCTTCAAATAGTTTCCACACAGATTCATGCAAGGTTTTTTTTTTCATATGATGAGATAAAACCACTATTATTAACAATTGGATGATTTTGTTTCTACGCTCATGATCTCACTTACTTATTTACGTAGAACCCTTTTTTTTTTCTTTTTTATTATGGTTAGAATTTCATCTTTACAAAAAAAAAAAAAATTAATTTAAGGTCATTTATACATCTATATGTATCAAACAAATCAACACATTTTCATAGATAACCATTAGGTGAGGATAAATAAAATGATCAGTTCGAGTATGTATGATGTTTGTAAAATAAAAATATGTTAACCACGAGTAGGTGAGTAAGTAGATGCCATAGTATAGTGCACACAAGTATTACCACGCTTTTCCAACCTCATAATTCTTCAAACATCTGAGAAGAGAAGTATCACTAGATCACTAACTATAGCAAGAAAGTACACATCCATATAAAGTTCAAGATGGTTTAACTACCTACACTAGACGAAATTTTGCCCGACAAAACACACATCGTCGTGCAAAGTCACATTGCGCGACGAAATTTTAAAAATTGTCGCGCAATGTATGTAACAGCCCGTCCCTAAAAATTATGTTTTTTATAACTTTAATAAGTGAATTTACGAAAAATGCCCTTTTTAGGCAAATAGGTTGATTTTTATTAACCGTCTTGTCGTGTCACGTAAGATCTGTTTTCTTGACGTATTTGGGTAGTACTTGTCGCTACGAACTCGTGGGCACAAACGGGACGTGATTTGGAGTTATAAAGAGAGAGTTATTAATGTTTAAAGTTAGGGGTATTATTGTAAATTGGCCCTCACCTAGAAGGCTCCAGCAATTTTGGAGCAGTAGGAAACTTGCCACGTGGGTGGCCAGGATAGAGAGTTGAGGAGAGAAAATGACAGATGGGGGAATGGATGGGCCAATGAGGGAATGAGGTGACCAACAGAAACATAAGAAAGGAGGGGAAATGAGAGAAGAAAAGGCGGAGGGGGGAGACACGGGTTGGCCCGTGTAACCCGTTTGGCACCACCCACACCGCCGCCTTCTCGACACTTTCCATTTGTTTTCCGGCGATCTAACCCTCACCACAACCTAAAAACTAATCCTTATCTTCCCATCTTCCATTTCCAATCAAATTTTATTGGGTTTGAGCTTGAATTCGAGTAGAACGAAACCCGTGGGTTCCATGGGTGCCATGGCTAAATCCGACGATTGTGAAGTTAACCCAGCAAATTACCACCATCACTAGGCTCCCCTCAACCCTAGGAACAAAGCCTAAGCAATGTTTAAGGCGTTGGACTGAGTTTGGAGGTCGAATCGAACACACCCAAGTTTAGGGTTTCGTACGGTTCGAGCTAAATTGGGGCATTTGGTGGCAAAATTGGCCATAGTCACAGGTATGAAAGTTGCTCCACTCGTTGAGATCTTCATCCTTGTAAAATTTGGTAATTTTAAGAAATAGTTGAATTTTCCGGCGAGTCGCGACAGCCGACAGCCACTGGTGGTGCCGCGTGTGGCGTTGCGCAGTAGACCGCCGATGCTATTTTACGTTAAATTGATATCTTGATCTTATATTTTATATCCGTATGATGTGATTTGATTATTGTGAACCTAGTTTGATTAAGATACGTTACTTGGTAAAAATATGAATCGACGATCCGACTGTTATCGTCACCATACTTTAATATCTTATAGTACATAATATTTGAGGACCATAGAAACCTACGGATCGGGAATCCGACATACGGATCTTTCTGAATTGGATTTGTAAGTTGATAAAATAAAACGTTAACCGCCACTTGAATTTGTAATTGGCGGAGATCCAACCGTTGGATCGTAATGAAACTTTAGGATGTTGTTCTATAAGTATAATTTGGATCTTTGGAAGTAAGGGATTGGAAATCAGTGATGCGGATCTTCCGGATCGAATTACATAGGGATGTGTTTTACGTAAGTTACATATTCTATTGATAAGATTTCTGAGACATGATTTGATAATTGTTCTAGGTGCCGATTGTTCGTGATGCCTTGATGTGTGTGCTAGGGTGTTGTAATGGGGAATTCAGGTGAGTGGGCTTTTGGTTTTCAATAAATGTATATATGCTTTACATTTTTCCCAGAAAATTGATTTAAATGATTTCGCATTTTAAATGCCATGTTAATTGTTTTATATTTATGAATATGGATTAGTAGTTATGTATGTTAGCATTTGAAGTTGTGGACGCTCAGGTGAGTTCCAGGTGAGTAGATGTTGATGATAGAGATTGCAGTGTATATGATTGTGATGAGATGCATTTAAAGCTCATTATCCTACACCCCGGTGCTAGTGCTCCCGCCCGTGGCCAGGGCATAGTCCTTCACATGATGTTCACCTCCCGCACCACACGCTCATCTTGGATTCAAGTTTGGTGCACAGCCATGTCGTACAGACCACAATAGGTGGTTTCGACTAGTAGATGACCCATGATTTATCGTATAGCCTTCACGTGATCGTAGCACTTGAGAGTACTTATTTGCACCCAGCCCTGTCGTACAGACCACCTTAGGTGGTTCCAACTCATGTGCAAGATTCGAGTGCTGAGCTATAGGTTCAACCATACAGGTCACATTAGGTGACTCCAGCTGACATATCATTTTACATTGAATTGTTTCACCTAGTTTACATATTTATTATTAAGATACTCGACATGGCATATACTTGGTTTTCGCTGCTCTCGAGCATGATTTCTATATACGTACATATTGCTATTTTATGGGAAAATTATACGGGTTTTACGGTTAGGGGTTATTATGTTTAGAAAGAGAAATGTGTTTTCAAAAGCTTTGTTTTTTCCCACTCACGTTTTCTGTTTTTCGCCCCTTCAGGCTTTAACTGCTGAGCGATCGTATTGACGAAGATTCTTGGCGAGTCTCAGTATATGTGGCTACTTTTAAGGGTATGATCTTTACCCACTCTACTGTACTTTACTTATGCTCTGAAGTCACGTGTGAGATGAGTTCATTTCCGCTCACTAGTGCACTCTGTATTTAGGCACATATAGGTTTTAAATTTATTTACATTTTCCACATCACTACACTTTCTGGCTTCGTCACCTTCCAGGTGTCGGCCAGCACAAACTGATTCCAGGTCGGGATGTGTCAGTTTGGTATCAGAGCATAAGTTAGGCAGTATTGCATCCATCACACGCGTGATGAAAGCATTCTAGGTTCATGAGCCTAATTTTCGAAACTTGCCACCTTGTCGACTACGAAAAATGTGTTAGTTTTTCCTAAGTTTTAGGCAGTTTTGCTGACTTGTCGACATTTTAGAAGATTACTTTGGTGAACGCTTTTAGACTTAAAGCTAAGAACTTTCCTGCCAAGGAAAGATGTAGATTTGAGATAAGTTGATGGCCCTAATGCAGGATTAAGTTATCAATATGGGTGTATCGTCAGGGATTTATAGATCAATCCCATCACTATTATTTAGCCATCATTATTAAACCTTTTGAGGTTGGGAAAATCAAAAATAGTTTTGGTTCCTTGGCAATGTCCGTTAGATTACCACCTATTAGAATTCTTATGAAGTCTACTTTTGTCAAGACCCCATAAATGTCTCTAGTGACAATACGGTACTACAAGGGTAGCACTTGATGGAAGAACATCTTGGGACAATCATTTTTAGTCCCTGATAACACTAATCTTTCCAAACACACTAGTGATCATTCCGGATCTTCAGGAGGAGGGTCGACTCCTATTTAAGTCCGTCCTAAAGTAAATTGTTAGAAAATTCTTCCTCTGGCCTTAGGACGTCCCAGCCAATGCTAGTTTCTGAATTTTCTTTTAGTGTTGTTTTCATTATTTTTATGAGTATAGGCACAAGTGTCTGAGTTGTTACACCTACGGTTAGTAGAAATCCTGAAGTAAAAAGTATTTTTTTCCCTAGAATTAATGAACCACCTCACAAGACCAATTCCTTACCAATCATTCAAAACCATTCCCCCGAGCGGGCTCTAACCTGTAATCAGCCTATGGTGGCTTTATTAATTGACGATATTGTCCGATATCCAGGGATCGTCAACCAGTATTTCGGTGGTATAACTTTTGATACTGGACACAGGCTAGTATCTGGGAGTGATACCCTTATGCCAGGACACGGGTTTACAGTTTCAGGGTAGTGAACAATATCAAAATGTTGTATATGTGTCAATTAGCGGCGCGACTGGTGGACTGATTAACAGTGATTATTATCGTGGGAACTTAGTAGCAGACCTTGTATTAAGACAGTAAACTCACGATTATGTTAACCATATTACCTATTTAGGTAATCAAAACTTCTTCGACTATCCACCTTTGGATCACTTCCGCAAGGGGATTGTAGAATCGAACTACGAAATGACATCTCACTACTAGAATGTTTTGAGTGTCGAGAAAACTGTGAAAACCTTTTAGTTCGTGTCATAGAATTAGTTAGTAGCTTAGCACGTTTCGAGGAGCCTTTGACATCTTTTTTTGAAATTCTACTTGGGATGCCACCGAATGCGAGAATTAGAATACACCAGTGATTCACCTTGTTAACACCACATTTACTCTCCCTATTTCTTATCGAACAACTCCTATATCAATTTTCCTTTTGACTTTTCGATCGAGTCCTACTTCATTCAGAGAACTTAGTCACTAAAGCTTACGATTAAGGAATTACTGAATCAAACATTTTATCTATGGAACTTCAAACCTATTCGCAAGGGCGAAAGACTAAGCCCTAGGTTTGTACCTAGATTTTAGCAACTCGATCGGTTTAAACCTTACTTCGAACTGATGGTTTAGCCAACCAACCTTTGTAATCCGAGTTTGCTTCCATGGTCTGACGAATTCATAGAGGTCTTATCGATGACCTTCTTATCTACCTCGACAGTGAGACCAAATTCTCTAAGCCTTGTTAGTCAGCTTATTACCAGATTCTTCGACTAAAAACTTTGAGTAAATTGATACTCTTCTTGGGAGACGCGATCTCAGTGGGCGAGATTCTTTTCTTTTTTCCAAAAAAAGGTTGTAGCGGAAGAAAGTTGAAATTCTCATAAAGTGTTGTGAAATTCGAGATATCCTTGGTCTTGTCGATTTTATCAACAATTGGTTAGAGATTTTTCGGTTATAGTGTTTTTCCTCAATCACAACCAAGGAAAGTTAGTTTAGTTGTAATGTTAGAAATGAATAAAGTTTCAGACAACCGAAGTGTTGTCTCACCTCATCTTTGTTCTATGTCTTCGGTGCCGTTAATCATTCTGAAATGCATGATGAACCATCTTATCTATGACTTGGAGTCAACATTTACCATCTTTACTAGAAAATCAAATAGCATTTCTCTATGGAGAACGTGTCCAAAATCCTTATCAACCTTAGAATTTCTTAAGTACATTAACTCTTGGAATGAGCTAAGTTTCTAAAAACGGCAGTAAAAGGACTAAATCAACATTTACGAGTGCATCATCATGTATCGGTTCGGCTGTATAAAAAGGACATATCTACCCTTGAACACTTACAGCTTATCCTGTTCTATTTCAGTTGGAAAATTCGAGTATCGATATGACGTTACCTTTAACCCCTCAAGAAATAGTTCAAATGGTTATAATCACTTTTGTTGTATGAGTGGAGTTGGGAAGAATCATTATACACACTCAGTATGAGGTATTTTGTACGTGTAGAGAATGTGAAAATCAATAATCATGATGTTGAACCAATGCTATGCTTATGTGGTGTTTCAATTGGTGGTAGCTTTACTTAAGTGAAAAGTCGTATTCTTCCAGCCTCAAAGCTTAAAGCATTAGCGATGATTTCTTTCTTTAAAATGGGCATTGAAATTTCAACAACAAGACACTTGTGAAGACAACTAAGATAAAAGTGGGATGTTGTTAACTTCTCCGCATGACGTGATCTAAAAGTCCTCGTTCGTGATATGATCAAATGTGGAGATAGGAAAGGAATTAAAATTGAGGCTTGATGCGAAAATAAATTCACGCACAAATTTAAACCCTATTTGTGACAGTTGTAGTATATGGATAAGTAGGGATCGTTATAGGCCGGGGATTAACTAGGGATGCTAACCAAAGTAAAATTAAATTAAAAACGTAAAAACGAAATTTAAAACACTAAACTAGACTCAAGACACTTAACTAGAATAACTCAAAATAAAACTAACAAATAAACTAAAAAAAATCAAAAGACTCAAAATAATTCAAGACTCTAGAAAACACAAACTAAATTGATTTCTAACAAATCTAACACTTTAAAATAAACGGGGGATTGATTTTTGATGAAAAGTAAATTAAACTTAAATAAATTACAGAATTGACAAAAACATGAAATTAAGGTGAATGGATGGACGACGGACTGGCTAGAGGATTATTCTCCACACATGACACATATGCAACCTAAATTGATTTTCAGTTGTTCTTTCAATAAATTGTAAATTCTCAACGCCCCAAGTTAATTAGGTCCGCTTAAATTAACCTTCAGATTTTCCTACTTTTATTAGGTTGGATGATTGCATACGACAACCCAAAACATTCCCTACAAGTTCCCTACATGAATTGCATAATAGAGATACAAGCAAGAATCATTAAGTTTTATGAAAATCATAAGCATTGACGAGGCACTTGTTACTATGAATTGCATGAAACTTATGCCAAGAATTTACCTAACGCGATCGTTTATAAGCGACCTTCACTACTTGTGAATATAAGTTCATAACGATTAGGTGAAATTTACTTATATTCTAGCATCAAATTCATGCATGTAAATTAAGTATGCATCCTTAATCGACATACAAAAATAAGTTATCAATCAAGCAGTTAAGCAAATTAAATCACAACTTAGAAATCACAACTGAAAGTAATCAATTCAAATTACAAATATAATCATGGCTTTGAATTAACCTCTAACCAAAATAAAATTAGTTACACATTATTAAAATTAAAACATAAAATAAAATATAAGTTGGAGGATTAAACCGAGAGAATTTGCAGTGAAACTTTGCTCTCTGCCCTCCCTGTCCACGTCTGACTTCTCCACGTCTTGACATCCCCCTCTTGCGTCACTGCTCCAGGGACAGCTTGATGTTTCTTTATTTCCCCCGTGTCCTCCACTGCACGTCCCCAGCTGCCAAAGCAGTTTACTGCTTTCTGTTTTATCAGTCCTCTTTTTCCGTTTCCTGCTTGCTGCCCACGTGCACCTTTTCTCTGGCTGCCTGCGAGCTGCTCCCTCCACAAGCTGCCAGGCAGCTTGGTTCTTCTCCTGTTCCCGAGGCTCCTCTCTCGCCAGCTACCTCCTCCAAATCCCGTCCCTCGGTCTCGCCTTCTAGTCTTGGCAGCTGCCAAGCAGCTTCTCTCTCTCTCCGCGTGTCTTTTCTTTATTTTCCCCCCTCCCGAGGTCCTTCACGTACTGACCTCCTTCTCGCTTCTTTATTCCCGCTGCTTTTATTCTTTGTTTTTTTTTTGTTTCTTCTCTTCGTCCTTCGCTGCCAGGAAGGCAGCGTTATTCCTCCCTTCTTTCTTTAATCCACTTCCCTTTATCAGTGCTCTTTTTTTATTTCCTCTTCTGCTCTCCCCGTCACTCTGCACTTGTCAGTGCTCTTCACCCACCCCCAAATGCCGTGTGATTTCCACTTCTTTGTTTCTTTTATATATTTTTCTTTCTTTTATTTGTGCTCCACTTGGTTCCCACTCTCCCTTATTCTACAAAACAAACAATTATTATATTATATATATATATCTATATTTTATTTAATTTAAAAGCTAAACAGTTTTGACACGAATTTATTACATAAAATCACACTTATGTTATTTTTATTTTCTTAGCTAGATAAATTCGATAAAACACAAAAACAAAGTAAATAGCACAAAAATATGAGGAAATAACTAAGAAAAGACGAGAGAATTTGAAGTAAAAATATATATAAATATGATCCGATCAAGGCTCCACTTGAGGTGTTTGAAGAGAATTCTCAGTCGCCTTTGGTTAGAGTAAGAAGGATGTTTGAGGAAATAAAGTCCAAACTTCCTGGATAACCACAGTGTCTTCTCTGTTTGCTTTCGGAGGATGATGGCATTATGAGAGAGTTGCTTCTAGACTTCTATATAAGTTCAGGCAAACAAAAACCCGACAAGATTATCATCTTGGCATATTTATATCTCATTGTGCTACGTGTTTCACTTCCAAGCCTTTGGAAGTCTTTATGAAGGTTATAAGTATTAGATGTTGTTTAGTATCACATTTCCACCCCTAGACTAATGATTAGACTGAAATGAGTTACTCAGATCTTAGTGGACGAGTTGCATTTTGTTCGTTCCACTATTAGCTTGGTTGCAACATACCATTATCTTTATTTTAGTTGCTTGCAACTACGAATACAATTTTGGCTTAGATATGATGCCATTGGAGCCGATATACAGAGATTTTATGCACAGTACATAATTGGTAGACACTTACCCTTGTTAGAGTTATGTGTAACTGCGGTTACATTCCTGGTTATGAGCATGGCATCGTTTGAGAAATGGTATAAATATTTATGCGCAGTATGTTATTTACAGAAGAGTATTGCGAATAGGTATTTGAATGATCGAGATTTTGACATGAAAAATTTTATGATATTGGCGATGTTGCCTGAGAAGGTAGTGCATGAGCACGATCGAGGCTTTGTTTAGGCGATGTATGTATATTTACCAATAAGGGGCAATATGGTAATATTGCACTCGCGGGAATTCCTTCCTTGTTTGTTGAGACGACAGTGAGTTATTGGTATTGCAGGCTGCATACTGTAATATCAATAACTTATTGTTAGGTTCGTTAAGCAAGTGGGTATCTAGGTCTGCTTACGAAAGTATAAGTGAAATTTTTCTATGTTTGGTTTTTGATTTCAGTATAATTACTTTAATTTTATGTTATAATTTATATATACGTAATTTGACATTATGTTTTTACATATCTATTTTTGGCTTGAGGTTTTCGTAAAGAATTTTATATTGAAGTATTATACTGAAGGAGGAAGAAAGTATGAGCTTGGAGGCATGAAAGATGAATAATTGCAATCTGATAGCGACGAAATGGCATTCTCTTTTATGCAGCTGCTCTAACTCGATTTCTTCCTTGTGTATGTATTTACATACATGTTTTCTCCCTATTTTCGAGTATTTTACATTTAGCCAGTTATTTTAAATTTCAGGGATGAAATTTTCTTAAAGGGGGTAGATTGTAACAGCTCGTCCCTAAAAATTATGATTTTTATAACTTCAATAAGTGAATTTAAGAAAATGCCCTTTTTAGGCAAATATGTTGATTTTTGTTAATCGTCTTGTCATGTCATGTAAGATATGTTTCCTTCACGTATTTGGGTAGTACTTGTCGCTACGAACGCGTGGGCGCAAACAGGACGTGATTTGGAGTTGTAACAAGAGAGTTATTAACGTTTAAAGTTAGGGGTATTATTGTAAATTAGCCCTCACCTAGAAGGCTCCAGCAATTTTGGAGCAGTAGGAAACTTGCCACGTGGGTGGCCAGGATAGAGAGTTGAGGAGAGAAAAGGAAAGATGGGGAACAGATGGGCCAATGAGGGAATGACGTGACCAATCAGAAACAAAAGAAAGGAGGGGAAATAAGAGAAAAAAAGGGGGGAGACACGGTTTGGCCCATGTAACCAGTCGGGCACAACCCACACCGCCGCCTTCCTGACACTTTTCCATAGGTTTTCCGGCGATCTAACACTCACCACCACCTAAAAACTAATCCTTATCTTCCCTTCTTCCATTTCCAACAAAATTTTATTGGATTTGAGCTTGAATTCGAGTAGAACTAAACTCGTGGGTTCTGTGGGTGCCATGGAGAAATCCGACGATTGTGAAGTTAACCCAGCAAATTATCACCATCACCAGGCTCCCCTCAACCCTAGGAACAAAGCCTAAGCAATGTTTAAGGCGTTGGAGTGAGTTTAGAGGTCGATTCGAACACACCCAAGTTTAGGGTTCCGTACAGTTCGAGCTAAATAGGGGTTTTTCCCTGCCAAATTAGTCTTAGTCACAGGTATGAATTTTCCCACGAGTCGAGGCGGCCGACCGCCACCGACGGTGGCGCGTGCGGCGACACGTGGCCAGTAGATCGCCGATGCTATTTTACGCTAAATCAATACCTTGATCTTAGATTTGATATCCATATGATGTGATTTTACACTCACACTCAATCTCTCCTCACTCTCTCTATCTCTCACTATCATTCACTCTCTTCCAATGGTGGAGCTAGGAATTTTTTACCGGGTGGGCTAGCTTAAAAATTTAAAACCTTATAAATAAAGAAACTTGATACCATATTTTTCATAGTATCAGCTAGCTTAAAAAAATCACAAGGTGAGCCAAAAAAATTTGGAATTAAACAAATACGTGTTAAAATTAAACAAATCCAAACTTGTACATGTACAAGAAGTGATGAGAAAAATGATGTAAGAAAAAGAGATGGTTTGTAAAGTGTATTATATAATTTTAGGCTTTTTATATTAGCACCCCACAAAATGTTGAATGCACCCCACATTAAAATTTAATATTAAATGACTTATTTACCCTACTATGCAATGACAATTTTGACCTTATTAGATTAAAAAAAAATATTCTATCAAAACCCCTCAGACCCTCCATTGTTGAACAAAACCCTAACCAATGAAACTACAAACATGTTGATTGAGAAAAATTATTTTTGACGAATGAAACACGAAATCGATGTTTCGGAAGCTTCACATGAGGTAAGACTTTATATTTTTTATTGTTTTAGTGATTTTGACGACATCGATAATTATTTAATCTTGCTTCTGATGCGTTATTCAAGCTTCTATGTTCGTATTCATCTTTTAGGGATCACAGGGATTACATGAAGAATTAAACACCTAAAATTACCACCAAATATTAAAAACATACGACATGAGTTTTGATGGTGGAATTGAAAACAACCCACATATGCTTTAAATCCCAGGCTACATCTCTTGTAAAAATTCCAGTTGGCATTTTTTTGACTAAATTAAAAGCTTTATAAGATTTGAGAAATGTGGGGTGTATAGAAAATATGGGGTGCATGTAGAAAATGTAAGGTGTATATTAAGAATGTGGGGTGTGAGGGTATTATGGGGAAGTATGTGGGGTGTATTAAGATAATTTTGAGTTGAAAAAGCAAATGTGGGGTGTATTAAGTATGTGGGGTTTATTCAACAATTTGTGGGGTGTTAATATAATAAGCCTAATTTTATATAGTTAAACCTGGAGAATTCGGATTAATGACTAAATATTTGGTGGGCTATATTCGAAAATCAATCAAAATTACATGTAAAATTTTATTTTTCACCTTATATGGTTAAACCTAGAGAATTCGGAGTAATGACTAAATATTTGGTGGGCTACATTTGAAAATCAATCAAAATTACATGTAAAATTTTATTTTTCACCGAAAGCTACCTGGGCTACAGCCCAGGACAGCCCTTAACCTGGCTCCGCCAATGCTCTCTTCTCTCTCATGATCTCTTTTCACTCTCTCACACCTCTCTCCTCTCTCCATATCTCTCACTTACTGTCAATCTTGCTAAATGATATTTTCTCCCCAAATTTTAATTTTTTTTTCATTAATGTGTTTTTGGAGTTGATTTTGGTTTGGGATGGGGTTTGGGGTAGGTATGTCACATCTCGGCCGAGCCCCCACCACATCCGGGGCTTGACTCCGCCGTAGCACGATATTGTCCACCACTTTGTGCCCCGACCACGCCCTCATGGTTTTGTTTCTGGGAAATCACACGAGAACTTCCCAGTGGGTCACCCATCCTGGAAATGCTCTGACCCCTTTCTCACTTAACTTTGGAGTTCCTACGGAATCCGAAGCCAGTGAGCTCCCAAAAAGGCTCATGCTAGGTAGAGATGGGAATATACATATCCATTCCTCTGGGTGATGTGGGATGTTACAATCCACCCCCCTTAGGGGCCCGACATCCTCGTCGACACACTTCCGGCTAGAGATTGGCCCTGATACCAAATTATGGCTTTTGAATCACTGAGTTTGGTTAAGTAGAAATCAACTCTGGAAGTTAGGAAGAAATTTCCAGTTTTCTGGAAATCTACAATCGTGATCATTTACCCACTTTCAGGCCAAATTCCTGAACAACACGGACCGTATTCGAACTTTATGTGAAATGGGATCGATACATCACATTCCTAGCTTTAATTTGGCTTGTGTAGACGTGTTTTTGGTTGAGAATCGAGCTCGTTAGGAGCTCTGAAAGTTGGCCAAAAAATCTGCAAAACTGCAGAAATTCGCGAGGAATGAGAGTACGCCTGTACTCGCAGGCGCGTGGGGGCCCATGACCAGTTTGTGCAGCCCCTTTGGGAGGCGCGTGAATGCGCGTCCGGCCTCCGGCCGGCGTGTGGTCGACAGGTGTGTGTCCATGACGTCGAGTACATCAATTTCATATATTTAAACCCTAGGTTTGAGCAAACTATGGGGGTTTTATTTAGGTTTCCGTATATGTGCTTTAATTAATTCTATTTTAGTTATTTCACATATAGGGGAAACTTATCCCGAGGATTTATGAGGCCAAGCTAGGCTCGGGGGCTACGACCCAGCAATGTACTTATGAGTGGACAGTCATTTTATACCTATACATATTTATAGTTTCCATAAATGTGTATTTACTTCATTTTTACGCTTATATTGCCAAGTATCATTATTGTGATATTAATTGTGATAAATGCTGCTATATGGTTGAGATATTACTGTCATGACATTCATACATATTTGTACATGGTCTTCTTGCTGCACCGGTGTTAGTACTTGATAAGAGCATATTTATGCGACTTAGTTAGCTTGTTTTCTTGCACTTTTATAGTTAGTTTGTGGTTATTATAGTGTTTTAAGCTATTTTCGTGTGTTTGTAGGTCCAAATGACAAAGTATGCAAAAGGGTGCAATTTGGAGCCTTTTGGAGCAGTTTTGAGCATAAAATGGATATCACATGCTTGGAGTCAAATGGATGGACGAAATTGAAGATCAAAGGAGGCAAGAAATGAAGAAATGAACATGAAGAACAAAGAGTTCAGAATTGGAAACCAAAGTTTCTAAAGTTGGAAGTTGCTATTCTTGGACGTTTCCATTCTTGAAATTTTCTATTCTTGAATTGGAAGTTTCCTAATCCTTTTTCAGCTTTGTTCTAAGCCCATGCCGCACCCTAGGGCCCTAATCCTTTATTTTCTGCTAAGTTTAAACCCTAATCCATCTACCCTAGGGTTGTGCCGCACCTAGTGTTCTAGAAGCCTAAAAAATCTGCATAAAACCCTAATTCTTTTCTCCCTTGGATGGGCCAAGCCTTTTATCTCCAAAACCCTAACCCTTTCCCATCAAATTTTGTGGAAACCCTAGCCTATAAATAGATGTTTTAAAGCCTAAATTCGTCACAACCCTTCATTCCATTCAGAAATACCTTTGCCTCAACCCTAACCACTATTCTACATCACAAAACACCATCCTACATCCATATACATCTCTGCCGCACCTTTTGGAGATGAATGAGAGCCTTGCCGTGCATTCCATTGATGAAAGAGGGCCTTGTGCGCAAGCCATCTGCATCCTTGGGAGTTCTAAGAGTTCTTTCTTCCCTCGTTTCAGTTTCGATGTTTATTTGAATTTGCTTTTCAATTGCTATGAACATGTGGAACTAAACTCTTATTAGTTAGTGGTGAATTTGAAGCCATGGACATATGTTAATATGAATTGATTCCTTTCAGTTATTGTTTCGTAAAACATGAATGCGATTTACTTATCTATTTGATTGATAACTTATTCTTGTGTGTTGATTAAGGAGGCCTACTTAGTTTGCATGTTTGAATCTGATGCTAAATTATAAGGGACTTTCACCTAATCATTAGAAACTTATAATTACAAGTAGTGGAGATTGTTAGTCACAATCGTGTTAAGTAGATTCTTGGCAAAAGTATCATGCAGTTCATAGTTATAATTGCCTTGTCAATGCTTATGATTTCCATGGAATTTAATGATCTTTGAATGTATCTCTACCATGCTGTTCATATAGGGAACGTGAGAAGAATAATTTGGGTTGTTGCATGCATTCATCCAATTCAATGAATTTAGGGAAATCTGATAGTTAATTTGTGCATTCACGATTAATTTGGGGCATTGTCATTCATGGTTTAAGGAAACAATACTGGAAATTGATTTATGTTGCATATGTTCATGTGTGGAGAAGGATCCTCTAACTAGCTTTTTACCCTTGAATTCATCTCAATTTCGTTTTAGTTTACTTTGATTTGCAATTTGTTTAGTTTTAATTCAATTTCGTCAGAAATCAAACACCCTTTTCTGTTTTGTGTTATTAGGTCAGAATCTGTCTTAATTAGGTTCTTTAGAGTGTTTTGAGTCAATATAGGTTAGGTTTAGTCCATACACATTGTTTGGGTCTTAGTTTAGTCTTAAATTCGTCCAATTTCATCTCTAGAATATGTTTTGAGTCTAATTGTTAGTATTGTGCTGTTTTGAGTCTTTCAAGTGTTTTCTGAGTTAGTTAAGTTACAATCTGTTTTCTTTTAATCTTTTGAGTCAAAGTAAGTTTTAATTTCGTCCAAATCACTTGTTAGGTCTAGAATTGAGTCAATTTCATTTAGTTTTGCAGATTTGAGTATTTTAGGTTAGTTTAGAGTCTATAGAGTCTATTCTTGTGTTTTTAAGTCTAGTTTAGTGTTTTAGAGTTTAATTTGAGTAGATTAGCAGCCCTAGTTAATCCCCGGTTTAGAACGATCCCTACTTACATCTTTGCTACAATTGTCATCAATAGGGTTTAATTTGTGTGTCAAGTAATTTTCACATCAGTACTCGCCCCAAGGCCAGGGCCAGTCCTTCAAGTGTATGTTCACATCGCACCGTTCGCTCACCTTGGATCCAAGTTAGGTGCCAGTCCTGTCAGGTAGATTGCATTAGGCAATCCTACTTGTATGTGATGTGCTTTTACACCAATCTTCACGTGATCGTAGTACTAGAGCATATTGATTACACCCAGTCCTGTTCGTGTCAGAAATTATCTGTTCGAACTTGTGTGTGTCAGCTTAGATGGATGAGCACTTAGCTATACTTGATTATCACATGATTATATTATTGTGGCATTTGATACATCATAACTTGGCATATATTTGGTTATAACTCTGTTATAGTATTGTTGATTTATCGTTTACATACCTATGTAGTATGTTTTAAGGAAACTATACTTGTTTTACGGCGAGGGGTTAGTATATTCAAAGATAAAGGTTTTCTTATAAGCATTGTTTTGTTGACCCACTCAACTTTGTTTTTCGCCCCTCCAGGACCTAGATAGCTGTACTATTTGTGGCACTCGAGGAATCTCGGCAGTTCTGACATTTCCTTCTGTTTAGACATACGAACTTTCACTGCTTAGTCTTAATTAGTTTTAATTTTATTCACTTTTTGCATCACTTACCCTTATGATTATGTCACCCCATGGTGATGGCCAGTATGCTTCGACCTTTCCAGGTCGGGGTGTGTCAGCTTGGTATCAGAGCTAATTGTTGGCTGGAAGTGTGCCGACGAGGACGTCGGGCCCCTAAGGCGGGTGGATTGTTAGATCCTACATTGCCCAAGGAAGTGGATCCTGGAAGCCTTATATGTATATTCTCATATCTACCTAGCACGAGGCCTTTTGGGAGCTCATTGGCTTTGGGTTCCATCGGAACTCCGAAGTTAAGCGAGTTCGCGCGAGAGCAATCCCATGATGGGTGACCCACTGGGAAGTTCTCGTGTGAGTTCCCAGTAACAAAGCTGTGAGGGCGTGGCCAGGGTCCAAAGCGAACAATATCGTGCTACAGTGGAGAAGCAGGCTCGGGATGTGATGGACCCCGGGTCGGGATGTGATAATTCCCGGGCTCGACTCCACCGTAGTACGATATTGTCCGCTTTGGGCTTCGACCACACCCTCACGATTTTGTTTTTGGGAACTAACACGAGAACTTCCCAGTGGGTCACCCATCATGGGATTGCTCTCGCGCAAACTCGCTTAACTTCAGAGTTCTGATGCAACTCGAAGCCAGTGAGCTCTCAAAAGGCCTCGTGCTAGGTAGGGATGAGAATATACATATAAGGATCACTCTTCTGGGCGATGTGGGATCTTACAAGGTATAGAGTGAGGGATCCAGGTTTGGGTCGAATTTGGGGTATGCCGATTTTGGGGGAGGTTATGCCGAATTTTTGGTATTATTTTATGTTGCTTTTTGGTTATTTGACCATGTTTGTTTTTCCGCGGGGAGTCTTGGAACTTTGACGGTGGAAGTTGAGGATTATGATGCTGTCATACCATATCCCGCCACCACCACCATAATAGACTTGTATTGGAATTTTATTATTGTACTTTGTTTATTTATATGTACATTTTCAATATAATATTTAAGGATAATTTGATCACTATTTTTCATATGTAATTTTATTTTGGATATGTCAATTTAAATTAAAATAATTAAAAATTAAAGCCATACAATTAAATTAAATAAATAAATAAATAAAAAGTAAAAATTCAAAAATTCTTGCGCTACAAAATATTTCTTAGCGGCAAACAATTAATATAATTAAATTAAAATAAGAGAAATAATAAAACAGAAAGTCAAAAACCTTGCACGACAAAATATTTCGTTGTGCAAACAATTAATTTCGTCGTCCAATATATTATATTAATTTCGTCGTGCAATATCCTGAGAAAAATATCCTCCCTCCTTCACATTGTTTTCCTCATTGTTACAAACACAAGCTTACGAGAACTTGGTTGAATTTTTATTCCTCATGTTAAACCAATTACAATAACTAGAAGAGTAAATTGTAGTAATGGTCCCTCAACTAAAAATACATTACCACCCTCAACTTATCAAAATGTGTAGCTATAGTCTTTTTCATCAATTTCGTCAAAATTTTGTCAAAATAAGTTATCTTGGAATAGCCATTTATATAATTAGGGTCCATCAACTCATCAAAGTGTGTAATTATGGTCCTTTTCGTCAACTACGTCAAATTTTTTGTCAAAACGAGTTATGTTGGAAGGACCATTGCTACAATTGGGTTAAAGTTAAGGACCATTTCTCCAGTTGAATTAAAGTTGAGGGACCAATGGTAATCTATTTTTAGTTGAGAGACCATAGCTGCATGTTTTGATGAGTTGAGGGACCAATGGTAATGAATTTTTAGTTGAGGGACCATTGCTCCAATTGAGTTAAAGTTAAGGGACCATAACTACAATTTTCTTTTAACTAGAAAGCATGTCATCATGTTTCTAATCTTCTTTGCTTGGTGGGGGGTGGTACATTTCTTTGAATGTTATTGATTGAAGTTGGTGAGTACTTTATGGAGAGCCTTTGAAGCTTCCGAATCGTGCTTATGGGCACGACGTAGTACTTTTGGCCTAGACTTCGCATGGTATCCGGCGCCACAATCGCCCACGGCTGCTGGAAAATGTGAGGATGTGCAACGCAACATTGTGGATTCCTTAGTATGAGCTCCGCTGCAAGAAGAGGACTGTCGTGCAGCTCCACATGCCCGCCGGGTGAACAATTTTGACGAGCATTTTCTTGGTGTTGTTCGTGCAGAGCCATGTCGACAAGGACATTGTTTCCTTTCCATGCAAGTGTGCAAAATATTAGAGACGGATTAGGGTTGGAAATTCTGCAGGAGAGTTTAATTAAGTAGTGTTTCTTCTTGTGTGAATCGAGGAAATCCTTGAGATGTGTAAGGGTGACCTCTGCGTGCTGTATTGTATCGTTTTTGTGATAATAAAACATAATAAACTTTGGTAACATCGTTGACCTTTTGTTGCATATAGATCTAGGGTTTAAATCATTGAGCTTCGCTGGTATTCAATTGCCTCTCGTGTTAATGCAAGGTCAAGAATGCTTTTATTTGCTCGATTTTTATTTTTATTTTTAACAAACTATATTCTCTACATTAAGAGGGAGAGGGCTAGACTAAGCCTCATAATAGGTTTGCCACAATAATGTGATTCAATTTCGTCTTTGACAAGAATCGAACCTAAAACCTCACTTATAAGTGAAAAAAAATATAATAGACCGTAATACTAAGTGGATTATTTGTTAGAATTTAAGTGGTCAAGAATGTTTTTTTATTTTATGATTTTTGGTCATCCCATCTTGTTAGTTTGGCGGATATTTCTATAAAATATGTTTTAACTATTTGTTACTTAAATTTCCACATTCATAAGACAAAATGTTTTGGTTGGCTTTGAACTTATTCATGTTTACAAAGAAAGTGAATGAGATGTATTTACTTTTATTTTCTATTTTTTAGGAAATTAATTCTAATTTTATTTAGTCATTTAAAAATATGGGGGTAGTGGTATTTTTCTGAATTCGTGCTAAATTATTATGACTAGCCTATTGTAAGGTTTAGCATACTCTTCTATCTTTAGTTTTTGGTAAGGATAAGAGTAATGCTAGGGAGACTAAATTTGTTGACAAAATTTGCAAACTAAATTATGTGTCACAAATAGAAATGGAGCACGTTCAAGTAATTATCAAATCATCAATTTTCATGTCATTTAGTTTACAAAATGATGTGTTACCATAAGAAGTAAGCACATTAATCAATCCGTAATAATCCAATATTAATATCCACATCATTTGGTTTACAAAATTTAGTTCAAAATTTGATCTCCCTAGCATTACTCTTTAGATAATATCAAATGTATTAATAAAATGCTAATTCTAGTTGTGGTAATCAACATCAACAATTGTGCACCTCAAGCAACTTTAAAAATGCTTAATTTATTGAAGTGATTGGAGGTTTTGAACATTTGGCTTATGGAAAATTGTAGTTTTGCACATTTGGCTTATGGCATGAGGTAAAATATTGTCTTTTTGGGTTTAGCAAATTGTTTTCCTTTGGCACAAGATACCAATGGCCTGTAATCTCAAATTAACCTTCTTCTAAGTACCACGTACAATACAATTGCGCTAGCTAGCTCTTCAATCGATGACGATGATTAGCTTGCTACGTATCCACATGTCTCCTACGCTTCACATCTCACTCAACTCTTACTTTTTACATTTAGATTCAGACACTGTAATGCAACGTCCGTTTTCTAGTTCTATTTTTTGCATTTGAATTCAGACACTGCAATGCAATGTCCATTTCCTGGTTCTGCTTTGTACATTTTGGATTCACACTGTAATGCAACGTCCGTTTCCTGGTTTTTTTTTTTTTTTTTTTTTTTTTGTTAGTAGAGCAAAAATCTCCATGTAAACGAAGGGCAAGAGAGAGAGTGATAAAATATACACGTTCTAACTATTTATGGGATTCAGATCCTCTTCGGATCAGTTCCAAAGGGATAGAAATCTAACAGCCAAAACATCTTCCCCTTCCTATCTTCCCTCTCAACTCCTCTTTCTCCCTCACACCACCAAACCCCACAGCTGTTAACAAACCCCAAATTTAGTTGCATGTCTGATTTATTTTTTTGCTCTCTCTTACTGTTTTAGATTTTTATTTGTCCTCAATTTATTCTTCTTCATCTTTGAGTTTTTTCTCTCTACTGTAAATTTGTTTATCTCTTTATAATTCTTCCATAGTTATGAAAAAGATCTATGCAACCAAAAGACACCGGTTTGCATGACCCCTCTCTTTATTGTTTCATTAACATGGACTGATATTTTAGGGTCGAGGGACCTACAATTGAAGAATGTGGCAGTGTTGAGGCTGATTTTGGAGAGGGTAAGGTGAGGGACCTGCAATTGGGGGTTGTGGGTTTGGTGGGTTGTGGCAGTTATGGGGTTGATTTTGAGGTAGTGTTGAATTTGATCTGGAATTTAGGGATTGGTGATTCTAGGTTAAGAGCTTCGAAGTGAGGGAGAAAGAGAAAAGTTGAGGGGAAGAGAGGAAGGAAAAGAGATTTGGCCATTGGATTTGTATCATGGATGAGATCCATCAAACAAGAGGATCTCCACAAAATTGATCCAGGGAGGATATAAACCCTATCTATAATAGCTTAGGCCCATATAACATTCATAGAGATAGAAAAAGAGAGAAAAATAGAAGAGTCAAATTTTAATATTTATAATATATTAAAACCTATGTGATATTCATCATTGACCTATGCCTAATTAATAAAAATATATCATTGATTAAACAGAGAGTGCATAGCATTTTTCGTGTATATATATATATATATATATA
This sequence comes from Malus fusca, assembly GCA_035220775.1. NCBI lineage: Eukaryota > Viridiplantae > Streptophyta > Magnoliopsida > Rosales > Rosaceae > Malus > Malus fusca. The sequence goes on along the minus strand of CM069067.1, from coordinate 25,813,257 downwards.
TATTTATTAACAATGAACATTAAGGAAGCAAATGTGTATTCAATAGCATGAACATTGGGATGCAGCATGTAGGACAACCAACTGTTGTAAATGGAGGTTCATGGGATCGAATCATCTCCGGATCCCTTCCTTGGGGATCCTTCAAGAAGGAGAATTCAATAAAAAGTGGACGACCAAGATTAATTTGAATTATTTCTTCTATTTACAAAATGCCTCCCTCCCTCTTATTCACTGTCTTCTCTCTCAATCTTCACATTCTTCTCTTCACCATTTCTTACATTCCGAAATTTAATTTCAATTATGCCCAAACAAGTCCTCCATTCCAAACAAACTTATTACCCAGACATTAAATCTTCGAACAGCCAAGCCAGGGAAAGAGAAAGAGGAGAAAAACTCCCATTAAATTTTCAGATTCCGTATTTGACACGAAACCAATTAAACCCAAGGAAGGAGAAAGGGAGAAAAATAGTTAGGACCAAAGATCATCGCTTGTACTACAAGAAAAATGAGCTTTGTGTACAAAACTAAGGACAAAATGGAGAATTTTGTGTATGTTTAACCACCAAAAGGATGAAACAGTTCTCATTCCATAGAGGGCACCATCTGTGGTGCCTAATGTTAAAAAAAGAAGACACAAAACAGTAATGGGCACGGAAACGGTGTCGAGTGGGGTCATATGACAACTTTTTTACCAAAGATGGGCACAAAAAACATTTTGTGTCTATAAAAATTGTTTGTCAGCAGCACTATAAAAATTGTTTGTCATCAACTTTTTTTTACTGTATTAGAAGTCCTTCATGCAGTGACACATAACCAACAATTGTGTCCTTAAGGTCATCGGTCTCCGTGCAAAAGTGTAGTGGGTCTTCAGATAGACAAATGAGTTAATAATTATAAATTCCTTTTTATGACACTAATATTAGAAATTGTGTCTAGTAAATATTAATAAATAATAAATCACTCTACTTCCCATTGGGTCTTCTGATAGACAAATAACTTAATAATTATAAATTCATTTTTATGACACTAATGTTAGAAATTGTGTCTAGTTGATGAGTGCATATTTTACTATTTATTTTCTCCCGAAAGCTACATTTTCTTGTGATATTTTGGACTTAGATGAAAGGAATTACACAGTGTTGTGCTTTTATAGTTATATTAATGAGGTGGAGTAAAATATCATGTTATAATTCCTTATTTTTAATTAAACCAAGTTGTCTGTTATGATTTAAGCATCTACCTATTTGGCTTTATAATATAGTTGTGGTCTACATTCATTTTCTTTTGATTTATGTGCATGTCACTTATTAGAATTGGAGAAGCCTTCAACATGTGTTTATTTCATAGATCACAAGTCTATGCAAAACTGAACCAACAAGGAAAAGAAAAAAAAAAAAACTAAAGAAAGTTGCATATTTCCTCTCCCATTTTCCAGGGTTAGCCTCCATACAAAACCAGAATAAAGAGAGATCTTAGTGAAGTTAAATTGGAGAGAAATATGGTGAATCGCCTACACAAAGCAGTTTCAAATTCATGGGTCTTTGCCAAAAGCATAAATTCAGGATATTTGGCTGCACAATCTGTTCAACTACAGAGGAAGTCTGATCACTTTCAATCGTGGTGGATATCTATTTGGAGATGAAACTTCGATTGGGATTGAGCGGATAATTAAAGAAGGCACATAGGGGGTTTGCGGCAGCAGGTAGACCAAAGGCACAAGGGAAAACGTTGGCAAATGGAGAAAGTAATCAAGGTGTTTTTATTGTACAAAGTGGCTAGTGGATAATTGAAGAGTTCTTCAATTTTCTTTTCTTCTAATGTTGTCAATAAATGGGTTTTAACTCATTGTTGGTTACGGAGAAGAAAATTAAAGCAAAAGAGGAAAAAGAAAAGGGGACTGATCATTTATTCGACAGAAGCGGCAAGGGACATACGGCAAGATAGAAGCAGCAGAGCACAAGGATTTTTCAGCGTTTTTTCTAACTCATTTTTCTTCTCCTTTTTATTATGAATTCAATAATATTTTCAATTGTTTTTCGAAATTAATTTTCCTTAGTTAGGGCTACGATGTAGCCATGACTATGAATGCTTATATTCTCAAGTGAATTATTTCAAGTTTTCAATTTCATTGAGTATCGTTTGCTGTGTTTATATGCTTGGTTTTAGTTTTGGTGATTAGCTACCATCTTGACTTTTACTTGGTAAATTTGATGCAAGTTGTGCAGATGCCATGTTTTCAACTTGAGTGATAGCTTCTTGCAAATAGATACCATGAATTACCTAGTAGTAGATGCCATACTCTAGGATTTGTGTAGTCTTTACATAAATTTCCACTGATCATAATGAGTTTCATTATGTTAGACTATTCCATATGCCATGGATGGTTGCATATTGGGATATATGTAATAGTCTAGATGCCCTAGATATTACATATGTTAAGGAGACTTGACTATCAATGAGGTTGACTACTTGTTAATAATTCACTGTAGAAAATAAGTTGGATTGGTTATGGTGAGTCGAATGCTATAGCGTTTTACTCGACTGAATTACAATTTGTGTTCTTGGCTGCCACTTTTTGCATTGTGATCAAACTTTCTTGTTTTCATTTGTTTTTACTATTAGTTTCAATTCACAAATCCATCTTTCATCAATCTTTGCTAATTTTACTACGTTGCAATTAGATTTAAGTTAGTTGATAACAATAAATCATTTTCTGAGGGACGATATTAAGTGCTTGCTTTCTATACTATCGAACGATTCGTACGCTTACGAGCATAAAATTTGGAACTAAGTTGGACTAATTTCGGTTAGTTTAAATTTCGCAACATGTTTTTGGCGTCGCTGCCCGGGATTGAAATTTAATTCTATCTCTTTCTTATTTCAATTGCTACGTGTTTTTGTTTTATTTTAATTTTTTTTTTCTTTCTTTTTCAGGTGTTCTTGTGAAGTTTATGCGTGGTCGTCGTTCTCAAAGTCTTGAGTTTGTGCCATACAATCCCAAAATTGACAGAACATTTCGACACCTACTAAGGAAGCAAACGAAGCAAGAACCAATTGAAAGAATGGCACTTCAAGACCCAAATGAAACTCATGCCCTTATGGATTATTCGGCTCCTACTGTTGGAGCCACATCGTATTGTATTGTGCGCCCAGAAATAACGGCTAATCAGTTTGAGTTGAAGTCGTCTTTCATCCAGATGTTGCCATCATTTTATGGTCTTACTACTAAAGATCCAAATTTACATATTAGCGACTTTGTTGAGATATGTAAAACTTTGAAGATCCATGGGGCTACTAACGATGCTATTAAATTGCGGCTGTTTCCATTTTCACTCATGGACAAGGGAAAGTCTTGGTTTAACTCTCTGCCAGCTAATTCTATAACAACTTGGGATGAGTTGGCAAATCAATTCCTTCAAAGATTCTTTCCTTCTTCAAAAACTTCTAAGTTACGGAATGAATTCATGACGTTTGCCCAGTTTGATTATGAAGCTTTTTATGACAGTTGGGAGAGGTTCCGAGATTTATTGATGAAGTGTCCTCATCATGGCTTACCATAATGGTTACAGCTGCAATCATTTTATCAAGGATTGACTCCCGAAAACAAGAGAATGATTGATGCCGCTAGTGGAGGAGCTCTAATGACAAAGACAGTTGTCGAGGCATCTACACTCTTCAGGACATTAGCTACTCATTCTCAACAGTGGGGAGTGGAAAGAGGACCATCCAAATGTGCTGGAGTGCATGAGATCGACACCATATCTACCATGGCTGCACAAATTTCTAACTTAAATAAAAAGTTTGATAATTTGATGACCGTTAAATCTGTGAAGTCTTTTGATGTGGTTTGTGAAATATGTGCAAGTATACATGCAAGTACTTAGTGCCCGAACATTGGTTCCTTTCCGAAGTATATGCAAGAGCAAGCAAATCAAGTGAACGATTTTTCTCGTCAGCGGAATAACCCATTTTTGTACACTTACAATCTAGGTTGGCGTTTTCATCCAAATCTTCAATGGAATAACAATTTGAATGTTATGAATCCTCCAGCGAGGTGGCCTCCAATGAATTTCCAGCCACAAGAAAAGAAAACATCAGTGGAAGACTTGATAGCTCAACTTGCTACAAAAACAAATAACTTCATTCAAGCAACTCAGACAACATTACAAAATCAACAAGCTTCAATTGGGAAGCTGGAAGTTCAAGTTGGTCAGATTCCTAGCACATTAAGGCTATCACATTAAAGTGTGGCAAGATCATAGAAACCATGGTGCAAAGGAAGAAAAGAAGCCCGAAGAACATGAGAATGATTCACTCACATTGCCAAATGAGGAGTTAGCACAAGAAAAGATTTATTCGTCACCCGTTCCATATCCTCAGCGTTTGCAAAAGGCTAAGAAAGACAAGAACTTTTCTGAAATTTTAGATTTATTTAATAAGGTACATATTAACATTCCTTTGCTTGATGCAGTGAAGTAAATTCTGAGTTATGCAAAATTCTTGAGGGACATCTGCACTAACAAGAAGAGGTTTGTGAAAAACGAAAAAGTGAAGTTCTCAGAAGAGTGCAGTGCCGTTTTGCAACAAAAGTTGCCCCCAAAGTTAAAAGATCCAGGGAGTTTTACTATTCCTTGTACAATTGGTAAATTTTCCTTTGAAAAAGCTTTGTTTGATTTAGGAGCCAGTGTTAATTTAATGTCGTTTACTATCTTTAAACAGCTTGGTCTTGGAGAGATGAAGTTAACTTCGGTATCTTTATAACTCGCTAATCTTTCAGTTACATATCCAAGAGGAATCATTGAAGATGTTCTAGTTCGAGTTGATCAATTCATTTTACTGACTAATTTCTTGGTACTTGACATGGAGGAGGATCGAGAAATTCCAATCATTTTGGACCATCCATTTATGGCTACTGCTGGAACTTTTATCGACATCCAAAAAGGTCTCCTCACTATGATAGTTCAAGGCAAGGAAGTGGTGTTCAAGGTCTTTGAGGCTATGAAATATCCAAGTGATTCTGAAAGATGCTTTTGAGTTGAAGCACTGGAAGACCTAGTGAATCTGAAATATATAGAGCAACAACTGGATGATCCTTTGGAGGCATGCTTGGTTCATTCTGAATTGAGCAGTGGAACAAACGAAGATGTAATTGCTATTTTAGCAATGCTAGATTTTGCCCATGTACACAATCGGCATCAAAGACATTATTTTGGGGCTTTGGGACCAGCTCCGAAGAAAATTCAGCCATCTATTGAAGTTGCACCCAAGTTAGAGTTGAAGCAATTGCAGGAAAATCTGAAGTATGCTTATTTAGGGCTACCAAGACCCTACACGTCATAATTGCTGCAAGTTTAAGTCAAGTTGAAGAGGAAAAATTACTTCGGGTATTAATGGAGTATAAAATGGCGCTGGGATGGATTATAGTTGATATAAAGAGAATCAGTCCAACGGTTTGCATGCATAGAATCTTTCTTGAAGAAAATAGTAAACCTACCATTAAGGCTCAAAGAAGACTTAACCCGTTTATGAAGGAAGTTGTTCGTGAAGAAGTTCTCAAGCTTTTAGACGTTGGGGTCATCTACCCAATATCCGATAGTAGATGGGTAAGTCCACTTCACGTTGTTCCGAAGAAAGAAGGCACAATTGTGGTCAAAAGTGATACTAATGAGCTGCTGCCCACAAATCAGATTACCAGAAGATAAATGATTCCACACGCAAAGATCATTTTCCACTTTCGTTCATTGATCAGATGCTGGAACGACTTGCTGACCATGCATTTTATTGCTTTCTTGATGGATACTCGGGATATAATCATATTGCTTTTTTTCCCGAAGACCAAGAAAAGACTACTTTTACTTGTCCATTTGGTACTTTTGCGTATAGAAGGATGTCGTTTGGATTATGTAATGCACCGGCTACTTTTCAAAGGTGTATGATGAGTATATTTTCTGATATGGTGGAGCATTTTATAGAAGTATTCCTGGATGACTTCTCCGTTCTTGGGTCTTCGTTTGATAATTGTCTTCCCAACTTGGCGCTAGTACTGAAAATATGCCAAGAGACTAATTTGGTGTTAAATTGGGGAAAATGCCACTTCATGGTGCAAGAAGGCATAGTATTGGGGCATAAAATTTCAGCGAAGGGTAACGAGGTTGATAGAGCTACGGTTGAGTTGATTGTAAATCTTCTACCATCAACTTTAGTGAAAGGAGTTCAAAGTTTCCTTGGTCATGCGGGGTTCTATTGAAGATTTATCAAGGATTTCTCGAAAATAGCCAAGCCTTTTAGCGATCTTCTTCATAAAGATGTTGTGTTTGAGTTCGACTCTGAATGCTCATAAGCTTTTAACACCTTGAAGACTCTGCTCACTTCAGCCCCTACTATGATAGCACCCAATTGGAGCCTTCCATTTTAACTGATGGGTGATGCGAGTGATTATGCCATATGAAATATTTTGGGGCAACGAAAGGACAAACTTCCGCATGTTATTTACTATGCAAGCCGCACCTTAAACGACGCACAACTCAATTATTCCACCACAGAGAAGGAGATGCTTGCTATAGTATTTGCACTTGATAAATTCCGGTCCTATCTTATTTGTTTGAGGGTTGTTGTATATACAGATCATACAGCCTTGAGGTACTTAATGTCTAGAAAAGATGCAAAATTGAGGCTGATCAGATTGGTTCTTCTTCTTCAAGAGTTTGATCTCGAGATTAAAGACAAAAAAGGGTCCGAGAATGTGGTGGCAGACCACTTGTCAAGGCTTATTTAGGATGGTGAGGCGAAATCTACTGTACCGCTTAATGAAACTTTTCCAGATGAACACTTGTTTGCTGCCCAACATGGAGAAGTCCTATGGTTTGCTGATTTCATAAATTATTTGGCTAGTGGAGTGATTCCGAAAGATTTAAGTTTTCAACAAAAGAAGAAATTTATCTCCATGGTCAAGAACTATTTCTGGGATGATCCGTATTTGTATAAACATTGTCCAGATCAAATGATTCGCCGATGTGTACCTAAAGATGAACAAATTAGCATTCTCAATTATTGCCACTCTCTTGCATGTGGGGGACATTTCGATGCCTCAAAAACAGCAGCAAAGGTTCTCCAGTCCGTGTTCTTTTGGCTCTCTTTATTCAAGGATTCACATGTTTTGTTACCTCATGTGATCGCTATCAAAGGACCAGAAATATTTCTCGTAGAAATCAGATGCCTCTCAATAATATTCTGGAAGTTGAACTCTTCGATGTATGGGGAATTGATTTTATGGGGCCATTTCCTTCTTCTTTCTTCAACAAGTATATATTGGTAGCAGTTGATTATGTGTCGAAATGGGTGGAAGCTATAACTCCTCCTACTAATAATGCCCGGGTTGTTCTCCGATTTTTGAAATCTAATATATTCACACGATTTGAGACCCCTCGTGCAATTATTAGTGACGGAGGAACTCACTTTTGTAACAAGCAATTTGAAGCTCTCTTGGCAAAGTATGGAATCACAAATAAGGTTGTTACACCTTATCACCCTCAGACAAGCGGACAAGTGGAAATTTCTGTTGGAAATGTGCCCTAAAGCCAATCATATGATGATACTTTACGGACATTTCACATGTTAAACTAATCTAGTTTACATATAAAAGGCAAAGATTATTGTTTGAGCCGTCTCATATAAATGTTATATGCTTAAACGATAAAGTCCAAGGAATATGTGATTGGGAGAATGCAATCTAATGAAGTTAGATTAATGAGACCATTCTTTCGTAGACACATCCTAAACGTTCCTGATCATAGGATTGCCAATTGGGCATTGACAGTCCGATAAGATCAGTACGTACTGTGCCTTCTCTCAGGGAGAGTGACTAGTCTCAAGTCATTGGTGTGTGTGACATCAAGACAAGTACGTAGGTGCTCAATAGAGAATGAGTCCACTGAACACGATCAACGAGGAGTTCTCATACTCATGTCACATGAGAACTCATGGTTGGGATAATGCAAATTAGTCTTTTGACCTGAGGCATCACAGTTGTCTTGTGGTTAAGTCTTTGATCTTTGATTATGTCAAAGTCACCCCATCGGGGTGTCCACGACATCATTGGGGTTAAGCCACTTAGTTATGGAGACAAGTGAATGTGCAACAAGGGATCTCTAACCTTCAAATGGTTTGAGGGAGAATACTCTATGATATGATTAAATCTCTGGCCAGAGTATGAATGAGATTTGGGAATGCGTTCCAATTCACATTCAAGGTAATCATATAAGCAAACGAATCACATTGGATAGTAGACATGAATAAATAAACTATCAAACCAAACAATGTGGTCAAGAGTATTAGATTAGAGAAAGACCGTATTGCATTTGTAATCCTAAACTGAATAGGTTCTCTACCTCTTCTGATTAGCTTGGGTAGCCATGATATGCTGCTAGGTGTCACTCATGGTTTGTGGAAGCCCTAAACGTGTGTAATCACTAAAGGGAGAATTGAAAGTAAGTTTCAATTCACAATCGATGTAAAATGGTTTTAATCGCCCACTGCCTCGCTAAAAGGAACCTAATGTATCGTACACCGTGTAAGGTGGAGATTGAAGAAACAAAGGAGATGAGTAAGAATAATTAAATGGTTTAATTATTTATGGCAATGATTAATTAATATGTTAATTAATCAAACGAATAAGTTCGTTAAAGACCTCGGGATAGTTTTGGACCTTAAGGCCCAATGGGCTTCGAACGTCAAAGCCCATTGACTTAAGTTGTATGACAACTTAATGAATAATGATTCACAAAGGCCCAATTAGCCCAATTAGCCCATAATTAAGGAGGGTAGTGAACTTGGCTTAATTGCAAGTTTGCCACTCCATTGTGAGGTGGTATAAAGGCAACTTTATAGCCATTTCATCCTTAGGGTTTTTGTGGAGAAAAGATGAGAACAAAAGCTCTCTTTGCTCTCAAAAATTCAGCCACCCTAGAGGAAATTATCTAGCAATTTTACTTCCTCTAGGTCACTCATTTCTTCTTCAATTTAACCTTGGTGTAGAATCTTTAGAGGTTCTCAATTTTGGGAACTTGGAGAACCTTTTCTTCTAACCAAATCCATGGAGCTAAGAAGCAAGGAATGAAGGCCCTATCTCTTGGGTGATTATCCTTTGCATATGCAAAGAGGAATCTACAAAGGTAAATATTTCTCAACTAACAAATGTTGTTTTAAGTTGAGTCAAGGTTCACCAATCTACTAGGCTTTGAATTTCATGGTTGATGTTTTGTTTTTGAGTGCATGTAAGCATGATTCCGCCTTTAATTTGTTAATTGCATGCTATTGATGTTGCTCAAATGAACATGTTTTTCACAAAATTTCCTTCAAGTGGTATCAAGAGCCTAGGTCTAGTAGTTGGTGAATCATTTTGGGTTTTGTAGTTCATAGTTTTTGATTTAAAAGTTGTAATATGTTACAAGCTTTATTCTTGTTTCTTTGAATGTAAATTTTGTTAGAAAATTTGCCATCTCAAATGTTGTAGATGTAGTTCATATGAGCATGAATTTTGGAGCTAAAATTTGGTGCCATTTTTTTTGGGAAATTCGGCCAAATCCAAAGGGTGATTTTTTGGGTTCATGTTTGTCTTGTTAAAATGGTTTTAAAGTGACTTTTGGAACCCCTAAGTACCCTAGGATGTTAGCCCTCTTTTGAGTGGTGAAAATTTGAGTTTTGGTGAGTGAAAACATTCATGGAGCTATTATGAGTTTTCATGAGTGTTCTTCAATGTTCTTGAAGTTCTTGCCAAGAACAAAAAGTTTTGAAGTTTTGATTCAAAAAGTTTTATGTTTTTACATAAAGTTTTGGTTTAATTTTAGTGGGTGATGATTATCGGTAAAGTATTATTAATGGTTTTAATGGTAGACAAACTTTTTAAAAGTTTGACATAAATTCAATTAATGGCTATAATGGTAGACAAACTTTTTTAAAAGTTTGACATAAATTCAAAATATTTCATCTTTACCTCACCTAACAAAACCCACTTACAAAAACTTTGTAAAAATCTTATTTTTTTTATCATGGCCGGCCACCCTAATAGAATAGGGTATTTTTGGGTCTTTTATTCAATTACATAAAGTTTTGATACTTTTGTGTATTTGCACTTTGGCCCAAAAGTTTACGTTTTTACGTTAAGGCCCAAAAACGTTAAAGGACAAATTGTTTTGCTCCTTTAATGAAGTTTTTTGTATTTATTGAAATTTTTGGGTTCTAGTTGTAATTACATGAAGTAGTGGACTTTTGTGTTTTTACAAAGTGACCCCAAAAGTTTGTGTTTCGCAATATAGCCCAAAAAGTTGTGGTTATTGCATGATGGCCCAAATTAAGTAGGGAACACAATTGTTTTGTCTCTTTAAATGAGAATTGGATTTTCATTTCATTTAGCTCCATTTAAATCAATTTTATGGATACAAAAACAAAATGAAAATGTTGCATTCAAGTTTAATTAGTTAAAGTGTTAATTAATTAAAGGGTGATTATGAACCTAAGCCTACGATAATTGAGCTATGTGAAAGGCCGTTTCAAATTTGTTTGAACCATGGGAATGTGTAGATTAATTTTGGTTGTAATTTGATTTGATCAAATGTTGTAAAAGAGCATAAGCTCTTCTTTACTTTAAAGTAATTTGAATTATGCAAATGTTGTAATGAGCATAAGCTCACCTTTACTTTGAAGTACTTCTTTCTTGCTTTATTTGATATGCATGAAAATGAAGTAGTTGGGTCCAACGCCCCTAAGACAACACGCCTTAATGTGATTAAACGCGTAACTAAAATCAATCTCCATCCCTAGTCCGAGATTCAACACAAGGCTCGTGTTCAATCTAAACAAAGGTTCATAGTCATCCTAAGGCCCTAAGGCAACTATATAGTCCATAAAATGAATGCAAACCTTATGTTAGTAGTATCATATACTCTTGCTTTAAAAACCGTTTTATAAGTATAGTGGGAGTATTATATACAACTAAATTGAATCAAATGGACCAATAGTTGTAATAGGACCAAAATTGTTTTAATAAAGATTAAAATGAATATGTTTATGTGATGAGACCTAAAACCCTCAACCAAACCATTATTAAGTTGAAAAGCGTGAGAGTGCTTAGAACACTCTTTCGTGGCCTTCCACCGTGGTGGGATCCAATCGTTTATGACTCGTACACCGGCTTCACCCTATCATGGGGGAGTACAAAGTGCATGCTTATACTCAGGAGGAATCCATAAACATATGATGAGGTTAGTGTAGGCAACGAGGATGGCCGACATCGTATCATCGTGAGGCTATTCTTGAACCCCTTCACGAACTAAGCATGGTGGGAATAACTTAACTAAGTGCAATGGCGCCGACATCGTATCATCGTGAGGCAACATTCTCTAGAGGCCAAATTGATGGGTACTTGCATTAGTTGCAAATGAGTAAGCGTACTCTCTCATTATTATTAATGCTAGCCAACATCATATCATTGTGAGGTGGGCTTGGTAATAGTGAGTCTCCCATAACCTACTAAGAGTTTCCTCCAAAACTCTCGAATTCCAATGAGGGATATGGAATTTGCCAAAAATAGTGGGTGGTGCTATTTGATTTAAAGACCTGAATCAAATGGCTTAAAATCAATCAATTTATATTCGTTATGTATTTGTTTACCAATATATATTTGCAAACGCTATCCAAAACTTGACAAAGAAAAACCGAATGTTTTAGTTTCCGGACTTGGTAACACAATCCCAAAGATTGTCTTAAATGGATTGTGCATGTACCTAAGAAGTCTCATCCTCACAATCTTCCTATTGATAATGTATCATTGGAAGAACATGTTAGAAATGTCTATCATGAAGAGGACAACACAAACAACCAATGCTTATTCCTTCGTTATATGAACAAAGGAACTTACGAAGATTAGCATAAAGACAAGGTCACTTTTAGTGCCATGATTCTTCACTTACAAATTGTTGTATGAAGAAATAAGAGTTGCCTTGAACAACTCTTGAAAGTTTGTAATTATGTTTAGAACATAATGGTTGGTTGACAAAAATAGTCCATCAACATGGACTTATGATGATTTTGAATCATTGAGTGTTGAAGTGATAAACCACTTAACGAGACGGAAACTAAGCTAGGACTTCACCTTTATGTCCCTATCCTAATGGTTCACCAAGTTTATTGTAAACTATGTAGTGAACAATAACCACACACTCTCCAAAATGTTTGATGTGTATAACACAATTGAAAAAGGTTTCAAGAGAGATAGTGGGAGTTTAGGGACCATGACTATTGTAGTCAAAGGAGAAGTCAAATGAAGAAGATAAAATTAACTCCAAGGGAACAAATTTTCTTTATGAAAGGATGGACATTGGAAGGGGTATTTGCAAGAAATGTCTTGCAAGTGTCAAGAACACACCTTTCGAAGGTGTTGTAAATTGTTCTTGAATAGTTCAAAACAGTTGGTTCTTCTACTTGAATGCTTGATTCCGTATTAGTAACTATGTTTTACAATCGTTGTAAAAGTGTGGCTAATAAGAAGTAGAAGATTAATGAGAGAAGAGAAAGTACTTCACATTCGGAACGTGAATAAAATATAGATTTCTGCGAAAGCAGATGGTACTAACTTCCTCATATGAACTACCAAAGAAATTGGAAAAACCAAAGGTTGTCTTTACATTCCAATTTTAAGGAACTTAATTCCGTCACTATAGTAGAGATGGATGAATGTTTTGTTTGACAAAACATTGTTCTTTATTAATCACTGATTGGATTATAGTAATCTAATTAATTGTCTCTATAGTAGAGATGATATGGTAGCGTTAACTGATGCGAAAATAAGTTAACGCACAAATTAAACCCTATTTGTGACAGTTGTAGTAATGATGTAAGTAGGGATCGTTCTAGGCCGGGGATTAACTAGGGATGCTAACCAAAGTAAAATTAAATTAAAAACGTACAAAATTTAAAACACTAAACTAGACTCAAAACACTTAAATAGAATCACTCAAAATAAAACTAACAAATAAACTAAAACAAATCAAAAGACTCAAAATAATTCAAAACTCAAGAAAACACAAACTAAATTGATTTCTAACAAATCTAACACTTTAAAATAAATGAGGGATTGATTTTTGATGAAAAGTAAATTAAACTTAAATAAATTACAGAATTGACAAAACATGAAATTAAAGTGAATGGATGGACGACGGACTGGCTAGAGGATTCTTCTCCACACATGACACATATGCAACCTAAAATGATTTTCAGTTGTTCTTTCAATAAATTGTAAATTCTCAACGCCCCAAATTAATTAGGTCCGCTTAAATTAACCTTCAGATTTTCCACAAGTTATTGGGTTGGATGATTGCATACGACAACCCAAAACATTCCCTACAAGTTCCCTACATGAATTGCATAATAGAGATACAAGCAAGAATCATTAAGTTTTATGAAAATCATAAGCATTGACGAGGCACTTGTTACTATGAATTGCATGAAACTTATGCCAAGAATTTACTTAACACGATTGTGGTCAACAACCTTTACTACTTGTGAATATAAGTTCATAACGATTAGGTGAAATTCACTTATATTCTAGCATCAAATTCATGCATGTAAATTAAGTATGCATCCTTAATCGACAAACAAAAATAAGTTATCAATCAAGCAGTTAAGCAAATTAAATCACAACTCAGAAATCACAACTGAAAGTAATCAATTCATATTACAAATATATCCATGGCTTTGAATTAACCTCTAGCCAAAACAAAATTAGTTACACATTATTTATAAATTAAAACAGAAATTAAACTTGAGTTTGGAGGATTAAACCGAATGAGGAATTTCTTCCTCTGTCCCCGTGTCCACCTCTGCCAGCTTCTGACTTCTTCTGCTTTCCGTGCTTCAGAACGCCAGCTGCCTAAGGCAGCAACATCTCTCCTTTCGCTGCCACGTGTCCCCGCAACCTGGTCCTGCTGCACAGCGCCTTCCCCGCTGCTGACCTCTCCGGTGCTGACCTCTCCGGTTCTGACCTCTCCGGTGCTGACCTCCCCGCTGTTCGCGTGTCCTGCTTCTCTCGCTGCACAAGGACTGCAACATCCAATCCCGTGCGTCTCGCTCCTTCTCGTTCTTTCGCTGCCAGGAAGGCAGCGTGTCAGCCCAAATGCCGAGAGTTCCTTCTCTCGCAAGCCTTGGTCCCTGTCTTCCACGCTGCTAAGGGCAGCTCACTTCTCCGCCCTCCGCCGTTTCAAAGCTGCTCAAGTTCTCCGCGTCAACGCCTGCTCAAACTGCTGCCTTCCGCCAAAGCAGCTCCTCTCCCTCGAAGACTCACGTTTCTCCTCTCTTTTTCTGCACCACTTAAGGTAGCCTTTCTCAAGCTGCCAAATGGCAGCCTCTTCTTCCTTCTATTCCGCCTGAGACCCCCCTCTTTCCTTATCCCCCCTCTTTCAAGTCTTTCACGTCTCTCCCTCCTTCTTATTCTTTTCTGCCCATTCTTCCAGTGCTTTCCGCGTCAATCCAATACTGACTTCTCCTCTCCACCGAGAGCTCACTGTCCTCCACTCGTTCACGCTCCCCGCAGCCCACTACTATATTCTGTCTGTTATTCCCTGTTTCACGCATCTGCCAAAGCTCTTGCCAGCTTGCCAGCTTGCATCGCACTGAAGATATATATATATTTATATATATATATAAATATATATATATTTATATATAAATAGATATATATATTTATAATACTTTCTTATTTTATTAACCAATTATAGTGGGCAAGACAGTTTTGACGATTTTATCACTTAAAATCTCACTTGTGCAATATTTATTTTATTTACTAAATAAATACTATAAAACACAAAAACAAAGTAAATAGCTCAAAAATATAAGAAACTAACTAAGAAAAGACGAGAGAATTTGATGTAAAATATGTATAAATATGAGCTTATCAAATACCCCCACACTTAGCTTTTGCTAGTCCTCGAGCAAAACAGAGAAAATAGAAAAAGTAATAACATGAAAATTATTAGCTTCCCCCTATGTTACCCTCATAGAACTTCATTCGAGAACACAAATCATCAAGAACCATAGCTAACACCAAACAAGCTAATCCAAGTTCATTTTCCTTATTCAAATATTAGCAGCAATCTTTGAAACATCCTTGAAGTGTAGTGTGTGAGATAGCCATGCTAATGCAATTTCAAATTTTTATTTTTAAAAACACCATATGCAAACTAGCGACCTTCTCACGGGATATGCACTCAATCACACATGTGTTTAGTTTTAATGTGTTTCGCTCAAAGAAACGAATGTGAAAGTTCTACCATAAGCTTGCATAAAGATCACTTCTCCACAGTCATAATTGCAAAACTTAAATCAAGAGGACTTTTATTGGATGTAATGAGGCTTAGGGATAGGGTTATTGAAACGAAAGAATAGGAAAACACAAGTTCCAAGCTACATTGCAAGCAATTCTTTTGTTTAGATTTATAAGAACTCAAACTTTCCAGCTATTCTTCAAGTCACCAACCACACCCATAAACTGAAACTTTAAAAACTTTTTATTTTCTTTGTATACAATCTTTCTTTTTCTTTTCTTTTTCTTTTCTTTTTCTTTTTTTTTTTTTTTTTTTTTTTTTCAAACAGAAACAAATATGAAAAATCCCCACACTTATTCTTTTGCCAAACACCCTCCGAGTACTTCACAAACACTTCTCATAAGACAATTTCACATTACTCATTAGCTCACTTGGAAAGGGTAAGGAAAAAAAAATATTTCAGGCATAAGGGTAGACATATCTGGTGATAAGAAATAAAAGGCTCACAAATACGGCTCAAATTGGCAATCTAATGATATCATTTTTCTTTGGGAAACAAGGTTATTTGGGCCATGGTGGTAAACCTAATGCCTCTATCATTTTCAAGTTCATGCAATCAATAACAAATATTTCGAAAGATCGTTAAGCAAGTTCTAGAGAAGTATCTCACATAAGTTCATCACACATGAAAGAATAGGAGTGTATGAAAAATGCACACACTTTCAATAGGCTCAAAAACTCACATAGGATGTATATGGTCACTAAATTCACATATGGAGCTTTAAATCATGCTTTAATTTCACATCAACAAGGCTATGTGCATTTGGTTTTTCAAAGATGATCAAATATGTAAAAACTAACACGAGAATAAGGAATTTCACACAACACATGTTAACTAAGTTCTTGATCATCATGGTTCAAATTTTATCCAATTATATCATTGGGTCGAGAAACTAACAAAAATCTAATTCAAATCAATAAGGAAAACAAGGAAATATTTTTGGATTTTTTTAAATTTTCCGAATTTTTTTTTTTTTTTTTTTTTTTTTTAATAAAACAAAACTAATTAAGAAAACAAAGCAATAACAAGAAAACAAAGCAATAACATGGAAACAAATGAAACCAGTTCAAAGTCGAAGGTACAAAAATTTTCAATTTGGTCATTTTTCATACTCTTTACCCCCACACTTAAACTAGACATTGTCCCCAATGTCAGAAAATATAATAAAATGCAAATAAAAATAAAATAAATAAATATATACGAAATAAAATAAAGCAATATGACTGAAAACTTCCCTAATTTGCAGAAAAAATCAAGCGATGACCCCCAAGCTAAAATTCTGCAATCAACTTCAAGGGTGGAAATAGCCAAAAGTTCCTGCAAAGAAAAGAAAAAAAAAATCAGTTAAGCACGCAAGAAAATGTAGAAAATGCAAACGGAAAATTAAAAATGAAAATAAAAGACAATGAATAAAACTAAAAAGTGATCATTGGTCCTGTTTGGTGACTTTCCACAGCTTTGAACTTGAACTGGCCTCGGAACTTCTTAGCAAGGAAAATGAGACTTGATTGGTGGTGGTGTTGAAGCTTCTCGAGCTCTTGGTTTCAACTCGGACTCCTTCTGCCGGGTTGATTGAGTCTGCAGGCTACATTCTTCTCTTTTTGTTCTTCTGCATGGCAGGTAGGCACGAGGTAGAGGTGGTGGTCTGCTTCTTTGTTCAATCTGTCCAAGTGCCGACTGATTTCCTTTCTTTCACCTTGTCCCGTAGCCAAGAGCAAGGGTAAAGGAAAAGCATGCCATGAGAAATCTTTGCCTCTGACTCTGATGATATGGGATACTTTTGTTTTTGAAGAAGTATCGTTCCACAGGTGTATGCTTGAACTGGGCTGGGGAACTTCTTAGCAAGGAAAATGAGACTTGATCTTGAAGATGAAGCAGCACCTTGTCTCCACATGCTTCAAGTATCATTTTCACTTGCCACGTCTGTTCTCCAGTCAGATGTGGCGACTTCTTCGGAAGTACATCAGCGGTTGAAGAAGAGTACTCGAGAGCAATGCTAGGTAAGCAATCAGGAAGGATTTCCAGGCAGTCGGTTCTTAGATTGGAAGATTGACACCGAGTGCTGGCTGATTGCCCGCTTTCTCCTTATCACAAGGACAAGGAAAAGGACAGGGAGAAAGCGTGATATGAGATACTCTTGCTTTCAACCTTCATGATATGAAATACTCTAGCTCTAGATGACTTGTTTGGAAAGGTATCCCAGGGAATGAGAAACACAGAGTAACTCGAGAGGGTTTGTTGGAAAGGCATTTTCGGAGATGAAAAATTTCGGAGATGAAGAATGAAGGAAATTTTGTGAAAAACATGTTCATTTGAATAACATCATATAGCATGCAATTAACAATTAAAGGCGGAATCATGCTTTCATGCATTCAAAAACAAAACATCTACCATGAAATTCAAAGCCTAGTAGATTGGTGAACCTTGACTCAACTTAAAAACAACAATTTGTTAGTTGAGAAATATTTACCTTTGTAGATTCCTCTTTGCATATGCAAAGGATAATCACCCAAGAGATAGGGCCTTCATTCCTTGCTTCTTAGCTCCATGGATTTGGTTAGAAGAATAGGTTCTCCAAGTTCCCAAAATTGAGAACCTCTAAAGATTCTACACCAAGGTTGGATTGGAGAGGAAATGAGTGACCTTGAGGAAATAGAATTGCTAGACAATATCCCCCAAGGTGGTTGGCCTCTTAGAGAGAAATGGAAGCTTTGTGTTCTCACCAATTTTCTCTAAAATCAACAACTTATGAATTTTAGGTTATAAAGTTCTTTATATAGTCACTTCTTTAAATGACCTAAAGAACCAAAAACCCTAATTCAACACTAAATGGATATGGGCTTTTGGGCCTTTGTGAATCTTTATTCATTAAGTTGTCATACAACTTAAGTCAATGGGCTTTGACGTTCGAAGCCCATTGGGCCTTAAGGTCCAAAAACTATCCCGAGGTCTTTAACGAACTTATTCGTTTGATTAATTAACATATTAATTAATCCTTGCCATAAATAATTAAACCATTTAATTCATCTCCTTTGTTTCTTCAATCTCCACCTTATTTGGTGTACGATACATTAGGTTCCTTTTAGCGAGGCAGTGGGCGATTAAAACCATTTTACATCGATTGTGAATTGAAACTTACTTTCAATTCTCCCTTTAGTGATTACACACGTTTAGGGCTTCCACAAACCATGAGTGACCCCTAGCAGCATATCATGGCTACCCAAGCTAATCAGAAGAGGTAGAGAACCTATTCAGTTTAGGATTACAAATGCAATACGGTCTTTCTCTAATCTAATACTCTTGACCACATTGTTTGGTTTGATAGTTTATTTATTCATGTCTACTATCCAATGTGAATCATTTGCATTTTATGATTACCTTGAATGTGATTTGGAACGCATTCCCCAATCTCATTCATACTCTGGCCAGAGATTTTAATCATATCATAGAGTATTCTCCCTCAAGCCAATTGAAGGTTAGAGATCCCTTGTTGCGCATTCACTTGTCTCCATGACTAAGTGGCTTAACCCCAATGATGTCGTGGACACCCCGATGGGGTGACTTTGGCATAATCAAAGATCAAGGACTTAACCACAAGACAACAACTGTGATGCCTCAGGTCAAAGGACTAATTTGCATTATCCCAAACATGAGTTCTCATGTGACATGAGTATGAGAACTCCTCGTTGATCGTGTTGAGTGAACTCATTCTCTATTGAGCACCTACGTACTTGTCTTGATGTCACACACACCAATGACTCGAGACTAGTCACTCTCCCTGAGAGAAGACATAACACGTACTGATCTTATCGGACTGTCAATGCCCAATTGGCAATCCTATGATCAGGAACGTTTAGGATGTGTCTACGAAAGAATGGTCTCATTAATCTAACTACATTAGATTGCATTCTTCCAATCACATATTCCT
Source organism: Malus fusca (assembly GCA_035220775.1). Classification (NCBI taxonomy): domain Eukaryota; kingdom Viridiplantae; phylum Streptophyta; class Magnoliopsida; order Rosales; family Rosaceae; genus Malus; species Malus fusca. The sequence goes on along the minus strand of CM069067.1, from coordinate 25,793,954 downwards.
TGGACTTTATCGTTTAAGCATATAACATTTATATGAGACGTCTCAAACAATAATGTTTGCCCTTTATATGTAAACTAGATTAGTTTAACATGTGAAATATCCGTAAAGTATCATCATATGAATGGCTTTAGGGCACATTTCCAACAATCTCCCACTTGCACTAGAGCCAATCAGCTTGGTCATCTGTTATGATTCCTCTTCTGTAGTCATTTCCTAAATGGCTGAGTAGTAGGCCTAGGAAATGGATATCTATATGTTATCCATAGAAGCAACCTTGAGAATATCGACGTCACCATTATACATGATTCCCAATCATGTGGTTCAGTCTCTCATATGAGTTCGGATCTTGATGAGACCTTGATTCCCAGGCTTGAGCTATCGCCCCATTAGTGTCATACACTTTCTGGTTGGAACCGAATAGAGAGTTCATAAATGAACTTTCCCATCCAAACAATATTGTTGTAAACTTCTATATATGGCAATATATTTTGCATTTATAATGGAACACACTAAAGTCATTACTTTAATGTTTCCATCCAAATATCTCTTTAGTCATAATAAAGAGGTATCTGTTAATCTCTTCATTCATAATGAAGAAACATTCAACGATGGATTAGATTCATAATCTAACACATTTACGCTTCCTTTACGTTACTCTAATTCTTCCTCATTCTTCGAGGAACCTATCCTTTAGTATTTCTTAAATACTTAAGGATTCACTTGACAGTTGCCATGGTTCTGATCCTGGGCTTGCATTGATATCGCCTTGTACCTTTCTTGGTACAACTTATATCAACGTTTTTCATACAATATGAAATACGTAAATCACCTTTCTGCGTATGCATAAAGGATTCTCTTTATGCAATATTTCTTTGGGAGTCAAAGGGTACGTTCCCTTTGAGAAGAGCTACCTCCTAGTCTCACTAGAGTTGTTCTTCTTATTAAAGTTTATCATCATATGAGAAACTTCCTAGCAACCTTTTGTCTATTATTAGGGCATGATATAATCCAATTATATCCTAAAATCTATCATTATAGATTTCCATCCCATGTATATAGACTATGTCTCCCATATACATTCTATCGTTATAGAAAGTTTTAAAGTCATAACTTTAACAATGAAGTATTCTTTTCATTTCCAAAATTAATATATCATACATATATTCAAATTTAGGAATATGATTAACTCCCACTAATCTTTTGTAAACCTAGTAAACAAAAGATTCATTTACATCTATATGAGAAATCAAACAATTTTGATCTTTCTCTCATAAGACGCTTATGGCTCCCACTAGCTTGCTAAGATCCATGATGGTTGGATCTCTACAACTTACATGTTTTGTGATTCATAGTTTTAGACATAAATTATCAAGACTATCTTAATAATGGTTTCGGAAACCTATATCATGTCCAAACATTGAATCACCATATAGTTGTAGCTAGCAATCTTCGAATTAATTGAAACTAAGACTACGTCAAAGATGGTTCCTTCAAAGTCAACCATTCTCTTTGATTGTAGTCACCTTAAGCTACCAATTAGCTATGAAGGTTTCATTATTTCGGGTCAAATGGTACTTTACCATTTCCTTGAGTATATATCGTATATACACTCAATGTAGTCATAAAGTTCAAACCATTCAACTGAGACGGTTTATAAATCCTTCTTGACTACCTTGGAGCTTGTGGTATAGGAACTAGGTTGTTATATTTGTTGATTATCATCTTGTCTCTCAAAGAACCCATTCTTTTGAGTTCTATTCCTAGTTCATTTGCTCTAAGGCAAATCACATTGTAGGATTACAATGAACTACTCAACAAACAACATTTGTTGGTTGGTTTATAGAAGTGATATCCAAAGGTTAATTTAAGGATATCCACAAGATAATTTTTAAACAAATATTGCTTATTAGCACACAACCCCAAATCTTAACATGATTAAGATTTGTCTTTCTTTCCAACTACATCCTATGGAGTTATGAAAATTTTGGAAGATCTTCTAATTGACAATCATATTGTCTTAGAAGCATATATATCCTATATATGGGTAATTGATAATATCCAACGAACTAAATCTTATTCAAGTTCGTTCTTCTCCTAATGGAGAAAATCATTTATCTTATGATGCTAATTTCCTTGATATCTTTCAAGGAAACTCATCTAAAGTGTTACCTTTCCTTGGATCAAATCTAAGGATGTAATTACTTTAGACGTCTTACTCATCAATCTTACATTTCTTGAATTCTTTGAAACCTTTTGCAAAGTATTCGGAATTGTGTTTATTCAAAATAAACTATAGTCCAACCGAGAGTGATCTTCGGTGAATGTCATACAACATGAGTAGTATTATGTTGTGGACAATTGCCACTATCTTGCAACCTTTTGGGTTTTAAGCATCATTATATTCTAAACAGTTAACGCTACCATATCATCTCTACTATAGAGACAATCAATTAGATTACTATAATCCAATCATTGATTAATAAAGAACAATGTTTTGTCAAACAAAACATTCATCCATCTCTACTATAGTGACGGACTCGTCCGATGCGCAGGCTCAGTATCAAACATGGGCCAGCGCCTTCTTGCACGAACTCGTCAGGTGGAGTCGTTGATGGCTGAAGTGGCTAGTCTTCGGCAAGAGGTCAGAGTGCTTAGGCATGAGAACAGGGATTTGCACATGCTCGCAACCAATTACTCCACAAGCATGAAGAGGAAGCTTGATCAGCTGCAGGAGTCCGAAGTGCGGATTCAGAGTGATCATCAACGGTTTATGACGTTACTCCCGAGGTTTATGTTGCCTTCGTCCTCGGGAGCAGCACCAAGTATTGAGGCTCCGAATGATCCAACTCTGGCGCTTCGTCTTTCAGGGGCTCCGTCGACATCAGAGGCACCACCAACCAACGACCAATAAACGAAATTAGTTTACAAGTTATTGTAAAATATTTACGTATTTAAGTTTTTTTTTTTTTTTTTTTTTTTTTTTAAAATTATGTAATGTTTATTATTATTATTATTATTATTATTTTTTTAATTTAATTTAATTTTTTTTTTTTAACTATCAATGTAAAATAAGTAAATCAAAGTAAAAAGACTATGTTTAACTTTCTAAACAAAAATCACAACTAAATAAACAAAACAAAATAAAATTAACGTAAAATAAAAAAAAATTCAACATAAAATAAATTCACACAAGAGCAAACAAACAATGAAAGAACTAAACAAAGTAAAATAAATTCAGTAAAGAGAAGGGATTAGGAATGCAAATCTGATTGTGGGTGATTCCTAGGCCTCCCTTCATTATTCAAATGCAGGAGTTTATCCTTGAACGGACGGTGGTACTTGAAATGATCCGACAACGGTCTAAGTTCTAATGACGGTGCCTGAATCATCAAAATTAGAAACAAGTTAGTATAAATTAAAATTAAAAATGGAGAAGATGGCTTACTTTCACGTTCAAACTCAATGACAAACACCACGTTTTTTAACGTTTCAGGGACTTTGAACTTGGCCAAATTTACTATGATGGTTGTGGCTTGTCCCGTGTCATCAAACTCAACTGCTTTGGGCTTGGTTGTCTCATGCACAGCCTCTTGGATGTATTCAACAAATTCTCCGGCTACCTCATTTTCTGGTGTACAAGTCTCTTTGAACGTTTCAATACCATCGGGAACTTGATTTGGTACACCAAGAATTTGGATATCACTTTGCACCTTGGGAAGATCTTCCACAACGTATTTTTCATTCACTTCTTCCTTGGGATTTAAAAACCTGCAAGGAAAAAGGACATTTGGTGGAACGATGTTAGAATGAAATGAACTTAGAACCTCCTCACCTGAGTTGGATGGCATAAGGACTTGAGGGGTTTGCGATAAGAATTCTTCTAAACTGCCCAAGTAGTCATCCTCATCTTCTTCTTGAAGCGGCAATTCATCCATGTTCGGGCTATGTTTGGATGGTTCTAGAACAACTTCATCCTCCATATCACTTCCCAAAGTGACAGCTTCATCGATTTCACTTTCTGCCTTTGAATTTTCAAGAGTTGAGTTGGAGACCTCACTTTGCTCTTGAATCTGTGCCATGAATTCCATAATCTGCCCAACATGCATATCCAATTCGTCCACTCTTCTGACTCGGTCTTGCATCTCCTGGTTTTGATTTTCTACTCCCTGATTCAAAGAGGTGAGTAAATTATTAAGTGTATCATTATCCAAGGATGTACCTGACTTGAATTGGGTTGATTGTTGTGGTGGATGTGACGGTTCATATGGCCACTGATAGAACTCTTCTGATGGCGGCAATTGTTCTTCTTTTTGTGAACCCTGTACCGAAGAAATTAATTCTTCAAGCATTTGATTATAATCCACGGGCATACTCTGATTCGATTGGAATTGTTGTGGGGGATGCTGTGGTGGCTGCCTAGGTCTTGAATAGAACGCGTCTTCTTGCTGCCAATATCCACCTTGTTGGAATTGTTGAGGTTCTCCCCACATGTAATCTGAATAATCTCTCCAATCTGAATTGTAAGCATTGGAAAACATGTTGCCCCTTGATTGGTTATGGCCTTGATATCCCCAAACATCTTCATTTGCAGAAAATTGAGGACCTTGATATCGTTGCCCATAGGGCACATCAAGTGTAGGGACACTTGGCATTGTGGTCCGTTCGGCATTATGAGTTAATTGAGCAGTGAGCTGTGCCAATAGATCTTGAATGCTAGTAGAATCCAGGTCTTGCTCCATTTGTACCTCAATTCAAAGAAAGAAAAATAAATCAAATATCAAAAGTAACATACACAAACACAAATAAACATAAGCAAAAAGAAAAATAAAAGGATTAGCAAATTTGCTAATCCCCGGCAACGGCGCCAAAAATTTGATGCGAAAATAAGTTAACGCACAAATTAAACCCTATTTGTGACAGTTGTAGTAATGATGTAAGTAGGGATCGTTCTAGGCCGGGGATTAACTAGGGATGCTAACCAAAGTAAAATTAAATTAAAAACGTACAAAATTTAAAACACTAAACTAGACTCAAAACACTTAAATAGAATCACTCAAAATAAAACTAACAAATAAACTAAAACAAATCAAAAGACTCAAAATAATTCAAAACTCAAGAAAACACAAACTAAATTGATTTCTAACAAATCTAACACTTTAAAATAAATGAGGGATTGATTTTTGATGAAAAGTAAATTAAACTTAAATAAATTACAGAATTGACAAAACATGAAATTAAAGTGAATGGATGGACGACGGACTGGCTAGAGGATTCTTCTCCACACATGACACATATGCAACCTAAAATGATTTTCAGTTGTTCTTTCAATAAATTGTAAATTCTCAACGCCCCAAATTAATTAGGTCCGCTTAAATTAACCTTCAGATTTTCCACAAGTTATTGGGTTGGATGATTGCATACGACAACCCAAAACATTCCCTACAAGTTCCCTACATGAATTGCATAATAGAGATACAAGCAAGAATCATTAAGTTTTATGAAAATCATAAGCATTGACGAGGCACTTGTTACTATGAATTGCATGAAACTTATGCCAAGAATTTACTTAACACGATTGTGGTCAACAACCTTTACTACTTGTGAATATAAGTTCATAACGATTAGGTGAAATTCACTTATATTCTAGCATCAAATTCATGCATGTAAATTAAGTATGCATCCTTAATCGACAAACAAAAATAAGTTATCAATCAAGCAGTTAAGCAAATTAAATCACAACTCAGAAATCACAACTGAAAGTAATCAATTCATATTACAAATATATCCATGGCTTTGAATTAACCTCTAGCCAAAACAAAATTAGTTACACATTATTTATAAATTAAAACAGAAATTAAACTTGAGTTTGGAGGATTAAACCGAATGAGGAATTTCTTCCTCTGTCCCCGTGTCCACCTCTGCCAGCTTCTGACTTCTTCTGCTTTCCGTGCTTCAGAACGCCAGCTGCCTAAGGCAGCAACATCTCTCCTTTCGCTGCCACGTGTCCCCGCAACCTGGTCCTGCTGCACAGCGCCTTCCCCGCTGCTGACCTCTCCGGTGCTGACCTCCCCGCTGTTCGCGTGTCCTGCTTCTCTCGCTGCACAAGGACTGCAACATCCAATCCCGTGCGTCTCGCTCCTTCTCGTTCTTTCGCTGCCAGGAAGGCAGCGTGTCAGCCCAAATGCCGAGAGTTTCTTCTCTCGCAAGCCTTGGTCCCTGTCTTCCACGCTGCTAAGGGCAGCTCACTTCTCCGCCCTCCGCCGTTTCAAAGCTGCCCAAGTTCTCCGCGTCAACGCCTGCTCAAACTGCTGCCTTCCGCCAAAGCAGCTCCTCTCCCTCGAAGACTCACGTTTCTCCTCTCTTTTTCTGCACGACTTAAGGCAGCCTTTCTCAAGCTGCCAAATGGCAGCCTCTTCTTCCTTCTATTCCGCCTGAGACCCCCCTCTTTCCTTATCCCCCCTCTTTCAAGTCCTTCACGTCTCTCCCTCCTTCTTATTCTTTTCTGCCCATTCTTCCAGTGCTTTCCGCGTCAATCCAATACTGACTTCTCCTCTCCACCGAGAGCTCACTGTCCTCCACTCGTTCACGCTCCCCGCAGCCCACTACTATATTCTGTCCGTTATTCCCTGTTTCACGCAGCTGCCAAAGCTCTTGCCAGCTTGCCAGCTTGCATCGCACTGAAGATATATATATATTTATATATATATATATAAATATATATATATATTTATATATATATATATATATATAAATAGATATATATATTTATAATACTTTCTTATTTTATTAACCAATTATAGTGGGCAAGACAGTTTTGACGATTTTATCACTTAAAATCTCACTTGTGCAATATTTATTTTATTTACTAAATAAATACTATAAAACACAAAAACAAAGTAAATAGCTCAAAAATATAAGAAACTAACTAAGAAAAGACGAGAGAATTTGATGTAAAATATGTATAAATATGAGCTTATCATTAACTGTTTAAAATATAATGATGCTTAAAACCCAAAAGGTTGCAAAATAGTGACTAATCCCAACTGAGTTGTGATACCTCTAAAACATAAATTACGAGTTGGTCATAGATGGATGCTTTGGATCGTTAGATCCGGATCCAATACCTTCTTGTCAAAATTGTATAGAGGCGAAATGTTCGAATCTTTATTCTTTTGGAAAGAAGAAAGAATCACAAAGTTATTGAGGTTAATTCACTTAGATGTTAGTGGCACTTGTCCACAACATAATACTACTCATGTTGTTTGACATTCACCGAAGATCACTCTCGGTTGGACTATAGTTTAATTTTAAATAAACACAAGTCCGAATACTTTGCAAAAGGTTTCAAAGAATTCAAGAAATGTAAGTTGATGAGTAAGACGTCTAAAGTACTTACCTCCTTAGATTTGATCTAAAGGAAAGGTAACACTTTAGATGAGTTTCCTTGAAAGATATCAAGGAAATTAGCATCATAAGATAATGATTTTCTCCATTAGGAGAAGAACGAACTTGAATAAGATTTAGTTCGTTGGATATTATCAATTACCCATATATAGGATATATATGCTTCTAAGACAATATGATTGTCAATTAGAAGATCTTCCAAAATTTTCATAACTCCATAGGATGTAGTTGGAAAGAAAGACAAATCTGAATTGTTCTAAGATTTGGGGTTGTGTGCTAATAAGCAATATTTGTTTAAAAATTATCTTGTGGATATCCTTAAATTAACCTTTGGATATCACTTCTATAAACCAACCAACAAATGTTGTTTGTTGAGTAGTTCATTGTAATCCTACAATGTGATTTTCCTTAGAGCAAATGAACTAGGAATAGAACTCAAAAGAATGGGTTCTTTGAGAGACAAGATGATAATCAACAAATATAACAACCTAGTTCCTATACCACAAGCTCCAAGGTAGTCAAAAAGAATTTTAAACCGTCTCAGTTGAATGGTTTGAACTTTATGACTACATTGAGTGTATATACAATATATACTCAAGGAAATGGTAAAGTACCATTTGACCCGAAATAATGAAACCTTCATAGCTAATTGGTAGCTTAAGGTGGCTACAATCAAAGAGAATGGTTGACTTTGAAGGAACCATTTTTGACGTAGTCTTAGTTTCAATTAATTCGAAGATAGCTAGCTACAACTAAATGTTGATTCAATGTTTGGACATAATATAGGTTTCCGAAACCATTATTAAGATAGTCCTAATAATATATGTCTAAAACTATGAATCACAAAACATGTAAGTTGTAGAGATCCAACCATCATGGATCTAAGCAAGCTAGTGGGAGCCATAAGCGTCTTATGAGAGAAAGATCAAAACGTTTGATTTCTCATAAAGATATAAATGAATCTTTTGTTTACTAGGTTTACAAAAGATTAGTGGGAGTTAATCATATTCCTAAATTTAAATATATGTATGATATATTAATTTTGGAAATGAAAAGAATACTTCATTGTTAAAGTTATGACTTTAAACTTTCTATAACGATAGAATGTATATGGGAGACATAGTCTATATACATGGGATGGAAATCTATAATGATAGATTTTAGGATATAATTGGATTATATCATGCCCTAATAATAAACAAAAGGATGCTAGGAAGTTTCTCATATGATGATAAACTTCAATCAGAAGAACAACTCTAGTGAGACTAGGAGGTAGCTCTTCTCAAAGGGAACGTACCCTTTGACTCCCAAAGAAATAATGCGTAAATCGAATCCTTTATGCATACGCACAAAGGTAATTTATGTATTTCATATTGTATGAAAAACATTGATATGAGTTGTACCTAGAAAGGTACAAGGCGATATCAGTGCAAGCCCAGGATCAGAACCATGGCAACTGTCAAGTGAATCCTTAAGTATTTAAGAAATACTAAAGGATAGGTTCCTCGAAGAATGAGGAAGAATTAGAGTAACGTAATGGAAGCGTAAATGTATTAGATTGTGAATCTAATCCATCATTGGATGTTTCTTCATTATGAATGAAGAGATAAACAGATATCTCTTTATTATGACTAAAGAGATATTTGGATGGAAACATTAAAGTAATGACTTTAGTGTGTTCCATTATGAATGCAAAATATATTGCCATATAGAAGTTTACAACAATGTTGTTTGGATGGGAAAGTTCATTTATGAACTCTTTATTCGGTTCCAACCAGAAAGTGTATCTAGTGTACTGACACTACGACACTAATGGGGCGATAGCTCAAGCCAGGGAATCAAGGTCTCATCAAGATCCGAACTCATATGAGAGACTGAACCACATGATTGGGAATCATGTATAATGGTGACGTCGATATTCTCAAGGTTGCTTCTATGGATAACATATAGATATCCATTGCCTAGGCCTACTACTCAGCCATTTATGAAATGACTACAGAAGAGGAATCATCACAGATGACCAAGCTGATTGGCTCTAGTGCAAGTGGGAGATTGTTGGAAATGTGCCCTAAAGCCAATCATATGATGATAGTTTACGGACATTTCACATGTTAAACTAATCTAGTTTACATATAAAAGGCAAAGATTATTGTTTGAGCAGTCTCATATAAATGTTATATGCTCAAACGATAAAGTCCAAGGAATATGTGATTGGGAGAATGCAATCTAATGAAGTTAGATTAATGAGACCATTCTTTCGTAGACACATCCTAAACGTTCCTGATCATAGGATTGCCAATTGGGCATTGACAGTCCTATAAGATCAGTACGTACTGTGCCTTCTCTCAGGGAGAGTGACTAGTCTTAAGTCATTGGTGTGTGTGACATCAAGACAAGTACGTAGGTGCTCAATAGAGAATGAGTCCACTGAACACGATCAACGAGGAGTTCTCATACTCATGTCACATGAGAACTCATGGTTGGGATAATGCAAATTAGTCTTTTGACCTGAGGCATCACAGTTGTCTTGTGGTTAAGTCCTTGATCTTTGATTATGTCAAAGTCACCCCATCGGGGTGTCCACGACTTCATTGGGGTTAAGCCACTTAGTTATGGAGACAAGTGAATGTGCAACAAGGGATCTCTAACCTTCAAATGGTTTGAGGGAGAATACTCTATGATATGATTAAATCTCTGGCCAGAGTATGAATGAGATTTGGGAATGCGTTCCAATTCACATTCAAGGTAATCATATAAGCAAACGAATCACATTGGATAGTAGACATGAATAAATAAACTATCAAACCAAACAATGTGGTCAAGAGTATTAGATTAGAGAAAGACCGTATTGCATTTGTAATCCTAAACTGAATAGGTTCTCTACCTCTTCTGATTAGCTTGGGTAGCCATGATATGCTGCTAGGTGTCACTCATGGTTTGTGGAAGCCCTAAACGTGTGTAATCACTAAAGGGAGAATTGAAAGTAAGTTTCAATTCACAATCGATGTAAAATGGTTTTAATCGCCCACTGCCTCGCTAAAAGGAACCTAATGTATCGTACACCGTGTAAGGTGGAGATTGAAGAAACAAAGGAGATGAGTAAGAATAATGAAATGGTTTAATTATTTATGGCAATGATTAATTAATATGTTAATTAATCAAACGAATAAGTTCGTTAAAGACCTCGGGATAGTTTTGGACCTTAAGGCCCAATGGGCTTCGAACGTCAAAGCCCATTGACTTAAGTTGTATGACAACTTAATGAATAATGATTCACAAAGGCCCAATTAGCCCAATTAGCCCATAATTAAGGAGGGTAGTGAACTTGGCTTAATTGCAAGTTTGCCACTCCATTGTGAGGTGGTATAAAGGCAACTTTATAGCCATTTCATCCTTAGGGTTTTTGTGGAGAAAAGATGAGAACAAAAGCTCTCTTTGCTCTCAAAAATTCAGCCACCCTAGAGGAAATTATCTAGTAATTTTACGTCCTCTAGGTCACTCATTTCTTCTTCAATTTAACCTTGGTGTAGAATCTTTAGAGGTTCTCAATTTTGGGAACTTGGAGAACCTTTTCTTCTAACCAAATCCATGGAGCTAAGAAGCAAGGAATGAAGGCCCTATCTCTTGGGTGATTATCCTTTGCATATGCAAAGAGGAATCTACAAAGGTAAATATTTCTCAACTAACAAATGTTGTTTTAAGTTGAGTCAAGGTTCACCAATCTACTAGGCTTTGAATTTCATGGTTGATGTTTTGTTTTTGAGTACATGTAAGCATGATTCCGCCTTTAATTTGTTAATTGCATGCTATTGATGTTGCTCAAATGAACATGTTTTTCACAAAATTTCCTTCAATTTCGAATCGGGAAATCAAGAAGATTCTGGAAAAGACTGTGAGTGCTTCGAGAAAAGATTGGTCGAAGAAGTTAGACGATGCTTTATGGGCATATCGCACTGCTTTCAAAACTCCAATTGGCATGTCTCCATATCGGCTTGTTTTCGGTAAAGCTTGTCACTTGATGGTTGAGCTGGAACACAAGGCTTTCTAGGCAATCAAGACACTGAATTTTGACATAGAAGCAGCTGGGGATAAAAGATTGTTACAACTCAATGAGATGGAGGAATTCCAGAACGATGCATATGAAAATGCCAAGATCTATAAAGAAAGAACTAAGTGGCATGATCAAAACATTTTGCGGAAAGAATTTCATGTAGGGCAGAAGGTGTTGCTGTACAATTCCAGATTAAAGTTGTTACCTGGAAAGCTTCGTTCTCGGTGGTATGGTCCTTTCATGGTGGTGCAAGTTTGTCCATATGGCACGGTGGAAATTCAAAATTTGGAGTCGGGAAGCATATTCAAGGTTAATGGTCAAAGATTGAAGTCGTATGTGGAAACAAATTTTGATACCATGAAGACGGTGACCTCGCTTCGAGATCCAGCATAAACATCATATAGTCTGGCTGAAGACTATAAATTTAGCACTCCATGGGAGGCAACCCATGCTTTTATCATCCTTTTTATTTGTTTTATTTAATTCAGTTTTGATGTTTGTTTTCTGCCTTCTCTGTTCTGCTACTTGCTGACAAATTTCTGTTGGGGTAAGGACGTCTAGCTGTGACATAACAATGATTGAGACCATGAATGTTTAAGTTTGGGGTGGCCACTGCATTGAACACCATGGCTGCCATGTGAAGCATAAACCAGGGGAGTGTCTCTGTCCAAGTGATATTACTCATTCATCTTCCCTTTCTTCTTTTTAAGTGCCTTTTTCTAGACATTAAGGACAATGTCTCATCTAAGTTTGGGGGTAGGAGTGAGATTTTTGAGTCCTGATTGAATGAAAAAAAATAAGAAGTTGAATTAGTCATTTGCAAGCGGTTTTGTTTGGTTTTAGTGTGTTATTTAAAATGCATGAGCTGATTTCATGTTGTTGGGTCCTCACTTAGTCAATTACTATAGTTAGTTGTCTTTGGCTTTTAATTTGCATCGTTTCTTTGTCTTTTGGTTAAAAAAAAAAATCCATAAAAATAAGAAACTTTGAAAACTCAAAAAAGATTTTTGTTTTTATTTCTTGTTTTCAGTTAGATTTTTGTTAGTTTCCTGGCTCAGTGATGAAATTAATTGAATTCGAACTATGGTTATGAGAAAGTCGTAAGCATGCTTCAGGTGAATCTCCTTATTTTATTGTTCGCTTTATACACGTTCGATCATCCTTGAAAAGACCAAATGCATGTTGCCTTGTTGATGTGAAACTAAAGCATGATTTAACACTTCATATGTGAATATAGTGACTTAATGTAATCCTTGTGAGCTTTTGAGCCTATTCTATGGTTGAACTATCATGCATCAATCACATTTATTCTTGTGCGTTTGATCTTGTTCTTACATGTATCTCTAGAACTTGCTTTATACCTCTTGATTTATACATCAACTCATGTAATAACTTGGAAGTAATATAGGCTATTTTTGGATCGTTTGAGCCTTTCATGCCTACCTTATATGCTAATTGTATCCTTAGTAGGCCCTTGAGCCTTTAACTAAGCCATTTCTTTGTTAGCCACATCTCTTTACCATGCTCAAATATTGGAGTTGAGCCCATACACAGAAATCGATCCCTTATTTTTTTGAGAAAAGTATTACATTGGTTGTGCTTTTGGGGTTTTGTTTATATAGAAAAAGTGGATGGAGCATGTGTTTTACAATGAAATGTGAATTTGAGGGGAAGCTTTGCAGATTTGAGCATGATTAAACAAAAAAAAAAAAAAAAAAAAAAAAAAAGGAAAGTGTTAAAAATTTGCAGGCTACTGTCATTATTATGGTAATATGAATTGAATTTTTATTGAAAAAAAAGTGCTGAGATGTTGAAAATGTGTTCTGCACAAGCTTACTTCTATTCTTAAGTGTCAATGTTATCAAAAGTAAAGCTTGAGAATGCAGTTGTATGTTTTAGAGGACTAGTCTTTGGATACAAAATGTAAATTTCCATATGAAGTTGAGATGGGGGAGTAGTAGGTGCCACTGGTTTTGTTGTTTGCTTTCACTTTGAGGGGGTGTGATATTGGTGTTGGAAAACTGCTAATGTGTTGATAAGCTCATATTTATACATATTTTACATCAAATTCTCTTATCTTTTGTTAGTTAGTTTCTTATATTTTTGAGTTATTTACTTTGTTTTTGTGTTTTATCGAATTTATCTAGATAAGAAAATAAAAGTAGCATAAGTGTATATTTTTAGTAATAAAATCGTCAAAACTGCATTGCCCACTATTTTTGGTTAATAAAAAATAAGATAGTATTATAAATATTTTGGCGCCGTTGCCGGGGATTAGCAAATTTGCTAATCCCTTGTTTATGTTTTTGTTTGTGTTTTATTTTATTTTATTTTTTTGTGTTTATTGTATTTTATTTGTTTGTGTTTGTTATGTTTTTTTTTAACTTTTGATATTTGATTTAGTTTTCTTTGATTTTAGGTACAATGGAGCGAGACATGGCACTCGAATCCATCCAAGCTCAATTGGCACAACTCACTGCTCAATTGACTCATAATGCCGAACGGACCACAATGCCAAGTGTCCCTACACTTGATGTGCCCTATGGGCAAGGATATCAAACTCATCAATATCCCCAATTTTCTGCAAATGAAGATGTTTGGGGATATCAAGGCCATAACCAATCAAGGGGCAACATGTTTTCCAACGCTTATAATTCGGATTGGAGAAGTAATTCAGAGTATATGTGGGATGAACCTCAACAATTTCAACAAGGTGGATATTGGCAGCAAGACGAGTTCTATTCAAGACCTATGCAGCCACCACAGCATCCCCCACAGCAATTTCAATCGAATTCAAGTATGCCCATTAATTATAATGAAATTCTTGATGGACTCATTTCTTTGGCGCAGGGTTCACAAAATCAAGCTGAGGAGACTCACCAAGCAGAATATTGGCAGCCATCGGAGGAGTACTATCAATGGCCATATGAACCACCACAGCCTCCACCACAATCTCCCCAACCAAATTCAGGTACGTCCTCGGATAATGACATTTTGAATAAGTTACTAACCTCTTTGACCCAGGACGTAGAAAATCGAAACATGGAGATGCAAAATAAAGCCAACAAGGTGGATGCTTTGGAGGAGCAAGTTGGGCAGATTATGGAATTCATGGCACAGATTCGAGATCAAGGTGACATGGAGGATGAAGTTGTCCCAGAACCATCCAAACAGAGCCCGAACATGGATGAATTGCCAATTCAAGAAGAAGATGAGGATGACGACTTGGGCAGTTTAGAAGAATTCTTATCGCAAACCCCCCAAGTCCTTATGTCATCCAACTCAGGTGAGGAGGTTCTAAGTTCAATTCATTCTAACATCGTTCCACCAAATGTCCTTTTTCCTTGCAGGTTTTTAAATCCCAAGGAAGAAGTGAATGAAAAAGACGTTGTGGAAGCTCTTCCAGAGGTGAAAAGTGATATCCAAACTCTTGGTGCACCAAATCATGTTCCCGATGACGTTGAAACATTCAAAGAGATTTCTACACCAAGAAGAGGGATTCCAGAAAATGAGGTAGCCGGAAAATTTGTTGAACATATCAAAGAGGCTGTGCATGAGACAATCAAGCCCACAGAAGTTGAGACTGATGACACGGGACAAGCCACAACCATCATAATAAATCTGGCTAAGTTCAAAGTCCCGGAAATGTTCAAAAATGTGGTGTTTGTCATTGAGTTTGAACGAGAAAGTAAGCCATCTTCTCCATTTTTAATTTTATGTTATACTAACAATTTAATTTTGATGATTCAGGCACCGTCATTAGAACTTAGACCGTTGTCGGATCATTTCAAGTATCACCGTCCGTTCAATGATAAGCCCATGCATTTGAATAATGAAGGGAGGCCTAGGAATCACCCACAATCAGATTTGCATTCCTAATCCCTTCTCTTTACTGAATTTATTTTACTTTGTTTAGTTCTTTCATTGTTTGTTTGCTCTTGTGTGAATTTATTTTACGTTGATTATTTTTTTTATTTTACGTTGATTTTATTTTGTTTTGTTTATTTAGTTGTGATTTTTGTTTAGAAAGTTAAACATAGTCTTTTTACTTTGATTTACTTATTTTACATTTTTATAAATAAAAAAAAAAATAAATAAATAAAAAAAAAAAAAAAACATAAACATTCATATAAATAAAAAATAAAAAATAAAAATAAAAAATAAAAAAAATAAAAAAATAAATAAAAAAAAACTTAAATGCATAAATAATTTACAATAAATTGTAAACTAATTTCGTTCATTGGTCATTGGTTGGTGGTGCCTCGGAGGTCGACGGAGCCCCTGAAAGACGAAGCGCCAGAGCTGGATCATTCGGAGCCTCAATACTTGGTGCTGCTCCCGAGGACGAAGGCAACACAAACCTCGGGAGTAACGTCATAAACCGTTGATGATCACTCTGAATCCGCACTTCGGACTCCTGCAGCTGATCAAGCTTCCTCTTCATGCTTGTGGAGTAATTGGTTGCGAGCATGTGCAAATCCCTGTTCTCATGCCTAAGCACTCTGACCTCCTGCCGAAGACTAGCCACTTCAGCCATCAACGACTCCACCTGACGAGTTCGTGCAAGAAGGCGCTGGCCCATGTTTGATACTGAGCCTGCACATCGGACGCTGTAGGCCATAGAGTCCTGAACAGCCAGTTCGTCGGACCGCCTGGAAAGTATCCTAGTGTCTCTAGGAGTGAGCAGATTTCTAGCCACCACCGATGCGGTTGTTTCGTTCATCATCATGGAATCCCCAACTGTAAGAGGACCATTTGGGGATATGAAGGACGGCTGCCAAATGTTGGTTGGAGAAGATATATCACTATCTTCCCCAACATTCAAGTTAAGGCGACGGTCAGAAGGGCAAGACATTTTCTGAAGGTGTTGAGAATGAAGAGTCGGACTGATCAAGATTAAAAGAAGTGCAAGTGTGAGTGTTTACAGGAGGGAGTGTTTACAGGGGGAGCTTAAGTGTGTTGTGGAACAAAAATGAGCGTTCTTATAAGAAGAAGAAATCGTTGAGGCATCACTCAGCAGTCGAAGAGGCGCCCTCTCGCAAATCGAAGAGCCGGGCTCCTTTCTCAAAAGCCGGATTCTTTTCTCAAAAGCGGCGTCGCCGTTCTCAAAAGTCGGGCGCCTTTCTCAAAAGCCGGAGCAGTCAGGAATCACGAGGCGAGCCGCTCCCTGATTTGTCCAGACGTGTCACATGCAATTCCTTTCTCAAAAGTCGGGATTGCTCAGAAACCACGAGCCGCTCCCTGATTTTTCCAATTTTGTCGTCACTCGTCACGCGCTGTCAGCTTTGCGCAAATTACGGGCTGCTTTTTCAGAAAGCGCGTGACCTGTACTGTTCATCCATCCACCGGCTGCCGACAGGGGTAAAGGAATAGTTTCGGTTATGAAGAAAAGTCCTATAAACGTCTACCTTCGCCTTCCAGAGCAGAGGCACACCCCATTTACACTTCTTCATCTCCGAAATTTTTCATCTCCCAAAATGCCTTTCCAACAAACCCTCTCGAGTTTCTCTGTGTTTCTCATTCCCTGGGATACCTTTGCAAATAAGTCATCTAGAGCTAGAGTATTTCATATCATGAAGGTTGAAAGCAAGAGTATCTCATATCACGCTTTCTCCCTGTCCTTTTCCTTGTCTTTGGGGCAAGGAGAAAGCGGGCAATCAGCCAGCACTCGGTGTCAATCTTCCAATCTAAGAACCGACTGCCTGGAAATCCTTCCTGATTGCTTACCTAGCATTGCTCTCGAATGCTCTTCTTCAACCACTGATGTACTTCCGAAGAAGTCGCCACATCTGCCTGGAGAACAGACATGGCAAGTGAAAATGATACTTGAAGCATGTGGAGACAAGGTGCTGCTTCATCTTCAAGATCAAGTCTCATTTTCCTTGCTAAGAAGTTCCCCAGCCCAGTTCAAGCATACACCTGTGGAACGATACTTCTTCAAAAGCAAAAGTATCCCATATCATCAGAGTCAAAGGCAAAGATATCTCATGGCATGCTTTTCCTTTACCCTTGCTCTTGGCTACGAGTCAAGGTGAAAGAAGGCAATCGGTCGGCACTTGGACAGATTGAACAAAGAATCAGACCACCACCTCTACCTCGTGCCTACCTGCCATGCAGAAGAACAAAAAGAGAAGAATGTAGCCTGCAGACTCAATCAACCCGGCAGAATGAGTCCGAGTTGAAACCAAGAGCTCGAGAAGCTTCAACACCACCACCAATCAAGTCTCATTTTCCTTGCTAAGAAGTTCCGAGGCCAGTTCAAGTTCAAAGCTGTGGAAAGTCACCAAACAGGACCAATGATCACTTTTTAGTTTTATTCATTGTCTTTTATTTTCATTTTTAATTTTTCGTTTGCATTTTCTACATTTTCTTGCGTGCTTAACTGTTTTATTTCTTTTCTTTGCAGGAACTTTTGGCTATTTCCACCCTTGAGGTTGATTGCAGAATTTTAGCTTGGGGGTCATCGCTTGATTTTTTCTGCAAATTAGGGAAGTTTTCAGTCCTATTGCTTTATTTTGCTTCTTTATATATATTTATTTTATTTTTATTTGCATTTTATTATATTTTCTGACATTGGGGACAATGTCTAGTTTAAGTGTGGGGGTAAAGAGTATGAAAAATGACCAAATTGAAAATTTTTGTACCTTCGACTTTGAACTGGTTTCATTTGTTTCCATGTTATTGCTTTGTTTTCTTAATTAGTTTTGTTTTATTTAAAAAAAAAAAAAAAAAAATTCGGAAAATTTAAAAAATCCAAAAATATTTCCTTGTTTTCCTTATTATTTTGAATTAGATTTTTGTTAGTTTCCCGACCCAATGATATAATTGAATAAAATTTGAACCATGATCATCAAGAACTTAGTTAACATGTGTTGTGTGAAAGTCCTTATTCTCGTGTTAGTTTGTACATTTTTGTTCATCTTTGAAAAACCAAATGCACATAGCCTTGTTGATGTGAAATTAAAGCATGATTTAAAGCTCCATATGTGAATTTAGTGACCATATACATCCTATGTGAGTTTTTGAGCCTATTGAAAGTGTGTGCATTTTTCATACACTCTTATTCTTTCATGTGTGATGAACTTATGTGAGATACTTCTCTAGAACTTGCATAACGATCTTTCGAAATATTTGTCATTGATTGCATGAACTTGAAAATGATAGAGGCATTAGGTTTACCACCATGGCCCAAATAACCTTGTTTCCCAAAGAAAAATGATATCATTAGATTGCCAATTTGAGCCGTATTTGTAAACCTTTTATTTCTTATCACCAGATATGTCTACCCTTATGCCTGAAATAAATATTTTTCCTTACCCTTTCCAAGCGAGCAATGCAAGATTGTCTTATGTGAAGTGTTTGTGAAGTACTTTGAAGGGGTTTTGGCAAAAGAATAAGTGTGGGGGTTTTTCATATTTGTTTCTGCTTATAAAAAAAAAAAAAAAAAAAAGAAAGAAAGAAAGAAAGTTGTTTACGAAGAAAATAAAAAAAAATGGAGTGTTTAAAGTTTCAGTTTAAGGTTGTGGTTGGAGGTGACTAGAAGAATAGCTGGAAAGTTTGAGTTTCTTATAAATCTAAATCAAAGAATTGTTTGCAATGTAGCTTGGAACTTGTTTTTACCTATTCTTTCGCTTCAATAACCCTCGCCCTAAACCTCATTACGTCCAATAAAAGTCCTCTTGATTTAAGTTTTGCAATTATGATTGTGGAGAAGTGATCTTTATGCAAGCTTATGGTAGAACTTTCACATTTGATTCTTTGAGAGAAACACATTAAAACTAAACACATGTGTGATTGAGTGTAAATCCAGTGAGAAGGTCGCTAGTTTGCTTATGGTGTTTTTAAAAATAAAAATTTGAAATTGCATTAGCATGGCTATCTCACACACTACACTTCAAGGATGTTTCAAAGATTGCTGCTAATATTTGAATAAGGAAAATGAACTTGAATTGCTTGTTGGTTTTAGCTATGGTTCTTGATGATTGTGTTCTCAAATGAAATTCTATGAGGGTCAAATAGGGGGAAGCTAATATTTTCATGTTATTACTTTTTCTGTTTTCGTTTGTTTTGCTCGAGGACTAGCAAAAGTTAAGTGTGGGGGTATTTGATAAGCTCATATTTATACATATTTTACATCAAATTCTCTTATCTTTTGTTAGTTAGTTTCTTATATTTTTGAGTTATTTACTTTGTTTTTGTGTTTTATCGAATTTATCTAGATAAGAAAATAAAAGTAGCATAAGTGTATATTTTTAGTAATAAAATCGTCAAAACTGCATTGCCCACTATTTTTGGTTAATAAAAAATAAGATAGTATTATAAA
Organism: Malus fusca; assembly: GCA_035220775.1. Classification (NCBI taxonomy): domain Eukaryota; kingdom Viridiplantae; phylum Streptophyta; class Magnoliopsida; order Rosales; family Rosaceae; genus Malus; species Malus fusca. Next base: position 25,774,176 of record CM069067.1, on the reverse strand, counting down.
TATATATATATATATATATATATATGATATTGAGGGAGACAGCTGTGCATGTGGGTGTGTTTGCCAAAAGCAAGTGAAAAAGAAAATATAATAGGGGGAAGGCTTGCGGAATGGGTGGATAGAAAAAGAAGATTAAAAGATTAAAAAGAGGAGTTGGTGCTTGGCTGGAAGAATAATGAAGGTTTAAAGGGGGGAATCCAAAGAAACAGAAAACAAAAGCTAAAAGGGGTCTCGGTCTTGATGGGCTGTTTTAATGAAAGAAAGAATAATCTAAAGGAAGAAAGAAGGTTGCTGCCTTTGCAGCTGGTAAAGGTCAGTGCGGGCAGGGAATAAAAAAAGAAAAGGCAGGAGGTCACTAAGTGGACCTCGTGGAAACGCAGAAATAAGGAAGGTGTTGGAGGACGTGAGGAAGGGAGGATCGAGGAGGTCGCTGCCTTGGCAGCTGGAAGGACTGACGTGCGTGAGTTTGGCAGCAAGATAGGAGGACGACAGCTGCTGCAAGCTGCCTTGGGCTGCGCAGGTGAGGGTTGCGAGAATTCGCGAGGGCAGCGTGTTAGCGCGCAAGGAAGAAGGTGGAAGTCCTCGCGGGCTGCTGCGTTTGCGCAGGAAGAGAGGAGACAGGGCCTCGGGGACAGAAGAGATATATTGGAGAGTTGGCTGCTGTGCTTACGTGAAGAACAAGGCAGCAAGTCAGCGGGAAGAAGCTGTCAACGTGAAAGGAAGGAAGACAGTGGCATGCATGTTCAGTTAGAGCACGGAAAGGCAGACACGGAACCAACTCTTCTCTCTCGGTTTATTCTTCTCCAGCTCACGTTTATTTATGTTTTTGTTTAAGAATAATGTGTAATTAATTTGTTTTGGCTAGAGGTTAATTCAAAACCATGAATATATTTGTAATATGAATTGATTACCTTCAGTTGTGATTTCTGAGTTGTGATTTAATTTGCTTAACTGCTTGATTGATAACTTATTTTTGTTTGTCGATTAAGGATGCATACTTAATTTACATGCATGAATTTGATGCTAGAATATAAGTAAATTTCACCTAATCGTTATGAACTTATATTCACAAGTAGTAAAGGTTGTTGACCACAATCGTGTTAAGAAAATTCTTGGCATAAGTTTCATGCGTATTCCATAGTAACAAGTGCCTCGTCAATGCTTATGATTTCCATTGAACTTAATGATCTTTGATATGTCTCTCTATCATGCGTATTCCATAGTTAGGGAACTTGATAAGAATAATTTGGTTGTGATGCGTATCCCGTCCAATTCAATGAATCTAGGGAAATCTGAAGGTTAATTTAAGCGGACCTAATTAACTTGGGGCGTTGAGAATTTACAATTTATTGAAAGAACAACTGAAAATCAATTTAGGTTGCATATGTGTCATGTGTGGAGAAGAATCCTCTAGCCAGTCCGTCGTCCATCCTTTCACCTTAATTTCATGTTTTTGTCAATTTTGTAATTTATTTAAGTTTAATTTACTTTTCATCAAAAATCAATCCCCCGTTTATTTTAAAGTATTATATTTGTTAGAAATCATTTTAGTTTGTGTTTTCTTAAGTCTTGAGTTGTTTTGAGTCTTTTGATTTATTTTAGTTTATTTGTTAGTTTTATTTTGAGTGATTCTAGTTAAGTGTTTTAATTTTAGTTTAGTGTTTTAAATTTTGTTTTTACGTTTTTAATTTTAATTTTACTTTGGTTAGCATCCCTAGTTAATCCCCGGTTAGAACGATCCCTACTTATCTATATACTACAATCGTCACAAATAGGGTTTAAATTTGTGCGTTAATTTATTTTCGCATCATGTGTACTTTCTCAAAAATTTTGGTTCCCATATCCTTTCTTTCATTAGCCTATCACCCTTAACCCCATTACAACCGAACTAAAGTCCTATAGATCCAAGAAATTATTTGATATTGATAGCGAGCTAGGTTGACAAGCAAGCATATGGCCGCATGTTGTAATGAGATTATTTGAGTGAAACACATTATCCAAAAATATGAGTGAATGAGTGTATGCCCAGTGAGGATGTCACTTGTTTGCATATGATGATTTTAAGAAGCTTAGAATTGCATTGGCATGGTTATTGCACGCACTACACTTCAAGGATGATTGAAAGGTTTTTGCTAAGAATTGGAATGTGGTTGATTCACTTGCTTTGTGCTTACTACAGACTTGATTATGATGCATCTTGCAAAAGATTCTTTGAGGGTCACATAGGGGGAGGCTAGCGTTTTCCATGCTATTACTTTTTCATGAATTTCTTCTGTTTGCTCGAGGACTAGCAAAATGTAAGTTTGGGAGTATTTGATGAGCGCATATTTTACTATTTATTTTCTCCCGAAAGCTACATTTTCTTGTGATATTTTGCACTTAGATGAAAGAAATTACATAGTGTTGTGCTTTTATAGTTATATTAATGAGGTGGAGGAAAATATCATGTTATAATTTCTTATTTTTAATTAAACCAAGTGGTTTGTTATGATTTAAGCGTCTACCTATTTGGCATTATAATATACTTGTGGTCTACATTCATTTTCTTTTTATTTATGTGCAGTGCATGTCACTTATTGGAATTGGAGAAGCCTTCAGCACGTGTTTATTTCATGGATCACAAGTCTATGCGAAACTGAACCGACAAGGAAAAAACAAAATAAAACAAAAGAAAGCTGCATATTTCCTCTCCCATTTTCCAGGGTTAGCCTCCATACAAAACCAAAATAAAGAGAGATCTTAGTAAAGTTAAATTGGAGAGAAATAAGGTGAATCACCTACACAAAGCGGTTTCAAATTCATGGGTCTTTGCCAAAAGCATAAATTTAGGATATTTGGTTGCACAATCTGTTCAATTGTAGAGGAAGTCTGATCACTTTCAGCCCTGGTGGATATCTATATGGAGATGAAACTTCGATTGGTATTGAGCGGATAATTAAAGAAGGCACAGAGGGGGTTTGCAGCAGCAAGTAGACCAAAGGCACAAGGGAAAACGTTGGCAAATGGAGAAAGTAATCAATGTGTGTTTATTGTACCAAGTGGCTAGTAGATAATTGAAGAGTTCTTTGGTTTTCTTTTCTTCTAATGTTGTCAATAAATGGGTTTTAACTCATTGTCGGTTATGGAGAAGAAAATTAAAACAGAAGAGGAAAATGAAAAGGGGACTGATCAATTATTCGACGGAAGCAGCAAGGGACATACGGCAAGATAGAAGCAGCAGAGCACAAGGATTTTTTCAACATTTTTTCTAAACTCAATTTTCTTCTCATTTTTATTTTGAATTTAATAATATTTTCGATTATGTTTTGGAACTAATTTTCCTTAGCTAGGGCTACAAATTAGCCATGACTATGAATGCTTATATTCTCAAGTGAATTATTTCAAGTTTTCAATTTCATTCAGTATCGTTTGTTGTGTTTATATGCTTGGTTTTAGTCTTGGTGATTAGCTACCATCTTGACTTTTACTTGGTAAATTTGATGCAAGTAGTGCAGATGCCATGTTTTCAACTTGAGTGATAGCTTCTTGCAAATAGATACCATGAATTACCTAGTAGTAGATGCCATACCCTAGGATTTGTGTAGTCTTTATATAAATTTCCACTAATCGTAATGAGTTTCATTATGTTAAACTATTCCAGATGCCATGGATGGTTGCATATTGGGATATACGTAATAGTCTAGATGCCCTAGATATTGCACGTGTTAGGGAGCTTTGACTATCAATGAGGTTGAGTACTTGTTAATAATTCACTGCAGAAAATAAGTTGGATTGGTTATGGTGAGTCAGATGCTCTAGCATTTTACTCAACTGAATTACAATTTGTGTTCTTGGCTGCCACTTTTTGCATTGTGATCAAACTTTCTTGTTTTCATTTGTTTTTACTATTAGTTTCAATTCTCAAATTCATCTTTCATCAATCTTTGCTAATTTTACTTCGTTGCAATTGGATTTAAGTTAGTTGATAAGAATTAAATCATTTTATGAGGGACGATATTAAGTGCTTGGTTTCTATACTATCGAACGATTCGTACGCTTGCGAGTATAAAATTTGGAACTAAGTTGGACTAATTTTGGTTAGTTTAAATTTCGCAACACTAATAAATATTAATAAATAATAAATCACTTTATAGCAAACGAATATGTGGGCACAATTTTTTTTATTAATTTACAGACAGACGAAAAGTATTTTGTGCCCTTTTATTTAGTATTATTTAAATCATTTGGTCGTAAAGACATTATGTTCGTGTCTTAAAGTCTGGACACAGAGTCATATTTAAGTATTAGTTTTTATCGATCCCACAACCCACTCAGTTTCAAAAGCAGCCTCACCCACACTCACTCAGCCTATTCAAACTCTCCTTTCTCATATTCATTCTCACCCGTCTCTCTCCAACCCCCTTTCTCTCACTACCTTCCCCAAATCAAATCATGGAGGCTCTTGAGTTCCATCGTCGCCAGAAAACCTTGGTAGGAACCCTCTACACACGATCCCCACAAAAAAGGATCTCGGAGTGGCAGGGGGTTGGGATCGGCGGAGAGTTTGGAATCGGAATTGGAAGAGGTATTCGCAGTTTTGATAACTGCATGGTCATCGAGGGTCAGTTTCTAGGGTTGGAGTGGGAGGCATTCGAACTCGTCTTCATCCCAATACTCGAAGCTGGTGAAGGAAGGTTTGGGAAGATAGATGCATGGTGAGTCCTTCGGGTTGGGATCCGAGTTTGGTAGGGATGGATCAGGGAAGGTGAGTCAGGTTGGTATGCGATGGTGAGGAGAGGGTGGGTGTGAGTCGGAAGAGGGAGTGAGGAGTAGTCGTCGTTGTTGGCGACACGGAGAGAGGAGGGATGAGGGAGAGAAAGAGTGGTGGGAGAAGAGGAAATGGAGGATTAGTGCTTGCATCTTTATCTCCTTTGATTTTTAAAGTACGATTGTATACTTGTAAACGTGTGTTGGTTGTTCAAGTGCCATGGATACAAGTTAGCAGGTCCCTGTCACTGCTATTAATGGTTAAGCCTCCAGTTTTCCTTGTGGTTGTTGGAATGGGAAGGTATGAAATTCGCCCTATTTCGTTGTGTTTTTCTGTTATCACGAGATTAATGCTTTAATACTATAGTAGAAATGGGAATTTATGCTCCTTTAGTTTATTTCAATTAAGTCACTTTTAGAATTAACAATTACCATGCATCCAATTCTAGGACTTTATATTTACTTGTTGGGTTGTTGAGTTTTTTTATACAATTTGTAAGTGACCCCACTTCACATACTCTACAAGTAGCTAAACTTGGTAATGAATTTTTTATAGGCAAGTCAGATGCTTTCTCAAACATGAACTCAAAGTAATGATGTTTTTTGTATGTTCTTAGGGTGCACTCCTTGTCCAATGATGAGATAGCGAGGATGGGGAAATCAACCATTCTTAAGTCCCTAATGAGGTTTTGCTCCGCAATTGAATCTCTACACCGCAGAGTACCTCTGAAAACCTACTGAGATGGACTTGCAAAAGCTTCTGAAGAAGGCTGAGATGCTAGGTTTTCCTGGGATAATTGGAAGCATCGACTGTATGCACTGGACCTAGAAAACTGTCCAAGTGGATGGCGACGAGCATATGGGGACAGAAAAGGAGCAAAAAGTATCATTTTGGAGACAGTGGCATCATTTGATACATGGATTTGACACGCTTTTTTTGATGTTCTGGGGGCTCAAAATGACCTTAATTTCCTTGCCCAATCCCCAGTGTTCAATGATGTCCTGCAAGGAAAAGCACCAAGAGTCACATACTGGTTTAACGAACATAAAATCCACGGGCCATACTACCTAGCAAACGACATTTACCCAAGGTGGTCATTGTTTGTCAAAACAGTGCCACGTCCACGAAGTGCAAAGGAAAAACACTTTGCAAGCTGTCAAGAGGGGTGTAGGAAGGATGTTGAGCGTTCTTTTGGTATCCTCCAAGCTCGTTGGGCGATTGTCAGGGGTGCTACCAGAATGTTTGATTTAGAGTCGCTTTGATTCATCATGATGACGTGCATCATTGTTCACAACATGATTGTGGAAGATGAGTACGATTATGATGTCGTTGATGAATATGAGCCAAACACGATGAACAATTCCAAAACACAAATATATTGTGCTCATGACGCCACCGAAGAACCCGTGTAACACGAGCCATTACAAAGGGATGGACGTTACAATGAAATGCTCATTCAACGATATACTGCAATTCAGGACCCATATATGCACAATGTCTGGCAAATTGACTTGATAGAGCACCAGTGGGAATTGAAACAAGCTTAAGAAACTTAAGTTCATTTAGTGTGTTTGTTTTTATTTGGTGTGTTTATTTAATTTTATTTGGTGTGTTTTTTAAGTTCATTTAGTGAGTTTTTTTTATTTTTTGTGTTTGTAATTTTATTTGGTATGTTTATGTAATCTTATTTGGTGTGTTTATGTCCTTTGAATAAAGATTCTCTTAGTTTAAATAAATTACCAAATTAAATAAATATACTCTTAGTTTAAATAAAGTACTAAATTTAATAAATTGGAAACAACATAAAGTACTCTATTTAATAAATATGAAATTACAACCCAAAGTGATTGGAAAATTATGGGCTCGTGAATGGAAAATCATCACCTAACCAATTTGTGGTACTAGGATCATTTTCTCTTGTCGTGCTAGAACCATCTTGTAATACCCCGAAAAAATTAAATATATGTATATGTGAAGAAACAAAAAATCGAAAAAAATTTGATTTAGGATTATAAAAATTTGAATTGAGAACATTTAAGTTTTATTTCTAGGAATTTTTATAATTTACGTCGGTTTTTCCTTGTTGATAAGTGAAATGACGAAAATGCCCTGGTTGGCTAAATTGAAATATACTAGGACGTATCCTATCCTCGTATATTTGATCATTTTCTTGACATATTTGGATAGAATTCAATCTCACGAGCGTGTGGGCGAAAACCGTTCGTGAAACGAAATTATAACGAATAAAATAGAAATGGACGAGCGTAGGGGCAGAGTGGTCATTTTTCTATGAATCTAGAAGGCTCCATAATATTGGGAGCTTGTCGTAGAAAAGAGGAAAGGAAAAAATAAAAATAAAAGAATAAAAAGAAAGAAAAGAGAAAGGGAGAAGGAGGGGGGAAAAGGAAGAAAGTTGCAGGAGGAAAAGGAGGAAGAGAGAGGGCGAATCAGGAAGGAGAACATAAAGGGAAATGAGGGAGTGGAGAGGCACTCAACCAAACCCCCCTTTTTCGTTGACCCATCTCCAACCCGTGACCCGTTTCCAAAACCGGTCACCTCAAGTTGATTCCAGTGCAATATTCACTATTTTTTCCAGCTATTTGGGACTTCCCTCACCTACAAACATCATCATGTTCCTCCTCCTTAGTTAATCACCCATAGATTCGAAGCAAGGGTGTCCTTTTCATGGGGCATGGCGGCGACGGTGCCGCGGGACTCTTGGGGAAAATTCACCAAATTCTGAAAGAAATCCCATCGATTTGAAAACACCAAGAATTGGTTGAGGCGTTGGGAACAGTTTTGGAGTCGAATTGAAACACCATTTGCTAGGGTTCCAGCGGGTTTTAGTAAAATTGGAGCTTTTCCTGGCCAAATTGGACTTGGCCACAGGTATAAAGTTTGCTCTACTCTTTGAGATTATGTTTTTATGCGAGTTTCGTTATTCTAATTATGCTTTTGAGATCTATCTGATGTGGTTTGAATATTAACACAATTGTGGTATATACTGGATTAATTGAATATATTCGGATTTGGTTTGAATTTGGAAATGTGAACTACGAAAGGCTTGATCCCATTCAAGGGTACGTAAGTAGTCTAACAGAGTTTAGATGCAGCCTTAAATATTCGAGAACTAATATTTAGATGGAAATTTTGATCTAAGAGAAGGAAATGGTTCTAAATTGGAAGTGAAATTGTATGTTTTGGTAAATGAATAATGGTTATGGATTAGACGTGGGATGAATGAAAATATATGGAGAATGATGACTAATATTAGTGTATTAAATCTTTACTTTAAAGATATGTTTTGACATATAGAAAAACATGGATAGTTTTGTACGAAACTAAATTGTCACAGCCCGTCCCGAATTATTTTATCGATAGTGTGAAATGTCTATTTTGCCCTTGGACGTTGAGACGTATTATGTGTAACATGTTTTTGGAAGTGGACAAATATGTTATTGTTCATGCAGTCGTAATTGTGGTGGTGGTTGGACGTGAAAACCTCGGAAACCTTGAAACCAGAATTCCCGATTTGAGTTACTGTTCATGCAGTCGTAATTGTGGACTTTTCAGCGAGTTTTAAGGTCATAGGAAGCCTTAAAACATCTTCACGAAGCTTGGGGAGTAACTTTGGAGTGATTTGGACATAGGGAAGCTCGGGTTCGACGAGTTGCAGAGGTGGCCGGATTATCGTGCCATTTTCCGGCTAGATCCCGTGGATTTTAGGGCTTAAAATTGGTAAGGTTTTGTTCTACTCGTTGTAAGCTTCATTGTGGTATAAAATTCATGAATTTTGGTTGAGAATCGAAAAAGATATGAAGGTTTAAACTTTTTCCCAGTTTCCGGCGACGGTGACAGTCTCCGGCGAGCGGAGGTAGACGAAGGTGAATATTCCGTGAAAGTTGACGGAATATTCCTAACAGAGACCAACGGCGTCAGGTATCTTTAACAGAATATGCCTGTGTTTAACGGAATATTCCCTAACAGCGTTAACTATTCTGGCCCCTGTGCCAGGCATGTGCATGCGCGTGGCCGTACCTTGGCCAGCGCGTGAGGGCGCGTGGATGGTCAGAAATGTTTTCTAAAACTATGGGGATGTTCCTGAGGTTGAGTAGGTCTTGGTGGTATATTCAAATACCCCATTTAAGCAATGTATGAGAAGTTATTGGCTAATTGTGGTTGTGTGCTTTAATTAATGTTTATTTAGTTATTTCGCATATTGGTGAGACCTATCCAAATGACGAGAGCCATTAATCGAGGCTCGGGGGTTACGACCCTTCGACATACCAATTAGTGGGCTTTTGGTTTTCCGTATATACCTATATACTTGAGATTTTTCCCAGAAAATGAATTTGAATGATTATACGTTTTGAAATGCCATGCAAAGTATCTGCCTATTTTATTTATGCATTAGTAGTTGCATATATTTATGATTGGTGTTGCGGATGCACAAGTAAGTGACAGGTAAGTTCATAAATTAAAGATATGAGATTGCTTTAGTTATGCCTGCAACCCGGTGTTAGTGCTCCCGCCTAGAGTTAGGGCACAGTATTTCACGTGATGTTCACGTCCCGTACCATATGCTCACCTTGGATCCAAGTTAGGTGCACAGGCTTGTCGTACATACCACTTTAGGTGGTTCCGACTTGTTGGTGACCCGCGATCATTCGCACACTCTTCGCGTGATCGTAGAACTATAGCATATTTGTTTTACACCTAGTCTTGTCGTACATACCACTTTAGGTGGTTCTGATTCTTGTGCAGGATTTGATATGATTGAGATTGGTTATGAGCTACAGACTCAGCAGGGCAGGTCACGTTAGGTAGATCCGGCTGATATGATATCTGGCATTGATATATTTTAACTGGATCACTTATAGCATTTCATTGAGATACTTTGGCATGGTATATTTCTATGGATTTTCATCCTGAGCATGATTTCTGATATAGTATATATTATTTTTCTGAGAAATTATACAGGTTTTACGGCGAGGGGTTAGCGCTTTTGATAATTGAAATGATTTTGAAAAGCTTTGTTTTTGCCCATTCACACTTTTTGTTTTGCACCCTTCCAAGTTTTAGGTAGAAGTGCTTTGGTGGCTCACGCGGATTTCGACGGTGGTTCTGACATAACATCGCATATGTAGGATCACCTTTGGGTGTTGTATAATTAGTACTTGTCCAGTCGGACTGCACTTAGGCTATTTATGCTCTGATTGTGTATTTCACACTTAATCTCGCACTAGCACCTTATTTTAGCTAGTACTTTTAGTAGTTTGGTTTTTATTCACTTGTATTTCTCCAAATCATTATTGCTTCCGCACTGTACACATGGTTACATTACTCTCACATGACGGTCAACACGCCCTGATTTAGGTCGGGTTGTGTCAGTTGGGTATCAGAGTTTATGTTTGCAGTCATTCTTCTCTTGTGAACTTTCTAATTATTTTGGTGTCTTCTGTCAGAACTATGCCGCCTCATAGAGATCTACGTCCTTCTGTTAAGCCTAGTTTCCCCGATATCGCTCAGTTAGGGGAAGCTATTGCTAATGATATTCAGTCTTCTCTTCGTCATCCCCAAATGACACCTCTTGAGACTGTTTATAATTTGAAGTCGAATCATTTCTTGGGTAATGAAGGGTCTGAAGGAGCAGAGAAAGGGATTAATCATCTTGAGAAGACTTTCCGTTTGATGCATAAGCAGGGAAATCTTCCGGATGATAGGTGGGTTAAGATGACTACCCGATTTTTAGGGGAGCAGCCTACATCCTGGTGGAGACAGGAGTCTTATCAGTTGTCACCAGATGAAGCTGCTGATTGGGAAAATTTTAAGCAGTTATTCCATAAGAGATTCATTCCTCTAGAGCACTACAGGAGGTTTACTGATTTATCTCGTTATCACCCGGAGGTTGCTGCTAATCCGGTTAAGATGCTTCGTCGCTTCAGATTGGGTACTAAAAAGAAGTGGCGTTCTATGGCAACCACAACTTCATATGCTACTTACCAAGAGTTTTATGAGGTTTTGCTGCGAATTAAAGATTCAAAAAATATGCCCAGCGATAGTGAAGAGGAAGAAAATGATGGGAATCAGATGAGAGATGATAAAGGTAAAGGTCAGTCTTCTCAAGGACATCGCAAGACTCAGAGCTTTAAGAGAAGTGGAACTAGTTCCAGCTCTTCCAGCGGAGGTTTTAGTGCCACTGGTCAGATGAGAGGTGGTAGATTTTCAGGATGTCCTAGATTCCAGAGGCAGGGAGATTCTGGAAGGGGAAGTGCTCATTTGTGTTGCATATGTAATAATAGGCATTTTGGAGAGTGTATGCGGGGCAGCAGTGGATGTTTGTCTTGTGGGCAGATGGGATATAGAGCTATAAATTGTCCCCAGAATCAGCAGCACCGATCCAGGAAGTTTCAGGGTCTGGTAGTTATGGTCAGATGGGTCGAGGTGGTGCTTACCATTATCAAGGCGATGCCGCTCCTTATGCTTCAGGACCATATCAGTCTATGCCACCACCAGCGCCGATCCAGGAAGTTTCAGGGTCTGGTAGTTATGGTCAGATGGGTCGAGGTGGTGCTTACCATTATCAAGGCGATGCCGCTCCTTATGCTTCAGGACCATATCAATATTCACAGGATCCGTATTACCTGAGTGGGAATTCTCAGTATCTTGGAGGGTATACGCAGTATCCTTCCATTCCAGCTGGTGGATCTTAGTGGTACCAGGGAGGACAGCCCCAACAAGTTGAGATTGCTTCCAGTAGTACAGGATCTTCAAGGCAATCTGGTCAGCCAAGTCAGGGGCAAGGTGTGCAAGGGCGAGGTAATCAAGCTAATAGAAGTCTTGGGGGACGACAACAAGCCCAATGACGTATTAACAATATCTTTCTGCATGATGCTCACAATCATCCAGACTTGATCATAGGTATGTTAAACATTCTTGGTCACTTTGCTAGAGTTTTAATTGATTGTGGTGCTACGCATTCTGTCATTTCTCATACATTTGCTCAAGTGACGCAACCTCATCCTACACCTCTAGGGTATGATTTAGAGTTTGCTATGCCTAGATGGGAGATATGTTATGTTGATTGTGTATATCCAGGATGTCCAGTGATGGTGGAGGAGGTAGCTATGCCAGCTAATCTTATACCGTTAGATATTGTTGATTTTGATGTGATTTTAGGCACATATTGGTTGCATTATAATCGTGCCAATATAGATTGCTAGAGGAAAACAGTTACTTTCCATCGTCCTGGATTACCTGAAGTTACTTTTATGGGTGAACGTAATGGGGTGAGGCATGGTGTTATTTCTGATGTAAGAGCAAAAAGGTTGTTATCAAAAGGTTGCCAGGGATATTTAGCTCATGTAGTGCTGAATGATGTTGCTTCTAGTGGTGTGGAAGATGTTCGAGTAGTCAGGCATTTTCCTGATGTATTCCCTGATGCTTTATCGAGATTGCCGCTAGACCGAGATGTGGAGTTCACTATTGATTTGCTTCAAGGTACAGATCCTATATCTTTCACTCCATATAGAATGTCTCCTGCTGAATTGAGGGAATTGAAGGTTCAGTTGCAAGAATTAGTCGATAAAGGTTTTATTCCACCTAGTAGTTCACCCTGGGGAGCTCCAGTTTTGTTTGTAAGGAATAAAGACGAAACTTTGAGGCTATGTATTGATTATAGGCAATTAAATCGGGTAACAATTAAAAACCATTATCCGTTGCCACATATAGATGATTTGTTTGATCAGCTTTGAGGTGCATGTGTGTTTTCTAAGATTGATTTGAGATCTGGATATTACCAGTTGAAGATCAGCAGTGAGGATGTCCCTAAGACTGCTTTCAGGACGCGTTATGGTCATTATGAGTTTCTTGTGATGCCATTCGGATTAACGAATGCACCAGCAACTTGCATGGATTTGATGAATCGAGTATTCCAACCATATATAGACAGGTTTGTCATTGTTTTTATTGATGACATTTTGGTATACTCTAAGTCTAAAGCAGAGCATGTTCGACATCTTACTTTAGTGTTGAAGAAATTAAGGGAACATCAGTTGTATGCTAAGTTTAGCAAATGCCAATTTTGGCTGGATCAAGTGTCATTTTTGGGACATGTCATTTCTACTCAAGTTATTCAGGTGGATTCTCAAAAAGTGGCAGCTGTGGAGAATTGGGAACAACCACGAACCGTCATTAAGGTACGGAGTTTTCTTGGCCTAGCAGGCTATTATAGACGATTTGTTAAGGATTTTTCAGTCATTGCTTTGCCATTAACAAGGTTGACTAGAAAAGAAGTTAAGTTTGAGTTGAATGATAATTGTGAGCAAAGTTTTCAGCAGTTGAAGTATTATCTCACTCATGCACCTGTTTTGGCACACCCAGATGATAGTGGTAATTTTGAGGTCTACAGTGATGCTTCCCTAAATGGTCTAGGTTGTGTGTTGATGCAACATGGTAGGGTGATTGCTTATGCTTCACGACAATTGAAGCCTCATGAGAAGAATTACCCTACGCATGATCTGGAGTTAGCAGCTATCATCTTTGCTTTGAAGATTTTGAGAAATTATCTTTATGGTGAAAAATGTAAGATCTTCACAAATCATAAGAGTCTTCAATATCTTTTTACTCAGAGGGATCTTAATCTTCCGCAACGAAGGTGGGTTGAGTTGCTTAGTGATTATGATTGCACGATTGAGTATCACCCTGGTCGTGCAAATATGGTGGCTGATGCACTTAGTAGGAAAACTCCAGTTAGACTTAATGCTTTGTACGCTTGTCATGTTCCTCTTCTTGCGGATTTGAGGTCCCCTGAAGTGAAGTTAGGAGTGGAAGATCGAGAGGAAACCTTACTTGCTAATTTTCAAGTCAGGCCAATTTTAATTGATCGTGTACTTAAAGCCCAGATGGATGATGAAAAGACTCAGGAAATAATTCAAGCAAGGAATCGGGGGAAGAAGAAAGACTTCAAAATTTGAGAAACTGATGGCATGCTTATGCAGGAGAGTAGAATGTATGTGCTGAATAATATGGGATTAAAGAAAGCAATTATTGATGAAGCACATATTTCAGCTTATGCAATGCATCCAGAAGGTACTAAAATGTATCATACCATTCGACCATTTTATTATTGGCCAGGTATGAAAAGAGAAATTTTTGAATATGTGAGTAGGTTTGTCATTTGTCAGCAAGTCAAAGCAGAAAGAAATAAGCCTTTTGGATTGATGCAGCCACTTCTCGTGCCACAGTGGAAATGGGAAAATATTACTATGGATTTTGTGTACAAGCTTCCTCATACACACAATGGTTATGATGGCATTTGGGTATTAGTTGATCGGCTTACTAAGTCAGCACATTTTATTCCTGTGAGGGAGAAATATCCTTTAAGCCGATTAGCTGAAATGTTCATATCGAAGATTGTGAAGTACCATGAGATTCCAGTTAGTATTATCTCGGATCAGGATCCTAGATTTACTTCTAAGTTCTGGATAACATTCCAGGAAGCTCTTGGTTCGAGATTACTTTATAGTACAACATATCATCCTCAAACAGATGGACAATCAGAGAGGACTATTCAGACGTTGGAAGATATGCTGAGATCTTCAGTATTGCAGTTTGGTGACGCTTGGCATAAGGGGTTGGATTTAATGGAATTTTCCAACAACAACAACTTTCATTCAAGTATTGGTATGTCACCATTTGAGGAACTGTATGGCAAATCTTGTCGTACACCTTTATGTTGGTCAGAGGTTGGCAAAACAGTTTTGGTGGGCCTTGAGATTGTGGATGAGATTACTCAGAATATTCAGGTAATTAAATCTAACCTGAAAGCGGCCCAGGATCTACAGAAGAGTTTAGTAGACAGACATGCCACTGACCAGGTGTATAATGTAGGTGATTGGGTATTTCTGAAGTTATCACCATGGAGAGGTGTAGTACAGTTTGGAAAGAAAGATAAGCTAAGTCTTAGGTACATTGGACCGTATGTGATCACCGAGAGAGTCGGTGAAGTTGCTTATAGGCTTGAGTTAACTCCAGAGTTGTCCAAAATGCACGATGTGTTCCATGTTTCCATGCTTCGTCATTACATCTCAGATCCATCGCATGTGATACTGAATCAACCATTGGAAATTAATCCAGACTTGTCTTATGATGAGGAGCCAGTGACTATTTTGGATTGAAAAGATAAGGTTCTAAGAAATAAGACAGTGCGCCTAGTGAAGGTTTTGTGGAGAAATCACTTGGTGGAGGAACCACCTGGGAGACGGATGAGCGTATGAAATAGATGTATCCGCGCTTGTTTTATGATTATTAGTGGTTTGTAATTATTGTGTGAATTTCGAGGACGAAATTTTCTTAAGGGGGTAGGTTGTCACAACCCGTCCCAAATTATTTTATCGACAGTGTGAAATGTCTATTTTGCCCTTAGACGTTGAGACGTATTATGTGTGACATGTTTTTGGAAATGGACCAATATGTTAAGTTCCTAAGTTTTTGGACTCAATTAGAAGTTAGACTTTTGTTGGTTTTGGTTGGTGACAAGCTGGACCACACCCTCACACACACACCACTCCCGTGTACTCTCTCTCTCTCCTCCCTCTCTCAGATTTTCTTGCCATTTCCGTACAACCTGTACAGACAACCCTCAAAACCCTTACAAACATCACGGATCGAGGTCGTGAATGGTGTTTTTTGACTCCTTGCAAGCTTAGGAGTCGAATGGTGGTGGTGGTTGGACGTGAAAACCTCAGAACCCTTTGAAACCAGAATTCTCGATTTGAGTTACTGTTTATACAGTTGTAATTGTGGACTTTTCAATGAGTTTTAAGGTCATAGGAAGCCTTAAAACATCTTCACAAAGCTCAGGGAGTAACTTTGGAGTGATTTGGACGTCGGGAAGCTCATGTTCGACGAGTTGCAAAGGTGGCCGGATTATCGTGCCTTTTTCCGGCGAGATCCCGTGGATTTTAGGGCTTAAATTTGCTAAGGTTTTGTTCTACTCGTTGTAAGCTTCATTCTGGTATAAAATTCATGAAATTTGGTTGAGAATCGAAGAAGATATGAAGGTTTAAACTTTTTCCCAGTTTCCGGCAACGGAGACTGTCTCCGGCGAGCGGAGATAAATGAAGGTGAATATTTCGTCAAAGTTGACGGAATATTCCTAACAGAGACTAACGATGTAAGGTATCTTTAACGGAATATGCTTGTGTTTAACGGAATATTCCCTAATGGCGTTAACTATTATGTCCCCTGTGCCAAGCAAGTTCCTGCGCGTGGCCGTGCCTCGGCCGGCGCGTGGATGGTCAGAAATTTTTTCTAAAAATATGGAGATGTTTCTTAGGTTGAGTAGGTCTTGGTGGTATATTCAAATACCCCATTTGAGCAATGTATGAGAAGTTATTAGCTAATTGTGGTTGTGTGCTTTAATTAACGTTTATTTAGTTATTTCGCATATAGGTGAGACCTATCCAAAGGACGAGCACCATCAATCGAGGCTCAAGGGCTACGACCCTTCGACATACCAGTGAATGGGCTTTTGGTTTTCCGTATATACCTATAGACTTGAGATTTTTCCCAGAAAATGAATTTGAATGATTATACGTTTTGAAATGCCATGCAAAGTATCTGCCTATTTTATTTATGCATTAGTAGTTGCATATATTTATGATTGGTGTTGCGGACGCACAGGTAAGTGACAGGTAAGTTCATAAATTAAAGATATGAGATTGCTTTAGTTATACGAGATATGATGTGATGCATTGAGAACTCATAAACCTACACCCCAGTGTTAGTGCTCCCGCCCAGAGTTAGGCACAGTCCTTCACGTGATATTCACCTCCCGCACCATATGCTCACCTTGGATCTAAGTTAGGTGCACAGGCTTGTCGTACATACCACTTTAGGTGGTTCCGACTCGTAGGTGACCCGCGATCATTCGCACAGTCTTCACGTGATCGTGGCACTAGAGCATATTTATTTTACACCTAGTCTTGTCTTACAGACCACTTTAGGTGGTTGATGTGAGAATTACTTGACACACAAATTAAACCCTCTTTTTGACAATTGTAGTATAGATGTAAGTAGGGTATCGTTCTAGGCCGGGGATTAAGAGGGATTGCTAATCTATTCTAAATTAATTTAAAAATATTAAACAAGACTCAATGACACAAAACTAGGCTAAAAACTCTAATAACTCGAAACACACTTAGAATGACTCAAAATAATGAAAACAATCAAATTGGACACTAGGAACTGAAATGGACGGAAATTGAATTAAAAGACTAACAACAATGAAAACTAACTAAATAATATAATTTAATAATGGGGGGGGTTTGGTTTTGACGATAAGTAAATTAAACTTAAATAAATTACAGAATTGACAAAAGCATGAAATTAAGGTGAAAGGATAGGTGACGGACTAGCTAGAGGGTTCTTCTCCACACATGACACATATGCAACCTAAATTGACTTTCAGTTGTTCTTTCAATAAATTGTGAATGACAATGTTCCAAGTTAATTAGATCCGTTTAAATTAACTCTTAGATTTCCCTAGATTCATTGGATTGAATGGAATACGCATTACAACCAAATTATTCCTCATCAAAGTCCCTAACTATGGAATACGCATGATAGAGACATTCAACAAAGATCATTAAGTTCAACGGAAATCATAAACATTGACTAGGCATTCATAACTATGGAATACGCATGTTAATCCAGCCTAGAATTCACTTAACACGATTGTGGATAACAACCTTCACTACTTGTGAATATAAGTTCATAACGATTAGGTGAAATTCACTTATATTCTAGCATCAAATTCATGCATGTAAGTTAAGTATGCATTCTTAATCGACATACAAAAATAAGTTATCAATCAAGCAGTTAAGCAAATTAAATCACAACTCAGAATTCACAACTGAAGGTAATCAATTCATATTACAAATATATTCATGGCTTTGAATTAACCTCTAGCCAAAATAAATTTAGTTACACATTATTAAAACAGAAATAAAATATAAGTTTGGAAAGATTTAACCGAGAGAGGAGAGTGCTTCAGTGCTCTGTCTGTCCGTGCCTTTGAACCCCTGACCTCTTTCTGCACGTCCTCCGTGCCTTCCTCTGACTGTCTCGCTCCATCCGCTGCCAAGGCAGTCTTTCCTTTCTTCAGTCCCGACCTTCCCGTCTCTCCTGCTTGACCTCTGTCACTGTCGTGCTCTCCCAGCTGCCAGTACGTCAGTCCTCCCTGCTCTCTCACGTCTCCTCGCTGCCTCAAGGCAGCGCGCCTTTCCTTCTATCCCGCGTCTCGCCCCTCTCTGGTCTCTCGCTCTCTCACGTCTCTTATTTCTTTTCCTGCCCGAGGCAACACGCACTGCCTTCTGTTTTTTTTTTATTCTTTCCCTCCTCTCGCTGCCTCAAGGCAGCGCTGCCACCTGTCACTGTCCTGCGTCTCGCCCAGCTCTCTCCTCCAGAGCAGCTCCCCCCTCCTGAATATTGAGTGCTTAGGCATGAGAATAAGGAGTTGCACATGCTCGCAACTAATTACTCAACAAGCTTGAAGAGGAAGCTTGATCAGCTGCAGGAGTCCGAAGTGCGGATTCAGAGTGATCATCAACGGTTTATGGCGTTACTCCCGAGGTTTGTGTTGCCTTCGTCCTCGGGAGCTGCACCAAGTATTGAGGCTCCGAATGATCCAACTCTGGCGCTTCGTCTTTCTGGGGCTCCGTCGACCTCCGAGGCACCACCTACCAACGACCAATGAAAGCTATTAGTTCACATTATTGTAAAATATTTATGCTTTTAAGTTTATTTAATTATATATATAAATATAAGTTTTTTTTTTTTGTTTTTTTTTTATTTTATTTTATTTTATTTTTTTCAAATTATATGGACGTTTATATATATATATATATATTTTTTTTTTAAGGCAAAATATCAATGTAAAAATATGTAAATTAATGTAATAAAGACTATGTTTAACTTTCTAAACAAAAATCACAACTAAATAAACAAAACAAAATGAAAGCAGTAAAGAGAAGGGATTAGGAATGCAAATCTGATTGTGGGTGATTCCTAGGCCTCCCTTCATTATTCAAATGCATGGGTTTATCCTTGAACGGACGGTGGTACTTGAAATGATCCGACAACGGTCTAAGTTCTAATGACGGTGCCTGAATCATCAAAATCAGAAACATGTTAGTATAAATTAAAATTAAAATTGGAGAAGATGGCTTACTTTCTTTTTCCGACACAAACTCAAAGACAAACACCACATCTTTGAACATTTCCGGGACTTTGAACTTGGCCAGGTTTACTATGATGGTTGTGGCTTGTCCCGTGTCATCAAACTCAACTGCTTTGGGCTTGATTGTCTCATGCACAGCCTCTTTGATATGTTCAACATATTCTCCGGCCACCTCCTTTTCTGGAATCGTTCTTCTTGGTGTACAAGTCTCTTTGAATGTTTCAACATCATCGGGAACATGATTTGGTACACCAAGAATTTGGATATCACTTTGCACCTTGGGAAGAGCTTCCATAACGTATTTTTCATTCACTTCTTCCTTGGGATTTAAAAACCTGCAAGGAAAAAGGACAATTGGCGGAATGGGGTTAGAATGAATTGAATTTGGAACCTCCTCACCTGAGTTGGATGGCATAAGGACTTGAGGGGTTTGCGACAAGAATTCTTCTAAACTGCCCAAGTCGTCATCCTCATCTTCTTCTTGAAGCGGCAATTCATCCATGTTCGGGCTATGTTTGGATGGTTCTGGGACAACTTCATCCTCCATATCACTTCCCAAAGTGATGGCTTCATTGATTTCCATTTCTCCCTTTGAATTTGCAAATGTGGAGTTGGAGAGTTCTCTTTGATCTTGAATCTGTGCCATGATCTCCATAATCTGCCCAACTTGCTTCTCCAATGCATCCACCTTGTTGGCTTTATTTTGCATCTCCTTGTTTCGATTTTCTACTTCCTGGTTCAAAGAGGTGATTAATTGAATAATATTATCATTATCAACCGACGAACCTGAATTTGGTTGGGGAGATTGTGGTGGAGGTTGTGGTGGTTCATATGGCCACTGATAGAACTCTTCCGATGGCGGCAATTGTTCTTCTTTTCGTAAACCCTGCGCCACAGAAATTAGTCCTTCAAGAATTTCATTATAATTCATGGGCATACTTTGATTTGATTGGAATTGTTGTGGGGGATGCTGTGGTGGCTGCATAGGTCTTGAATAGAACTCGTCTTGCTGCCAATATCCACCTTGTTGAAATTGTTGAGGTTCATCCCACATATAATCTGAATTACCTCTCCAATCTGAATTGCAAGCGTTGGAAAACATGTTGCCCCTTGATTGGTTATAGCCTTGATATCCCCAAACATCTTCATTGGCAGAAAATTGAGGACTTTGATATCCTTCCCCATAGGGCACATCAAGTGTAGGGACACTTGGCATTGTGGTCCGTTCGGCATTATGAGTCAATTGAGCAGTGAGCTGTGCCAATTGAGCTTGAATGGTCGCAAGTGCCATGTCTCGCTCCATTTGTACCTAAAATCAAAGAAAGAAAAATAAATCAAATATCAAAAGTAAAATACACAAACACCAATATAAACATAAACAAAAACAAAAATAAAGGGATTAGCAAAGTTGCTAATCCCCGGCAACGGCGCCAAAATTTGATGTGAGAATTACTTGACACACAAATTAAACCCTTTTTTTGACAATTGTAGTATAGATGTAAGTAGGGTATCGTTCTAGGCCGGGGATTATGAGGGATTGCTAATCTATTCTAAATTAATTTAAAAATATTAAACAAGACTCAATGACACAAAACTAGGCTAAAAACTCTAATAACTCGAAACACACTTAGAATGACTCAAAATAATGAAAACAATCAAATTGGACACTAGGAACTGAAATGGACGGAAATTGAATTAAAAGACTAACAACAATGAAAACTAACTAAATAATATAATTTAATAATGGGGGGGTTTGGTTTTGACGATAAGTAAATTAAACTTAAATAAATTACAGAATTGACAAAAGCATGAAATTAAGGTGAAAGGATAGGTGACGGACTAGCTAGAGGGTTCTTCTCCACACATGACACATATGCAACCTAAATTGACTTTCAGTTGTTCTTTCAATAAATTGTGAATGACAATGTTCCAAGTTAATTAGGTCCGCCTAAATTAACTCTTAGATTTCCCTAGATTCATTGGATTGAATGGAATACGCATTACAACCAAATTATTCCTCATCAAAGTCCCTAACTATGGAATACGCATGATAGAGACATTCAACAAAGATCATTAAGTTCAACGGAAATCATAAACATTGACCAGGCATTCATAACTATGGAATACGCATGTTAATCCAGCCTAGAATTCACTTAACACGATTGTGGATAACAACCTTCACTACTTGTGAATATAAGTTCATAACGATTAGGTGAAATTCACTTATATTCTAGCATCAAATTCATGCATGTAAATTAAGTATGCATTCTTAATCGACATACAAAAATAAGTTATCAATCAAGCAGTTAAGCAAATTAAATCACAACTCAGAATTCACAACTGAAGGTAATCAATTCATATTACAAATATATTCATGGCTTTGAATTAACCTCTAGCCAAAATAAATTTAGTTACACATTATTAAAACATAAATAAAATATAAGTTTGGAAAGATTTAACCGAGAGAGGAGAGTGCTTCAGTGCTCTGTCTGTCCGTGCCTTTGAACCCCTGACCTCTCTCTGCACGTCCTCCGTGCCTTCCTCTGACTGTCTCGCTTCATCCGTTGCCAAGGCAGTCTTTCCTTTCTCCAGTCCCGACCTGCCCGTCTCTCCTGCTTGACCTCTGTCACTGTCGTGCTCTCCCAGCTGCCAGCACGTCAGTCCTCCCTGCTCTCTCACGTCTCCTCGCTGCCTCAAGGCAGCGCCTAAGGCAGCGCGCCCTTCCTCCTATCCCGCGTCTCGCCCCTCTCTGGTCTCTCGCTCTCTCACGTCTCTTATTTCTTTTCATGCCCGAGGCAACACGCACTGCCTTCTGTTTTTTTTTTTATTCTTTCCCTCCTCTCGCTGCCTCAAGGCAGCGCTGCCACCTGTCACTGTCCTGCGTCTCGCCCAGCTCTCTCCTCCAGAGCAGCTCCCCCCTCCTGAATATTGCAAGTTGACTGGTTTTAACCCAGATTCCAGCTTGCCTCCCACGTGTTCTCAATTGCGCCAGCTGCCAAGGGCAGCTTTCCCTTTTTTTCTTTCTTGCTGTGCTTCCCCCACTTTCTTTTATTTTATTTTCTTTTCTTCCGTGCTCTCCCACTCCTCTCCTTCTTTTATTATTTTGCTTTCCCTTTTCAAGCTGGCATGCGCGCCAGCTTTTCTTATCTCCTTTTCTGAATGCTCTCTCCCCCGTTTCTGGCAGCATGTTTTCCTTTGATAGTCCATGTGCATCATTATTTGCATTACCTTGTAAATAATACCAGCCACTTTAGGATCAAGCACGTATTGATAACTATAAATCACCACATTCGAAAACATAAACAAAGAAAATAAGTGAGTAAGGCAGCTTTGACGAATTTATCACTTAAAATCTCACTTGTGCAATTTTTATTTTATTTACTAGATAAATTCGATAAAACACAAAAACAAAGTAAATAACTCAAAAATATAAGAAACTAACTAAGAAAAGACGAGAGAATTTGATGTAAAATATGTATAAATATGAGCTCATCAGTGGTTCTGACTTGTGTGCAGGATTTGATATGATTGAGATTGGTTATGAGCTATAGACTCAGCCGGGCAAGTCACGCTAGGTAGATCCGACTGATATGATAACTAGCATTGATATATTTTAACTGGATCACTTATAGCATTTCATTGAGATACTTTGGCATGGTATGTTTCTATGGATTTTCATCCTGAGCATGATTTCTGATATAGTATATATTATTTTTCTGGAAATTATACAGGCTTTACGGCGAGGGGTTAGCGCTTTTGATAAATGAAATGATTTTGAAAAACTTTGTTTTTGCCCACTCACACTTTCTGTTTTGCACCCCTCCAGGTTTTAGGTAGAAGTGCTTTGGTGGCTCATGGGGATTTCGACGGTGGTTCCAACAGAACATCACAAATGTAGGATCACCTTTAGGTGTTGTATAATTAGTACTTGTCCAATCGGACTGCACTTAGGCTATTTATGCTCTGATTGTGTATTTCACACTTAATCTCGCACTAGCACCTTATTTTAGCTAGTACTTTTAGTAGTTTGGTTTTTCTTCACTTGTATTTCTCCAAATCATTATTGCTTCCGCACTGTGCACATGGTTACGTTACTCTCACGTGACGGCCAGCACACCCTGATTTAGGTCGGGGTGTGTCAAAATTGTTCGAAGTAAAGAAATGTAATTAATGGTAATAAATTAACCATGATTCTAAATTGGGCCTATCATCGAAATTAACTCCCGAAATAAATATATTTCAGGACGAGGTGTGACAAAATGGTATCAGAGCAAATGATCCTATTCTATGAGCACTATTCTTGAGTCTTGTTGGTGTGAATTATGACATGCATTGTGGTTGCATTAATTCATATTTTTAGGAATAAAGTGGCATTCATGTTTTATATGTGATATACATATATAAATTGTATTATGATTGTGATGCAATTTCCTTGGTAAATATGAAAGTTTCGTTTATGGGAATTGTGATTTGCGTTTATATTGCATTATTTCCTAAGTTCCATGAGTATGACGGAAATTATGTGGAATGCATATATTGTGAAATATGATGCTTTGAATTGAATTGAATGGGAGTAGGAAAATTTTAAAATATTGTATTCATGTTATAGCTTCGAAGATGAGCATTTGATTAAAGTTTTGGATTATTCTTGAATTGAATCGATATTAGAATATACATTATGAAAATGTTGAATGTTAAGGTGATTGTGAGGTGGTGATAAGTAGATGGAGAATTTGTATTATACCTAGCACTTGAGAAATTGATTTGGGCAAAAAAGCCCCTGGATATAAGGGTGGATATGTGAATTGGGCAAAAAGACCCGTGGATATAAGGGGTCGATATGTGAATTGGGCAAAAAGGCCCTTAGATATCAGGGTGGATATGTGAGATTGGGCGAGAAAGGCCCGTGAATGTGGAATTGGGCGAAAAGGGCCCATAAATGTGAAATTGGGCGGAAAAGGCCCCTCAGATGTGAAAAAAAAAGAAAAAAAAAGAAAAAGAAGAAGAAGAAAAGAAAAAGAAAGTGTGATGTGTATTGGCCAGGTATATTACAATCTTTTCCAGCCTACTAGTCAATGATTGAAATAAAAGAAAATGATGGTGAAATCATTGTTCTATCAATGATAAGTGTGGAGATAGAAATTTTAAAATGTTATGGCCAACGATAAATGTGGTTGAAAATGTTAATATTTATGGAAGATATGGTGATTTGTTGAAGGGGAATGAAATTATAAACTGTGATTATGGTTTGCCATTATAATGAGAATGGTGGGTGGATATGAATGAAATTATGGAATGAAATTTTTGAGTTCGTTTAATATAAATGTTTTCCCAACTGAGTTTCTTCGTCTAATGAAAAGAATTGACGGGAAAAGTTGATAATTATAAACTTGATTAGTTTGGTTTGCCATTAACGCATTATGGTGTGAAATTCTGATATTTTGTTAGCCATGTTAGTTATGGCTTGAAATTTGGCATGTGACTTTGTCAATGTGAGATAAGTTAGTTCTATGACTGAGACTATCTTTAAATTGATACATGATCTGATTGCATAATCTGTTTTGGTGAGAAATTAGGAACAAATTGGTTGAATTATTACTATCTTATTCATTGTGTTGGAGTATGTGAAAGTTTATAAAATTAATGTTGTACAATTCAGTCAATAAATGATCTTAATATCGATGCTCGTCTTACCATTATAACCTTGATTCAAAACAAATTGGTTGAATGTGGCATGTTGACTAAAGTTTAACCCTTCATTTGTAAGAAAGACAATAAATGCTGCCATGATAGCTATTCTTGATTCAAAGATTGTTTTCACAACGTTCACATTGATACCTATGATCTCATTCCTTGTGTAGTAAAATATGACATAGGTATGCTCTGAAAACAAAACTAAAGGAATGTCAAATTTGTTTTTGAGCAAAAGTAAGCATTTAATAGATGATATGGAAATAATTTGAGTCAAATTTGATCAATGACTCATAATTCGGTTCATTTGTGATCACTTGGTATTCTTCTTTCCATTACCTAGTGATGTGATTGGAAATTCCAGTAATTTTGGTTGGAATTTTGGAAATTGATTTGTCAATTTTAATGGTTGGTTGAAATTTTAATATTTATTTAGCCAACAAGACTTATGGCTTAAGGTTGATATTATTTTGCCAATGAATGTGGCAAGAAATTTTGAGAAAGAATCGTAGTTACGACTTTTACCAATGATTGTAATTATTATGTTAGTATCTGTCTAATCATTAGTAAATGTGGTTTCATAATTTAGTAATTATTTTAAGTTATGAGGACTGTGGCTTGATGTGGGTTTTTTATTGTGCCCATGGGAATGGCTAAATTTTTTTAATATTTATTATGCCAATAAATGTGATCGGAAATCTGAGACTATGACTGAGCATCACAATTACTATTCATTGGTTTAATTATTTACGGAGCTTGAATAAAATTGTAGACTGAGATTATAATTATATTCACCATAAAAGAAATAGTGGAATTAGTTTTAATTTCTTTTCGTAACCTAGCGGTTGAAATCTCGGGGACGAGATTTATTTTAACGGGGGTGAATGTAATACCCCGAAAAATTTAAATATATGTATATGTGAAGAAAAACAATCGAAAAAAAATTGATTTAGGATTATGAAAAATTGAATTGAGAACGTTTAAGTTTTATTTCTGGGAATTTTTATAATTTAAGTCGGTTTTTCCTTGTTGATAGGTGTCACATCCCGACCCGGGTCGACCACATCCCGGGCCCGTCCACCACCGTAGCACGATATTGTCCGCTTTGGGCTTACCATTCCCTCACGGTTTTGTTTTTGGGAACTCACGAGCAACTTCCCAGTGGGTCACCCATCCTAGGAGTGCTCTGGCCTCCTTCTCACTTAACTTCGGAGTTCCTACGGAACCCGAAGCCAGTGAGCTCCCAAAATGCCTCGTGCTAGGTAGGGATGAGAATATACATTTAAGGATCACTCCCTTGGGCGATGTGGGATGTTACAATAAGTGAAATGACGAAAATGCCCTGGTTGGCTAAATTGAAATATATGAGGACGTATCCTATCCTCGTATATTTTATCATGTCCTTGACATATTTGGATAGAGTTCGATCTCATGAGTGTGTGGGCGAAAACCGTTCATGAAACGGAATTATAACGAATAAAATAGAAAATGACGAGCGTAGGGGCAGAGTGGTCATTTTGCTATGAATCTAGAAGGCTCCATAATATTGGGAGCTTGTCGTGGAAAAGAGGGAAGGAAAAAATAAAAATAAAAGAATAAAAAGAAAGAAATGAGATAGGGAGAATGAGGGGGGAGAAGGAAGAGAGTTGCAGGAGGAAAAAGAGGAAGAGGGAGGGCGAATCAGGAAGGAGAACAGGAAGGGAAAGCAGGGAGTGGAGAGGCAATCAACCAAACCCCCATTTTTC
Source organism: Malus fusca (assembly GCA_035220775.1). NCBI lineage: Eukaryota > Viridiplantae > Streptophyta > Magnoliopsida > Rosales > Rosaceae > Malus > Malus fusca. Next base: position 25,747,751 of record CM069067.1, on the reverse strand, counting down.
CTTGACCCATCTCCAACTCCGGTCACCTCGAGTTAATTCCGGTGCAATATTAACTATTTTTTCTTGTGAATTGGGACTTCCCTCACCTGCAAATATCATCATGCTCCTCCTCCTTAGTTAATCACCCATAGATTCGAAGCAAGGGTATCCTTTTCATGGGGTATGGCGGCGATGGTGCCGCAGGACTCTTGGGGAAAATTCACCAAATTCTGAAAGAAATCCCATCGATTTCCTCCACCATTAGACTCTTCTTGAGCCTTGGAACAAAGCCCAAGCATTGGTTGAGGCGTTGGGAACGATTTTGGAGTTGAATTGAAAACACCCTTTTCTAGGGTTCTGGCGGGTTTTACTAAAATTGGAGCTTTTCCCAGCCAAATTGGACTTGGCCACAGGTATAAAGTTTACGCTACACTTTGAGATCTTAATTTCTGTAATTTTTGAGAATTTTTAGAAATAGTTAAATTTTCCGGCGAGTTGGGGCGGCCGACCACCACCCGCGGCGGCGCATGGCCACGGAGCTGAAATTATGTTTTTATGTGGGTTTCATTATTCTAATTATGCTTTTGAGATCTATCTGTTGTGGTTTGAATATTAACACAATTGTGGTATATACTGGATTAATTGAATATATTCGGATTTGGTTTGAATTTGGAAATGTGAACTACGAAAGGCTTGATCCCGTTCAACGGTACGTAGGCAGTCTAACAGAGTTTAGATGCAGCCTTAAATATTCGAGAACTAATATTTAGATGGAAATTTTGATCTAAGAGAAGGAAATGGTTCTAAATTGGAAGTGAAATTGTATGTTTTGGTAAATGAATAATGGTTATGGATTAGACGTGGGATGAATGAAAATATATGGAGAATGATGACTAATGTTAGTGTATTAATGGTAATAAATTAACCATGATTCTAAATTGGGCCTATCATTGAAATTAACTCCTGAAATAAATATATTTCTGAAAAGCTATTGGGGATAATGTCACAGCCCGTCTTGAGATTTTCTTATTAAGGACGTGAAAGGACGAAAGTACCCTTGACGTTATTAAGGTTTGTGTGTGTGGCATATTATTGGGCTAAATATATTCCTAAGCTTTTGGAAATAATTTAAGTTGGATTAAATTGGGTTGTTTGTTTTGTGTGGATAGGATTGAAGTGGACTTGTTTTGAATGACCACACACCCACACACACGGGACTCACCTTTTCTCTCTCCCTTCCCCCGTGCTTTCTCTCTCTCTCTCTCCTCTCCGTTCAGTCTCTCTCTCACTCTCTCACCGTAAGGACAAGACCAAAAACCTTCAAAACGTCGCGGATCAACGCCAAAAAGGTATGGTTCTTCATCCTTTCGACCTCCTGAGTCGTTTGGTACTAGTTTTAGGACGTGAAACCTTCGAAATCACGTGAAACCCGAACCCCAGTTTTATGTCACTGTTCATGCATTCGTGATGTGTTGATTTTCAGGGAATTCTAAGCTTATAGTGAGCTTAGTGAGGTTCTAAGGAAGCTCGGGGACGTTCGTTTGGAAGTTTTGGACGTCGGGATCGTGTAGTTCGAAGTTGGCCGGTTTTCTTGGAAATTCTCCGGTGAGATTTCATGATTTTTAGAGCCTTAAAGTAGTATAGCGTGAAACTACATGTTTAGGGCTTCATTTTGATATGAAATACGAAGAAAATGGTTGAGAAACGAAGGAGAGCAAGGAGATTGAAAAATCTCCAGTTTTCCGGCCACCGGAAAACTCAGTCCAGCTAGCTCGAGGAAGAAGACGCGCGTGGGTGAACCCGTGCCTGTCCAGGCGCGTGGGGGCGCGTGCAGCCTCATAAATTTTTTCTAAAAATATCACTACGTCCGTGACGTCGAGTAGGTCATTGTGGTATATTCATATACCCAAATTGAGCACCGTATGAGAAGTTATTAAGAATTGTTGGTTATATGCTTTAAAATAACGTTTTTATAGTTATTTCGCATATAGGTGATACCTATCCCGAGGAGGAGCGCATCCAGGGACGTCACGGGGGCTACGACCCTTCGACTTATCAGTGAGTGGGCAGTACTTTCTATTTATACCTATATACTATGAATTTTCCCAGAAATTGAGTTTTAATGAAAGTATGTTTCTAAAATGCCATGCATGCATGATATGAATGATATGAATGATATGAATTACATGAATTATATGAATTGATAATTGATGCATATATATATGTGAATTGGTGTTGTGGACGCACAGGTGAGTATCAGGTGAGTTTTATGTTATTCATGTGAATCATTGATGATGTATATTATGTGGATAGCTCATAACCTGCAATCATGGTGTTAGTGCTTATATTATTCACCCCGCACCACACACTCACCTTGGATCCAAGTAGGTGCATGTCGTACAGACCATGAGAGGGTTCCGACATGTCGTACAGACCATGTGAGGGTTCCGACATACTAGTCGTACAGACCACCGAGGTGGTTCCGACTAGTAGGTCACTTTAGATTATGTGCACAGATGATTGATGAGAGAAGCACTAGAGCGTATTATTACACCATTCATGTCGTACAGACTACTTCAGGTAGTTCCGACTTATATGCCGTGTAGTGCCATACAGGTCACCGAGGTGACTCCGGTTGGATTGGATGTTGAGCTATAGAATTAACCGCACAGGACCAACTGCAGGGTCTCCGGTTAATTCATTATGTCACCTGTTACATTGATGCATCATTCATTCTGTTTTGACATTTATAACATGACATACTTTCTGGTTTTTAAGAAAGATTGATGATTTGAGATTTATGAAAAGTTATATGCTATTATGCTATTTTCTGGGAAAGTATACAGGTTTTACAGCAAGGGGTTAGAAATGTTTTAAATGAAAGGTTTTCGAAAAGCTTTGTTTTACTGACCCACTCAATCTTGTTTTTCGCCCCTCCAGGTTCTAGTTAGCAGTTGGTGGCTCACGAGGTTTTCTTCGGCGTTCTGACAGATTTCCTGCATGTATGACTCACCTGCGGGTGTTGTACTTTACTTATAGTCCTACTCGACTGCACCTAATTCTTAAGCTCTGTTTCTGTGTGTGATCACACTTTAATTCACTCTAGCATGCTATTTGGTTATTATTGCTAGTAATTGGTTTTGATTCCTTCGTAATTCTCTTATCCTTGCTTCCGCACCGCACTTATGGTTACGTCACGCTCACGTGACGGCCAGCACGCCTTGATTCTAGGATCAGGGTGTGTCAGTTTGGTATCAGAGCTTAGGTTGTAGTCCTGTATAATTGTTAATGCTCTAATGATCTTTTGGTGTCTTCTGTCAGAACTATGCCGCCTCGTAGGGAACCACGTCGTACTTCTGAGTCTAACTTCCCTGATATAGCTCAATTAGGGGAAGCAATGGCTTATGCTTTTCAGAATGCAATCCGTCCTCCCCCTTCTCAGAAAACACCCTTGGAGACCATGTACAACCTGAAGTTAGACCGTTTCATGGGTAACGAGGGTCACGAAGGGGCAGAAAAGTGGCTAAACCACATTGAGAAAACTTTTCAGGTGATGCAGAGTCAGGGAAACGTTCCTGCTAACAGATGGGTTGAGACCACTACATGGTTTTTGGGTCGAGAGCCAACAGGTTGGTGGAAGAATCAGGCTCAGTTTACGTCACCGGAGATGGCATCTGATTGTGAGGTATTCAAGGAGAATTTTAAGAAGAGATTTGTTCCTCCAGAGTACATCGACCGTCAGAAGCAAGAATTCGCCCTATTGAAGCAAAAGAATATGACAGCGTATGAGTACTAGAGGAAATTTACAGACTTATCTCGTTATGATCCTGATACAGCTGGTAATCAGGTAGAGATGTTTCGCCGCTTTAAGTTGGGAACTAAGAGGAAATGGCGGACTTTTGCTAGTGCACTTCCTTGCGCCGATTATCATGAGTTTTCTGAGATCTTGGTTCGGATGGAGGATTCCGATAACCTTCCCAGTAACAGTGATGATGATGAAGAGAAGAATGATACTCAGATGAGAGATGACAGGGGAAAAGGTATCTCCATTCCGGGACCCCGTAGGACGCAGAATTTCAAGAAAAGTGGGGCGAGCTCAAGTTCTTCCAGCGGAGGATTTAGTGTGACAGGCCCGAGGAGAGGTGGAAGATTTGCTGGTGGACCCAGATTTCAGAGGCCGAGAGATTTTAGTGGATCTGGTGGTTCAGGTGCTCCGTTGTGCCGTCGATGTAACTTCAGGCATCATGGAGAGTGTAGGAGAAGTAGTGGCGGTGGTTGTTTTACTTGTGGGCAGATGGGACATATAGCTGCTCAATGTCCCCAGAGTCAGCAGAGACCTCAGCAGTCTGCTATGCCACCTCCAGCACCGATACAGCAGAATTATGGTTCAGGTAGCTATGGTCAGACGGGTCGTGATGGTGCTTACCACTATCAGGGTGATTCTGCTCCCTATGCGTCCGGACAGTATCAGTATGCCCAGGATCCTTATTCTCAGAGTGGGTATTCTCAAGATCTTGGAGGTTATTCTTCATATTCTTCCATGCCAGCTAATGGATCTCAGTGGCATCAGGGAAATCAGCCCCGTCAGGGAGAGGTTGCTGCTAGCGGTGCAGGACCGTCTAGACAAGCTAGCCAGTCAGGGCATGGACACACTTCTCAGGGGCGAGGTAATCAGGGTAGCAGAGGTCGTGGTGGACGACAGCAAGCTCAGGGACGTGTTAATCACATCTCACTGCAGGATGCTCAGAACCATCCAGTGCTGAAGCTCGTGATGAGGCCATATTATACTATATATTTTACCATATTCTTAGTTATTTTGGTAGATTTTTTATACTTTGTTATATATTTCCAATGTAGGACATTCGACTTCCTCTAGAGAAAAAAATAATCAAACGGATGAATTTTGGAGTGATTCTAATTGGAGGATGTTTGTGTACCTTTCAAGATGATTGTATCAAAAATTCAGATTTTTCTACCAAGCCGTTTGACCATGGTGATGAAATAAAGACCCAATGCGCAGCTTTCCTAGATTGATGTTTCTGGACGTTTTGGGTATTTTGGAGGTCAAGATGACATATTTTTAGGAAGATTCATTCTGAGGATTTGTAGGGGACGTCTTCAGCTTTCAAAAGAGATCTTTTGGGACCAAATCAGAGTTAATTTGGTCAGACAAAACACTAATTTTCTGAGAACTCAAAATTCTAGTTCAAATGGGAAACCTTTTATTTTCTGTTTTATCATTTAATTATGTTTCCTAGTTTTACTCTAAGACCTTTTCAAGGTAGGGTTTTATTTTCTAGTAGTATAAATAAGACTTTTTAGCCATTAGGTTAGGGGGGGAGAACGCACACACTATTTGGAGAATTGCTTTTGAGAATTCAAGTTTATTTTCAAGGTGTTTTCTATCCATGTTTTTAATAATATTTTGTTTTATGGTTGTTCGTAACTAATTTTCGTTTGATAGGGCGATGCCTTGAGCCTTAGCATGAATATGTAATTTTTATTTAATTGCTTATGATATTATGCTCGATCGAGATACCACCGGGGAATTGAGTATTGCTTCTTGTGATTAATAGTTGTAATTTCACCTAGGATGAATACCACGTCTTAGGGGTTACATGGTTTTTCAAAGGGTTTTCACAAAGCATAATGAGTCATGCATGTTTATATTTAATCTGAATACCACGGATAGATTGCATGTTTGATATACGTTCGAACTTGAATACCACGAGTAGAATATGCATTAGAAAAACCTAACCTTCAAAGTTGCATGGGTAATTCATAAGTAATTAGTAAAATTGCATAGGATTGTTAAGGGGACGGCTGAACCCTAGGCTTTTACAATTTGGTTTTCAAAACGTTTTCCTTTGTTTTCTTTATTTTGCTAATTTCTTTATTCATTTTAATTAAATTCGTTGTTATTATTTTTAAATTCAAAACCAACCTCTTCCAATCTTTGTCTTCAAATAATTAATTAAGATTTGATATTTACACAAATTATTCATTCAATCCATGCGGAAAACAACCTAGCTTGAGCTGCTATACTACGATAACCTTGTACTCTTACAAGTATTTTTAAGTGTTTTTATCCCTACTTTTGCAGATAGTAAAAATACCTATCAGCCTGCATGGGTTGGAGTTCATTACCCCAACAATTTGATTATGTGCAATCCACGGTCCATCGGGCTAAAGCCCCCACTGGACTTGCTCTTAAATCGACCACGAAAGACTCCTAACTCGTGTAAAAGGTAGTTGATAGTCCCTTGAAGTTTATTCTAATAAGTTCAGATTAATTATAAACGGTTTTCTTGGGTTGTGTTTGGAGGTACCAATTAAGGACTGTTACATAATGGATGTAAAATTTTAGGGTTGTTTAAGTGGTCTTTGTAGACATCGAAATTTCGGTAAAATAAATGTTGACCAATAATTTAAATTTCAATGCTTACGTGTCACATAAATTTTACACGTAGCGTGTGACTAAACGAAAAATCAAAATAAATCGGAAAAGTCATCAAACGGGACATGTGTCAACACCTGGCAGAAACGACTTATTTCATCTGGAATATTATATTCAAAATTAGGCCTTGGAAAATTCTATAAATAGAAGCCAATTTCATTGATTTCATTTCACCAATTCATAACCAATTCACATATACATTTCTCTACTCCCAAAATTAGAAGAGAATTCCCTAAATCCTTGAAGCTTTGAAGTTCTAAAGCTTTCAAGCATCCAACCTCATAAATTCCCAAGAAATCCCGAAGGATCAAGAAAGCTCTCTTCGTTCTTCATCAAATCCTCTTTCAAGATCAAGCCCCGACGGCCCTTGAAGAAAGTGTTCATCGTTCATCATCCGTTCATCCTAAGATCAAGCCCCAACGACCCTTTGGATCAATAACATCAACAAAACCACACATCCAACCGTTCTTCAAGATAAAGCCCAAAAGCCCTTGAAGATCCATCCATCAACTGTTCATCAAGATCAAGCCCCAAAGGCCCTTGAAGATCCGTTCATCAACAGTTCTTCAAGATCAAGCCCAAAAGCCCTTGAACATCCGTTCATCCATCAACCTTCAAGATCAAGCCCAAAAGGCCCCTTGAAGAAACTTCTAACCGTTCGTCCGAGATCAAGCCTCGACGGCCCTTGGATCAATCGAACATCCACAAATACACACCTTACGGAGATCGAATCAGAGGATCAAATTTGAGAGAGATTGTAACCCAAAATCATCAAATACAAAATATTATTTTGTGCACATTGTTCTTGTCTCTTCCGTTTCAAGAATTTTCAGTGTTCACAAATTTGGCACGCCCAGTGGGACCATCTCTACCTCTTATCTCTATCTTTGAATCCGCAAAAAGCACAAATGGCATCAAAGAAGGCTCAAGTGGTTCTCGTAGCCAATGCAAGGAACAAGGGCGTCATCACCGTAGGCAGTGTCACTTCGGGTGTCACAACTCGAAGCAAGGCAAAAGCTCTTTCTGCCGCCTCTTCCACCCCTGCATTAACTCCGCCGAAGGAACAAGAGCACCCAAGGCATGAACCTGTGATCACCCTGGCCTCGCTAAGGGCACCAAGGAAGGAAAGGCCAAGGAAGAACTCTGGTTCCATGCTTTCCGATGTCGACTCAAGCGGCAGCTCAGCCATGCACGTCATGACTACTGGAGCGACTTCAATCGATGAGCAGCTGGCTCATATGAATGAAGAAATCGCAAGGCTAACACGGATTGTGGAAGAAAAAGACCAGCAAATTGCCACACTCTTCAACCAACTAGATGTAAAGCCCGACGTGAAAATCGAGCAAGGGGATGATCCAGTAAAGAAGGAAAACGACGAGGATGAAGAGCCTCCGGTGGAGAAAATCGATGTGAAGCTGGAGCCAGGCCAAGCAGCGGCACTCATGGGATCTCTTTCTATCCAGCAGCTGCAGGAGATGATCACCACACCATCAACGCACAGTACGAAGGAAGTTCACATGACTCCGTACTATACTCAAAACCATACTCCAAGAAAATTGACGCTTTGAAGATGCCGAGGGGTTATCAGCCACCAAAGTTTATGTAGTTCGATGGAAAGGGAAACCTGAAGCAACACGTCGCCCATTTCATTGAAACTTACAACAACGCGGGGAGAGAAGGAGATTACCTCGCTAAGCAGTTTGTACGCTCGCTGAAAGGAAATGCATTTGAGTGGTACATGGACCTAGAGCCTGAGTCCATCAACAGTTGGGAGCAATTGGAAAAGGAATTCCCCAACCGCTTCTACAGCACCCGCCGCACCGTGAGCATGCTAGAGCTGACGAACACGAAGCAATGGAGGGATGAGCCAGTCGTGGACTACATCAACCGATGGCGCAATCTAAGCCTCGACTGCAAGGACAGACTCTCGGAGATCTCTTCAATCGAGATGTGCGTCCAAGGCATGCAATGGGGGTTACACAATATCCTTCAAGGCATCAAACCACGGACATTTGAAGAGTTAGCCACTCGTGCCCACGATATGGAGCTAAGTGTTGCCCATCACGGGAAGAAAGAGCCGATCACCGACTTCAAGAAAGATAAGGTGTTCTCCCCAAATATAGACAAGAATGGGAAGAAACCCCTCAAGGAAGCGTTCACCGTCAGCACTGCGCCCGTCAATTCCGCCTCCACGCCTATCAAGATCTCCTCCAAAACCAAATCAAAGAAGGTAAAGAGAGGTGAGCCTCCTCAAACCCAAGAAAGGTACAAAAGCACCTTGAGGGAATTGGAGCAGAAGGCGTACCCTTTTCCTGACTCAGACATGGATGCAATGTTAGACGACTTGCTGGAAAAGAAGGTAATCGAGCTACCCAAATGCAAGCGGCCTGAAAAAATGAATCGCATAAACGATCCTAAATACTACAAGTACCATCGAATCGTGAGCCATCATGTGGGTAAGTGCTTCATCCTCAAAGAGCTCATCATGAAGCTAGCACAACAAGGGCGAATCGAGCTCGACCTCGAAGACACGGCCGCAACACATACTACTACAATTGCATTTGGATCTTTCGATCCCGTGCCTCTCCAAACAACATCTGACCATTCCTATCAATGTTCAAGTTGCACGATACGTTCTGCGCAACCATCGCCGGGGGTAAACGAACAAGATGCACATGCTGATGATGAAGAAGGATGGACATTGGTGACCTACAAAAAAACAAGGAAACCAAAACCACAAGCCACAAGACCAAAGGTGGAACAAGTGAGAAAGCACCGTCGCCACAACAGTAGGAAGCCCAAAAGAAACGTAAAAGCTAATAAGCCAACGTATGCTGGGGAACCTATGAAGCAAGAGCCACGCATTCCTATCTCCTTGCACAAGTACTTCCCGAATGACTTCTTCCAACAGTGCACTATCGCTGCATGCCACATGGTCGAAGTAGAAATGGAAGAACCTTCAAAAGGCAAAGATATCACCACTGAGGGAGAAAAAACTCTCACGCTCGAAGAAGGTCTGCCAACACACTTTAGCATTGAGGAAGCGCTACGATTGCCAAAGAAGATGCGAAGAGCATTAGCAGCGGTCTTGGAAAGTCCCAATGACCATGAAGCGCAAGAAAGCAAAGACGAAGGCTTGCAGCTTCGACCACATGAATGCGCCACATGTTGTGCCACCTATGATGCAATCAACTTCACTGACGAAGATTTACTGCTAGGATCAAAGCCTCACAACCATCCTCTCTTTGTCTCGTGGTACGTAAGGGAGCACAAAGTCAACCGCATGCTTGTGGATGGTGCATCCGCCATCAACATAATGCCAAAGTCAACAATGACTACAATCGGCGTCAAGGCGGATGAACTGTCCCTAAGTCGTCTACTAATCCAAGGTTTTAATCAAGGAGGACAAAGAGCGATGGGCATGATCCGAGTGGAGATGACTATTGGTGAACTCGGGTCAAGCATGATATTCCACGTGATTGATGCAAGAACTTCATACGGCTTGCTCTTAGGAAGGCCTTGGTGAAGGAAATTTTGTGAAAAACATGTTCATTTGAATAACATCATATAGCATGCAATTAACAATTAAAGGCGGAATCATGCTTTCATGCATTCAAAAACAAAACATCTACCATGAAATTCAAAGCCTAGTAGATTGGTGAACCTTGACTCAACTTAAAAACAACAATTTGTTAGTTGAGAAATATTTACCTTTGTAGATTCCTCTTTGCATATGCAAAGGATAATCACCCAAGAGATAGGGCCTTCATTCCTTGCTTCTTAGCTCCATGGATTTGGTTAGAAGAATAGGTTCTCCAAGTTCCCAAAATTGAGAACCTCTAAAGATTCTACACCAAGGTTGGATTGGAGAGGAAATGAGTGACCTTGAGGAAATAGAATTGCTAGACAATATCCCCCAAGGTGGTTGGCCTCTTAGAGAGAAATGGAAGCTTTGTGTTCTCACCAATTTTCTCTAAAATCAACAACTTATGAATTTATGTTATAAAGTTCTTTATATAGTCACTTCTTTAAATGACCTAAAGAACCAAAAACCCTAATTCATCACCATATAGCCGGCCACTCTAATGGATTTGGGCTTTTGGGCCTTTGTGAATCTTTATTCATTAAGTTGTCATACAACTTAAGTCAATGGGCTTTGACGTTCGAAGCCCATTGGGCCTTAAGGTCCAAAAACTATCCCGAGGTCTTTAACGAACTTATTCGTTTGATTAATTAACATATTAATTAATCCTTGCCATAAATAATTAAACCATTTAATTCATCTCCTTTGTTTCTTCAATCTCCACCTTATTTGGTGTACGATACATTAGGTTCCTTTTAGCGAGGCAGTGGGCGATTAAAACCATTTTACATCGATTGTGAATTGAAACTTACTTTCAATTCTCCCTTTAGTGATTACACACGTTTAGGGCTTCCACAAACCATGAGTGACCCCTAGCAGCATATCATGGCTACCCAAGCTAATCAGAAGAGGTAGAGAACCTATTCAGTTTAGGATTACAAATGCAATACGGTCTTTCTCTAATCTAATACTCTTGACCACATTGTTTGGTTTGATAGTTTATTTATTCATGTCTACTATCCAATGTGATTCTTGTGCTTATATGATTACTTTGAATGTGAATTGGAACGCATTCCCAAATCTCATTCATACTCTGGCCAGAGATTTTAATCATATCATAGAGTATTCTCCCTCAAGCCAATTGAAGTTTAGAGATCCCTTGTTGCGCATTCACTTGTCTCCATGACTAAGTGGCTTAACCCCAATGATGTCGTGGACACCCCGATGGGGTGACTTTGGCATAATCAAAGATCAAGGACTTAACCACAAGACAACAACTGTGATGCCTCAGGTCAAAGGACTAATTTGCATTATCCCAAACATGAGTTCTCATGTGACATGAGTATGAGAACTCCTCGTTGATCGTGTTCAGTGAACTCATTCTCTATTGAGCACCTACGTACTTGTCTTGATGTCACACACACCAATGACTCGAGACTAGTCACTCTCCCTGAGAGAAGACATAGCACGTACTGATCTTATCGGACTGTCAATGCCCAATTGGTAATCCTATGATCAGGAACGTTTAGGATGTGTCTACGAAAGAATGGTCTCATTAATCTAACTTCATTAGATTGCATTCTTCCAATCACATATTCCTTGGACTTTATCGTTTAAGCATATAACATTTATATGAGACGTCTCAAACAATAATGTTTGCCCTTTATATGTAAACTAGATTAGTTTAACATGTGAAATATCCGTAAAGTATCATCATATGAATGGCTTTAGGGCACATTTCCAACACTTGGATCCATGCGAATGGAGTAGTACCGTCCACCCTTCACCAATGCTTAAAATTCTACCGAGAAGGAGTGAAGGTGATCTATGGCGACACCAAACCATTTACCGAAGCTGAATCACATTTCGCAGACGCCAAGTTCTACATGGATGAAGACATGGTGCCCGAAGCTATTCCAAAAGAGATCAAATCCATGGGCAAAGCAACACCTAAAAAGCAGGAGTGGCAAGCCATGCCCAAGAAGCAAGAAGGAGAAGCCATGCCGTCTTCAAGCAAGAACGATGATGAGCTTGCTAAACCTGCAACAACCAAAGGGAGTACGACGCCCTCAAATGGACCAAACACACTCGTCTTCCGATACATTCTGATGTCTAGAAGAAATGATGGTCAATCTCCGTTCAACACTGGAGTAAGCGAAGCTGACGCACAGCGGCATATGGATAATGTAAAGTTGCTCAAGATGAATGCAGTTTTGCCTCTGACACAGCTAAGCGACGCTAAGGTTGCAAGACTACCACAAGGCTTCATAAAAGCTCTACCAAATGGGGTGGAACCAAGCTTTCTCCGAACCAAGAGGACCGAAGAAGGTTTTGATCCAAACGCCTACAAACTCATGTCGAAAGCTGGGTATGACTTCGCTTCTTCTTCGAATCCTGGAAAGAAGGTTTCAAACACCATCAACAATAAAGAACGTGACCTCACCGAAACTCAAAAGAAGTTGAAGAAGCAAGGTTACGGAGTTGACAATGACAAAGCTGGACTTGGCTTCACACCAAATGCACCCGTGAAGATTTCAAGCAAAGCAAAAAATGCTAGCACTCAACACATCAGCGTGAGCATTGAACAAGATCAAGAGGAGCCTAAGTTCGCCTCTCGGACGTTAGTCTTCGATAGGATGAATCGTTCAAGACCCAGAACGTCAGCACTTGATCGCATTGGTGGTCAAAACCGAACCTCCGTCTTCAAGAGGCTTAAAAGGCCAACATCCCAAAGCTCTGTTTTTTAAAGGTTGTCAAAACCTAAGAAGCAAAGCCACACGGCCAGCTCTCCTTCTCGTCGGTCGACTTTGGGAAGACTTGAAGACAACATGAAGTTTTCTAGAAATAGGGAGACAACGTCAAAGGAAGAAAAGCTCAACAGGCTAGCAGAAAAAGGCAATATTCGAAGCTCAATTCCTTCAAGGATGAAACGCCAAACAATCTTGGAGGTTGGCACAAATGGACCACTGAAAGTAAGAAGGCGCACCATCATCCACACTGGATAATCTTCATGCCAACAAGCCCAAGAGGATGACAGTGAAGGGGAGATCCAAGACATCTTCCCCATCATAATCCAAAAAGGCAAAGGAGACGAAATCCCTAAAGAAGACGTCACTTCCGGTTCTTTCGACTCAAAGTCCCCACCTCGATCGCTGGGGGCATGCTCCAAGTCAAGCGAAGTTGAAGGAGGGACTTATGTCGCTTCAAAGAAATTACACATAAAGCCTACGTCGCATTCACAAATGCACCAGTCGAAAAGGGGGCAAGAAACCATTGTTAATACACTTTCAAGCCTGGATGAAGCTGAGATCGACAACATGATCGAAGGTGATCTAATTCAAGAGGTCATGGACGCAGGATGAAACTTAAATGTTGCGTTTAAAAAATTAGGGGAACTCCGCGCTTGCATAGATTCTCGTAATTACCACACCCGAAAGGACGACACCGAAGAGGAAGTCCAGGATGTCTTCCACATCATGATCCAAGAAGGCAAAGAAGACGAGGTCCCCGAAGAAGATGTCACTGCTGCGCCACCACAACTTGAGGATGGGGGGCAAGCCATAGTTGATGATCTCAAGGAGCTCAACTTAGGACAAAAGAGGAGCAGAAACCTATCTTCGTAAGTGCGCTGCTAAGTGCGGACGAGATAGAGGAGTATTACCAACTGTTATCAGAGTACAAAGATGTCTTTGCTTGGACCTACAAGGAAATGCCCGGCCTTGACCCTGTCATCGCTGTGCATCATCTTGCAGTCAAGCCTGAAACGCGACCGATAAAGCGAACTCAAAGGCTTCATTCGAGAGGTGCAATACCCCAAGTGGATCTCCAACATCGTCATCGTCCTTAAGAAATCTGGACAAATACGTGTTTGCATAGACTTCCGGGGCCTCAACGACGCTTGCCCGAAAGACGACTTCCCCTTGCCAATCATCGAAATCATGGTGGACGCAACCACTGGCCACGAGGCACTGTCATTCATGGACAGCTCTTCTGGATACAATCAAATTCGTATGGCTCTCGAAGACGAAGAACTAACAACATTCCGCACTCCAAAAGGTATCTACTGTTACAAGGTGATGCCATTTGGTCTAAAGAACGCTGGAGTTACATATCAACGCGCAATGCAGAAAATCTTCAATGACATGCTACACAAAAACGTAGAATGTTATGTGGACGACATGGTAGTCAAAACAAAGAAAACATCAGATCACTTGAAGGATTTGCGAGTAGTGTTCGAAAGGCTGCGAAAATACAACCTCAAGATGAACCCGTTAAAATGAGCGTTTGGGGTCACATCCGGAAAGTTCCTTGGCTTCATTGTCAAGCACCGTGGTATTGAAGTGGACCAATAAAAAATCAAGGCCATTCAAAGCATGCCTGAGCCAAGAAACCTGCACGAGATGAAAAGTCTACAAGGATGGCTGGCCTTCATCAGACGCTTCATCTCCAACCTTGCAGGGCGTTGTCAACCATTCAGCCGACTCATGAAGAAAGATGTTCCGTTTGTATGGGACGAAGCATGCCACAATGCTTTTGAAAGCATAAAAAAGTATTTGTCAAGTCCACCTGTCTTGGGGGCGCCTGTGCCCGGGAAACCACTCATATTGTACATCGCCGCTCAGGAAAGTTCAGTTGGAGCACTCTTGGCGCAAGAGAATGAATCCCAAAAAGAATGAGGGCTCTACTACCTCAACCGAACTCTCACCGGCGCCGAGTTGAACTACTCCCCAATAGAAAAGATGTGCCTTGCCTTGGTGTTCGTTATCCAGAAACTCAAGCATTACATGCAGGCTTACACCATCCAATTGGTTGCTAAAGCTGACCCGGTCAAATACGTCATGTCCAAACCAGTCTTGACGGGGCGACTCGCTAAATGGGCGTTGCTTCTTAACCAGTATGAGATCATCTACGTCCCAGTTAAAGCTGTCAAGGGACAAGCGCTATCAAACTTTCTTGCCGATCACCCAATCCCAGCTGATTGGAAGATCTCAGACGACTTGCCTGACGAGGAAGTGTTCTACATCGACATCTTCCCGACATGGATGATGTTCTTAGACGGATCTGCACGAGCGGACGGAGCGGGGGCATGAGTAGTATTCATGTCGCCACAAAGGCAAATACTACCTTATTCCTTCCAACTAAGCGAATTATGCTCCAACAACGTCGTTGAGTACCAAGCACTGATCATCGAGCTCCAAATGGCGATCAACATGGAAATCGTAGCCCTCGAGGTATATGGCGACTCTAAGCTTATAATCAATCAACTCTTGACTGAATATGAGGTGAGGAAAGATGATCTTGTCCCATACTTCCTGCTGGCAACTCAATTGCTACAAAGGTTTGAGGCTGTAACACTAGAACATGTGCCAAGAAAAGAAAATCAAATGGCAGACGCTCTTGCCAACCTAGCCTCAAGCATGACATTAGGAGAAGACGAAGCTACAGACGTGCCAGTCTACCAAAGATGGGTAATCCCCATCGTCACCGAAATGCTACTGGATGATACAAATGTCATCTCAGTACTTCCAGTCGATGTTGAAGAGTGGAGACAACCGCTGATCAACTATTAAGAGCATGGAAAACTTCCAGATGATCCTAGACACCGCTCTGAAATACGTCGACGAGCACCTCGCTTCCTCTACTACAAAGAAACACTCTACCGGCGCTCTTTCGAATGAGTACTTCTGAGATGCCTAGGTGAGGAAGAAGCCAATCAAGCCATGGAAGAAGCACACTCAGGCGTATACGGGGCGCATCAATCTGGACCAAAGCTACATTTCCAGCTCAAAAGAATGGGTTACTACTGGCCAAGCATGGTGAAGGACTGCCTGGAACATGCCAAAAGGTGCCAAGCCTACCAATTCCACGCCAACTTCATACACCAACCACCTGAGCCACTACACCCTACAGCTGCTTCATTGCCATTCGATGCATGGGGATTGGACATCGTAGGACCAATTACTCCAAAGTCATCTGCAGGAGAAGCTTACATCCTAGCTGCAACAGATTACTTCTCCAAGTGGGCTGAAGCCATACCCTTAAGGGAAGTAAAGAAAGAAACTGTTGTCCGTTTCATCAAGGAGCATATCATCCACCGATATGGTGTGCCTCGCTACATTATCACTGACAACGGAAAACAATTCTCCAACCGACTCGTGGATGAGCTCTGTAAGAAATACAAGTTCAAGCAGCATAAGTCTTCCATGTATCATGCTCCGGCCAACGATCTTGCAGAAGCATTCAATAAAACACTGTGCAATCTCCTAAAGAAAGTGATCGACAGAACAAAGAGAGACTAGCACGAAAGAATAAGCAAAGCACTTTGGGCATATCGGACGACACATAGGACTCCTACCCAAGCTACGCCTTATTCTCTTGTATATGGCGTGGAAGCTATTCTACTGCTCGAAAGTCAAATCCCCTCATTGAGAATGGCTATACAAGAAAGCTTGACTGATGAAGAGAATGCAAAGTTGCGCCTTCAAGAGTTGGAAGCACTCGATGAAGGAAGATTTGTGAAAAAACATGTTCATTTGAATAACATCTATAGCATGCAATTAATAATTAGAAGGCGGAATCATGCTTGCATGCATTCAAAAACAAAACATTAACCAAGAAATTCAAAGCCTAGTAGATTGGTGAACCAAGACTCAACTCAAATCAAAGTGAGTTGAGAAATATACACCTTTGTAGATTCCTCTTTGCATAAGCAAAGGCTAATCACCCAAAGAAAGGGCCTTCATTCCTTGCTTCTTAGCTCTATGGATTTGGATGGAAGAATAGGTTTCTCCAAGTTCCCAAAATTGAGAACCTCTAAGTATCTTCACCAAGGTTAGATTGGAGAAGAAATGAGTGACCTTGGAGTAGTTAGTATGGCTAGATACACCCTCCAAAGGGGCCGGCCTCTTTAGAGAGAAAAGGAGAGACAAGTTCTCACCAATTTTCTCTAAAAGAAACCCTAAATGAATTTTGGCTATAAAGTCATATTTATACCTTTATTCATTTGAGTGGCAAACTTGTAATTAAAGCAAGTTCACTACCCTTCCTCTAAATGGCCGGCCATGGGGTTTTGTTTGGGCTTTTGGGCCTTTGTGAATTAAGTTGTCATACAACTTAAGTCAATGGACTTGACGTTCGAAGCCCATTGGGCCTTGAGGCCCAAAACTAACCCGTGGTCCTTAACGAACTTATTTGTTTGATTAATTAACATATTAATTAATCATTGCCATAAATAATTAAACCATTTAATTATTCTTACTCATCTCCATTGTTTCTTCAATCTCCACCTTACACGGTGTGCAATCCATTAGGTTCCTTTTAGCGAGGCAGTGGGCGATTAAAACCATTTTACATCTATTGTGAATTGAAACTAACTTTCAATTCTCCCTTTAGTGATTACACAAGTTTAGGGCTTCCACAAACCATGAGTGACACCTAGCAGCATATCATGGTTACCCAAGCTAATCAGAAGAGGTGGAGAACCTATTCAGTTTAGGATTACAAATGCAATACGGTCTTTCTCTAATCTAATACTCTTGACCACATTGTTTGGTTTGATAGTTTATTTATTCATGTCTACTATCCAATGTGATTCGTTTGCTTATATGATTACCTTGAATGTGATTTGGAACGCATTCCTAAATCTCATTCATACTCTGGCCAGAGGTTCTAAATCATATCATAGAGTATTCTCCCTCAAACCATTTGAAGGTTAGAGATCCCTTGTTGCACATTCACTTGTCTCCATGACTAAGTGGCTTAACCCCAATGATGCCGTGGACACCCCGATAGGGTGACTTTGACATAATCAAAGATCAAGGACTTAACCACAAGACAACTGTGATGCCTCAGGTCAAAGGACTAATTTGCATTATCCCAACCATGAGTTCTCATATGACATGAATATGAGAACTCTTCGTTGATCGTGTTCAGTGAACTCATTCTCTATTGAGCACCTACGTACTTGTCTTAATGTCACACACATCAATGACTCGAGACTAGTCACTCTCCCTGAGAGAAGACACAGCACGTACCGATCTTAACGGACTGTCAATGCCCAATTGGCAATCCTACGATCACGAACATTTAGGATGTGTCTACGAAAGAATGGTCTCATGAATCTAACTTCTTTAGATTGCATTCTCCCAATCACATATTCCTTGGACTTTATCGTTTAAGCATATAACATTTATATGAGACGGTTCAAACAATAATCTTTGCCCTTTATATGTAAACTAGATTAGTTTAACATGTGAAATGTCCGTAAAGTATCATCATATGATTGGCTTTAGGGCATATTTCCAACACTCGATGAAAGAAGGCTCGAAGCTTAACAACACTTGGAATGCTACCAAGCACGGCTATCCAAGGCATTCAACAAGAAGGTCCGCCCAAGGTCTTTCCAAACTGGAGATCTCGTCCTCACATTGCGTAGGCCTATCATCACAACTCACAAGACAAAATGCAAGTTCACATCAAAGTGGGATGGACCATACGTAATACAAGAGGTCTACACCAACGACGCCTACTTAATCATGGCAGAAGACGGCTTGAAGATCGGCCCTATCAACGGAAGATTCTTGAAGCGCTACTACCCCTAAAAGGTGACAACCAACACACGTTATGACTTGATCCCTCCTCAACCGAGGGTACGTAGGCAACTCGAAACGTCAAAACTTCAAGTACAGTCACACCATCTAAAAAAACATTTTGAAGAATGAAGAGCAAATTAAAAAATGTAAATACTTTATTTCTTTAAAAGAAGGAGTCGGCTCCAAAGCCTGATTACAAGAAAAACAGAAGATATTACTTGAAAACTATGTCCCTAAAACTACGAAGGCGATCTTCAAGCAAGCCTTCCAAAGTCTTCAAAGTCTCTACCTCGGTGGGAGACAAGATGGGCAACTCCATAATCATGCCTTTCTCTAGTTCTAGGCGTGAAATTTCCTCTTGGCATTGAGAAAATGTAGTTCCCTGCTCCGCGAGAACACTTTCAAGTTGCGAGGCTTCGATTACCAGCTGCTCTCGCTCTCGTACCAACGCATCTAGATGCGCCTGGACAAAAGTTAAAGAAGTCTCTGTAACTTGATAATATCCCGAAGCAGCTTGCTGAAAAGACTGGACTTGAGCCAGTGACAAGTTTATTGTTGCTAGCTGATGAGCTCTATCATCTGGACTCAACTTCTCCAAGGAAATAGCGCGCAAGGAAAAATACTCAGTCGAGGCGGCCATAAGTTCGGCAATCTTGATCTTCAAGGATGAAGAATCAACGTTAAGGTTGTCAATCACAGAAACGTAAGGTCTTCCAACGAGCACTTAGAAATCCTCTTCTCTATATTGCTCTTGATATCCATTGCCGCACCAAGACTGATGCGATGGATGACTTGCTCAGTACCACTAAGGTTCGGCCCTCTCAAAGAGATCTCAAAGCTAACTGGCAAAGGTATTGGACGCATGATGGGTTCTTGCATACCTTCACCTACACATGGCAAACTCGGGAAGTTTGCCGGATTTGGAACAAGCTCTACACCAGGCGAATCCCAGATCTCCCTGTCTGTAGGTAGGCCGCCTGCAAATAGCATCTCCGTATAGGAATAAACATCTGCAGTTGCCAAATCAGAAGGACAAGAAGGCCCAACCTAAAGAAGACAAAGAAAGATGTTAGAAACGAAAACCAAAATGATGTAAGCAGAAGAAATCACGAAAAAAAAAAAATGAAGTACATACATCTCTCTCAAATGGCACACGGTCATCGAATTGAGGAGGTCTAAACATTTCTTTCTTCTTATGACGAAAATTGGCATCGCTGTCAACCTGAGCATCCTTAAGTGGTCGTTTGTTTGAAACTTGTTGACACTGCTGTAAAATAAATTCATCTTCGTGCAAATCAACTTCATCTCCCACCTCTTCAGAAACATCCGGATGTCGAGGAGACAAGCATGGGCGTTGAGGAGCTAAAGTTACAGGTCTATCTTGTAAGGGAGCTGCACTCGCGCAATCAAGAGGTACCAGTTGCATAGGAACCACATGACAACCCTCTCTCAACATATCATGGCCTAAGTGAGACGAATTGGTACCACTTGCCATCCCCAAGTTCTTATAATGTACCTTTGACCACCAAAGTGTGTAAATACGGGTCACTGGATTACTCTTGAACTCGTCCTTGGCTGGCAGCGTGATAACAGCATTTGTGCATGCACGGGTACAAGACTCCCAATGCAAGTACACGGCTTACAAGGATGCCAATTGGTTCTTTTCCTTCAGCTTGCCTGGCACGTTTTGGACAAAACCAAATTGCCTGCTGAAACGGTGGGGACTATATGGTTGAACAATGCATCGGTCTTCTTGCCGCAAAGAAACAAACCCCGAGCGAAGACTTATAAGATAAGACAAGTCTGAGTAGCGGAGACGCGAATTGTCTACGATGCCTCGCCGCACCGGGCCAGCTCTCGCTAAAGGGTCCATCTTCAAATCTTCACAACGTTTAAATAGCGCTCGCGCCTGCAAATCATCAAGGCTCTTCGCGGAGAGCACACCAGAATACTTTGTCATCAAAGGCCCTAGCTTGGCTCCAGTCGATGAAAGGCCTTAACTTGTCTAAAGTTGACAAAGAAAAATGAGTGCCAAAATATTCACCCAACCAACCATACACATAGTGGTAAGGAAGCACCGCAGCACGATCTTCCGCGCTTGCCGAGTCCGAAACAATGCTCAAGCCATTATAAATGTTGGCTAAGACCGGAATAGCAAGACTAAAAGACTCACCCACAACCATCTTGCTAGCAACTTTGAAAACTCCAGGACGAATTAAGTTGACGTCGCCTGTCGGGAAAACAAACTTACAAAGCCAGCAAGCTAAGAAAACAGCTAGGTAAGACTTTTCCACATGCTCTGATGCTATGCCAAGATCCTCAAACGCTCTCAACTCATCAGAAGAGCGGCGCCTGGTTGAGCCAATAACACTGGACGGGTCTGGGTCTCCCTTTGGCCTAGTGGTCTTGTTACGGCCATTTTTCTTCAAAGACTTATTATACCTCATGGCTTCCCAGTACCAAAATCGGATCCATGAGGAAATCCTCACGCCTGATTTACCTTGAGCATCCTGGAAAAGCTTGTGATACGCCCAAAATAAACAGCGGCAACTCGCAGGCAATCTTCGGCTATTGCAAAGAGAAAGTTCCTCCGCGCTGGGAACGACCTCGTCATAAAACTTACCTTGGATCGGCAAGCCTCATATCCTGTGAATATCCCAAAGTGAAATTGACATCTCCCCTTGCGCCGTGTGAAGTGTGTTGGTCGCTGAACACCAATGCTCAAAGAACGCATGAAGGACGGGAGGATGACAATTATAACTAAACAAAGATGCGTACACAGCGTGGTAAAGGCCCGCTTTAGTAAGCACATCTTTAGATCGGCTTAGGACATCTTCAAGCCACTCCCAATAAAACTCATCAAAGACGGCTTCTCCAGTAGTTGACAGGGTACCATTCCAAGCCATTGCTCCGCTGCGGATGTGATCATCAAGAAGTGTAAACGAGGCCGGATGATGGTCACGAGCATGGTGCGAATGATTCAAAATAAGAACCCTCAATGTGCACGCCTTTTTCTTCGTATTTGGTTGAACGGCGTCTACCACCTCCCAAGATACTTCAGAAGACCACGACTTAATATGCATGGAGTTGTCTTTCGCAAGAAAAGCAAGCGCCTTAGGACCAGTCAGTGGCGCGTAAAGCTTCAACGTTGTTCCCTCATCTTGCGAATCGCCTTCCTTGGCAAGAATGGTGATGGTGTTGTTCTTAAAACATTTGAAAAATACCATGACTGCAAGAAAAAAAAAAAAAAAAGGGCCATCATGGCTTTGAATGATGATGTCGTATGGAAAGCAAGGAAAAAATAAAATAAAAAGAAAAAGAAAAAAAGGCCATCATGGCTTTGAATGAGGGTGTCGTATAGAAAGCAAGAAAAAAAAAGAGAAAAAGAAAAAAAAAAAAGGGCCATCATGGCTTTGAATGATGGTGTCGTATGGAAAGCAAGAAAAAAACAAAAAAAAAAAGAAAAAGAAAAAAAAGGCCATCATGGCTTTGAATGATGGTGTCGTATGAAAAGCAAGAAAATAAATAAATAAATAAAATAAAAAGAAAGAAGGAAATACACTTAATGAAACAAAGCTCATTTGTTGATTTATCTGAAAATTTACAGAAATGTACATTTATTTTACATAAATTTGCATTATACATACCTAAATAAAAAAATAAAATAAATAAAATAAATAAAAAAAAAGTCAAATCAAATTTACAGGAGGGGATCTTCAAGGATGATCAGGTGGCGCCTCATCACTCGGTGGAACTCCAGGAAGAAGAGGAGCCAGAGGTTGATCATTTGGAGCTTCATTACGCGGTACAGCCCCAGAAGACGAAGGCAACTGTTTTTGTAGCATAGTTATGTGCGAGCCTGTGCAACTGTTTATTTTCATGCTTGAGCCCTCTAATCTCCTGTTTGAGACTCATCACTTCAGCCGCCAATGATTCAACTTGACGAGTTCGAGCAAATAGACGTTGGGCCATATTAGACACAGAACCTGCACACTGCACACTGAGTGTTGGAAATGTGCCCTAAAGCCATTCATATGATGATACTTTACGGATATTTCACATGTTAAACTAATCTAGTTTACATATAAAAGGCAAACATTATTGTTTGAGGCGTCTCATATAAATGTTATATGCTTAAACGATAAAGTCCAAGGAATATGTGATTGGAAGAATGCAATCTAATGTAGTTAGATTAATGAGACCATTCTTTCGTAGACACATCCTAAACGTTCCTGATCATAGGATTGCCAATTGGGCATTGACAGTCCGATAAGATCAGTACGTGCTATGTCTTCTCTCAGGGAGAGTGACTAGTCTCGAGTCATTGGTGTGTGTGACATCAAGACAAGTACGTAGGTGCTCAATAGAGAATGAGTTCACTGAACACGATCAACCAGGAGTTCTCATACTCATGTCACGTGAGAACTCATGTTTGGGATAATGCAAATTAGTCCTTTGACCTGAGGCATCACAGTTGTTGTCTTGTGGTTAAGTCCTTGATCTTTGATTATGCCAAAGTCACCCCATCGGGGTGTCCACGACATCATTGGGGTTAAGCCACTTAGTCATGGAGACAAGTGAATGCGCAACAAGGGATCTCTAACCTTTAATTGGCTTGAGGGAGAATACTCTATGATATGATTAAAATCTCTGGCCAGAGTATGAATGAGATTGGGGAATGCGTTCCAAATCACATTCAAGGTAATCATAAAATGCAAATGAATCACATTGGATAGTAGACATGAATAAATAAACTATCAAACCAAACAATGTGGTCAAGAGTATTAGATTAGAGAAAGACCGTATTGCATTTTCATTTCATTTAGCTCCATTTAAATCAATTTTATGGATACAAAAACCAAATGAAAATGTTGCATTCAATTTAATTAATTAAAGTGTTGATTAATTAAAGGGTGATTATGAACCTAAGCCTACGATAATTGAGCTATGTGAAAGGCCGTTTCAAATTTGTTTGAACCATGGGAATGTGTAGATTAATTTTGGTTGTAATTTGATTTGATCAAATGTTGTAAAAGAGCATAAGCTCTTCTTTACTTTAAAGTAATTTGTTTTATGCAAATGTTGTAAAGAGCATAAGCTCTCTTTTACTTTGAAGTACTTCTTTCTTGCTTTATTTGATATGCATGAAAATGAAGTAGTTGGGTCCAACGCCCCTAGGAACAACACGCCTTAATGTGATTAAACGCGTAACTAAAATCAATCTCCATCCCTAGTTCGAGATTCAACACTAGGCTCGTGTTGAATCTAAACAAAGGTTCATAGTCATCCTAAGGCCCTAAGGCAACTATATAGTCCATCAAATGAATGCAAACCTTATGTTAGTAGTATCATATACTCTTGCTTTAAAAAACTGTTTTATAAGCATAGTGGGAGTATTATATACAACTAAAAACAAATGGACCAATAGTTGTAATAGGACCAAAATTGTTTTAATGTAGATTAAAATGAATACTTATATGTGATGAGACCTAAAACCCTCAACCAAACCATTATTAAGTTGAAAAGCGTGAGAGTGCTTAGAACACTCTTCCGTGGCCTTCCACCGTGGTAGCTCCAATCGTTTATGACTTGTACACCGGCTTCACCCTATCATGGGGGAGTACAAAGTGCATGCTTATACTCAGGATGAGTCTATATACATACTTGATGAGGTTAGTGTAGGCAACGAGGATGGCCAATATCATATCATTGTGAGGCTATTCTTGAACCCCTTCACGAACTAAGCATGGTGGGAATGACTTAACTAAGTGCAATGGAGCCAATATCATATCATTGTGAGGCAACATTCTCTAGAGGCCAAATTGATGGGTACTTGCATTAGTTGCAAATGAGTAAGTGTACTCTCTCATTATTATTAATGCTAGCCAATATCATATCATTGTGAGGTGGGCTTGGTAATAGTGAGTCTCCCATAACCTACTAAGAGTTTCCTCAAAAACTCTCGAATTCCAATGTGGGATATGGAATTTGCCAAAAATAGTGGGTGGTGCTATTTGATTTAAAGACCCGAATCAAATGGCTTAAAATCAATCAATTTATATTCGTTATGTATTTGTTTACCAATATATTTGCAAACGCTATCCAAAACTTGACAAAGAAAATCCGAATGTTTTAGTTTCCGGACTTGGTAACACAATCCCAAAGATTGTCTTAAATGGATTGTGCATGTACCTAAGAAGTCTCATCCTCACAATCTTCCTATTGATAATGTATCATTGGAAGAACATGTTAGAAATGTCTATCATGAAGAGGACAACACAAACAACCAATGCTTATTCCTTCGTTATATGAACAAAGGAACTTACGAAGATTAGCATAAAGACAAGGACACTTTTAGTGTCATAGTTCTTCACTTACAAATTGTTGTATGAAGAAATAAGAGTTGCCTTGAACAACTCTTGAAAGTTTGTAATTATGTTTAGAACATAATGGTTGGTTGACAAAAATAGTCCATCAACATGGACTTATGATGATTTTGAATCATTGAGTGTTGAAGTGATAAACCACTTAACGAGACGGAAACTAAGCTAGGACTTCACCTTTATGTCCCTATCCTAATGGTTCACTAAGTTTATTGTAAACTATGTAGTGAACAATAACCACACACTCTCCAAAATGTTTGATGTGTATAACACAATTGAAAAAGGTTTCAAGAGAGATAGTGGGAGTTTAGGGACCATGACTATTGTAGTCAAAGGAGAAGTCAAATGAAGAAGATAAAATTAACTCCAAGGGAACAAACTTTCTTTATGAAAGGATGGACATTGGAAGGGGTATTTGCAAGAAATGTCTTGCAAGTGTCAAGAACACACCTTTCGAAGGTATTGTAAATTGTTCTTGAATAGTTCAAAACAGTTGGTTCTTCTACTTGAATGCTTGATTCCGTATTAGTAACTATGTTTTACAATCGTTGTAAAAGTGTGGCTAATAACAAGTAGAAGATTAATGAGAGAAGAGAAAGTACTTCACATTCGGAACGTGAATAAAATATAGATCTCTGCGAAAGCAGATGGTACTAACTTCCTCATATGAACTACCAAAGAAATTGGAAAAACCAAAGATTGTCTTTACATTCCAATTTTAAGGAACTTAATTCCGTCACTATAGTAGAGATGGATGAATGTTTTGTTTGACAAAACATTGTTCTTTATTAATCAATGATTGGATTATAGTAATCTAATTGATTGTCTCTATAGTAGAGATGATATGGTAGCGTTAACTGTTTAGAATATAATGATGCTTAAAACCCAAAAGGTTGCAAGATAGTGGCAATTGTCCACAACATAATACTACTCATGTTGTATGACATTCACCGAAGATCACTCTCGGTTGGACTATAGTTTATTATGAATAAACACAAGTCCGAATACTTTGCAAAAGGTTTCAAAGAATTCAAGAAATGTAAGTTGATGAGTAAGACGTCTAAAGTACTTACCTCCTTAGATTTGATCCAAGGAAAGGTAACACTTTAGATGAGTTTCCTTGAAAGATATCAAGGAAATTAGCATCATAAGATAAATGATTTTCTCCATTAGGAGAAGAACGAACTTGAATAAGATTTAGTTCGTTGGATATTATCAATTACCCATATATAGGATATATATGCTTCTAAGACAATATGATTGTCAATTAGAAGATCTTCCAAAATTTTCATAACTCCATAGGATGTAGTTGGAAAGAAAAAACAAATCTTAATCATGTTAAGATTTGGGGTTGTGTGCTAATAAGCAATATTTGTTTAAAAATTATCTTGTGGATATCCTTAAATTAACCTTTGGATATCACTTCTATAAACCAACCAACAAATGTTGTTTGTTGAGTAGTTCATTGTAATCCTACAATGTGATTTGCCTTAGAGCAAATGAACTAGGAATAGAACTCAAAAGAATGGGTTCTTTGAGAGACAAGATGATAATCAACAAATATAACAACCTAGTTCCTATACCACAAGCTCCAAGGTAGTCAAGAAGGATTTATAAACCGTCTCAGTTGAATGGTTTGAACTTTATGACTACATTGAGTGTATATACGATATATACTCAAGAAATGGTAAAGTACCATTTGACCCGAAATAATGAAACCTTCATAGCTAATTGGAAGCTTAAGGTGACTACAATCAAAGAGAATGGTTGACTTTGAAGGAACCATCTTTGACGTAGTCTTAGTTTCAATTAATTCGAAGATTGCTAGCTACAACTAAATGGTGATTCAATGTTTGGACATGATATAGGTTTCCGAAACCATTATTAAGATAGTCTTGATAATTTATGTCTAAAACTATGAATCACAAAACATGTAAGTTGTAGAGATCCAACCATCATGGATCTTAGCAAGCTAGTGGGAGCCATAAGCGTCTTATGAGAGAAAGATCAAAATTGTTTGATTTCTCATATAGATGTAAATGAATCTTTTGTTTACTAGGTTTACAAAAGATTAGTGGGAGTTAATCATATTCCTAAATTTGAATATATGTATGATATATTAATTTTGGAAATGAAAAGAATACTTCATTGTTAAAGTTATGACTTTAAAACTTTCTATAACGATAGAATGTATATGGGAGACATAGTCTATATACATGGGATGGAAATCTATAATGATAGATTTTAGGATATAATTGGATTATATCATGCCCTAATAATAGACAAAAGGTTGCTAGGAAGTTTCTCATATGATGATAAACTTTAATAAGAAGAACAACTCTAGTGAGACTAGGAGGTAGCTCTTCTCAAAGGGAACGTACCCTTTGACTCCCAAAGAAATAATGCGTAAATCGAATCCTTTATGCATACGCAGAAAGGTGATTTATGTATTTCATATTGTATGAAAAACATTGATATGAGTTGTACCTAGAAAGGTACAAGGCGATATCAGTGCAAGCCCAGGATCAGAACCATGGCAACTGTCAAGTAAATCCTTAAGTATTTAAGAAATACTAAAGGATAGGTTCCTCGAAGAATGAGGAAGAATTAGAGATTGGATGTTTCTTCATTATGAATGAAGAGATAAACAGATATCTCTTTATTATGACTAAAGAGATATTTGGATGGAAACATTAAAGTAATGACTTTAGTGTGTTCCATTATGAATGCAAAATATATTGCCATATAGAAGTTTACAACCATGTTGTTTGGATGGGAAAGTTCATTTATGAACTCTCTATTCGGTTCCAACCAGAAAGTGTATCTAGTGTACTGACACTACGACACTAATGGGGCGATAGCTCAAGCCTGGGAATCAAGGTCTCATCAAGATCCGAACTCATATGAGAGACTGAACCACATGATTGGGAATCATGTATAATGGTGACGTCGATATTCTCAAGGTTGCTTCTATGGATAACATATAGATATCCATTTCCTAGGCCTACTATTCAGCCATTTAGGAAATGACTACAGAAGAGGAATCATAACAGATGACCAAGCTGATTGGCTCTAGTGCAAGTGGGAGATTGTTGGAAATGTGCCCTAAAGCCATTCATATGATGATACTTTACGGATATTTCACATGTTAAACTAATCTAGTTTACATATAAAAGGAAAACATTATTGTTTGAGGCGTCTCATATAAATGTTATATGCTTAAACGATAAAGTCCAAGGAATATGTGATTGGAAGAATGCAATCTAATGTAGTTAGATTAATGAGACCATTCTTTCGTAGACACATCCTAAACGTTCCTGATCATAGGATTGCCAATTGGGCATTGACAGTCCGATAAGATCAGTACGTGCTATGTCTTCTCTCAGGGAGAGTGACTAGTCTCGAGTCATTGGTGTGTGTGACATCAAGACAAGTACGTAGGTGCTCAATAGAGAATGAGTTCACTGAACACGATCAACCAGGAGTTCTCATACTCATGTCACGTGAGAACTCATGTTTGGGATAATGCAAATTAGTCCTTTGACCTGAGGCATCACAGTTGTTGTCTTGTGGTTAAGTCCTTGATCTTTGATTATGCCAAAGTCACCCCATCGGGGTGTCCACGACATCATTGGGGTTAAGCCACTTAGTCATGGAGACAAGTGAATGCGCAACAAGGGATCTCTAACCTTCAATTGGCTTGAGGGAGAATACTCTATGATATGATTAAAATCTCTGGCCAGAGTATGAATGAGATTGGGGAATGCGTTCCAAATCACATTCAAGGTAATCATAAAATGCAAATGAATCACATTGGATAGTAGACATGAATAAATAAACTATCAAACCAAACAATGTGGTCAAGAGTATTAGATTAGAGAAAGACCGTATTGCATTTGTAATCCTAAACTGAATAGGTTCTCTACCTCTTCTGATTAGCTTGGGTAGCCATGATATGCTGCTAGGTGTCACTCATGGTTTGTGGAAGCCCTAAACGTGTGTAATCACTAAAGGGAGAATTGAAAGTAAGTTTCAATTCACAATCGATGTAAAATGGTTTTAATCGCCCACTGCCTCGCTAAAAGGAACCTAATGTATCGTACACCAAATAAGGTGGAGATTGAAGAAACAAAGGAGATGAATTAAATGGTTTAATTATTTATGGCAAGGATTAATTAATATGTTAATTAATCAAACGAATAAGTTCGTTAAAGACCTCGGGATAGTTTTGGACCTTAAGGCCCAATGGGCTTCGAACGTCAAAGCCCATTGACTTAAGTTGTATGACAACTTAATGAATAAAGATTCACAAAGGCCCAAAAGCCCATATCCATTTAGTGTTGAATTAGGGTTTTTGGTTCTTTAGGTCATTTAAAGAAGTGACTATACAAAGAACTTAATAACCTAAAATTCAATAGTTGTTGATTTTAGAGAAAATTGGTGAGAACACAAAGCTTCCATTTCTCTCTAAGAGGCCAACCACCTTGGGGGATATTGTCTAGCAATTCTATTTCCTCAAGGTCACTCATTTCCTCTCCAATCCAACCTTGGTGTAGAATCTTTAGAGGTTCTCAATTTTGGGAACTTGGAGAACCTATTCTTCTAACCAAATCCATGGAGCTAAGAAGCAAGGAATGAAGGCCCTATCTCTTGGGTGATTATCCTTTGCATATGCAAAGAGGAATCTACAAAGGTAAATATTTCTCAACTAACAAATTGTTGTTTTTAAGTTGAGTCAAGGTTCACCAATCTACTAGGCTTTGAATTTCATGGTAGATGTTTTGTTTTTGAATGCATGAAAGCATGATTCCGCCTTTAATTGTTAATTGCATGCTATATGATGTTATTCAAATGAACATGTTTTTCACAAAATTTCCTTCACTGAGAGCCTGAGAATCCTTAACAGCCAACTCATCAGACCGTTTGGAAAGTAGTTTGTTATCTTTGGGAGTGACAAGGTTCCGGGCCACCACCGCAACGGTCATATCATTCTTCATCACCGAATCCCCAATGGTAAGAGGACCAGTAGGGGATATGAAGGATGGGCGCTGATGCGAAAATTACTTGACACACAAATTAAACCCTCTTTTTGACAATTGTAGTATAGATGTAAGTAGGGTATCGTTCTAGGCCGGGGATTAGGAGGGCTTGCTAAATCCTCTCAAAAACATAAAAACAAAGTTACAAATGTAAATAAAAGACTTTAAAAGTAAAGGGGGATTTGGATTTGATGAATTTAGAAACAAAACATAAACTTTGGAAAACAAAACAAGTTTTAAAACGAATTTGGTTTAAATAAATGGATGGAAGGTTAGCTAAGGGGTTCTTCTCCACACATGTCTTGCTTGCATACAAAATGATTTCCAATTGCATTTCAATAACTTATTAATTCTCAATGCCCCAAGTTAATTAGGTACGCTTAAATTAACCCTCAGATTTTCCTACTTTTATTGAGTTGGATGATTGCATACGACAACCCAAAGCATTCTTCACAAGTTCCCTACATGAATTGCATAATAGAGATACAAGCAAGAATCATTAAGTTCTATGAAAATCATAAGCATTGACGAGGCATTCATAACTATGGAATACGCATGTTACTCTTGCCAAGAATTTACTTAACGCGATTGTGACTAGCAACCTTCACTACTTGTGAATATAAGTTCATGACAATTAGGTGAAACTCCCTTATATTCTAGCATCAAATTCATGCATGCAAACTAAGTGTCGACCCTCAATCAACATACACAAATCAGTTTTTATACGAACGGATAAGTAAATTGAATTCATAACTTATGAAACGCAATTAAAAGTAATTAAATCATATTGCAAGCAAGGACATGTGTTTCGAATTCCCCCCTAGCTAAGGGGGGTTTAGGTCCTCATTATTACAAAACAAAGATAAACAAATTTAAACATTGAAAAACAAAGGAAAGAAAACGTTCCAACGATCCATGTTGGATAGCAAGCGCGTCCAAGGACTTTTATCCTTCTCTTTGCCGCAACAACAAGGTTGGAATGATGTTGAAGGGTTGGTTATTTGGAGGAATGGATGGGAAGAGGTTTAGATATGTAGGGAGAGGCAAGGAAAGGTTTGGAGAATGGTTAATTTCTGGATGATTTGAATGAGGTTGCTACCATGGTATTTATAGGAAGAGGATGGACTTGTTTAACACAAAATTTTGGTGGAATTGAGTAGGTGAGCATGGCAAAGAGTGGGAATTGTTGGTGGGTTAGGTATTGAGTCATCCACTCACATGTCATGGTTAGCTAAGCATTGCATCATCCACTCATATGTCATGGTTAGCTAAGCATTGCATCATCCACTCACATGTCATGGTGAGATAGGCATTGCATCATTACTAAAAAATCTGGTGGAAGTGAAACAAAGGGAAGGCCACGACATTGATGAATTTTATGAGGTATGCATGGTTTTGAGTGAAGTTTTGGCCAATCCTTATAGAAATTTATCTCTTCTTGCACTTTGTATTTGTTTCACCACATTTTTAGCATGTTTCTATCCTTATTTGACTTCAAATTAGTCCATCCATCTTGCTCATAACATATGTAATCCATTCCAAGCTCAAAACTGCTCCAAAATGCACCAAAATGCACTTTCTTGCTACCTTAGCCCTTTGGACCTACAAACACACGAAAATAGCTTAAAGTACTAAAATAACTAAGAACTAATAACGTAAATGCAAGAAAACTAGTTAACTAAGTCGCATAAATATGCGTCTATCAAATTCCCCCACACTTAGTTTTTGCTAGTCCTCGAGCAAAACAAAGAAATAAAACAAAACAAAACCAACATAACCTAAACCTTCCAACGTTTGCTTTAGGGATTTCCAATGCACATGACATGTTAAGGATTATCATTCTCACAGATTTGAGTTAATTTAACAATTAAGCACATACTTAATCATAGTCACTACATACTAGTTCACAATTAACCAATTAAAACAATGTTTTGAATGTAGTAACATGCCTTAGAGAATTCCCTCAATCCTTACAAGATATGCACTCTATTTTCACTCAGATTTTCTAACTACACACCCTATACTAGTTATATGTGAGAGAATTGATGTGGACATAAAAACGAATGCTCACATATAAGTATCACAAAGAATGCAATTTCCGGAGTTAATAAGCATGTTTAGATATGATCTCATGAATGGAATGCTACTACTTAGATGCGAGAACCAATGACACCATATGCTCATACCAAATTCAACCTCCACAAATTGAAGCACATAACACTCAAGATAGAAGTTAAGGGTTGTAACGGGGCTTGGGGTATTGGTTTAACAAAGAAATGATAGGGAAAACAAACGTTCTTCAAGCGTTAGTAAGCAAAGTAGTAAAATTGAGACTTAGAATTCACTTAGATTGCAGAAATTAACTTTAAAACATAAGGGGAAGATTTAAACAACTTTTTAGGGCCGAATTTATTGTTTTGGACCCTTACTTCAACACTTTGAATTCTTTTCACAACTTTTCAACTTTTTTTTTTTTTCAATTTTTTTTTTCTTTTCTTTTCTTTCTACCCGTGCCTATGGCACACAATTCACAAAATAAAAATTTCCCCCACACTTGGTTTCTGCCACAAAGGAATTCAATTTGAATCATGCTTACTATACTTTAAGAACGAGGGTATGGATAGTCCTAATCTAGGCTAGGTGAGGATGATGTGGGTTAACAAAGAAAAGGCTAAACAAGGCTCAATGGGGTTAACACCTAAACATATAATGGAGTATGGTTTTACGGCTTTTTTTTTTTTTTTTTTTTTTTTTTTTTGCTATGGTGGTGGTCACTACACAACTTTATCTTTGAATATGTGTTATGCAAATCAATAACATGCTTTGAATGAATTGGGCATGAGTTCTAGCATTTGGAACTAAATGATGACACGCCTTCTAAGTAGCAACCAAGCAAAAAATAATGAGATCATGCAACGACTTAAGAAAGCAACAAGTTCACAGATTATTAACTCTCCAAATAAACGTTTAGGCTCAAGTCTCACAAGGTTGTAGCGTTAGTTTGAGTTACTTCCTTCAAGCATGTTACAAAAACTAATTTTTCCTTTATGTGAATTCATAAGTTATAACCACAACCAAGCATAAACCAAAGAGTAAATCAAACTTTTATCCATGTTTATAACTTTCTTTAACCGTCATGCAATTACAAATCGAATCCTCATTATTGTGTTGGAAGGTACCCTACGACACAAACAACCACACAAAAACAACCCTCTTTGGGTTTTTAAAACAAATTTTTCAAATTTTTATGTGATTTTCGGATTTTTACTTCAAAACACACTAAAACACATCAAAACAACTTAAAAACACTTAAAAACAGCAAGGAACAAGTCTTTAAGTTAAGGGTGATAAAATCCCACGAATTTGCACCAAAAACACTTAGTTACCCCCCCACACTTAAATCAAACATTGTCCTCAATGTTTCAAGCATAAAATCACACTAAACAAAAAGAAACACACAAACAGCAACTAAAACAACTAAATAGGCAGATTAGAAAGATTCAACAAAGAGAAGGGTTTAGGAATGCAAATCTGGAATTGGAGTGATTCCTCGAGCTTCCTTTGTTGAATTGCATGGGTTGCCTCCCAAGTAGCGCTTTCTTTAACGTCTTGCAGCCGGACGATGCTTCTTTGAAGGGTTATGGAACCCCACGGTCTGGAGGGGTGTTTCCTCTACGCCTTGTCCTTCGAACCACTTCATGCTTTGGGTCCTTGAATGGAATGGGATAGTAATTCTTCTTGACTGGGCCATTGAGCATCCTACAATCCATGTGAATTCGCCCACCATCCGGGATATGCTCGGGTACCTGCACCCAAGTAGGGAACCATTTCTTAATTTTAATGGGAATTAGATTTGGATTAGGTGCCTTACCTTGGCGTTGTGATGAAGTGGCAGCAACATGAACTTTCTCCCCCTTGGTGCTCTCGGTCAAATTGGGTGTTTTAAGGGCAGTGGCCACGGGGTCCTTGTGCTCCACTCCAATTCCCTCATCTTGTATTGTTCTTGAAGCAAACTTTGTGTTAGGGGCTGAATGATCCGTCCCTATCTTTTCTATTGTATCAATAACACAACAAGAACGAACAACATTAGGAGTCTCAATGGATTCAGGAATTTTAAAACAAATCATATCACCACCAAATGCCATGGTTACTTCTCCTTTGGCTACATCAATCTTGGTTTGAGCTGTTTTCATGAAAGGTCGTCCAAGTAAGAGTGGTGATGATGGAGAGTGTGCCGAATCTTCCATGTCAAGCACATAGAAATCTGCAGGAAAAATCAAATGGTCTACCTGCACCAAAACATCCTCCAAAACACCTTTCGGATATGCATTAGATCGATCGGCTAATTGGATAATAACACCATCATTTTTAAGCTCTCCTAGATTCATCGATGCATAAACAGAATATGGCATGACATTAATAGAAGCACCTAAATCTAGCATGGCATGTTCAAACCTTGTATTACCAATTACGCAAGGGATAGTGAAACTACCTGGATCTTTGCATTTAGGCGGTAGCTTTCTTTGCAACAGTGCAGAGACATTCTCACTTACATGTACTACCTCTTTCTCCCGAATCCGTTTCCTTGTTGTACAAAGCTTTTTCAAGAACTTTGCAACTTCGGAATTTGCTTGATTGCATCCAAAAGGGGTATGTTGACTTGAACTTTCCTAAATGTCTCTAGAACATCTTTTTCCTCCTCTTCTTTCTTGGATTGCAAAAACCTGCCAGGAAAGGGCACATTTAGTGGAAAGAAACTAGAAGAATTCGAATTTGGACTTACCTTGACGGGTTGAGATGGTTTAGGGGCATGTTGTGGTTGCGGTAAGGGTGGTTCTACCCTTGCCGTGGGTTGGGCTCCATGTTCTTCTTCTTGCAGCAGCTTTTCATCCTCTATTTGACTTGATTTTGATGAGTTTGGATCAACCCTAACTTGCCTACCACTTCTCAACGTGATGGCCTTGGCGGTTTCAAATCCTCCTTTGGGATTCGCAATGGTTGAACTAGGGAGGTTTCCATGTTCACGAAACTGCCCCATAAACTCGGCAATTTGCCCCACTTGCTTCTCCAACTCGTCCATCCTTTTGTCTTGGTTTTGCATAGCCTTAGCTTGATTTTCCTGCCCATTAGACAACTTAGTTAGTATCTTAAGAAGTGCATTATTGTCAAGAGACATACCTGAAGTACTTGGGCCGGATTGGGACTGATTTTGAGGTGGGTCGTAGGGTTTGGTGAAGAACCCCGGGGGTTGTTGCCTAAAGCCTCCTTGGTTTTGAGGTTGTTGGGGCTCCCTCCACTTGAAATTTGGGTGGTTTCTCCAACCGGGATTATATGTGTTTGAATATGGATCGTTCCTTGGTTGGTTTTGACCTTGAAACCCAATTGCATGGGCGCTTTCCCATCCCCCATTTTCAATCAACTGTGGACACTT
Source organism: Malus fusca (assembly GCA_035220775.1). Classification (NCBI taxonomy): domain Eukaryota; kingdom Viridiplantae; phylum Streptophyta; class Magnoliopsida; order Rosales; family Rosaceae; genus Malus; species Malus fusca. The sequence goes on along the minus strand of CM069067.1, from coordinate 25,712,288 downwards.
TTCAGAGGCATGTCCTTGGATGGAACATACGCCACATACATTTGGTCCTTGCATCTTCATGCCCTCGGCCATCTGAGACACAAGAGAAGTAAGATTAGCTAATTGCGAATGAAGATCGGAAGTTGAACTTACCTCATTAACTTGATGCCGTGGGGGTCCCCTTTGGCCTACTCCCTCGTATTGTTGAGCGTTCAACGCTCGATTAGAGATCAAGATCTTGGCAGCCATGGGTGTTTTGTCCACCAATGCTCCTCCCGCCGAAGCATCAAGCATTTGACGTTCTAGAGGTAGGAGACCCTCGTAGAAATATTGCAAAAGCAACTCCTCCTTCATCTGATGCTGTGGACAAGAAGCAACAAGTGATTTAAATCGGTCATAATATGTAGGAAAAGACTCACCTTCTTCTTGTTGAATTCCGCTTATCTTTTTGCGTAGGAGGATGATGCGAGAAGTTGGAAAGAACTTCTCTAAGAATGCTCTCTTCATACTCTCCCAAGATGTGACAGTGCCGGGAGCTAACTCGTATAACCAATCCTTGGCTTTATCCATCAAAGAGAATGGAAAAGCCTTCATCTTCAAAATACTTCCGTCAACATTAACGGGAGTCATACTAGAACAAACTACTTCAAATTCCTTCAAATGTTTGTTAGGATCTTCCATGGACAAGCCATGGTATTTAGGAATATGATGAAGCAAACTTGACTTTAATTCAAACTCTTCCGTCTTACCTTGGGCAGCCGGGGGGTATTGGATGCACAAGGGTGCGGCATTATCCAATCCTGAGGCCGAAAGCTCTTTGAGTGTACGGTTGTCCACCTCCATGTCGTTTTCTACCTCCTCCTTTTCTTCAAATTCGGATTCAGAACTAGAACTAGGTGGACTAGGTTCTGGTACTTTTCTTTTCCGTCTCAAAGTTCGTTCAAAATTGGCGTCAAACTCCGATATATGTGCATGAACTGGTTGAGAACTACGAGTCATAAACTAGTACCTGAAATAAACAAAATCAAATGAAATTAAAACACACGAAAAAAAAGAAATAAAAAAAACAATGGGGATTTAGCAAAGTTGCTAATCCCCGGCAACGGCGCCAAAATTTGATGCGAAAATTACTTGACACACAAATTAAACCCTCTTTTTGACAATTGTAGTATAGATGTAAGTAGGGTATCGTTCTAGGCCGGGGATTAGGAGGGCTTGCTAAATCCTCTCAAAAACATAAAAACAAAGTTACAAATGTAAATAAAAGACTTTAAAAGTAAAGGGGGATTTGGATTTGATGAATTTAGAAACAAAACATAAACTTTGGAAAACAAAACAAGTTTTAAAACGAATTTGGTTTAAATAAATGGATGGAAGGTTAGCTAAGGGGTTCTTCTCCACACATGTCTTGCTTGCATACAAAATGATTTCCAATTGCATTTCAATAACTTATTAATTCTCAATGCCCCAAGTTAATTAGGTACGCTTAAATTAACCCTCAGATTTTCCTACTTTTATTGAGTTGGATGATTGCATACGACAACCCAAAGCATTCTTCACAAGTTCCCTACATGAATTGCATAATAGAGATACAAGCAAGAATCATTAAGTTCTATGAAAATCATAAGCATTGACGAGGCATTCATAACTATGGAATACGCATGTTACTCTTGCCAAGAATTTACTTAACGCGATTGTGACTAGCAACCTTCACTACTTGTGAATATAAGTTCATGACAATTAGGTGAAACTCCCTTATATTCTAGCATCAAATTCATGCATGCAAACTAAGTGTCGACCCTCAATCAACATTGATAGACGCATATTTATGCGACTTAGTTAACTAGTTTTCTTGCATTTACGTTATTAGTTCTTAGTTATTTTAGTACTTTAAGCTATTTTCGTGTGTTTGTAGGTCCAAAGGGCTAAGGTAGCAAGAAAGTGCATTTTGGTGCATTTTGGAGCAGTTTTGAGCTTGGAATGGATTACATATGTTATGAGCAAGATGGATGGACGAATTTGAAGTCAAATGAGGATAGAAACATGCTAAAAATGTGGTGAAACAAATACAAAGTGCAAGAAGAGATAATTTTCTAGAAGGATTGGCCAAAACTTCACTCAAAACCATGCATACCTCATAAAATTCATCAATGCCGTGGCCTTCCCTTTGTTTCACTTCCACCAGATTTTTTAGTAATGATGCAATGCCTATCTCACCATGACATGTGAGTGGATGATGCAATGCTTAGCTAACCATGACATATGAGTGGATGATGCAATGCTTAGCTAACCATGACATGTGGGTGGATGACTCAATACCTAACCCACCAACAATTCCCACTCTTTGCCATGCTCACCTACTCAATTCCACCAAAATTTTGTGTTAAACAAGTCCATCCTCTTCCTATAAATACCATGGTAGCAACCTCATTCAAATCAGCCAGAAATTAACCATTCTCCAAACCTTTCCTTGCCTCTCCTACATATCTAAACCCCTTCCCATCCATTCCTCCGAATAACCAACCCTTCAACATCATTCCAACCTTGTTGTTGCGCCAAAGAGAAGGAGAAAAGTCCTTGGACGCGCTTGCTATCGAACATGGATCGTTGGAACGTTTAGGTGCTTTCTTTCCTTTGTTTTTCAATGTTTAAATTTGTTTATCTTTGTTTTGTAATAATGAGGAACTAAACCCCCCTTAGCTAGGGGGGAATTCGAAACACATGTCCTTGCTTGCAATATGATTTAATTACTTTTAATTGCGTTTCATAAGTTATGAATTCAATTTACTTATCCGTTCGTATAAAAACTGATTTGTGTATGTTGATTGAGGGTCGACACTTAGTTTGCATGCATGAATTTGATGCTAGAATATAAGGGAGTTTCACCTAATTGTCATGAACTTATATTCACAAGTAGTGAAGGTTGCTAGTCACAATCGCGTTAAGTAAATTCTTGGCAAGAGTAACATGCGTATTCCATAGTTATGAATGCCTCGTCAATGCTTATGATTTTCATAGAACTTAATGATTCTTGCTTGTATCTCTATTATGCAATTCATGTAGGGAACTTGTGAAGAATGCTTTGGGTTGTCGTATGCAATCATCCAACTCAATAAAAGTAGGAAAATCTGAGGGTTAATTTAAGCGTACCTAATTAACTTGGGGCATTGAGAATTAATAAGTTATTGAAATGCAATTGGAAATCATTTTGTATGCAAGCAAGACATGTGTGGAGAAGAACCCCTTAGCTAACCTTCCATCCATTTATTTAAACCAAATTCGTTTTAAAACTTGTTTTGTTTTCCAAAGTTTATGTTTTGTTTCTAAATTCATCAAATCCAAATCCCCCTTTACTTTTAAAGTCTTTTATTTACATTTGTAACTTTGTTTTTATGTTTTTGAGAGGATTTAGCAAGCCCTCCTAATCCCCGGCCTAGAACGATACCCTACTTACATCTATACTACAATTGTCAAAAAGAGGGTTTAATTTGTGTGTCAAGTAATTTTCGCATCAAACATACACAAATCAGTTTTTATACGAACGGATAAGTAAATTGAATTCATAACTTATGAAACGCAATTAAAAGTAATTAAATCATATTGCAAGCAAGGACATGTGTTTCGAATTCCCCCCTAGCTAAGGGGGGTTTAGTTCCTCATTATTACAAAACAAAGATAAACAAATTTAAACATTGAAAAACAAAGGAAAGAAAGCACCTAAACGTTCCAACGATCCATGTTGGATAGCAAGCGCGTCCAAGGACTTTTCTCCTTCTCTTTGCCGCAACAACAAGGTTGGAATGATGTTGAAGGGTTGGTTATTTGGAGGAATGGATGGGAAGAGGTTTAGATATGTAGGGAGAGGCAAGGAAAGGTTTGGAGAATGGTTAATTTCTGGATGATTTGAATGAGGTTGCTACCATGGTATTTATAGGAAGAGGATGGACTTGTTTAATACAAAATTTTGGTGGAATTGAGTAGGTGAGCATGGCAAAGAGTGGGAATTGTTGGTGGGTTAGGTATTGAGTCATCCACTCACATGTCATGGTTAGCTAAGCATTGCATCATCCACTCATATGTCATGGTTAGCTAAGCATTGCATCATCCACTCACATGTCATGGTGAGATAGGCATTGCATCATTACTAAAAAATCTGGTGGAAGTGAAACAAAGGGAAGGCCACGGCATTGATGAATTTTATGAGGTATGCATGGTTTTGAGTGAAGTTTTGGCCAATCCTTATAGAAATTTATCTCTTCTTGCACTTTGTATTTGTTTCACCACATTTTTAGCATGTTTCTATCCTTATTTGACTTCAAATTCGTCCATCCATCTTGCTCATAACATATGTAATCCATTCCAAGCTCAAAACTGCTCCAAAATGCACCAAAATGCACTTTCTTGCTACCTTAGCCCTTTGGACCTACAAACACACGAAAATAGCTTAAAGTACTAAAATAACTAAGAACTAATAACGTAAATGCAAGAAAACTAGTTAACTAAGTCGCATAAATATGCGTCTATCAGGCGCCATATGTTGTCTGGAGAAGGCATGGCTGCCTCTTCACCAAGGTTCAACTCAAAACGACGGTCGGAGGGGCTAGACATTTTCAAAGGTGTTGAAGAAAGAAGAGGTAGGACAAGTCTAGTTAGAAGTGCAAGAAGGGAGTTTCTACAGGCAGAAATTCAAGTGTGCTTTGAAACGTCCTGCGTACCTCTATAAAAATCAGCACTCGACGGGATTTCAGAGATCGGAGAGGCGAACTCAGAAATCGAAGAGGCGCTAGCTTTCTCAAAAGCTGGGCTTGCTCAGAAACCACGGGCCAATCTTGTTTTCCAGATTTGTCCGCACTTGTCACATGCAACCTCTACACTCGACGGAGCTCAAAAATCGAAGAGGCAAGCTTAGAAATCGGAGAAGCATCTTGGTTTTCCAGACTCGTCAGCACCCGTCACATGCAAACTCTGCTTTGCGGAAATCACGGGCAATTTGTCGAAGCGCAGATACCAGATATCGAAGAGGCGCCAGTCTTTTTCAGCCTCGTCAACACCTGTCACATGCACACTCAGCTTGGCAGAAATTACGGACAATTTGTCGAAGATTTCTGATGAAGAAGAAAGAACGTGAAGCCATACTAATTAATCACTCAATGGTTACCGACACGAGTGAAAGAATAGTACCTCTACAGGTATTAAAGAACTTCTTATAACTGTCCACCTTCACCCTTCATAGCAAGGAAGACATACAGAACCTTTCTTCATCTCCGAGAATGCCTTCCCAACGAAGCCTCTCGAGTCACTCAGTGTTCTTTATTCCTTGGGGTACCTCTGCAAACAAATGACACCAAAGCAAAAGTATCTCATATCACCAGGGTAGAAAGCAAGAGTATCTCATATCATGCGTTCTCCCTGTCTTTTCCTTTGTCCTTGTTCTTACCTGCAAAGACAAGGATAAAGAAAGCAATATGTCAGAACCTCCACTCAAACTCAGGTAAGGAATCAACTAATTGGAACCTTTGCCTGGTTGCTTACATGGTATTGCTCTCGAGTACTCGTCTTCCACTGCTGTTGTACTTCCGAATAAGCTGCCACATCTGCCTGGAGAACAGATAAGGCAAGTGAAAATGATACCTTGCAGCATGTGGAGACAATGTTCATAAGAAACAAGAAGAGAAGAATGCAGCCTGCACAGTCAACTCAGCAGAAGGAGTCTGAGTTGAGGAACTCGAGAAGATGCCACATTTTCCTGGAGAACAGATAAGGCAAGTGAAAATGATACCTTGAAGCATGTGGAGACAACGTGCTGATTTCCTTCAAAATCAAGTATCCCCTTCCCTGCACAATCGACCAACCCAGCAGAAGGAGTCTGAGTTGAATCCAAGAGCTCGAGAAGCTTCAACAACATATTGACGGCACCATCGTCGAAGAGCAAAGCCTCACTGTGCAACGCTGTCAAATCGCCACCACTTCTTCGAAAGCAAGAGTATTTCATATCACGCTTTCTCCCTATCATTTTCTTTGTCCTTGTTCTTACCTGCGGGACAAGGAGAAAGAAAGCAATTAGCCAGCACTTGGTATCAATCTTCCGATCTGGAACCGACTGCCTGGAACCCTTCCTTGATTGCTTACCTAGCACTGCTCTCGAAGTACCCATTGCTTCAACATCTTATGCTTCCAGAGAAGATACCACATCTGCCTGAAGAACAGATAAGGCAAGGGAAAATGATACATTGAAGCATGTGGAGACAAGCACAACAAAGCACGTGCCGATTCATCCACTACTTCTTCAAAATCAAAAGTATCTCATATCATCAGGGTTGCAATCACTCTGGGTGGTGGACTTGTTTTGACCCTCAAATTCTTGGGTCAACTCGCTAAGAGTTGTGAGCTGCACATGCCGATTCACCACCCTTGAATCAAATCCTTAAAGATCAAGTCACCAACTGGAAGAAGAGCCCATCAATCTTGAAGATCATACCGTTGACCAAATTGCTCAGGGTTCATATGAAAATGCGGCAAACTTCCTTGATCTTTCAAAGCATGCATGTCCTGAAACTGCTCGTGGTCATGTTTAAGTTCGAGATCAAGCCTCAACGGCCCTTAAGGAAATCACAAGTCCGATTCAAGATCAAGCGTCCACCACCCTTGAATCAAATCCAGTTTAAGAATAAGCTGTGGAAAGTCAACAATTGGAGGAAACCAGAAAATCCTCCAACCCAGTTCAAGAATAAGTTGTGGAAAGTCAACAATTGAAGGAAACCAGAAAATCCTCCAACCCAGTTCAAGAATAAGCCTATGGAAAATCAACAATTGGAGGAATCCAGAAAATCCTCCAACCCAGTTCAAGATCAAAGTTGTGGAAAGTCAACAAGCGCAACAAAATAAGTGCCGATTCATCCACTACCAAAGCCAAAGATCATCTACCACGTGAAGCTCCTTGTGGTCCAATTTCAACCTTCAAGATCAAGCCTCAACGGCCCTTGAAGAAATTTCAAACAAAGTTCAAGAACAAGCCTCAACGGCCCTTGAAGAAATATCTAGCCCAATTCAAGATCAAGCCTCAACGGCCCTTGAAAAAATCTCCAGCCCAATTCATGATCAAGCATCGATGGCCCTTAGATCGACATCTACATTAAAGGCCTTCAAAACGCATCTCCCTACACGTGACAAGCACAAGTATACGACGCGCCTTGAAGTGGGGGCATTTGTAGACATCGAAATTTCGGTAAAATAAACGTTGACCAATAATTAAAATTTCAATGCTTACGTGTCACATAAATTTTACACATAGCGTGTGACTAAATGAAAAATCAAAATAAATCGGAAAAGTCATCAAACGGGACATGTGTCAACACCTGGCAGAAACGACTTATTTCATCTGGAATATTATATTCAAAATTAGGCCTTGGAAAATTCTATAAATAGAAGCCAATTTCATTCATTTCATTTCACCAATTCATAACCAATTCACATATACATTTCTCTACTCCCAAAATTAGAAGAGAATTCCCTAAATCCTTGAAGCTTTGAAGTTCTAAAGCTTTCAAGCATCCAACCTCCTAAATTCCCAAGAAATCCCGAAGGATCAAGAAAGCTCTCTTCGTTCTTCATCAAATCCTCCTTCAAGATCAAGCCCCGACGTCCCTTGAAGAACTTTCAGCAATTCAAGATCAAGCTCTGACGGCCCTTGAAGAAAGTGTTCATCGTTCATCATCCGTTCATCCTAAGATCAAGCCCCAACAGCCCTTTGGATCAATAACATCAACAAAACCACACATCCAATCGTTCTTCAAGATAAAGCCCAAAAGCCCTTGAAGATCCATCCATCAACTGTTCATCAAGATCAAGCCCCAAAGGCCCTTGAAGATCCGTTCATCAACAGTTCTTCAAGATCAAGCCCAAAAGCCCTTGAAGATCCGTTCATCCATCAACCTTCAAGATCAAGCCCAAAAGGCCCCTTGAAGAAACTTCCAACCGTTCGTCTGAGATCAAGCCTCGACGGCCCTTGGATCAGTCGCACATCCACAAATACACACCTTACGGAGATCGAATCAGATGATCAAATTTGAGAGAGATTGTAACCCAAAATCATCAAATACAAAATATTATTTTGTGCACGTTGTTCTTGTCTCTTTTGTTTCAAGAATTTTCAGTGTTCACAGTCTTCATATTTGGAAAGATTCGGAAGTATGCAAGGTTTTCAAATCTAACCGTTCAAAAAAAAATTTGTCACTATGATTGCTCCAATTTTTTTACAAAGCCGTATTGTTGCAATCCTAATATGTTAGGAACGTAAAGTATGATTCTCTCTCCTCCTAATCTCCTTCTCTTTCCCTCATCTTCTATTTGAAAGGTTAAGGTTAAGTCACGTCAACGTTTTGTGTTAACTTTTTAAAAATTAGAAGATAAAAAGCAATATGTGAGAGGAGGGGAGGGAAGGGGATAGGAATAGGAGGGGAGAGAATCCTACTCCTAAGAATGTGATTATATAAATCCTAAGAAATCCTTATGGGATTTTACCATATCTTTTAGATAGTATCCTACATCAGTTATAATACCCATCGGGCAAGGAATTTATCTTCCTTACTACTATAAATAGAGGTGCAATGGAGTGACATAATACAAACTTCAGAATTACACCAAATTCACTCTCCCTTGCTTACCGCACCTCTCTCTCTCCCATTCTATAATTCTTTAGTTAAATAGGCCCATAACATATTAGCAACATGCTCTTGCATGATGCTAAGGAACTGAAGGTTCATGGAAGAGGTTCTTCAACAACTTCAAAGGCTCAATTCCGTTTTCTGCCAATTAGATTCTTCCAAAACACATGCCTGATATTTTATACGTCATGTTACATAAAGATTCTCATGATGCATGAACTCCCATTCTTTTATTTCATAATTTTACTAATATATATTTTTGTAGCATGAATTTTAGGGTTTTGAAAACCCTAAAATCGAAAACAAAAAAAAAACAAAAAATGAGAAATTTGTTGTTAAGCCGCGGGTTGGACCGCCACAGAGTCGAAGCAAGAATGATAGGGTTATGAACACCCTCAACTCGGAAAAACAAAACAAAAAATCGGAAATTTGCGCCTAAGCCACGGCCTGAAGCTGCGCCGCCACAGAGCCGAGTCTAGCTATGAGCCACTGTGCTGGCTTACAGTCGTGAGCCACTGTGCTGGCTTACAGCCGCGCCGAGCTAAGTTGATTGCTCTGGCCTCTAGCACGCAAAACAACGTCGTTCTGACGTCTGGCTTATGCGGCCACAGTTACATCTGCCAAGGCTCTGTTCGGTTCAAAACGGTTCGGTTTTTTGCCAAAACCGAAACCGAACCGAAATTTGGGTTTGCTTCAAAATTTTTTAGGTTTTTTTCGGTTCGGTTTTTTTTCTGTTCGGTTTCGGCCCAGTTCGGTTTTTTTTATTTTTTATTCAATAGCAAAAAAATTCGTGAGATTTCAGAGCTCCATGATGAAACAGAAAATGCTCAGGACTGGATAGGCAACCCATCTGTCTAAAAGAGGTGTTCTACCAACGATTCACACTGCTAAGATTTCAGAGCCAACACAAGCAATCAAGCACACTCATACACACCGAGTCGGATTCCTTACTCAAATAATTCCCAAAGCTTCAAGCTAGTACAGTACCATTCCTAATTCCTAAAGCTCAGTTATTCAATACAAACTACAACAATTCTATTATGAATCTGAATGCATTACTATCCAAAACGAAATTGAAACCGATGTAATCCAGTACCCCTAACCAAACAAACCCTAAATTCTCCCAATAACAAAAAAAAAGCTCACCTTAAACGAAGCATTGAGCCTCATAAATGAATCATCCCGATTCTTATTCTCCACTACCACCATCATTTCATACTCCTCATCCTCGACCGTACGGCTCTGCTTCTTCTTCACCTCATCCGATTTCTTCTCCAACGCCGCCTGCTCCTCCTTTTCGAGCTCCTTCTCCTCCAGATCCGCCAATCGGCGGGCATCAGACTTCAGCTTGACAGCCTCCGCCCGCTTCTCGGCTTCTTTCTCGCGCTTCTTGGCCCCGTGGGATTTGCTGCACTCCACCTCGCACCAGTACTACTCGTCATTCTCGCGAGCCTCGCGTTCCTTGCGCTTGGCTTCGGTGGAGCTCTTCACAGAGAGACAGAGAGAGTGAGAGACAGGGAGTTTAAGAGAGTGATTGAAGACCGAGAGAGAAAGAGAGATGAGGCTCAGAGGTTGCGCGAACTGGGAAAATGGGAGAGACTCTCTGCATAGAGAAAGAGATGAGGCTAACCTTTTGCTGTCAAGACTCGAAGGGGCAAGAAAAAGATGACGGTGAAGGCGAGGTGTGAGAGATTGAGAGTGAGAAGGGTCGCGCCATCGTGGGTCGGTTGCGCGAGAGGGTTACTGGGCTAGGGTTACACTGGAGGCAGGGAATGAGAGAGAGAAGAGGGGAATGAAAAAAATAAAAGGTGCGGCTAGGGTTAAACGGTTTGTTGATTTCTCAAAAAAACTAAAAAACTTTTCTGAAACCCTGAAGGCATGAGGATTCGAACCCATGCGCAGGGGCTTGAAAAGTTTCAAGCAAACCAACTTGGTAACAGGTTATGTTTTGTTATGATTGTATGACTAAACTATTTATAATATTGAAAAAATAATTAAATATATATATATATCTTTTCGGTTCGGTTCGGTTCGGTTCGGTTTCTGAACCTTAAAAACCAAAACTGAACTTACCAGATTCGGTTCGGTTCGGTTTGACAGTTTCGGTTCAGTTTTTTTTCGGTTCAGTTTTTTTCGACCTCGGTCCGGTTCGGTTTTCGGTTTTTTTTGGTTTTCGGTTTTTTGAACCCACCCCTAACGTCTGCTGCCATGTTGGGCCCCAAGCCCAGTCCAGTAACCTGGACTTTCTGACCAAGCCGACAGCTTGGATTTTGGGCTTCTCCCTACCCCGGCCCACCTTCTAGCAAGTAGCAGGCTTGTTGGGGCTTTCCCCTGCTCTCTGCATGTGCTCTGCTGCAGCCTGCAGCCTACAAAAACATGTCGGGCTACTTTTGCAGCCTTGCCCCAAGCCCGCAACACCTGCAGCATTGTTTGCACAGCAGACAACATAACCCTGCTGACCTGTAACCAACGTTTTTGGCCCCCGTTGCTTCGTAGCCACACCCAATTGTTTTGGGGTGTCCCTAGCTAAAGCCCTATTAGGCTATATTTTCTTAATTGCTTGACCCGAAGCCAATCAAAACTGTGACAGCCCGTCCCGAAATATATTTTCAATAGCGTGCAATGACTTTTATACCCTTGGACGTTAAATGGTGTTGTGTGACATGCACTTTGGTTGTGGACCAAATATGTTCAGTTCTAATTGTTTGGACCCAATTAGAACTCAGTTTTTCTTTGTTTTTGGTTGGTAGCCCAAGCTGGACCACACACACACCCCCACTCTTCCATTGACTCTCTCTCTCTCTCTTCTCTCTCGGATTTCATCCATTCTCCGTACAACTGTACGGACAGCCCTTAAACTAATCCTTGCATGCACGAATCGACGTCGAGGATGTTGTTTTTGTGTTCCTTGTGAGCCCAGGAGTGAAGGAAATTTTGTGAAAAACATGTCCATTTGAGCAACATCTATAGCATGCAATTAACAATTAAAGGCGGAAACATGCTTGTATGCACTCAAAACAAAACATTACCCATGAAATTCAAAGCCTAGTAGTTAGGTGAACCAAGACTCAACTCAAGAACAAAGTGAGTTGAGAGATTTTATACCTTCGTTGATTCCTCTTTGCATAAGCAAAGGCTAATCACCCAAGGAGAGGGCCTTCATTCCTTGCTTCTTAGATCCATGCTTTCTTGGATGAGGATGGTTGAAAAAGGATTCTCCAAGTTCCCAAATTTGAGAACCTCTAATTTTCCACACCAAGGAGAGACTTTAAGAAGAAATGAGTGACCTTGGAGGATGAGAGATTGCTAGCTAATCTCCTCCAAGGGGGCCGGCCTCCTAGAGAGAAAGGGAGAGACATTGTGTTCTCATCTTTTCTCTAAAAGAAACCTTAATGAAGAAAAGGCTATAAAGTCATATTTATACCTACCTTCATTGGAGTGGCAAACTTATAATAAGTCCAAAACCCACTCCATTATCAATATGGCCGGCCATAGGGTGTTATTGGGTTGTTTGGGCCTTTGTGAATATTTAGTCATTAAGTTGTCATACAACTTAAGTCAATGGGCTTGACGTTCGAAGCCCATTGGGCCTTAAGGCCCAAAACTAACCCGAGGTCTTTAACGAACTTTATTCGTTTGATTAATTAACATATTAATTAAACCTTGCCATAAATAATTAAACCATTTAATTATTCTTACTCATCTCCATTGTTTCTTCAATCTCTACCTTACACGGTGTACGATCCATTAGGTTCCTTTTAGCGAGGTAGTGGGCGATTAGAACTCTTTCAAATCGATTGTGAATTGAAACTTACTTTCAATTCTCCCTTTAGTGATTATACACGTTTAGGGCTTCCACAAACCATGAGTGACACCTAGCAGTATGTCATGATTACCCAAGCTAATCAGAAGAGGTGGAGAACCTATTCAATTTAGGATTACAATGCAATACGGTCTTCCTCTAATACAATACTCTTGACCACATTGTTTGGTTTGATAGTTTAATCATGTCTACTATCCAATGTGATTCATTTACTTATATGATTACCTTGAATGTGATTTGGAACGATTTCCTAAATCTCATTCATACTCTGGCCAGAGATTCTTAATCATATCATAGAGTATTCTCCCTCAAACGGTTTGAAGGTTAGAGATCCCTTGTTGCGCATTCACTTGCCTTCATGGCTAAGTGGCTTAACCCCAACTATGCCGTGGACACCCTCTAACAGAGTGACTTTGACATAGTCAAAGATCAAGGACCTAACCACAAGACAACTATGATGCCTCAGGTCAAAGGACTACTTTGCATTATCCCAACCATGAGTTCTCATGTGACATGAGTATGAGAACTCCTCGTTGATCGTGTTCAGTGGACTCATTCTCTATTGAGGACCTACATGCTTGCCTTGGTGTCAATCACACCAATGACTCGAGACCTGTCACTCTCCCTGAGAGAAGACACAGCACGTACTAATCTTAACGGACTGTCAATGCCCAATTGGCAATCATATGATCAAAAACGTTTAGGATATGTATACGAAAGAGAATGGTCTCATGAATCTAACTTGTTTAAATTACATTCTCCTAATTACATATTCCTTGGACTTATCGTTTAAGCATATAACATTTATATGAGACGGCTTAAAACAATAATCTTTGCCCTTGATATTAAACTAGATTAGTTTAACATGTGAAATGTCCGTAAAGTATCATCATATGATTGGTTTTAGGGCACATTTCCAACAATCTCCCACTTGCACTAGAGCCAATCAGCTTGGTCATCGGTGATGATACATCTTCTTTAGTCATTTCAAAAATGGCTGAGTAGTAGGCCTAGACAATGGATATCTATATGTTATCCATAGAAGCAACCTTGAGAATAACGACGTCACCATTATACATGATTCTTAATCATGTGGTTTAGTCTCTCATTTGTGTTCGGATCTTGATAAGACCTTGATTCCCTGGCTTGAGCTATCTCCCCATTAGTGTCGTAGTGTCGGTACACTGGAGACACTTTCTGGTTGGAACCGAATAGAGAGTTCATAAATGAACTTTCCCATCCAAACACCATTGTTGTAAGCTTCTATATGGCAATATATTTTGCATTCATAATGGAACACACTAAAGTCATTACTTTTAATGTTTCCATCCAAATATCTCTTTAGTCATAATAAAGAGATATTTGATTATCTCTTCATTCATAATGAAGAAACATCCAATGATGGATTAGATTCATAATCTAATACATTTACGCTTCCATTACGTTACTCTAATTCTTCCTCATTCTTTGAGGAATCTATCCTTTAGTATTTCTTAAATACTTAAGGACTCACTTGACATTTTCCATGGTTCTGATCCTGGGCTTGCATTGATATCGTCTTGTACCGATCTTGGTACAACTCATATCAACGTTTTTCATACAATATGAAATACATAAATCACCTTTCTGTGTATGCATAAAAGATTCTATTTACGCATTATTTCTTTGGGAGTCAAAGGGTACGTTCCCTTTGAGAAGAGCTACCTCCTAGTCTCACTAGAGTTGTTCTTCTGATTGAAGTTTATCATCATATGAGAAACTTCGTAGCATCTTTTGTCTATTATTAGGGATTGATATAATCCAATTATATCTTGAAATCTATCATTGTAGATTTCCATCCCATGTATATAGACTATGTCTCCCATATCCATTCTATCTTTATAGAATGTTTAAAGTCATAACTTTAACGACGAAGTATTCTTTTTCATTTCCAAAATTAATATATCATATATGTGTATATATATTCAAATTTAGCAACATGATTAACTCCCACTAATCTTTTGTAAACCTAGTAAACAAAAGATTCATTTACATCTTTTGTGAGAAATCAAACGATTTGATCTTTCTCTCATAAGACGCTTATAGCTCCCACTAGCTTGCTAAGATTCATGATGGATGGATCTCTACAACTTATATGTCTTGTGATTCATAGTTTTAGACATATATTATCAAGACTATCTTAATAATGGTTTCGGAAACCCATATTATGTCCAAACATTGAATCACCATTTAGTTGTAGCTAGCAATCTTCGAATTAATTGAAACCAAGACTACGTCAAAGATGGTTTCTTCAAAGTCAACCAATCTCTTTGATTGTAGTCACCTTAAGCTACCATTTAGCTATAAAGGTTTCATTATTTCGGGTCAAATGGTACTTTACCATTTCCTTGAGTATATGTCGTATATACACTCAATGTAGTCATAAGGATTTTCATTCTTATTTCTTTCGAATTAAGAGGTGTAACTCTATGACATAATCATAAAGTTCAAACCATTCAACTGAGACAGTTTATAAATCCTTCTCGACTACCTTGGAGCTTGTGGTATAGGAACTAGGTTGTTATATTTGTTGATCACTATCTTGTTTCTCAAAGAACCCATTCTTTGAGTTCTATCCCTCGTTCATTTGCTCTATCTTAGGCAAATCCTAGTGTAGGATTACAATGACCTACCCAACAAACAACATTTGTTAGTTGGTTTATAGAAGTGATATCCAAATGTTAATTTAAGGATTCCCACAAGATAATTCTTTAAACAAATATTGCTTATTAGCACACAACCCCAAATCTTAACATGATTAAGATTTGTCTTTCTTTCTAACTACATCCTATGGAGTTATGAAAATTTTGGAAGATCTTCTAATTGACAATCATATTGTCTTAGAAGTATATATCCTATATATGGGTAATTGATAACATCCAACGAACTAAATCTTATTCGAGTTCGTTCTTCTCTTAATGGAGAAATCCATTATCTTATGATGCTTCTTTCCTTGATATCTTTCAAGGAAACTGTTCTAAAGTGTTACCTTTCCTTGGATCAAATCTGAGGAGGTAAATACTTTAGACATCTTACTCATCATATTACATTTCTTGAATTCTTTGAAACCTTTTGCAAAGTATTCGGACTTGTGTTTATTCAAAATAAATGATAGTCCAACCGAAAGCGATCTTCGGTGAATGTCATACAACATGAGTAGTATTATGTTATGGACAAGTGCCACTAACATCTAAGTGAATTAACCTCAACAACTTTGTGATTCTTTCTTCCTTTCCAAAAGAATAAAGATTCAAACATTTTGCCACTATACAATTTTAACAAGAAGGCATTGGATCCGGATCTAACGATCCAAAGCATCCATCTATGACCAACTCGTAATTTATGTTTTAGAGGTATCACAACTCAGTTGGGATTAGTCACTACCTTGCAACCTTTTGGGTTTTAAGCATCGTTATATTCTAAACAGTTACACTACCATATCATCTCTACTATAGAGATAATCAATTAGATTACAATAATCCAATCATTCATTAATAAAGAACAATGTTTTGTCAAACAAAACATTCATCCATCTCTTATAGTGACGGAATTAAGTTCCTTAAAATTGGAATGTAAAGACAATCTTTGGTTTTTCCAATTTCTTTGGTAGTTCATATGAGGAAGTAAGTACGATCTGCTTTCGCAGAGATCTACATTTGATTCACGTTCCGAATGTGAAGTACTTTCCCTTCTCTCATTAATCTTCTACTTCTTATTAGCCACACTTTTACAACGATTGTAAAACATAGTTACTAATACGGAATCAAGCATTCAAGTAGAAGAACCAACTATTTTGAACTATTCAAGAACAATTTACAAAACCTTCGAAATGTGTGTTCTTGACACTTGCAAGACATTTCTTGCAAATACCCCTTCCAATGTCCATCCTTTCATAAAGAAAGTTTGTTCCCTTGGAGTTATTTAGCCTTCTTCATTTGACTTCTCCTTTTACTACAATAGTCATGGTCCCTAAACTCCCACTATCTCTCTTGAAACTCATTTCAATTGTGTTATACACATCAAACAATTTGGAGAGCGTGTGGTTATTGTTCACTATATAGTTTACAATAAATTTAGTGAACCATTTGGATAGGGACACAAAAGTGAAGTCCTTGCCTAGTTTCCGTCTCGTGAAGTGGTTTAACACTTCAACACTCAATGATTCAAAATCATCATAAGTCCATGTTGATGGACTATTTTTGTCAACCAACCATTATGTTCTAAACATAATTACAAACTTTCAAGAGTTGTTCAAGGCAACTCTCATTTCTTCATACAACAATTTGTAAGTGAAGAATCATGGCACATAAAGTGTCTATGCCATTGTGCTTTCTTCTCAAGTTCTTTGTTCATTTAACAAAGAAACAAGCACTAGTGTTTGCATTAACTAAGGGTTGTTCAAAGCAACTCTTATTTCTTCATACAACGATTTGTAAGTGAAGAACTATGACACTAAAAGTGTCCTTGTCTTTATGCTAATCTTCGTAAGTTCCTTTGTTCATATAACGAAGGAATAAGCATTGGTTGTTTGTGTTGTCCTCTTTATGATAGACTTATCTAACATGTTCTTCCAATGATACATTACCAATAGGAAGATTTTGAGGATGGGACTACTTAGGTACATATACAATCCATTTAAGACAATCTTTGGGATTGTGGTACCAAGTCCGGAAACTAAAGCATTCGGCTTTTCTTTGTCAAGTTTTGGATAGCGTTTGCAAATATATCGGTAAACAAATACATAACGAATATAAATTGATTGATTTTAAGCCATTTGATTCGGGTCTTTAAATCAAATAGCATCACCCACTATTTTTGGCAAATTCCATATCCCTCATCGGAATTCGAGAGTTTTGGAGGAAACTCTTAGTAGGGTATGGGAGACTCATCATTACCAAGCCCACCTCACAATGATATGATGTTGGCTAGCATCAATAATAATGAGAGAGTACGCTTACTCATTTGCATCTCTTGCAAGTACCCATCTTTCTTGGCCTCTAGAGAATGAAGCCTCACAATGATATGATGTTGGCTCCATTGCACTTAGTTAAGTCATTCCCACCATGCAAGTTCGAGTAGGGTTCAAGAACAACCTCACAATGATATGATGTTGGCTATTCTCGTTGCCTACCTTCACAACATCATGTATGCATATAGAACTCCTCCTGAGTGTAAGCACGCACTTTGTACTCCCTCATGATAGGGTGAAGTCGTTGCACGAGTCACAAACGATCGGAGCCTACCACGGTGGAAGGCCACGAAAGAGTGTTCAAAGCACTCTCATGCTTGTCAACTTAATAATGGTTTGGTTGAGGGTTTTAGGTCTCATCACATATAAACATACATTTTAATCTGATTAAAACAATTTGGCCCTATTACAACTATCAGTCCATGTGATTGATTTAGTAGTATATAATACTCCCACTAAGCTTGTAAAATGGTTTTTAAAGCAAGAGTATATGGTACTAACATAAGGTTTGCATTCATTGATGGACTATATAGTTGCCTTAGGGCCTTAGGATGACTATGAACCTTTGATTAGATCCAACACGAGCCTAGTGTTGAATCTTGATCTAGGGATGGTGATTGATTTTAGTTACGCGTTTAATCATATTAAGACACCCAACTACTCCAATTTCATGCATATCAAATAAAACAAGAAATGAGTACTTCAAAGTAAAGAAGAGCTTATGCTCTTTTACAACATTTGATCAAAACAAATTACTTTAAAGTAAAGAAGAGCTTATGCTCTTTTACAACATTTGATCATATCAAATTACAACCAAAATTTAATCTACACATTCCCATGGTTCAAACAAATTTGAGACGGCCTTTCACATAGCTCAATTATCGTAGGCTTAGGTTCATAATCACCCTTTAATTAATTAACGCTTGAACTAATTAAACTTGAATGCAACATTGTCATTTGGTTTTTTGTATCCATAGAATTGATTTAAATGGAGCTAGATGAAATGAAAATCCAATTCTCATTTAAAGAGACAAAACCATTTTGTTCTCAACCTAATTTGGGCCAAAATGCAATAACCTCAACTTTTGGGCTATATTGCAAAACATAAACTTTTGAGGTCACTTTGTAAAAACACAAAAGTCCACTACTTCATGTAATTACAACTAGAACCCAAAAATTTCAACAAATACAAAAACTTCATTAAAGGAGCAAAACAATTTGTCCTTTAGCGTTTTTGGGCCTTAACGTAAAAACGTAAACTTTCGGGTCAAAGTACAAATACACAAAAGTATCAAAACTTTATGTAATTGCATAAAAGCCCCAAAAGTACTCCCATTGAGGGAGTGGCCGGTTTTGGAGTAGTGTGAGTGATGGTGTGTGAGTTGATTTTTGATGAAAAGCAAAGTCATAAAGTCATGCAAGTTGAACAAGTGGGTGATGGGTTGGTGTGTAAGAGAAGTACCAAAATTCAAACACATTTTCAAAATTCAAACACATTTTCAAATTTCAAACACATTTTCAAATTTCAAAATTTGAAAAATCACACCAACCAACACAAAACAAAGACTTTATGAAATCAACCAAAAACTTTGAATCAAAACACCAAACTTTTTGTTCTTGGTACGAACATCAAGAACAATGAAGAACATCCATGAAAACCCATAAGAGTTCCATGAACATTTTCACTCAATAAAACTCAAATTTTCACTACTCAAAATGGGGTTAACATCCTAGGGTACTTAGGGGTTCCAAAAGTCACCTTAAAACACTTTTAACAAGACAAACAAGAACCCAAAAATCCACCCTTTGGATTTGGCCGAATTTCCCCAAAACCATGGCACCAAATTTTAGCTCCAAAATTCTTGTTCATATGAACTACATCTACAACATTTGAGATGGCAAATTTTCTAACAAAATTTACATTCAAAGAAGCAAGAATAAAGCTTGTAACAATTACAACATTCAAATCATAAACTATGAAAATACAAAACCCAAAAGGATTCACCAACTACTAGACCTAGGCTCTTGATACCACTTGAAGGAAATTTTGTGAAAAACATGTTCATTTGAGCAACATCTATAGCATGCAATTAACAATTAAAGGCGGAAACATGCTTGTATGCACTCAAAACAAAACATTACCCATGAAATTCAAAGCCTAGTAGTTAGGTGAACCAAGACTCAACTCAAGAACAAAGTGAGTTGAGAGATTTTATACCTTTGTTGATTCCTCTTTGCATAAGCAAATGCTAATCACCCAAGGAGAGGGCCTTCATTCCTTGCTTCTTAGATCCATGCTTTCTTGGATGAGGATGGTTGAAAAAGGATTCTCCAAGTTCCCAAATTTGAGAACCTCTAATTTTCCACACCAAGGAGAGACTTTAAGAAGAAATGAGTGACCTTGGAGGATGAGAGATTGCTAGCTAATCTCCTCCAAGGGGGCAGGCCTCCTAGAGAGAAAGGGAGAGACATTGTGTTCTCATCTTTTCTCTAAAAGAAACCCTAATGAAGAAAAGGCTATAAAGTCATATTTATACCTACCTTCATTGGAGTGGCAAACTTGTAATAAGTCCAAAACCCACTCCATTATCAATATGGCCGGCCATAGGGTGTTATTGGGTTGTTTGGGCCTTTGTGAATATTTAGTCATTAAGTTGTCATACAACTTAAGTCAATGGGCTTGACGTTCGAAGCCCATTGGGCCTTAAGGCCCAAAACTAACCCGAGGTCTTTAACGAACTTTATTCGTTTGATTAATTAACATATTAATTAATCCTTGCCATAAATAATTAATACATTTAATTATTCTTACTCATCTCCATTGTTTCTTCAATCTCTACCTTACACGGTGTACGATCCATTAGGTTCCTTTTAGCGAGGCAGTGGGCGATTAGAACTCTTTCAAATCGATTGTGAATTGAAACTTACTTTCAATTCTCCCTTTAGTGATTATACACGTTTAGGGCTTCCACAAACCATGAGTGACACCTAGCAGTATGTCATGATTACCCAAGCTAATCAGAAGAGGTGGAGAACCTATTCAATTTAGGATTACAATGCAATACGGTCTTCCTCTAATACAATACTCTTGACCACATTGTTTGGTTTGATAGTTTAATCATGTCTACTATCCTCTAATACAATACTCTGGCCAGAGATTCTGAATCATATCATAGAGTATTCTCCCTCAAACGGTTTGAAGGTTAGAGATCCCTTGTTGCGCATTCACTTGCCTCCATGGCTAAGTGGCTTAACCCCAACTATGTCGTGGACACCCTCTGACAGAGTGACTTTGACATAGTCAAAGATCAAGGATCTAACCACAAGACAACTATGATGCCTCAGGTCAAATGACTACTTTGCATTATCCCAACCATGAGTTCTCATGTGACATGAGTATGAGAACTCCTCGTTGATCGTGTTCAGTGGACTCATTCTCTATTAAGCACCTACATGCTTGTCTTGGTGTCAATCACACCAATGACTCGAGACCTGTCACTCTCCCTAAGAGAAGACACATCACGTACTAATCTTAACGGACTGTCAATGCCCAATTGGCAATCCTATGATCAGGAACGTTTAGGATATGTATACGAAAGAGAATGGTCTCATGAATCTAACTTGTTTAAATTACATTCTCCTAATTACATATTCCTTGGACTTATCGTTTAAGCATATAACATTTATATGAGACGGCTTAAAACAATAATCTTTGCCCTTGATATTAAACTAGATTAGTTTAACATGTGAAATGTCCGTAAAGTATCATCACATGATTGGTTTTAGGGCACATTTCCAACAAGGAGCTCATCCATATAGTTAGTTCGACGTGAAGACTTCAATTACTTGAGAACCAGAAAAGCCCGATTAGGTGCACTATTCATCCGTCATGATCGCAAAGGTTTCGTCGAGTTTTAAGGTCCTAGGAGGTCTTAAATCATCTTCATGAAGCTTAAGGAAGGATTTTGAAGAGTTTTGGATGTCAAAACACTCGAGTTTGACGAGTTTCAGAGGTGGCCGGACTATCGTGATTTTTCCAGCGAGATCCTGTGAGTTTTAGGACCTAAAAATGGTAAGGTTTTTTCCTCTCATCCTAAGCTTCATTTTGGTTTAAATTTCATGAGGTTTGGTTGAAAAATGAAGAAGATATGACGATTAGAAATTTTTCCCAGTTTCCGGTGACTCGCTGGAGAAGAAGGCGGATATTCCTTCAAAGTTGACGGAATATTCTAATGGCGTCAAGTATCTTTAACGGTATATGCTTATATTTAATGGAATATTCCCTAACGGCGTTAACTGTTCCGTTTAGTGTGCCAGGCACGTGCCTACACGTGGCCGCGAATGTGGCCGTGCCTTGGCCAGCGCGTGAGGGCACGTGGGACGTCGGAAATTTTTTCTAAAAATATGGGGTTGTTCGTGGGGTTGAGTAGGTCACATTGGTATATTCAAACACCCCAATTGAGCATTGTATGAGAAGTTATTACATAGTTTTGGTTATGTGCTTTAAAATAACGTTTAAATAGTTGTTTCGCATATAGGTGAGACCTATCCAGAGGACGAGCGCAGTCAAGCGAGACTCGGGGGCTATGACCCTTCTACATATCAGTGAGTGGGCTTTCGGTTTTCAGTATATACTTATATACTTGGTATTTTTCCCAAAAAAATGTTTAAATGAAATTATGTTTTGAAATGCCATGCCTATTGATTTATGCTTAGACTATGAATTAGTATAATATGCATAAATGTGATTTGACTCTGTGGACGCTCAGGTAAGTACCAGGTGAGTCGTAGATTGTTATTGTGAATTGATGATTATGTGAGATGTGTTGAGAGCTCATAAACCTGCACCCCGGTGTTAGTGTTCTGCCTGATGTTAGGGCCTAGCCTTCACGTGATTGTTCACCTCCCGCACCACACGTTCACCTTGGATCCAAGGCAGATGCCAACCTGTCTTACAGACCACATTAGGTGGTTCTGACTCGTAGGTGACTTGCGATACTTCGCACAGCCTTCACGTGATCGTAACACTTAAGTGTATTTATTTACACCTAGCATGTCGTACAGACCACATTAGGTGGTTCCGACTCGTGTGCAGGCATACTTGTTAAGTTATAGATTCAGCCGTACAGGCCACTTTAGGTGGATCCGGCTGATATGTTATTTCTCATGAGTTAATTCACCTGAGTTACTTATTCAGTTATTTTGAGATATTTGGCATGGCAGACCTTTGAATATTACTATTCTGAACATGGTTTTGAGATATGCATATATTCTATTTTCTGGGAAATTATACAGGTTTTACGGCGAGGGGTTAGAACTTTTGATAAATGAAATGGTTTTGAAAAGCTTTTTTTTTGCTCACTCACACTTTATATTTTGTGCCCCTTCAGGTTTTAGGTAGGAGTGCTTGTTGGTGGCTTACGAGGATTTGACGGAGGTTCTGACAGATTATCACCAATGTAGGATCATCTTTGGTATTGTATAATTAGTATTTGTCTTGCTGGACTGCACTTAGGATACCTACGCTCTGGTTATGTGTAGTCACACTTATTCTCGTCTTTCACCTTAACCTATCTAGTGTTTTAGTCAGTTTGGTTTTTATTTATTCGCATTTCTTTATATCGTTATTCTTCCGCACTGCGCACATGGTTACGTCACCCTCACGTGACGGCAAGCATTGAAGGAAACAATTTGTCCTAGCTAAGAACAAGTATGAACAATTGAATACACATGCAAGCTATTAACACTTTAAAGTAGGCATGCATCCAAAAACAATTAATAAAACCCGTGACTTTCAAAGCCTAGTATATGGTGAACCATTAAACTCTTTAACAACATTAAAGAGAAGTAAAGATTTAGAGTTTCTTTACCCTTGAAGCTCATCCTTGTTTACACAAGGGATTCACCCAAGTGGAGGGCCTTCAAGTCACCTCCAAGCTCCTTGGATCCTCCTTGTGTTATCCTCCCTTTAGTGCTCCTTTGTAGATTTGAGGAAATGAGGATTTGTTCTCCAAAACACCAAAAGTTTGTTGTCTCTAAGTCTCTTCACCAAGGATGTATCTTGTGAAGATGATATGGATGACTTAGGGAAGAAGAGATTGCTAGATGTCCCTCCCCTTAGTGGCCGGCCTCTTGGAAGAAAAAGGAGAGAAAATGTTTCACCCAATTTCAACAAGAAAACCCCTTTTTGAAAACAAAGCTATAAAGTTGAATTTATACTTCATTACAAGTGAGTGGCAAACTTGTAATTAATCCAAGTTTGCTACCCTCACCCTTATGGCCGGCCTTACCTTTGTTATTGGGCTAATTGCCCATTTTGTCTTAGTTGTCATACAACTTAAACATAATGGGCCTTGTGGACCAAAACGCTTTTGAGCCCCGAAGCCCAAAACCAACTTAAAAGCCCAATACGAACCTTTCGTAAAATTAATTAACTAATTAATTAATCTTGACCATTCTTCAATTAAACCATTTAATTGCTTATCCATTTCATTTAATTTCTTCACATACATCCTTACTCGGTGTACGATCCATTAGGTTCTAATTACCGAGGCAGTGGGCGATGTTACTCTTAACGATCGATTGTGAATTGAAACCACATTTCAATTCTCCCTTTGATGATTAGTGTTTGCTAATCATTAGGGCTTCCACAAACCATGAGTGACACCTAGCAGTATGTCATGGTTACCCAAGCTAAGTAGAATTGGTTGGAGAACCTATCCAGTTACAACTACAATGCAATACGGTCCTTCTCTAATACAATACTCTTAATCACATTGTTTAAGTGATAGTTTGTTTCATGTCTACTATCCAATGTGATACTTTCCTATATGATTCCCTTGAATATGATTTGGAACAAACTTCCTAAATCATATTCATTTGCTTTGGCCAAAGACTTTAGAATCATATCTTAGAGTATTCTCCTTCCACCATAGAAGGTTAGAGATCCCTTGTTGTGCATTCATATGTCTACACGACTAGATAGCTTGACCCCAACAATGCCGTGGACACTCCGAGGGAATGCCGTTGACATGATCAAAGATCAAGGACCTAACCATTAGATATCTATGATGCCTCAGGTCAAAGGACTACTTTGCATATTGCAACTTTAGAGTTTATACATGACATGTATGTTCGAACTCTCTTTTGATCGTAGTTCAGTGTACTCGATTACTCTTTCGAGCACCTATGTGTTTGTCTTAGTGTCCAACACCAAATGACTTGAGACTAGTCATACTCACGCTTGAGTCAACATAACACATACTAACCTTAGCGGATTGTCAATGCCCAATTGGCAATCCTATGGCTAGGAACGTTTTAGGAATGAACATAAGAGAAAGGTCTCGTTAATCTAACTCATTTAGATCACTTATCTCTTAGACCAAATACATCCCTTGGATTCCCTTATTGTTTAAACACATGATACAATAAATAGTGATTAACAATAAGCTTTGCCCTCCATTAAACATATAAAAGTTTAATACATTAAGTATTCCAAAAAGCTATTACATCAAATGAGTGGCTTTGTGGGCATACTTCCAACAAGCATACCTCGATCTAGGTCGGGGTGTGTCAGTTTGGTATCAGAGCCTAGGTTTGGCAGTCCTGCATATCTTGTGAATGTTCTAATTATCCTGATGTTTTCTGTCAGAACTATGTCGCCTCATAGAGAGCCACGTCATTCAGCTGAGCCTAGTTTCCCTCATATTCCTCAGTTAGGGGAAGCTATAGCTAATGTTATTCAGTCTTCGTTTCGTCCTCTGATAAGCTCATATTTATACATATTTTACATCAAATTCTCTTGTCTTTTCTTAGTTATTTCCTCATATTTTTGTGCTATTTAATTTGTTTTTGTGTTTTATCGAATTTATCTAGCTAAGAAAATAAAAATAGCACAAGTGTGATTTTATGTAATAATTTCGTCAAAACTGTTTAGCTTTTAAATTAAATAATATATATATATATATATATAATAATTCATATTGTTTTGTAGAAAAAAAATATAAAAAGATTAAATAAGAAAAAAATAAAAAGTGGGACGGAAAGGTGGGTTGGTGTGAATAAAAGAATAAGGATTAATTAAAAAGTGTGTGCAGTGTGGTAGGTGGATTGATAGTGGGCAGCTGGCGTGCTACCTTTGCAGCGGGAGGATAGAAAATAAACAAGAGGAAGCACAGAGGAAGGGAGAGGAAACAAAAAGCTGCCTTCCTGGCAGCTTGGGGGAGACGGGAGAAAAGAGAGGGCAAGCTGCTTTTGCAGCTGAGATCAGCGAGGGGAATAAGACGAGAGACAGAGCAGCGTGGGAGAGGCAGCACGAAGAGAGGACAGCTGCCAGCTGGCAGCGTGTGAAGGACTGCTGCCTTGGCAGCGTGAGAACCAGCTGGCGGAAGAGAGGAAGGTCAGCACAGCAGAAGCCCTTGGCAGCTGACAGGTGACTGCCTTTGTGCAGTCAGCGCGAAGAGGAGCACGGAAGGCAACAGCGTGAGCTGGACACGGAGGCAGCGTGCAGGCGGAAAGACTTGACGGAGGAAGGTTGGAAGGCATGCAGTGCATGCATGTTCAGTCAGCAAGGGAAAGCCAAGCAGGAACCAATTCTCCTCTCTCGGTTTATTTTTCCTAAACTCACGTTTTATTTTTGTTTTAATTTATAAACATGTGTAATTAATTTGTTTTGGCTAGAGGTTAATTCAAAACCATGGATATATTTGTAATATGAATTGATTACCTTCAGTTGTGATTTCTGAATTGTGATTTAATTTGCTTAACTGCTTGATTGATAACTTATTTTTGTATGTCGATTAAGGATGCATACTTAATTTACATGCATGAATTTGATGCTAGAATATAAGTGAATTTCACCTAATCGTTATGAACTTATATTCACAAGTAGTAAAGGTTGTTGACCACAATCGTGTTAAGTAAATTCTTGGCATAAGTTTCATGCAATTCATTGTAACAAGTGCCTCGTCAATGCTTATGATTTTCATAAAACTTAATGATTCTTACTTGTATCTCTATTATGCAATTCATGTAGGGAACTTGTGGGGAATGTTTTGGGTTGTCGTATGCAATCATCCAATCCATTAACTTAAGGAAAATCTGAGAATTAATTTAAGCAGACCTAATTAATTTGGGGCGTTGAGAATTTACAATTTATTGAAAGAACAACTGAAAATCAATTTAGGTTGCATATGTGTCATGTGTGGAGAATAATCCTCTAGCCAGTCCGTCGTCCATCCATTCACCTTAATTTCATGTTTTTGTCAATTCCGTAATTTATTTAAGTTTAATTTACTTCTCTTTAAAAATCAATCACCCATTTATTTTAAAGTGTTATGTTTGTTAGAAATTAATTTAGTTTGTGTTTTCTTGAGTCTTTTGATTTGTTTTAGATTATTTGTTAGTTTTATTTTGAGTTATTCTAGTTAAGTGTTTTGAGTCTAGTTTAGTGTTTTAAATTTTGTTTTTACGTTTTTAATTTAATTTTACTTTGGTTAGCATCCCTAGTTAATCCCCGGCCTAGAACGATCCCTACTTATCCATATACTACAACTGTCACAAATAGGGTTTAAATTTGTGCGTTAATTTATTTTCGCATCAAATTTTTGGCGCCGTTGCCGGGGATTAGCAAATTTGCTAATCCTTTTATTTTTGTTTTTGCTTATGTTTATTTGTGTTTGTGTATGTTACTTTTGATATTTGATTTATTTTTCTTTCTTTGAATTGAGGTACAAATGGAGCAAGACCTGGATTCTACTAGCATTCAAGATCTATTGGCACAGCTCACTGCTCAATTAACTCATAATGCCGAACGG